>JARQOC010000007.1:148057282-149503345 GCA_033576535.1 Allobates femoralis
CACCAGAGAGGAAAAGACGAATTGTTCTGAGGTCACATCTCCGCCCATCTGACTCCTATTTGCTTCTGAATACACCGACTAATCAAATAATAATTATTACTAATGATGGCTAACAATTGTGGAGTCTCGCTTATATAACAATCACTTCAGATTATTTTTTTTTCATGGGTCTGGACACTTTTTTGAAGGACCCAAGATTTTTTGGGAAATGTTGAACATGTGAGTCCATAATGCTGTTACTTCTATGCCAGATGTAATAGAACATACAACCAGGGCTGCCACTATATTTTACTGTTGGTATGATGTTCCTTTTCTGAATTACTGTCTTACTTCTACACCAGATGTAATGGGACATACACCTTCTAAAAAGGCCAACTTTTGTCTCGTCAGTCCACAGAGTATTCTCATAAATGTATGGGGATTATCAAGATGTTTTCTGGCAAAGCTGAGACAAGCCTTTTTGTTCTTTTTGCTCATCAATGGTTTTCATCTTGGATCTCTGCCATGTGGCCATTGTTGTCCAATCTCTTTCTTATGGTGGAGTCATGAACACTGACTCTGAGACCTGCAGATCCTGGGATGTTTTTGTGCGGTCTTTTGTGACCTCTTGGTTGTGTCATTGCTTCGCTCTTGGGGTAATATTAGTCAGCCGGTCACTCCTGAGAAGGTTCATCACTGTTCCATGTTTTCGCCATTTGTGGATAGTGGCTCTCACTGTGGTTCACTGGAGTCCCAAAGCTTTAGAAATGATTCCATAACCTTTTCCATAGATCTCAATTACTTTGTTTTTAATTTGTTCCTGAATTTCTTTGGATTGCAGCATGACGTCTAACTTTTGAGGATCTTTTGGTCTACTTTACTTTGTCAGGCTGGCTTCACACCACGGTTTTGTGCATCAGGTTCTCAGGTTCTGTCCAATTTGAACCGGACAGAACCTGATCCGGTTTTACTCCTATGTATCCCTATGGTGCCGGATTGGTCCTATTTGGCCATCCGATTTTGTGTATTTTGAGCCGGATTCGTTTTTGTCCGTTTTTTCACCATGCCCAAAATCGGAGCCTGCAGCATTTTTGGGCTCTGGTGAAAAAATTGGACACAATCGGGCAGAAATGGATCCGGGGCAATGTGGCGGATATGAAAATATCGCATTGTTTCCCAGATCCAATTTTTTGCACAGAGCATGCTCTGAAATCCTGCCGGTCTAACTTCAGCACCATGGACAGCAGTATTTCATGCACAGGCTGTGAATTCAGCACCAAGGACAGCAGCAGAGCAGACACAGGCAGACTTCAGCACCATGGACAGCAGCAGAAAACAAATCCTGCAAAAAACAAGATCCATGACCATATTTGGCCACACTTTTCTGCACATCCTGTCATGTCAGGTTCTGTCCGGTGGATCCTGCAAAAAACAGGATCCACCCGGAGGCTGGCTTCGCGACATGTTTTTTGACTGTCAGGTTCTGTTCTGTGTTTTGCAGGATGCACCGGATGGAACCTAACAGAACCCCGGGCGAGCAGAACTGGAGGGCAAATATGCCCTCTGATCCTGCTTTTTGCCGGCCTTGTTGCTAGTGCTGTCCAGTGCTGAAATTGGTTGAGCTGCCCGCGGTGCTGAAATCAGTGGTAGTTGCTGTTAACAGCCGCCGCTCTTTCAGCACCTGTCGTCCAGGAACAGGTCCGATTTTTTGTTGGATCCGGCGTGATCCGGAGCCCATAGACTCCCATGCTATGTGCGCCTGATACGGGAGGATCCAGTTTTGTCTGATTTTTGTATCGGACTCAAAAATGATGCAGACTCCGATTTTGTGTCCGATGCATAAATCGGACAAAACCAGATCCACCCAGAATACCAGCAAATCAGAGGCCAAATAAGCACAATCCGGCACCATAGAGATACATGGGGGCAAATTCGGATCCAGGGCTGTCTGATTCACACCGGACAGCCCCAGACCTGAAAAATCGTGGTGTGAAGCCAGAGAACCTATTTATGTGATTTCAGGCCTGGGTGTGGCTGAGGAAATTGAACTCAGTTTTCCAATGATGTGATAAACCACAATTAATTTATTATGTTTGGGAGGGGAATCACTTTCTCACACCACTGTACATTGTACTACTTAGGGTGCTTTCACACCACGATTTTGAGGGAGCCGATGCTGTCCGATATAAATCGGACAGCATCGGCTCCCTTCTGATGCCTGGAATCGGGTGCCAAATAGGCACCCGATTCCGGCATAAAATCGGCGCCGGGCTGCAAAAAAAGAAAAAAAAAAAAAGTTTATTCTCACCTCTCCCCGAGCCCCCGCCGTCAACCGCCATCTTCCTCTAGGCTCCCGGTGGCTCCCGCAGGCTGCCGGTGTCTGCAGAGGTGTACCTCTGCTGTACACAGGACCTGCGGTGGTGTCACAGTCACGTGACCGCGGGTTCACCATGGTGAACCCGCGGTCACATGACTGTGACATCACCGCAGGTCCTGAACAGCAGAGGTACACCTCTGCAGACACCGGCAGCCTGCGGGAGCCACCGGGAGCCTAGAGGAAGATGGCGGTTGACGGCGGGGGCTCGGGGGGAGGTGAGAATAAACTTTTTTTATTTTTTATTTTTAACCCTTGTGCTCCCAGGAGCAGTTTTACTGTACTGAGCATGCTCAGTACAGTAAAATGGGGTCCGAGGAGACATCACATGTTTCCTCGGACCCTTCTCCATAGGGCCCCATGTTAGGGATCGGGTCAGATCGGATGTGCACTAAATGCCATCCGATTTGGTCCGATCCGAGTCTGTCAGATTTTGTAATCGGATGAAAAAAATCGGCCAAAATCGGGCAGAATCGGATCGGACCAAATCGGATGGCATTTAGTGCACATCCGATTCGGTCCGATCCCCATAGGGATGCATGGGATCCGAAAATCGGTCCGATGCTGTCCGATTTTTTTCGGACAGCATCGGAAATGCAAAAATCGTAGTGTGAAAGCAGCCTTATCCTGAGTTACTTCCTGTATTATACTCCAGAGCTGCACTCACTATTCTGGTGGTGCATTCCTGTCACATGCATTACATTACTGATCCTGTACTGATCCTGAGTTACCTCCTGTATTATACTCCAGAGCTGCACTCACTATTCTGCTGGTGCAGTCACTGTGTACATACATTACATTACTGATCCTGAGTTACCTCCTGTATTATACTCCAGAGCTGCACTCACTATTCTGCTGGTGGAGTCACTATGTACATACATTACATTACTGATCCTGAGTTACCTCCTGTATTATACTCCAGAGCTGCACTCACTATTCTGCTGGTGCAGTCACTGTGTACATACATTACTGATCCTGAGTTACCTCCTGTATTATACTCCAGAGCTGCACTCACTATTCTGCTGGTGCAGTTCACTGTGTACATACATTGCTGATCCTGAGTTACATCCTGTATTATTCTCCAGAGCTGCACTCACTATTCTGCTAGTGGAGTCACTGTGTACATACATTACATTACTGATCCTGAGTTACCTCCTGTATTATACTCCAGAGCTGCACTCACTATTCTGCTGGTGCAGTCACTGTATACACACATTACATTACTGATCCTGAGTTATCTCCTGTATTATACTCCAGAGCTGCACTCACTATTCTGCTGGTGGAGTCACTATGTACATACATTACATTACTGATCCTGTGTTACATCCTGTATTATACTCCAGAGCTGCACTCACTATTCTGCTGGTGCAGTTCACTGTGTACATACATTGCTGATCCTGAGTTACATCCTGTATTATTCTCCAGAGCTGCACTCACTATTCTGCTAGTGGAGTCACTGTGTACATACATTACATTACTGATCCTGAGTTACCTCCTGTATTATACTCCAGAGCTGCACTCACTATTCTGCTGGTGCAGTCACTGTATACACACATTACATTACTGATCCTGAGTTATCTCCTGTATTATACTCCAGAGCTGCACTCACTATTCTGCTGGTGCAGTCACTGTATACACACATTACATTACTGATCCTGAGTTATCTCCTGTATTATACTCCAGAGCTGCACTCACTATTCTGCTGGTGCAGTCACGGTGTACATACATTACATTACTAATCCTGAGTTACCTCCTGTATTATACTCCAGAGCTGCACTCACTATTCTGCTGGTGCAGTCTCTGTGTACATACATTACATTACTGATCCTGAGTTACCTCCTGTATTATACTCCAGAGCTGCACTCACTATTCTGCTGGTGGAGTCACTATGTACATACATTACATTACTGATCCTGTGTTACATCCTGTATTATACTCCAGAGCTGCACTCACTATTCTGCTGGTGCAGTTCACTGTGTACATACATTGCTGATCCTGAGTTACATCCTGTATTATTCTCCAGAGCTGCACTCACTATTCTGCTAGTGGAGTCACTGTGTACATACATTACATTACTGATCCTGAGTTACCTCCTGTATTATACTCCAGAGCTGCACTCACTATTCTGCTGGTGCAGTCACTGTATACACACATTACATTACTGATCCTGAGTTATCTCCTGTATTATACTCCAGAGCTGCACTCACTATTCTGCTGGTGGAGTCACTGTGTACATACATTACATTACTGATCCTGAGTTACCTCCTGTATTATACTCCAGAGCTGCACTCACTATTCTGCTGGTGCAGTCACTGTATACACACATTACATTACTGATCCTGAGTTATCTCCTGTATTATACTCCAGAGCTGCACTCACTATTCTGCTGGTGCAGTCACTGTGTACATACATTACATTACTAATCCTGAGTTACCTCCTGTATTATACTCCAGAGCTGCACTCACTATTCTGCTGGTGCAGTCACTGTGTACATACATTACATTACTGATCCTGAGTTACCTCCTGTATTATACTCCAGAGCTGCACTCACTATTCTGCTGGTGCAGTCACTGTGTACATACATTACATTACTGATCCTGAGTTACCTCCTGTATTATACTCCAGAGCTGCACTCACTATTCTGCTGGTGCAGACACTGTGTACATACATTACATTACTGATCCTGAGTTACCTCCTGTATTATACTCCAGAGCTGCACTCACTATTCTGCTGGTGCAGACACTGTGTACATACATTACATTACTGATCCTGAGTTACCTCCTGTATTATACTCCAGAGCTGCACTCTCTATTCTGCTGGTGCAGTCACTGTGTACATACATTACTGATCCTGTACTGATCCTGAGTTACCTCCTGTATTATACTCCAGAGCTGCACTCACTATTCTGCTGGTGGAGTCACTGTGTACATACATTACATTACTGATCCTGAGTTACATCCTGTATTATACTCCAGAGCTGCACTCACTATTCTGCTGGTGCAGTCACTGTGTACATACATTACATTACTGATCCTGAGTTACCTCCTGTATTATACTCCAGAGCTGCACTCACTATTCTGCTGGTGGAATCACTGTGTACATACATTACATTACTGATCCTGAGTTTATCTCCTGTATTATACTCCAGAGCTGCGCTCACTATTCTGCTGGTGGAATCACAGTTAAAATAGTGGTCATCATTGCAGTAGTTTTGTGCATGAATGGCGCCATCTTCTTTTCTTTCTCTCCATTCCCAGCCTTTACTCTCTTGCTGCTGCAGGACATTCTTTCTCATATCTATAAAGTATATGAAGACTCATCACTTTTGCCCTGATTTTTTATGGCTTTTGAAAGGATAGTACAGCCCCACCGCTGATATTAGTATTAAATATAGATGGCAGCTTGTTTTAAATGGTGCAGGATCCTGGAGGACGGGAGATACAATGCAGACAGACAGGCTGATTTCTGCCCCAGATGCCGCTCTGCTGGGAGGCAGTGAATGGAAGAGTCACAAGAAACTGGAAAATATTGTGCGACCCATGGAACCGTCCTGATATCTGATGAGGCTGCGCCATTCAATGGACAATCCAAGCTCTGATTGTAGTATAACACACAGGTCACACATCCAGCCATCGTCCGTTACATCCAGCACAATCCATTCTGCAAGCACATTTTAGTTGTCTGTTTTCAGAATTGATTTCTGCTGGATCCGTTTTTTTTAACATTGGAGTCTATGGAGAACAGATCCGGTAACTGATCTCTATTTAACATTGGAGTCTATGGAGAACAGATCCGGTAACTGATCTCTATTTAACATTGGAGTCTATGGAGAACAGATCCGGTAACTGATCTCTATTTAACATTGGAGTCTATGGAGAACAGATCCGGTAACTGATCACTATGTATCTTCCATTTTTCATTTATTTGTGAAGGATCCGCTTTTTCTTATTTCTTAGCCTGATTTCACACTGGCGGTTTTTTGCCATCTGTGTATCAAGCCTAAACCACATGCACCTGCTTCAGTACAGGTTAATTTAAATGGGGCTCTATGAAAACCAGATCTGGCTCATCCCACTGGATCCCGATGCTGGATCCGGGTTTTTCGAACTGCGCATGCCCAGAATGCAGTTCAAAATTACACACCTCCTAAGGGACTTGCCATTTGTCCCCGGATCCAGCGCAAAAAGATAATCACTTGGAAGCAACTGTATGCTGAGACATAATACAAATCAGTGATAATTAGGGATGGGCGAATCTACTCGCTAGGACTCGTTACTCGGCGAGTAGTAAGGGACTCGCAGGACTCGGTACTCTGCGAGTTTCCCAGTGATTACTCGCGAGTCCAATGCAAATCAATATCAATCCTAGTTTTGTCAGAAACGCTGACAAAACTAGGATTGCCATTGTTTGCATTAGACTCGCCAGTAATCACTGGCTACTGTGCCAGTGATAGCAGGGAAACTCGCAGATAACTGCTGTTTCTTTGCGAGCTGAGTCCAGCTGTCTTCTCTGTGCAGCTCCAGGGTCCTAGAGCCCGCCTGCTGCCTGATGTAGCAGTGCTGACATTGTTCTCAGTCTGCTCATTCCCTGTGTACAGACATGAATGTCTGTGCACAGAGATGATGTAGCAGTGCTGAGATTGTTCTCAGTCTGCTCATTCCCTGTGTACAGACATGAATGTCTGTGCACAGAGATGATGTAGCAGTGCTGAGATTGTTCTCAGTCTGCTCATTCCCTGTGTACAGACATGAATGTCTGTGCACAGAGATGATGTAGCAGAGCTGAGATTGTTCTCAGTCTGCTTATTCCCTGTGCATAGACATCTATATTTATGCACAGGGGATGTAGCAGAGAGGACATCGCGTTTTGGACTGCGTCGGACGGAAGAGGATTTTTTTAATTAAAGATGGAGTCCCTAATGGCTTTTTTTTTTATTTCTAATAAAAATTTTTCCTTGTGTTGTGTTTTTTTTAAAACAATTTAATAGAAATTCATGGCGGTCATGTCTAATATTGGCGTGACCGCCATAAATTTCGGGCTTAGGGCCAGCTGATAATACAAAGCTGGCCCTAACCTCTTTATTACCCAGCGTGCCACCGCTACCAGGGCCGCTGGAAGAGCGGGGTTCAGCGCCAGAGGATGGCGCTTCAATGAACGCGCCATCTTCTGGGGCGGCTGCGGGCTGCAATTTGCAGCGGGGGGTGCCCAGAAAGCTTGGGCATCCCTGCGCTGCGGATTCCAGCCCCCAGCTGCTTAGCTGTACCTGGCTAGACATAGAAATTGCGCGGAGCCCCACGCATTTTTTTTAATTATTTCATGAATTTCAGAGTCAGAGTCTCAGAGTCAGAATCTCAGAATTTCATGAAATAATTAAAAAAAAATGCGTGGGGCTCCGCACAATTTCTATGTCTAGCCAGGTACAGCTAAGCAGCTGGGGGCTGGAATCCGCAGCGCAGGGATGCCCAAGCTTTCTGGGCACCCCCCGCTGCAAATTGCAGCCCGCAGCCGCCCCAGAAGATGGCGCGTTCATTGAAGCGCCATCCTCTGGCGCTGAACCCCGCTCTTCCAGCGGCCCTGGTAGCGGTGGCACGCTGGGTAATAAAGAGGTTAGGCCAGCTTTGTATTATCAGCTGGCCCTAAGCCCGAAATTTATGGCGGTCACGCCAATATTAGACATGACCGCCATGAATTTCTATTAAATTGTTTTAAAAAAAACACAACACAAGGAAAATTTTTTATTAGAAATAAAAAAAAAGCCATTAGGGACTCCATCTTTAATTAAAAAAATCCTCTTCCGTCCGACGCAGTCCAAAACTCGATGTCCTCTCTGCTACATCCCCTGTGCATAAATATAGATGTCTATGCACAGGGAATAAGCAGACTAGAACAATCTCAGCTCTGCTACATCATCTCTGTGCACAGACATTCATGTCTGTACACAGGGAATGAGCAGACTGAGAACAATCTCAGCTCTGCTACATCATCTCTGTGCACAGACATTCATGTCTGTACACAGGGAATGAGCAGACTGAGAACAATGTCAGCTCTGCTACATCAGGCAGCAGGCAGGCTCTAGGACCCTGGAGCTGGGGGAGCCAGAACACAGAGAAGACAGGATCTTATCTGTGCGAGTCAGCGATTACTTACAAAGTAAATGAGCAATGCAAATAAATGACACAACTAGGATTGCTTCAGGCTGAAGCTTCCGAGACACATCTGCGATTTGTAAATCTCACACTACTCGCTATTACTCGCTTCCCCATTCATTAACATTGGACTCGCTAGACTCGCAACGAGTAGCGAGTCCTGGGCTCGGACTCGCTAGAGTCAAGCGATTCCGAGTAATTTAGGATTCGCCCATCACTAGTGATAATACCGGTGCGGGTGCAACAGTTTTTAAAATTCCAGGTGGCAGAAAATTCGGAACTTGCAGCATTTTTGTGTCCAGGGCAAAAATCAGACAAAATCGTATCTTCCCAGATCCGGTGCGATCCAGCACCCCATAACATGGGAGTCTATGGGCGTCGGATTGTACCGGATCTGACAGAAAATCATTCCGGTTCCCGGACGCCGGGTACTGAAAGAGTGGTGGCTCTGCAATTCAAGCCGCGCTTGTTCAGCACCTGGACAGCGCAGCTCAAAGAGACCCTGGCTGAAATTTCAGCACTTGGACAGCGTGTTAGCCTAGGGCCACACTTGCCATGCGTTTTTTATGATGCTTTTTGGCAGCCTGTGTTTTTGCATGCGTTTTTGCTGATAGGTGTGGGGGACCCTTGAAACACATGCAAAAACGCATGTACCATTTAGTGCCATTTAAAAACACGTTTCCCATATGGACCCCATGTTAACAAAAACACATGCGTTTTTGAAAAAGCACCAAAAAATACTGCATGCTGCGTTTTAGGTGCTGTTTCCAAAAAATCATGCATCATGCAGTATTTTTTGGTGTTGAGCCAAAAACGCACCCAAAAATGCATGGTACATTCAGGCATGTGTTTTTTGCTATTGGGGCATGCGTTTTTTGCATGGGGGCCTACAGGTGCGTTTTTCCATGCGTTTTTCACACATGTCAAGGGGAGTCCGCGCCCCGTGTGAACTGTTTGGTGTGGGCTACTGTGTTCCCATTGGCTATCAATTGAACACCGCGCCATATTTGAAGAGTTGTCTGTCCAGCACCACACAATGGCAATGGTGTCATGTATTAGTCAGCCTTCCAGAGCAGGCTGACCAATGGGAACGCTATTGCGTTATCCAATAAGCGTGTATGGGACGCGGTGTAAACCACTGTGGCACGCCTATCTCCTCGCCGCGCTGAACATGTACGCCCACATTGCCTTTGAGATTGCGGCGTGTGAACCGGGATGGGATTAGGCAGGATTGGTTCCGCTGTACATGAGGCGATTTCCGGAGCGACACATCGCCTTACTTTTAGGGCGCAATTGCAGCATGTGATGCCACCATCGGCGATCTGAGGCAACCATGAAAAACGTGCACGCGCATGTTAGATCACCGCATATCGCCAGGTGTTATTGCGACATGTGAAGGTACCTTAAAAGATAGCGCACAGTGCCACACAAAGCACCTCCCCCTCCCAGCACAGAGGGGAGGGACAGAACACCAGCTTGGGTGGGTGTGGATATTTAAATAACACATACAGCAGCCGGACTATTCAGCTATGAATATAATGGAGAGGACTAATGTACCAGCTGCCTGCAGGCTGTGAAAATGCGTATAGCAAGGAAACTACAAAACATACAATAATGATTTTACATGTTTTTAAAAGGTCTGCCCAGGCACTATGCAATGGTAATATTAGTACCATACTGAAAAATGACCTGACAGTGTCCCTTTAATCTATAGAAGAGCAGACATTAAACACAACACGTCAGAGATTTATTTTTTACTGTATATGTTATTACATTTTTATCTACTGATTGCATTATTTACTGGTTTGACTGGCTATACTGGTTTCCAGATTATTGTCCTTCTAGCATTTTGCACTTCGGCTTTATAATACACTGGACCCCTAAGGCAAGATTTATATCTTGGCTTCATAATATCTTTATTTTTTAACTAGTTTGCCTATTTTTTCATTCGATTTATTATTTCTCTGCACATTTTGTAACTTTTTGGCCTGTATTTTCCAATACGAGTGCAGTATTTAAAGGGCAATTGTGATTTCAGCAGAATGAGCTGTCATGTGTCAGTACATTAGGAATAAGACTAATGTTAACTGCTATGTGATTCGTAGTGTGAGTTTCACTAGCTTTTCTTCCATCTGCAGCCTTTATAGCTTTACTTGCAGTTGACTGTGAGCTAGTGGGTAGAGAGTAGCTGCTATTATCTCTCTAAGGCTACATTCCAATGTTGCATTTTTCCTGTATTTTTTGCAGTTTTTTTCATGAGTTTATGCTAATTAAAAACAGCTTTTTACAGCACCAGAAAAAGCTTTTGAAGAAGCAGTTGTTACGCCGGGTTACACAACCCTCAGCACGACGCCACGCACTGGGTGCAACACGGGATTGTAAAGGGAAGGCCCTGATCATAAGGAGTGGGGGATAGGACACCTCCTAGCACTCATCTGTGTCTGTCCCTACGCTGGCCTAGCAGCCCCTATGTGGGTCCTTCCCCTCCTATTGTCACATGTCTTGTCCCTGACTGTCTACCCTGTCTAGTGCATAGGCTGGTGAGTACTAGACGTCACTTCTGATCTAGTGCAACACAGGGAAGGGAAATAGACAAGCGACCAGACAGAAAGAGTATATAAAACAACTTGACTGGTGCACACCGACACCAGGGACTGCAGGCAAGCTTCACCCCCACCTCCACCATGGTCAGAATAGAATGGGATCATCTATAACCCAGCATACAGGTAATGAATCTGTGACTATTTAAAGGAATGGGTGTGGTCACCAACCAGCATCGCCTGACCCAGGCAACTTTCAGAAGCTGCCAGCAGCTAGAGCTGACATTTAACCCTTGCTGGTACAAAATAAATTCGCCATTGAAAACCAAAGAGAAAGTGAAAATAAGTGCAATTCGCTGCAGTCTTGCTGTCTAGTGAATTAAACCAACTTTATTAAACATGTACTGTAGATAAATGACACCAAAAACGCAGAGCAAGGTTTTGAGTGCAATAAAAAAAGCAACATGTGAACATTGGATAAAACATGTCACACACTCATTCAGACACAGCGCTATGGGGAATATAAGGCTTTACTGAGCAGTGCACATGTGACTCCATCTCTGGGTGAGATAAGATAGTAGTTAGGAAGCACAGCATATCTTTTCTGTGTCTCTCTTCCTTTTCTTTTGCTATTCTCATCCTTCTCATCTCATAGAGTATAATGAGCTGGTGTAACCTGGCAGCTAGTCATCTTGTCTTGAGCAGGACCATGTTAAGCTGATTATTTTAGCGTGGATGGTGAGCTCAGGATTCAGGGGAGAAGAAGAAGAGGCTCATAAGTGGAGAAAGAAACAGATTAGTTCTGATAACTTTGTTATATTCATCTCTAGCAATTGATTTATGTTAAAAAAAACTACTGTTCTCACTGACATTTAGAGTTTCATTCGTCTCATTTCAATATTTGGCACAATATATGCTGGCAGCAACCCCCGGTGTTCACTGACCGACAGCAAGGCAGCATCCTGCACAGCGGGCGCAAGCGTCAAGGCGCTAAATCTGGATTGTGCAGGTATACATTTCACACAAAAGAATCATCTGATTTAGCGCCGACAAAAGAAAGACACAAATAGTGAATGTGCCCCACTGTTTGCTTCAGCGGAAGCAACTCCTCACAACATTTTTAATGAGAGGATGACAGGCGGCATGTGCAGTGAATTAACGGTACAACATCAGGAACTGAGGAACGACAATCAAGGCCGACAATGACTGCCGACAAGTGGAATATTCAGAACAATTATTACTTATTTTACTTTGAGTTCCACATATTAGTGATATTATTCACTTATAATTCCACACCACTTTTACATACTTTATCATCACTGTCCTGACTGGGCCTCATTATCTATATTCCCTATCAGTATGTCTTTGGAGTGTAAGAGGAAATCAGAGAATCTGGAGGAAACCCACACAAACACCAAGAGAAGATACATCTGCATCTCAATGAATTAGAATCTCATCACAAAGTTCATTATTTCAGTAATTCATACATATACTCTCTTGCTTTATCCTTCTTGACCTCTCTGCGGCTTTTGACACTGTCGACCATCAGCTCCTACTCTCTATGCTGCACTCCATGGCATCAAGGACAACGGCTCCTCCTGAGTCTCATCCTATTTTCTGACCGCCCTTTCAGTGTATCTTTTGCTGGCTCCCTACTCTTCCCCTCTTCCTCTCACATTGGGGTCCCTCAGGGTTCAGTCCTTGGCCCTCTCCTCTTACTCTCTCTACACGGCCCCGATTGGACAAACAATCAGCAGATTTGGCTTTCAGTACCATCTTTATGCTGATGACACTATACTATACACTTCAGCCCCTGACCTTACTCCTGCTCTAATACAGAACACCAATGACTGTCTAACCGCAGTCTCCAATATCTTGTCCGCTCTGTAATCTGAAACCAACCTTTCAAAACTGAACTTCTTCTGCTCCCACCCTCTGCCAACCTCCCTAAATCTGACATCTCTCTCTCGTGTGTGCGGCACCCACGATAACACCCAGTCAGCAGGCTCGCTGTCTCGGGTTTTGATGGACACTGATCTCTCCTTCACCCCATACATACAATCTCTCACCCGCTCCTGTCGCTTGCACCTGAAAAATATCTCCAGAATTCGCCCTTTCCTCACCACGGGAACAACTAAAACCTCACCGGGCCCTGATTCATTCCCTGCCTTGACTACTGTAATTCTTTATTAGCTGGCCTCCCCCACAGTAAGCTTTTTTTTTTTTCCCCCCTACAGTCTATCCTCAATGCAGCAGCCAGATCACCTATCTAGCAAACAGTTACTCAGATGTTTCTGCTCTGTGCCAGTCACTACATTGGCTGCCCGACAACTATAGAATCCAATTCAAATTGCTCGTTGTCACCCACAAAGCTATTCATATGGTGCGACACCTCCTTACCTCTCCACCCTCATCTCTGTCTACCACCATCCACCGTCCCCCTTCGCTCTGAACATGACCTCAGACTAACATCGGCATTAATCCGAACCCTCCCATTCCCGACTTCAAGACTTCTCTCGAGCTGCACCAAAACTCTGGAAATGCTCTTACCCCCAAGAAATTAGGACATCCACAACTTGGCATAGCTTCAGACGCTCCCTAAAAACACACCTCTTCAGGGCGGCCTATCCTTACTCCCTAACAGTAGTCACTTAGACGTAAGATATTCATTGTTATAAGCCCTGTACTTTGTGTTCCCATCCCGTCTTAGATTGTAAGCTCCTTCGAGCAGGGTCACCTTCATTTTCTGCCATTCTTATTGTATTTCCTAAGTGATTCTATGTTTTTGGTATGTAACTGTTCTGCATTACGTTTCTGTACCGTATATTTTTCTTATATGTACCGTTGTACTGTAAAGCGTCTGCGGAATATGTTGGCGCTATACAAATAAAGTTTATTATTATTATTATTACATAAAGTGAAACACATATATTATATAGAGTCATTACACACAGAGGATACTATTTCAAGTGGTTATTTCTGTTAATGTGATGATTATGGCTTACAGCCAATGAAAACCAAAGGTCGTTATCTCAAAAATTCAAGAGGAGGATGAAGGGTGTGAAAGATAAAATATGACCTAAATAGTATCAGAGGCTTCACCTTGTGTGTTGTGAGAGCCACCACTATAAAAACAGATCACGGCTGCTGCAGTCCCCAGCGTGGTGTATATAGAATAAGGAAGGATGAAGGTTTTAAACCACGCTGCCGTATTCCACGATACATCAAAGGTGAATATAATATTGGATTTATTAGTCAATGCTTTACTTTCAGGGATTCCAGAAATGCCCTGAAATTGGCAACATGACATTGATATATCCTGAGGGAGGGGCCTGGGGGACTAATAAATCAATATCATATTGCCATGTTTCAGGGCGTTTCTGGGAGCCCTTGAAATGCTTTGATTAATTAATCAATATTATATTCACCTTTGATGCCTCCTGGAATACGGCAACGCAGTTTTTAACCCATTATTCTTCCTACTTTAATTTTTCTGAGATAATGACCTTTGTGTTTTTCATTGGCTGTAAGCCATAATCATCAACATTAACAGAAAGAGACACTTGAAATAGATCACTCTGTTTGTAATGACTATATAATACATACCACAAAACAGTTCAGAAAAAAAAAAGGCACTCACCCAATCGGTGCTTTTCAGGAGTTTATTCCTTTCTCATTCAGGATTCCATACAGTCAGGGAGGGGAGGAACGTGGAGGATGCCAGACAATGGCCCGTTTCGTTGCCCTAAGTGGAAAATTCCTAGTAGTGCCCGCATCTAAGATTTGTTTTATATAATATATATGTATGTTATATAATATTATAAGTTTGATGATATTTCTAATTCAGATAGAGGCACACTATCATTCATCAAAAACAGAGCGTTTTTGATGCATGACAGACAAGCAAGTGCTGTGTGTTTGTTGCATGAGTGTGTGTGTGTGTGTGTGTGCAATGACAGTGTGGTGAGAGTGAGATGCGAGATTTTGAGTGTGGTGCGAGTCAGTGCTGCTGCTGTCTGTGGTCCTGAAGTTTGGCTCAGCGGGATTTGTGAGCATGCTGAGAAATCCTGCCGACAAACTTCAGCACAGAGGACAGCACTGACTGTCAGCTCAGCACTGATTTCAGCCCCGCCGACAGCATTTACCGGCGAATTCAAACACAGCTGCTGTCAAAGCAGTACTGTTTTTAAAATTGCCGGTTGCCGGGGGGGACAGTAACCAATCAGCTTTCACCGCTGTGACAGCAGGGGTGAAGAGCTGATTGGTTTTAAAATTGGCCGGTAAATGGTGGTCCATGGTGCTGAGATAAAACTTCAGCACCATGGAAAGCACAGACTTTCAAACACCAGCGGTGTTTGAATTTCCCATAAGTGCTGACGCTTTATCTTCAGCATGGCATTTGCACTTTTCCATGTGTTTTCTGCATTTTAGTCTATGATGGCTACTGGAGCCTGGATTACATGTGCATATAGTGGTTGTAGCTGGCACAACCACACAAGGTAAAGCCACCACTGTATTTCACCTACTACCAATTGGTGGTCACAGATTGGCTGCAGCCATCAGGTTCCTTCCAAGCAGAAGAAATCATTTCCTATTTGGCCAAGTCTGTGAGAGGCCATCATCGGGCCCCAACATGGAGGAGCAGCGGGGTACTACTAGAGTATGTGTTATTTCTCAGTCCTTTTGAACCATTCCGTTAATAAATTCCCCACATCTTAGGGCCGCTTTACACACTCCAACTTCTGTGACCAACTTCTGACCAGATCTCTTGTTGCAGTGAAATCATGAACACATTGTTACATTTGTACACAGCTACAAAATGGAGCAATGTGTCCATGATTTCACTGCAACCAGAGATCTGTTCAGAAGTTGGTCACAGAAGTTGGTGTGTGTAAAGCTGCCCTTAGTTTTAGCTTTAGGCTGGAAACACACTGTCCGAGTGACATGCGAGTCTTGGATCATTCAGCCGGGATAGCTTTCCCCTCTTTGGACGGGAGCAGTAGAGCTACAGAGAAAAACATACCACTGACAGTATCCCGTCCAAAGAGGCAGCGGTCATGCCGGGTGAATAATCCGAGACTCTGCGAGTAACTCGCATGTCACTTAGGCAGTGTGTTTCCAGCCTTGCACAAAGTGTGGTTCTTATCTAAAATAAACAGAATTCTCCATTATACACAAGAGAAGAAATCCAAAAAGGCACAATATTCAGCTCACCTCTGTTTCTTAGTGCACGGATATAAATCCAGTGAAATCCAATACAATTCCAAAAAATCATCCAGCATTATTAAAAAGGATACTTTATTCCATGCCAATTAAAATTCCACATCAGATGGCATACCCAGGTAAGGTCATAATGACATTGTTATGACTAAGGGCTTGTGATCTTACCTGTATATACCATTTGAGTTGACATTTTTAATTGACAGGGAATAAAGTATAATTTTTTTTGGTGCTGGATGATTTTTGGATTTGCACAAGAGAAGAAATTGAGTACAGGCACAGACTCAGACTGGAGTCTGGATATAACAAATATCAAAAGATATCATTAGCACTTAAAGCATGTGGCTCTAGATGAGTTAATTTTCATGAAGTGGGTGATATCAGATAGCTTTTACTGGGGGAGTGTACTTCTTCCCCTGGTATGATGCTGACCAATAATAAGCAGCCATCAACACTCAAAGGAAAGAAATCCACACCCCCACCTAAGAAGGGTTTGTAATATGACACAGCTACACTCAACTGTACTGCCCCTCCCCAAACTGACTCATTCAGGAGGTTAGATCAGGAGATCATTAATTCACACATTGAGAAACCTGCTCCAAGCGAAGGTGGGGGCGTGTACGTCTCTCCTTTGAGTGTTGCTGCCTGCTTATGATTGGTCAGCATCCTACAGGGGGAAGAAGAACACACCCCCAGTGAAAAGTATCTGACACACCCACTTGGACTTAATGATAATTAACTCATTAGAGGCCAATATATTGATTGCTAATTGCTCCAGTGAACACTGACACTTATTCAGTTTGCTAAATGGCAGAGAGTTCAGTTTTTGCAGATCAATCAATAAACCCAAAGTGATGAATGAGATCTTATTTTGCGGTTTCGCCCAGAACATCATACTCACTATATAACATTTAGCCCTGGAGCCTTTCTTCTTATTATGTATTGATTTCTGATGTGATGTGAGTTCTCCTTTAATGACTGACCCTACAGATGTTATCAAAGTTAATCAACCCCTCTCATTGCAAATTAATTTATTAACAAAATATACAAACTTTCTGCTGTTTGCAATAAACCAAACAAGAAAAATGTTAATAGCTCAACACAACTAATATCATACGTTAGAAACAGATCCGTCATCAGATCACATCTGTCCCCTTCCCTGGATGTAATAATCTAAGGCTTTATTATGTATATTGGGTTTGCTTGAGATAAAACACATCAATTACCAGCACTGGCCGGGGATTTACTGGCTGTGACACTTTATTGCATGTTAAAAATACGTCAGGAGAGGAATAGGACGATCATTGCCAACAAGTAAAATGATACAAAAGGACACAAGGAAAGTTCCTAGAGATACAGATGGAAGCAGAGTTCACAAGTTTAAAGTGACAGGAAAGCCGGCTCCACTACCTGGATGTGGCAGAAAGAAGAGGCTGTCACTGGCTGTCACCGGCAGCCACCAGTCCTTGAAGAAGCAAGTGGTGGAAAACCCTCCAGTGTCTGCAAAAGACCTGCAACAAGATTTGGTGTCATAAGGGCTGAGTAAAGAACATGGAGAACTTAATTTCCTCATCTTCTTCATTGCCTAATCTCAGCGTATATCAGAATGCACTGGATACCAAATCGATATGAGTGGAGCAACTGCTGTCTGATAAAACATCACATAGCACCCGTCCACATTATATGCAAATGTAAACAAGCAGTGGCGTAACCAGGGTCCGGCGGGCCCCGGTGCAAGTCTTAGAGCGGGCCCCACATGAAGCCGTCGGGTGAGGACCGGGGAGGGGTTGGGGGGGTGCTAGCAACTGCGGGCGAGGAGCGGGGATGTTGAGGTAGTGTTGCTAGCAACCATGGGCAAGGAGCTAGAGGGGTATGGGAGCTAGTGAACATCGACGAGGCGCGTGGGGGGGAGGTGCACTATTTACCCAGTGGGTGCTGCCAATGCAGGGCAGGGAGCATCACATCAGAAGAGAGGAAGGGAAGGATCAGCAACAGGAAGCAGGAAGCTTCCTTCCCCTCCTCTCCTCTGACACACGGAGTGTCGGAGCCAATCGCGGTCGCAGCGGGGAGGGGCGGCTAGAGGCACGGGCTCCCCTGCAGGGAGGCGCAGGCCCCCCTACAGGCCCGGGCCCGATCTCAGCCACGACTGATGCGACCGCCATCGTTACGCCACTGTAAACAAGCCCTGATAACTAACATACTAATAATCACGTGACACGGACCTGGAAGTGCCGTAGAGCCGGCGGCTGCTGCAGCAGCCGGCGCTCGCAGAGGACCCAGAAGCTCAAACTGGGGTAGTGCAGGGGTGCACAACCCCAATTGGTGAGTGGCCACTCAGCCCCAGTTTTATTAATGCCACTAGACCACCAGGTATTACACATTGCGCTCCATGTTTTTTATTTTACATATTGCTTTATTCCGATGTCATTTTACAGAGTGCAGGGAGGGGGTGGAGGACGGAGGACAACGGCTCGCCGGGTCCCGAAGAAATGCCAGGCCGGCACGAAACAACAAGCCGGTTTCCTCTGTCCTCCACCCCTCCCTGCACTCTGTAAAATGACACAAGAATAAAGCAAGGCTGGTAGCACCAAAAGCTGGTGAGGGCCACTTCTTTCATGGGTGAATTTTTGCTGCAGCTGTCAGTAATAATGACATTTTGTGTTGAATTTGGAGAAACCACTTGTTATATTAGTTGTGTTGAGATATTTAAATTCTTCTTGTTTATTGGTTTACTGTAAACAACAGAAACTTTGTATTTTTGCTACTAAACCTCATTTAGGAAGGGGGATTTATACTTTGCTTCTCCATCTCATGCTCATCGGCGGCACCCGACCAATGTGGCTCTAGCTGCAGCTTCACAAATTAACTCTAATTAATGACATGTTTCACAGATTCTGTTCCGCACATTTCTTCACGTTTCACACCCATCTGTAAGCTGTTAAATGAAGTGTAAAGAGTTAAATAGAAACTTAGGTGACAAATGATTCACAACTTCAAATTAATTAATTTCTGTTGTCGGTAAAGGTGAAATGCTTAAAATGGCTGCAGCTGGGGCGAGATCCCAACCTGGGGGATGTGAACGTCCAATCAGCTGCAGCTGGGGCGAGATCCCAACCTGGGGGATGTGAACGTCCAATCAGCTGCAGCTGGGGCGAGATCCCAACCTCGGGGATGTGAACGTCCAATCAGCTGCAGCTGGGGTGAGATCCCAACCTGGGGGATGTGAACGTCCAATCAAAATCTCGGTAAAACACATGCTATTTATGGTGTGTTTTTCTGCCTGTAACTGAATACTCAATGTGCGCACATCGCCTTATAGTGTGCACAAACACACTGTCAGGATTCTCTGGTGTCGGTGTGTTGTGGATGTGTTAGGCTGGCTTCACACCATGGCAAGATCAGGTCCAGAGCTGTCCAGTGTGAACCTGACAGTCCCGGACCCGATTTTGAAACAGAACCGGAGGGCAAATATGCCGGTTGGCAGCCGGATCAGGGAGATCTCAGCTGCAGCTGCTGAAATTTCAAGATTGCGGCTAGCGGGGAACTAGCTGTGGTCCTGACATCTCTGCAGGGGACAGCTCCTAGGGCTGAAGATTAGCAGCTTCTAAACTCCAGCAGCCGCCTCCCGGATCCGATTTTTCGTCGGATCTGGCGCCATAGGCTCCCATGTTAGGGGGTGCCGGATCGTACTGGATCCGGGAGGATCCGATTTTGTCCGATTTGTGGCCCGAACACAAAAACACTGCAAGTAACGTTTTTGTGTCCGGGAGGCAAATCTGAATTTCCCTGGATTCTCCCGGACAGATGGAAACCGGATGGCAAATAGCTGCCATGCGGCTCCATCCGGCCCCATAGGGCTGTATTAGTGCAAAATCGGGTTCGGGGCTGTCAGGTTCACATCATACAGCCCCGGACCTGATCTTGCCGTGGTGTGAAACAGGCCTTAGTTGGGACATCAAAATATATCCCTCTCCTTAACTGTCTGCTTTCCCAATCAATAATAATAACAGGTGTCCGTGAACAAATCACCACACTTGATTCGGGTGCAAGTATGGGAGAATTCTAAGGCCGGCTTCACACTGCGGCGTGATCCGGTCGGGTTCTGTCCGGGATGACCCAGACAGCAGCGGACCGGATCAGCATACAGGACTGGGGGGCTATTATGCCCTCCGGTCCGGTGTGCAGCGCACGCAGTTCCCGCTGCTGATAAGTCAGGCCACGGGTACCGCGGTCCTGACCTGTCAGCGGCTGCAGCTGCATGCGCTGCACACCGGACCGGAGGGCATAATAGCCCCCCAGTCCTGTATGCTGATCCGGTCCGCAGCTGTCTGGGTCATCCCGGACAGCCCCACATCGGATTATGCCGCAGTGTGAAACCGGCCTAAGTTTACTAGGAAGCACATAAGGTTATACAGACAATTCTAGGGGTGGTAACCGCAAGATAAGATCATTCATTAATTGGTTACAAAATATTAATCATAATTAATCATTGGTCACTAATAGCCGTGAACTGATTGGATTATGCAAATCTATTCTAAAAACATAAGTAACCATTCACCTTTCTATAATTTGATGTTATTGACATTATTAACTCATCCTATTCCTTCATATCTAGCGTTATGGAACATCTTCTCTTGTTACCAAAACATGCTAACCATTGGCTGCACTCCCAGACCCTGTACCCTTCACCATTTGTCTACATACAGTCTATGACTTCCAGTACAATACTTGATATGAAAAACACTACTTATTCTTCTTAAAGGCAAGTACTTAAAGGGATACATATATGATAGATATGCAGTACAATACAGAATACAGGATATGAGCACATTGGCAAATCTTTGGATATTTTCATATATTCATTTCCATAAAAGGTGGCACAGAGCGAGAGGTCATGTAATTGCCATTTGCACCTTCCCTCTAGACATGTGCGCCTCGCTCACTATAAGCGGACGCTTTTTTACTAAATCCACCCCTGGATTGTGTCTCCTAGACCCCTACAAGGCTCCATACTGTCCTACCCTGAATCCATTATGACTCTATCTGTTGTGTGAGCCATACAGAGCACCACTGATAGATACACGCTCTATAGACAAAGTCGAAAAATATTTATTCACATAATCTACAAGAGATATCAGCCCCCAAGTCTCACATTTGTTTGGAGCGGAGAATTTCGGATCAATCAATGTGTCCTCGCGGTTCAGAAAATAGCATTATACAAATATCACAGTAAGAAGAGGGATGGGAGAAGCGGCGGCTCCGACTCCGCTGGGCACTATGAAGGTAAAGCAATAGAGATGTTATTAAAAAAGATCTGTCCTAAATCATCCCAGGGAGATTACGGAGTGGAGGGAAATGACACAAAGCAGAGGCCACCGAGCAGCAGGGCTGTCAATCACCGCGGGGCCGCAGACATCGTCCTATCCCGAGCACTGTGATGTGCCCGAAACTGATCTCCGACTTAATAACATAATTAGATTGAATAATTATTCATACTTAAAGCGTGCCTGACTTTTTAGGTCACTTCTGTGATATGTGAGAACATGAGAAATGACTTGTATCCTGCATTTTTCACCACTTTTACTTTTTAGCTTCAGCACAGTACTGAGCAGCGTTGCTGTGAATCCAGCACTGGGGTGAGGTAAGACACTTACTACAAATATGCAGTATTATCTGTATGTCTGTCTCTCTCCTCCCCTCTAGATAGACTGTAATCTGATTATCAGTTGTAATCTGATCCCGCAGTGAGTTAGGGGGCAGAGGGAGAAGTGGCTCATAAGTGGAGAAAGAAGCTGATTTCATGGATAGTATAAATTACAAAGTTGTTGTATTTGCTTTTACAGCTGATTTAGTTTGTTAAAAGCAATGAAGGAAGAAAACCCGACACTACTCAGCCTTCAGGGGAGATATGGATCGTGGTACGGGAATAACTCCAGGCGTCATCGGAAATGAGGTGACCACTTGTACAAGTCGGAAGCAAAATCCAGAGGTCAGAAGAAGGCGAAAATGGCACAAGAGTAATTTTACTACAACAAATGGTTAAAGGATATGGGAGGAAGCAGGATGATAAGAGACAGGTAGACTTCTATTTTTTATGGATGCAGTGCGCCACTTTTATCTTCTTCTGACACAAGAATTAAAGGGACGGGACCTATTCAGAGATAAAAGACATACTTCTGCTTACTGATTACTAGAGGAAATTTTGGACATTTCTAACTTTCTGCATTTGGAATATTAAGGTTTCTTGACTATGAAAAACATTGTCCACATAGTGGTGGTGAGTGGTACTGCAATGAGACAGATGAATGGACACTAGAATTGGGTATAGAATGTGGAACAACACAGAAGTAGAGAATTGTTGCATGGTACCTGATGAAATTCATAAATATATATTTTTTTCTTCAATGATTAAATAATATTTTAACGTTTGATATCAGAGTTGCCCCCAGTCTTCCGCACCTCTTTGTTCTCTGGTCTGGAGTCGCCAGTGCCAAATGTTATTTCATCTATGGCGCCTTATATCTCAGCGATGTTGTTATTTTTGGGCAGGCAGTCTATGGGATTTTATTTACTAGTGTAGATACATTGAAACCTCTTTGGGAGGACCGCCCAATATGGCTCTGAAAATTGGTATCTGGCTGTGATGATAGTCACTACATGGACAAGCCTTGAGGCAAGGTAGTCAAATGTTCCAGAGTCGGACGTGTTGTGAACTAATGGAATAGACAAAGATGTAGTCAGGTCACAGTCCGGGGTCAGAATACCAGGAGGTTAGCGTATCAGAGCAAAGGGAGAAGGCAAACGGATGATCAACAATGGATCAAAACACAGAGCACAGGTAAGTGAGGCCAACATGCACAGATGAGCAAAATGCTACAACTGGCAGAGATCTGGGATCATCTTCTCAGCTAAGGCAATTGCTGGGCAATCAAAGAGAACAGAGCACACCTGCAGAAGCCCAGCACCGGCCAGTCTCAGATTAGACGGTTGAGCAGTCAATCAACACACTGATAACTCCGCACGCCCCTCCACTAGATTGGACGATTACGTTGTCACTCACCAAACTGACGGCTCAGCACAACCCTGATCTTAGTGCAGCAAACTGTCACTGCTGTGTGCTGACAGTGATCCCTTCAAAGAATTTGGTCAGTATATATAAAATACATGTTGTCCAGCTATAAGGATCTGGAGAGGTTTCATATCCAATATTTCATTTTAAATCAGTGGAAAAATTGCAAAAATCCTCCATGTTCCGCTGCCCTATAAGCAGGGCTTAATTTTGTCTCCCTGGTTCATAGTGAATAAGTGAAAAGTGAGTTTGCCTAAAATGCAAAGTGTTACATTGTGACCCGTAAGGCCACGTTAAACGTGGCGACATCGGCGCCGATTACATAGGGGCGTGGCTTATCGGTGTCGACATCGCTCCTACGTCGCCTCATGTGAATGGGCGATGTCGGCGCCGCCGGGAGGTCGAAACCAGGCGTCCAATCTAGGGCGATGTGCACACGTCGCCCCATGTAACCGGCCGCCGGCGAGCTGACAGGCGATGGGAGCCCATTGTCCTGCATCGCCGCTGGGGTTTTGAGACACCCCAGCGGCTATGCCGCCTGTCAGATCACCGGCACGGCGCTGTAGGTGTTGCCCCATGTAAATGGGGGACGGCGTCGCTGGCGGGGCACCAAAAACGTGCGCGCCCCCGCCAGTCGCCGTTGACATCTACAACGCCGTCGCCTGGTGTGACGGTACCTTTATACTTCTATGGATTTGTAATGTAGCTGTAATGCGATCACAAAAAATGCTGGTTGGAACGTGCGTTGGGGTGGAGGAACACTCTGCCCAGAACCCATATGTGCATATTTTAAGATATTATTGTACTAATCGTAACAATTCACTCATTGATGTCCCTGTGGGTGCTTTATAATGCTGGGTCTCTATGAGTATTCATCTGTTTGTAGGTAATACTTTATTTATTGTACTCTGTTAACTGCACCTTATCCTCCATTTTGCATTGTTGTTCTTTATATTCTCTTATGTCCCGTTGCCATCCAGGCTATACACAGTGTCCGTCTTAGGGGTTTTCCTATTTGAATATTCTGTTTTTAATTGATCTCATTAAAGATTTATATTTTATCATCATTTTGTGCATGAATCGTGTGTTCACTGGTAAGATGTCACGCTCGGGCATGGAAACACCTGGCACAACACTGAGGTTACAATTGGATGGAATGGGGAGGAAGGCCCTAACTGTAGGGAGCGAGGAGGTGGAACACCTCCTGACACTTGTGTCTGTATTCTGAGCTCCCCTAACGTCCCTATACAGGTCCTTCCCCCTGTCGCTCTCATGTGCCTAATCCCTTACTGTCCCTCCACTCATTCTGGATAGTTCAAAGGCTGGTAAGTGCACTAGTCTTCACAAGACACAAAGAAAGGAGGACAGACAAAAAGGATACACTCCAAATTGAACTAAGCAGCAAAGCACCACAACTGCAAGTGGCACTTCTTCAGCAACATCAAGAGACTTGCTCCGTAAACAGTGGTCAGCATAGACATTCTATAACCGGCAGCAGTTAATGGAAACATGTGACTATTTAAAGGGAAAGGGAGTGGTCACAAACCAGCTATACCTGAGATTGGAGCAACAGAGAACAATCATCAAGGAAAGAATCCTAAACCCTTTTGGCACCAAAAGAAAGAAAATATGTTTAAATCCCAGAGTCTCACAAATAGGGATGAGCGAGTGTTCTCACTACTATTCGGAACGTGCCAAATAGTAGCGGTATTCGGGTACTCGCTACTCTCCGAGTATCTTATGTGTACTTGGGAGTAGCGAGTAGTCTGATTTCTTTCGCAGTGTATCTATTGATACACTAACACACACACATCCCTGCTCACAAAGCATCCCATACCTGTCACACGTCTCCAAGGATGGGAGACTCTCATGACATAAGATGATTTTGGTGTATTTCCTATCTATAAGTGTCATGCAGTTGTTGTTTTTTTTCACTTTTTTCTTTATATTAAACAGATTGCATAAAGCTTTTGGATTCCTCCATTTACACTAGTGTGGATTTGTGCCAACGTTATTATTTTTATTTTGGCCCTAAAAGCTGGAGATCTCATATGTCTCTAATCTGTATTCTATCAGCACTGTTACTATAAATGACACAATCATTGACAAGTATAATGTCCATGTGGGGGATGGGAGTGAGTGATGTATGATGATACTGATGGGAAATGTATGCAATGCACAAAGCGATATATCCATGTGAGGTCAGAGGAGAGCATAGAATATGCATAATGTATACAGGGAGCAAAGGTATACAGTGCAGCTGAAAATCCGGGGGTGCTGCAAATACCCACATATTCCACATCTGCAATGCTCCAGTTGCAGATTTGGTGCAGAAACAATTTGCAGTATGTGGCCTTGTGCACACACTGTGATTTGTGGTGCAGAATTGCTGCAGTTTTGTGACAATGTGGCGCCCCTGTGACTAGGCGCCACAGGGAAGTATTTATTACACTATGACAATGAATGTGTTTTTTTTCCCTGTAAGTTCTCAGTTCAGGGTTAAACCTGTGGAGTCTGTACGTGCACACACCTAGGACTAGGCCACTAGAGTAGGGG
This sequence comes from Allobates femoralis, assembly GCA_033576535.1. Taxonomy (NCBI): domain Eukaryota; kingdom Metazoa; phylum Chordata; class Amphibia; order Anura; family Aromobatidae; genus Allobates; species Allobates femoralis. The sequence goes on from JARQOC010000007.1 coordinate 148,083,167, forward strand.
GACCGGTAATTTAGTAGGTCCTAAAAGGGGGTAGAGCCTAGGGTAGATGCAGAAGAGAGTGACAGTTTTTAGTTAGTTAGTGCTGGCAAGGCAGCGAGGAAGGACAGGCCTGACAGCACAGCCAACAGGAGGGAGCCCCATCTTCAAGTGGGGGCTCCGGACAGAAAGCAACGGGCCAGGGCTGATTGGAGCCAGCTGGTCGCGTTGAGGGAACATCGGCAACGCAGGAAGCCGAGGCGGCTAGAAGTTCAACTCTGACCGCAGACTGACGAGCTGCAGGTCCACAGAAACCGGGTTGCTGACAGCACCACAAGGTACCTCTCCCCTCAGGACCATAAATAGATCCTAGACCACAGGAGCAACGGCCCAAGTACCAGTGGCGGGAGAAGTAACCAGCCCCGTCCGGTCCGGTAAAGGAGAACCGTGCCCCACAGTGAGAGATCAGGGGACTGGTGGGAGAGCTCTGTGAGGGTGGTAGAGCCTAGGAAGACGAAAGGAAACCCTGAAAGACAAAGAGTGCAAACATCTAGAGACTCTATAAAGGTACCTTTATACGCCGCAACTTTTGGGCGGCGATCGGAGGCAACTGAACGTGCTCGTGCATGTTTTTGACGGTTGCCTCCGAACACCAAAGGCACATTTACACGCCGCAATTTCGCCCTCAACCTAAGGTGATGTGTCGTCCCGGAAGTTCCCACACCAACATTGGGAAACATCCGGTTGACTCCTGACGCCGCTTCACACGCCGCAATCCCCAAAGTAATGTGGACGTACATGATCAGCGCCGCAAGAACATAGGCATTACAGACTTGTGTATTGCACGCCCCAAACACACTGATTAGACAGCACAATAGCGGCATGATTGGCCAGCCTGCGCAGGAAGGCTGGCTAATACATGACGCCATTGTAATTGTGTAGTGTGAATGGACAGCTCTTCAAATATGGCGCCCTGTGAAGGGATAGCCAATGGTTACACAGTAGCCCCCACCAATGATCGCTGATGGGGCGCAGTTTCCAGCACGCTGTGGCACGCCCCTGGAAAATCACTAGGCGACGCATATTCCATCCCTATCGCCCGTTCACACGCCAAAAGCAGGGCAATTCACATTCAGGGTTGCCTCTGGTTTTTGAACAATGCTCTGAAACCGCAACCGGGAGCAACTTTCAAAATCACCATTGCGTTCACCAATTACACGCCGTAAGTTCATAGCAATTTCAGGGCAACGTTGACGGAAATCCAGATTGCCTCTCAGTTGCGAACGATAGCTGCTCGCTGGATTGTTGATGCGTTGTCCACGATATCTACACGTGTGACATCTCTCCAACGATCTCTAAACAATGTCCTAATGATCGTGCGCCCATGAGATCGTTGGTGATATTGTCTCAAACATTGAAGCGTGTAATGGTACCTTTATTTAGAGCAGAGATGCACTTATGCGACCTGCATGACTCACCTGGCCCAGCCATCAGCACTCTGAGGAGGAGCGTGGAGCTGCTTGCGTTTCTATGGAGCTCCAAGCTCCTATTCAGAAAGGCAGGAGCCAGGCCGGGTGAGTCATGCAAGATGCATGCAAGATACTCACATGCAGCTCACATAGGTGTCTCTCTGCACATAGACTGTAGATTAGTCATCATGACCACCATTATTGGTCTCACAGGTAGGATAACCAATTTACTAAATGACAGCATTACCAGATTTCTGTATAAAACGACTAATATGTCATTTAGGAATCAAGAAAAGCTCAGTGACAACCACTCTGATAATTAAAGGGATTGTGTTCTACATTCTGACCACAGGGGACAAATCATTGTCAGATTAGAGGAGATCCAGTGATCAACAAGGTAAAACCTGAATTGAGCTACCTATATCAGGTCACTATAGTATGTGATAGTGTTGGACACCCACCAATGTGATACTGATGACCTATCAGCAACATAGTAGTGGAAACCCCTTTAAAGGAAAACTGTCAGGTCAAAAATCCAGATGTAACTGCTATCATTTTCTAATTCCTTGTTCTAAACTCTCTCTATTCATGTATTTCTTTTATTTATATTCCACTCCTATCTTCTTCTTTAAACTTCAAATAAAGAGATTCGTTCCATCTGTCACTCACAGGGAATGATCCACTTAATTCTCTGCTGTGCACTCCCAATGCATGAATATGCATGTCACATACTCACACCACATCACAGCACAGGAGATCAGTGGGGGGGGCTGTATTCTCCTTTCTGCTGTCTGTGTGCAGCATCAAAAGAGGTGAACTACAACACAGAAACTGTCACAGCACAGCAGGATATCTGCTTTACAGAAACAAATGGAGTCTAGATCAGGCTGACCTGTAATAGCTCTCTCCCTCCATGGTGGTATCAACTGGAACAGACCTGTAAGCGAAACCTGACACTGCAGTGTCAGCAAAGGGAGGAGGGAGGAGAGGGCTGCTGAGAAGGAGTGCATAATTACATGACAGATTATACAGTACAGGACTAATCGTCTCTGCTTTTAATGGGACAGGACTATTGCAGCAGCTCTCTGCAGGGTCTAACAATGCTGTTAACATGGAAACTACAAACGGCACAATAATGATTTTATATGTTTTTAAAATATCTGCGCAGGCCCTATTCAAAGGTAATAATAGTATTATACTGAAAAATGACCTGACAGTGTCACTTTAAGAAATCAGCAATTATCACTGAGGAAGTAACAGATGGCCGTTCATTTTACCAGCAGCGCCTACTACAGGAGCTAAGTAATATTACATGGTGGTTTAGCAAGTAAATGACAGACCAAGACAAGACATGGACAAGGGGGTGCAACTACAATAGGTGCAGGGGTTTCAATCACACCCGAGCCCTAGAACCCAGGGACCCAAAAACTTCCTTTGGCCTGTATGAAAAGACCAATACTATTAATGACTTGCAATAATTAGGGGCCCGGTTGAAGCTTTTATATTGGGGTCAATGAGCTTTAGGTTACGCCACTGGAAAGGCAGACTGATTCCATCACTCCAAAAACTCCTTTTAATAGTGACATGCCCCTCCAGGGCCATAGGTTACTCGGAACCGAGCTTTGAGGCTTTATGAGAAGTCACATGGGTCGAGACCCGGCTCCGTGACCCTGGCGGTATCATTAAAAGTTCGGGGAGGGTGGCTCTCTTCTTTAGGGAAGGTCATGAGGAAAGGGAGTATTGTCGGAGAGGATGACCGGACCTAGGGATAACTGTTTTACATGACGCCACCGGCAGGTTGCCACTGCACGACAGTTCCTCTGGGGCTGATGGCAATAAGGCAGCAGTGTGGTCAAGCCCTCTATGGGTAGGGCTGATCCCCAGAGCAGCAGATGTTACTGAGTGAGTTGGTAGCTATGTTCCAGCACAAGGCTTATGACGCATCAAGAAAGGTCACGGACACAGCGGGTTGCAGTCTTTAGATGTTTACTCACAGTCACTGTGGAACAGCCCGCTGAGTGCTGGGTTGTCGGAGGCAGGGATCCAGCTACTCCAGGGTAATGGGATGACACTCAACCAGTACCCATTCTCTTTGTCCTTTCTTGGTCGTCTAACACTGCGCTTGCTTCGCCCTCCTGCCTTGCGCCTCGCTCACACAGAGCCGAGCCAGTGATCGCGAGTCCGTCCTGGAGTTACTTGAAGTCTGTCCCTGGACCCTATATGGCCACCTTTTCAGTAGGTGTGCGCAGTATCAGCTGCAGCACCTTGCAAATACTGCAGCCTCCGGGTTGCTAGGTGACCCTGGTCTTCTCCACGTGTCTTGGGGTCCCGGTACACCTGTTCTGTGGCCTGGTCCCTCCACTGCATGTAACTGGCAATGGATGCGAGCCCCACGGGTGGATTGCTCACTGCTCGTGCCTCTGGAACCCGCTCTTCCTCTAGGAGCACCCTGGTTCTTTCCTTCTGCTCCTCAGTCAAGCCTTAGGACGAGCTCCCACTGGCTCCAGTTCTCTGGACACCTCTCTAGTTCTTACTCCTCTCTAACACGCTTCCTTCCACTAGCTTCCCTCCAACTCGACTGACTTCTAGATCTTTCCATGTTCTATTTATGCCCTCTATCACGTGTCCCACGTTATCTACATGTGTTATTCCTGACTTCTCTTCATCCCAGGTACTCCCCTTACTACTTCCTCCCCACCCATCCTCACTACCCTGGTTCCTCCTTCTAGACAGGATCAGGGACTGTGCTCTCCGGTAGGAGCAATCTCATCCTAACCCTGACCTGGACCTAGTGTAGTGCGTGGCCTGGGTGTCCCGATACCGGTCTATGCACCCCTTACCCGAGAGTGGGGTACTACACTTCAACATGGGTGCAGTACCGCTGTGCTGACTGGATCCGCAGGGGCGCCCCAAAAGTCTCTGGCTGATATCGATGGGGCCAAGTGTGTGTAGATGAGACAACCTCTTTAAATGCTGGCGTCTGGCTTTTAGTTTTAGAGGGAATATGTCTTTAAGAACTCTATTAGTTTAATCATGAGTTTTAAAGCCGAGTGTAGAAAAAATAGGTGGCTCGCACCGATCCATACAAGTCCTTTATTTTGTTTGCTTACAAATCATGGATCCAGGAGGATGCAGGCAGCACCATGGACAATGGCCCTTTCCCTCAAAACTGTCCTAGGACCTGTGGAAGCACAATGTTGGACGAAACGGCCATTGTCCACGGCACTGCACATGCCCTGCTTCATTGTTTGTAAGCAAACGGAATATTAAAAGGACTTTCATTCACCGTGGAGTGCCACCTATTTGTTCTACACTCAACTTTGCTATATCGTCCAGTGGTTAGCACTGTATACGGTGGCTCAGTGGTTAGCACTGTACATGGTGACTCAGTGGTTAGCATTGTACATAGTGGCTACAAGAAAAAAAGCAGCATCAGAAAACTTACCATCCATGCCAAAAAACAGAAACCAAATGCACTTACAGGACGCAGTCAGAGCCCAATTGTGGAGCAAGCCCAGCTGCTGGCTAATGACTCACCTCTACCAGCAATGTGGGAGGCGAGCTGCCATGCATACACTAGGCCTGCATAGAGCACCATTCACACTGATACATATGATGCAGAGTGTCTGAAAGCTACCCAACCGCTCTGCTGCCTGAGCATTGGGCCGCACAGTACGATGCCTCTGCACCACTGGATGAATGGCGCCCCTATGGGCCCAACTGCACCCTGGATGGATAAAAAAGTGCAAAAGTTTTTTATATGATAAATAAAAAACCTTTATAGATGTAGTTTTTGTACAATTTAGTTAGGACTGGTGAGCATGGGATCCCTTGATCGTGGGTCACCAGCTTAAATGTCTTGGGCCAACACATGAACCAAAATCCCATCTATAAAGGTTTTTTATTTATCATATAAAAAACTTTTGCACTTTTTTATCCATCCAGGGTGCAGTTGGGCCCATAGGGGCGCCATTCATCCAGTGGTGCAGAGGCATCGTACTGTGCGGCCCAATGCTCAGGCAGCAGAGCGGTTGGGTAGCTTTCAGACACTCTGCATCATATGTATCAGTGTGAATGGTGCTCTATGCAGGCCTAGTGTATGCATGGCAGCTCGCCTCCCACATTGCTGGTAGAGGTGAGTCATTAGCCAGCAGCTGGGCTTGCTCCACAATTGGGCTCTGACTGCGTCCTGTAAGTGCATTTGGTTTCTGTTTTTTGGCATGGATGGTACATTGTACATAGTGGCTCAGTGGTTAGCAGTGTACATGGTGGCTTAGTTGTTAGCACTGTACATGGTAGCTCAGTGGTTGGCAGTGTACATGGAGGCTCTGTGGTTAACACTGTACATGGTGGCTTAGTGGTTAGCTCAGTACATGGAGGCTCTGTGGTTAGCACTGTACACGATGGCTCAGTGGTTGGCACAGTACATGGTAGCTCAGCGGTTGGCACTGTACATGGTGGCTTAGTGGTTGGCACTGTACATGGTGACTCAGTGGTTGGCACTGTACATGGTGGCTTAGGGGTTGGCACTGTACATGGTGGCTAAGCGGTTGGCACTGTACATGGTGGCTTAGTGGTTGGCACTGTACATGGTGGCTTAGTTGTTAGCACTGTACATGGTAGCTCAGTGGTTGGCAGTGTACATGGAGGCTCTGTGGTTAACACTGTACATGGTGGCTTAGTGGTTAGCTCAGTACATGGAGGCTCTGTGGTTAGCACTGTACACGATGGCTCAGTGGTTGGCACAGTACATGGTAGCTCAGCGGTTGGCACTGTACATGGTGGCTTAGTGGTTGGCACTGTACATGGTGACTCAGTGGTTGGCACTGTACATGGTGGCTTAGGGGTTGGCACTGTACATGGTGGCTAAGCGGTTGGCACTGTACATGGTGGCTTAGTGGTTGGCACTGTACATGGTGGCTTAGTTGTTAGCACTGTACATGGTAGCTCAGTGGTTGGCAGTGTACATGGAGGCTCTGTGGTTAACACTGTACATGGTGGCTCAGTGGTTAGCTCAGTGCATGGAGGCTCTGTGGTTAGCACTGAACATGGTGGCTTAGTGGCTGGCAGTGTATACGGTGGCTCAGCGGTTGGCACTGTACATGGTGGCTTAGTGGTTGACACTGTACATGGTGGCTCAACTGTTGGCACTGTACATGGTGGCTTAGTAGTTTGCTCTGTACACGGTGGCTCAGCGGTTGGTACTGTACATGGTGGCTTAGTGGTTGGCACTGTACATGGTGGCTTAGTGGTTGGCACTGTACATGGTAGCTCAGCGGTTGGCACTGTATATGGTGGCTTAGGGGTTGGCACTGTACATGGTGGCTTAGTGGTTGGCACTGTACATGTGGCTTAGTGATTGGCATTGTATATGGTAGCTCACAGGTTGGCACTGTATATGGTGGCTCAGGGGTTGGCACTGTACATGGTGGCTCAGCAGTTGGCACTGTACATGGTGGCTTAGTGGTTGGCACTGTACATGGTGGCTTAGCAGTTGGCACTGTACATGGTGGCTTAGTGGTTGGCACTGTACATGGTGGCTTAGCAGTTGGCACTGTACATGGTGGCTTAGTGGTTGGCACTGTACATGGTGGCTTAGTGGTTGGCACTGTACATGGTGGCTTAGCGGTTGGTACTGTACATGGTGGCTTAGTGGTTGGCACTGTATATGGTGGCTCAGGGTTGGCACTGTACATGGTGGCTCAGCAGTTGGCACTGTACATGGTGGCTTAGTGGTTGGCACTGTACATGGTGGCTTAGGCTGGGTTGGCACTGTACATGGTGGCTTAGCGTTGGTACTGTACATGGTGGCTTAGCGGTTGGCACTGTACATGGTGGCTTAGGGTTGGCACTGTACATGGTGGCTTAGGGTTGGCACTGTTACATGGTGGCTCAGTGGTTGGCACTTTTACATGGTGGCTTAGTGGATGGCACTGTACAATGTGGCTCAGCAGTTGCACTGTATATGGTGGCTCAGTGGTTGGCACTGTCATGTGGCTCAGCAGTTGGCACTGTAATGGTGGCTCAGCAGTTGGCACTGTACATGGTGGCTCAGCAGTTGGCACGTACATGGTGGCTAGTGGTTGGCACTGTACATGGAGGCTCAACTGTTACCACTGTATGGTGGCTCAATGGTTAGCATTTTATGGTGCCTTATCTGTAATATTAGGTGAAAACCAAAGGTTTGGTCAAGCACACCTGGGTGGGTTGTGTCAGACACAACCACTGTAATAGGCCTTGTAACTGCTGCAACCCCAGTATTGAGGATACTCAGATGATGGCGGGTAGAAGTGGTGTGGGTTAATGCTGTGCTGGTGTACAATAAAGATTGAAGTCCGTTTCTTCAAACCCTTCTCCATCAGGATCATCACGTGTGATTTATTCTACGCCTTTTGGAGTAACCCTCCTTCATCACTTTTAATGCTCCTGATGGAGGGGTCCCTCCGAAACGCGTAGAATAAATCACCTGTGATGTTCCTGATGGAGAAGGGTTTGAAGAAACGGGCTTCAATCTTCATTACTCAACAACGCGGCATTAACTCATTCCATGATTAAGGCATGGCCGAAACGCGTCAGTCTTTATCGGTGCTTTTTGTGTTTTGTTATTTGTTCTGATTGTATTTTTACCTTTGATTTATTAAAGGAAAGTTCTTTTTTACGTCTTCATCGCTCATTGCTCTCACTTTCACGCTGGATTAATGGTGCCAGATCTGTTATAAATATTGCACTATTTGTTTATAAACATAATAATATAATGCGCGCCTGCTACAATAACTTATCCCTGATGATCTTAACCTACAAGGCAACGCTGTGCGATTAGCAGCCGCACATTACTCAGCAGCACCACAAATATTGATTGACAGATGCATATTTCCTGAGCTACTGCAGCAGAGGATGAGGCAGTGTTTCCCTGTCTCAAGAAAGTGCAGCAAAGGGTTAAGGAGCCCTGCCTGCTCCCCTCCCCTGATATGGTGAGAGCCTCTTATGCTGTATTATCTGGGCCAGCTGGATTTACTTGCCCTTAGTTACAAAAAAAAAAAAAAAAGGCTGCCAGCCTGCCCTTGTATCTGCTAGATGCCAAGACCCCTCCCCAGGGGATCACTCCTGCCTTTTGGCTGCACAGAGGAGCAGCTTCTCCTTGGCAGGGGCCTCGTATTAGGAGGAATGCGGTAGTGATGTACAGTATAAGCTGTGAGCTGTGGCCTGCAGAGCTCTCTGCCTCTGCTGCTGCTGGTGCTGATGCTGCTGTGTGATTCAGGGGCTGCTGATGCTGAGGCTCCTGCTCTTCTTGCACTGGACCCAAACTGCTGCTGAGGATTTTCTTACCAGGGGATGCCCCAGCTTTTGCACTTGGCTTTCATAAAGGACCTACTTGTATCAGGACAAGCAGCCTGGAATAAGAGAAGAAGGAGTCATTCCATGCAACAAGAGGATGAGTGTGTGATCATCACATATAAGGTAGGGGAAAGGTATTCCATCTGATTGCAGTAGTGGTGGGGGGAGGTGGATGGGGGAAAATTGCATTGCATTCTGCAAACCCTTTACTCCTATATTGAAGAGATGAGTATATATGTGTTACCATCCTATGCCTAGGGGTGTGATTATTAATGAACCCCTAGAAGTGAAGAGGTCCTGTAATCACCCCTCTTATATGTCAGGAGCCATCTGACTAATGCAATATCTTACTGCAAACTTTAGCTTATTTTTCCTCTATATCCCCCTCTGCACCATCCCCATTAAATCCTCTATGATGACCAAAGGCAAAGCCTGAATATGCCATCCCTCTAATGCATCATCTGTCTAAATATGTGACCGGAATAAGAGATGGGGCTAATTTGGCTCCAGTGTGTAGTAGAATCTTCAGGATGTGTATATGTATCCAATACATAGCAAATGCAAGAGTGACTTCAGGTTCTGTCATGTAGGGGAACCTCCCTGGTCCACCATGGCCATTACTTTGGAGTATAGATGATGGCCAAGTTACTCTATCTGGACATATAATGAACATTTAGGGTATTAGGTCTGCAGGTAATGGCTCAAGGAGCTGCTATAGAGGCACCAAGGAGCCCCCAAGATGCAGAATTCTGCCCGACCCTTTAGCTCCTGCTCCATTGACAGCATGTAATTAAGTAGACAGTGTCCTCTGGAATAGGTTTGCATAGTGAGATGGATTTGCACTGGGCTATCTCTCTTGCCTTAATTGCTCTCCTTGCTAGAAACAGTGATATATGTGCAGCAGGTTACACTGTAGTATTATAGAAAAAGATGATTTATGTAGACATACATGAGAGGTGCTGCTGGATGTTCTCAGATCTCCCTAGGACCTGCAGGAGCCGGATCTGCAGACACAGGTCACAGAACATGGTTCCAATTTGCAATTCCCTTTCAATCCTATAGAATGGGGGGATAATCTGCTTTTTTCCCCCATTATTTCATTGGTTATTCATTTTCTTAAAGATGTCTTCTAAGATTGCCTTGGCTTGGCAGAGCATTGCATGGCTCATCCTGGTGGCTCCTCATGGTGGAGACCCCAGCAGAATATTAAGCCTTTTCCAAAACAATTATTTTATCCAAATTGATAAGTTTTGCCTCTGATCTACATATGTTTTCATGAATGGGGTAGAGGGTCTTCACACCATAAAACAGCCATATTAGATAAGGTCCTCAGTACTGGAGCATGGACCTGCAGGCTGGGGAGTAGAGTAATATTTCCTTCATCTTCCATTTGTTGTGTTGCATCTGCCTTGATACATTGTAACATATGTAGGAAATGATGTTTGTAGGATGTTGCATTGCTTGATCTTGCAGTAAATGAAAAAAAAAAAAAAAATAGCCCAGTCATTGAGTCCTTGCATATATTTATCTGGTGAAGGGACTTGTTGCAGTCCTGTCTGTGTCCTGGGTGCAGGCTCCATTCTGGATCGGTGCCATCTGCATGTGCTCTATGGCATTTTTGGCTTGTGTTGGGGGCTGTCAGGTTGGGGGCTTTGATCACTAATCTTGCTCTATGCAGCTCACACATCCAGCCTCCCTCACTGTCTCTTCCACATAATCCAGTCATGGATATTCCCCTTGCTTCATGGAGGCTCTTGGGTGCAGGAATAGTAAACTGAAATTGGATTTTGCTTTAGGAAAATCTCTATGGACATAATTCAAATAACCAAGAGGGCGGCAATGATCCTGGAATAGGAGCGCAGCTCAGAACCATTCCACATTTCTCCTATAGGGGAGACGGGGGACATGGGATGTGTGATGGATCTGCTGCTTGCATTATAATTCAAAATGATAAGGAAGAGGCTCAGAACCAGGCGGTGGGATTCAGATTGCAATGCAAAAGCCAATCAATGCAGTATAGGATGGCCAAGGTGGTTATAGAGCAGGACCATATAGGTGTAAAGACAAGAATAAAGGAAGGGGATTGGTACAGTGGACTCATATATAAAGATGGAGAATAAGAGGACTAGTATATAATGATATAGAATAAGAGGACTAATATATAATCATATAGAATAAGTGGATATGTATATAATGAATATAATAAGTGGACTAGTATATAATGATATAGAATAAGTGGACTAGTATATAATGATATAGAATAAGTGGACTAGTATATACTGATATAGAATAAGTGGACTAGTATATAATGATATAGAATAAGTGGATATGTATATAATGAATATAATAAGTGGCCTAGTATATACTGATATAGAATAAGTGGACTAGTATATACTGATATAGAATAAGTGGACTAGTATATAATGATATGGAATAGGTGGACTAGTATATAATGGAGGAGAATACGTGGACTAGTATATAATGGAGGAGAATACATGGACTAGTATATATAGAATAAGTGGACTAATATATAATGATATAGAATACGTGGACTAGTATATAATGATATAGAATAAGTGGACTAGTATATAATAATATAGGATAAGTAGACTAGTATATAATGAAATAGAATAGGTGGACTAGTATATAATGATATAAAATAAGTGGACTAGTATATAATGATAAGGAATAAGTGGACAAGTATATAATGATATAGAATAAGTGGACAAGTATATAATGATATCGGACACTTGGACTAGTATATAATGATATTGAATAAGTGGATAAGTATATAATGATATAGAATAAGTTGACTAGTATATAATGATATAGAATAAGTGGACCAGTATATAATGATATCGGACACTTGGACTAGTGTATAATGATATGGAATCAGAGGACTAGTTTATTATGATAAAGAATACGTGGACTAATATATAATGATATAGAATAAGTGGACTAATATATAATGATATAGAATAGGTGGACTAGTATATAATAATATGGAATAAGTGGACTAGTATATAATGATATAGAATGAATGGCCAAGTATATAATAATATGGAATAAGTGGACTAGTATATAATGATATAGAATGAGAGGACTAGTATATAATGATATAGGATAAGTGGACTAGTATATAATGATATAGAATAAGTGGACTAGTATATAATGATATAGAATAGGTGGACTAGTATATAATAATATAGAATAAGTGGACTAGTATATAATGATATGGAATAAGTGGACTAGTATATAATAATATAGAATGAATGGCCAAGTATATAATAATATAGAATAAGTGGACTAGTATATAATAATATAGAATGAATGGCCAAGTATATAATGATATAGAATAAGTGGACTACTATATAATGATATAGAATAGGTGGACTAGTATATAATGATATAGAATAGGTGGACTAGTATATAATGATATAGAATAGGTGGACTACTATATAATGATATAGAATAGGTGGACTAGTATATAATGATATAGGATAAGTTGACTACTATATAATGATATATAGAATAGGTGGACTAGTATATAATGATATAGGATAAGTGGACTAGTATATAATGATATAGAATAGGTGGACTAGTATATAATGATATGGAATAAGTGGACTAGTCTATAATGATATAGAATAAGTGGACTAGTCTATAATGATATAGAATAAGTGGACTAGTATATAATGATATACCGTAGATAAAGAGGACTAGTATATAATGATATAGGACACGTGGACTAGTATAATGATATGGAATAAGTGGACAAGTATATAATGATATAGAAAAAGTGGACCAGTATATAATGATATAGAATAAGTGGACAAGTATATAATGATATAGAATAAGTTTACTAGTATATAATGATATAGAATAAGTGGACTAGTATATAATGATAAGGAATAAGTGGACAAGTATATAATGATATCGGACACTTGGACTAGTGTATAATGATATGGAATCAGAGGACTAGTTTATTATGATAAAGAATACGTGGACTAATATATAATGATATAGAATAGGTGGACTAGTATATAATAATATGGAATAAGTGGACTAGTATATAATGATAGAGAATAAGTGAACTAGTATATAATGATATAGAATAGGTGAACTAGTATATAATGATATAGAATAAGTGGACTAGTATATAATGATATAGAAAAGGTGGACTAGTTTATAATGATATAGAATAAGTGGACTAGTATATAATGATGTAGAATAAGTGGACTAGTATATAATGATATGAGAATAAGTGGACTAGTATATAATGATATAGATAAAGATGACTAGTATATAATGATATAGAATAAGTGGACTAGTATATAATGATATAGGACACGTGGACTAGATATAATGATATGGAATAAGTGGACTAGTGTATAATGATATCGAATAAGTGGACTAGTATATAATGATATAGAATAAGTGGACTAGTATATAATGATATGGAATAAGTGGACTAGTATATAATGATATAGAATAAGTGGACTAGTATGTAATGGTATAGAATAGGTGGACTAGTAGTATAATGATATACAATAAGTGGACTAGTATATAATGATATAGATAAAGATGACTAGTATATAATGATATAGAACACGTGGACTAGTATAATGATATGGAATACCGTAAGTGGACTAGTGTATAATGATATAGAATAAGTGGACTAGTATATAATGATATAGAATAAGTGGACTAGTATATAATGATATGGAATAAGTGGACTAGTATATAATGATATAGAATAAATGGACTAGTATATAATGATATTGAATAAGTGGACAAGTATATAATGATATAGAATAAGTGGACTAGTATATAATGATATGAATAAGTGGACTAGTATATAATGATATAGATAAGTGCAGTATATAATATATAGAATAGTGGACTAGTATATAATGATATAGATAAGTGACTATATATAATGAATAAATAGGTGGACTAGTATATAATGATAAGAATAGTGGCAAGTTAATATGATAATATAATGATATGAATAGTGGACAGTTATAGATAAGAAAAGTGACTAGTTATATGATATAATAATGGACATATATAATAATAGAATAAGTGACTATATATAATTATGAATAAGTGGACAGAATAATGAAAGATAGTGAAGATATATGTATAGAAAGTGACTAGTTATAATGATATATAAGTGGCTAGTATATAAATAAATAGTGGACAGTATATAATGTATAGAATAAGTGGACTATTATAATGATATGAATAATGGCTAGTATATAATGATATAGAATAGTGGACTAGTATAAATATATAAATAAGTGGACTAGTATATAATAATAGAATAAGTGGACTAGTATATAATGATATAGAATAAGTGGACTATATATAATGATATAGAAATAAGTGACTAGTATATAATGATATGATAAGTGACTAGATATATGATATGAATAAGTGGACTAGTTATAATGATATAAAAAGTGGACTAGTTATATATATAGATAAGTGGACAGTATATAATGTATAGAATAGTGGACTAGTTATAATGATATAAATAAATGGACAGTTAAATAATATAGAATAAGTGGACTAGTTATAATGATATAGATAAGTGGACAGTATATAATGATATGAATAAGTGGACTAGTATATAATGATATAAATAAGTGGACTAGTATATAATATATAGAATAAGTGACAGATATAATGATATAGAATAAGTGGACTAGTATATAATGATATAAATAATGGACAGTATATAATAATAGGAATAAGTGGACAGTATATAATGATATAGAATAAGTGGACTAGTATATAATGATATAGAATAATGGACAGTATATAATATATAGAATAAGTGGACTAGTATAATAAGATAATACAAATAAGTGGACAGTATATAATATATGAATAGTGACTAGTATAAATGATATAGAATAAGGACTAGTATATATATGATATAGAATAATGGACAGTATATAATGATATAGAATAAGTGGACTAGATATAATGATATAGATAAGGACTAGTTAATATATAGAATAATGGACTAGTATATAATGATAGAATAATGGACTAGTATATAATGATATGAATAAGTGACTAGTATATATGATAGAATAATGATAGTAATAATAAATAGATAATGACAGTATAATGATATAGAATAGTGGACTAGTATATAAATGATATATAGAATATATAATAATAGAATAGTGGACTAGTATAAAGATATAAAGTGGACTAGTATATAATGATATAGGATAAGTGGACTATATATAATGATATAGAATATAACTAGATATTATAATGATTAGATAGTGATAGTATAAATGATTAGATATGACAATATAAAGTATAGATAAGTGACTATATTAAGATATATAGTGACATATAATATTGATAATACTAGTATATAATGATATAGATAAGAGGACTATATATAAGATATAGATAAGGGATATAATAAAAAGTGACATATAAATGATATGAATAAGTGACATTATATGAATAGAAATGGACTATATAATATATAGATAAGTGACTAGTATATAATGATATAAATAAGTGACTATATATAATGATATGAATAAGGACTAGTATATAATAGAAAAGTGACTATTTAATGATATGAATAGTGACTAGTTTATTGATATAGAATAAGGATAGTATATAATAATAGAATAATGGACTATATAATGATAATGAATAAGTGACTAGTATATAATGGTATAGAAAGAGACAGTATATAATGATATAGAATAGTGACAATATATAATATAAAATAGTGACTAGTATATAAAATATAAATAGGACTAATAAATGAATAAGGATAGTATATAAGATAAGATAATGACTAATAATGATATGAATATGGACTATAATAATATAAATAAGTGACAGTATATAATATATGAATAATGGACTATAATAATTGATAAGAAAGTGGACATTAATGTATAAATTGACATAAATGATATGAATAAGTGCTATTATATATATAAAAATGGACTAGAAATGATAAGAAAATGGCAGTATAATGATATTGATAATGGACTTATAATGATATGAATAAGTGACTAGTATATAATATATAGAATATGGACAGTAATAATGATATGAATAAGTGACTTTATAATGATTAGATAATGGACTAGTAAAAATATAAATATGGACTAGTATATAATATATAATAAGTGACTAGTATATAAATATAGATATAAAGTAATAATGTAGAATATATATTAAATATATTAAAATGGCATAATAGATATAGAATATGACTAGTATATAATATATAATAAGTGACTATATATATATAGAATAAGTGGATAATATAATGATATGAATAAGGGACTAGTATATATAATAGAATATGCAGTATATAATGATATGAATAAGTGGACTAGTATA
Organism: Allobates femoralis; assembly: GCA_033576535.1. NCBI lineage: Eukaryota > Metazoa > Chordata > Amphibia > Anura > Aromobatidae > Allobates > Allobates femoralis. Next base: position 148,099,345 of record JARQOC010000007.1, read on the forward strand.
ATATTGAAAATGGACTAGTTAAATATATAAATAATGGACAGTAAATGATAGAATGACATTATAATGTATGATATGACATTATAAGATATAAGCATATATAAATAAGAAAAGATTAAATTAAATAATATAAAGTGCATATATAAAATACATAATGAGTATAATATAAAGGGACATATTAATAATGAATATGACATATTAAAAGAATTGACCAGTATATAATATATAGAATAAGTGGACTAGTATATAATGATATAGAATAATGGACTAGTATATAATGATATAGAATAGGTGGACTAAGTATATAATGATATAGAATAAGTGGACTAGTATATAATGATATAGAATAATTGACCAGTATAATAATGATATAGAATAAGTGGACTAGTATATAATGATATAGAATAAGTGGACTAGTATATAATGATATAGAATAATGTGGACAGTATATAATGATATAGAATAAGTGGACCAGTATATAATGATATAGAATAAGTGGACTAGTATATAATGATATAGAATAATTGGACTAGTATATAATGATATAGAATAGGTGGACTAGTATATAATGATATAGAATAAGTGGACTAGTATATAATGATATAGAATAATTGGACCAGTATATAATGATATAGAATAAGTGGACTAGTATATAATGATATAGAATAATTGGACCAGTATATAATGATATAGAATAGGTGGACTAGTATATAATGATATAGAATAAGTGGACTAGTATATAATGATATAGAATAATTGGACCAGTATATAATGATATAGAATAAGTGGACTAGTGTATAAAGATATGGAATAAGTGGACTAGTATATAATGATATAGAATAAGTGAACTAGTATATAATGATATAGAATAGGTGGACTAGTGTCTATTGATACAGAATAAGTGGACTAGTATATAATGATATGGAATAGTTGACTAATATATAATCATGGACAATAAGTGATCTAGCCTGACCAACCCAATGAGCAATTCTATGATTTATCATTTTATCTAGGATTAGACTCCATATGCACCATTTTGTTTTTCCAGTTACTACTTCCTGATTGAAGTCACTAAGTGAGATCCAGAATTACCGGTGTGATGGAGCAGACATAGTCTCCTTACTGGTCCCAGCTATGAGATGTAACTTACACCTTAGCTTATATCTATAGATTATTATTTATACTTTCTGGACTTGGTAATTTGTTCTCAGATGACATAGATCGCAATAATTAGTATGTACTAAGATCAGTAGGGAAGGATAAGTCATTAATTATTTAGACCTTGCCCCCGCGGTGCGCCCCATCATGATTCCTAATGTTCCCCGTATGGGAGGAAAGTCACAAGATCCCATGAATCTGACTTTCATACTTGCGCTCACATGCTAACTGGTCTCACCAGGCTTGTCTTATTAATAGGAAAGACTTGAAGGAAGTGCAGGGGTCTAGATGGGACATGACCAGACCATGAGTATGCAAATCACAAACATAGTCATGTGACTGTGACACACCCCCAGGACTGTGGGGTACTCGGGACCAGATTGGGCTGTTCTCTGGGAAGGTGACGGGTCTGTGAACCAGTTCCGTGGCCCTGGCGGTGTCAAAAAAATGGGTGAAAATGGTATGGTGTATGGAATTTAATGTCACGCCACCCGTGGGTTTCGGCAATGAGGGATTGATGGCCGACGCTGCAGAGCAGATCCTCTGGGGCTGTTGGCATTGCAGCTGAGATGGTGTGGCTCCCCACGTGTAGAGCGGAGGACGCCAGGGCAGTTAAAATGTCTTAGTTGGGGCAGCAAGATGGTAAATAACTTGGAGGACACAGCTGGATGCAGTCTCTAAGGTTTTACTCCCTGTTTCAGCACGTATCCAGGTTTTCCCAGCGATCTACGGAGTGCAGCACCCTCCAGGTCAGGGGCTCCATCAGCTCTCGGATAATTTGGGGAACGGTTGACCGGGACCCCTTGCTGGTGTTTCTTTCTGGGTCGTCTCTCTGCCCTGGCTCGCACTCTCCTGCCCCACGCCTCACACTCAGTGTCCTGATCCAGCAGCTCCGGGTCCTAACACGCGACGTCGTCCTAGTCCCCTCGACCCTCCATGGCCACCTCTTCGGCAAATAAGATTGAAGTCGCCACAGCCCTCTGGTTTTCGCAGCCTCTTTCTCTGTCGCACCACTACTCGGGGTCCGGTTTCCTCCTCTGCGGTCCGGCTTCTCCACCCAACTCTAGTCACTGTCGGCCTGGATGCGGGCACCACGAGTGGATTCCTCACTTCCCTGCCCCTGGGACCACTTCTGTCTCTCTAGAGCCACTCTCTGGCTCTTCTGTCTGTTCCTTCCTTCTTTGGTTCTAGGACGAGCTCCAGTCCCCGGGACGTCTCTCTCACATGTCCTCTCGTGTTAGACTCCTGATACCAACTCCTTGTCACCTATGTCCGTCTGTTCTCTACGTCTCTCCACTTCCTGCTCCTATTTCCTGATGCTCCTCTTGTCTCCCTTCTCTACCCACCCCTTACCTGTCCCCCTCCAGCCTTGGGTGAGACTTTCCCTGAACAGTGTTCGCCCGAATCCCCGACCCAGAGTGTGTAGTGTTGGATGCAGGTGTGTGGATCTTGATCGCTGTCCCCTCTTTACCCGAGAATGGGGTGCCACACCTCTGGCTGAGGTGCCGCACCTCTGTGGCGACTGGACCCTCAGGGGTGCCACAACTGCCCACCCCTGCGGGGAATATGGAGGCATCATGACATTGCGCATTCTGCAGGAATTGTCAGTGCAGTCATATTAAGCGACAATATACTTTTATTCTCAGCCCCAAAAATAACCTTTCAAAGTGTTTTATGCATTGGAAAATTCCAATTTTTATATGGGTCCCTCAATAATAAGCAGCTCACAGACTATCCTCCTGTCAGCACCACAGCAAATTAGCTGTAATCTGTGGGGAAATCTTACAAACCATGATGGGTTTCCCTGCAGTGCCACTTCAAGGGACTGTAAGTATTACAATGCACCCATTTATATCACTCTATTGTCTGTGTACAACATCTATTAGTTCAAAAGTTCTAAAAGTAGGTTAACGAGTATTCCCAACTGAGAAAGTTAATACTTCCCTGATTACTGGGGTCCGTCTCTTGTGATTCTCACTAATTCAGACATTAGGTCTGTGAAAGGGTCTAGTCAGGTAATTTTTCAGTATGATACTAATAGAACCCTTGAATAGTACACAGGCAGCCCTTTAAAAACATGTAAAAATCATTACTGTGCCCTTTGTAGTTTTCTTGCTATAAGCATCTGCACATCCTGCAGTTAGCTGTTGCACTAGTCCGGCTCATTGCTTTCATAGCTGAATAGTCTGCAGTATGGAAATGTTATTTAAATGTCAACAGCCACGGAAGCTGTTATTGTGTCCCACTGACTCACCCCGTGGGGGCTGCGGGTACTTGGAGCCGGGTCCTGACGGTGTTGTTGCTGGGGATGTCACGGTGGCATGACCTGGTCCGTGCCCCGGAGCTGTCAATCAAAAGGGCTGTGGGACTCTGCTTCGGGGATTGATGATGAGGGAAGGAGTCTTTAGGGAGAGGAGTACCAGACTTGTGCATGCTTGTTCACGTGATGCCACCCCCGGGTCGCGGCTAAGGATGGCTGCTACTACTATACAGTTCCACTGGGGTTGGTGACAAGGCAGCTTAGTTGGAAAGCCCTCCATGGGTAGGCTGACACCCCAGGGAAGCAGATGTTACTGGGTGAGATAGTGCAGATGTTACAGTGCAGGGTCGCAGCAAGAAAGTCACAGACACAGCAGGGTGCAGTCTCAAGATGTTAACTCACAGCTTTTCCCGGTTACAGGAGTCATTACCATTGCAACAACCCTTGGAGCGCTGATTCTTTGGAGGTGGAGAAGGGGATTCAACTAACTCCTGGATAACGTGGTGGCACTCAACCGTTACCCCTTTCTGTTACTCTCTTTTCATGGTCGACTCTCTTCTGCGCTTTTTTTCGTCCTGCTGGCCTGCACCTCACACAGAGTGCCCCGAGTCAATGGCTGCGGGCCTTTAATAGGGATTCTACAGTGCCAGTCCCTTGACCCTACCTGGCTACCATTTTAGCAGATGTGTGGGGTGTCAGCTGCGGCACTTACAGATACCGCAGCCTCCATGTCGCTGATTGTTCTCCACTAGTCTGGGGCCCGGTACCTCTACTCTGTGGCCTGGTCCCTCCACATGATTTCAGTCACTGTGGATGCGGGCTTGCTCAGGTGGATTGCACATTACCCCCCTGGGACCCCTTCCATCTTCTTGAGCACTCTCTCACCTTCTCTCAGCATCTCTGTCTGGTCTTGCCTCTCTCAGGTCTTAGGACGAGCTCCCAGTGGCTCCAGTCCCCTCCACGTCTCTCTCCAGATGTTACCCCTCTCTGACAGACTCTCTGGCTCTCACAGATTCCTTCAGCTTGTGCCAGCCACCCACCAACCAACTGTTTTCTAGATGTTTATCTTGTCCTTTTATACTGTCTGTTACATGTCCTGCATCACTAACGTGTGTCCTCCCTGGCTTCACTCCCTCCTGAGTGCTCCCCTAAACTCCACTCTCCACCCAACCCTACTACCCTGGATCCTCCTCTACAGACAGGATCAGGGACTGTGCTCTCCCTTAGGAGCAATCTCGCCCTAACCCTGACCTGGAGTGATGTAGTCCTGACCTGGGTGTCTGGATGCTGGTCAGTATCTCCTCCTTACCTGAGAGTGGGGTAATACACCTCTGGCTGGGGTGCAGTACCTGTATGGTGAATGGATCCGCAGGGGCACCACACCTCCCCTCTGTTCTCTTTGTCTCCTGCTAGTGTAGTGTATGTACTGTATCTTCAATTTCTGCCAGGGGAGAGGGAGAGATGGCAGGCACATATCTAGTTATCAGATAAGGTTGTCTCCTCCTGATCTGAGCACAAGCAGTGCTGTCTGTGAGAGATTCTATGTGTTTTTATTTGAACATTTGTTTTGCTGCATAAAGGAGGATAAAGCCATCCCCCAATGTGAGTGATTTCTACTGAAGTTTGCTTGTGGAATAGGGCAGGATGGATTATTTTAAAGATAATAGTTTTTAAGTGTATTCATTAAATGTGAATTTTCATTCTTCACCTAATTTTTCATGGATGTGTGTTGCTGGATTTCCTTTCTCATCATGAATATTCATTCCCTGGGGATTGTGCAGCAGAGAACCAAGTGATCACTCACTGTGATTGACAGATGGAATGAATCTCTTTATTTTCAGTTTACAGAGGATAGGAGGGAAATACAAATAAAAGAAATACATGAATAGAAAGAGCTTTACCAGAGGAATTAGAAAATTATATCAGTTACATATGGATTTTTGACCTGACAGATCTCCTTTAAATGCTCTGTAAGAATGAAGCACAGGCCACCGGTCAATTCTTTATGGGACTTCTATAGGCAGCTGAGAGCTATCGTCCCTCCAGTAATAACTTGTAATCTGCTAGTTGGGCCCCTTTAAAATAGACCAGTCACTTGCTATAGACATGCCATTTGGTTATCTGATGTAAATGCCTTTCTCCTGAATCCTGTGAGGTTTTTGTTTAGTTTCTGCCCCTCTCCGTTCCTGAGATATAGCCACTTCTTCCCTGTACATAAATCTAGTATTTTTAGTCAAGTAGGCGTGGTTCACCACTCTTCTGTGAGCGTCTTCTTGAGGACAACGCCCAGTTGGCTAACAAGGCTAGATTTAAATACAGAGAAGAGGAAGCCATATCTTGGTACCAGAGAGGAGCAGAATCAAAAGAAAAACATTGCCAGATTTAGGAGAACGGCGGCATTAACACTATGGATAGAAAGCATATTTCTGGCAAGTGATAGGTCCTGTTTAACCTTTTCCCTAAATTTTATAGGTTTAATCAGTAGGAAAACAGCATAACGACCCCAGTGCTGTCTTCTTCTGCTGGGAAATAAGAAGGTGCCAATTAGCAGAGTGTTAAAACATGAATGCCCCTCACCACTGTATGGTACCCCAAGGCTAAGAGGACACGGTGAGAATTAGTGTTCAGAAATTTCTACACCAAATCTGCATCTCCGGTCAGAAAAATGCACCAAAAATGCAACGGATTATAATGCATTTTTTGCTGCGTTTTTCATGTGTTTTTTCATGCATTGCATTTTGGGGTAGAAAAATACTGCAAAAACGCTGCAATAATAGACATGCTGCAGATGTATTTCTGCACCAAATCTAAGAGAGGAGAAAAAAGCCACATGTGCACAAAACTTCAGAACTGCAGAATTCTCATAAGGATTTGTGACAAAACCGCACTAATAAACGCATTAAAAAAGTATCAAAAACGCACTGTGTGGACAGAGCCTTAAAACACATCTCTCAATGTCTGACCATATCCATAAATGTAAATCCATTCATCCGATATAGAACACTATAGTGAGCACCGGTCCGTATCTCACGACTGTGTCACCAGTATCACCAGCGCTGCCCCATTAATGAAATGAATGAACACAGCCAGGTACAATCCACTCCGCTGCTCTCTATTATGTGGAAACGAAAATCTCCAGAGAGGGAATGAGAAAACACATTAGGAATCCCCATATATCACTAAGCAACACAGTCAGCAATGTACAGCTGGTACTACAGCAAAACGGTAAATGTTCACTACACAAATAGGGAGTATTATAGTAATTATAGTAGTTATACTCTGTACATAGGAGCAGTATTATAGTAGTTATATTCTTGTACATAGGGGCAGTATTATAGTAGTTATATTCTTGTACATAGGAGCAGTATTATAGTAGTTATATTCTTGTATATAGGGGCAGTATTATAGTAGTTATATTCTTGTACATAGGAGCAGTATTATAGTAGTTATATTCTTGTACATAGGAGCAGTATTATAGTAGTTATATTCTTGTACATAGGGGGCAGTATTATAGTAGTTATATTCTTGTACATAGGAGCAGTATTATAGTAGTTATATTCTTGTACATAGGGGCAGTATTATAGTGGTTATATTCTTGTACATAGGGGCAGTATTATAGTAGTTATATTCTTGTACATAGGAGCAGTATTATAGTAGGTATATTCTTGTACATAGGGGCAGTATTATAGTAGATATATTCTTGTACATAGGAGCAGTATTATAGTAGTTATATTCTTGTACATAGGGGCAGTATTATAGTAGTTATATTCTTGTATATAGGAGGCAGTATTATAGTAGTTGTATTCTTGCACATAGGGGCAGTATTATAGTAGTTATATTCTTGTATATAGGAGCAGTATTATAGTAGTTATATTCTTGTACATAGGAGCAGTATTATAGTAGTTATATTCTTGTATATAGGAGCAGTATTATAGTAGTTATATTCTTGTATATAGGAGCAGTATTAGAGTAGTTATATTCTTGTACACAGGGTGCAGTATTATAGTAGTTATATTCTTGTACATAGGGGCAGTATTATAGTAGTTATATTCTTGTACATAGGAGCTGTATTATAGTAGTTATATACTTGTACATAGGGGCAGCATAATAGTAGTTATATTCTTGTACATAGGGTGCAGTATTATAGTAGTTATATTCTTGTACATAGGGGCAGTATTATAGTAGTTATATTCTTGTACATAGGAGCAGTATTATAGTAGTTATATACTTGTATATAGGGGCAGTATTATAGTAGTTATATTCTTGTACATAGGAGCAGTATTATAGTAGTTATATTCTTGTACATAGGGGCAGTATTATAGTAGTTATATTCTTATACATAGGAGCAGTATTATAGTAGTTATATTCTTGTACATAGGGGCAGTATTATAGTAGTTATATTCTTGTACATAGGGGCAGTATTATAGTAGTTATATTCTTGTATATAGGAGCAGTATTATAGTAGTTATATTCTTGTACATAGGAGCAGTATTATAGTAGTTTATATTCTTGTATATAGGAGCAGTATTATAGTAGTTATATTCTTGTACATAGGAGCAGTATTATAGTAGTTATATTCTTGTACATAGGAGCAGTATTATAGTAGTTATATTCTTGTATATAGGAGCAGTATTATAGTAGTTATATTCTTGTACATAGGAGCAGTATTATAGTAGTTCTATTCTTGTACATATGAGGCAGTATTATAGTAAATATATTCTTGTACATAGGAGCAGTGTTATAGTAGTTATTTTCTTGTATATGGGACCAGTATTATAGTAGTTATATTCTTGTACATAGGGGGCAGTATTATAGTAGTTATATTCTTGTACATAGGAGCAGTATTATAGTAGTTATATTCTTGTACATAGGAGCAGTATTATAGTAGTTACAGTGGTGTTCAAAAGTCCTGCATAGGCATGAAGAAAACTATATATTTCATACTTCTGCATCTCTACAGTGAAACTGGTGGAACATATATGTTTTTGTAATCCCTCATTGTATGCCATACTCATTTTTGAATGTCCCAAGTGTATAAATTGTTATGGTATGCACATTTTTGATAATTTTTTTACAGCATAACTATACCTACACCAGTACAGTGTGTAGAATGGTGAACAGGTTTCTAAGTTCATTAACTTCCAATGCAAGTTCCCACAGACTTAAATTTTACTTTTTAAGATTTATTATTTTTTATAAAATTCAGAGTCCTGAAAAGGGCCTTTTGAGTGCATCTTTAGCTTCTAATACTTTATTGGCCGGCCTTTGCTCTTGAGCACCAACTTGCATCTCTGTGGCATTGAGTGAACAAGCTTCTGCAGATGTTCACGAGTGATGATGTGGTTCCAGGCCTGTATCAGAGCCTCAATCAACTCTTTCTTGGTCCTTGGCTGTTTTTTAGATATCTGTATTGATACCTTGTGCCACAAATTTTCAATTGGATTGAGGTCCGGGGCCTGGGCTGGCCAGTCAATAGTAGCCACCTTGTTCTTTTTTTCCATTCCGTTACTGTCTTAGCTCTGTGACAAGGAGAATTATCATCCTGGAAGATATAATCCCCTGAAAACAAGTGTTGAGCAGAAGGCAGCATGTTCTTATTAAGGATGTCTATGTATTTTTTTGCATTAACCATACCCTCCACAATATGAAGCCTTCCAACACCATTGGCTGCCATACAGCCCCAGACCATTACTTTCATCGGATGTTTCACAGAGAAGCTCAAACACTCCGGCTTGTGCTCTTCATGTGGAAACCTTCTCACATAAGACTTGCCATCATTTCCTAAAATGCAAAAAGTGCTTTCATCACTAAATCGCACTTTTTCCCACTCCTCCTTCCTCCATTTTGAATATTTCAATGCCCACAGTTTTCGCCTTTGTCTTTGTTTGGCTGTCATCAATGGCTTCTTTCGGGCCTTGCACCCGCTCAATCCTGCTTCCAAACATCTCTTCCTAACAGTTGATGTTGCTACCTCAATATTGCACTTTTCTTGCCATTCTCGCAGAAGCTGAGGAGAGGTGAGCTTTCGATTGGCAACGGATGTTCTTATCAGTACTCTATCCTCCCTTTTAGTTAACTTTCTGGGCTGACCAGATCTGGGCCTTTCCTGAGTAATTCCAAGCTGCTTATGTTTTTGCAAAATTTTTACGACTGTACTCTGATTACAGCCGACCTTCCTAGCGATCTGGGGGCCAGTATAACCCTCTTCATGTAGCACCACAACTCGCACACGATCCTCTGCTGACAAAAATCTGAAGGCTCCCATCATAGAGCTCTACAGTATGATTCACTAGATAGACCAACAGATAAAACAAACAAACAAAGCAGCAGATGTGATGCAATGTAATGGAAAGTGATTGACTGCCATATCCAGGTTATGATTGATCACAAGAACCTCATCTGTGATTGGCTAATTTTGGATCTGAAGCTGTACAATATTTAGTTGTGCTCTCAATTCCCATATTGTTGCAATAATTTCAGGCAAAACTGCTTCAAAAGCTAAAAATATTACAGGGAGAGAATGCAAAATTGTATTCTGAACAAAACCATGTATAATAAGTCATATTAGCATCGAAGATATTCGACAGAAACCGTTTAAAACTTGAAAAATCAATTTATCCTATGCCTATGCAGGACTTTTGAACACCACTGTATATTCTTGTATATGGGACCAGTATTATAGTAGTTATATTCTTGTACATAGGGGGCAGTATTATAGTAGTTATATTCTTGTACATAGGAGCAGTGTTATGGTAGTTATATTCTTGTACATAGGAGCAGTATTATAGTAGTTGTATTCTTGTACTTAGGGGCAGTATTATAGTAGTTATATTCTTGTACATAGGAGCAGTATTATAGTAGTTATATTCTTGTATATAGGAGCAGTATTATAGTAGTTATATTTTGTACATAGGAGCAGTATTATAGTAGTTATATTCTTGTACATAGGAGCAGTATTATAGTAGTTATATTCTTGTACATAGGGACAGTATTATAGTAGTTATATTCTTGTACATAGGGGCAGTATTATAGTAGTTATATTCTTGTACATAGGAGCAGTATTATAGTAGTTATATTCTTGCACATAGGAGCAGTATTATAGTAGTTATATTCTTGTACATAGGGGCAGTATTATAGTAGTTATATTCTTGTACATAGGGGCAGTATTATAGTAGTTATATTCTTGTACATAGGAGCAGTATTATAGTAGTTATATTCTTGTACATAGGGGCAGTATTATAGTAGTTATATTCTTGTACATAGGGGCAGTATTATAGTAGTTATATTCTTGTATATAGAAGCAGTATTATAGTAATTATATTCTTGTACATAGGGGCAGTATTATAGTGGTTATATTCTTGTACATAGGGGCAGTATTATAGTAGTTATATTCTTGTACATAGGAGCAGTATTATAGTAGTTATATTCTTGTATATAGGGGCAGTATTATAGTAGTTATATTCTTGTACATAGGGGCAGTATTATAGTAGTTATATTCTTGTACATAGGGGCAGTATTATAGTAGTTATATTCTTATACATAGGGACAGTATTATAGTAGTTATATTCTTGTACATAGGGGCAGTATTATAGTAATTATATTCTTGTACATAGGGCAGTATTATAGTAGTTATATTCTTGTATATAGGAGCAGTATTATAGTAGTTATATTCTTGTACATAGGGGCAGTATTATAGTAGTTATATTCTTGTACATAGGGGCAGTATTATAGTAGTTATATTCTTGTATATAGGGGCAGTATTATAGTAGTTATATTCTTGTATATAGGGCGAGTATTATAGTAGTTATATTCTTGTACATAGGGGTAGTATTATAGTAGTTATATTCTTGTATATAGGGAGCAGTATTATAGTAGTTATATTCTTGTACATAGGGGCAGTATTATAGTAGTTATATTCTTGTACATAGGAGGAGTATTATAGTAGTTATATTCTTGTACATAGGGAGCAGTATTATAGTAGTTATATTCTTGTACATAGGGGCAGTATTATAGTAGTTATATTCTTGTACATAGGGGCAGTATTATAGTAGTTATATCCTTGTACATAGGGACAGTATTATAGTAGTTATATTCTTGTACATAGGGACAGTATTATAGTAGTTATATTCTTGTACATAGGAGCAGTATTATAGTAATTATATTCTTGTACATAGGGGCAGTATTATAGTAGTTATATTCTCCTACATAGGGACAGTATTATAGTATCTATCTATTTTAACATAAGAGAAGCATTGCAGTAGTTATACACAGAAGGAATATGATATATAGGAGTTACAATATTATTTGTTACATCCTGAGGAATGGTTAGCGCGATCTCCAAAAGTTTAATTGAAGTAAATTTCAATGGTTGAGTTGTCATATTATATCTTTGAGGTTCCAGTTTATATACTGTATTCATTTCTGGCTTTTCTAAAGCGTTTCTGTGAATCCCAGTTGTGAAGTGACACAAGTGTGTGTGTGCAGAGCTTTACACCATATATCTTGGATCTTGCCATCCGCCTGCAGGTGTTTAGAGGAGATTAATTAGGAGAGTGGAGTTGGCTTAAAATAGCAGTGACCCCTATACATTAGTGTAGGGGTATAACCCCATCTGTTTGATTTTGGATGGTTTACATGGAAACAGGAACTGCAATATGTTTTTATCCATATTTATTTCGATCATCATCGTGTTCTTATCGTTAAATGATATGGCTATTATGTTTGAAGATTTCTTAAAGGGGAATACACCATGAAGCAGTTTTATTTCTACATTTCCCAGTGTCAAGTCTTAAAATCCTTTTGGTGCGATTGAACCCTAAACTGTATGGGTGATCAGATCGGATTATGATCAAGAGATCAGACCTTTACATAAGGGGCTATGTCAACATTTTCTACCAAGACTACCAATGCTGAGACCTGTCAGCTTGGAAATGGTTAATTGTCCAGGCAATAAGCTGGAGCAGCAGTAATCATCAATATTCAGTGATTGAACACAATCAGTAATCATCAATAATCAGTTATAATACATTGATTGCATATTGTATCAATTTCATCAGAGTGACATCTTAAAAACCTTTAATGTGGATCTGAATGAGAGAAAGTGTATTGACCTTCGCTGCCATTGGAGTAAGAAATGGCTGTTTACTGAGTCTACGCGTTTCTAAGTCTCTGACTTCTTCATCAGGACATTAAACACATTTAGACACATCTTGATGAAGAGTCAGAGAGTGAGAAGACTCAATAAACAGCCATTTGTAAACCACATGACTCCAACGCCTTGATGGCAGCGCAGGTCAATATATGTTATTTCCATTCTGATTGGTCATCTAGCTGCTGGAACCCGAGGAGCTGCTGCAGCCTTCTTTTACATGCCTGCTGTTTTCACCCAAGGTGAGCTCATAGGACTGCACTTCTACCTGTATACCCAGACTGGACCCATTGTGCTTTGTCATTTCAGCTCTGAAAGCGGATCTGTGAGCGGGTTTCATTGTGAAAACTGCACGAACCTGATGAGGCTGGTGTACTTACTTTGAAACCCAATATCACAATACTGTCTAATCCTCTCATAATAGGGTTCTCAGGATGTTCACAAGTCTGCAGTCACTCCATCTGACTTGTAAGGCCTCACATAGCGCACAGCCCACTCTCCATTGCCAGTGGCGAGACCATGCAGTCATGTGACTTTAAAGACCCCATTACACACTACGATATCATTAATGATATCGTTGAAACGTCACAGGTTTTCAGTCGTTCAAACGACATCGTAACGTCGTCATTCAGTGTGACATGTACATCCAATCAACGATATTCGGGCAGATCGTTCATCAGAGGTTTGTGAACCAGACCTTAAACCAAACGATGAGCGTTCGTTCACCCTGCAGCATGGGTGTGTGTGACACCTCGATAACGATGTTGTTAATGATCTCGCCTATTGAGAACTGAAGGACGTAGGGATCAAATGACCACAAGTATCGTTTGCTTGTCGCGGAATCGTTGCTACGTCGTTAACGATATCTATACGTGTGACATTTCACTAGCGATCATTGAACGACGTTCAAGCGATCTAGGTTCAAGTCGGATCATTGATCGCATCATTCGAGCATTGAAGCGTGAGACGGGGCCTTAAGTTTGCAGTTTACATATTTTCGGCCACATTCCTACTAGACTTGTGCAACTTTGATCAGTGCAAGCGAAGTGATCCTGGCCGCACAGGTCTAGTTGGAATGTGTCCGGGAGCATGCATATAGCATACTTGCAGTCACATAAACGCTCGACCTTAGAATGCACAAAGCATGTGATGGGACAGTTCACAAGCGTGCAGTCACATAGATTGACTACATGCTTTCGGGAAAAGGCTGGACAAACTTTAGAAGTTGGTCAATTTATGAGTCCAGCAAAAGATTGAAAGACCTCAAGAATCAAGTGTTCAAGTGTATTAAGTCACCTTCTCACCCAGCTGCATCTTGTACTGAGCAGTGTGAGAACTCAGCAGCAGAAACAGGGAGGAGGGGCAGTGAGGTGCTGTCAATAAGGCTGAGTTCACATCTCCAGTAATCGTCCGTTGATCGGATCCAGCACAATCCATTCTACAAACACAACTTTTTTTGTCTATTTTAAAAAATTGATTTCTGCAGGATCCATTTTTAACATTGGAGTCTATGGAGAACGGATCCGGTAACTGATCACTTATTTATCCTTTGTTTTTCTGTCATTTGTAAGGGGTCCTTTTTTTACATTGAAGTTTATGTAGAACGGATCCAGTAACTGATCACTATTTAGCCTCTCATTTGTAAAGGTTGCTTTTTTTTTTTCTTAATGGATCAGTTTTAAGTGGAAGATAAATAGTGATCAGTTACCGGATCCCTTCTCCATAGACTCCAATGTTAAATGAACGGATCCCGCAGATATCAGTTATTTATAAACAAATAAAAAAAGTTGTGTTTGCACAATGGATTATGCTGGATCCGATCTAACGGACGATTAGTGGACATGTGATCTCAGTCTTAGACTAGTTGGATGTAATTTTAAATTGAATGTATACAGCCAGTCAGTCTGGAACGGATTTTCAAAGTAAGTACATCAGTCTCATCAGGTCTAAGAATTGTGAAGATTGAATAGTTGAGTTTGAGGACAGATTCCCTTTAAAAAACCATTGATGGTGAACCAATCCCAAACATTTTTTGGGGATAGGGAAGGAACGTGACCACCTTCTACTATGTAATGAATTCAGTAGGGTTGTGATAATTGTTTGTAGGACCAGGGTGATCTTTATTACCTTCATTCAGATATTGTGCAGTAAGATGTAATTGCTCTTTAAGATGAACACATCATTTTAGGGTTCTGGGAAAGCCGTAAAGGCGGCAGCTGCTCCGTTCGCCGTCGCGTCTATTTGTTATTTTATTGCTTTTTAAACTCTTTATATTTCCGTAAAGGAAATAACGGTTTTAGAACAACACGGGATGAGTGACACGAGCACACTTTACTGCCACTAACGGGATTACATTAGACGATTAAACACACAGTCGCTGCTTTAAATCTTAAGCTTTTTCTTCTTGGCAAGAGATTCCGAATAAAAAGAAAGTTGAGTCGTTAAAAAATAAAGTCAGACGATTTTTATGTTTTTTTATATTTTGGGAATACTGTAATGGAGCTGTGTAGTGAAGGGCAGGGGATGGGGAACATTATGGAGAATATCACTATTTAAAGGGCTTGTCCCAGATGACATCGTGGTGTTTTAGCTGTATTATAGTGAATGGACCTGAGCTGCAATACCACATACAACCTGTGGACAGGTATGGCGCTGTTTTTCAAATCATTCACAATACCTTGAAAAAAAAATCTGTTACATTATCCAATCCAAGGAGATATGTCTTCTGTCATGTTAAATAGTTTAGGACCATAGATGGGAATAAATTGTAGAATGATACTTTCCATCAAACGTTTGTGAAACTTCATCTAAGGGTGCTTTCACATCTGCGTTTTTCGTAATTCGCGGCAGATGCGGTGAAAAAACCGCATCTGCCGCGTTTGCCGCATAACGGTTCCACTTGCGGCACGGTTGCGGTTTTTTCCATAGGAAGTATAGGGGGACTTGCGGCAGATGCGGCAAGTGCGGTATTGCACTTGCGGCAGGTGCGGCAGAGAAAAAAACCGCAGTAAGCCGCGGTTTTTTTCTCTGCCGCACCTGCCGCAAGTGCAATACCGCACTTGCCGCATCTGCCGCATGTCCCCCTATACTTCCTATGGAAAAAACCGCAACCGTGCCGCAAGTGGAACCGTTATGCGGCAAACGCGGCAGATGCGGTTTTTTCACCGCATCTGCCGCGAATTACGAAAAACGCTGATGTGAAAGGGCCCTTAGAGAAAGTGTTTTTATATGTAAAGCGTAACCACCATTTAAAGTTTTATAATAATGTAGAGCAAGTAATTTTAATAAACTTTCTAATACACTTCATTAGAAAATTCTGGTTGAAAACAATTCATGAATCTTCCACAAGGGGTCCCCACTGCACTGTGTGTGAAGCAGACATATGTTCATTATCAGTCAGATCTGTCTTCGGTGAATACGGGACGTGTATCTCTATAAAGTAAAGAGGCGTGGCCTATACTGCTGACTGCAGCTGGTGAGGAAACAATGTATCAGATTATCTCAGATTACAGCACAGTTGCTGAGCAATGTCAGAATGTCAGGATCAATGCAATCTCTTTCCTTGGCACAAGCTTCTCTGATCTGTCATCTGGCTCCATACAGCTCAGTCAGGATCTCTGTTAACCCGTTCTCTGCTGGCTCCCCACGCAACTCACTATCAGCCTGCTCTCTGAAGCTGTGGAAATACATACACAGTGCTGGCAGATGCCGGCCATGCCCGCACAGCCATAAAATGCAGTTTTTAAAAGAGCACAGAAAAATGTGAGAAAAGATTCATATAGCACAAAAAAGCATTATCTTAGCTGCTGTGTGACCCATCATTAACAACCAGTGCAGGATAGTTTTTTTTTTTCCAGTGAAATGATATTTACACTTTAAATGGGTTTTCCAGTTAGGAGGACTATTTGGGGCAAAAATCTTTTCAGCAACTTGCTTTCATTAAAAATTGTATTATTATTATTATTATTTATTATAGCGCCATTTAGTCCATGGCTCTTTACTTTTAAATGTTGTACCCTTTGGCTTTTAAACACTCTTTGTTTTCCTGAACATTTAACTTTGATGTCGTCTGTGGTCATAAATCCACTGAGAAGAGTTCAGAAAAAGACAGAAAAGGGAGTTACAAACGTTTTTGTTAGAAGGAGCTCACTGATGGGTAGTCGGTTGACTCTTTCTGCATACAGTGCAACACACAGGATACAGAAGGCAAACGGTGCATAATTTGTAATGAAACCCGACTGCAACAAATATTTTAGCTCCAAAAACAAGCAAGAAAATTGCCCTTAGAGGTGGACAACCCCTTTAAGAGAAGTTTTCAGGAAGACTTTACTGCTAAAACGGGCAATATAGTGAGAATAATCAATCTTTAAAGGCACATAAATTAGCCTGTTCCTTGGGGGGGGGTGTCAATGTACTCAGAATGCATTCACGCCCATAATGCATTTCCAGGCTAATTTGCATGTGACTTTAAAGCTTGAGTTCTCATTGGATTACTACAAGACAGGTCTCATTTTTATTGTTTTAAAAAGACCTATACAGCCATGCAATGGCATATCTTGAAGCATATGGGCCCCGATGCAAAAGTTCCAATGGGGCCCCCAATTGTTGCAAATCTTTAATAGCTTTAATCAGTTTCTATAGGCCAAAGGGAGTTTTGGGGCCCCCTAGGCTCCAGGGCCCGGGTTTGCTTGCAACCCCTGCACCTATTGTAGTTTGCCCCTAATGCCTTGACAGGTTTTCTTTAAGACATGCCCCCAGATATCTTCATCACACCTTCCAAACTTCAATGATGCCTTAAAGAGGACCTGTCACCAAACCAGGTATGCTGATCTAATTACAGCACTGGATGCAGCTGTCTGCTGCATCCAGACAAGGGGTCCCCCAGCACTTGAGCAGCCCTGTACCCCGAGTAAATATACTTAGAAAACTTACATCCTGCAGCCATTAAGGAGGTGGCTAGAGGCTGCAGCCAAAGGAGAGATTCACACCCCCTGCATGTGTAATCTGCCCACTGCTGCCAATCATTGTCTCCCTCTTCTGCAGAATAACACAGTTTTTTTTAGAAATGGCACTTTAGCCCCACCCCCTGCGGTGACGTCACCGTTTATACCCGCCCTGCTCCTGCTCTGACATCACCACCTTTCCCCACCCTGCTTTATGTTAACCATAGAGCAGGGCAGGTATAAGCGGTGATGTCTCCGCACGGGGCGGGGATAAACAGCCATTTATAAAAAAAAAACAAAAAAAAACTCCGTGTTATGCTGCAGAAGAGGGAGACAATGATTGGCAGCGGTGGGCAGATTAAACATGCAGGGGGTGTGAATCAGCCTTTAGCCACCTCCTTTCTGGCTGCAGGATGTAAGTTTTCTAAGTGTATTTACTCGGGGTACAGGGGGCTCAATGGCTGGGGGACCCCTTGCCTGGATGCTGCAGACATGCTGCATCCAGTGCTGTAATTAGATCACCATGCCTGGTTTGGTGACAGGTCCTCTTTAAAGTCACTTTGGCCTAAAATGAACCCATTTTCTACTATAAGAGCCACTATGTGCCCCCTAAAAGCCAATGACACCATTACAGTAATCCGCCATTATTAATGCCTGGTTTGGTGACAGGTCCTCTTTAAAGTCACTTTGGCCTAAAATGAACCCATTTTCTACTAAAAGAGCCACTATGTGCCCCCTAAAAGCCAATGACACCATTACAGTAATCCGCCATTATTAATGCCGCCAAACTTACCATCCTAAGAGACAAGAGAGGAGAGCGCTCCCTGACTACAGTCAGCACCATTAGTAGCAGAATTGGAGTAATATGATAAAATCAGTATCTTCTCCTCCGTGGAGAGGGTGGAGGGATAATTTAAGTCTTAGGTTTTAAGAAGACATCCTGTTTTGTCTGGGAGAAATTTTACTGTGCACCAGTGACGCGGAAATGTATAATCATTCAGTTGAGCGCTGAGACATGCGGCGGCGGCTCCTGCGCCCAGTGCATACTGATGAGCGGACTGGGTACCTGAGTCATTTACCTTCCAAATATATTTCTGCTGGTAAATAAATAAGAAGCTTTCACTCTCCAGCACCGAAGTCAAAGACAAGTGACCTTGCATTCATCACTTAATATTAAAGTGACAGACGGCCGTGGATCACAGCGGATTTATATTTATTAATTTATTCATTTTCGGATCATTTTTAACTTTAGAATCGAAATAGATGGAAATGTCATCTGTATGACAAAGTTATTTTATTTTACTTATGTAAAACTGTGTTATAATAAATACAAAGAGTTTAGAATCCTGAGCGATGTTATACACCCATTCCTTCTGTTAGGAATATAACCAGAATACCGCCCCTATGTACAAGAATATAACTACTATAAGGGTAAGTTCACACATTGGCGGGTGCACAGCGGGTTAGGGTCGGCGGCGGCAGGGCGGACCCGACAGGAAGCTCGGCAGCCGTCCACCGTCTTCCTGTCGGGTATGTGCGGCGGAAGACGGCCGGGAGACAGGCGGGTGCACAGCGGGTTGGTGGCGTCGGTTCTGCAGCGGCTGGAAGCAGCACATGATTCTGCTTGCAGCCGCTGCAGAACCGGCCGGTTTATAGAACATGATCATTCTTTGCTAACCCGCTGGGAACCCAGCGGGTTAGCAACGGATGAGCATGTGGAAACCGCCGGTGTGTGCACACCGGGTGTCGGTTTCCATAGGTTTATATGTTAACCCAAAAGCCGCTTTTGGATTAACATAAATTTGCATAAACCTCATGGAAACCGACCGGCGGTTTCCGCTGCTAAAACGGCCCTAAACCTGTATGTGTGAACTTACCCTTATACTGCACCTATGTATAGAATATAACTACTATAATACTGCTCCTATGTACAAGAATATAACTACTATAATACTGCTCCCTATGTACAAGAATATTACTACTATAATACTGCTCCTATATGCAAGAATATAGCTACTATAATACTGCTCCCTATGTACAAGAATATTACTACTATAATACTGCTCCTATGTACAAGAATATAACTACTATAATACTGATCCTATATACAAGAATATAACTACTATAATACTGCTCCCTATGTACAAGAATATTACTACTATAATACTGCTCCTATGTACAAGAATGTAACTACTATAATACTGCCCCTGTATACAAGAATATAACTATTATAATACTGCCCCTATGTACAAGAATATAACTACTATAATACTGCACCTATGTATAGAATATAACTACTATAATACTGCTCCTATGTACAAGAATATAACTACTATAATACTGCTCCCTATGTACAAGAATATTACTACTATAATACTGCTCCTATGTACAAGAATATAACTACTATAATACTGATCCTATATACAAGAATATAACTACTATAATACTGCTCCCTATGTACAAGAATATTACTACTATAATACTGCTCCTATGTACAAGAATGTAACTACTATAATACTGCCCCTGTATACAAGAATATAACTATTATAATACTGCTCCCTATTTACAAGAATATAACTACTATAATACTGCTCCTATGTACAAGAATGTAACTACTATAATACTGCACCTATGTATAGAATATAACTACTATAATACTGCTCCTATGTACAAGAATATAACTACTATAATACTGCTCCCTATGTACAAGAATATTACTACTATAATACTGCCCTCTATGTACAAGAATGTAACTACTAGAATACTGCCCCTATGTACAAGAATAGAACTACTATAATACTGCTCCTATGTACAAGAATGTAACTACTATAATACTGCTCCTATGTACAAGAATATAACTACTATAATACTGCCACCTATGTACAAGAATATAACTACTATAATACTGCCCCTATGTACAAGAATAGAACTACTATAATACTGCTCCTATGTACAAGAATAGAACTACTATATTACTGCCCCTATGTACAAGAATATAACTACTATAATACTGCCCCTATGTACAAGAATATAACTACTATAATACTACCCCTATGTACAAGAATATAACTACTATAATACTGCCCCTATGTACAAGAATAGAACTACTATAATACTGCTCCTATGTACAAGAATAGAACTACTATATTACTGCCCCTATGTACAAGAATATAACTACTATAATACTGCCCCTATGTACAAGAATATAACTACTATAATACTGCCCCTATGTACAAGAATAGAACTACTATAATACTGCTCCTATGTACAAGAATAGAACTACTATATTACTGCCCCTATGTACAAGAATAGAACTACTATAATACTGCCCCTATGTACAAGAATAGAACTACTATAATACTGCCCCTATGTACAAGAATATAACTACTATAATACTGCCCCTATGTACAAGAATATAACTACTATAATACTACCCCTATGTACAAGAATATAACTACTATAATACTGCCCCTATGTACAAGAATATAACTACTATAATACTGCTCCTATGTACAAGAATATAACTACTATAATACTGCTCCTATATACAAGAATATAACTACTATAATACTGCTCCTATATACAAGAATATAACTACTATAATACTGCCCCTGTATACAAGAATATAACTACTATAATACTGCTCCCTATGTACAAGAATATTACTACTATAATACTGCTCCTATGTACAAGAATGTAACTACTATAATACTGCCCCTGTATACAAGAATATAACTATTATAATACTGCCCCTATGTACAAGAATATAACTACTATAATACTGCACCTATGTATAGAATATAACTACTATAATACTGCTCCTATGTACAAGAATATAACTACTATAATACTGCTCCCTATGTACAAGAATATTACTACTATAATACTGCTCCTATGTACAAGAATATAACTACTATAATACTGATCCTATATACAAGAATATAACTACTATAATACTGCTCCCTATGTACAAGAATATTACTACTATAATACTGCTCCTATGTACAAGAATGTAACTACTATAATACTGCCCCTGTATACAAGAATATAACTATTATAATACTGCTCCCTATTTACAAGAATATAACTACTATAATACTGCTCCTATGTACAAGAATGTAACTACTATAATACTGCACCTATGTATAGAATATAACTACTATAATACTGCTCCTATGTACAAGAATATAACTACTATAATACTGCTCCCTATGTACAAGAATATTACTACTATAATACTGCCCTCTATGTACAAGAATGTAACTACTAGAATACTGCCCCTATGTACAAGAATAGAACTACTATAATACTGCTCCTATGTACAAGAATGTAACTACTATAATACTGCTCCTATGTACAAGAATATAACTACTATAATACTGCCACCTATGTACAAGAATATAACTACTATAATACTGCCCCTATGTACAAGAATAGAACTACTATAATACTGCTCCTATGTACAAGAATAGAACTACTATATTACTGCCCCTATGTACAAGAATATAACTACTATAATACTGCCCCTATGTACAAGAATATAACTACTATAATACTACCCCTATGTACAAGAATATAACTACTATAATACTGCCCCTATGTACAAGAATAGAACTACTATAATACTGCTCCTATGTACAAGAATAGAACTACTATATTACTGCCCCTATGTACAAGAATATAACTACTATAATACTGCCCCTATGTACAAGAATATAACTACTATAATACTGCCCCTATGTACAAGAATAGAACTACTATAATACTGCTCCTATGTACAAGAATAGAACTACTATATTACTGCCCCTATGTACAAGAATAGAACTACTATAATACTGCCCCTATGTACAAGAATAGAACTACTATAATACTGCCCCTATGTACAAGAATATAACTACTATAATACTGCCCCTATGTACAAGAATATAACTACTATAATACTACCCCTATGTACAAGAATATAACTACTATAATACTGCCCCTATGTACAAGAATATAACTACTATAATACTGCTCCTATGTACAAGAATATAACTACTATAATACTGCTCCTATATACAAGAATATAACTACTATAATACTGCTCCTATATACAAGAATATAACTACTATAATACTACTCCTATGTACAAGAATATAACTACTATAATACTGCCTGTATATTGTATATGTCCCGTCTTGTCGTGTGATAACTGTGTTGCTCTCCTGATGTCAGTGTGATAGCAGCCTCTGTACACAGCATTAAAAGTTACACAAAGTTGTGGAGAAGTGCTAAATTTTTCATTATTTTTCCAGCTGAATGATAATTTTTTTGCCTCCGTCTTTTCTCCAGTCAATTAATCTTTTCTGCTGTCACCTGTGATGATTTGACTGTCACATTTATGACAAGTTTCTCTGAACCCCTGAGATCCTGTGGCCTCCGCTCTCTAATTGGTTTGGGGGCGGCGGTGCGGGCGCAGGGTTGATTCCGCCACTCTCACCTTTCCCAAACTGCAGTGACTTTGTAAGAAGATTCAGTGGAGTCACCTGACTCTTGTAAATTACGGGCACTAAGCTGAAACATTGACAGTATTAGGTAGGAAAAAGAAATTCCCTGCGGGACGCGGCGTGGGTGAATATTTTATGGAGAAGATTCTAGCATCAGGCTCCTGCTACAAATATTGATGTGACAAGTGATATAGAAATGATTCGCTGCTTCCATGAAGCTGCAAACATGAAAAGGTTGAGTGTAGGACGGTATAATTGCTCGTAATAATGCATCGACCAATATAATTAGCACGTCAGCTTTAGTAAATAGACTGACAGCATAAGAGACTCTAATTAGGGAAGCGGAGGGGACACTTTTTGTTCTTCCATGGAAATTCTCAACTGATCATACATGTCTATTTCAGGACTTTGTATCTATTGCCTGGCCATGGTCCAGTCTGTGGTCTGAGGTGGCCCATGGCCATTGTGAGGGTTGGCTCTGGGTGGGGTTTTTGGTCCCATTTCTTTTAGAGGACCTCTATCTTCCTTGAGAACTTTAGGGATTGTTAGTCAAGTGTGGAAATGTTTTGGGCCTTTGAGTGAAATTAGAAGCAAAATCATAATGATGCCGCCTAATGGAGCTTATTGACACCTCCACCATGTTGTGACAGAATCGCTTCGGTCTTATTCCTCTGTCATCTCTTTGGACGTTGGGACCTCTTTTATTATTATGGTTTAGCTTATAGAGTTGTAAGTAAATCTCATTGCTGCTAAGTTATAAGCGGTCCTTACATCGGGACCTTTTGGTACGTCTGACATCTCCCCAGATCGGATTGCCCCAACCTGTTCTCTGGCTTCACTAGACCACGATCCATGGTTCCAATTATGGTCACCACTTTTCCTACAGCAAACCTAATGGTGGCTTCACCCAGGTGTAGTGTTGCCAGCCGCAGTGACCCTTGATAGTCATTGGCAAGGCAGGGCCAAGCCTGGATGTGACTACTTCAGCCTGCTTCCCAGTGCAACAGTTTATTTCTGAAGTGCCAAAGTTTTTACAGAGTCAATCAAAATCTTTAAAACTCCTTTACTTGAACAGTCTTGTGAAACATGGGTACAATACTTGAACGTTGCAAGAGTTGGGTTATTCATAGAAGCAGAATTTGGTGCAGGCTGCTCCCCTCGTCCCGGTACCTCCTGACCCCTGTCTCCCAACATCACAGTGACCCGCCATGAATTCATAGAGTCTATTACAGCTTCACCCCTACCACACTTGCGGGATCCAAAGGATCAATAGGGCACCGCTAGACAGAGTTCCTTCACCGCTTGCCCAGTGACTATTCGTTTGGTCGAGTCTATGTCGGGTGCACACCAAACCAACAAAGCAGCCACAATCCTGGCCACTGCGAAGGGCAGGAGATGAGCACCAGCGCCAGAGTAGTGCACACATGTTGCATTCTGGATCCTGGGCTGAAATCTTAGAATTACTTGAAGGGTCCAGAATAATTATCACTGGGATTGGTTCCTGATGGTCTTATTAGGAATGGCACGCTCCTTACTAAAACCGTATCACCAACCAATATATTAATTAAAAAAATTCCTGAAGTTCCGACGTAATCCAGTGGAGTAATGTCTGGCGACGCCCATCGAATTCTATGGACGAGACTCCATAGGTCACTCACGGTCAGCCGCAGGCACTGAATTTCTAATGCTCAGCCTTTCAACAAGCTTTATTCTCATTTATGAGGATGATGAAGACATTGTTACTGTAGCAATTTACTCTATAGAACGGACTTGTGTTCATCCTGACTTCCCTGGTTCATTAATAGAATAAGAAAAACTTTAGTAAAGATTGCACAGAGCAGAACTATAAAAAATATCCATCATTGTCATAGTTTGAAAAAACGAGATTGAATCTTTTATGGGGATGTTCAGGGGCAGGCTAGACCGGGTGGCAAGGTGGAGTTTGCCCCCCGGACCAATTCCTTAGTGACCGTTCAGGGCCGCCAGCTGCACTGGGAACATTGTATGTTGAAATCATTAGCGGCCACATTATAATCTGTACAATCATTCCAGAATGTAATGCGGCCGCTGATTATTGAAGTGCAGAGCCGTTGAAACACCTGGCGGCCATAGCCGCTGCTCGGATTTTAATGGGTTAAACACATCATCACCATGAAGTTTTGTGATCCTTTCCAACTTTGTTTTCTGAAGGTTGAGAAAGCCATGCCAGACATATGGGGCTGACAGGTGACATGATGGATATCCTGGGAGAATATTGCCCAGATGGATGCCGCTGACATCGCTGTTATTGCGCACAATTAATGTCTCTCTCCATACGTTACGACATGCGGATGGTGCGGTTGGAGCGGGGTGGAGTGACCTTGCTGCGCTCCGGCTCCGGTGCGAGGGACCTGCCGTGAGGACGACATTTCCACAAGTGCTTTTTATTTTTATTATTACAGCTGCAGACACAGAGGCATTGAGGAGACTGGCAGATGGGGTATGGTGGGCGACGTGGGAGCTTTTACAAACGCCAGCGCGTGAGAGATAGATCTGTACAACTTCCAGGTAATGTTCCCAATGACTTTACTGTCGTCTTCTCAGAGTGATAATAGGATGGTAATGGCATGTAATAGAGATACGAAGACTGTAACAAATCTTTTGATAGCTAAGATGGTGCAGTAGAAAATACGAATAGCGCCCCTTACTGGTAGTAACTGATACTCCACCTCACTTTTAAAGCAAAGTGCAATGTGGCGCCCAACTTTCTGCCATTATCAAGTAGCCAATAAACTTCCTTTTTAAGTGGCAAATGTCAGTGTATATATGTTTATAGACAGGGCCGCACCGTCCATTGGACAAGGTGAGCCCTGTCATTCAGGCGGCAGCCGGCAGGGGGAGCAGCAGTGCAGAAGGGGGCGGCGCCTCAATGCAAGCAGCCTCCCCCTGTCATGGCGCCGGCCGCTCACCCCGCGCACCGGAGGTAAGCGGCGACCGCCGGGGGAGAGGCACAGAAGGGGCGGCAGGGGCCCCAGGCACCACTAGCAACCCCCCCCCCCCCCCGGAACTCACTCACTGCCGCGGGTCAGACGGCGGTGGCGAGCCGGTCATTGTAGAAGGGGCGGCAGCCCCAGGCTCCAACAGCACAACCCCCCCGTAGTCAGTGCGGCTCAGGCGGCAGTGGGGCTCGGTGCACCCCTGTATATAGATGGTACTCGATATCTTATGATAATACGGTCACTGTATGGCAGAATTAATTATTTGTTGTGTTCATCTATAGCCTATTCCTGAGCTATTCTCTGTTCATTGCATCACAAAATAATGCCAGGAGGGGCCCCGATACTGTTTCGTCTTGAGACCTCACCTCCTATAGGGAAGGGTAACAGTTACGAATCGAGAAATATATTAATAATAATATTAATTCACTTATATAATGCCATTAGTTCCACAGCGCTTTACATCAGAAACACTGTCCCCATTGGGCATCACAATCTAAATCCCCAATCATTATGTCTTTGAAGGGTGGGAGGAAACCGGAGAACCTGCAGGAAACCCACAAAAACACAAGGAGAACATACAAACTCCTCGCAGATGTCGTTCTGAAGGCCCCGTTACACGGGACGACGTTGTAACGATGTTGGCTGCGATCTCGTGGACGCGCGGTCGTTTTTGAGATCCATTCAACATCGTTGGTGAGATATCACACGTCTAGATATCGTGGACAACTCACCAACGATGTTGTGAGCAGGGATCGTTCGCAAACCCCGCAACCGATCCCTGCTCATTGCTGTGAATGGGCAAAGTCGTGACATCGTTATCGCGGTGTCACACAGTACGATGCAGCAGGTTGGTTGAGTTAAAGTTGACAGGTTGATGAACATGTTCATAAACCTGTCAACTCCAACTTGACTAATTATCGTAGTTGAATCGTTCGGTTACACGCAACGACGCACTAACGATGTCATTTCAACACCGTTGAACACGTCACTTTTGAACGATGTTGAGAATGATGTTGAGCCGTGTAACGGGGCCTTTAGTGTGATTTGAACCCAGGACCCCAAGCATACTTATCAACATTACTATAAGAAAATAGGAATATTTACTTTCCCCCCTTAACAACCTCAAAACCTACTAAAAAATCCTCAAAACACATTTGGGCAGGTTTTGCACTAATTTTGCCCCTTTTAACCCAAATCAACCTCAGATTTCTTGGCATTTGCATTATTAGCTTAATGTTCATGTTTCTTCCTGTAGACTGTGACCAGAGACCCTCAGGCTCCACTTGAGCTGCTTAATGATGGACCATGTTATTCACCTGTCTCGGCTCCAGTGCCGGGTTTTGCTGCCTTCTCCTCTAGCCGCCTCCCTTTTTTGGGTTACTCAAGTAATGACATCATCTTTCTAGGCATTTTAAGACTTGCTTAGGCTGATGGCAGGCACTTGGCTATTATTTAGTATTGTTCACAGTAGCTTCAAGCTTGTCAGGAGTTTGCTACTATTTCACTTGGCTCAACTCCAGTTGGGTGTCTATCATCTCCTACTCTACTCTGGACTCCTATGCTACAACCAGCATTATTTACAAGCTCAATCCTTTTACTTGGTGATGGTCATATCTTCCACTCAGCAAGCAAGTTACCAGCTCATTGACACTGTTCTTGATTCTTTTCACACTTGGCCTCTGCAATCAAGGCAACACGTCTCTTCAAGCAAATCTCCAGCTATAGCTTACAACTAGACCATTGCAAGATCCTAGACTGCATTTACTTCTTTGGTATTTCTGTGATCAACCATTGCCAATCTGGAATATATAAAAGGGCATTCCTTTAATTAATTTAATTAATTAATTAATTGCTTGCCTGCTGTAAAATACAAGTGCCCTCTACACTTAGGCCGGCTTCACACCACAGTTTTCTGCTTTCAGGTTTGAACTGGAAAGAACCTGATCCGGTTTTGCCCCCATGTGTCCCTATGGTGCTGGATTGGTCCTATTTGGCCATCCAGTTTTGTTGTTTTTGTCCCTGATTTGATTTTGTCCGGTTTTGCACCGAGCACAAAATCGGAGTCAGCATCATTTTTTGTGTCCGGTGCAAAAAACAAACAAAACCGGATCCTCCCGGATCCGGGGTGATCCGGTGTCCATAACATGGGAGTGTATGGGCACCGGATTCATTAAACAATCGGATCTTTTCCCGGATCCGAATTAAATCACCACGCAGTTTCTGAAATGCTGCGGTGCTGATTCAGCACCATGTACAGCAGCATTTCAGAGACACGGCTTAAGATTCAGCACCATGGAGAGCAGCACTGTTCACACGGGCGGAACATTCAGCACTGTGGACAGAAGCAGAAACCGAATCCTGCAAAAAATAGGATCGGAGGTCATATTTGCCACACTTGCTGCTCATCCTGTGCTGTCAGGTTCTGTCTGGTGGATCCTGCAAAACACCAGACAGAACCTGACAGCTGAAAACAGTGGTGTGAAGCCGGCCTTACTGTTCACATGTCTATCCACACGTAGTCCCTGCTTCATCTGTACTGCCTATTCTGCTTGTTTAATGTCATGCATA
Organism: Allobates femoralis; assembly: GCA_033576535.1. Lineage (NCBI taxonomy): Eukaryota > Metazoa > Chordata > Amphibia > Anura > Aromobatidae > Allobates > Allobates femoralis. The sequence continues at coordinate 148,127,883 of JARQOC010000007.1, forward strand.
TTCTACTCTCATAGTTGTCGCTGATCGATGTGTTGTCCATCAAGACCACTCTGCTGCACCATTGCTTCTGGTCTGTGCTGCTCACCCACCAAAAGTAGGCAGCCCTCCAAAGAAAGCAATATATATTTATATTTATAATAAATGGGTGGGCAACTCCTGTTTCAAACCCTATACCTGTATCAATGGGACACATTTGGGACCACTTTTCAACAATTCCATATTTTAACCAATCCGATTCCAGCTCCTGTTCCTCATAGACTACATACTGCTAGCTGGTTGCTCTGGATTCCCGCTCTATTTTTCCCGCCTTGTACTGTGGTCTTCCTTCCATGTTTTTTTTGCAGCAGATTTTTCTTCCCTTGTTATTCCCCTTTATTATATATACAAACATTTCATGAGAGTCATCCTGAATCACAACCACAAGTGATAAAAGATTTATTGCTGAGCAAGTTCTTACACGTTTTTACCGCAGGACGTGTTACCAGTTTTCATTCTGCAATTTCAGATCTGTAATTTATTCATCATTTATTTTCTTGGAAAGTCGCAGATTTTCAATGTGCGCCATATACGATCCTACGAAAATCTCCCTGCTCCTCTCGGTGTGACAATGTGAAGGATTTGTGTTCCTGTTGAATGAAATTATATCAGGAATCTTCATATCTTTTTATATGATGTCTTATTTATCGCTGTGCTATGAAAGAAAAAATAACTCCCTTCTCATAAATAACCAGTGTTAAAGAGTACCGCTACATTGACGATGTTTTCTTTATTTAAAGGGCAAATACCACTGGGCAACTGTGAGGTGCCGTACCAAACTAAAACATTACAGATTATGAATATTTCAAGCCCCACTTTTGGGCCTCCTCCTAATTGGTCAAAACATCCATTTTGGATATAGATTTAAATAATCTCCACCCCTTTTATGGACTAGTTTAAGGTACCATCCCATAGCATTAGGAATATATATATTTGCATTTTCAGAAAATACAAAAAAAGCTCCAGCTTCCCTTTCCCCTGGTTGCTTGGATCCTTAGTTCCAACAATCATAAATAGTTCAAAAAGGGGATCTATGCAATAAAAACAAAAAAGTGTTAATATCTCAAACATTACTGCAAATTTTAATACACAGTAAATTGCAAAAGTGTTTGTATATACAAAGCACTATCCAACAATATTCATAGATGAAGATGGGAATGATCCCTTTAAGGGCCCCTTTAAGGTATACCTCCACCTTTAACTTACTAACTTTGTAAAAAAACTTGCTTTTCCTCTCATACTGTTACACCGTGACAATCAAATATTCTCTAGTCACATGCAGAGCTGTATTCATAATTCTGCTGGGAATGCAGCTCTGGATGTGAGTGTAATGCTGGTGGAGGACACCATCTGATATTGTACAGTAGAATGTCTTATTATAGTCCCGCTGTCCTTCCATACATCCTTACACTGTATGTCTCTTGTGTGTGGTTGGCGCTGGCTCTTCAGACGTGGAGGTCATTGTGACATTCCTCGTGACGGTCTATACATCATGCACACTGTCAGCTCTCTGATTTCACAGAATTGAGATTCTGGCAAATACATCAGGCAGCATCTCAGCAAGCGGAGGCTCAGCTGCAGCCGGCGTCGGGTGCAGTTACTGGTCACTTGTCGCCCTCATCTCATCCTCCGACGTGATAGATACGCTGGAACATACAGCGTATATCTATTCCTTACACTCAGAATAATTGACTTTCCATAGGACAAACACGCAACTGGTGTGGAAATGCTGGCGTCACACAGGGGACATAGAGTGGTACTGCTGGCATCACACAGGGATATAGTTGGATTGATACTGCTGACGTCACACAGGGACATAGTTGGAGTGGTACTGTTGGCGTCACATAGGGGACATAGTTGGAGTGGTACTGCTGGGGTCACACAGGGATATCAGGGGACATAGTTGGATTGGTACTGCTGGCGTCACACAGGGACATAGTTTGATTGGTACTGCTGGCATCACACAGGGACATAGTTTGATTGGTACTGCTGGCATCACACACGGACATAGTTGGAGTGGTACTGCTTTCGTCACAAAGGTACATAGTTGGAGTGGTATTTCTGGCGCAACACAGGGACATGGTTAAGGTGGTACTGCTGGCATCACATAGAGGACACAGTTGGAGTGGTACTGCTGGCATCACACAGGGACATAGTTGGAGTGGTACTGCTGGCATCACACAGGGGACATAGTTGGAGTGGTACTGCTGGCGTCACATAGAGGACACAGTTGGAGTGGTACTGCTGGCATCACACAGGGAACATAGTTGGAGTGGTACTGCTGGCGTCACACAGGGGACATAGTTGGAGTGGTACTGTTGGCGTCACACAGGGACATAGTTGGATTGGTACTGCTGGCGTCACACAGGGACATAGTTGGAGTGGTACTGCTGGCGTCACACAGGGGACATAGTTGGAGTGTTATTGCTGGCGTCACACAGGGACATAGTTTGATTGGTACTGCTGGCGTCACACAGGGACATAGTTTGATTGGTACTGCTGGCGTCACACAAGGACATAGTTTGATTGGTACTGCTGGTATCACACAGGGACATAGTTGGAGTGGTACTGCTGGCATCACAAAGGGACATAGTTGGAGTGGTATTGCTGGCGTCACACAGAGGACATAGTTAGGGTGGTACTGCTAGCGTCACACAGAGGACATAGTTGGAGTAGTAGTGCAGGCATCACACAGGGGGCATAGTTGGAGTGTTACTGTTGGCATCACACAGGGACATAGTTGGATTGGTACTGCTGGCATCACTCAGGGACATAGTTGGATTGGTACTGCTGGCATCACACAGGGACATAGTTGGAGTGTTACTGGTGGCATCACACAGGCGACATAGTTGGAGTGGTACTACTGGCATCACACAAGAACATAGTTGCAGTGGTACTGTTGGTGTCACACAGGGGACATAGTTGGAGTAGTACTACAGGCTTCACACAGGGGACATAGTTGGAGTGTTACTGTTGACATTACACAAGAACATAGTTGCAGTGGTACTGTTGGCGTCCCACAGGGGACATAGTAGGAGTAGTACTGCAGGCATCACACATGGGACATAGTTGGAGTAGTACTACAGGCATCACACAGGGGACATAGTTGGAGTGTTACTGTTGACATTACACAAGAACATAGTTGCAGTGGTACTGTTGGCGTCACACATGGGACATAGTTGGAGTAGTACTACAGGCTTCACACAGGGGACATAGTTGGAGTGGTATTTCTGGCGTAACACAGGGACATAGGGTGGTACTGCTGGCATCACACAGAGGACATGGTTAAGGTGGTACTGCTGGCGTCACACAGGGGGCATAGTTGGATTGGTGCTGCTGGCATCACACATGGGACATAGTTGGATTGGTACTGCTGGCATCACATAGAGGACATAGTTGGAGTGTTGCTGTTGGCGTCACACAGAGGACATAGTTGGAGTGGTACTGCTGGCATCACACAGGGATATAGTTGGATTGATACTGCTGGCATCACACAGGGACATAGTTGGATTGATACTGCTGGCGTCACACAGGGACATAGTTGGAGTGGTACTGTTGGCGTCACATAGGGGACATACTTGGTGTGTTACTGCTGGCATCACACAGGGACATAGTGGTACTGCTGGGGTCACACAGGGATATCAGGGGACATAGTTGGATTGGTACTGCTGGCGTCACACAGGGACATAGTTGGATTGGTACTGCTGGCATCACACAGGGACATAGTTTGATTGGTACTGCTGGCATCACACAGGGACATAGTTGGAGTGGTACTGCTTTCGTCACAAAGGTACATAGTTGGAGTGGTATTTCTGGCGTAACACAGGGACATAGGGTGGTACTGCTGGCATCACACAGAGAACATGGTTAAGGTGGTACTGCTGGCGTCACACAGGGGGCATAGTTGGATTGGTGCTGCTGGCATCACACATGGGACATAGCTGGATTGGTACTGCTGGCATCACATAGAGGACATAGTTGGAGTGTTGCTGCTGGCGTCACACAGAGGACATAGTTGGAGTGGTACTGCTGGCATCACACAGGGGACATAGTTGGAGTGGTACTACTGGCATCACACAGGGAACATAGTTGGAGTGGTACTGCTGGCGTCACACAGGGGACATAGTTGGATTGGTACTGTTGGCGTCACACAGGGGACATAGTTGGATTGGTACTGCTGGCGTCACACAGGGACATAGTTGGAGTGGTACTGCTGGCGTCACACAGGGGACATAGTTGGAGTGTTATTGCTGGCGTCACACAGGGACATAGTTTGATTGGTACTGCTGGCGTCACACAGGGGACATAGTTTGATTGGTACTGCTGGTATCACACAGGGACATAGTTGGAGTGGTACTGCTGGCATCACAAAGGGACATAGTTGGAGTGGTATTGCTGGTGTCACATAGGGGACATAGTTAGGGTGGTACTGCTAGCGTCACACAGAGGACATAGTTGGTGTAGTAGTGCAGGCATCACACAGGGGACATAGTTGGAGTGTTACTGTTGGCATCACACAGGGACATAGTTGGATTGGTACTGCTGGTATCACACAGGGACATAGTTGGAGTGTTACTGGTGGCATCACACAGGCGACATAGTTGGAGTGGTACTACTGGCATCACACAAGAACATAGTTGCAGTGGTACTGTTGGTGTCACACAGGGGACATAGTTGGAGTACTACTACAGGCTTCACACAGGGGACATAGTTGGAGTGTTACTGTTGACATTACACAAGAACATAGTTGCAGTGGTACTGTTGGCGTCACACAGGGGACATAGTAGGAGTAGTACTGCAGGCATCACACAGGGGACATAGTTGGATTGGTACTGCTGGCATCACACAGAGGACATGGTTGGATTGGTACTGCTGGCGTCAGGTTCAGAGTGTACTGTAAGGAAGTAATATGTGGTCTTTTTTTTGTCATCATTATATAGGTTCACTTTTTAGACTCATATCACACTGTATGGCAGTATTATATCTTGACTTTATGACACTCTTGTGCAGGTTCATAGTGTACTGTAAGGCAGTAATGTATTGTGGGGTCACTATAAGGCGCTCTTGTGTATGTTCATACTATATGACAGTATTATGACAGACTTTATGGCACGGTTGTGCAGGTTTATATTGTACTCCACATTTTATTATTCTATTAATTATAATTTAGAGGGCAGATATTGACTCACCATGGCCAGGGACTCCGGTTTAGACAGGCTGAAGCTCCTTCCTCCTTGTCACGGGTGGGCCGCGCCTGCCGGTAGTGAGGCCCGGTTGAGTGCAGATCAAAAGTGAAGACGTCTTGTGGGAACAGATTAAAGGGGTTTTAATTTATTTGTGACGCCACCTATGAGTAGTTCGGTAATCGTTACCGACGCTACGGAACCTCCGGGGGATGGATAGCAGCAAGATGGAACGCTCCCCACAGGCTGAGCGGTGATCCCCGGAGGCTGGAGCTGCTTAAGATGTTGTGCGGCAGCTGTGGTTACCTTGTAGTGCGGACGGACAGTTCATAAGGAAGCACGGACACAGAAAGTCTCTGCAACGGGTCTTTACTGTAACCAGCAGGCAGTACATGGTATACAGTTCACGGGTAGTGGACCGGGTGGACTCGGCAGTGATGGTGTCCCTTAGAAATCCGCAGTGTTCCTCCATTCTAGCTAAGTGGTTTTTGCCAGTGTCGCCCAGGAATACCAGGTCGGGTACGGGGAGGCTGCTTCAATGCCCTATCCATGATGTACGTTATGGATGTTCTGGGGAGCCTTGCGTCCCTCGGTGGGTACACCGCTGGTTAGACGACTGGAATTTGACTAGTGGTGGGGTGCTCCTGTAAAGCTGCTCCTCCACGCTTCTGGTTCGCGTAGCAGAGGTGAACTGCTGCCAGCTTCGGTACCAGTGAACCGGCTGTGGTCGTTTGGGGCACGGGGGTCTTTTGGAAACCCGTGGTTGATGATGCCCGATCCCGGTTGTTGAGGCCTCAGGTGCTAACACCTGACCGGAGACGGCCCGGGGGCTGCACGGGGTGCGGAGCCCCCGCTCCTACTCTAAGCTCAAGTTCTAGAGCTCTCTCTTCAAGTTCTCGTTCTAGACTCCCTATCGACTCAGTGTCTGTACTAACTTTTCTCTACACCACCCTTGCACTCCGCCCACCAGGACCTAGGATTGGCCCTCTATTCTAGGTGATGCATGCAGGGTTTGGATCTCTATGTTAACCACATAACTGCTGGGTCGGAGAATATTGCTGCTGCATTTATGGCTGCAATACCCTCCTGTGACGCACTCGTTGCGGGGCGCCACAATATCGCTAATCAATCCAGCAGGTAGCTCATGAGTCCAGTCTCTTCTGTATGGACACAGGCGGGCTGTGGGATTAAACAAGTGGATGAGTTTTGCTCAGAGCTGGGAATATTCTTTATAAATAGTAATGTGACATTTGTGCTGAGATTTGTTCTTGTTTTTTCCGACCTTTTATGACTTGGATCTTGGACACAGAGAAGTCACACGTTGGGGCAGCGGCTCCAGTGGCGTCTTGGACCCGAGGGTCTGTCTGTCTCCTTGTAGGAGGGGGATCCAGGACCTTGGCAGTCTGTCCTCACACTCGGCCATCTGCGGGATCAGCGGCTTTATGATGGTATAAAGCCTCCTGTCTGCGCGGAGTTTTTGGTATTGTGCTCGCTTTGCTCGCTGTCCAGATGGTCGCCTGACATTGCGGCTCGTGTTGTTGATGTATTGCGGCCTCCGGTTCTGACATTCTCTTCCATAGTTTATAATGATGGGGACAACAAATTTCCTGCTGACAAACAAATATTATTACAGATTTCTCCATCCACCGCAGTGAGACGCAGAGATCCGCGAGATACCCAGCCTGCATAGATAGAACAAGGCTTTACAGGAGTTTCTTTTCCATCAATAAAACACATTTGTATTCATGTACAATATATCACATTTCATAGGGTTCAATGAGAGAACAGAACACTCCTCCTGAAACACTCTGTGCTGCTGGGGACTCTTTTTAACACAAGATCAGCACACTCTTCTGCTGAGCTACTCTGTGCTGCTGTGAGATCTTGTTGTTTCTAGTATATGACTCTGAGAATTCCCACTTGGCTCATTGCCCTTTATATATCCATCTTGACGCTGCCCCCATTCTCACCAACTTCATCACCACTAGACAACGCCCTGCAATGTGTGCACATCTCAACCCTGAGATACTCTGTGATGCTGTGGATCCTTCTCACTCCATGTATCTGTTCCTTACCAAGATAACCACCAGTGAACAGATCACTATGACCCAAAAAATCAGCTCCCGCTTCTTCATAAACACTCTGTGCTGCATGACAACCCTGCCCTTTTAACAATGTACGTATCAATCATTGATTCCCCCCAAAAAGTACCACTTGTCCCCCATTGAAATACTCTTCATCTTCTATTACATCATAAATTTTAGCCTGGGAGGATAAGCACACTCTATTCCTGAAATACTCTGTGCTGCTGGAGAGGCAACTTATAGAAGTCTCTAATCTCTTAATTAACATCTTTATCCTCCCATTCCAGCATTACCCTTGTAACATATAGTGCTCATGACTCGCCCTGGCGGGGACCGTGGGGTACTCGGAACTGGGCCCTCTCAATGTCATTGGGGCTGCGGGATGTGACCCAGTCCGTGGTCCCTTCGTCGGGCGATCAGTAAAAAGGGGGAATTGAAAAAGGGATGAAAACAAAAAATATAGTAAAATAAAACAAAAAGTTTGTGTTGTGACGCCACCTGTGGAAGGCGGCCTGTGGGCCCGCTACTGCTGTCAGGACCGCTGGGGATGATGGGAGTAGCAGCAGTGATGGTTTCGCTCTCCACGGGAAGAGTGGGTCCCCAGAGCAACCAAATAGTCTATGGAGGTGATTTGGGGTATGGGAGGCCAGCGGGACTGAGCTGGTTGCTGGTAGGGATCAGGGACACTCTCAGGCAGGCTCCTGCTGCCGGCTCGGTGATTCAGTCTACCTCTACTCAGGCGCAGAATAAAAAGTCTCATACAGTGCTGAGCTTCAACCTGGTTTACTTTGCTTTCTCGGCAGATGTTCAAGTTACAAGCCAGTGCAGTGGTGGCTCCGGTAGTCTTTCAGCAGCCGGGATGGCTCATCAAGTTCACCCCCTTTTGTGTTCCTTTCCATGGGCCTCTCTTCCTTACACTTCCACACGCAAAGCTACAATCCAGCGGCCACGGGCCTCGTTGGGCGACCTGCCTGGCCCCCTGGCCCTAGTATGGCGGCCTTCTCTTCGCTGCTCCGGGGGTTGGGTCACGGGACATAATACCCCATGACCGGCCCATTTTGTAGTTGGAGCGTGGAGTGTCCTGCCACTTCAGGGTCGGTACCCTGGTTTCTGCCCCAGTCCTTCAACTTCTCAGCTAATTTGGGTGCACGGGTGGATTGCTCACTACCCGCACCCCTAGGACCCTTCTGTCTCTCTACGGTCTGTAGCCCGGGACCTGGAATCAGCCTCATGATGGTACAGGCTGCCGGGTCTGTGTCCTTTCAGTCTCGTGTAATGATGGTTCTCTTCTCTCCTCCCGACTCCTGGGCTGACGGACTGAACAGCAACTCCCTCTAGAACTAACTCACTTCCTGTGATATTTTCTCCCCCTCTCCTGACCATGTCCTGACTAACTTTTCTTCCCTCCACTTCCGCCATCCCGTTGCTGGGCTCAGAGTCCCTTGTCTTGGGATCGGAGTGTGTTGGGTGAGTGTTTGGGTGACTGGACTTACCGATCCCGGTTGCTGCAACTTCCAGTGGTGACCGGACCGCAGGGCTCATTTCTTAAAATACTCTGTGCTGCTTTATAAAAGTCTAATTTCCTTCCATACATCCCTGCAGTATGACATATAGTGCTCATTTCCTGAAATACTCTGTGCTGCTGTAAACACTGACGTCTACAGACAAAAAACGAATCCTCATCTGAGACATCGTTGAAACTCAAAAATGTGGACATTTTTTTCATTAGACATTTTCATCACGTTTTGTCTTTCAATCAGAACATGACATCATCGTAAAATAACATCCGCGGTGGGGGGGCGCCGATGCCGCGTGCTCTGTGATTGGCTGCGGCTCTGTGAGCCGTCCATCTGTCCGCCATAAATAATGGAGTTTATTCCTATAGATTGTACACCCCGCGCCGTCTCCTCCGCTCTTCATCCTCCTCGCAGACATTTCAGCAGCTCAGAACAAGGACGAGCGGCCAAAAGAATCCTCAAAACTTTGCAAAGTGTCGTGATAAATGAAGCCTCATCCGCAGGTTTAGATTTTCTCGAACTTCTAATTAAAGGAGATTCAATTTACATCCAATTATAAATATAATCATATGTGTCCTGAACGCGGGATATTGATGTGTTCGGGGAGGATGAGACTATTTTTTATAAGTTTTATTGACTTTAAATGGGCTCAATCAATGACATATAACCCTCCGTACTCTGGATACAAGGTGACACTATGTATCTACGGGCGTCCAAGGGTAGGAATACTTATATCAATTATACTAAAGAAACTGTGTAAGAAAAAACATAGCAACTGTGCAAATAGCATCGATGAATAATCTCTACTGTTTTGTGTATACAGCTCCTATGCAAAACAGTGTTCAGGGGCGGATTAAGGCTAGCCAAGGCCCTAGGCTTTTTAGAAGGCGAGGGCCCCCACCCCAACTCAAAGTATTATGTGACATGTCACACGATCATCTTTTGATGTGATCGGCCATGTGATGAACACACATGTACCATAAAAAAAAAACGTGAAAAAACGTGGCACATAGCCCCCAGCACACAGCAGGAGGCTGCACATAGCCACCAACTCACAGCAGGAGGCCGCACATAGCCCTCAGCACACAGCAGGTGGCTGTACATAGCCCCCAGCACACAACAGGGAGGCCGCACATAGCCTCTAGCACATAACAGGAGGCCATACATAGCTTCCAGCATGCAGCAAGAGGCCATACATAGCCCCCAACACACAACAGGGAGGCCGCACATAGCCTCTAGCACATACAGGAGGCCATACATAGCTTCCAGCACACAGCAGGAGGCCACACATAACCCCCAACTCACAGCAGGAGGCTGCAAATAGCCCTCAGCACACAGCAGGAGGCCACACATAGCCCTCAGCACACAGCAGGAGGCACCCATAGCTCCCATCACACAGCAGGTGTGTACATCACCCTCAGCACACAGCAGGAGACTGCACATAGCCCTCAGTACACAGCAGGGGACGCACATAGCACCCAGCACACAGCAGGTGACTGCACATAGCCCTCAGCACACAGCAGGAGGCCCACATAGCCCCCAGTACACAGCAGGAGGTCGCACATAGCCCTCAGCACACATCAGAAGGCTGCACATAGCCCCAACTCACAGCAGGAGGCCGCACATAGCGCCTAGCACACAGCATAAGGTCACACATAGCTCCCAGCACACTGCAGGAGGCCACACATAGCCCCAAGTACATAGCTGGAGGCTGCACATAGCCCCCAGCACACAGAAAGAGGCCAAACATAGCACCAAGCACACAGCAGGAGGCCGCACATAGCTCCCAGCAGACAGCAGGAGGCCGCACATAGCAAAAGCTCTAACAGGGCCCCAATTATTGCAAATCATTAATACCAATAGTTTTTTTCTATAGGCCAAAGGGACTTTTGAGGCCCCCTAGGTTCCAGGGCCGGGTGCGATTGCAAACCCTGCACCTGTTGTAGTTACGCCCCTTGTTGCTTCTTTCCCTCCATCTGCTCCTCTTGCTCTTCTAAAGTATCAAGAAAGGGGCCTGGGTCAATGGAGTAACTCCTAGGGTTAGATTTATTCATGATCTGTAGAAATAGAGGTCTGTATAAGAGCTGGAGATGAGAAACAGTAGGAGATTTTTCAAGAAAACGAATGTATTTGCAAAGTTTGAAAAAGTTTACTTTTAAATGTAAAATATTCCTATCCTTCAAAACTTGTTTACATTAGTCAATGATTTCAGTTATTTATTATGAGAAAATTTGCTCTGATATTGAAGTTATTTGGATTACAAGCACATTCCTTGAAGCAATTATGCGCGTAATCCAAAGTTCCACTGTATACAATAATATAACAGTATGCAATCTGCTCTGCAGCTCCCTCTAGTGGTGACTACAATTAGACAGAATTGTATTACTATATTCTAATTCTTTGCTGGAGATTTGGAGCTGTGTATCAGACTAATCTCCAGCTACTATTGGAATGAATTCAGAAACTAATCACATCTTAAATAACAATTAGGTAGAATTGTATCACTTACACTATGCCTTGTAGAGGGATACTGGAATTTTTCTCAGCAAGGCACAGAACACAATGTTACTAGGTGAAAAATCATTTTATAAGATACTGTATTTATCATCTTCAAAAACGTTTGACATGTCATAGTAACATGTCAGAGATTTGTATCCAGGGTGATCCGGATGATGAGATCCCCCACAATTGGGAATAAAGAGGTTGATGCCAAACTGAGCAATTTTGACCCTTGACCCTGACATTGACAACTTGTGTCCATCTGCCCCATAGATGAGGGACCCTCGTAATAGCCCAATATTCTCCCAATCTGAGAGACCCACATGGACATGTATCTGGAGTCAGCTGTTTGCTGTAGGGTAGGGGGAGCGTCCTGATTATGATGAGACAATCCCTTTAAGCACAATTAATTTAATTTGTTGGGAAATGTTCAGTGGAGGGTTATAATAATAATCTCCACATAGAGGAATATTGCATTGTTTTCGGGGCAGGGACAGACGGGTGCAGCTAACGACACATTCCTACAATCCCATGTGATGCATAGAGATTCACATTGTTACCCGGAGATTAATGGACTGGTTCATATAGAAGATCCCAGCGAAGAACATTCATCTTGGCAGATGTTGCTGTCTCTAAGGATCAGACATATGATGGGATTACATTGTTACCATTTTCACTAATTATTTCAGTAATAAACTTAAGCATTTATGTGAGAAATTGCATTTTACAAAATAAATACTATTGTCATTATACAGATCTATAGCATTAAATTATGGAGCAATGCGGCTCAATGGCCAAAACAGCTGCATGGAGTCTAGTTCTGCTCAATCACAAGGAATCCAGGTCTGGGTATATAACTTACTGCATTTAAAAGGAATCTGTCAGCAGGTTTTTGCTATGTAATCTGAAGACAGCATGATGCAGGGGTTAACACACAGATTTTAGCAATAATGTTTGTTTAACTTCAGGAGATTATCATTGGTGGACTAGTTCAATTAGTCCAGCATGCCCCTCTGCTTGTTGTAACTGGCAGCTCACTGTGTATAGACATTGTATATAGAGAGATTGGTGTGTGTGGGGGGAACTTCATGGTCTATAGAGATTGTATACAGAGAGTCTGGTGTGGGTGGGGCAGCTCACTGTTTATAGAAATTGTATATACACAGCCTAGTGTTGGCAGAGGCAGCTCACTGTCTATAGAAAATGTGGATACAGAGCCTAGTGTGGGTGAGGCCAGCTTTCTGTCTATAGGCATTGTACATATATAGCCTGGTGTAGGTGGGGGCAGCTCACTGTCTATAGACATTGTACATACAGAGCCTGCTGTGGGCGGGGGCAGCTCACTGTCTATAGACATTGTACATACAGAGCCTGGTGTGGGCGGGGGCAGCTCACTGTCTATAGACATTGTATATACAGAGCCTGGTGTGGGCGGGGGCAGCTCACTGTCTATAGACATTGTATATACAGAGCCTGGTGTGGGCAGCTCACTGTCTATAGACATTGTACATACAGAGCCTGCTGTGGGCGGGGGCAGCTCACTGTCTATAGACATTGTACATACAGAGCCTGGTGTGGGCAGGGGCAGCTCACTGTCTATAGACATTGTATATACAGAGCCTGGTGTGGGCGGGGCAGCTCACTGTCTATAGAGATTGTATATAGAGAGTCTGGTGTGAGCGGGGCAGCTCACTGTTTATAGAAATTGTATATACACAGCCTAGTGTTGGCAGAGGCAGCTCACTGTCTATAGAAAATGTGGATACAGAGCCTAGTGTGGGTGAGGCCAGCTCTCTGTCTATAGGCATTGTACATATATAGCCTGGTGTAGGTGGGGGCAGCTCACTGTCTATAGACATTGTACATACAGAGCCTGCTGTGGGTGGGGGCAGCTCACTGTCTATAGAGATTGTATATAGAGAGTCTGGTGTGGGCGGGGCAGCTCACTGTCCATAGACATTGTATATACAGAGCCTGTTGTGGGCGGGGGCAGCTCACTTTCTATAGACATTGTATATACAGAGCCTGTGTGTGGGCGGGGGCAGCTCACTGTCTATAGACATTGTACATACAGAGCCTGGTGTGGGCAGCTCACTGTCTATAGACATTGTATATACAGAGCCTGGTGTGGGCAGCTCACTGTCTATAGACATTGTACATACAGAGCCTGGTGTGGGCGGGGGCAGCTCACTGTCTATAGACATTGTATATACAGAGCCTGGTGTGGGCGGGGGCAGCTCACTGTCTATAGACATTGTACATACAGAGCCTGATGTGGATGGGGCAGCGGTCTCAGCTCTGCTTCCTTGCTAAATCTAAAACCTCTGATTGTGTCAAAACCACTAATCCCCAGTAATCTAAGTGATACATTGTTGGATTCCAGGTTTCTTTATCTACAACATGCAGCTCGCAGATGAGATAGCAAAAACCTGCTGACAGATTCAATGTAAAAGGATGCAGAGCTGCATTTTAAAGGTGGTGATAGAGAAACGTAGAAAAGGCTGTAAGGTAAATGAACAGTGTTCCTTACATCTGCCAGGACAGTAGTCAATACTCTGCGTCCAGGCAGAGACCACTAGAGCAGTGGAGGGGGAGCGGGGCGCGGAGGTTACACAGCTTTCTATTTTTTACAATGGTCCTTTCCCTAAAGAAAATGTTTAAATAGTGCTTGAGGACCCCAATGTCATGACCGCGTACAGATCTAAGATCATCTTAAAATCATGGCAGTTTCATTGTGGGTCAGTATCTATAAAGCAAAGACTAGAATGCAGCCATCATACATCACCCCTGGGCATTGGGGGAATGTTTCCATTTACTGACACCAAGCATGGGCTTTGAAAATGGTTAGGAAAATGATAATTCACAATAAGATTGTTGTGCACTCAGTAGATTCTCTCTGCCCCTATTGATACATCTTCATATTTACTGTAGCATCGCTGATGTTTAATAATAGAATGTTCACTGGATACAATGTATCACTTCCACCAGTTTGGATCTGGTTTCCTATCAACATTCTCCTGAAGCTTCGTGAATGAAGACGACTCCCGGAGAGCGGCACGGAGTGTGACATTATTGTGACAGATGTAATAGTAAATGTCAGACATTCATGAATACGATATTACAGGCGACGCCGAAAGTTTTGTTGTTAATATTATGACTGTCGTTTGTTCTGTTTGATCTTTTGGAAATTGAACAAGTTATGAAAAGTATTAAAAGCTGCATAATTCTGTGTCAGAGGAATGGTAACATAAAGCAATTATATAAAATGTAAAATAAATACAGGAAAATTCATCTATCTAGAAATAGAGAAATAAAGCAGCTGCAAAGAGGGGTGCTCAGGCCCCAAGGCTGTAACCAAAACATTCTCCATATAAAAACAGATGGGGGAGCACCCCAAAGTCTGTGCTGTGATCTTTTATACCATTTGTAATGTATATTCCCTTCTTAAAGGGAATCTGTTAGGTCAAAAATTCATTTGTAACTGCTATCATTTTCTATGTCCTCTGGTGCAGCTCTTTCTATGCATGTATTTCTTTTATTTATACTCACCCCTTATCCTGCAAAAAAACAGATTCATTTCAGCTGTCAATCACAATGAGTGATTGCTTACTTCTCTGCTGCACACTCCCCAGGGAATGAATATTCATGTAGTGACATCACAGCACTGCACACAAGGAAAGTTCAGTAGAAATCACTCACATTGGGGGTCTGTATCCTCCTGTCTCTGCTCTCTTTATATGCAGGAAAACAAATGTTCAAATAAACACCTAGAATCTCTGACAGACAGCTCAGCTTGTTCTCAGAGGAACAGATGGAGGAGATTGTTTTATCTGATATATGATTGCAGTGAAAGCATTGAACCGGACTAGTGCAGCAGCTGTCTGCAGGTTGTGAAGATGCTTATAGCAAGAGAACTACAAAGGGTACAGTAATGATTTTTACATATTCTGAAAGGTCTGCCCGAGTACTATTCAAGAGTACTGTTAGTATCATACTGAACAAAGACCCTATAAGAGTCTCCCACATTTTCCATTCTCCCCATGCTCTACCATATCCTTTAGTTCATCCACATTGTGGGGATTATGTTGCAATGGAGTCGGTCTGGATGTTGGTTTGCAGAAAATTGGGGGAGGGGAACCTGAAAGGTGAAATGCTCACAGTATGCAGAACCAGAACGAGAATTCAGGAATGTTTATTAATACATTGAATTCTGTAATCTCAAGGATCCCAGAGTATTTTCATTCCTCCATAGCAGATATGACTCAAAAAGAAACGTCTCAAGGCAGTGGGAACATTCACCGTCCTACCAGATGATTTGACTTCCAAAATATAAACTATATCATGTGAATAAGTCACAGATAGTTACCTAGCAACAGAGAAGAATGTCACATTACATCAGTTACTTCACCAGAGATAAAGATTCTCAAGGAGAAACAAAGTCTCTTCCACCAAATAGTTCTTGTCTCTTCTGATTAGTAATAAAACGTGATGAAAATGATCAAATAAGAACAGAAACGTACACGTTACACTAACATATAATGTACAGAAACAGAGGAGCCGCTGTGTACATACATTACATTGCTGATCCTCAGTAAGGCTGTGGTCACAGTACCATTTTTCACATGCATTTTTGGAGACCTGCGTTTTCAAAAACGCATGTAAAAAACGCACCCATAGGCCCCCATGTTAAAAAACGCATGCCCTAATAGCCAAAAAGCATGTGTGACTGTCCCATGCGTTTTTGGAGCATATCCAAAAACGCATGCGTTTTTTAATAAGGGGCCTTATGGAAAACGCATGCAAAAACGCATGTACAATTAGTGCCATTCAAAAACGCATGCGTTTCCCATAGGAGCCCATGTTAAAAAAACGCATGCGTTTGCGGAAACGCATGCGTTTTTTTTAACATGGGCTCCTATGGGAAACGCATGCGTTTTTGAATGGCACTAAAAGGTACTAATTGTACATGCGTTTTTGCATGCGTTTTCCATAGAGGCCCATGTTATAAAAACACATGCGTTTTCTACAAAAACGCATGCGTTTTTCAAAACGCTCAAAAAAATACTACAAGCACTATTTTTAGGTGCAGATTCAAAAACGCAGCCAAAAACGCAGGGAGCCATCAGAGACCTTAAAAAACTCATGCTGACATGAAAAACGCATGTAAAAAAGCATGCGTTTTTAAAAGGCACTAAAAAAACTGTGACCACAGCCTTAGGCTACTTTCACATTAGCGTTCTGGGAGCCGCAATGTAAGCGCAGCCCTGCAAGTCCCTATCTTTAGAATGGGAGCGCACGGTGCTGCGCTTGACTGCGCATGACCGTGCGCTCTCATTCACTCCCATATGTGATCTGTACGCAGGCGGATGCCTGCGTACAAATCACCCAGTCTCGTCCGCACAAGAAATGCAACATGTTGCATTACATCCCGTATTATACTCCAGAGCTGCACTCACTATTCTGCTGGTGCAGTCACTGTGTTCATACATTACATTACTGATCCTGAGTTACCTCCTGTATTATACTCCAGAGCTGCACTCACTATTCTGCTGGTACAGTCACTGTGTACATACATTACATTACTGATCCTGAGTTACCTCCTGTATTATACTCCAGAGCTGCATTCACTATTCTGCTGGTGCAGTCACTGTGTACATACATTACATTACTGATCCTGAGTTACCTTCTGTATTATACTCCTGAGCTGCACTCACTATTCTGCTGGTGCAGTCAGGCTGGGGTTACACATAAGCCCTCAGTCAGTTTTTGGCTTCAGTTTTGTCATTTTTTTTTTCTAAGTCCAAAAACTGACAGAAAAACGCATTGGGTGTAATAAACACCCTGTGCGTTTTTCTCTGGAGCTCAAAACATTGCCCTGTCCGTTTTTGAGCCAAAAACGCAGTAAACAGCGTTTTTGGCATCAGTTAAAAAACGCATGCGTTTTTATGCGTTTTTTTTAACATGGGGCCCTATGGGAAACGCATGCGCGAACGCATGCCATATTTGGCACTTGCGTTTGCGCATGCGTTCGCGCATGCTTTTTTTAATGAAAAGTCCAAAAACGTTCAGGAGTGCAGGAGACACAAAAAGCACCCTATAAAAAACGGATTGGTGATGAAAAGGACTTCCAAAAACAGATTTCTATGTGTAACCCCAGCCTCACTGTGTACATACATTACATTACTGATCCTGTACTGATCCTGAGTTACCTCCTGTATTATACTCCAGAGCTGCACTCCCTATTCTGCTGGTGCAGTCACTGTGTACATACATTACATTACTGACCCTGAGTTACCTCCTGTATTATACTCCAGAGCTGCATTCACTATTCTGCTGGTGCAGTCACTGTGTACATACATTACATTACTGATCCTGAGTTACCTCCTGTATTATACTCCTGAGCTGCACTCACTATTCTGCTGGTGCAATCACTATGTACGTATATTACATTACTGATCCTGTACTAATCCTCAGTTACATTCTGTATTATACTCCAGAGCTGCACTCACTATTCTGTTGGTGCAGTAACTATGTACATAAATTGCATTATTCATCCTTTACTGATCCTGTACTAATCCTCAGTTACCTCCTGTATTATACTCCAGAGCTGCACTCACTATTGTGCTGGTGGAGATGCTGTGTACATACATTACATTACTGATCCTGTACTGATCCTGAGTTACCTCCTGTATTATACTCCAGAGCTGCACTCACTATTCTGCTGGTGGAGTCACTGTGTACATACATTACTGATCCTGAGTTACCTCCTGTATTATACTCCAGAGCTGCACTCACTATTCTGCTGGTGCAGTCACTGTGTACATACATTACATTACTGATCCTGAGTTATAGCCTATATTATACTCCAGAGCTGTACTCACTATTCCATTTTTCATAGACTTCCATGTTAAAAAAACAGATCCTGTAGAAATAAGTTATTTAACAACAGACAAAAATGTTGTGTTCGCACAGTGGATTGTGCAGAATCCTATCTAACTGATGATTACTGATGAGTATCCTGCATGCATCTCGCATGACTCACCCTGAATGACCGCAGCCTCTCTGGATGCTAGAGCGTCAGCTCCTTGTGTTTCAATACAGCTCCACGCTCCCGTCCAGAGAGGTGGCAGCCGTGCCGGGTGAGTCATGCAAGATGCCAAACAAACATGCCTCTAGACGGGGGCTAAGCTGCTCCTCCACACACTGAACTTTCATATCTATGTATCAGGTGGAAATTCCAAACTGTTAGCATTTTGCAGCCCAGATACACATATATTTTAGGAAAAACCCGGACAACCCCTGTAAGTCTTTCTCAGAATTTCCAAACTGGAGTTTTTCTTTTAAGAAATCAAACTAAAATAGAGCAGTTACACTAATTACAGCTGGTATCCATCCACTGGGAATGAGGGAGCTTAGTGCAATTCGAAAAGTTGTCAGTCAACCTGCCTCAGCTGGGAGAAAGGAAACCTCACTGCCCGCCGTACATTTTATTACAACTTCACACTTTCCCCAATGGCTCCGCTCCACAGCTCTCACCATAGAAACTCTGTCAGTTCCATCTGTGATCATGTGATAATGGATGAAACTTTAATCACTACATGTTGATGTGAAAGTGTAAAATATACTCAGTTATTCAGCTTTATTTATAACAACAAAGAGCCTGACGTTAATTACTGATTTTAAACTATAAATCTAAATAATCAAAGTGCTTGCAGCAGCGCAGAGCATTTCAGGAGGGAGTGTTGTTGTAATCTTGTAGAAGACAGGCTCATCCGGTTTTATGATGATTATACTGGAGGTGAATGGAAATATAGTTACAACCTAAGAGTTACATAGTAGAAAAAAATAAAGTGTCCAGCAGCACAGAGTATTTCAGGAGAGGTGTGTGATGATACTTAGAACATACATGTAATGGGGTCACATGTCATATATATATATATATATATATATATATGTCGGTATCCGGACACAGAAAGAGCAGCGGGGAGCCGAGCCTGTGACAAGTGCTGTCAGCGCTGTGTGATATCAATGAATATAGATACACTGCTAAAGTGATATTACACAGATGTACTATGGGTACAGAGCAGCGCTCCTGTTCTGCGCCTGCTCTGTACCCTGGAACCGGATCTGGGAAACGACTCTATTGTATCCTGGATCCGGTGCCATAGGCCCCCATGTTGTGTGTGCCGGACCGGATTCGTTTGTGTCCTGTTTTGTCACTGGAGCCCAAAAATGCTACAGGCTGTAGTAAGCGGAGCAGGATGGTAACCATGGTAAGCAGCGGGTATCTAGGCAGTGCCCAGCACCTAGTTACCCGATGTATACCCCGGTTACCAGCCTTCTCCGCTTACAGGCTGGTATCCAAAGTACACAGCGGGTAACTAGGGGCTGTTCCTAGTTACCCGCTGTGTACCTTGGATACCAGCCTGTAAGCGGAGAAGGCTGGTAACCAGGGTATACATCGGGTAACTAGGTGCTGGGCGCTGCCAGATACCCGCTGTTTACCATGGTTACCCACTCCCAGCGCTTGTTGTGCAGCGCTGGGAGCTCGTCCATCGTTGGTCTCGATAGATTTATGGACAGGACCATAAATCTACGATGAACAACTTATTGTTGATCGTTGATACGTGTCACACATAATGATGTTTCGACATCGCTGCAACGTCACCAAACCAGTGACGTTACAACGATATCATTCACTGTATCATTGTGTGTAACAGGCCCTTTAAGAGTCACATAGCGGGAGAAGCAGAATCTACAGCAGCACAGAGTATTTCAGGAGAGGTGTGTAATAATTGTGGGGACAGGGATGCATGGGACGAATTCAGTGACATGATGTGAGAAAGAAAATGTGCACTGGTGGGGGGTCACAGATGAAAATCCCCATAGTGGAAGCAGCAGGGACTCCCAGCAGCACAGAGTATTTCAGGAGAGGAGGGACGGTGATCTTTTGGGTGTCAGTTCTTTGATGTGATTTAGTGACTGCACACTTTTGCATGTTCCTGTCATTAGATTCTCCATACATTGAGTGATTATCCAGATTTCAGCCCCTCAACATAAATTATTACAGTCACGTGACATTTCCCAGATTCTTTATGACACTATATTTCGGTAAATGGTAAGATATCATATAATCCTCCGTCTGCTGACACAACATTATTTAATGTCTAATAAAGAGAAGGCGCATCTACAGCGATTGCTTTAATTAACGGAGAAATCGTGGATTTGGATATGAGAATCTGATAGATTCTCCCAGTTCTCATCTACCCTCTGATCAGGACTGTGCCCCCCCCTCCCGTCGTTCCCCTATCACACACAGTGATCCAGCACGCCCAGCGGGAGATCGCCGATCAAAAAATGGTCCAGGCCATTCATTAACGATCGCTGCTAAGTGTCACACAGTGATATCGCCATGATCTTTAGGTAAATGTCAGCAGTTTTCCCATCTGGAGGAGAGTTCCTCTCTGCAGATATGTGATGACCCTTCAATGGTTGGTGAGGAGGTGTCTGTCCAGTGCAGGGAGATCAAGTGTTTGGCGGCACACACCAAAATGTGCAAAAAACTGTTTTGATGCTTTAAATTGATGTGAAGGGCAAGAGAGCCGCCCCATTCCGGGACCCAGACAGGTAGTTGTGAGGTTTAAATCTTTAAGGTACCGTCACACATAGAGATATATTGCTTACAACTCACTGGTTGCAGTGAAATCATGGACACGTTGCTCTATTTGTACACGGCAACAAAATGGAACAATGTGTCTATGATTTCACTACAACCAGCAAATTGCCAGAGAAATTGCATGCAATGTTGCAACGTGTAAAGGTACCCTTATGCACCTCGCAAGGATTTTGTATGCATTTTCTTGTAAGGCTGGAAACACACTATTGTACTTACATGCAATCTCTCGGAGGAGATCAGTGACTCTGAACGGCCTCTCCCTCCCTGGACGGGGCTGTCAGCTGCTTGTGTTTGTGTGCAGCTCCAGACTCCGGTCCAGAGAGGGAGAGGCCGTTCAGGGTCACTGATCCGAGTCTCCTCCAAGACACTCACATGTAAGTAAGATAGTGTGTTTCCACCCTTACAAAGTACTAAAGTGGTGAAGCCTCTTGCAAAAGCTAATTGCAGGATCCGTTCTTTAACATTGGAGTCTATTTAGAATGGATCCAGTAACTGATCACTATTTATCTTCCATTTGAAACTGATCCAGTAAGAAAAAAATGGATCCTTTACAAAAGAGAGAAAAATGGAGGCTAAATAGTGATCAGTTACTGGATCCGTTCTCCATAGACTCCAATGTTAAAAAAATGGATCCTGCAAACATCAATTTTTAAAAAAAAAAAAGTTGTGTTTGCACAATGGATTGTGCTGGATCCGATCTAAGGGCAGAGAGACACTTATGTGAGCTGTATGTGAGTGTCTCACATGCATCTCACATGACTCACCCGGCCTGACTCCTGCCTCTCTGGACAGGAGCATAGGGCTGATTGTGTTTCTCTGCAGCTCCACGCTCCTGTCCAGAGAGGCAGGAGTCAGGCCGGGTGAGTCATGCGAGATTCATGCGAGACACTTGCATGCAGCTCACATAAGTGTGTCTCTGCCCTACCAGACGATTACTGGACCCCAATCACCTGCATTGGAGCTCAGGCATTGGGCGATCTCAGGCCTCCACCTTAATATTGCAGCTGATTTACGCTTCCTATGGGATCAGCATCACAATTAGGTGCGGTCACACGAACACGTGGAAAATGCATTTAGAATATCCCACCAGGAGCACAAGTCTCCATAGCAGATCTGCAGCAGATTACACCCGGTGCCTCTGCTCCATGGTCCAGTTCATTCTCTCATTGACTCCTGGATCTGGTGATATCATTGATACATTATAGCGATTTGTGTTTCTGTTTTTCCTCTGTTCCCGTCACCTAATCCTCTTATTCTCCCAGACATACAGACCATACAGCTGTTCTGTCCATGGACAGATGTACAGATCTGCCTAGTAACATGGGTCCCATCCTGTCCCCTAGCAACACAACAGTAGAGACCCCACTATATGTGTAACGGTTCACATCTGACACATGGACGGACCTCGTCATTGCTGAACATATAATAGTGTCTCCCTTCCCGCTGCGTCAAAGGCGTTCATCTGATCCATGCACTCCGCTCTATAAATTATATGTGTGGATTTTAATTCACTATATTTATAATATTAATAATATATATATTTTTGATTGTTCAAGACTACAATATTAATGATTTTTCATACTGATAGGGAGTTATTATTATTTATTATATATAGCGTCATGCTATCCATTGCGCTTTACATGTAAAAAGGGGAATATGTACATGTGAGTTCCAATGGGGACAGTGATGATCATGCCTGTAAAATGTGCAATTAATGGGGATATATCAGAGAGTAAAATAAATATACAAATAAATAGATTAAAGTGTATCTTTAGGACGGGTTAACAATATAAAGAGCCAGCACAGCGCCAAGCACCATATAGTGGACATACTCAGTACTGCAACTTAGATTACAGCATATTCACTAAAATATTGGAATGTGAGAGTCCTCAGTGGTTGATACCTTTTAATGGCTAATTGATAAGATGGTAAGAAAACGCAAAGCAAGCTTTCGGGACACTATGGCTTCTTCATCAGGCTATAATTGACACAAATTCTGAAGACACACACATATATACATATACAGGGTAGGATGATGCAGTAAATACAACATGGACATAAAGCAGAGTCAATCTTGGGAGGGGGAGAGGAGCTGGGGAGGTAAAAATCCAGGTTCTGGGATAAGAGGAACAGATTGTATTATTGAGACCTGAAAATTCCTCAATTAATGTAGAAACACATAAATCCATGTGAGACATTCATTCCTGCTTTAAAGTGTCAAAGTTCATTATCAGTTTATATATAAAGCGCCATGGAATCTAATGGTGCTATATAAATAAATAATAATAATAATAATGTTCCCATACTCTTCTGTCTCGCTGTGATCTGAAGAAACCTTTTAGAATTAGTATTTTCATATCCAATATTGTGTGATCAGGCTTACAGAACGTCTAGTCACAGGTAAATCTGTCCTTCTTCTATTATTGTATGGCAATGAGAGTTCATCCTAGTTCTAATTGTTTAGTATACTCACTAGGCAAATCTGCAGTACCCAGAATGGCCACTACAGTGCATGGCGCTATGGTTCTTCCGCTTCATACCTTGTGTATTTCCGGCTGCCTTTGGACTCCCTAACAAGTGTTGGACTAATCTGATACCAATGACCAGTAGCATAACTTCAAGCTCATAGGATCTGATGCAAAAGCTCCAATGGGGCCCCCAACTTATTGCAAATCTAGTCTGTTTCCATAGGCCAAAGGGACTTTTGGGGCCCCCTAGGCTCCAGGGCCCAGGTGCAATTGCAACCCCTGCACCTGTGTAGTTACGCCCCTGCCAATGACCTATTGTATAGTCTTGAATGACTCTTTTAATGGCACTTTTCATTTACTTGCTAATGTCAGGGTGAAGGGGCAGATTGGAATTAAAGGGTTTTTCCAATACTGGAACCCACATCTTCCTTGAGAACAAGGATCCAGTTGAGTTGTCAGGAGAGTCCGG
Organism: Allobates femoralis; assembly: GCA_033576535.1. NCBI lineage: Eukaryota > Metazoa > Chordata > Amphibia > Anura > Aromobatidae > Allobates > Allobates femoralis. Next base: position 148,151,815 of record JARQOC010000007.1, read on the forward strand.
TCAGTGGCACTTGTGCAGTTTTTGACATTCATTTCTATGGACGCTCCAAAGTTGCCATAAATGTCCCATATTGATGACCCCCTTTAAGACAAATATATAGGAGGGCCATGACTAAAGCATTCAGCAACAAAGTACACATTATATTAATAGAATATTATATAGCAACTATCACTATTTTCCTAAAACTTCAAATTTATTGAGAAATATTTAAAAAAAGTAAAAATATAAAAAAAATCCCAAAAAGTGTAAAAAAACAAACACGGACATATGAAATATATCTTGGGCATCATATTAAGTTAATCTCTGACGTGTTTTGGACAATGGGGTCCTTAGTTATTGTGATTATTTAGCATGGAAAATTGTGATTTACAATTGGCCCATGACTAAGCACCCCATGTGCGAAACCGTCATAGAAGAATTTAATATGATGCCCTAGCCTAATAGATTTTATATGCCTGTGTGTTTTTACCTACTTTTTTTGGATTATTTTTTTTATTCTTTGACTGTTATTAATATCAAGAAAATCGCCGACAGGAGCAGGTTTGGTCGAGCAACCACTCCGGATTCTGAGAAGTGGAGCGACGACTATCTAAAGTGTATGGGGGGCTATAGAATGCTTTTCTAATCTCATATGACCCCTTTAATGTCCCAAGGCTCAGATAAATTACCCTCCCCCCCATATGTTAACCTATTATTACTAATCAAAATAAAACATTAGTAATACTGCCGCCCAGAGGCTGCTGGTTGTACCTGCACCTTTTGTAAGAAAAAAAACAAAAAATTTTAACTGGTGTCTTGTTTATTGAATACGGTATTTTGATTCTTTCTCTGTCTCTTTTTTCTTTCTTCTTTCCTTCCTTCATTTCTTTTTTCTTTCTTCCTTTCATCCTTTTGAACGTCCTTACTTCTTTCTTTCATCTTTTCTTTCTCTTCTCTCTTCCTTCCTTTCCTTTTCTTTCTTTCTTTTCTTCTTTCTCTTTCTTTCTTTCTTTCTTTCTTTCTTTCTTTCTTTCTTTCTTTCTTTCTTTTCTTTCTTTCTTTCTTTCTTTCTTCTTTCCTTTCTTTCTTCTTCCTTCCTCCTGTTCTTTCTTTCTTTCTTTCTTTCTTTCTTTCTTTTCTTTCTTTTCTTTCTTTCTTTCTTTCTTCCTCTTTTTTCTTCTTCTTCTCCTTTCTTTCTTTCTTTCTTTCTTTTCTTTCTCTTCTTCTCTTTCTTTCTTTCTTTCCTTTTTTCTTCTCTCTCTTTCTTTCTTTCTTTCTTTCTTCTTCTTCCTTCCTTTCTTCTTTCTTCCTTCATTCCTTTCTTTCTTCTTTTTCCTTCCTTTCTTTCTTCCTTTCTTCCTTTTTCTTTCTTCTTCTCTTTCTTCTTCTTTCTTTTCTTTTTCTTTCTTTCTTTCTTTCTTTCTTCTTTCTTTCTTTCTTTCTTTCTTTCTTTCTTCTTCTTTCTTCTTTTTCTTCTTTCTTCTTTTCTTTCTTTCTTTCTTTCTTTCTTCTTTCTTTCTTTCTTTCTTTCTTTCTTTCTTTCTTTCTTTCTTTCTTTCTTTCTTTCTTTCTTTTTCCTTTCCTTTCTTCTTTCTTTCTTTTCTTTCTTTCTTCTCTTCTTTCTTTCTTCCTTTCTTCTTCTTTGTTACTCTTAATAAGTCTTTTATATGCTAGATTAGTAATATTCCTCTCTGATATCATTGTGAACAGATAGGCGCGGTGCATATTATTTATTGTGCCCCCGATCAATGTGGCGGATGCTCGTGATCTCCCGCAAATAGAAAATTAATGTGTGGTTGGAAAAACAAAAATCAGAAGCATGCAAATGTCAGAAGTGAAATGGAAATCATCAGACCGCTGCAAATACATGTGGATTTCAATACAAATAGTATGAATGTCTGTACAACATGGCAGCCGGAGACAGGCTTTGATTAAACAAGGAAAATAAATGGCAACTTTGCAGGACTGTATAAATAAAGAGAATAGAAAACAGCCAGACGTCTGCCAGGAGGGGAAATTAATATGGTTTCTAATGGATTCCTCGCATTCAGCCTCTGCAGAGCTGCGATTCTTCTCTATATTTAAAGAGATTCTAATTTGTTTTCATGTGTGGACGGATTTATCCTTTATCTTCTGTTTGATTTATCTCTGAATCATAAAACATAACTCCGGTCCCCTGGATGGAAATGTCTCTCATTGCTTGCCGCTGTGATGTCACCGCTGTGAGCCAATCACATGCTTCCCTCTATGGCTCCTCCTTCCTTCATTCAGTCTCCCTGCAGCTCCATCTCCCTCCTCTCCCTCCTCACTATCTTATACGCTTTGTATAATCTAGATCTGAATATTCTGGAAGTTGTAGAAGATGTTACTTTTCTCTAGTTTTACACATCCAGCTATGAAGCCTATTTATCGTATACCTACCTTAGGAAGAGTGGCGTACCTTGGAGCTCAGGGGCCCTGATGCAAAAGCTCCAATGGGGCACCCAATTATCTTTAATAGCATTGCTCTTTTTCTATAGGCCAAAAGAATGTTTGGGTGGGTGCGATTGCCACCCCTACACCTGCCCCTGCTTAGAAAGTTGTAGATGAATCCATTGTTCAGCCCCCAGACCCGGCTCATTTCATTATAGTGTAGGGTATGTAATCACCAGCAGCACCGCCTATCTCTAGGAGTAACAAATCATTTGGATAAGTGAAAATATGGCTGGTCAGGATGACGTTCTGCAGAGAACCAATGACACTACGGTAAGTTGATTCCAATGAATGTGTATGGCTGGGACTAGGAGATTTTAATTTGGATGGTTTTTCCTTAGAAATATCAGATCAGTGGGAATCTTACATCCGGCACCTCTTTAATCAGTAAACTTAAAGGGGTTGTCCAGTCTGGTGCAGGGACCAGTGGAGCCTGCAGATATCTGCACTATTTGTATCAATGTGAATGGCATCCTATGGTTGCAGACTTTGAGTGCTTGGCAAACCACCTCCCCATGGTTTGACAGGTTGGGGTGGCTTTATCGTCCACACCTGTGTCTGCTCTATCCAGTGGGTCTGGCTGCTCTCTGCTAGTGCATTTTGGATGTTTTTGGCCGCAAATGGTGAGTTTTGACTACAGACTTATCAATCCTCCTAGCACCTGCACTGTGCGCTGTGAAGATTCCCTGTTTCTGTACTGCCGTTATGCAATATACATGTTCCTGACAACAACAAAGCTAGTGAGTGTCACCTCGCTCCATAGAATGTATGGAGCGGCTGTGGTTGTCTAGTGGGCATGGCCTTGCGCCATACACTTGTATAGAGTGAGGCTTCGTCCACTAGTCAGGTTGTTGCCGGGAACATGCATATCACATAACTGCAGTCCATTCTCGGCTTAGAAACTTGGATTGATAAGTCTGCAGTCACGTAGAATGATCATTTTAGACTGGACAACCCATTTAAGGGGCCACAGCTCTGTCCCCTTCAATGCTTACTTGTCTCAGTACCATATATTTGGTAGTGACTGTGCATGGGGGACATACAGTGATGTAGACAGGTGGTCTGAGCAATGTATAAGCCCATTAAAAAATGCAAAGTTGCAGAAATCCACTACACAATGTAAGCAGTCTAATCATTGGCGGTACATGGAGTTAATCTCCTACTGTAATGCCATGTGACCATCTTGAATCACCCAATTGCCTCTTTAAAGAGGACTTGAACTCTAGTGCCACCTATTGGAAGTAGCAATCATAAAAGTCAATATTTAACAAGCATTACCATATGACTAAGGATGCAAACCAAACCAGAAACTCAATTTGCAGATAGTGTTTCAAGATATTGCCCCTTGTCAGTGCAAAATGTGCAATCTGATTTGGCTAAGTGGGTCTGAGAGGTAAGGTTTTTTTGTATGTACAGTGACATGTCATACAAGGCTCATTAAAGGGTCAATATTGAATTTTAGAATTGCTACTTCTAATAGGTGGCACTAAAATTCAAGTATTCTTTAAAGAGGCAATTTGCATATTTAATTTCCCAGAGAAGCATTGCAAGTGTTTAAAGTGTATTTAATAATAATGTAGAACAAAAGATTTTAATAAACTTTCAAATATACTTTATTGATGATATCTGGAGAAAAAAACATTCATAAACCTTCCAAAAGGTGTCGCCACTACTTTGTGTGTGAAGAGACATATGTTCATTATTACTCAGATCTGTCTTCACACTGAATACAGGCATGTAACCATATAGGGTAAAGGGGGTGTGGCCTAAACTGCTGACTGCAGCTGGTAAGGAAACAATGTATCAGATTACATCAGAGTTGCTAAGCAACGTCAGAATCTCAGGATCAGTGTAAACTCCTCTTTCCTCGGCACAAGCTTCTGATCTGTCATCTGGCTCCACACAGCTCAGTCAGGATCTCTGTTAACCCCTTATCTGCAAGCTTCCCACTCAGCTCACTATCGGCCTGTTCTCAGTAGCTGTGGAAATACACACACAGTGCTGGCAGATACTGAGGGACGCTGACCACGCCCGCACAGCCATAAAATACAGTTTTCAAAAGAGCACAGAAAATGTGAGAAAATACGTCATATGGCATATAAAAGCATCATCTTAGCTGCTATGTGACCCATCATTAACAACCAGAGCAGTGTTCTTTTCTTTTTTTTTCAATGAAATGACATTGACACATTTGTCCTTTGTCTCCTTATACTGCCATGCCACTCTCCATAAGGAGCAATGTTATCCCTTGAATCACCCAAATAATTCTTATTAATATCTTGCCCTCCAGCAGCCCTCATACTAATCAAATACATTCTAAAAAAAAAAACTAAAAATCCTAATGTTTGTGGATAGAAGGTGTGGGCTTAACCGTCATGTAAATGAACAGCTCACATCAAAGAATGTGCATCCGAAAAAAAGTCTATTGCAAATATTGCATAAAGCTAAAATATTACAGCTCCCATGGCAATGGTTAATACGATCTGTCAAGATGCCGAGAGCTGGGAGAGCACTTGATAGTATAAATCATTTTTGCATTTCAAGCAAACTGCATTTTTCCTGGCTGGATGTCTGATGTTACATTAAATCATGGCTCGGGTGGAACGGCAGGAGCTGGAGAGTCAGATCCATTACACCCAGACTGATGTATGGAGAAGAGAATGGGACACGGATCCGCTTTATTTGTACATTCTTTTTAGAGGAAATTTATTAGGTTTGCTGAAATGAGTAAGAACTAAAGTAAGAAGGCGGCTGGATCTGTGATTTAGCAGAAGCAATATTGTCATGGCAATAATTAATGAAGTTTTCATTTCATTCCAAGTCTTCTCTGAATGCATTAATAGTGTAACATTGTGATTTTGGGATATTTTCACCTATGCCAATACAAACATACAGAGCCGCATCATGACCTTTACCAGGACCCTGACAAGACAAGGGTCTTTCTATGTGGTAAGGCAGCCATTGGCTACAAATCCGATTACAAACTAAGACCCCCTGTCAAGGAGACAGCCCGAGAGTTCCCGCAGACATCCCCCCGCTGCACCAATATGTCACGACAGCATCCAATCATCAGGACAGTACCTAATTGATGGACGAGGTGACAGCTGCTTTCACTTCTAGGCTGATCATTGGAGAACTCACAGTGAGCGTATGGTATATACTCAACTGATTTCAATGCATGAGATATATACCTCAGTATGGTCACTGCCCAACTCCACAATAACCCAAGAGAATCTACGAGCTGCCACCATCAATAGTTTACACAGGTCAATAGGACACAGGGATGCAGTTTATAGAGGAAAAGGATCAAAGCTAAACTATTACATTTTATATATTTGATCTGAAGAGTAGTCAGAGTTGGGTGAAATACAAGGCTTAAATGGGGGGGGGGGGTATTCAACATATAGTGTAACAGCAGGAAGTGTTAAAGTAACAATTCAAAAATCATTACTTGTTCAACCTCCCTCCACACCCGCACTCCGGTGATGACCAAATGTCTAGCATTCGCGTGATTACTGACAGTCACTGTCACAGCTGAGTCCAGTTGTCGGCTACCGTGGTCATGTGACTGATGGACATGGTGTTCTTCCTGCAGGATCGTCAAGTAATCAACAAAGTTGTAGTGCTAGAGTGGAAGAGAATTGTGCTTAAAGGGAATCTGTCAGCAGGTTTTGGTTATGTGATTTGAAGACTGCACGCTGCAGGGGTTGACACATAGATTTCAGTGATATGTCATTTATCACACTTGTTTGCCTGAAATCTTTGTTTTAGCTTCAGGAGATTATCATTGGCAAAACATAGAATTTAGGGATGTCTTTCCTATCAAGGTCTAAGCTGTTGTTTAACTGCAATTTAGTTTTATCTTCAGGGCCTTATCATTTTTAGACTATTGTCTCATGCACATCAAACCATTACTTCCATGATTGGAAAAAAATGAGGTCAAACAAGAGCAATTAGGGTCTTACCCAGGAAAAATATGGTGGTGTTTAAGTTGGATAGTTCACTTTGTGTGATTGTGTCTCACAGAAACCTGAACACAGCCTGAAGTCAGCGGCTGCAGACACCACGAGCCATAAGACTAAAGGTACCGTCACACAGGGACATATCGCCGGCGATATTGCCGGGGATCGCGGGAGCGCGCATCCCTGACAACATCGCCGGGGAGATGTCACACTGAGCAACTTACTGGCGATGTCGCCGGCTAGTTGCCGCGGCTATCGCTCGCTGAGTTGCCCAGCAACCCAGCGAGCGATAACCCGCAATGTTGTAGATAGGCGGAATCGCCCGTAACATTGCGGGTTGCCGCGTTACACAGGGCGATCAGGCAGAATCGCCTGAGCAACATCGCCAGGTTTCCCAACATTGTTGGGAAACCTGGCGATGTGACTCAGGCGATTCATCGCCTGATTATCGCCCTGTCACACGCGGCAATTCGCCGGCGAAGTCGCCGCAACCTGGCCACGCCCCTCGGTTGCCGGCAACATCGCCGGCGATATCTCCCCGTGTGACGGTACCTTTAGAGGAATCCAAAAGGAACCAGAAGAGTGATGGGGTTGCCTCTATACTGCTGGAAATGATGGGATACCAATACATAGAAACTGTATAAATGTTGGCTATTCAATGCGTTTCAAAGTGCTCCTTACTTCTTCATCAGGAAAGGCACAAAGTCTTGAACTTTCATGTGCTTCCTTGGCGCCACTTTTTTAACATCTGCATCCAACTTAAGCTGTCCAACTGATACTGATATTGTAACTTGGTGTCTTTCCTGGCGAAGAAGTGAGGAGCTCTTTGAAACACGTTGAATAAACCACCTTTATGCAGTTTTTCCATATCGTTACAAAGTCTATAGACAGTGAGTTGCTAATCACAAAAGAGAAATCCAAAAGGAACCATAATGGTGATGTGGTTGCCTCTGCACAGCTGGAAATGAAGAGATAGTGAACAAGTAGACACTGCATAAATGTAGTTTAGTCAACGCGTTTCGATGTGCTCCACATCTCTTCATCAGGAAAGTCACCAAGATACAATATGTTAACAGTTGGACAGTTTAAGTAGGATGCAGATTTTAAAAACGTGGCACCTTGGAAGCACATCACAGTGTGAAAGTTCAAGGCTTTGTGGATGTCCTGATGAAGAAGTGAAGAGCAGGTGGAAACACATTGAATAAAACACCTTCATGCAGTTTCTACGTATTGGCTAGCTCACCTCCAGCAGACAAGGGGCAACCACATCACCATTCTGGTTCCTTTTGGATTTCCCTTCTGTGATTAGCAGCTCACTGTATATAGACTTTGCATACAGAGCTAAATCTAAAGACTCTGATTGTTTCAGAACCGCTGCACCCAGTTATCTAAGTGATACATCATTGGATTCAGGATCTCTTTGCCTACATCATGCTCTCAGATAAGGTAGCAAAAACCAGATAGTTTCCCTTTAAATGGGATATACTTAAGTATATACTTGTACACCTCCTCCTTCTTTAATGGCACCTTTCCATATACTTTCAGTCTGTGTGAGCAGTCTATTATAAGTAGTGGTCTCTTTTAATGCCGCTTGTCTCCCGCCTGGTGGGTGGCATCTTCTGGAGGTTTTGTGCATTCAGAAGCAGGAGTACTAGAGAATACTATTTCAATTTTTTCACGTTTTACTTTTTCTCCTTTTTTTAACATCTTTTTAGTTCTTAACTTCTTTAGAGAGTAGCTATGGAGAGACAGTGCATTTGCTTTCATTCTCAGTGGGATTAGGTCTTCTTTAAGAACGATGCTGAGAGATTATAAGGCTTCCATGTCTGTCATACTTTACTGGGACTGAACATAGGGCAGAATAGCCAGACGGATTCTGCTGGAGAGAAAGATAAAGCTGCGTATATTAAACTGATGTGTTAATCAGCTCCGAAGAGAATTCAGGAATTTGCACATTAAACATTTAGCAGTGAGGATGAATATTGCAGCATTGGGGAAGATTTGTACGATGTGATCAATTGTTCTGAGATCTTAATACAGTTATTAACAGCCAGCACTAATTGAACTGCAGGAGGAACCGGAGCACGTCTCACTATGTGAGGCAGTGTTAGTCTAAAGATGTGATGGAAATATATGTACACATTATAATGGAAAAATGTGTAATGATATAACTAGTATGATATTGCCCCTATGTACAGGAATATATCTACTATAATACTGCCCCCTATGTACAAGAATATAACTACTATAATACTGCCCCTATATACAAGAATTTAACTTACTATAATACTGCTCCTATATACAATAATATTAAACTACTATAATACTGCTCCTATGTACAAGCATATAACTACTATAATACTGCTCCTATGTACAAGAATATAACTACTATAATACTGCCCCTATGTACAAGAATATAACTACTATAATACTGCTCCTATGTACAAGAATATAACTACTATAATACTGCCCCTATATACAAGAATATAACTACTATAACACTGCTCCTATATACAAGAATATAACTACTATAATACTGTTCCTATGTACAAGAATATAACTACTATAATACTGCCCTCTATGTACAAGAATATAACTACTATAATACTGCTCCTATGTACAAGAATATAACTTCTATAATACTGCTCCTATGTACAAGAATATAACTACTATAATACTGCTCCTATATACAAGAATATAACTACTATAATACTGCTCCTATATACAAGAATATAACTACTATAATACTGCCCCTATGTACAAGAATATAACTACTATAATACTGCCCCCTATAAACAAGAGTATAACTACTATAATACTGCCCCTATGTACAAGAATATAACTACTATAATACTGCCCCTATGTACAAGAATATAACTACTATAATACTGCCCCCTATAAACAAGAGTATAACTACTATAATACTGCCCCTATGTACAAGAATATAACTACTATAATACTGCCCCTATGTACAAGAATATAACTACTATAATACTGCCCCCTATAAACAAGAGTATAACTACTTTAATACTGCCCCTATGTACAAGAATATAACTACTATAATACTGCTCCTATGTACAAGAATATAACTACTATAATACTGCTCCTATATACAAGAATATAACTACTATAATACTGCTCCTATATACAAGAATATAACTACTATAATACTGCCCCTATGTACAAGAATATAACTACTATAATACTGCTCCTATATACAAGAATATAACTACTATAATACTGCTCCTATATACAAGAATATAACTACTATAATACTGCCCCTATGTACAAGAATATAACTACTATAATACTGCCCCTATAAACAAGAGTATAACTACTATAATACTGCCCCTATGCACAAGAATATAACTACTATAATACTGCCCCTATGTACAAGAATATAACTACTATAATACTGCCCCCTATAACAAGAGTATAACTACTATAATACTGCCCCTATGTACAAGAATATAACTACTATAATACTGCCCCTATATACAAGAATATAACTACTATAATACTGCTCCTATATACAAGAATATAACTACTATAACACTGCCTCTATGTACAAGAATATATCTACTATAATACTGCTCCTATGTACAAGAATATAACTACTATAATACTGCCCTATGTACAAGAATATACCTACTATAATACTGCTCCTATGTAGAAGAATATAACTACTATAATACTGCACCTATGTACAACAATATAACTACTATAATACTGCCTCTATGTACAAGAATATAACTACTATAATACTGCCTCTATGTACAAGAATATAACTATATAATACTGCTCCTATGTACAAGACTATAACTACTATAATACTGCCTCTATGTACAAGAATATAACTACTATAATACTGCACCTATGTGCAAGAATATAACTACTATACTACTGCCCTATGTACAAGAATATAACTACTATAATACTGCCACTATGTACAAGAATATAACTACTATACTACTGCCCCTATGTACAAGAATATAACTACTATAATACTGCCACTATGTACAAGAATATAACTACTATAATACTGCCCCTTATATACAAGAATATAACTACTATAATACTGCTCCTATGTACAAGAATATAACTACTATAATACTGCCCCTATGTACAAGAATATAACTAATATAATACTGCTCCTATGTACAAGAATATAACTACTATAATACTGCCTCTATGTACAATAATATAACTACTATAATACTGCACCTATGTACAATAATATAACTACTATAATACTGCACCTATGTACAAGAATATAACTACTATAATACTGCCCCTATGTACAAGAATATAACTACTGTAATACTGCTCCCTATGTACAAGAATATAACTACTATTATACTGCCCCTATATACAAGAATATAACTACTATAATACTGCCCCCTATGTACAAGATTATAACTAATATAATACTGCTCCTATGTACAAGACTATAACTACTATAATACTGCCTCTATGTACAAGAATATAAACTACTATAATACTGCTCCTATGTACAAGACTATAACTACTATAATACTGCTCCCTATGTATAAGAATATAACTACTATAATACTGCCTCTATGTACAAGAATATATCTACTATAATACTGCCCCTATGTACAAGAATATAACTAATATAATACTGCCTCTATGTACAAGAATATAACTACTGTAATACTGCTCCCTATGTACAAGAATATAACTACTATAATACTGCTCCTATATACAAGAATATAACTACTATAATACTGCCCCTATGTACAAGAATATAACTACTATAATACTGCCCCCTATGTACAAGAATATAACTACTATAATACTGACCCTATATACAAGAATATAACTACTATAATACTGCCCCTATGTACAAGAATATAACTACTATAATACTGCTCCTATGTACAAGAATATATAGTCACATATTGTCATTACCATTATATTATACTTACAGTCTTTGTTACATACTGGAATTTATATGTTGTAGTATTAAAGTATTATTGCTTTTGTTGTGTTTTTTTATTGCTCACTTTCCATCATGTTTCTGTCATTGTATTCCATCGTTTGCTTTTCTCATACTTTACATTTGTAAAATAAATATAGAGCAGGAAACTTAAAGAAAAAAGGATTTTAGTGATTTTCTTGGCTAAAAATATGGAACAGAGCAGGTGCCAGATTCATCAAAGGACTCGTTCATTGTTAGCGGGGGATTGTGCATCGCTCCTCCACTGCCCCACTTCTGCTTCTGGGAAGCTTTGATTTAACATATCTGGGAACATAAGCTGCGTCCGACTTGATGTTGACATTTTTGCCTTGGAACCTTTCGTTCTTAAGTGCGGGGTGAAGGAGGTCAATGTCTGTGCAGGATTCTTCTATGAGTGGAAATGTTAATATAAATATATTATAACTGCAGATGGCGTTACACACGGATACAAATAATGAACTGTGCCGCTATCACATTATTACAGGGCTGTCAATATTTTTTTTCTGTTCTGCTCAGATTTTATCTTACAGCTAGGTTGGTGTTTGTATTATCTCATTGTGCTAAGATACATTTCACAGCTCTGACCTACTTTCTGACATATTGTAATAGAATGTATGACATGTGTAACAATACAGTACCAAGAAGGTGTGCACTGACTTATTATATCCAAATACATGTAGGGGATCCCAATGTGTGGGGATACGATCTCGTGACCCTACATATTTGAGACTTGGCATATTACAGGAGATAGAATATCAAACCCCGGGGCACCAGGCACTGCCATATTCACTCTGTAGGTGGCGCTGGTGTTAGGGAAGTCTGTGCTAGAAATTGTAAGGAACGAAGCCTCAACTCATCCACTAAGGTTAGAAGGTCTGGAATATGTAATACTTCACAGTCTGACAGAGTGAAGGTGTGTGTCCTGTCCAGCTGAAGTCATTACCTCCTAAGCTTCAGTCTATTAGAAAGCACCACACCCTATTAATACCTTCAGCCTCTTGCTGGAAGCTGCCAGAAATAGCTTTTGCTTTCCCTGACTGTCTCCTATCTTGTATTAGTGTTTTCCTGTTCTTTCTCAGCCTTTTTTTGGATGCTTCTTCTGCCTCACAAATTTGTACCTTGCTGCCATCTTGGTGTTCACCCAGCTATTTGACCACGATACTGGATCCTGATTTTGCCCTTCCATACGCAGCAATCTCTTGGACTCTGTTGTAAATCCAGACTCCCGTATAGGGGTTAAAGAATGTCAGAGTTTTTCGGGGTTCTGCCTAATGGATCAGCTTGTTCCTAGTCTGTTAGAGACAGCCTTCTTGTGTTGGTATCCTCAAACAGACATCACATTATATCTGGCCACTTGCAGCAGTATTAGTAGGGTGTGGTGCTTTCCAATAAGCTGAAGCTATTAATAGGGTGTGGTGCTTTCCAGTAGGCTGAAGGTATTAGTATGGTGTGGTGCTTTCCAGTAGGCTGAAGGTATTAGTAGGGTGTGGTACTTTCCAGTAGGCTGAAGGTATTAGTAGGGTGTGGTACTTTCCAGTAGGCTGAAGGTATTAGTAGGGTGTGGTGCTTTCCAAAATGCTGATGGTATTAGCAGGGTGGGGTGCTTTCCAATAGACTGCAGGTGATGAGTAGGGTGTGGAGCTTTCCAATAGGCTGAAGGTATTAGTAGGGTGTGGTGCTTTCCAATAGGCTGAAGGTATTAGTAGGGTGTGGTACTTTCCAATAGGCTGAAGGTGATGAGTAGGGTGTGGAGCTTTCCAATAGGCTGAAGGTATTAGTAGGGTGTGGTGCTTTCCAATATGCTGAAGGTATTAGTAGGGTTTGGTACATTGTAATAGGCAGACGCTTAGGAGGTAATGACTTCAGCTTAATGGCAGACACACCCATTCTGCCAGACTGTGAAGTACTACAGGTCTCAGCCTTCTAACCTTAATGGATGGTGGAGCCTGTGCTCTCATCAATTTCTTGCATAGACTTCTCCATTACCAGCTCCACCTACAGTATGAACACTGAGATGTCTGGAGACCAGAGCAGATGCCGCAGGAGCAGGCTCTGGTGGGGATGTGACAATAACGGACACAAACTCATTATTTTATACTTCGGGTATATTGTTTTTTCAGATCTTAGAGTTATAGATTTTGGATTTGTGGCACCCCACTGGTCAGGCGTCACAACTGGGGTACTGCACCCATAAATGAGTTTGCGGTTACCCCTGTCACAGTGGGAATGCAGGGTTTGTAGGAGACTCCCATCCCAGCACTCCCACACTCACCTAGAAAAATGGTTAGAAACTAGTCCCTAGCGGGGAAGTTAGGGGAGAAGGGAGGTAGAAAAACGAGGGATTCTAGTTTTGCCTCGAGGGAAGGAGTACGGGAGCCCTGAGAGAGAGAAGGGGACTCCAAGAGAGGGGGCAAGGAGAGAGAGAATAGGCAGCTCAGACTGAAGGAGGGGACCCCCCAGATCAGAGCGACCATACTCCGGCAGGGAACCCTAGTTCATTTACCGGAGTGCCAGTTCCGAAGACGATACATAAAACAAAGAGATTTCCGCCAAACTGCTTAGACAATGTGTGGGGTCGGTCAAATATCCTCTTTGCTCACCTTCTCCTGTTGTGCCTGACAGTACAACTGGTTTGTAGGTTTGGATTTATCCCAGCTGGGCTCTCCACAAGGGCTCCGAGCGGCAAGGTGGAAACAGGCACGTAATCCTGGTGGATCTCGGTGCACGCGACAGCTCCGGGGGAGTGGTGGTGTGACGTGTGCCAGGTCCTACAATCCAAAGCTGCTAGGTATCACGCTTCCCGGCGGGGAAGAAAAAAGTGCAGCTCCAAAAAGACAAGTGATATTATCAGCGCTAAGGTAATAGAAACCAGGACTCTGCTCATTCAAATATTACCTCTCGGCTTTAATAGTTTAGTATAAGGATCCCTTTAGCCACAACGCGTTTCAGCGCCAATTGCGCCTTTCTCAAGTGATTTGAGAAAGGCGTAATTGGCGCTGAAACGCGTTGTGGCTAAAGGGATCCTTATACTAAACTATTAAAGCCGAGAGGTAATATTTGAATGAGCAGAGTCCTGGTTTCTATTACCTTAGCGCTGATAATATCACTTGTCTTTTTGGAGCTGCAGTTCCGAAGACGAGGCACCAAGAGTTCAGCCCCTGAGTCGTAACACCAGTCGTTGTGGGTCCGTCTACCAGCCCCGACACCCTATCAGAAGGAAACTAGTCACACCAGGATAACCCACCAGGGTCGAGTCCCAGTGCAAGAGAGAGGGAGAGCGGGAAGCCGGGATACTCAGAAAGCACCCCAATCGGGTCTAGTACTAAGTGGGCTGGTCCAGGACAGGCAGCTGCAACAGGACGTAGGTTAGAGCAAGGAAGGCATACCACGGGAGCCTCCAAGAGACTCTACAGCCCACTGTGACTACCCGGCCGGCTACCTTTACCTAATGACTGTTGTCCACTGTGAATTGTTTCACCACCTGCATTGTTCCAGTAAAGTACCCAGGTAGAGTGACAGAGTCTCCGTGTACTTATTTCCCTGCTACACTGCAACTGGTTTATCTCCATCATCAGCACTTCCATCACTACAGGTGCATCCCTGCCCCAGAGGGCCAGCTCCACCTGCAGGAAACTGTACCATATCAGCTGCTGTACCATCGCCCCCCGGAGGTCTGAAGTGGCGCTGGTGATCATCACCAAAATTTCCAAATTTCCAGGAGGCGTCACGATAAACTTATAAACTTTTATTCCCATTCCAACTACCCCTTTTCAGTTGACCACCAGGGCCACGGGTCCGGGCAGGCCACCAGTGACATCCCTACCGCAGCAGAGCGCCCAGATACCCGAGTCCCCATACCCTGGGCTAGTCAGATTAATCTCACAACCATGAAATGTCATACCTTCACATCTGAACTGTGACATAATAGATCATACTGTACCTTCTACCTGAACTATTATATCATAGCTGTGAGATAGTGAGCACTGACTTATTATCTTACAATGCAAGTCTAAGACATGTAGAAGTGAGCTATTATCTGGGATCCAGTTGTCATGACCCTGACACAACATAAGTGTCCTGAACAGTGGCGTAACTTGATGCTCATGGGCCTTGATGCGAAAGCTCCAACGGGCCCCCAATTATTCCAAATCTTTAATAGCAATAATCTTTTTCTATAGGCCAAAGGGACGTCTTGGGGCCCCCTAGGCTCCAGGGCTCGGGTGCGATTGCAGGCCCTGCACCTGTTGTAGTTATGTCCTTGGTCCTGACATGTTTTAAAGCTCTCACTTTAATATTGATTTTATTACGCAGAAGGCTGCAGGATTTGGAAGACCTTGTTCAGTAGGCGCCTGCAACCTGTGGCTCTCCTGCTGTGGTGAAACTACAACTCTCAGCATGCTCTGACCGCTGCCGGCTGGGAATTATTGTTTCATCAATGTGTTAGAGCCTTGGGTTGCAGACCACCGTGGAAAGCGTTCACATCTCAGCTGACTTAACAATTCCTACAGGGCAGCAGCTACGGAGAGAAGAAGGACTTGTTGCCTTGGATACTCCGATCAGGATAACTCCCAGCAGATTGCCTTTTGCAGTTGGGTTGCGGATCAGCTATGTAAATCTGGACATATGTGAGAGCCACAAGCTGGAATGCAATAGGATAAAATTCATAGAAGTCGTGTGTCGGTGCAGAGAATTGATTTACCAGGGGAAGGAAGTAATCCTGTTCGGAGGAATTAAAGGGCTTATCCACTGTTGAGTTCCTCTATGAGGAATTCTCCCTCTTTTACCTTCATATTGCTGATTTTAGGTACATGACACATGCTCCATTCACATCCAGAGCTGCTGATTTCGGAGACCTCCCCCTATAAACCAAAGTATTTGCAAAGTCGCTCAGCTTTGAAACGTTGGTAAATATTGAGTTTCCTTCAGGTCGTATCTTATGATTTGCTCCTGTCGTTCGTCACATTTCCATTTATCATTAACCCCTCGTACTGTTCTTGCATCATTACAAACTAAACAACTAATGTCATTTCCAGAATTAATTTCTAAAAGTATATTAAAGGGAAAAAAGCCCATGTTGTGATTAAAAGTGTAAATTACCATAGAGTTTAATTTCTTAATGCTCTAAACATTAGTGATCCGCACGGTGCTATAACTGGCAATACTCGCTTAATATCTTTTGAATTAAATGAGAAAATTAATTGCATGATAAATCAGGAATCACTGGGTATTTAAGTAGCAGGGAGAAATATTCAGCTTATATAATGTGCCGGTGGCGTCGGCTCTGCTGTATAATATCCGCACTGCATCTCATATTCAACCTACAAAAATCCATAGATTTTCTCAATGTATTCACTGTCCTGCAGGGAGGTTTCCTTTTAAGATTCTGTATCCATGTATCAATGGTCTCTTCACCTTGATATCTAAATATATTGCAGCGGATGGGTGGTTTGGTGTTGTAGATGAGTGTTGGCTATTTCCTCCTTGTGTCGCCTGTCTTCTCTTTGTATTCCTCCTTCTATTTCTTCGCTATGCTCTTGCGTTTCCTCTGCATACTTCTTCATTTCTTCCCTATCATCTTTATAAACTTCCACCTTTCCTCCATTTTCCTACCTTTCTTCTCCCTTTTATGTTCCCTCTATATTTCTCTGCATCCTTCATTTCCTCCTTTGCTGTATGTTTCCTTTCAATGTTTCTATCTGTTGCTTCCCTTCTCCTATCTGTTGCTTTCTATACTCCTTTCTATTTCTCCTCTCTACTTCCTCAATCCTTCCTTTTGCTGACTGTCTTCCTTTTGCTTCCTTCGTTGTTTTCCCTTTGCTGTCTTAGTTTTCTTTCTATACCTCTTGTCTATGCTCCTGTCTTTTCTCTGGATACGTCCCATTATCTTCTATTCTTACCTGAGTTTAGTCTGTATACTCTATCATATTCTCTGTGTCCTCTGTATACTTCCTTAGTTCCTCCTTTTTCTGTCTGTGTTTCCTCTGTATATTTCCCATTTCCTCCATCTGTTGTCTCTTTCTTCTGAATATTTGCCCATATTTCCACCTTTTCCTGTCTGTTTCCTCTCTATAATTCCTGCTGTTTCTTCCGCATGCTATTTGTGTTTCCTCTATATATTTATCAGTATTTTGTAATTTACCTGTCTATGTTTGCTCTGTATCTTTATATATCCTTTATCTTCTGGCTATGTGTCCTATGTATACTTATCTATATTTCCTCCTTTCCCTGCCTATTTTGTCAGTATCTTTGCTCCTGTATCTTCCCCATGCTACCTGTGTCATCTGTATACTTCTTTCTGTTTCTTCCCTATGCTACCTGTGTTTCCTCTCTATCTTCTTTCTGTTTCTTCCCTATGTTGCCTGTGTTTTCACTGTATACTTCTTTCTGTGTCTTCCCTATGCTGCCTGTGTTTCCTCTCTATAACTTCTTTCTGTTTCTTCCCTATGCTGCCTGTGTTTCCTCTCTATACTTCTTTCTGTTTCTTCCCTATGCTGCCTGTGTTTCCTCTGTATACTTCATTCTGTTTCTTCCCTATGCTGCCTGTGTTTCTCTGTATACTTCTTTCTGTTTCTTCCCTATGCTGCCTGTGTTTCCTCTCTATAACTTCTTTCTGTTTCTTCCCTATGCTGCCTGTGTTTCCTCTGTATACTTCATTCTGTTTCTTCCCTATGCTGCCTGTGTCCTCTGCATACTTCTTTCTGTTTCTTCCCTATACTGCCTGTGTTTTCCTCTGTATATTCGTTCTGCTTCTTCTCCATGCTGCCTGTGCTTTCTATGTATACTCCTTTCTGTTTCTTCCCTATGCTGCTTGTGTCCTCTGTATACTTCTTTCTGTTTCTTCCCTATGCTGCCTGTGCTTCCTCTTTATACTCCTTTCTGTTTCTTCCCTATGCTGCCTGTGTTTCCTCTCTATACTTCTTTCTGTTTCTTCCCTATCTGCCTGTGTTTCCTCTGTATACTTCTTTCTGTTTCTTCCCTATGCTGCCTGTGTTTCCTATGTATACTTCTTTCTGTTTCTTCCCTATGCTGCCTGTGTTTTCTCTGTATACTTCTTTCTGTTTCTTCCCTATGCTGCCTGTGTTTCCAATGTATACTTCTTTCAGTTTCTTCCCTATGCTGCCTGTGTTTCCTCTGTAGATTTCTTCCTGTTTCTTCCCTATGCTGCCTGTTTCCTCTGTTTACTTCTTTCTGTTTCTTCCCTATACTGCCTGTGCTTCCTCTGTATACTTCTTTCAGTTTCTTCCCTATGCTGCCTGTGTTTCCTCTGTATACTTCTTTCTGTTTCTTCCCTATGCTGCCTGTGCTTCCTCTGTATACTTCTTTCTGTTTCTTCCCTATGCTGCCTGTGTTTCCTCTGTATACTTCTTTCTGTTTCTTCCCCATGCTGCCTGTGTTTCCTCTGTATATTTCGTTCTGCTTCTTCCCTATGCTGCCTGTGTTTCCTCTGTATACTTCTTTCTGTTTCTTCCCTATGCTGCCTGTGTTTCCTCTGTTTACTTCTTTCAGTTTCTTCCCTATGCTGCCTGTGTTTCCTCTGTATACTTCTTTCTGTTCTTCCCTATGCTGCCTGTGCTTCGTCTTGTATACTCCATTCTGTTTCTTCCCTATGCTGCCTGTGCTTTCTATGTATACTCCTTTCTGTTTCTTCCCTATGCTTGCCTGTGTCCTTCTTATACTTCTTTCTGTTTCTTCCCCTATGCTGCCTGTGTTTTCTCTGTTTACTTCTTTCTGTTCTTCCCTATGTCTGCCTGTGCTTCCTCTGTATACTCCATTCTGTTTCTTCCCTATGCTGCCTGTGCTTCCTCTGCATACTTCTTTCTGTTTCTTCCCTATACTGCCTGTGTTTCCTCTGTATATTTCGTTCTGCTTCTTCTCCATGCTGCCTGTGCTTTCTATGTATACTCCTTTCTGTTTCTTCCCTATGCTGCCTGTGTTTCCTCTCTATCTTCTTTCTGTTTCTTCCCTATGCTGCCTGTGTTTCCTCTCTAGTCTTCTTTCTGTTTCTTCCCTATGCTGCCTGTGCTTCCTATGTATACTCCTTTCTGTTTCTTCCCTATGCTGCCTGTGTTTCCTCTGCATACTTCTTTCTGTTCTTCCCTATACTGCCTGTGCTTCCTCTGTATACTTCTTTCTGTTTCTTCCCTATGCTGCCTGTGTTTCCTCTGCATACTTCTTTCTGTTCTTCCCTATACTGCCTGTGCTTCCTCTGTATACTTCTTTCTGTTTCTTCCCTATGCTGCCTGTGCTTCCTCTGTATACTTCTTTCTGTTTCTTTCCCTATGCTGCCTGTGCTTCCTCTGTATACTTCTTTCTGTTTCTTCCCTATGCTGCCTGTGCTTCCTCTGTATACTTCTTTCTGTTTCTTCCCTATGCTGCCTGTGCTTCCTCTGTATACTCCATTCTGTTTCTTCCCTATGCTGCCTGTGCTTCCTCTGTATACTTCTTTCTGTCTCTTCCCTATGCTGCTTGTGTCCTCTGTATACTTCTTTCTGTTTCTTCCCTATGCTGCCTGTGCTTCCTCTGTATACTCCATTCTGTTTCTTCCCTATGCTGCCTGTGTTTTCTCTGTATACTTTCTGTTTCTTCTCCATGCTCCTTGTGTTTTCTGTATATTCTCCTTTCCGTTTCTTCTCCATACTCCCTGTTTTCCCTCAGTGTACTTCCTGTTTCCTCTGTTTTGTCCATGTATCCTCTATATCCTATCCTTTTTTTTCTCTGCTTACTCCATCATCTCCTTGACCTTTCCCTATTCTCTCATTCTCCTTTTTTTTTTTCTTTCCTTTCTCTTGCATTTTTTTTCTTCTTTTGATTTTTCCTATGCTTCTTTTCTTTCATTTGCATCCTTTCCTCCCAATACCTCCTTGTTCCCTTCTGCCCTACCCTTTGTACCTTTCCCGTTTTCATCCTAATTCTTTCCTGTCTGTCCCTGTTACATTCTTTAATTTCAAACCTATCCAAAACTTTATGTAACAAATAAGGTTATTCTTCCTGTCCATTCTTTTAATCAAAATCCCATCAAAGTAAAGGTCTCCTGTCATGATTCCTCCACTCAGTGTGTCTAGGTTGTGTTGAGTGACAGTTTGCTGCACCATGGACTCAGAGTGCTGGGCTGTCAGTGCTGAGCTGTCAGTTTGGTGAGTGACTGCTCAGTCGTCCAATCTGATTCTGGAAGGTGCTGGGTTATTCAGTTGTTCCTTATTTCTGGTGATTGTCCAGCTACTTAGCTGAGCAGGTTTCCCAAAACTCTGCCAGTCGTAGCATCCTGTTTGGTGGTGCTTGTTGGCTTGTATGCCTGGGCTCTGTTTGATTAATAATACCGTCTGGCTTTGGACCTTGTTTTAACCATCTGTTTGTTTATTACCTTTGTTCTTTCTGTTACCCTCCAGGTATTCTGACTCTGGACCATGACCTAACTACGCATCAGAGTTTATCCCATTAATTCTTGTTGTGCTCTCCGGGTACCTGACCCCAGAACGCTTGGCTACCCAGTCTCATGGCTAGTCATTAGTGACTAGCATCACATATCCATAAGATAAAGCTTTACTTATATTAGTGCACAGAAGACAGTTTGGGGTCAACTATGATTTAAAAAATACCAATTACATGCAGGAGTGGACAAAGCCAGAAGAGGTTCCAGTGCAACAATGACATATGAACCCTCTTCAGAACAATAGCTCAGTACAATGCACAATGCCACCTCTTTTGGCCCCCTCACATCACAGGCCCCGTGCGGTTGCCCAGGTTGCATCAATGATATTTTATTCCCTTATCTTATTCCTCTAATGATGGATCTCCATATTTTGTCCTATTATGTCCTACACGACCCGCTCACCACGATCATCCATATATACCGCTCTCAGCCGTCAACCCCAAGTGATTTATTTTTTTAAACAGTTGTCTAAACTTTTTTCTGTTTAACTTTCCCCTTTAATTATTAGACGGGAATAAAATTCTTAAAATACTTTTTTGCAATTTGGAGGTTCAAAACCTCAAACCTCTCAAGACTCTTAGAATTCCTTTCACTATTCTGCAGCGCTGTTATATGGCGGAGAGCGGCTGCAAATGGTCCATCATCCTGACGGTTTTTAATTAGCGGAGAAGAGCAATAACAAAGAATAAGCTACAGTAATCCATTAATACATATTCCAGGACAAATGAGGTCTGGGAGCTGCGAGGAAAGTTTTGCAGGTTAGGCGGTAAATTAGAGCGGTCCCATCACAGCCGGGTGCTGGGCAGGTGAATACATTCAACAATGCTCCCAAGTCATGTTATCATTCAATGAAACAATGTAACAACTGGGTACATGGAATTGTAAGATATGTCCTGGAAGCTTTCATAGCGTGCTCCTGATCCGTAAGGGTACGAGCACACGTTATGTATTTGGTGCACAAACCTCTACACCATCTCTTGGCTTTTTTGCTTCATTAAAAAGAAAACAATCGCACTCTCTTGTGTAAGTTTGCAGAAAAAAAGGGGTCTTTTTTATTCAGAAGCAGCGAGAAACCAACGTTTCGGTCCTTCCCGGACCTTGATCACGGTAGTTGCTGCAGGTTGTAAAATATATACAGGACATGGTCAGTATATACAAGAAATATTTACAATTTATACAGTTCACAATGATACTCCCATAGCAGGTATCCCCTGAGCGTTATCAAACAATACGGATTTATATAGTGTATCTATATGAAGCCCAGCTAGGAGGAGCGAGAGTATTCTTAAGAGAGATTTAGGAAACCTTTCAGGAATTAGTATATAATACAGTCTAAAAGATCTAAGTGTGCATGGTTTGGATAGGTATTGGTGGAAAAAATAATACTATATAGATTGAATTACCCTCCTTTGTCATACACGCTCCTATCCTGTTTCAGGTTGACGTCCCACTGGGTTTTCCAGCTGTTACAAATTATATACATTCATTTAGTTGCCAAAGTACTGGATCAGTGTTAGTATTTATATTTTACTGCTTTAAATTACCTTTTGAGGGTAGTAGAGCAAAGGTGCTTCCTTGCCCCTGTTCCAAGGTGCCTGGAGGTGGGAGAAGATGGAGTATAAAAGGAGGGGTTTCTTTATATATACCTGTATATACCATATTTGAGGAGGGTTTACAAAGGTAGGCATGTAGTTCCAGTACGGATGTTCATGCACAGATCTATGTTAATAGAATCAGTCTCATTACAGAGACCTATATGTGTACCGTTAGTATAGGCAGTATAGGGTCACATCATCTTAACAACGGAGTTTCATGTCAGGGGATATTGTGTGGGTATGCGCTCACCTTGATTATTATTGATTAGGGTCCCGTCCGGGTATTTCATCTATGTTGCGCGCCTGCCGCTGGTCTGTCCGCTCTATAAAGGAGCGGACCGGATCTGACCGCGGACGCCGGCGTCTGCGCATTGCCGTCGGAAGTGCGTCACCGGAAGTGACCGCACCTGCCGCTCGGCTTGTAACTATGGTGATGATGCTTAGAAGGGCGGAAGTATGTCACAGACAGTGACTACGCTCACAGCACGCCCTGTTGTGGTAAAAATGTAGGAGAAGTGCCACAGTCTATCCCATATTAGTAGTGTTTTTGGCCATGTCTTGGTACAATGATGACTGATTAATTCTGAAGTTATAAGTTGGGGAGAATGTGCATGAATTATTAAGTAGGATTCTTAAGTCCATGACTAGAGGTTGGTTAGTAGCACTAGGTGGATGTGGGGTACGCAAGATATATATACATAGATTAGATTAGAGAGGTGATCACATATAAAAACTGGGCCCCCAGTAGAGGGGGATCAGTATAGAAATATATCATGCTTATTTCTTTTTACACTTTTACAATCTTCTTATGGGTGCACAAATACGTTATAAGGTACATATGTCCACATGATATAGGTGGCGCTTCGTTGAGGATTGAGTCCTGTAAGGGAAAAGAAAGTACCAACAGAAACACAGGGGGTCCCAACCCGTAGTCACAGAAAAATAGAGAAACAAATATTATGCAAAAATTATCCATAAATCTATGTAAGACATCCACAGCAAGACTAACATGCACTACAATCTCTTACCCTCCTGGTGCACGACTATAGACAGATAAGGTGGTGCGATAATCACGTTCCTTAGTACATCTAGAAGAAGTGGTTATAGAAAAAGACATTAGTGTCAGGTCAAGCAAGCCAGTCTATTTCCCTGTTTAGCCCTTTTGGATGTAAGGTTTGGAGTGTATAAATCCAGAAGCTTTCTCTCGTTTTTAGGAGTTGTAAATGGTTGCCACCCCTGCGGACAGGTAAATCATACCCGATTAAAGGATATCATACATGTAACTCGAACTATGTAGTTTACCTAATCAAATGCCCTTGCGGCTCACTGTATGTCGGTGAAACTACTCAACACATCAAAGACAGAATAGCGAGTCACAAATCTACTATTAGGTGTGAGAAAAACTGGCTACCAATCCCACACCATTTCAATGAGGCAAAACATTCGGTTTCTCAACTGAGATACCAGGTGATTGAACAGGTCAACAGACCCCGCAGGGGTGGCAACCATTTACAACTCCTAAAAACGAGAGAAAGCTTCTGGATTTATACACTCCAAACCTTACATCCAAAAGGGCTAAACAGGGAAATAGACTGGCTTGCTTGACCTGACACTAATGTCTTTTTCTATAACCACTTCTTCTAGATGTACTAAGGAACGTGATTATCGCACCACCTTATCTGTCTATAGTCGTGCACCAGGAGGGTAAGAGATTGTAGTGCATGTTAGTCTTGCTGTGGATGTCTTACATAGATTTATGGATAATTTTTGCATAATATTTGTTTCTCTATTTTTCTGTGACTACGGGTTGGGACCCCCTGTGTTTCTGTTGGTACTTTCTTTTCCCTTACAGGACTCAATCCTCAACGAAGCGCCACCTATATCATGTGGACATATGTACCTTATAACGTATTTGTGCACCCATAAGAAGATTGTAAAAGTGTAAAAAGAAATAAGCATGATATATTTCTATACTGATCCCCCTCTACTGGGGGCCCAGTTTTTATATGTGATCACCTCTCTAATCTAATCTATGTATATATATCTTGCGTACCCCACATCCACCTAGTGCTACTAACCAACCTCTAGTCATGGACTTAAGAATCCTACTTAATAATTCATGCACATTCTCCCCAACTTATAACTTCAGAATTAATCAGTCATCATTGTACCAAGACATGGCCAAAAACACTACTAATATGGGATAGACTGTGGCACTTCTCCTACATTTTTACCACAACAGGGCGTGCTGTGAGCGTAGTCACTGTCTGTGACATACTTCCGCCCTTCTAAGCATCATCACCATAGTTACAAGCCGAGCGGCAGGTGCGGTCACTTCCGGTGACGCACTTCCGACGGCAATGCGCAGACGCCGGCGTCCGCGGTCAGATCCGGTCCGCTCCTTTATAGAGCGGACAGACCAGCGGCAGGCGCGCAACATAGATGAAATACCCGGGACGGGACCCTAATCAATAATAATCAAGGTGAGCGCATACCCACACAATATCCCCTGACATGAAACTCCGTTGTTAAGATGATGTGACCCTATACTGCCTATACTAACGGTACACATATAGGTCTCTGTAATGAGACTGATTCTATTAACATAGATCTGTGCATGAACATCCGTACTGGAACTACATGCCTACCTTTGTAAACCCTCCTCAAATATGGTATATACAGGTATATATAAAGAAACCCTCCTTTTATACTCCATCTTCTCCCACCTCCAGGCACCTTGGAACAGGGGCAAGGAAGCCACCTTGCTCTACTCCCCTCAAAGGTAATTTAAGCATCAAAATATAAATACTAACTATATGACCAGAAAACTTTGGCAACTAATGAATTAAAATAAATTATGTACAGTGGAAAACCCAGGGGACATCACCTGAACAGGATAGAGTGTATTACAGAAGGAGTAATTCAATATAATATAATATTTTTGCCCATTACCATCCACCCTCGTGCCCACGTTAGATCTTTTTGATTTGTTATTATAATACTATTCCTAAAGTTTCCTATATCTCTTAAGAATACTCTCGATCTCCTATGCTCGGCCTTCATAAGATTACTATTTTAAATCCGTATTGTTTATAACTCATGGGTTACCTGCTTGGATTACATTGTGAACTGTATAAAATTGTAAATATTTTTTGCAATTTAGCACCATTCAGTTTATATTTTTACAACTGCAGCACTAACCGTGATCAAGACCTGGAAATGGACCGAAACGGTTGGTTTCTAGCTGGTCTGAATAAAAAAAGACCCTTTTTTTCAGCAAACTTACTACAGAGGAAAGTTGCGATTGGTTTTACTTTTTAATTTGTCTACATGGGTAACCAGACACCCCATCAATCAGTCACACCGTAAACAGATGAAATAAACCTCAGAGTGGCACGCCTTCTAGTCATAAATTTTTTTTGCTTCATTGTCAGTGAGTTTTTGGTACAGATTTTCCCATTCATTACTATGGGTGAATTCTGCAGCAAAAACGATACAAGAATTGACAGTTTTGCACCAAATCTGCAAGGAACAAATATTCAACGTGTACAAGAGACATGAGGATTCACATTCACTCTTCCAGTATCAGGATTCCCTTCAAGTTTTGCTAGAAATCTCCACTAAAAAATGCATTAAAAAACATGATAAAAACGCAATGTGCGCACACAGCCTAATGCAGGTTTAATCTCAGACATGAGGTGTATTTCTATCTACGCTTAAAAATAATTAAAGCGTAACCGCCGTTTAAATTTTTATTTAATAATAATGTAGGACAAGTGATTTTAATAAACTTTCAAATATACTTCATTAGAAAATTCTGGTTGAAAACCATTCATAAACCTTCCACAAGGTGTCCCCACTACACTGTGTGTGAAGCAGACATATGTTCATTATCAGTCAGATCCGTCTTCACGCTGAATATGGGGCATGTATCCATATAAAGGAAAAAGGGCATGGCGTACACTGCTGACTGCAATTGGTGAGGAATCAATGTATCAGATTAGCTCAGATTACAGCACAGTGTGAGACAAATGTGAGAAAATAAGTCATGTGGCACTGAAAAAAGCATTATCTTAGCTGCTTTGGACCCATCATAACAACAATGCAGCATTGTTTTATTTTTATTTTTTTCAAGGCAATGACATTTACACTTTAAGAGGTTTTGTAAGTGAGGATGGAGCTGTGCCGGATTTAAAAAACGGGTGTGTGAAAGGAGCCTAGCCACAATCAACACCAGCTCCAAGTCTTGAGGGTACAAAGGCAATAGAGTGGCTTCTTTAATTTAAAGGATGTGTATTCTCCCATCAAATTATTTAAAAAATCTCTGTGCTTCCCTGATTCTGCCGCTGTTTTCCATTTTACTTTGTGTTGCTCCATCGCAGAGATATTCACATTTGTTTCTTCTGGAGGGCAGTATGTGAAATCTCTGCTTGTAGTGCAACTAGGTGTTTCTTCAGACCCTCCTCTGGGGGCGTGTGCTATTACAGATGTCTCCAGTCACAGCTTGGCAGTTGATCTGTCTTAGATGTTGTTGAGCTGACTTACAGTGTATGCCTCAGAGAAGCCTTTGAAGAAACTGCAGGTAGACTTGCAAGCAGAGATTTCACATACTGCACTCTGGAAATAAAATCAAATATGAATATCTCTGCAATGGAGCGCGCATTGTAAAACGAAAAAGAGCATCTGGGAAGCTCAGAGATTATTACAAAGTATCTATTTCAGTTTTTTTGATCAACTAATAGGATTTTCTGTAAATGTCACATAATATACTGTATGTGTGGAGCTTTTGCAGGATTTTGTATGGGGTCCAAAGATTCAAGTTACAACTGTGGTAATTGCCAAATACTGCCCTGACAGTAAAGTCACCTTTAAGTATTAAGTACCATCTGCAGTGCTCGGCCATATCAGGGCTTCGCTCTCCATTTCTCATCAGTTTGGGCGATTTGCCCATAACTTCTCTAATTTTGCAACTGCTGAACATTATTAAATTCATTAAAATGAGTAACGTGATCTCCCCAGAAACTGAGAGCCTCCTTATACAACATTTCCTGCTGCTTATTACACGGATATATATTAAGGCCCAGCTGGATGGAAAGGATTTGACTTAGATATAGAAAGTCCCGACACCGGTTGTAAGAGCTTAAACAGTAAATCGTGTTATTACAGACTCATGATGGACAGTTACACGAGTCCGGAGCTTCAGAACCAAGAGATGGAGCGGAGTTCTGTTCATTTCATTGTCTGATAAAAGGTTCCAGTGAAGACTCTGAATGGGCGGATTGTTCTAGATAAAGACAAACCAAGATCTGAAGATCAGCACCATGGAGAGCTCTCCGGGCAGAGAAAGACGACTAGAATCAGGAACTGAAAGTTATTGACCTCATACAAGAGGTCACTTTATTGTCACACAAAGGAAAAAATTAATGAGAGGCAGCAAAAGACAGAATAAAGGTGCTGCCGCACACAACTGCACAGATTACATCATATTGTATGTACACTGTGACTTCACCAGCAGAATAGTGAGTGCAGCTCTGGAGTATAATACAGGAGTCAACTCAGGATCAGTAATGTAATGTATGTACACAGTGACTGCACCAGCGAATAGTGAGTGCAGCTCTGGAGTATAATACAGGAGGTAACTCAGGATCAGTAATGTAATGTATGCACACAGTGACTGCACCAGCAGAATAGTGAGTGCAGCTCTGGAGTATAATACAGGATGTAACTCAGGATCAGTAATGTAATGTATGTACACAGTGACTCCACCAGCAGAATAGTGAGTGCAGCTCTGGAGTATAATACAGGAGGTAACTCAGGATCAGTAATGTAATGTATGTACACAGTGACTGCACCAGCAGAATAGTGAGTGCAGCTCTGGAGTATAATACAGGAGGTAACTCAGGATCAGTAATGTAATGTATATACACAATAGTACAGAATAGTGAGTTCAGCTATTTGGATCCATGAAGAATTAGCTGTAATCAGGGCACATATTGGTGATATGTGGCTCTGTATATGGATAAATCAAAATTCATTAACTGTCCTGTATATCTGAGTCACCAGTAATTGGCTGAAGGTCAGACCATCCTGACAGCGACGTCTCTCAATCCTTCATTTGCAATTAGTATATGTTAATTCTATATGTTAATTACTCTGAATATTTATGAGTCTCTTGCTGTCCGGCATTTTACAGTCAATTGAAAATAACCGTATGATAAATGCTTTAATATAAGTTATGATCTCCCTGGTGGGAGCCGGGCAGGTGGTCAGCAGCGTTCCCAGCAGGAGGCAGAACTAAGGAGCGTTGCACTGGAGGACGTTCTGCTCCTCTCTGTTTTTAGAGGTAAATGGCCTGGAATTATATTTGGTAAATAATGCAGTCAATTATCAGGTGCTTACACTCTGGAGATGATTCTCAGACGCCGCAGGAAGCGTCTCTGGATGAAATACCCATTTATGTAAACAGGATTTGTATTTTGGAACGGCCAATTAAAAAGCTACCGAACCTGGAGGATGTGGTGGCGGGGCTGTGTAATGACTACACTCACCTGTAAGTAATGAAGGAGCCGCCAGCAGGTGATTCACAAGCTCAGTTAAACTTAAGATGCGGAGTACAGGCTGTTAGGTAAACACTGGCGCTCTCTTAAAGGGGCCTGAACTCGATATATTGATCAATAATGATCTGCTTTACAATGTTTGATCTGTGTCTCTCCAGCAGATGTAGTACTACAACTCCCAGCATGTCATAGAGGCTGGAATCATAGTTTTACTATGTTAGGAAAACTGCAGAATGTTTGACCTTTATAGAAACTCCTTCCTGGCTCTATTAACAGTGAGATTTCATCAAGGACCAACTGTTTTCTTAAAGATTTGTTCCAAAGATGGTAAATTATTCAAGGAATAGGAGATATTTTGCTGAGTCCTGTGGAGCGCTGTGCTCCGCTTCCTACTGCTGGAGTATCTGACCTCCAGAAGGTTTTTGTTTAAGCTCTGGACTGGCCCTTTAAATCTAATCCCCCTGCCCCCTTTTACATACTCACCTTCCTCCAGGATCACTTTTTACTGATGCAGCTTTGGTCCCGCTCACCATCTTGTGACTGTATTGTTTGAGAGGCTGGAAGTCTGAAGTTACAGCACAAGATCTCAATACAACTCCATGAGAGCCAGAACAAGGCCCTCATACACTTACATTGTGTTGTGACCTTCAGCACACTCCATGAAACACTGTGGTTGCAGGTAACAATAGGCAAGAGACTGACTGGAGCGGTGCCGATAGAAGATGAAGCTGCTAGAGGGAAAATATAAGACAGGGAGCAGGGGACTTACATTTAAAGCGTAACCGCTGTTTAAAGTTTACATTTTTATTTCATAATAATGTAGAGCAAGAGATTATAATAAACTATCAAATATGCTTTATTAATGAAATCTGGTTAAAAAACATTCAGAAACCTTCCACAAGGTGTCCCCACTACACTGTATGTGAAGCAGACATATCTTCATTATCAGTCAGATTCATCTTCAGTGAATACTGGGCATGTAACTATATAAAGGAAAGAGGGTGTGGCCTACACTGCTGACTGCAACTGTTAAGGAGACAATGTATCCGATTACTTCAGCCTACAACACAGTTGCTAATCAATGTCAGAAGGTCAGGATCACTGTGAGCTCCTCTTTCCTTGGCACAAGTTTCTGATCTGTCATCTGGCTCCACATAGCTGAATCACAATCTCTGTTAAGCCCTTCTTTGCTGTCACACAGATCCCTATCAGCCTGCTCTCAGAAGCTGTGGAAATATACACTCAATTCTGGCAGACACTGCCCACACCCACGCAGTGCTGGCAGACACTGCCCACACCCACGCAGTCATAAAATGCAGTTATTAAAAGAACACAGAAAAATGTAAGAAAATAAGTCATATGGCACAAAACAGCATTATTTTAGCATCTATGTGACCCATTATTAACAACCAGTGCAGTATTGTGTTGCTTTTTTTTCAATGAAATTACATTTACACTGTAGAGCCCCACTTCAGAGAAGAAATAGAAAAAAAAGTCAGGACTGTGACAAATCCAGTTCCCGTTTTCTTGGGATCGCAGTAACTCCCAGGAGGATGGAAAAAAATGACCACAGTGGAGAATTAGGACTACACCCTCTTGGCAATAAACCATGGTTAGTATGGCGCCCCAGTTGTCTGGTCACCACTAAGGGGGTACTGCACCCACACCCGGGGGCAGTATTCCCATCTGCGGCAACCAGTTTGGTAAGTCCAGTTACCCACAAATACACCCACAGAGGAATCCCAGAGCACCTTTGTACCGTCGCCAAGGTACTCCTTCACCATCTTTACAAACTTTGCAGTCCTTGTGACAGTACTCCGCGCCTCAGGGCCTGTGCTATCGGAGGGGCTGAGAAAACTCTTCCATATCTCTGAGAGTGTTGCTCTACCTCTGCTGGATTAGAGTTGTGGCTCTCTCTCCCGGACGCCTTGGTTGGCCACCGAACTGTGACTCCTGATGCCAGCGTTTTCCGAATGGAGTTTTTTACTAATCCCTCACAAGGGCCTTCTGGTACTGCAGCATTTTTGTAGACCTCTCCACTGGTGGAATAAGAGAAATAAAGTTCTCCTTGTAGCATGGGTCTAAAAGTGTCACCAACCAGTAATGAGTGTCCGCCAAGATGTTGATAACGCGAGAGTCATAGGACAGGCAACGTAACATAAAGTCAGCCATGTGCGCCAGACTGGTAACAGGCAAGTCTTCAGAGTCATCAACAACAGGATGACTGACCATGCTGTCCACATCCACCTCCTCCTCGTCCCTGTCCTCTGGCCATCCATGCTGGACCAACGGTATGACGGTTGTGTAGGTAGTACCGTCAATTCCGCATGAAACTAGCTCCTGTTCTTCTAACTCCTCTTCCTCATCCTCCTCCTCGTCATTGTCCCCCAATGCACGTTGGGATGAGATGAGGCTGGGCTGTGTGTAATCACCCACTATGGTTCCTTGCTCCATCTCATCGTGCTCCGCCTGCAATGCATCATTTATTTTGAGCAGAGAGCATTTTAGAATACAGAGAAGTGGGATGGTGATGCTAATGATGTCGTCATCGCCGCTCACTATCTTGGTGGAGTCCTCAAAGTTTTGGAGGACGGTACATATGTCGGACATCCATGTCCACTCCTGAGGTCTTATGTGTGGAGTTTGAACCAAATACCAACGGCCTAGTTGATGCTGGTAGTCAACAACTGGCCTCTTCTGCTCACAAATCCTTACCAACATCTGCAGGGTGGAATTCCAACGCGTGAGGATATCACATACCAGTCTGTGAGCCAGAAGCTTCAAACACTGCTGAAACCCGGCAAGGCTGGCAGAAGCAGTAGGTGACTTTCTAAAATGGGCACACAGGCGGCGTACTTTGACAAGCAGATCCGGCAGCTCTGGGTGGGATTTAAGAAACTGCTGAACCACGAAGTTGAGCCCATGGGCCAAGCATGGCACATGTGTGAGCTGGCCTCGCCTCAGAGCCGCCACCAGGTTCCCGCCATTGTCACACACGACCATGCCTGGCTGTAGGTTCAGGATGTGAGCCAATGATCTGCCTGCTCTTTCAGAGCTGTCCACAACTCTTCAGCATTGTGGGGTTTTTCACCTACGCATATTAGCTTCAGCACAGCCTGTTGCCGCTTGGCCGAGGCAGTACTGCAGACCTTCTGGCTTGAGACTGTTGTGGAGGCTGAAGAGGTGGAGGCTGAGGAGGAGGAGGAGGAGGAGCATGACGTTCTGGAGCTGTAGACTGTGGGGGCAACCCTGACTGAGTTAGGGCCCGCAATCCTTGGCGTCGGGAGGACGTGTTCCGTTTCAAGGTCCGACTGGGTCCCGGCTTCCACTATATTAACCCAGTGTGCCGTCAGCGAGATGTAGCGCCCCTGCCCACAAGCACTTGGCCACTTGTCCGTGGTTAGGTGGACTTTGCCGGAAACAGCGTTATTAAGGGCACGACTAATGTTTTGGGACACATGCTTGTGGACGGCACACCGGGAGAAATAGTGGCGGCTGGGGACCAAGTAATGAGGGATGGCCGCAGCCGTCAAGTTGCGGAATGCTTCTGTCTCCACTAGCCTAAAATGCAACATTTCCAGTGCAAACAGTCGCGAAATGTGCACATTTAGGAGTGTGGCGTGTGGGGCGTTGGCAGCGTATTTGCGCCTGCGTTCCAATGACTGGGGTATTGATATCTGAACACTGCGCTGGGACAAGAACGTGGTTAATGATGGTGGCATTTCTGATTGTGCAACGACAGGTGCAGGACAGGAGGCATCTTCACATGCAGTATGGACAGGGGATTGGCTTGCACGCACAACAGTGGAAAAAGCAGCGGTGTCACCCACAGACACTAATCCTGGACCCTGTGGTACATGCCGCAAAGTTGGTGCTTTGCTGCCATGTGCATGATCATGCTGGTGGTGGTCAGGCTGCTAGTTTTGCTACCCCTGCTGATGCTGGCATGGCAGGTGTTGCAAATGGCCTTTTTTGAATTCTCTGCAGACTCCCTAAAAAACTGCCAGACTCGGGAAGACCTAACAGTTGTACTGGCAACTTCACTCGTGTTGTTGTTCCGGGGAATGGTTGCCTGCCTTCTGCCTGCGGACACCACCCTGCTTCTTCCGGCCTTTTGTGATGCTACGCCTAACTCCCCCTGTGCACTGCTGTCCTCGCTCTGCATGTCCTCCTGCCAGGTTGGGTCAGTTACTGGATCGTCCACCACGTTGTCTTCCAATTCTGCACCCTGGTCCTCCTCCTGACTGTCTGGCAATTGTGTCACATCATCGTCCACCTCTTGTTATGATACATTCCCACCGTTGCCTTCGTGCGACCGTTACTGCTCAAATATTTGGGCATCGGTACATACGATCTCCTCAGGTCCCAGTTCAAGTGGAGTGGGCGAGAGGCCCAAATCCATGAAGGGCATACTGAACAGCTCTACAGAGTGTCCAAGTGTGGGATCACACTTGGCATGGCGGGAGGAAGGAGGATCAGGGTGACGAATATTCGGTAAAGTGTCACGGCTACTGACACTTGACCATGTGGAAGACAGGGTGTTTGTGGTGGTGCCAAACTGACTGGAAGCATTATCCGCTATCCAACTAACAACCTGTTGACACTGCAATTGATTTAAAAGTGGTGTATTGCTGCGGTCCCCTAGAAATTGGGCCAGGAAGGCCGAGCGAGATGATGTTGGCCCAATTCGAGCTTGCCCACGGCCTCGGCCTCTGCCTGCACCACCATCACCTCCACTTCCTGGTCCCTTGTACGTTTTGAATGGTGGCGTGCTATATACACTTCCTGTATACAAATAACTGAAGGATTCCAATGAATGTTTTTTAGGTGGATTGATGAAATTAGATATTACAGGCCAGACACCTGCTACAAATGCTGCAGTACTGGTAGACAGCGTCTTGTGAGGTCTAGAAAATGGAGCATATACCCCTCCTGCGTATAGAGATTTAAATGAATCCTTACAAGGACTGTTTTGGGATGGATAGGGAGATTTAAAGGGAACCTGTCAGGTGGTTTATGCCCTCCCAGCTATCATTATCTGTCCCTGCAGCTTTATAATACAGTTCTAATCATCCCTGTCTGAGCTCATAGTGTAATGTGAAAGTGAAAAAGCATTTATACACTTACATTTCCTTATGTAATGAGGCAGTCAGTCTCCAGCTTGGAGGACGGGACTGTTTGGCAAGTTAATAGTTAACATTTCAGCCATGTGCTAGAACATGTTGGGAGACCTGATGTGATGTCACAACCATGTGACTACAATAGGCGGAGCTAAGTTCTCATAGAAAATATCGTTTGCTGGTTTAGCATCCGCCCACTATGGTCACATGATCGTTACATCACACAGGTCCTTTAGCTATCCAAGTTAAAAGTGAGTTAACTATTATCCTGCCAGACAGTCCCCCTCCTCCAAGGTGGGGACTGAAATGTAAGTGTATAATTGCTTTTTTTTCACCTATAACATTACACTATGAGCTCAGACAGGGATGATTAGAATAGTATTATGAAGCTGCAGTATAGAAGTGATAACTGGGAGGGCATAAACCACCTGACAGGTTCCCTTTAAAGCCAGCACACCAGCCACAGATGTGATCAGGCTGGTATACTGGCACACCTAACTTTCCTATATACCCGCCTGCCTCCCTGTATACTGCTCTATTAGTCCTCAGGAGGACTGTTGTGGTAATTAGGACTGGCAGCCCTGGCCTACACTAGCTGAAAGGCCACAAATCTGTCCCTCAATCAGCAGCAGCTCTCCCTACACTGACTGTCTGTGAGCAGAGTGACGAGCACAGCGCGGGTCAGGTCTTATAAAGACCTGATGACGCTGTGCGCCAGCCAATCACTGTAATGCCACAACCAACATGGCTGTGGCATTACAGTGTCTGGTAGCTGGCTATGTAAAGAGCGCCAACATGCAGAGAGGTGGACCCCAGCATGAGCACTAGTATTTTGCCATTATTCGGTGCTGCCAAGCATCCCAGCATCCTGTCGAGTGATGCTCGCTGTACTCATCATAGTCATGAACACAAAAAGTGCAGTTGAACCTCCGGCAGTTGTGCTCATTGTAAAAAATCATGGTTACTAATAATGCACATTGGAAGGGGGTGATTGCATGATAAAATCCATAAATACTATATATTTTACACTTTAAACCAACCTTTTGGTTAAAAAATGTCCTGAATAATGCAAATTGAGCCTAAATCCCATCCTTTTTGTTTTTGGTTGCCGGCACAGTCCTATAAAAGTTGTGACTATTGATAAGTCTGGGAATATGTTGTCATGTGATCGGACTTTGTCTCCGCCTCCTGTCTGACAGTTGATACAATGTATCTCATTTTCCATTATACATTTAAATCTAGAATTAGAGCAGTGACTGCAGTCAGCCGCCCGCGGGTCATTACATCACAATGAATTGCACAATTAAAGTGTGAGTGTAAACGAGCTCAGGGGTTCGATGCTCGTTTTCTACCTAATTTCCATCTCGGCCAGTGATCACCGATTCGCTCTGCTCCGTTCTAGCTCCAGGCTCCCGTCTGCACTGAGCTATTGATTATTATTATATCCTCCCCGTCTCTGCACTGGCCACGGGATATAATGTATCGATTGTTTACAGATCATGTGACCTCCTGTGTTATCCCACATCATTACCATATAAGCATGCAATACAGCAGAGCTCAGTAAATAGGAAACGCTCCCGGTCACCATAGTGTTCCCTGCCCTTCACTGAGATCTGATCAATCACGAAATGCGGGAATCTAATCATCATAGAGGATCGACAAGAATCCGGGCGTCTGCTGATACAATGCACTAAAATGCATCATTAAAGAGGCTTGATCACTGAGATAGATGAATACTATACAATGATCAACGAGCTGACACAGTGACTCTAAGCAGAATAGTGAGTGCAGCTCTGAGTACAATACTGGAGGTAACTCAGGATCAGTAATGTATTACACAGTGACTCCACCAGCAGAATAGTGAGTGCAGCTCTGGAGTATAATACAGGAGGTAACTGCAGGATCTGTAATGTAACGTATGTACACAGTGAAATACACCAGCAGAATAGTGAGTGCAGCTCTGGAGTATAATACAGGAAGTAACTCAGGTTCAGTAATGTAATGTAATGTATACAGTGACTGCACCAACAGAATAGTGAGTGCAGCTCTGGAGCATAATACAGGAGTAACTCAGATCAGTAATGTAATGTATGTACACAGTGACTCCACCAGCAGAATATGAGTGCAGCTCTGAAGTATAATACAGGAGGTAACTCAGGATCATAATGTAATGTATGTACACAGTGACTGCACCGCAGAATAGTGAGTGCAGCTCTGGAGGATAATACAGGATATAACTCAGGATCAGTAATGTAATGTATGTACGCAGTGAGTGCACCAGCAGAATAGTGAGTGCAGCTCTGGAGTATAATACAGGAGGTAACTCAGGATCAGTACAGGATCAGTAATGTAATGTATGTACACAGTGACTCCACCAACAGAATAGTGAGTGCAGCTCTGGAGCATAATACAGGAGGTAACTCAGGATCAGTAATGTAATGTATGTACACAGTGACTCCACCAGCAGAATAGTGAGTGCAGCTCTGGAGTATAATACAGGAGGTAACTCAGGATCAGTAATGTAATGTATGTACACAGTCACTGCACTAGCAGAATAGTGAGTGCAGCTCTGGAGTATAATACAGGATGTAAGTCAGGATCAGTAATGTAATGTATGTACACAGTGAATACACCAGCAGAATAGTGAGTGCAGCTCTGGAGCATAATACAGGAGGTAACTCAGGATCAGTAATGTAATGTATGTACACAGTGACTGCACCTGCAGAATAGTGAGTGCAGCTCTGGAGTATAATACAGGAAGTAACTCAGGATCAGTAATGTAATGTATGTACACAGTGACTGCACCAGCAGAATAGTGAGTGCAGCTCTGGAGCATAATACAGGAGGTAACTCAGGATCAGTAATGTAATGTATGTACACAGTGACTGCACCTGCAGAATAGTGAGCGCAGCTCTGAAGTATAATACAGGAGGTAACTCAGGATCAGTAATGTAATGTATGAACACAGTGACTCCACCAGCAGAATAGTGAGTGCAGCTTTGGAGTATAATACAGGAGGTAACTCAGGATCAGTACAGGATCAGTAATGTAATGTATGTACACAGTGACTCCACCAACAGAATAGTGAGTGCAGCTCTGGAGCATAATACAGGAGGTAACTCAGGATCAGTAATGTAATGTATGTACACAGTGACTCCACCAGCAGAATAGTGAGTGCAGCTCTGGAGTATAATACAGGAGGTAACTCAGGATCAGTAATGTAATGTATGTACACAGTCACTGCACTAGCAGAATAGTGAGTGCAGCTCTGGAGTATAATACAGGATGTAAGTCAGGATCAGTAATGTAATGTATGTACACAGTGAATACACCAGCAGAATAGTGAGTGCAGCTCTGGAGTATAATACAGGAGGTAACTCAGGATCAGTAATGTAATGTATGTACACAGTGACTGCACCTGCAGAATAGTGAGCGCAGCTCTGAAGTATAATACAGGAGGTAACTCAGGATCAGTAATGTAATGTATGTACACAGTGACTGCACCTGCCGAATAGTGAGTGCAGCTCTGAAGTATAATATTGGAGGTAACTCAGGATCAGTAATGTAATGTATGTACACAGTGACTGCACCTGCAGAATAGTGAGTGCAGCTTTGGAGTATAATACAGGAGGTAACTCAGGATCAGTAATGTAATGTATATACACAGTGACTGCACCAGCAGAATAGTGAGTGCAGCTCTGAAGTATAATATTGGAGGTAACTCAGGATCAGTAATGTAATGTATGAACACAGTGACTCCACCAGCAGAATAGTGAGTGCAGCTTTGGAGTATAATACAGGATGTAAGTCAGGATCAGTAATGTAATGTATGTACACAGTGAATACACCAGCAGAATAGTGAGTGCAGCTCTGGAGTATAATACAGGAGGTAACTCAGGATCAGTAATGTAATGTATGTACACAGTGACTGCACCTGCAGAATAGTGAGCGCAGCTCTGAAGTATAATACAGGAGGTAACTCAGGATCAGTAATGTAATGTATGTACACAGTGACTGCACCTGCAGAATAGTGAGTGCAGCTTTGGAGTATAATACAGGAGGTAACTCAGGATCAGTAATGTAATGTATATACACAGTGACTGCACCAGCAGAATAGTGAGTGCAGCTCTGAAGTATAATATTGGAGGTAACTCAGGATCAGTAATGTAATGTATGAACACAGTGACTCCACCAGCAGAATAGTGAGTACAGCTCTGGAGTATAATACAGGAGGTAACTCAGGACCAGTAATGTAATGTATGTACACAGTGACTGCACCAGCAGAATAGTGAGTGCAGCTCTGGAGGATAATACAGGAGGTAACTCAGGATCAGTAATGTAATGTATGTACACAGTGACTGCACCTGCAGAATAGTGAGTGCAGCTCTGGAGTATAATACAGGAGGTAACTCAGGATCAGTAATGTAATGTATGTACACAGTGACTGCACCTGCAGAATAGTGAGTGCAGCTCTGGAGTATAATACAGGAGGTAACTCAGGATCAGTAATGTAATGTATGTACACAGTGACTGCACCTGCAGAATAGTGAGTGCAGCTCTGGAGTATAATACAGGAGGTAACTCAGGATCAGTAATGTAATGTATGTACACTGTGACTCCACCAGCAGAATAGGGAGTGCAGCTCTGGAGTATAATACAGGAGGTAACTCAGGATCAGTAATGTAATGTATGTACACAGTGACTGCACCAGCAGAATAGTGAGTGCAGCTCTGGAGTATAATACAGGAGGTAACTCAAGATCAGTAAAGTAATGATAGTACAGAGTGACATAACTTTTTATGTGGATGACTTCTCTTCAGTAGGTGACCTATAATGCAGTATCTAGAGATGGATATATCCTTAATACATGCTGATTTATGTTTGGGCTTGTACCAATGTGATTCTTCTTTATTCTGACAGAACTGATATTTCGCCTGGTAGAGTCATTTCTTGGCATGAAAATACTTGAAGTATGAAAGGAATAATGACACAGAGAAGAACACTTATATTTTGGGGAAGATTTATTCGGCCTGCTGACAATAGCTATTACTTCGCGTTGCACTCAGCGTGTCATCCTATAGCACAATATAAACAAAATTATAATCTTATCAAACAGGCCGTCTCCCATGGTGATGACAAGCTCTCGAGATGCCCAAGAAACCAGGGACCATTGCAAAGATGCTGACAAATATCTTAATGGAGCCATATTAAAGTAAATGACAAAAGAGGCCTCATTATAGGCTGCAAGGACGGGGGTCATAACGCGCCCCCCGCTGCTCTCTGGTGCAGGGTCGTAAATGAAAGCTGGTTATTTTACCCAGGCAGATCCAGAGTGATGGGGCCAGAAGGGGACAAATATCCCAAAAATTGCTGACAATAATTGTTATTATCTCAAAGCTGTTTCAGAATGTTTGTAAATAGGGAAAATAAGATAAGTGTTAGGTGGAAGAGATTACAGACGGGTTCTATAATCCTATCATGGTGGCAGGTGTATATGCAAACTGTGAATTTCTTTCTTTCTTTCTCTTCTTTCTTTCTTTCTTTTCTTTCTTTCTTTCTTTTCTTCTCTCTCTTTCTTTCTTTCTTTCATTCATTTCTTTCTTTCTATTACTTTCATTCATCCTTTCTTTCTCCCATCTCTCCTTCTCGCCCTTCCTTCCTTCCTTCCTTCCATCCATCTGCTCTTCCTATCTTCCCATATATCTAGTTGTTTATTTTGACCTGGAATTATTTTATTCTCTATTCTACAAATAGTTTAGGATGTTGTAGCTCCCAGTCCAGCTGCCCTATGAACTTGCGAGAGATTGAGCCGGTGTTCTAGTAAAGATTCTGGTGTAGACCTTTAAGGTGGCAGGAGATCATGGTGAAGAAAATGGAATGAATAATACATGTAATAACCCAGGAAATCCAGACACAGCAGTTACGTTAATTTTCTGCAGGAAAATTTTATTCTTTTCATTTGAAAGGAGCGACAACATTTAAAATGCAAAGAGAGAAAATGTTCCAGTGCCAGAGAGCTTGTATCCAATTCACTTCTGTGGATAATATTATTAAGGTGAAACGGCTAAAAGTACACATGACACAAGATAACGGTAAAGGTAGCTTTTATTCTAGAATCTAAGCACTAATGTTAGAATGTATTTTACTTGTAAGCAAAAATATAACTACTATAAGTCTGCCCCTATGTACAAGAATATAACTACTATAATACTGCTCCTATATACAAGAATATAACTACTATAATACTGCCCCTATGTACAAGAATATAACTACTATAATACTGCCTCTATGTACAAGAATATAACTACTATAATACTGCTCTTATGTACAAGAATATAACTACTATAATACTGCTCCTATCTACAAGAATATAACTACTATAATACTGCCCTATCTACAAGAATATAACTACTATAATACTGCCCCTATGTACAAGAATATAACTACTATAATACTGCTCCTATGTACAATAATATAACTACTATAATACTGCCCCTATGTACAAGAATATAACTACTATAATACTGCCCCTATGTACAAGAATATATCTACT
Source organism: Allobates femoralis (assembly GCA_033576535.1). Classification (NCBI taxonomy): domain Eukaryota; kingdom Metazoa; phylum Chordata; class Amphibia; order Anura; family Aromobatidae; genus Allobates; species Allobates femoralis. The sequence goes on from JARQOC010000007.1 coordinate 148,192,464, forward strand.
AGAATACTGCTCCAATGTACAAGAATATAACTACTATAATACTGCCCCTATATACAAGAATATAACTACTATAATACTGCCCCTAAATACAAGAATATGACTACTATAATACTGCCCCTATGTACAAGAATATAACTACTATAATACTGCCCCTATGTACAAGAATATAACTACTATAATACTGCTCCTATGTACAAGAATATAACTACTATAATATTGCCCCTACGTACAAGAATATATCTACTATAATACTGCTCCTATGTACAAGAATATAACTACTATAACACTGCTCCTATGTACAAGAATATAACTACTATAATAACTGCTCCTATATACAAGAATATAACTACTATAATACTGCCCCTGTGTACAAGAATATAACTACTATAATACTGCTCCTATGTACAAGAATATAACTACTATGATACTGTTCCTATGTACAAGAATATAACTACTATAATACTGCTCCTATGTACAAGAATATAACTACTATAATATTGACCCTATATACAAGGAATATAACTACTATAACACTGCTCCCTATGGACAAGAATTAACTACTATAATACTGTCCCTCATGTACAAGAATATAACTACTATAATACTGCTCCTATATACAAGAATATAACTACTATAATACTGCCCCTATGTACAAGAATATAACTACTATAATACTGCCCCTATGTACAAGAATATAACTACTATAATACTGCTCTTATGTACAAGAATATAACTACTATAATACTGCTCCTATATACAAGAATATAACTACTATAATACTGCCCCTATGTACAAGAATATAACTACTATAATACTGCCCCTATGTACAAGAATATAACTACTATAATACTGCTCCTATGTACAATAATATAACTACTATAATACTGCCCTATGTACAAAATATAACTACTATAATACTGCCCCTATGTACAAGAATATAACTACTATAATACTGCTCCTATGTACAAGAATATAACTACTATAATACTGCCCCTATTACAAGAATATAACTACTATAATACTGCTCCTATGTACTAGAATATAACTACTATAATACTGCTCCTATGTACAAGAATATGACTAATATAATACTGCCCCTATGTACAAGAATATAACTATATAATACTGCCCCTATGTACAAGAATATAACTACTATAATACTGCCCCTATGTACAAGAATATAACTACTATAATACTGCCCTATGTACAAGAATATAACTACTATAATACTGCCCATCATATACACATAACTATATTAACTACTATAATACTGCTCCTATGTACTAGAATATAACTACTATAATACTGCTCCTATGTACAAGAATATGACTAATATAATACTGCCCCCTATGTACAAGAATATAACTACTATAATACTGCCCCTATGTACAAGAATATAACTACTATAATACTGCCCCTATGTACAAGAATATAACTACTATAATACTGCTCCTATATACAAGAATATGACTACTATAATACTGCCCCTATATACAAGAATATAACTACTATAATACTGCTCCTATGTACAAGAATATAACTACTATAATATTGCCCCTACGTACAAGAATATATCTACTATAATACTGCTCCTATGTACAAGAATATAACTACTATAACACTGCTCCTATGTACAAGAATATAACTACTATAATACTGCTCCTATATACAAGAATATAACTACTATAATACTGCCCCTGTGTACAAGAATATAACTACTATAATACTGCTCCTATGTACAAGAATATAACTACTATGATACTGTTCCTATGTACAAGAATATAACTACTATAATACTGCTCCTATGTACAAGAATATAACTACTATAATATTGACCCTATATACAAGGATATAACTACTATAACACTGCTCCCTATGGACAAGAATGTAACTACTATAATACTGTCCCTCATGTACAAGAATATAACTACTATAATACTGCTCCTATGTACAAGAATATAACTACTATAATACTGCTCCTATGTACAAGTGTATAACTACTATAATACTGCCCCTATATACAAGAATATAACTACTATAATACTGCTCCTATGTACTAGAATATAACTACTATAATACTGCTCCTATGTACAAGAATATGACTACTATAATACTGCCCCCTATGTACAAGAATATAACTACTATAACACTGCTCCTATGTACAAGAATATAACTTCTATAACACTGCTCCCTATGTACAAGAATATAACTACTATAATACTGCCCCTATATACAAGAATATATCTACTATAACACTGCTCCTATGTACAAGAATATAACTACTATAACACTGCTCCCTATGTACAAGAATATAACTACTATAATACTGCCCCTATGTACAAGAATATAACTACTATAATACTGCTCCTATATACAAGAATATATCTACTATAATACTGCCCCTATATACAAGAATATAACTACTATAATACTGCTCCTATGTACAAGAATATATCTACTATAATACTGCCCCTATATACAAGAATATAACTACTATAATACTGCTCCTATGTACAAGAATATAACTACTATAATACTGTCCCTATGTACAAGAATATAACTACTATAATACTGCTCCTATGTACAAGAATATATCTAGTATAATACTGCCCCTATATACAAGAATATAACTACTATAATACTGCTCCTATGTACAAGAATATAACTACTATAATACTGTCCCTATGTACAAGAATATAACTACTATAATACTGCCCCTATGTACAAGAATATAACTACTATAATACTGCTCCTATGTACAAGAATATAACTACTATAATACTGTCCCTATGTACAAGAATATAACTACTATAATACTGCTCCTATGTACAAGAATATAACTACTATAATACTGCCCCCTATGTACAAGAATATAACTACTATAATACTGCCCCTATGTACAAGAATATAACTACTATAATACTGCTCCTATGTACAAGAATATAACTACTATAATACTGTCCCTATGTACAAGAATATAACTACTATAATACTGCTCCTATGTACAAGAATATAACTACTATAATACTGCCCCCTATGTACAAGAATATAACTACTATAATACTGCTCCTATGCAGAAGAATATAACTACTATAATACTGCCCCTATGTACAAGAATATAACTACTATAATACTGCCCCTATGCACAAGAATATAACTACTATAATACTGCCCCTATGTACAAGAATATAACTACTATAATACTGCCCCTATGTACAAGAATATAACTACTATAATATAAATTTGCTCACTGTTGTAGAATATTTTGCTGCAGTCCTATTGTTTTTTTAGTTCTCTGATAATATGGTAAATTGACTTGAAATAAGATATATGGCCCTCATCATTTGTAGACACAATTAGGTTAATCAGTTGATTCAGTAGATACAATGTGATTCTACATCCATCAATTATAGACTGGATGTGATGTCCTCTCCATTCTGTTGTTTATGGAGATGAGGACACGGTCACCTCCTAATTGTAGGATCCTCAGTCCAGAGTGTGGGATGGAGGTAATGAGGTCTCACCATGGATGGGAACACCCGGACCGGCTACAGCCACCGGGAGTCTCCATGGAAACAAGCGCTAAATTACAAGAGTCTACCTCTATTTTGTAAAGGATGCTGCAGTTTTTGGATATAAGATATCTGGTTTGTCAGAAATAAAATATCTCATTGTTATATTCTTAATGGAAAAAGTTTCAGATTCAGGCTGTACATGTTCAGTTACCGTATGTGTACATTGTGTGCAAGATATACTGTATGTAATAAATTGATATGGATAGATAGATAGACAGACAGACAGACAGACAGATAGATAGATAGATAGACAGACAGATAGATAGATAGATAGATAGATAGATAGATAGATAGATAGATAGATAGATAGATAGAGATAGATAGATAGATAGATAGATAGATAGATAGATAGATAGATAGATAGATAGATAGATAGATAGATAGATAGATTATTTGTATGGATGGATTGATAGATGGATAGATAAAAAAATATAGATAGATAGGTGGATATGGATAGATTAACAGCAGGGGTGGACTTGCCCAGGTGGCAGGGGGGCAAGTGCTCCCCAGGCTGGTGGTATTGCCCTAATTTAGGGCCGCCCCCTCAATGATAAGGGCTGATTGGGCTTGTTTTGTGGCTGCAGCTGCCGCAATGATAGCGGGACTCAGGAAGGGGACGGCTGTGCGCGGCTGGCGGCGTGGTGAGTAACAGCGTTCCCCCCCGCTCCTCACCTGGCTCTGATAGCACACCCCCCAGACCTCACCTGGCTCTGATAGCAAACCCCCCCTCCCGCTCCACACCTGGGTCTTATAGAAGCAAAACTCCCCCACTCCTCGATTGCTGCCAGATGGATAGAAGGAAAGACAGTTAACAGATGTATATATATATATTTATAGAAGGAAAGATGGATGAATAGATAGGTAGACAGAGAAATAGATGGAGGATGGATAAATCGATGAATGGATGGATGGATAGATAGATAGAGAACGAATAGGCGGCCGTCACACACTACGATTTTGTGAGCAAACTCAATAACGATGTCAGGGGTGCGCTTTCGTGGACACATCGTTAGTGAGGTCTCACATGTATACATATTGAGGACGACGCAGCAATGATGTTGCATGCAGGTATCATTCCCACAACCAGTGATTGATGCTTGTCAATGATGTGAATAGGAGAAATCGGTCAGGAGATCGGTTATGGCGGTGTCACACAGAACGATGCAGCAGATTGGATGGTCGACATCATCTGATGTGGGGTCCGGAGCTCATATCTGTGATTAATGATCTGATCACTTATCGCTAGTCAGATCGACCTGTCACATGCAACGACGTCGTTGGAGCGACTGAAAATCTGCGACGTTTCCATAGATGGATGATTGCATAGACACATTGATTCTTAGCTTCTTGATGTTTTTGTGCAGATATCCGGAGATTTCTTCTCCGTGATTCTCCGGTATTTGGGACCTGCTGCTTTACACAAACAGAACCTAATTCAGAGTCGTTCTCATATTGAATGTTAGACAGAGATTGAGGCCTCCTCTAAAATTAATAATAAAGGAACATTAAATCACTGCCCCCCAGGCTTCACACCTCCTTGTTTAAAGATTTAAGGTGACCTCAGAATGCAAATGTTTCTCACCTGTCGGCAACTGGAGCTCACCATGATCAAAGGAAAAGGGAAAAGCTTTTCATTATGGTTCCTTTGTGCTTAGAAGAATCATAAAAATCAATGCCGGCCGTGAAATGAGCGACAGATCGAGCCGAGAAAACTTTCAACTGTTACAAAAGAGATGGAAATAATGTTCTGTTTGCTGAGAGCTTCAGATGGTGAAACACAACCTGACACGAGAGCAGCAGTCTGTGCTCAGGAGCTGACCTTCCTACACAAACATGAGGAGCAAATGTCTACTGTAATGTAGCCCCCGACCTTCAGCCCACGTACCAGTATTCATAGACGCTTCTCAGTAGGAATCTTTGGCCGATGTTCACACTCTGCATGCAAAATTGGTAGAGTAAGGCTAAGTTCACACCGGACGTTTCTGATCCTCAACCTAAACGGACCAGTCTCAAAGTGAATGGGATTTTCAATTTTCTGTGCAGACGCTGCGTTTTTGACTGCTGTGTTAGTGGTGCATAAAGCACATCCAGAAAATAATGAGCCTTAATTAGTGCTCCGTTTTTCTGCTGCACTTTGTGCATCACTAATATCCGATGACTTGTGATCCCCGGTGATGTCTTCCTCCCAGCCCATCAGCAGGACCTGTAGGTAGTCTGCACGGTACTTCCAGGACTTACCCATGTGACACAGTCATGTGGTGTCAGGTCCTGGAAGTACCGTAGAGACTGCCCACAGGTCCTGCTGAAGGGCTGGGAGGAAGACATCACCGGGGATCACCATGGGATCGCTGGGGTGGGTAAGTGTGTCTCTGTGTGTGTCTGTGTGTGTGTCTGTGTCCCTTGAAAATAGAGCAAAACAGCAACACAAACGGATGATGTGTGGTGCCCCACTGGTCAGGCGTCACAAGTGGGGTACTGCACCCAAAGATGAGCGTGTGGTTACCCCTGTTTCAAGTAGAATACAGAACACTGTGGAAGGATTTGAACCCAACACACACCCACCGATGCATCCGGGGGGGAGGTCCGAAAAAGAGAGTTGGAGAGTGGAAAAGTGTGAGAGGAGCAGGTAGAACACACGGGGAGTCTTCAGGAGTGTCTTCCCCGAGGAAAGGCGGAGAACGGGAGCTTACCCGAGAGAGAAAAGGGGCTTCAAAAGAGACCTAGAGAGAGAAGTAGTCCAGACAGAAAGGTCCTGACTTGTTCACCCGGAGTGCACGGGTCTGACAACGCGGCCTGGCGTGTTTACCCTCTGACCACACTTGTCCCGGCTCTGAAGACGTTCTCTGGGTGTTCATTCCCTGTGACGTATTGCTGCTCAAGAAGCAGGCCATGAGAAGAGAGAGAAGGGACAGGACAAGGGTAGATCAAGAAGGTACCGCCAGAGACTTCCACAGATCCTGCATTCAGCTGCGACTACCCGTCCGGCCGTCCTGCGAGAAGTACTGGGAGCTGTATCACCATCTTGATCAGTTTTCTTTTACAAGTAAAGTACCTGGAAGAGTGCATTGCCTCTGTGTTTCTGCCCTGCATTCACTGACTTTCCTCAACGGTCTGCACCGTCCTGGTAGCAGGTAACAATGCCCCGGAGGCTTTTCTCTACCTGTAGGGAGCTGCTCCCTCCTAGCCACAATACCACCACCCTCCGGAGGACTGTGGTGGCGCTGGTGTCTAGTCACCAGGTACTACAGGTGGTGTCACGAGACAAAGACTCTAAACAACCCCTTCTTTTGGGCTGTCCTCCGGGTCACGGATCTGGGCAGGGTACCAGTGACATCCCCCTCTGAAGCAGAGGGCCCAGATATCAGAGTTCCCATACCCTGGGGTGCTACAGATGCATTTGTGATGCTTTTTTGCAAAAAGTGGATCCCTTTTGGTGCAGAAACTGCACCAAAAACAGATCAACAAGAAAAGGAACACAAACGCTCTGTGTGAACTTAGCCTAACAACCGCATGACGGCCCCTTGTACTGAAGAACGCAGGAATGGATTAGTTACAATGAATTGTTACAGTTTTGGAGACATGTTAGTTCATTTTGGCCTTGACGTAACAGACGCTGCAAACAAATGATCCACCCAAAACCACTGACCTCACTGATCGCCTGGAGTGCTGTCACTGTAGCCAATCAGTGAGCTTGTGCTGTCTACACAGACGGAAGCTGAGCTCACTGATTGGCTGGTCCACTGTCACAACAGCCAATCAGTGAGCTTGTGCTGTCTACACAGATAGAAGCTGATCTCACTGATTGGCTGGTTCACTGTCACAACAGCCAATCAGTAAGCTTGTACCATCTACACAGACAGAAGCTGAGCTCACTGATCGCACGATCTGCTGTCACTGTAGCCAATCAGTGAGCTTTTGCGATCTACACAGACAGAAGCTGAACTCACTGATTGCCTGGAGTGCTGTCACTGTAGCCAATCAGTGAGCTTGTGCTGTCTACACAGACAGAAGCTGAGCTCACTGTGATTGGCTGGTTCTCTGTCACTGCAGCCAATCAGTGAGCTTGTGCGATCTACACAGACAGAAGCTGAGCTCACTGATCGCCCGATCGCCCAATCCGCTGTCACTGTAGCCAATCAGTGAGCTTGTGCTGTCTACACAGACAGAAGCTGAGCTCACTGTGATTGGCTGGTTCTCTGTCACTGCAGCCAATCAGTGAGCTTGTGCGATCTACACAGACAGAAGCTGAGCTCACTGATCGCCCGATCGCCCGATCCGCTGTCACTGTAGCCAATCAGTGAGCTTGTGCTGTCACAGACAGAAGCTGAGCTCACTGTGATTGGCTGGTTCTTTGTCACTGTAGCCAATCAGTGAGCTTTTGCGATCTACACAGACAGAAGCTGAGCTCACTGATTGCCTGGTCCACTGTTACTGCAGCCAATCAGTGAGCTTGTGCTGTCTACACAGAGAGAAGCTGAGCTCACTGATTGGCTGGTCCACTGTCACAACAGCCAATCAGTGCACTTGTGCTGTCTACACAGAGAGAAGCTGAGCTCACTGATTGGCTGGTCCACTGTCACAACAGCCAATCAGTGTGCTTGTGCCGTCTACCCAGACATAAGCTGAGCTCACTGATTGGCTGGTTCTCTGTCACTGCAGCCAATCAGTGAGCTTGTGTGATCTACACAGACAGAAGCTGAGCTCACTGATTGGCTACAGTGCTCTCCCATGTGAAGTCAGCGCTGCAGACAATTACAGCCACTGATGCTCAGCACTGGAACAGGGGTGTGTAGGTAAAGCACAGTTTGTTGTTGACTACTAAGGGAACTTATAAGAAAAACGTTTCTGAAAGTAGACAACCCCTTTAACTGGTCTTCTGGAGCGATCTCCTAGCTGAATATGACCTAAGGTTCCCTCTAGAGCTACATTTTGCAAAATTATTAGGGTTCTCGCTATTAATTTGGGAATTCACTGGCTGGATAAGATGAGATAGACTTTAGAAATATTTAATAGAAGTGACCCCACCCATTTCATCACCTAATGGTTACACTGCCCCTTTAAGACCGCAAATGACTATAATAAAAAAAAGTAAAAAGTTAAATAACCTGATGTAATTAGTGCATGTCAGGTCGCCCCCATGATACCCAATGCAGCTGCCTGTGTGTCACATACAGCAGGAGGGTGATTTTGGAAGTGGTGCCTCTGTGTGACGGGATGAGGAGAGATGCAGATTAGTTCGGGCACTCGGCGGATTCCTCCATAATCGTGATGTCAAGCTTTGTCTCTCAGGTTTATAAAGAAATGATGAAAAGGGCAATAAAATAGGAGACGGGACGCAGAGCGGTGCCACGAGCGGGGAGCCTGTCACCGCCATCAGAGGAAAGGGAATCATCACATCAACCCTGCAGAATTCGTGAAGGATTCTTCTATCTGTGCCCAAAAAAGTATTCAGATTTAAGGAAAGCTCTGATCATGATGTCATATCAGGCTGCATTCACACGCTGAAAATGATGAATATAACATTTATTACAGGCATAATAGCCATAGAAATGCACAAGGCTTTGGGGCTATGATCTAGTATTTTGAGAACTCTACTATGCACTTCCCCCCTGATGAAGCAAAAATAAGTGTTTTGCGAAACGTACGTTTCTTACTTCTGGCAGTTCTATCTCACTATGGAGATGTGCGGCAAACTGTTAAATGTTATTAAAACATTAAATATTATATAATATATATATATAATATGCACCACGCTAGGGACTGCAGCAGCTGTGATCTGCTTTTATAGTGGTTGTGACTCTCACAACCACACAAGGTGAAGCCTCTGATACCTATTTAGGTCATATTTTAGCTCTCAGACCCTTCATCCTCCCTACTTTAATTTTCTGAGATAATGACCTTTGGGGTTTCATTGGCTGTAAGCCATAATCATCAACATTAACAGAAATAAACACATGAAATAGATCCCTCTGTGTGTAGTGACTCTATATAAAATATGTGTTTCACTTGATGTATTGAATTACTGAAATAAATTAACTTTTTGATTATATTCTAATTTATTGAGACGCACGAGTAGGAGGAAGGCAATGGAGGCAAATATGGGAAGGAGCTCAATCACCTGCGGCACAGAGTATTTAAGGAGAGGGGGGTGCTGATCTTGGGGAGTGTGGAGTCATGATGATCTTTCTGATCATGGGATGATATCAGTGAGGATCGGGGCAGTGTTAAGACATATCAGAATGTCAATGGAGGCGAGTATGGAATCAGCTGGGTCACCTGCAGCACAGAGTATTTCAGGAGCAGGATAACCTGCGGCACTTCGGTGCTTTGTGTCACTATTTTGCATTTCCTCCAATAGTGTTTTTTCTTTCCTCCCATAATTCTTAATAATCCATCGAGTCCTAATTTTATATTCTCACGTCTAACGTTGGTAATCAATGGTTCTTCTTTGCAAAAGACGATGAAGAATCACGGTAATGAATGATATTAATTGCAATTAAAATAACGTGTTTCTCAGCTGTGCAAAAAACACAGGAAAATGAATTTTTTTCCCTAAGTCAATTATCTTAATATTGAAAAAAACTAAGAAAAATAATAAAATAATAAAATGATAATTATAATTTAAATAAATATTAAAATAGATAAAATACTAAATAAAATAATGAAAACACTTAAGTTGGATACAAAGTAAAATATTGAAATATGAATGATTGGAATAATTGAAGGATCGTGATGAAGAATTAATCAGATGTAATATATTCTGTGGACAGATAAGGGCTCGCCGGTGACCCCGGTGTGTTACATGGAGGCGCGCCGCGGACGCATGTTAAGAAGGGCATCTAGTTTTTTGCATGTGAAATCCGAGGAGACAACAGCGTGAGGAGATGCAGGTGTGGAACAAATGAGATTTGATGGGAGTTCAGTACCTGTAAGGATGATGGATTCAACCCAACACCCATCCTCCCCCGCTACCGCGCGCAGGAAAGGCCACAGCTGTCATACTTTGGAGTTGGGCCGCCGACTAAACTGTCTACGTGAGTCCCGGCTAAATGAACATGATGCACAAGGTTTCAGTACTTGGCGACGGGCCACGAGGACAGCGGATTCATTATTAAATACATCGCAACATTGTACCCGTCAGCTGCAGAGCTGTCACGTCTGCCAGCCCGAGCCCTGTGGTCCCCAGGAATCTGCCCCGGGCCATAGACAAGGTCATCGAGGGCCGCCTACAGCCCTGGGGCCTGAGGTTCGCCACCCCTGACTTAAGGGTTAAAAAACAAAAATCAACTGTGCCTCTCTTATCAGTGTGTGTGCTATTGTTTACTTATACTATAGGCTTTATTCCCCTGTAATTACCATTATATGACTACTTTGTCAGATGCAGGGGCGTATCCAGGGGGGGGGCAGCCGGACCTCTTGCCCCGGGCGCAACTCAGCGGAGTGCGCTGGCGGCACCCCCTCCCCCTCCCCTCCTCCTGCTACACCCGGCGGCCGCACACACATTACAGGGGTTTACATTACACAGTTTAGCGGCGCTTCCCTGAAAGGAAGTGCCCGACGTCACTTCCTCTTCCGCGCCAGTCTGGGGCCGCGGGGGCCACTGGGAGACTTGGCGGCAGCGGGTCCGGTGCGGGGTGACTGCAGGAGACCCCGGAAACTGACGGCGGAGGAGAGACGGCCTGGACGGGATGGGGTGAGTGTGACCCAGGAGTCGGGGGTGGAGGAGGGGGGGCACCAGGAGTGAGGAAAGCTGACAGCCATTAACACATTAACATCCCTCAATCCCCCCCCCCCCTCGTTCCTCACCTACCTTGGGGGGGGGCACCAAAATAGAAGTTTGCCCCGGGCGCCATCCCACCTTGGTACACCTCTGGTCAGATGCACGCCAGTCCGACATGGTCAATCTGTATAGAGACCCCGGTGTGGGCAGGGGCAGCTCTTCCAGCTCAGCTACATGCTTAAAACTAAATGCTTTGCTTATGTGAGAACAGCTACAGCCAGTAATCTATGTGACACATCATTGGATTCAGGGTCTCTACATTATGTTGCTGTTAGATTCCCTTTATCAGACATGTTCAGTTTGGATTCCCTTTTAGTTTGGTGAAGTGAAGCAGCACTGTTTTTTGCGTTTTTTTACCTATGTGTCGCGCCAAAGTTACAATACAGCCGAATCATAAAATGTTAATTGATGTAGCAGAATATTTGGATTCTGGAAAATATCATAATTCATGGAGAAAACATGCAAACCCCATGGGAACAAAAAGAGGAAAAATTAATCCGTTGTTCTACAATTTACCCTTCTGTCCGTTGTGGGTTCTTTTCCTTTATATTCATTTTACTTCTTGCTTTCCATTTTTTCGGTTCCTTCCGTTCGGATTTTCCGAATTCCGAGCAAAATCAATGATCATAAGAGAAGATCCAAGACTGAAAGTTTTTCCTCATCCGCCGCCTCCCTGAGAACACGTCTGTCCTGTGCCCTGCTAACTCAAAAACTTATAAGGTAGATCCGAATGAATGCCCGCGTCATATCCACTCAGGATGAAATATTTGAGAGTTATTTTGTAGGCTGAAATGATCCCAATGACAAAGTTAAACTGCCAGAGGACAGAATAGAAAGAGCAAGGTCACAGCACAGTAGCTGTAGGCAAGAGAATGTTACCTAAAATAATGCAGGAAGGGAAGCTGTTAAAAGAACACAAAGTAAAAAAAGTGACAAATACAGGTGCACCCAATGAATAGGAATATCATCAAAAAGATCATTTATTTCTGTAATTCAATACATAAAGTGAAACCCATATATTATATAGAGCCATTACACACAGAGGGATCGATTTCATGTGTTATTTCTGTTAATGTTGATGATTATGACTTACAGCCTATGAAAACCCAAAGGTCATTATCTCAGAAAATTGGAAGGGGTCTGAGAGTTAAAATATGACCTAAATAGGTATCAAAGGCTTCACCTGTGTGGTTGTGAGAGCCACAACCACTATAGAACCAGACCATGGCTGCTGCAGTCCTCAGCGTGGTGCATATAGAGTAGGGAGGATGAAGGGTTAAGAACCACGCTGCCGTATTCCACCAGACATCAAAGGGTGGATATAATATTGATTTATTAGTCAACGTGTTTCATGACATGGCAATATGATATTGATTTGTCCTGAGGAAGGGGCCAAGGAGCCCTGAAACGCGTTGACTAATAAATCAATATTATATTCACCCTTTGATGTCTGGTGGAATACGACAAGCAGTTTTTAATCCTTCATCCTCCCTAGTTTAATTTTCTGAGATAATGACCTTTGGGTTTTCATTGGCTGTTAGCCATAATCATCAACATTAACAGAAATAAACACTGAAATAGATCCCTCTGTGTGTAATGACTCTATATAATATATGGTTTCACTTTATGTGTTGAATTACTGAAATAAATTAACTCTGATGATATTCTAATGTATTGAGATGCAACCTGTATTCTAAAATATCCCTCTACTTATGCCTTGAAGCACATCTGTCATCAGAGCACAAGACGAGCCTCCAGGAGCGACTGAATCTGGCCTGGTGAGAGGAGATTGAGTTACACTTATGGTGGGTTTACACACACCAATTTATCTGTCAATATCTGAAGAATCTCTGGTTGCATGAAATCATGGATACATTGCTCCATTTTGTGGCTGTGTACAACATGGAGCAATGTATCCATGATTTCAATGCAACCAGAGATTGGTTCAGAGATTGAACAGATAAATTGGTGTGTGTAAACCCACCATTAATGTTATGACCCTCTCCAATTTTACCTAATGACCCCCTGTCCACACACACACTCACTCTCATACTCAAATTCACACACACACATTCACACTTACACACACACTCACAATTACACACACTCACAATCACACACACATTCACACTCATACACACACACACACTCACATACATTCACACACTCACACACACACTCATACATACACTCATACACACACACACACACGTGATCACATCACACAGCATACACACCTCATAGACACACGCTCACACACACGTCACACCCACACTCACATACTTCACACTCACACACTCATAAGACACTCATAACATACACTTACCACTACACACACGTGATCACACTCACCACACTCTGTGCTCTTGTTCTTTCTGTTTATGTTTACACAATGTAACACATCATCCATACATATTTGTGGTGGCCGGGACCTGCCATCCTGGTGTCGGCAGATCAATGGCGCTGCTGTGGCCGCCGGTCAGAGGTGCGACACTCTCAGCTGTGAGATGGATTTGGCGTCTCATCGTAACGAGCTGCTTTCATTGTGTTGCATTCATCTTCAGAGACCATTTTCCGTCACAGTGTCGGCCATTACTCACGGAGGACATTAGTCCAGCTGTCGGTGTCATCGTAAGTAGCATCTCTGGATAAATTAATTTTTCAATAAACATAATGGGTCATCGTGGCTAAGTGGATCTGCCACATCCCTGAGATGGATGAGACGGAGCTCGGCATCCCACGCCGTGGATACGGATTTATATCTCTACATTACGTCGTGATGAGATCGTCCATTGGAAATTCTAGTTTCATGGAAATGCTAAAATGTGAAGATTACATTTCACATAATTTATTGAAGTCTCTGATCAAATAAAGTCCAAACTCCCTGATACCAAGAAATGTGCCGGGTCAACAGGTACCTATGGGGCGTTGGGTGTTTCTTAATGATACTTTAAGGATTAGAATATTTATTATACATTTCTTACATAGCACCATCATATTCCACAGCGCTTCACATTTATTATCATCACTCTCCCCATTGGGGCTCACCATCTATACATCCTATCAGTATGCCCTTGGAATGTGGGAGGAAAACAGAGAACCCAGAGGAAACCCACGAAAACACATGGAGAACATGCAAACGTCTTGGAGATGTCATCATTGGTGGGATTTGAAGGCAGGACCCCAGCGCTGTAAGGCTGTAGTGCTAACTGCCGAGCTATCGTATACAATGCTAACCATGGAGCTTCCTTCCTCCAGTGTTAACCAATGAGCCATTGTATACAGTGCTAACCACTGAGCCATCGTATACAGTGTAACCACTGAGCCATCGTATACAGTGCTAACCACTGAGCCACCCTTCATTCAATGTTAACCACTGAGCCACGTATACAGTGCTAACCACTAAGCACCTTACAGTGCTAACCACTGAGCCACTATGTACAGTGCTAACCCTGAGCCACCATATACAGTGCTAACCACTGGGTCACTCTTCCTCAACTGCTAAACACTGACCCATCGTATACAGTGCTAACCACTGAGCCAACCTATTCAGTATTAACCACTGACCCATCATATACAGTGCTAACCACTGAAGCACCCTTCTACAGTGTAACCACTGAGCCACACTTCAGGGCTAACCACTGACCACGTGTACAGTGCTAACCACTGAGCCACCATTACAGTGCTAACCACTGAGCCCCATACAGTGCTAACCACTGGGCCACCGTGTACAGTGCTAATCCTCTGAGCCACTGTGTACAGTGCTAACACTGAGCCACCACACAGTGCTAACCACTGAGCCACCGTGTACAGTGCTAACCACTGAGCCACCATATACAGTGCTAACCACTGAGCCACATACAGTGCTAACCACTGAGCCCCATACAGTGCTAACCACTGGGCCCACGTGTACAGTGCTATCCTCTGAGCCACTGTGTACAGTGTTAACCACTGGGCCACTGTGTACAATGCTAACCACTGAGCCACCATATACAGTGCTAACCACTGAGCCACCATATACAGTGCTAACCACTGAGCCATCATATACAATGCTAACCACTGAGCCACCATGTACAATGCTAACCACTGAGCCACTATGTACAGTGCTAACCACTGAGCTACCATATACAGTGCTAACCACTGAGCCATCATATACAATGCTAACCACTGAGCCACCATATACTGTGCTAACCACTGAGCCACCATATACAGTACTAACCATTGAGCCACCCTTCCTACAGTGCTAACCACTGGTCGCCACTATGTACAGTGCTAACCACTAAGCCACCTTATACAGTGCTAACCACTGAGCCACCTTATACGTGCTAACCAATGAGTCACCATATACAGTGCTAACCACTGATCCACCATATACAGTGCTAACCACTGAGCCACCATATACAGTGCTAACCACTGAGCAACCATACAGTGCTAACCACTGAGCCACCATATACAGTGCTAACCACTGAGCCACCATATACAATGCTAACCACTGAGCCACCATGTACAGTGCTAACCACTGAGCCACCGTATACAGTGCTAACCACTGAGCCATCATATACAATGCTAACTACTGAGCCACCATGTACAATGCTAACCACTGAGCCACATGTACATGCTATCCACTGAGCCACCTATATACAGTGCTAAGCACTGAGCCACCATATACAGTGCTAACCACTGAGTCACCATGTACAGTGCTAACCACTGAGCCACTATGTACAGTGCTAACCACTGAGCCACCATGTACAGTGCTAACCACTCACCACCATGTACAGTGCTAACCACTGAGCCACCATATACAGTGCTAACCACTGAGCCACCATATACATGCTAACCACTGAGCCACCATGTACAGTGCTAACCACTAAGCCACCTTATACAGTGCTAACCACTGAGCCACTTATACGTGCTAACCAATGAGTCACCCTTCTACAGTGCTAACCACTGAGCCACCTTATACAGTGCTAACCAACTGAGCCACCTTATACAGTGCTAACCACTGAGCCACCATATACAGTGCTAACCAATGAGCCACCCTTCCTACAGTGCTAACCACTGTGATGCTATGTACAGTGCTAACCACTAAGCCACCTTATACAGTGCTAACCACTGAGCCACCTTATACAGTGCTAACCAATGAGCCACCTTCTACAGTGCTAACCACTGAGCCACTATTACAGTGCTAACCCAGTAAGCCACCGTACAGTGCTAACCACTGAGCCACCTTATACAGTGCTAACCACTGAGCCACCGTATACAGTGCTAACCACTGAGCACACTGTATTCAGTGCTAACCACTGAGCCACCTTATACAGTGCTAACCACTGAGCACCCTTTCTACAATGCTAATCATTGAGCCATTATATTTGGTGCTAACGACTGAGCCACCCTTCCTACTATGCTAACCACTGTGCCACCATATACAGTGCTAACCACTGTGCCACCATATACAGTGCTAACCACTGTGCCACCATATACAGTGCTAACCACTGAGCCACCATTACAGTGCTAACCACTGAGCCACCATTACAGTGCTAACCACTGAGCCACCATATACAGTGCTAACACTGACCACCATATACAGTGCTAACCACTGGGCCACCGTACAGTGCTAACCACTGAGCCCCATGTACAGTGCTAACCACTGAGCCACTTTATACAGTGCTAACCACTGAGCCACCTTATACAGTGCTAACCACTGAGCACCATTACAGTGCTAACATGAGCACCATATACAGTGCTAACACTGAGCCACCATACAGTGCTAACACTGAGCCACCATATACAGTGCTAACCACTGACCACCATATACAGTGCTAACCACTGGGCCACCGTACAGTGCTAACCACTGAGCCCCATGTACAGTGCTAACCACTGAGCCACTTATACAGTGCTAACCACTGAGCCACCGTATACAGTGCTAACCACTGAGCCACCACATACAGTGCTAACCACTGAGCCACCTTATACAGTGCTAACCACTGTGCCACCATATACAGTGCTAACATGAGCCACATACAGTGCTAACCACTGAGCCACCTATACTGTGCTAACCACTGAGCCACCCTTTCTACAATGCTAATCATTGAGCCATTATATACAGTGCTAACCACTGAGCCACCGATGCCGCCCTATAAATTCTGGAGGCCTCTAGATGTCTCACACAAAATAGATACATTGGACAAACTCTTATGTCAGGGCAGGGAATTTCTTGTCATTGGGGGGTGGTCTGTTAATTAATGGGGGCATGAATATTTTGGTTTTGCAAGTTGATAGACCACAGAATAATTTTCTTTAGCAGATTCAAGGTGCCCACAGCAATAGATACACAATGGATTCATCAGCCGTGGAGCATTTACATAGGTAGCAGAATGTTCCCTGATTGCAGATACATGCTAGAACTTTAAAGAAAAAAAAAAGAAGGCTAGAGGGGTGCAAAAAAAGCCCCTTTGTGTTGATATTTGACATAGCGTCACTTCTGGGAGCTTACAACCTCTTTAATGGAAGGTCACAAAGTTTAACAGCACCTCTCCTATCTTCAGGTTGCACGTGGTATTGCAGCATTGAAAGCCCAGCTTGGTTTTGTATCATCACTTTTATCACAGTCGCTTTGCTTCTTTACCAGTTTTTATACGTCACAGCTTGAAACCTTTCTCTTCACTGACATGACCACTCAACCTACATGGGCGATTATATGTAATTGTGCCAAATTGCACCATTACTGTCAAGCATCAAGCACTCCTGTGCTGACTTTGTGCACCATGGCAATACTGCAGGTATCATGTTAGTAATAGAGCACCATCTAGTGGTGCACAAGGCACCTGCAAGCAAAAAACGTTCCAAAATAGCGCATAAGATCAAGAATCCTGCAAAACTGTGCATATAAATTCCACCTTTTGCGTGTAATACATTGTCAGATGGTTGGAAGGTAAGGTGTTAACGCCGGCTCTGAGGTTGAGGCATGAAGCTATCATTTTCTCCTTAGCACAATCTCAGTTGAGAGATGACATGCTTAAATTCAAAGCTCTTTTTTAAGCCTCCGTGTGTAATTTTGTCATTATAGAACTGCTTCTATTTTAGTGCGAATGTTGAACACTCCCCGCAGCCGAGAGACAACCTGCGGAATCAGGGAGAGACACAATTGCGCGTGATTATTTCGCTGTTGTTGACAACACTTTACGGAGAAGCATCTGCAGCCTTCATGTCAGTCATTAAGCCGCATTCCAGCTCCAACAAAGCTTTTAGTTACTTTAATTGTAGAAGTAATTTCGCCTCCGATGCATTCAGGTAGAAGAGGAGTTTATTATTTGCATTAAAATGCATCGCGCCAAAAATCAATCTAACCCGCGCCGCATTGTTACATACATTACCGGCCCGGCTTTGTCTCCCATTGATATCTGAACTTCAGATCGAGCGGCACAATCGCTGCAAGTAATTACCAGACTCTGAAGAGCTGATGGGACTCCTCAGATTGAGAATTAGGGACCGGACAAATAAAAAAGAGAAGTAAAATGTGACTGGTTCATACAACTGGCACAACCCCAATGAAAGGAGCCATCGCTGCCTGACGAGCGGCACAGGCGCTCAATAATATCGGATTCTGGGCACAAAAGAAAGAATTCTGAATGTGGCATTAACGAGAAAATCAGATTCAGGAGCTTTATAGCCAGGGAATAAAAACGATCAAATGTGCTAGGTAATATGGTGACAACCTGTAAAGCTGGACTGTGACGGATGGATATAAAGATGACAGATATGAGATAGATAGATAGATAGATAGACAGACAGACAGACAGACAGACAGTAGTGTAACTAGAGTCTGATGAGCCCCATGTTGGTCAAGTGTTTTGGCCCCTTTAGCATTCTAAATGCTATAAACACATATGAATTGCCCCTCCTTCCCCTTCATTATGTAGTAATGTCAGCCATCCAAGTATATAAGTCACCCATCCTGGTATATATGTAACCCATCCTGATACATATGTCTTCATCCTGGTATATATGATCCCCTTCAAGGTATATAAGTCAGCCACCCTGGTATATATGTCCCCATCCAGTTATATATGTGGCCCATCCTGATATATATATCCCTATCCTGGTATATATGATCCTCCTCCTGGTACTTATGTCCTCCATGCTGGTATAAATGTTCCCCATCATGGTATGTATTCCCCATCCTGGTATATATGTTCCCCATCTTGGTATATATGTTCCCCATCCTGGTATATATGTCTTCATCCTGGCACTGTATATATGATCCACTTCCTAGTATATAAGTCTCACATCCTGGTATATATGTCGCCATCCTGGTATATATTCCCCTTCCAGGTATACATTCCACATCCTGGTATATATTCCCTATCCAGGTATATATTCCCCATCTTGGTATATATGTCGCCCATCTTGGTATACACTGTGTGCAGAATTATTAGGCAAATGAGTATTTTGATCACATAATTTTTATACATGTTGTCCTACTCCAGGCTGTATAGGCTGAGAGCCAACTACCAATTAAGTAAATCAGGTAATGTGCATCTCTGTAATGATGAGGGATGTGGTGTAATGACATCAGCACCCTATATAAGGTGTGCTTAATTATTAGGCAAATGCCTCTCCTCAGGCAAAATGGGTCAGAAGAGAGATTTGACAGGCTCTGAAAAGTCCAAAGCTGTGAGATGTCTTGCAGAGGGATGCAGCAGTATTGAAATTGCCAAACATTTGAAGCGTGATCACCGAACAATCAAGCGTTTCATGGAAATAGCCAACAGGGTCGCAAGAAGTGTGTTGGACAAAAAAGGCGCAAAATAACTGACCATGAATTGAGGATAATCAAGCGTGAAGCTGCCAAGATGCCATTTGCCACCAGTTTTGCCATATTTCAAAGCTGCAACATCACTGGAGTATCAAAAAGCACAAGGTGTGCTATACTCAGGGACATGGCCAAGGTAAGGAAGACTGAAAAACCACCACCTCTGAACAAGAAACATAAGATAAAATGTCAAGACTGGGCCAAGAAATATCTTAAGACTGATTCTTCAAAGGTTTTATGGACTGATGAAATGAGAGCGACTCTTGATGGCCAGATGGATGGGCCAGAGGCTGGATCAGTAAAGGGCAGAGCGCTCCACTCCGACTCAGACACCAGCAAGGTGGAGGTGGGGTACTGGTATGGGCTGGGATCATCAAAGATGAACTTGTGGGACCTTTTCGGGTTGAGGATGGAGTGAAGCTGAACTCCCGAACCTACTGCCAGTTTCTGGAAGACAACTTCTTCAAGCAGTGGTACAGGAAGAAGTCGGTATCGTTCAAGAAAAACATAATTTTCATGCAGGACAATGGTCCATCACATGCATCCAACTACTCCACAGCTTGTCTGGCCAGTAAAGGTCTAAAAGAAGAAAAAATAATGACCTGGCCCCCTTGTTCACCTGATCTGAACCCCATAGAGAACCTGTGGTCCCTCCTAAAATGTAAGATCTACAGGGAGGGAAAACAGTACACCTCTGGGAACAGTGTCTGGGAGGGAAAACAGTACACCTCTGGGAACAGTGTCTGGGAGGGAAAACAGTACACCTCTGGGAACAGTGTCTGGGAGGGAAAACAGTACACCTCTGGGAACAGTGTGTGGGAGGCTGTGGTGGCTGCTGCACGCAATGTGGATCGTAAACAGATCAAGCAACTGACAGAATCTATGGATGGAGGCTGCTGAGCGGCATCATAAAGAAAGGGGGCTATATTGGGCATTAATATTTTTTGTGTTTTGTTTTTGCATGTCAGAAATGTTTTTTTGTTTTTTAATTTCGTGCAGTTATATTGGTTTACCTGGTGAAAATAAACAAGTGAGATGGGAATATATTTGGTTTTTACTAAGTTGCCTAATAATTCTGCACAATAATAGTTACCTGCACAAACAGATATCCTCCTAAGAGCCAAATCTAAAAACCCCACTCCAACTTCTAAAAATATTAAGCTTTGATATTTATGAGTCTTGGGTTGATTGAGAACATAGTTATTGATCAATAATAAAAATAATGCTCTAAAATACAACTTGCCTAATAATTCTGCACACAGTGTATATTTTCCCAAACCTGGTATATATGTCAACATGCTGGTATAGATGTCCCCCATCCTGGTATATTTGTTCCCCATCCTGGGCCCCTTCTTGGTGTATACACCATAGTTCACATTCTAGCACTTAAATTCTACTCAACATTCCCGGCCCCCTCCCATGTACCATAACATCCTCCTCTGTAGCCGATGCAGTGACCGGCAGCTGACATCAGTGTGCCTGCTATAGCAACACATGACCTCACTGTCATGCACAGCCAGTCACCACCGATGACAGCTGCCGTCCTCTGTTTGGCCAGCCATGTGTATTGTAGTGAGGGACCCTATGGGTCTCTGTGCCACGATGCATTTCATGATACATGGCAGCACACATTATACATCATCATATCACTGTACAGCAGAGGATCACAGTGTGTATTTGACCCGCCCAGGCCAGGGTACTCACAGCTCGGGCACGGTGTCAGGGGAACACTATCACTGGTGGCTACACCCAAGTGGGGGTCGGTGACTTCTCAAATACAGTTGTTGTTGGAATGGTTCATGACGCCACCTGTAGTACCTGGTGAGAGATCACCAGCGCCGCTGCAGTCCTCCGGAGGGCGGTGGTATTGTGGCAAGGGTTGTATAGCTCCCTACAGGTGAAGCTGGCCTCCGGGGCAGCGTTAGCTGAAATAAAAGTTCAATGATGGCAATACAGAGACACAAAGGCAGTTTCACTCTTTCCGGGTACTTTACTGGGAACAAGCATCCAACGAATACATAGTCCATAGTTCAGTAATGATGTCATTCACAGGTAACCTTTCGGGTGACTGTAAATGGATGCAAGGCGGTTTGGAGGTACCCGCAGTATGCCTTAGTTACCGAACCCGTGTCCTGTTAGCCCTGCCTCGGATAAGGCTCTCCCCAGCCCCCCTGACTTTAGTAATCGAGTTCTTATCTCTCTCTATCTCTCTCTCTGCTACCTGGACCCCGACCTCTATGGAGAACCGGGTGGTCGGCTCCATGTGTGGCAGGGTGCTGTGGCTGGTAAACAGGTCGCAGCAACCGGAGATGCTACGGAGGTGGACTCCGGCCGTTTCCTCAGATCCAGCTTTCCGTGGTGGACTGGGGAAGCTCCCCGGAGTATGGTTGCTGTGCACTGGGGTTCCCCCTTTTTCTCTCGGGCCCAGACTCACGCATCAGGCACCCTCTCTCAAGGTCCTCTCAGGACCCCCTTTCATCTTCCCTCAGGTCTAGTCTGCAACTCGTCTGTTCTGACCTTCCAACTTTCCTAACCCTCCCCCTAGGGTACCACCCCAGCTTCAGTGTGGGAGTGCTGGAATTAGCTCCCTCCTACCAACCCTGCATCCACTTACAGTTGGGATAATTACACTGCTTTTACGGGTGTAATACCCCGGTGTGACACCTGACCAACGGGTGCGCCACATATTTATATCTGCTTGGTGATATGATTGCTGTTTGAGGGGAGAACACCCCTGTTCATACATTACATAGGATGGTAATCAGGGGCAGGATTGTAATGTGACCATGGGGCCGGTGGCCACACCCCCTGTTCATACAGTAGTATGAGGAGGCAGGAATGTAAGATGATCCTGGAGCCCCCTGGGTCCACACCCCCGACACACCTTGTGTCACTGCAGCAGCATGAGGCTGAATTTCTCTGTCCCCAAAGGGAGGGGTGAGGAGCAGATATCATTTTATTGAATTATAAGAGATCTATAGATCCTAGAACAGCAGTGTACAGCTCTGCTTCATCATGTAGGAGGGCAGGGACTGGACTAAAAAGTTTTCCTTAAATTTTCCCCTTTAAGAAGAATTTAAAAATGTGTTCCTAAGATGTGATGATAGGGAGTCTGATTGTCGTGAGCATTATCTGATGTGCGCCATTGTATTTCCATGTAGTGATGATGGGATGTTGTGCAGGCCATTCGGCAGAGGATCCCTCCTTCCGCAGCCGGCGCTGTGCTGACCCCTGTGTACGGTTATGGCTGGGGCTGGAGCACGGAGCGCCTCTACAGATGATTCCCGGCTCCTCGGACACTTTGAAGTCATTTCTGCTTTATGGCGCATAATTCTGGAATAATATCAGCTCCAGCCATGAGCCATAAATCTCCGCTAATTCATATGCGCCACTTGTACTTCATGAATAGCAAGTTTTAAAGAGACATTAACCCAATAATATTTCCTTTGGATCCCTCTAATGTGAACATTAACCGAGGAAACATATTCTTGTTCTAGTTGTGTCCTTTCCCGGGATGATATCAGCTGAATGTTCATTAGGCGACATAAGACGGGTGAAACCGATGAAGCTACCGCGGCTTCATATTCATTCCACAGCACTGACTCATACTGTTTGCATATAGCAGTGATTTGTATGCTGGCGGTACGGCTATTTAGACACTGTATAGTGAATTATGTATGGTGCTGGCCGTACTATATTATATTGTGTAGACAAGTGTCTTTAGCTATAATATGTATCTGTTATTTAGGCACCATACTGTTTGATGGTATTTTTTATCATCATATTTTTGCATTATGGGACAGTATTTTTCAGCCACTGGACAGAATATTATATATGGTGATGACTGTCATGTATGTTACTGTGTAGGCAGGTGTATGGCAGTGATATTTGGGCACCATACTGTATAGTACAGTCTCTTATTTGTGCACTGATTTCTGTCATCTATAGTGGGAGGCAGAACAGAGGGCACAGTACCGGGCATTATCCAGAGGGCACAGTACAGGGCATTATCCAGAGGGTACAGTACCGGGCATTATCCAGAGGGCACAGTACAGGGCATTATCCAGAGGGTACAGTACAGGGCATTATCCAGAGGGCACAGTACAGGGCATTATCCAGAGGGTACAGTACCGGGCATTATCCAGAGGGCACAGTACAGGGCATTATCCAGAGGGCACAGTACAGGGCATTATCCAGAGGGTACAGTACCGGGCATTATCCAGAGGGCACAGTACAGGGCATTATCCAGAGGGCACAGTACAGGGCATTATCCAGAGGGCACAGTACAGTGCATTATCCAGAGGGCACAGTACCGGGCATTATCCAGAGGGCACAGCACAGGGTATTATCCAGGGGGCACAATACAGGGCATTATCCAGAGGGCACAGTTACAGGGCATTATCCAGAGGGCACAGTACAGGGCATTATACAGAGGGCACAATACAGGGCATTATCCAGAGGGCACAGTTACAGGGCATTATCCAGAGGGCACAGCACAGGGCATTATCCAGAGGCACAGTAAAGGGCATTATCCAGAGGGCACAGTACAGGGCATTATACAGAGGGCACAATACAGGGCATTATACAGAGGGCACAGTACTGGGCATTATCCAGAGGGCACAGCACAGGGCATTATCCAGAGGCACAGTAAAGGGCATTATCCAGAGGGCACAGCACAGGGCATTATCCAGAGGGCACAGCACAGGGCATTATCCAGAGGCACAGTACAGGGCATTATACAGAGGGCACAATACAGGGCATTATCCAGAGGGCACAGTAAAGGGCATTATCCAGAAGGAACAGCACAGGGCATTATCCAGAGGGCACAGCACAGGGCATTATCCAGAGGCACAGTACAGGGCATTATCCAGAGGGCACAGTACAGGGCATTATCCAGAGGGCACAACATAGGGCATTATCCAGAGGGCACAGTACAGGGCATTATCCAGAGGGCACAACATAGGGCATTATCCAGAGGGCACAGCACAAGGCATTATACAGAACACAGGGCATTATCCAGAGGGCACAGTACAGGGCATTATCCAGAGGGCACAATACAGGGCATTATCCAGAGGGCACAACACAGGGTATTATCCAGAGGGCAGAGTACAGGGCATTATCCAGAGGGCACAGTACCAGGCATTATCCAGAGGGCACAGTACAGGGCATTATCCAGAACACAGGGCATTATCAAGAGGGCACAACACAGGGCATTATCCAGAGGGCACAACACAGGGCATTATCCAGAGGGCACAGTACAGGGCATTATCCAGAGGGCACAGTACAGGGCATTATACAGAGGGCACAGTACAGGGCATTATACAGAGGGCACAGTACAGGGCATTATACAGAGGGCACAGTACAGGGCATTATACAGAGGGCACAGTACAGGGCATTATACAGAGGGCACAGTACAGGGCATTATCCAGAGGGCACAGTACAGGGCATTATCCAGAGGGCACAGTACAGGGCATTATACAGAGGGCACAGTACAGGGCATTATCCAGAGGGCACAGCACAGGGTATTATCCAGAGGGCAGAGTACAGTGCATTATCCAGAGGGTACAGTTACAGGGCATTATCCAGAGGGCACAGTACAGGGCATTATACAGAGGGCACAATACAGGGCATTATCCAGAGGCACAGTAAAGGGCATTATCCAGAGGGCACAGCACAGGGCATTATCCAGAGGCACAGTACAGGGCATTATCCAGAGGGCACAGTACTGGGCATTATCCAGAGGGCACAGTACAGGGCATTATCCAGAGGGCACAGCACAGGGTATTATCCAGAGGGCACAATACAGGGCATTATCCAGAGGGTACAGTTACAGGGCATTATCCAGAGGGCACAGTACAGGGCATTATACAGAGGGCACAATACAGGGCATTATCCAGAGGGCACAGTAAAGGGCATTATCCAGAGGGCACAGCACAGGGCATTATCCAGAGGGCACAGCACAGGGCATTATCCAGAGGCACAGTACAGGGCATTATCCAGAGGGCACAGTACAGGGCATTATCCAGAGGGCACAGCACAAGGCATTATACAGAACACAGGGCATTATCCAGAGGGCACAATACAGGGCATTATCCAGAGGGCACAACACAGGGCATTATCCAGAGGGCAGAGTACAGGGCATTATCCAGAGGGCACAGTACCAGGCATTATCCAGAGGGCACAGCACAGGGTATTATCCAGAGGGCACAGCACAGGGCATTATCCAGAACACAGGGCATTATCAAGAGGGCACAACACAGGGCATTATCCAGAGGGCACAACACAGGGCATTATCCAGAGGGCAGAGTACAGTGCATTATCCAGAGGGCACAGTACAGGGCATTATCCAGAGGGCACAGTACAGGGCATTATCCAGAGGGTACAGTTACAGGGCATTATCCAGAGGGCACAGTACAGGGCATTATCCAGAGGGCACAGTTACAGGGCATTATCCAGAGGGCACAGCACAGGGCATTATCCAGAGGCACAGTAAAGGCCATTATCCAGAGGGCACAGCACAGGGCATTATCCAGAGGGCACAGCACAGGGCATTATCCAGAGGCACAGTACAGGGCATTATCCAGAGGGCACAGCACAGGGCATTATCCAGAGGGCACAGTACAGGGCATTATCCAGAGGGCACAGCACAGGGCATTATACAGAACACAGGGCATTATCCAGAGGGCACAGCACAGGGTATTATCCAGAGGGCACAGCACAGGGCATTATCCAGAACACAGGGCATTATCCAGAGTGCACAACACAGGGCATTATCCAGAGGGCACAGTACAGGGCATTATACAGAGGGCACAGCACATGCCATTTTCCAGAGGGCACAGTACAGGGCATTATCCAGAGGGCACAGCACATGGCATTATCCAGAGGGCACAGCACAGGGCATTATCCAGAGGGCACAGCACAGGGCATTATCCAGAGGGCACAGCACAGGGTATTATCCAGAGGGCACAGCACAGGGCATTATCCAGAGGGCACAGTACAGGGTATTATCCAGAGGGCACAGCACATGGCATTATCCAGAGGGCTCAGTACAGTGCATTATCTAGAACACAGGGCATTATCAAGAGGGCACATCATAGGGCATTATCCAGAGGGCACAGCACAGGGCATTAGCCAGTCAAAGTTGGCCTTTATGTCTACACTGGTGATCAAAATTAGATAACAACACCCAATTACCTTAATGTTAAGGTCTTGGTGTTGTCCTATGTGAAAATATCCTAACATGAGTAAATTAGCAGGATTTTAAGGTTATTTCATAAATCAAATATATTCTAAAGCTCAGAATAAAAATGTGAATGAGATAAATGAGAAGGAACACTGATCAAAATGATAGAACACTTCCAGATATCTGCAAGTCATTGGAGTTAATCTGGCACCTGGTGCTAATTTCTTTAATTTATCTGACAAACCCTATGTAAGTGGCAGCCTAACTTTCCAGTTTGCACTCACTTTGCAAAATGGTGACAGAAAGCCTCCGGTAGCAGATTGTCCAGATGAAGGGCTCATCCTATTAGCCACAGCAACAGAAGTTGGTCGTTCCAAGTCTGTGATTTCTAGAATATTGCATCTTTACAACATCACAAACTGTTAAAAGTCCCCCAAGAAGGCTGGTTGCCCTAGAAAGACAAATGCAAGAGAGGACAGGATAATGTAGAGAATCTCCATGGGTAATCGTTTCAACACAGCAGCCAGAATAGCTCGTCAGCTCAGCACTGAACAGGGTAAGGATCTGTCTTGTCATACAGTATCACAACATTTAGGAGCATTTGGACTGAAAGCCCACTCTGCAGTGACCAAACCTCTCATTAGCAGAAAGAATCAAAAGACTAGAGTATGTTGTATGGACAGAGGAGAAGTGGTCCACAGTTCATTTTAGTGATGAAAGTTACATTATTTGGGTCTGATGGGAAACATTATGTTCGTCAACAAACTGGGGAAAGATTGAACCCAAAGTGTGTAAAGAAGTCAGTTAAAGGTGTTGGATCATGGTTTAGGGAATGTTTTCTGCTGCAGGTGTTGGACTTCTCATACAGCTACACGGTAGAGAGTACAAGTCTGTATCCAACCTTCTTCAACAACATGTGGTTCCTTACTTGAGTTCAGCACTCAATCAGCCAGCAATTTTCATGCAGGACAATGAAACAGAAACAGAGTCCTGATCTAAACTTAATAGAAATCCTCTGGAAAATGATTGGTGACAAAGGTATGACCAAGAAACCACAACAGTCACAGAATTGTGGAAGAGACTGGAAAAAGAGTGGAGCAAAATCCCCCTAGAGCAATGTGAGAGACTAGTGATGACCTGTGGCCACAGATGTGCTGAAGTCATTCAAAGCGAAGGCCTGTACACAGCAAAGCCTGTACACAGCAAAGCCCTGTACACAGCAAAGGCCTGCACATAGCAAAGGCCTGCACATAGCAAAGGCCTGCACATAGCAAAGGCCTGTACATAGCAAAGGCCTGTACATAGCAAAGGCCTTTACACTTAATACTGATTGGTGACTGTTGTAACCTTTACAACATTTAGGTTTAATCTTTGTCTACAGTCATTGCTGTTCTCTAATTATGATCATCACGTTTTCTGTAAAATAAAGGTTTATAAACTTTGGTTATTTTGGAAACGCCTGTTCTAGTGGCATGGTACACCCCTTACACAAACACCGCCAAATGTTCATCAATGTAGATTACATTCTGTATGAGAAAATCAAGTGATCGTACATTGTTCTGTAGTTTTGATCTCCAGCGTATATCTGACGATTCACAACTGATACAAGTGTTGGCGTTTGTTCCATTTTTGTTGGTTACGTATTCCTTGTCCTGGTGATGGGAACCACAACTTCTACAATGTAGAAACCATATTATAACAGAGGTTTTAGCATGTGCAGGGAAAGAGCTTATACAAACTCTGTGCAAGGGACATTTCTTAACATTTCCTTCTTTGATTTTTTTTTTCTTTCTTTTTTTTTGTTGTAAAACAACTCTACATCCTATTTTAATGATCAGCATGAGACCTAGAGATGAAATGCTCCCCGCTGTTGGAGATGACAGAACACAATGCACATGGAATCCAAAGAGAAGAAGCAAAGGAGAAAATGTCCTTTCCCTTCAATCCATTTCCTTGTTTACGCCTGTGGGTGTCAGCAGGTCGTCGCTTTCTTGCTTTTTTTTTCCATTTAAAGATCAAGGTCGTTGCAAAGGTCAGAGGTCAAGGGCAGAAAGGCACAAATTGATCCAGGCTGCAGGGGGTCTAACCTTGATGTCACAAATGTTGCCCCCTTCCCAAACCAAGTGTGCACGGCATTACAATTCATAGCCCATATCATCTCAACTACAGAGCAATTTCCTCTGAAAATTCCAAAATATACTATGTAAGCCTTTTGACCTTGAAATGACCAATGAGTTTCTCTAAAACAATGGGTAAATGATAGATGTTAGACCTAATTGGTCACTGGTACCTCTTTCATTCTCACCATCATGACCAGGGTAAGACAAGCCACCAGTGCATACAAACCTATGGGGTTGTGAAACAAACCTCGGCTTAAAGAAGGTTTTATTTATTTGGGGGCATTAGCCGCTTTCCCACGATGATGACGAAAATGGCTTTATTTGAATTTCTCTGACCTTTCCCTTTAATTTTGTATACTTGACCTTTACCATTCACGTTCCTATTCTCCAGAAAACGAGTGGAGTGTAGGCGAGAGGATGCGCCATCAATAATAAATGTTGTATCAACTCCCGGCGCCTTGGGCAACGTCAGCTGTAAATGCGGCCGTGCAATAAGCCACTTTTGTTGCTCACTTTAATTTACTGCTTAAATGGCTTCAAAGCGCTCAGAGGATGGGAGTCATTTTCTTACTTGAATACATTTGCCTTTAAGTGTAAAGCAGAAATAAAAGAAAGGGAGGCCGTAATCCTAATTAGTTTGCTTGACCTAGACTTGAGATTTCGCTTGATTGCCTGGTAATTCTTTTGCCGCCTCCAACCGGTTTCTACATAAAGTTCCTGGATATAGAGCGTGCTCAGCGTGGATCCTGCTCTTATACGGGGCTCTCCCGAGTGGACCATGGGGTAAGACTTTGGCTGCCATTACTGTTTTTGAGTCTTCCTTAGCCCAGGTGGCTTTAGTTGATAATTGTCTTGACTTTTGTTTGACCTTAAGGGCCATTCCTGGGTCAGAACCCAAAGCCACTGATACTCTGAGGTCTAGTCCAAGCCACTGTCCACAGATCCCCTTATCCTTTCTGTATTCCCTCCATGAATTTTCATATGATATGATACAATGAGCAAATTCACGTCGCAAAATGACAAAAATCATGATAGACCTTGATTGACCCATTTTTAGATGGTAGGGTACACTATACACCAGTGGTATCTGTTGTGTGACAGATCTGTGTCTTTTATTATAGAGTTGAGCCGGGATGGGATCCTAATTTGTAGACATGAAAAGAAAGATCTACAGGGTATACTTGCAGTGTTGGGGACCAGATGTTCGTGGGCATGGTGCTCACCTTTTGTGGGCATGGTCTGGCATTTCCTTCTGCATGCTCTACCCAGTTAGTGCCCCTCAGCCAATCCATTGACTAAGCTCGGACACCATGTCCCCACTGACTATGTTCTTCGACGCTGCGAGGCACGTGTGCCCCAATAAGTGCTCGATCCGCAGCTTTGCACGCGAAATACACCAGGCTGTGCCAACCAAGCCGGTCACACCCACTCATGAAACCGGCCACCACCCCCACTAACCCCAGTTACCCACCCCGACACTGTAAGCAAAGTATGCCCACTGACCAAGGAGATAAATGCGCATAGGTTCTTATCCTTTTTACAAAGGGTTATAGCGGTATATATCAGGAACTGCTCACCTAGCTCGGTTGTGTCACCCACAACCGGTATAATCGCCTGTAAGATGGCTTATAGGATGGCTGCTGCACAGCCGCAGCTTCACAATAACCGTGGAAACAGGAATGCTGTAATGGCACAAAATGCCGGAATGCCCGCGGGCATTCCGGCATTTTGTCCCATTACAGCACTGACCAAGGTGACAACCGACAAGTGGTATACTGCAAGCAGGCAATGCCAGCGACAGACACAACAACCAATGATAGACAGGCCAGATCCAAAACAAGGAAAACACCAGGCCACACCCAACAAGGTGGGTGTCATGCTCACTTTCTAAATTGGTCACTAACTGGCTCACTAACGTCCGGTTCCCTATACTGCAAAGTATGCCAATTTACAGGATCCTGGTCCAGCAGAAAGTCAGTAGTCTGTGGCTGCCAGACCGGTGCCCTGCAAACCACGTCCTAACTATTGGAAACCTCTTCTGACTTGTAGGACTTTTGTACTGAATGTAGGCGGTGGTTTACATGTTATTCATTCGATGGCCGCTGAGTACTGACGTGGTCGCTTGACCAAGGTCCTGCAAAGTTTTTCAATCATCTCAACTGAATTTACCTTAAAAAAATTACCCATTGAGGGGAAAAGACACTGGGTGGATGGTTTTGCTCATAATGATTTTACGTTGAGGCCTTAAAGAGTTTTTCACCCTTTTTCCTATAAAGCCCCATAAAAATAGGCTGATCACTCATCATCCAACTGCCCTCCTTTTTTACATTTTTCACCTCCCCTGCAGTGCCCCTGCAGGTGAGATGAGGCATTGCACAACACTCATTAAAAACAAAGGTCTATGGATGCACTTTGTAGTTGATCTTGATGATGGTTCTGGAATGCAAAGTGATCCATTACAATTTTTAGAAATTGTTTTTCTAAACCCAACAACCCCTTTTAAGCCAATATGGAATATAAAATATCATTGTGCTTAGAAGCACTCAGTTTTGTTGTGATGTATGAGTTCTGGTGGAGCGCCGTCTCACACACACAGGTCATAAATACACATGATTTGTGTGTACGTACCAGTGTGTCATTAACAAATAAAGCAGCCTGTCAATGTGACCCTATCACTGCACCCAAGCAGAATACAAATCATTACATCCACTGTTTCCATAGATGTACAGCGTTATATGACGGTATTATAAGTCAGGGCCGTCCCTCGTGTGTCAGAACATCAAATGAGAGTGTTACTGTAAGTGTGTAATTATAGACTGCGGCCAATGCATAGCAATGTGAAATGTGACTTCAAGGCATCGCTTGATTAATGGTGGAAGGTGGAGGAAACTCATGTGCTCCACGGTATCAATAATGTATAGTGCAATACGTGAAAGCCAAAATGCGTTACCATAACTTACTAAAGGGTTGTACTTAGAGCTGGCGCTGCCATGAGGTCTATACACTATGTCCAATATTACCAATCAGGATTTCATCTCCGTTACCCCCAAAGCACTATTTCATTTCAGAAAGAAGTTGAACAAGTAATAAAATATGTATGGAATTTGTTTAACTTACCCTCAATCGAGAAGTCAAGATAAGATTACTGTGGTATAACTGTGTGACATCATAGTTGTACATTTGCACTTCAGTAAGGAAGTGGAATAACTCCAGTGCCACCTTTAAGTAGCTCAGCAAAGTCATCCTTATCTACCTTATGGAGAGAAGTTTTCGGCAACCATAAGAATACAGTTAAGTAGATGAGCAGATTGTAGCCACATCCCTCCTCTAGGAAATATGCAAATTTGCACTTCAGTAAGGAAGTGGAAGAACTCCAGCACCACCTTTAAGTAGCTCAGCAAAGTCATAATCGCTTTCCAACAAGCTTTTAATATGACTTAGGGATTTGTGCCAGATCAGAACCCCAAACTACAGACGCTGCGCTTCGGGGTAACTGCCCCTCATTAGTGAAATGTGTGGGATTTTCTGATCTGGCTGTGTGAGTGGGCTAAGACAAGGTCTGGGAACTTGCTATCTACCTTATGGAGAGAAGTTTTCTGCAACCATAAGAAGACAGTTAAGTAGGTGAGGAGATTGCAGCCACATCCCCCCTCTAGGAAATATGCAAATTTGCACTTCAGTAAGGAAGTGGAAGAACTCCAGTGCCACCTCATAGTTGTATAAATATACATTTGTTTTTAATCATAGAGCAGAAGGGGATGTTCTCTTTTGTGTTCAGAGATAGTTCCTTATCTTTCAATCTTTCAGCAGAATAAGGCTGGCTTCAGATTAGCGTTTGTGAGCGCAGCGTACCAAACGCAGCCAAACGCTTGCGCACATGCGTTCCTATGTTTAACATGGGAACTAGGGATGGGCGAGTATACTCGCTACTATTCGGCACTCGCTGAATAGTAGCGGTATTCGTGTACTCACTACTCGCCGAGTAAATTAGGATTACTCGGGAGTAGCAAGTACCGAATACTTTTGCAGTGTATCAATAGATACACTGCAAAAGTCCTGTAAAGAGAAAAAGTTGTTAAAAAATAAAAAATCGGATACTCACCTTAACCGACGGCTGTACCGGGACCGGCCGATGCACGTCTATTCATGGAAAAGAGTTCTGGGGTCAAAGGTGTGTTACAGTCCGCGCTGCCCGATCATCCAAAGGATCACAGGGGAAACAATGTTCCAAGCAAAGTTTTCTTTATTCTTACAAACTGACGCGTTTCGGCGCCCAATCCTGGCACCGTCCTCAGGATACCCTGAGGACGGTGCCAGGATTGGGCGCCGAAACGCGTCGGTTTGTAAGAATAAAGAAAACTTTGCTTGGAACATTGTTTCCCCTGTGATCCTTTGGATGATCGGGCAGCGCGGACTGTAACACACCTTTGACCCCAGAACTCTTGAAGCAACCACGGCCCTGTGGAGGTGGAAGTCCAGCAGCAGCCTGCATTACTAAAACCAACGCTCTTATTCCAGTTGTGGGAGTCACAACTGGACCAGGTTAGTGCAAACCTGTTTTTTACCGATAAGTCCCTATTCTATACCAAATGATAGGGCACTATTGCGCCTCTGTTTGTCTCCCCTTATATTTTATATAATTATTCATGGAAAAGGACCTTTCCCTCTCTCAGCCAATCAGATGGCTGGGAAAGATCTGGCCAATCAGATGCCGCCACGTAATCGCTAGCAGCCACCTGATTGGCCAGATGGAAAGGTCCTCTCAGGTACACCGAGGACCTTTCCATCTGGCCAATCAGGTGGCCGCTAGCGATTACGTCATTGTGACGTAGCGGCATCTGTTTGGCCAGATCTCTCCCAGCCATCTGATTGGCTGAGAGAGGGAAAGGTCCTTTTCCATGAATAGACGTGCATCGGCCGGTCCCGGTACAGCCGTTGGTTAAGGTGAGTATCCGATTTTTTTATTTTTTAACCACTTTTTCTCTCTTTTACAGGACTTTGCAGTGTATCTACTGATACACTGCAAAAGTATTCGGAATCGCTATATTCGCAACGAGTAGCGAGTACCGCTATCTAGTCGTTGCGGGTATAGCGATTCCGAATAGTAAGGTATTCGCCCATCCCTAATTGGAACGCATGTGCCTGCGTTTGGCTCCGTTTGGCTGCGTTCGGTTGCGTTTGCATTTGGATGCGCATAATTTGTGCACCCTCCGAGCGCACTCCGAACGCAGCATGTTGCATTTTTTGTGCATTCGCGGGCGCTTGTTTTATCTGCAAGCGCCCAAACCATGCATTGAAGGCAATGGATCTGCAGTGTCCTCCGCATGACAGCGCAGGAGAACGCTGCGGATCTCATTGAAATCTAGAGCCTCCACTGATCTCCCACCGGTGTCGGCGGGGAGAAACAGCTGATCTGACAGCTGTTTAAATCTCCTGCGCTGACACCGAATAGGTGAGGTCAGCGCGGGAGATTTGAAGCAGCGATCAGCTGTTTAATATCTCCTGCAACGATATCACCCTATTTGGTGTCAGCACGGGAGATTTAAACAGCTGTCAGATCAGCTGTTTCTTCAAATCTCCCGCGCTGACACCGGCGGGAGATCAGCTGTGGCCGAGAGGAGGAGATCTCTGCTGCTGATCTCCTCCTCCCGGCCGCCCCCGAGACAGCTGATTGGCTGGCGGGCTGCAAACTAATATGAACGCATGCGGAGATTCTCCGCTGCGTTCACATCACTATGGGCTGTGTTTGCACTGCGTTTGCGTCTGCATGCCCTGCGCATGCAGACACAAACACCAGTGTGAAGCCAGCCTAAGAGATGTTGTCCAGCTGTAGACTGAATATCTTTAGTTTGGAATAACCACAAAGGTGACAAAGAAAAACGTTCTTAGGTAAACAGTTGTAATTGTTGGCTTTTAGAAATAGTGTTTTCCTTTGTAGAAATTATACCCAGTTATAACTGCTTTAGATATAAGATAATGCGTATAAAAGCGTGACCAAAATGTATTAGTGTCTGACATCTTGTTCAGAACACAACAATCTCCCTGCTTGCTAGTTAATTAAAACAAGTTGTGCTTCGCATTCAGATGTCTTCTTCTCCTCACTTGGTAAAGGCCGAATTCCCTCCTGACGCATTTTCGTCCTAAATTAAAGTTAAGCAACTTTTAGTACAACTTTTCTACCATTTTGCTACTACAGATTGTCTGTAAATCCTTTATATAGCGAAGAGATCTGCAAAAAGATACACATTTTTTGGATTTGCTGCTCTTGGGTCTCACAGATCACTGTTCTCCCCTGTTCTCCCCTGCTCTCAGTGTTAGAGATAGCAGCAAGGACCATTTCATCACTTAAACTGAATGGAGGTCACCCAGACATGATGTTAGGTAGATGCTAATCAACCTGAGCCAATTCATCAATTCAATCTGCAGAATACACCATGGACTAGCAGAGACTAAAAATGTACATCTTTTAAGTTTTTATTTTTTATAATTATTATTACTTTTATTTTTTTTAGAAGTGTGCACACAAGTTGTAATAGACAGATTTTTGGCATCGTCGATATATCCTCCATTATACAGTGTCTCAGATAGGAAAAAAAATGTCAGACACCTTATAAGAATAATAGCATGAATTACATATTCTGATCTTGTAAAGTATTTCATCAATTAGAGGTAGACAAGGATTCGGGAACAGTTAACGTCACCTGTAATTTTTCCTTCTGTCTCTGTATGTTTTAATGAGGCGCAGGACCTATAAATCATGCTTTATTTTTCATCATCCTTTCAAGATTCTGGGCTGTGAGTTATTTGCCTAATAGTAGATTGTCTGTAATAAAGAGGTTATTGATGGAAAACTTCCTGGACGACTCGCAGTTATTGATTAGAGCTCTACCTATTCTGCTAACGTGCTCCAGATTTGTGAAAAATGAAGATCAACTACCATCCTTGATAGATCAGAATTAATAAAAAACAAGTCAGTGGATAATAAGAAGCTTCACGATGGAAACTCAGGAGTAAATGTATGAGCTCTAAACTTTATTCATCAGAGACGTACCTGGTTTAACCTGGGAATAATAGTATATTTACATCTGGTATAAGTTATACATCTTCTGTATATAGCGATATGCGACATCATGCTGGTATAATCTGGGTATCTTCTGTATATAATTATATATTATAGCTGGTATAAGCTGGGCATATCCTGTCTATAATTAAACATGTACAGTTGGTATAACCTGGGCATCTCCTGTGTATAATTATATATGTACAGCTGGTATATACCTGGGGCATCTCCTGTATATAATTATATATGTACAGCTGGTATAACCTGGGCATCTCCTGTTATAATTATATATGTACAGCTGGTATAACCTGGGCATCTCCTGTGTATAATTATATATGTACAGCTGGTATAACCTGGGTATCTCCTGTATATAATTATATATGTACAGCTGGTATGACCTGGGTATCTTCTGTATATAATTATATATGAACAGCTGGTACAACCTGGGCATCTCCTTAATATAATTATATATGTACAGCTGGTGTAACCTGGCGCATCTCCTGTATATAATTATATTGTACAGCTGGTATAACCTGAGCATCTCCTGTGTATAATTATATATGTACAGCTGGTATAACCTGGGCATCTCCTGTATATAATTATATATTACAGTTGGTATAACCTGGGTATCTCCTGTATATAATTATATATGTACAGCTGGTATGACCTGGGTATCTTCTGTATATAATTATATATGAACAGCTGGTACAACCTGGGCATCTCTAAATATAATTATATATGTACAGCTGGTACAACCTGGGTATCTTCTATACATAGTTATGTATGTACAGCTGGTATAAGTTATACATCTTGTACATTGTGACAGAATTATGTAGGACTAGAATTCTGTATACTTTTTTAAAAAGGGTAATATAATGTGAATTTACTCTGTGCACGTAACAGAAGAACATACTGTGCATATAATGTAATGATACAGATGTGTGCCCAAGGATAATGAATATATTCTGTTGCAAAACATATAAAGTTCAGTTCCATATTTCTTCGTAAAATAATGTTTACCCAAAGGAACATCTTGTTTTTAACATGTGTCTAAAATAATCATATTATTCCCTGAAAAACAGATGTAATTATTCTCAATTTGATAGCAAAAAGGTCTTAACAATTGCATTTTATGAGAACATTTACCATTGTTTGAAGTTTACGGATTTCGATATTTTCTATCTATTCTCTAAATACTATTGACTACATTAAATATGCAGCTTATCCATTCACTAGAGAGTGGAGACATCACTGAGAATGCAGCCTATCCATTCACTAGAGAGCAGTGACATCACTGAGAATGCAGCTTATCCATTCACTAGAGAGTGGAGACATCACTGAGAATGCAGCTATCCATTCACTAGAGAGCGGTGACATCACTGAGAATGCAGCCTATCCATTCACTAGAGAGCGGTGACATCACTGAGAATGCAGCCTATCCATTCAGTAGATAGCAGTGACATCACTGAGAATGCAGCCTATCCATTCACTAGAGAGCAGTGACATCACTGAGAATGCAGCTATCCATTCACTAGAGAGTGGACATCACTGAGAATGCAGCCTATCCATTCACTAGAGAGTGGTGACATCACTGAGAATGCAGCCTATCCATTCACTAGAGAGTGGTGACATCACTGAGAATGCAGCCTATCCATTCACTAGAGAGCGGTGACATCACTGAGAATGCAGCCTATCCATTCACTAGAGAGCGGTGACATCACTGAGAATGCAGCCTATCCATTCACTAGAGAGCGGTGACATCACTGAGAATGCAGCCTATCCATTCACTAGAGAGTGGTGACATCACTGAGAATGCAGCCTATCCATTCACTAGAGAGCAGTGACATCACTGAGAATGCAGCCTATCCATTCACTAGAGAGCAGTGACATCAGTGAGAATGCAGCCTATCCATTCACTAGAGAGCGGTGACATCACTGAGAATGCAGCCTATCCATTCACTAAAGAGTGGTGACATCACTGAGAATGCTGCCTATCCATTCACTAGAGAGCGGTGACATCACTGAGAATGCAGCCTATCCATTCACTAGAGAGCAGTGACATCACTGAGAATGCAGCCTATCCATTCACTAGAGAGCAGTGACATCACTGAGAATGCAGCCTATCCATTCACTAGAGAGCGGTGACATCACTGAGAATGCAGCCTATCCATTCACTAGAGAGTGATGACATCACTGAGAATGCAGCCTATCCATTCACTAGAGAGCGGTGACATCACTGAGAATGCAGCCTATCCATTCACTAGAGAACAGTGACATCAGTGAGAATGCAGCCTATCCATTCACTAGAGAGCGGTGACATCAGTGAGAATGCAGCCTATCCATTCACTAGAGAGCAGTGACATCACTGAGAATGCAGCCTGTCCATTCACTAGAGAGTGGTGACATCAGTGAGAATGCAGCCTATCCATTCACTAGAGAGCAGTGACATCAGTGAGAATGCAGCCTATCCATTCACTAGAGAGCAGTGACATCAGTGAGAATGCAGCCTATCCATTCACTAGAGAGCAGTGACATCACTGAGAATGCAGCCTGTCCATTCACTAGAGAGTGGTGACATCACTGAGAATGCAGCCTATCCATTCACTAGAGAACAGTGACATCATTGAGAATGCAGCCTATCCATTCACTAGAGAGCAGTGACATCACTGAGAATGCAGCCTGTCCATTCACTAGAGAGCGGTGACATCACTGAGAATGCAGCCTATCCATTCACTAGAGAGCAGTGACATCACTGAGAATGCAGCCTATCCATTCACTAGAGAGCAGTGACATCACTGAGAATGCAGCCTATCCATTCACTAGAGTGACATCACTGAGAATGCAGCCTATCCATTCACTAGAGAGTGGTGACATCACTGAGAATGCAGCCTATCCATTCACTAGAGAGCAGTGACATCACTGAGAATGCAGCCTATCCATTCACTAGAGAGTGGTGACATCACTGAGAATTCAGCCTATCCATTCACTATAGAGCAGTGATGTCAGCAGCGGAGTATTAGGGATATTCTCTAAGCGTGTGACAACAGAGCTTCTTTATTCAGCAATAAACAGGAGCGAATATGATAAGCTTAATAAATCAGGAATAAAACATATCTTCTGTGCCTCAGTCTCTGTCACTGATAATGCATCCTATCAATTCACTAAAGAATAATGACAACATTGAGAATGCAGCTTAGCCTTTTACTTGACTTTATAGCAGAGCTGGGCAGTGCGGCTTACACTGTTCCAGTCTGGCCCTCAGACCGAGTCAGCTGTAGAGGTGTACCATGGGCTGCACCATACCCTCCACCGTCTGCCACCTGAAGTCACCATTATATACCTCTTCTGGATTCAGATAGTAATGAATACATCGGTGGAGGCGGGTCCGCCGACTCCTTCTTCCACCAATCAGTGTATGTGACTGCAGGCGCGATGATGTCACATCAGCCAAGTCTGCTGTGTGGAGTGTCATTGCCACAAAGCCCTGGGAAAATGGGGGCGAGGTAGGTATGTGGTGTTTTTTTCATATGTGCATGGGGTCATAAAGTATACTGAAAGCTACGTGGGGGTTCATACTGTATATAGGAGGCTATGAGGGGCTCATAATATGTATAGAGGGGCTTTGTGGATCTCACACTGTATATAGGGACCGTGTAGAGGCTCATACTGTATAGGGGCTATGTAGGGGCTCATACTGTATAAGGGCTATGTAGGGGCTCATACTAAATATAGGAAGCTATGTGTAGGGTTGCATTGTATTTAGGTGTTATGTGGAGGCTGATACTGTATGTAGTGGGTTATATTGGGGCTCATACTGTATGCTCGGGCTATATGGGGCTCATGCTGTATATAGGGCCTATGTGGGATATCATACTGAATATAGGAAGCTATGTGTGGGGATACATTGTATTTAGGCATTAGTGGAGGCTGATACTGTATGTAGGGGCTATGTTGGGGCTCATTCTGTATGTTGGGCCTATGTGGTGCTCATACTGTATATAGGGGCTATGTGGGGCTTATACTGTTTATAGTGGGCTATGAGGGGCTCACACGGTATATAGGGGCTATGTGGTGCTCACACTGTATAGAGAAGCTATATGTGTGGTCGTATTGTATTTAGGGGTTATAGGAAGCCTCATTCTGTATATTGGCGGCTATGTTGGGGCTCATACTGTATGTTGGGGCTGTATGGGGCTCATGCTGTATATAGGGGGCTATGTGGGGCTCATACTGTATATAGGGCTATGTGGGTTTTATATGGTATATAGTGGCTATATGGTGGCTCATGCTGGATATATGGGGCTATGTGGGGGCTCATACGATATACAGGGGATGTCTGCATACTTAATTCTGCATAATATTTAATGATACTATAAAATAATTATAATGAATATATTGTTATGAATATTGAGCAGGATTACATTCAGCCTCTCGGGAATATCATTTGCCCTCCCCAGCTTTATAGTAATATTGACGTCACCTTTTTCCGTTCTTTTAAACATTTATGGAAATTGTATATAGAAAACTGCAAAATCCTGGATAAAATAACCTTCCAGAAGAGCAGCGAGCGCCGGCTCCGATAACCTTCATTCCTCACCAGGTACAAACATTGGTGAAGGGATGAATATGCAGAGCGCTCGCCTTAATGTCAACACACTTTAATTTAGTATCCAGCTGAGGGTAACAAAACCAGCGGCTGGCGTGTAACGCTGCCCGGAATCAGATCATTACAAAGACTCGCCATTCAAGATGCATTTTTGTAATCCCAAGGTAAATCACACACGCGGCTCTATAGGAGCAAACACACTTTCCAATTTCCTAGAGAATTAAATGGAATCCCCCGTGGAGGGAGACACTTGAGCACGCTATCTGTTCTCCGCCAGCGTTAATTCATCATAGTGATTGTCCCTAAATTGAAATTTGCATTCATATTGCTGATAGCGGGAAAAAATGATGAAAATAATAGACTTTTTTTATGCGGAGTTGATTATTAGACAAACTCACAGGTGACAAATCCACCCCAGGACTGCTCCACTCTGTGTCACCGGCTTCCCTTCATTATGCCGATTGTGGAACCTCAGGAGTTACGTTCCTGGCTGACTTTAATTGCCACATTTTCTGTTGGGGCCCCCTTGGGCTCGGTGGCAATATCACCGGTGACAGTCATTTATTTTAGCTGTTCCACTATGATCAGATTACATATTCTGTGCACCGTTAAATGGGTTTTCTCAGAGTAAGCTCTTGAGACAAGTCAGTCATATGTGAAGTCCTATTATAGAGCAGGAGGAGTTGAGAAGATTGATATATTGATTTGAGGGGAAAAAAAAATCAGTATAATGTGTATTTTATTCATTTGAGTCCTTATGTATATGCATGGGAATCCAGTGGGTGGTCTTATTCAGCTGTTAGTAGGACCGCCCACTGGACTCCTAAACAGAGAGAAAGCATTTAACCAAAGTACACCTTCTAATACATAGTAACATAGTTTTTTAAGGTTGAAGGAAGACTTTACGTCCATCTAGTTCAACCCATAGCCTAACATGTTGATCCAGAGGAAGGCAAAAAAAAACCCATGTGGCAACACTAAGCTCCACATTGGGGAAAAAATTCCTTCCTGACTCCAGATCCGGCAATCAGACTAATTCCCTGGATCAACGCCCTATCAAAGAATCTAGTATATATAACTGGTAATATTATATTTTCAAGAAAGGCATCCAGGCCCTTCTTAAATGTTAGTAGTGACGTCCCTCATTACACATCATGTGGCAGAGAGTTCCATAGTCTCACTGCTCTTACAGTAAAGAATCCGCGTCTGTGATTATGATTAAACCTTGTTTCCTCCAGACGTAGAGGATGCCCCTTGTCCCAGTCTCAGGCCTAAGAGTAAAGAGATCATTAGAAAGGTCTCTGTACTGCCCCTCATATATTTATACATTATTATAAGATCACCCCTAAGCCTTCGTTTTTCCAAGCTAAATAACCCCAAGTTTAATAACCTGTCTTGGTATTGCAGACCAGTCCTCTAATGACTTTTGTCGCTCTTCTCTGGACCCG
The DNA here is from genome assembly GCA_033576535.1 of Allobates femoralis. Taxonomy (NCBI): domain Eukaryota; kingdom Metazoa; phylum Chordata; class Amphibia; order Anura; family Aromobatidae; genus Allobates; species Allobates femoralis. Next base: position 148,235,048 of record JARQOC010000007.1, read on the forward strand.
CTCTAGTTCAGCTATGTTTTCTTATACACCGAGACCAGAATTGTACACAGTATTCTAAGTGTGGTAGCACTAGTGACTTGTATAGAGGTAAAATTATGTTCTCCTCATGAGCATCTATGCCTCTTTTAATGCATCCCATTATTTTATTTGCCTTTGCAGCAGCTGCCTGACACTGGCTACTAAATGTGAGTTTGTCATCTACCCATACACCCAGGTCTTTTTCAGTGACAGTTTTGCCCAGTGTTTTACAATTAAGCACATAATTACACCTTTTGTTTCCTCTGCCCAAGTGCATGACTTACATTTATCCCCATTAAAGCGCATTTGCCATTTAGCAGCCCAAGCTTCTAGTTTACATAAATCCTCCTGTAATATAAAATTGTCCTCCTCTGTATTGATTACCCTGCAGCGTTTAGTGTCATCCACAAATATTGAGATTCTACTCTGTATGCCCCCTACAAGGTCATTAATAAATATATTAAAAAGAATCGGGCCCAACACTGACCCCTGTGGTACCCCACTGTTAACTGTGACCCATTCTGAGTGTGTTCCATTAATAACCACCCTTTGTTTCCTATCACTAAGCCAGTTTTTAACCCACTTACACATATTTTCCCCTATCCCCATTGCTCTCATTTTATGTATCAACCTTTTGTGTGGCACCGTATCAAAAGCTTTTGAAAAGTCCATATACACCACGTCCACTGCATTTCTTTGGTCCAGTCCAGAACTTACTTCTTCATAGACGCTTATCAGATTAGTTTGACAGGAACGGTTCCTCGTAAAACCATGTTGATAATGGGTCATGAGGTTATTTTTCTTCAGATACTCCAGTATAGCATCTCTTAGAAAACCCTCTAGGATTTTACCCACAGTAGAGGTTAAGCTTACTGCCTATAATTTCCAAGTTCAGTTTTTGTCCCTTTTTGAATATTGGCACCACATTTGCTATACGCCAGTCCTGTGGTACAGACCCTGTTATTATGGAATCTTTAAAGATTAAAAATAATGGTCTATCTATGACAGTACTTAATTCCTGCAGCACTCTGGGGTGTATCCCATCTGGGCCCGGGGATTTGTCAATTTTAGTGGTTTTTAGACGATGCCGTACTTCCTCTTGGGTTAAGCAGGTGACATTTAATTGACAGTTTTTGTTATCGCTGATCATATTGTCTGTCATGGGATTTTCTTGTGTAAATACTGTTGAAAAAAGTCATTTAGCATATTGGCTTTTTCCTCATCCTCATCCACCATTTTACCCAGATTATTTTTAAAGGGGCCAACACAATAATTTTTTAGTTTCTTACTATTTATGTAGTTAAAAAATATTTTGGGATTATTTTTACTTTCTCTGGCAATGAGTCTCTCTGTCTCAATCTTTGCTGCCTTGATTTGCTTTTTACAGATGTTATTTAATTTTCTGTATTTATTTAATGCCTCATCACTACCTACTGCTTTAATTCACTAAATGCTTTCGCTTTGTCATTTATTGCACCCTTACAGCCTTATTTAGCCATAGTGGTTTCCTCCTATTTCTAGCATGCTTATTCCCATAGGGTATATATTGTGCACAGGCCCTATTCAGGATGCTAATAAACATCTCCCATTTGCTTCGTGTACTTTTATGTATCAGGACATCGTCCCAGTTTATTGCACTAAGATCATCTCTCAACCGTTGGAAATTTGCCTTCCTTTAGTGTCCTTGTAGCCCCTCTACTACACATCTTATTAAAGGATACTTGAAAACTGATGTTTTTTTTTTCTATGCAAATTAATCTACAGGTGAATCTCAATGAAATAGAATATCATCACAAAGTTACTTTATTTCAGTAATTCCATACATAAAGTGAAACACATATATAGAGTCATTACGCACAGAGGGATCTATTTCAAGTATTTATTTATGTTAATGTTGATGATTATGGCTTACAATGAATGAAAACCCAAAGGTCTCAGAAAATTAAATTAATGGTAAAGATTGAATACCATGAATGCAGGGTCTTTTCCAAATGTAGACATGGCCATTATGGTCTTCTTTAAGCCTAGATAGGCCCACCAGGGTCTTATCCAAGTCTAGATTGGTCCACTAGGATCTTCTCCAAGTCAAGATAGGTCCATCAGGTTCTTCTCCAAGCCTAGGTAGGTCCACCAGGTTCTTCTCCAAGCTTAGGTAGGTTCACCAGTGTCTCCTCCAAGTCTAGATAGGTTCACCTGGATCTTCTTCAAGCTTAAAAGGTTCACCAGAGTCTTTTCCAAGCCTAGATAGTTCCACCAGGGTCTTCTCCACTGTTATCTTGATAGCAACAAGCCAATGGGTTACTGGTCTTCCTCTTCACCTTTGTTTCTTCTATTCTTCCTAATTGTTTTTTAAAACAAGCATACAGTCATGGCCAAAAGTTTTGAGAATGGTTCAAATATTAATTTTTACAAAGTCTACTGCTTCAGTTTTTCTAATGGCAATTTGCATATACTCCAGAATGTCATAAAGAGTGATCAGCTTAACAGCAATTACTTGCAAAGTCAATATTTGCTTAGAAAATGAAGTTTACACCCAAAACACATTTCAACATCATTGCAGTCCTGCCTTAAAAGGAGCAGCTAACATTGTTTTAGTGATTGTTCCATTAACACAGGTGTGGGTGTTGATGAGGACAGGGCTGGCGATCAATCAGTCATGATTAAGTAAGAATGACACCACTGGACACTTTAAAAGGAGGTTGGTGCTTGGTATCATTGTTTCTCTTCAGTTAACCATGGTTATCTCTAAAGAAACACGTGCAGCCATCATTGCACTGCACAAAAATGGCCTAACAGGGAAGAGTATCGCAGCTAGTAAGATTGTACCTCAGTCAACAATTATCGCATCATCAAGAACTTCAAGGAGAGAGCTTCCATTGTTGTCAAAAAGGCTCCAGGGCGCCCAAGAAAGACCAGCAAGCGCCAGGACTGTATCTTAAAACTGTTTCAGCTGCGGGATCAGACTACCAGCAGTGCGAGCTTGCTCAGGAATGGCAGCAGGCTGGTGTGAGCGCTTCTGCACGCACTGTGAGGCGGAGACTCTTTGAGCAAGGCCTGGTTTCAAGGAGGGCAGCAAAGAAGCCACTTCTCTCCAGAAAAAACATCAGGACGACTGATATTGCAAAGTACAGGAGTGCACTGCTGAGGACTGGGGAAAGGTAAGGGAGTGGACTGCTGAGGACTGGGGGAAAGGTACAGGGAGTGGACTGCTGAGGACTGGGAAAGGTACAGGGAGTGGACTGATGAGGACTGGGGAAAGTCATTTTCTCTGATGAATCCCCTTTTCGATTGTTTGGGACATCTGGAAAACAGCTTATTCGGAGAAGAAGAGGTGAGCGCTACCACCAGTCTTGTCTCATGCCAACTGTAAAGCATCCTGAAACCATTCATGTGTGGGGTTGCTTCTCAGCCAAGGGAATCGGCTCACTCCAGTCTTGCCTAAAAACACAGCCATGAATAAAGAATGGTACCAGAATCTCCTCCAAGAGCAACTTCTCCCAACTGTCCAAGAGCAGTTTGGCGCCCAACAATGCCTTTTCCAGCATGATGGAGCACCTTGCCATAAAGCAAAGGTGATAACTAAATGGCTCAGGGAACAAAACATGGAGATTTTGGGTCCATGACCTGGAAACTCCCCATATCTTAATCCCATTGAGAACTTGTGGTCAATCATCAAGAGACGGGTGGACAAACATAAACCAACAAATTCTGCCAAAATGCAAGCATTGATTATGCAAGAATGGAAGAATGAAGAATGGACGGCTATCAGTCAGGATTTGGTCCAGAAGTTGATTGAGAGCAGCCAGGGAGAATTGCAGAGGTCCTGAAGAAGAAGGGTCAACACTGTAAATATTGACTTGCTGCATTAACTCATTCTAGCTGTCAATATAACCTTTTGGTATCATAATATGATTGCAATTATATTTCTGTATGTGATATAAACATCAGACAAACACAAATAAAAACCAGAGGGCAGCAGATCATGTGAAAATAGAATTTTGGTGTCATTCTCAAAACTTTTGGCCATGACTGTATATATATATATATAGTATCTATGTGAAACCAATGTAGTCTTTTATTAGAGAGGGCTGTGTATACTTCTGGTATTTTGGACCCTGTCATTAGTTATGTTTGGTAACAATAATTTATGTCCATATGGTTGAAATGCGATTTCTTTCAATATATTGAGTTCATGGTTTTACAGTAATGATGTTTGAAGCTGCACCTCCCAGCATGCCCTGACTCCCGGGGTAGCACAGGTCGTAGACTATTGCTTGTAAGGATTCACATTGTTATCTAGACAAGGTTATGTCCAGTTGTTTTTGCCAGTGTGAATATTTTTTTTCAAGATTTCAGATATTTTTTTCCTCAAAGAGAAAATACAATTCTTTCATGTTAACAGAATTCTCCTGGAGGTTTCCGTTCTTTGATTCAGTTTGTGGAGAGAGAAACTTCTGACAACAACTCATCTGGGCGCAGATTGGGGGAGAAAAAGAAAGGAAATAATAAAAAGAATTAAGTGAAATATAAAGGAAGAAGGTGTAGTTTTGACATTGTGTCTCATTGAATTAATGCGCGATCCATCCAGTGAGATGTGATGGAAATATGTTTATTGTGCGGCCACTTCACATCTCTCCACAGGTGATCAATGGGATTTAGATCTGGACTCATTGCTGACACTCCAGATCTCTCCAGTGCTTTGTTTCCATGCATTTCTGGGGCTTCTTGATATTTGGGGTCATTTTCCTGATGGAGATCCATGACCTAGGACGCCCCCAGCTTTCTGACACTGGCTCTACATTGTTCCCAAAGTCCTCTGGTATCTTCAGATTTAATGATGTCTGGCACACAGTCAAGTGCCCAGAACCAGAGGCAGCAAAACAACCCAAAACATCTCAGAGCCTTCACCATATTGACTGTAGGTCCTGTGCTCTTTTCTCTGACCTCCCCATATGATTGTGGGTCCTGTGCTCTTTTCTCTGACCTCCCCCATATGTGACTGTAGGTCCTGTGATCTTATCTCTGACCTCCCCCATATGTGACTGTAGGTCCTGTGATCTTATCTCTGACCTCCCCCATATGTGACTGTAGGTCCTGTGATCTTTTCTCTGACCTCCCCCACATGACTGTAAGTCCGGGGCTCTTTTCTCTGACCTACCCCATATGTGACTGTAGGTCCTGTGCTCTTTGCCCTCACCCATATGTGACTGTAGGTCCTGTGTTCTTTGACCTCCCCCATATGTGACTGTAGGTCCTGTGCTCTTTTCTCTGACCTCCCCCATATGTGACTGTAGGCCCTGTGCTCTTTTCTCTGACCTCTCCAATATGTGACTGTAGGTCCTGTGATCTTATCTCTGACCTCCCCCATATGTGACTGTAGGTCCTGTGATCTTATCTCTGACCTCCCCCATATGTGACTGTAGGTCCTGTGATCTTTTCTCTGACCTCCCCCACATGACTGTAAGTCCGGGGCTCTTTTCTCTGACCTACCCCATATGTGACTGTAGGTCCTGTGCTCTTTGCCCTCACCCATATGTGACTGTAGGTCCTGTGTTCTTTGACCTCCCCCATATGTGACTGTAGGTCCTGTGCTCTTTTCTCTGACCTCCCCCATATGTGACTGTAGGCCCTGTGCTCTTTTCTCTGACCTCTCCAATATGTGACTGTAGGTCATGTGTTCTTTTCTCTGACCTTCCCCATATGTGACTGTAGGTCCTGTGATCATTTTTCTGACCTCCTCCATATGTATAATGAACTTTTAGAAACTTTTTTGGTGATATACTATTACATCTTTACTAAATCTTTGAAGTCTGGGGAAATGATGAGGCTACTTGGTGGAAGCTTGATGTGTGTACATTATACTCGCCCACATACCTCTAATGTCCAGGGGGTTTCCAGGAAAAGGAAAGACCTCTCGAACCCCTAAAATATTTAAAAAATCCCCCAGGTGTCACCAAAGTCTTGGAAAACAGCCATTCTAGATAGTTTTTTGTGCAAAACACTGGGATGCTCTATCGTCAGACATAGCCCCAGCATCCAAATACAAGAGGAAATAAATAAGGGTCGTGTCCTAAAAGGGGAAATAGAAACATTTTCCACGTATTTAAAAGTTGTCTTGCATGATCCAGCTGGGTGCCTTCACTTTTTTATATCATAACTAGGCTATCATTGTAAGGATACTGTAACTGCACTGGCAGTATGGTGGCTCAGTGGTTATCACTGTATATGGTGGCTCAGTGGTTAGCACTGTACACAGTGGCTCAGTGGTTAGCTCAGTATGATGACTCAGTGGTTAGCATTGTATACAGTGGCTCAGTGGTTAGCACTGTATATGGTGGCTCAGTGGTTAGCACTGTATATGGTGGCTCAGTGGTTAGCACTGTATACGGTGGCTCAGTGGTTAGCACTGTACACGGTGGCTCAGTGGTTAGCACTGTATATGGTGGCTCAGTGGTTAGCACTGTATATGGTGGCTCAGTGATTAGCACTGTATATGGTGGCTCAGTGGTTAGCACAGTACAGTACACAGTGGCTCAGTGGTTAGCACTGTACAGTGGCTCAGGGGTTAGCACTGTATACGGTGGCTCAGTAGTTAGCACAGTATGATGACTCAGTGGTTAGCACTGTACAGTGGCTCAGTGGTTAGCACAGTATGATGACTCAGTGGTTAGCACTGTACAGTGGCTCAGGGGTTAGCACTGTATACAGTGGCTCAGTGGATAGCACTGTACATGGTGACTCAGTGGTTAGCACAGTATGATGGCTCAATGGTTAGCACTGTACACAGTGTCTCAGTGGTTAGCACTGTATATGGTGGCTCAGTGGATAGCACTGTACATGGTGGCTCAGTGGTTTGCACTGTATATGGTGGCTCAGTGGATAGCACTGTACATGGTGGCTCAGTGGTTAGCACTGTACATGGTGGCTCAGTGGTTAGCATTGTATGGTGGCTCAGTGGTTAGCACGGTATACGGTGGCTCAATGGTTAGCACTGTACACAGTGTCTCAGTGGTTAGCACTGTATATGGTGGCTCAGTGGATAGCACTGTACATGGTGGCTCAGTGGTTAGCACTGTATATGGTGGCTCAGTGGATAGCACTGTACATGGTGGCTCAGTGGTTAGCACTGTATATGGTGGCTCAGTGGTTAGCACTGTACATGGTGGCTCAGTGGATAGCACTGTACATGGTGGCTCAGTGGTTAGCATTGTATGGTGGCTCAGTGGTTAGCACGGTATACGGTGGCTCAATGGTTAGCACTGTACACAGTGTCTCAGTGGTTAGCACTGTATATGGTGGCTCAGTGGATAGCACTGTACATGGTGGCTCAGTGGTTAGCACTGTATATGGTGGCTCAGTGGATAGCACTGTACATGGTGGCTCAGTGGTTAGCACTGTATATGGTGGCTCAGTGGTTAGCACTGTACATGGTGGCTCAGTGGATAGCACTGTACATGGTGGCTCAGTGGTTAGCACTTTACATGGTGGCTCAGTGGATAGCACTGTACCTGGTGGCTCGGTGGTTAGGACTGTACATTGTGGCTCAGTGGTTAGCACTGTACATGGTGGCTCAGTGGTTAACACTGTACATGGTGGCTCAGTGGTTAGCACTGTATATGGTGGCTCAGTGGTTAGCACTGTACATGATGGCTTAGTGGTTAGCACAGTACATGGTGGCTCAGTGGTTAGCACTGTACATGGTGGCTCAGTGGTTAGCACTGTATATGGTGGCTCAGTGGTTAGCACTGTACATGGTGGCTCAGTGGTTAGCACTGTATATGGTGGCTCAGTGGTTGGCACTGTATATGGTGACTCAGTGGTTAGCACTGTACACATTGGCTCAGTGGATAGCACTGTACACAGTGGCTCAGTGGTTAGCACTGTACATAGTGACTTAATGGTTAGCACTGTACATGGTGGCTCAGTGGTTATCACAGTACAGCGTGGTTCAGTGGTTATCACGGTACAGCATGGCTCACTGTACATTGTTGCTGAATGGTTAGCGCTATACACAGTGTGCTTGACAGCTCAGTTGTCCAGTCTGAGACTGGGAGGTGTTGGGCTTCTTCAGGTGTTCTATATTCTCTTCTGATACTTAGCTGAGCAGTTTATCCCAGATCTTAACCAGTTACAGCATTTGCTCATAGGTTCATGTTGGCCTTGTTTATCTGTGTTTTGATCTATGACTGCCAGACCTTGGACCTCCTCTTACCATCGTATTGCTTTGATCCACTATCCTCCTGGTATTCTGACCTGACTACATCTTTGTCTGTTCCCTTAATTCATGATGTGCTCTCTTGGTATCTGACCCTGGAATGTTTGACTACCCAGCCTCATGACTTTTCCATGTCACTCCTACTAAGAGCCTATTTTGTGCTTTGATCTTAATATTAAATTGATAAAGAATAAACTATAGAATCCAGGTTTTTTATGATTAACGATAAATACTGTGGGCGGAGCTGTGACTACCTCCAATGAACCTACACAGGGGAAAGCTGTTACTGTCTCGTTTGATGTGCACAAGTCATAAATAATTGTGTAAAGTTTGCACCCATTGGGCTGGAAGGTCAAGAACACAGATGGATTTGAGGTGGAGGTACTGCCATGTGTTGACTACTTTGCAGTCCATCAGTCCATTTGCAGTCCATGCTGTGATTAAATTGAGCTTTTCTTTCCTTTAGTCTATGCTGTGGCTCTGCAGGTCGAGGTAGAGGTGAGCATTCTGCTCTTCACCACCTCAACCTTAAGTGGTTCTGCTTCCCTCCACCAGATGTCACAGATAGAGCTCATCTCTACTTGGATCCCGTGCCGTGAAGTCATGCTCTGCTGAGCTATGTTTTTACTGCCGTTGACTTCCATTGATGCTGCTGGGTTTTCCTTAATATAATAATAATAAAACTTTATTTGTATAGCGCCAACATATTCCGCAGCGCTTTACAGTACAATGGTACATATAAGAAAAATATACGATGGTAACTAATACAGAATAGTAGTTACATACAATAAACATAGAATCAACGTAGGAAATACAATAAAAAGGCAAAAAATAAAGGTGACCCTGCTCGAAGGAGCTTACAATCTAAGACGGGATGGGAACACAAAGTACAGGGGCTTATAACAATGAATATCTTATGTCTAAATGACTACTATTAGGGAGAAGGATAGGCTGCCCTGAAGAGGTGTGTTTTTAGGGAGCGTCTGAAGCTATGCAAGTTGTTGATGGTCCTAATTTCTTGGGTAGAGCATTCCAGAGGATTGGTGCAGCTCGAGAGAAGTCTTGGAGTCGGGAATGGGAGGTTCGGATTAATGCCGATGTTAGTCTGAGATCGCATTCAGAGCGAAGAGGACGGGTGGGGTGGAGATAGGGGCTTATAGCCTAGGGCTGATCAGGAGCGAAGGACTAGAGTGGCAGCCCAAACCTCCTCACCTTCAGAGATACCTTCGGGAACAAGACTAGCCAGGGACTCCAACTCCAGGTCCAGACTAGCTGCCCTGAACACCCTTGCCCATTTTTCCATCTTGGCTCCCGATTCCCTATCCGTTACACCCCCCCATGACAGTTACATTTGAATAATATAACAAATTCTTGATTCTTTTACAGAACCGTCTTACATAAAGTATCGAAACATGTCTGTCCTATTACATAAATTGCACTTGGATTGAAGAATATTTTGATCTCTAAGGTGACTATTACTCAGTGATTATGCCTCAAGGATATAGAATTGTATGAACCTCAGGCTGTAATAGCATTGAAATGGAAGGTACGACGAGCCTCTCTGATCCGCATAAGAAATGTAATATATAATGTGATATTTATCCCCTTGGTGAATGGCAAGCCAATCTTAAGAACAAATCTAAACATCTCAGAGGAATTTGCCGAGAAAAATAAGGATATTAGAGGTAATAAAACCTATTTACCACCAGTTTTCCCTCTCCCAAGCAAAGACCTGGCATCTCCCTGACCGATTCCGGCTAAGAGAAAAAAATAGCAGAATGCAAATAAACAGCAGCTCAGAAAATTCTTATTAAACTGCAAAGCAATGAAATGTGCAAATAGATATTACCGGGCACTTTGCAGAGACATAGTCAGATGATATGACCTTGGCCGGGTGAATGAAATTAAAGCTGAATTCGCTCGCAGGGATCTTCGTGAAGAGTCGGATTCCGGAAACAAGAGAAAACCTGCTTTATGGAGGAGAAGACTGGCTGCTGGAGATGTGCATCAACGAAAATTGGGAGATTGGGTATGTGTCTCTCATCCTTGGGAGACCTTTGACAGGTCTGGGATCTAAGGTTCACATTTATTTGTAAACTCTGGGTCGTAAATGTATATACTTCTTTTGGTACAAAAGGGTTACAAACTCTTTCCTTGCTGGTTGTTCCTTGTTACTCCAATTTCAGGTTTTTCGGGTTTGTGACCACTCCCTTCCACTTTAAATAGTCACATGTTGCCGGTTATAGAATTAATTTCTGACTGACCGCCGTGGAGTGAGAAAGTCTCTGGAAGCTGTGGAGTACTGTTGTTTGCAGCCCTGATGTTATGGCTGCAACTTTGGAGTTGGTGTTTATCCTTTTATGACTACGTTCCCAGTCTGTCTTCCTTCCCCTGTGTTTTATTATTGCAATGGTGAAGTCTAGTGCACTCACCAGCCTTTTACTATTAGGGTGAGTGGAGGGACAGCTCAGGGACAAACATATGACAGCAATGGAGGGTAAGGACCCACATAGGGACATTAGGGATCTCAGGGTACCTTACACAGGTTAGTGTTAGTTAGTATCCCATCTCTTCTCTCACTACTGTTAGGGCCTTCCTACCTTTTTATCCCTATTATAACCTCTGTTCCGTGCCCGAATGTGACAGTTAAATCTAGAAGCCAACTCATTCTTTGTGCCAGTCTCGTGCCAGTAATGGAAGATTCAGAGTTTCTAGAATTGTCACTGAGACAGGACTTGAAATATCACAAAATGCTATGTCCCGTAGGAAGGCAATGATGAGGACAGTGTGTGTGTCATATATAGAGGCCTCTATTGGGATACAACCTCTTGATGCAAAGGTCAAAAGTTGCGTCCCATAGTAATCATTGTAGAGCATTGGGAATCATATTGGCCTTTCCAATTTCCAGTAGGGAGGAAACAATAAAAATTATGAATGTCATCAAGTCCTAAAGACTGTTACCCTAGGCTTTGTGGCATATAAGTGTCTACTGAAGTTTAGTCTAAGCCAACCTTTGCCAACTCTCCAATCGATCTCACCCTGGGTTTGTAAAAGTTCAAAAAAATAACTTTTTATAACTTTAACTTGTATGTATGATTCTTATAACCTGTTCTGGATATAAGGCTACATGGCGACCGGGGTGGAATAATTTGCATAGTCTGCTAAATAAAAAAGTTTAAACCCAAGGTCAAGACAAAGCATCTGCTGAGTAGTCAACCCTTAGGATCCCATTACCAATATGGAGGATGACAGGAGGAACTTCAATGAATATTTGCTTTCCCATCAAGTTGACCATACAAATATATTAGATAGAAGTATCTTGATGGTTGAATATTTTATCTTTTAAGCATGGGCCTAAGAACTAACAGGCAGGTAGTTGCTAACTACTTGCCTTTTCTACCTGGCGATGGCTCACAGCGGTCACTGACCAATCCTGCCGGCGATTCAGCTGCTCCGCGTCGTTAGAGCAGCTCTTCCTCTATTGGGCTGCTCTGTCGGTGGGACATGATTGATGATTGACAGCTGGCTCTCTGTAGTTAAACAGGGAGCTGTCAATCATAATGACTTCAGCAGTAACATTCTCATGAACAGAGCGGAGCAAAAGCGAAGCAGCTGCCCCATTCACGTGACATCAGTGAAGCTGCAGGATCGCCAGTAGGAGCGGACTGTGATTGCTCTGTGCCAGCAGAAATCGGGCTACACAGAACAGGCAAGTGGTTAGTAACTACCTGCCTTTTACTTCTTATGTCTTGTAAAAAAGGAAAATGGTCTCAGAAAACCCCTTTAAGAGTGGATGTCTGTATTCTGTAACCTTTACCTTGGCCATAAAGATGGTGCAAAAAGATGCACAGTCCTGTCCATTGGCCACATTTGTAATGTGTGGTCATCTGTTATGACTGAGCTCTACCATTCACATGAGGATGGACATCCAGGAGAGAGGTTAAACCTGCAATCCACAGATCCCTATTCAGACTAGGAGAAATCCCAAATCTGACCCTGATCCTGTCTGAACATAGAGGTTGACACCCTAAGATTTCGCAATGGCGCCCCCGCGTCAGCTGACCCAGAAAACGGAAATAACCCAAAAGACTAACGCAATATGTGGAAACCCCTCAAACCCTAAAAGTAACAGTCTGAGAAGGGAAACTCACAAACAAACTGTAGGTCAAAGAAATAGAAATTATTCAGCAAGATAATCCTTGACTGAAGAGCTGGGACTCCAAACATCCATCTCTATTGGAATATAGCCAACACTGAGTATTTGCATGGTGAGAATAAATAGCTCCTCTAAAGATATGATAGGTCCAAGAAAATGACGAAGTGAAAACACCTGCAGAGAAGTAAAGAGGAAAGCAAAACAAAGGAAAGGAAAGACGAGAGAACTATTAGCAACTGAAAAAGGCATTCTCAGGGCTCCCACCTGATGCCCACAAACTACCGACCTAGCAGCTGACCGGGTCCTGAAAATGGATGTGCACCATCTCTCCTTGGCCATCAGTCTTGTTGCGCACTTTCAGCCAGGTTTTCCCTCGTGTTCTGTTTGGTGACAACCACTACCTTGAGGACCATTCATTCTTCCCCAACACCGGCCATCAAGGGAGACGATATTAGATGATCGTCCAGTCTCATCAACCTCATTGGGTGCGGCTAATATTCATCGTTGTGGTTGGCCAGAGCTTGTACCACCATGGATAAACCCGCGTGTGCTGTATCGGGTGATAGCGGTGCTGCAGTGAAGATCTTTGTGTTAGATATAAGTATCTCTAAGTGTCCTTGTCTCGTTCAGCCGGGGAAACACTACAAAACATATATTATGTGGAGAATCGGCGTCATCGCAGTATAACGTCTTTTTAATTAATTGGATTTGTTTTAATGTCTCTTCGCATATGAAGCACAAAGTATTTTATCCCCGACTCAAAAGACGTCGAAGCAAGGGCAGCAAATGAATAAATGTAAATGGCTTTATATGCGCTTACTGGATTCATGTTTAGCTCCTTTTATGTTGACTGTGTACAAGGAGCGCGTCTCTCCTGAGAGGCTCCGCACATAAACTGTTGCCTTAAGCAGTTGCATTAAACATTAGACAGCCGATACCACTCCAAAAACCCAAAACAAAAATAAGAAATCAAGGTAGACCCTGGGTATAATTGGATGGTTCTCACAAATAATAAGTCTCAGCTTTTGTTTGAACAGAGCCCAGCAACTTCCTGAAGGTGTCAGATAGAAAATAGATTACACCAAGAATACTTAGAACTTCTTCAAGTCGGAGATTGCAACACAAGCTGAAGAATAGGCAACTGTATATTTATAGTGTGACACATAATATCCTTGTCTCCGTGCTCCGGGGAAATTATGTATGTGAGAGTTTCGCTCTTTTGCAGTCACAATGCTGGAATAAATTACAACGCATAAGGAGATTGAGAGATGATTCCCTTCTCCCTCCAAGACACAGATCTTAAAGGGATAGTCTGCAGAAATCATTAATGGTGTGTGTTCCTGGGACTTGAACTAACAACCTCTACAGTTGTAGGCAGGAGCTTAACCCTCTGAGCCACAGGCTATGCTGATATCATTAATTGTGAGTGTCCCTGAGACTTGAACTAACAACCTCTACAGTTATAGGCAGGAGCTTAACCCTCTGAGCCACAGGCCATGATAATATCATTAATTGTGAGTGTCCCTGAGACTTGAACTAACAACCTCTACAGTTGTAGGCAGGAGCTTAACCCTCTGAGCCACAGGCTATGCTGATATCATTAATTGTGAGTGTCCCTGAGACTTGAACTAACAACCTCTACAGTTATAGGCAGGAGCTTAACCCTTGAGCCACAGGCCATGCTGATATCATTAATTGTGAGTGTCCCTGAGACTTGAACTAACAACCTCTACAGTTGTAGGCAGGAGCTTAACCCTCTGAGCCACAGGCTATGCTGATATCTTTAATTGTGAGTGTCCCTGAGACTTGAACTAACAACCTCTACAGTTATAGGCAGGAGCTTAACCCTCTGAGCCACAGGCCATGCTGATATCATTAATTGTGAGTGTCCCTGAGACTTGAACTAACAACCTCTACAGTTATAGGCAGGAGCTTAACCCTCTGAGCCACAGGCCATGCTGATATCATTAATTGTGAGTGTCCCTGAGACTTGAACTAACAACCTCTACAGTTATAGGCAGGAGCTTAACCCTCTGAGCCACAGGCCATGCTGATATCATTAATTGTGAGTGTCCCTGAGACTTGAACTAACAACCTCTACAGTTATAGGCAGGAGCTTAACCCTCTGAGCCACAGGCCATGCTGATATCATTAATTGTGAGTGTCCCTGAGACTTGAACTAACAACCTCTACAGTTATAGGCAGGAGCTTAACCCTCTGAGCCACAGGCCATGCTGATATCATTAATTGTGAGTGTCCCTGAGACTTGAACTAACAACCTCTACAGTTATAGGCAGGAGCTTAACCCTCTGAGCCACAGGCCATGCTGATATCATTAATTGTGAGTGTCCCTGAGACTTGAACTAACAACCTCTACAGTTATAGGCAGGAGCTTAACCCTCTGAGCCACAGGCTATGCTGATATCATTAATTGTGAGTGTCCCTGAGACTTGAACTAACAACCTCTACAGTTATAGGCAGGAGCTTAACCCTCTGAGCCACAGGCCATGCTGATATCATTAATTGTGAGTGTCCCTGAGACTTGAACTAACAACCTCTACAGTTATAGGCAGGAGCTTAACCCTCTGAGCCACAGGCTATGCTGATATCATTAATTGTGAGTGTCCCTGAGACTTGAACTAACAACCTCTACAGTTATAGGCAGGAGCGTAACCCTCTGAGCCACAGGCTATGCTGATATCGTTAATTGTGAGTGTCCCTGAGAATTGAACTAACAACCTCTACAGTTGCAGGCAGGAGCTAAACACCTTGAGCCACAGGCTTAAGATTGAATCCAGGAGCAAGTGTTTAGATCTTCTGTAGCACCTCCAGAGGGAAAATGAGGTATTACCCATTCCTATTCAATTCAATGCAGTGTCTATTTAATGCACAAACATGTTTTATTCTCCGGAGTGAGAGACACTCCTTGCAGTTGCTCTTGAATTTGGTTCATAGAGAAGGGTGGTTGTTTCCATCGTGAAATCCATCTGAAAGTAATTTTGTAACTCATCCAACCCCTTAAAGATTAGATATTGGCAAACTTGACTGTCAGAGAAAGATCTTATGGTTTTGTCTTGCGTAGATGATGCAACAGTTTTGGCCACTCATACACCCTGGTACGTCAAGCTTCCTTGGTCATCAGCGGCCATAAGATCACAGTGGCCACAGGGGCGAGTTATACTGCTGCTACAGGGTCTAGAAGAAGGGCGCTTAACTTGTCAACTTAACTATAGGCTATATGAGCATGCTAAAGGCTCACATAGGAAAAACAGAAGGTAATGCACCATGCTATATGCTACATCAGATGGGGCAGTGCCGGCAGGACAATAGAGGCGTAACAGCACCCTGGCTGTAATACCAAATTGCTAACTGGATGATGGGAGTGTAATAGAAGGAACTAAAGGCATCCATGCATCTTAGATAGTGTTAGCTCCAAACCTCCCAAATACATGCATTCTCGGTTTGGTTGAGCATGCATGTGTTTTTAATAGGCAAAGTAGAGTAAGCCATTGCCAGACATCTCAGGTTGAGGCTTAGTATCCTTAAGAACAAAAGATTTGGGTGTTGAAGGTAAACTTTGTCCAATACTCAACCATCTACGTTGACAGGTTTGGAGGACCCAAATTAATTGTATGAGTTCCTAAAACCCCAGTAGCAGGGGATGCCTTGTTTACTTTTGTTGGGCCCCCTTTGTTCTACATGAAGGCCCTTGTGTAGGGAGTTCTTACGGTAGGGATTGTCTATGGGTGAACCTGCCATTACATTAGAATAAAAGTGTACTAAACCAGTATAAAACACAAGTGGCCTCATTAGTAGAGTGTAAGAAATGTGCGAACAGAGTCACAGCAAAAATAGGAACAAAAAACATCTAGAAAAACAGCGAACTGATCAGAGCCCCTGAGCCACGAACTAAGGGGTATGTCCTTTTCTCCCACACAGTATGAACATTTTATTTTAACATCTTTGGGCAAGACTGGGACATGAAAAGGAGCAGCAGTATCCTAAGTATGTGGCCTACTTTTATATTCTCCCCCCATTCCTCTGCTATGGTCCATGTTAGTATCTTTAATCCCTTTTCTCTCTGTTCCTTATTTAGAGGAGCAGAAGACATAAAGGGCCATTTATCCGCCACTTCGCTGGAAGAAGCAGACTCCAAAGTGCAGTTTTGTCGACGCGATTTGAGCCGTAGAGAACTGCAGCCACTCGTAGAGATACTGGAGGTTTTAATTTTTGGAACGATGCCTAATCCTTAGCATCTGTCGCTGCCGAAGGATAAGAAAAACAAAGTAATTAAAAAACATCTTCAATTATGAAATGTCTAAGCAATATGTATTTTATTAAGTAAACCTAAGCCCACCCTCTCCAAAAAGTGGCTTCATGCAAAGCTTTGTTCTCAAAGAGAAGGCAAGGTTTCTCTCTAATGGTGGGCAGCCTGTAGTGCTACAAGATGGCGGGGAGAGAGGGATGTAGACCCACCGCTCCAGAACCAGGCGTAACCCCGGAGGACATGACTAAATGCTACCCAATATTCACACAGCCTCTAATGATGAGGTTGGACTTGGGCCCGATGATAGGCACCGAGGGTACTACTCAAGTGCATCTCCTGGTTGTCACACTCCATCAAAAGGGATGGTTGGGCAAGGTGAGATGGTGGGAAGGAATAAATCTGTCACTAGGGTAGTATAAGGAGGGACAACCCTAACACTTACCCTGAGCACCCTGACATCCTTAGCGGTTCTTCCACCTGTTGGTTATCAGTTATATTCCCTGTCTATCTCGATAGTGCGCAGGGCAGCAGGAAAAACTAGTCCTGCTCTAGGATAAAGACAGAAAGAGAAAATGACAGACAAGGGTAAAAGAAACAGCAATTGCACAATGCACTCCAGACTACAGGTAGGAGTAAAGGGAAAGGATAAGTGAGGCAAACTAAAAAGGGAATTAAGGATGGGAAGACAACAAACAAACCAGTTCCAAGCAGGTATCTCTGGATATGGTTCCTTAAATGACTTTTTGTCCACGGCTCCACCTCCACACCAAGACCAAGGTATAGCAAGCTATCACTTGGCAACTACCCAAGCTGAGAGGTAAATACCTATAACAGATGAGAGTGGTAAATCAGAACAGCTGGATAACCCAGGATGGAAAGCTTAGAGTCCCAAAGAGAATTGGCCTTTAATAACCCTTGCATGGCAATCGTTTTAACCAAATGGAAAAAGCCTTCTGTAATGGAAGACAATCTCGCTGCAAGTGTTAAGATTATTTAAAATTGTGTCTTTGTGTTTTCTCCGAGTTGTATGACACTTGAGCTTTCATTGAATTCATGGAAAATGTGTCGCTTGTGACTTGAAACTTGCAATAGAAAGTAAAACTACATTCGGAAAAATTATCGTCCCAGTCGCGGAGAGGTCACAGGTCATAATGCGGCATTATAGGAAATCATGAGAGATTGCAAGGTTTTGATTTGGAAGTGCCCTAAACATTTGGCTTAGGGGTCCAAACTATAGAGATGATGGCTATTGGGAAGAAGAATGAAGTAGAGTGGGCAGAAAAGTGTTTTTCTGTCTTGACTAAGCCAAAAAATAAATTGGGGTCTGCAATATAATTAGGGACCCCTGCACCCTTATTTTTTACTGAGACCTTTCTTCCAAAACTTGTATCAAAAATGGAGGTGGAGAAGAATTGACAGGTACATCCTGCCCTACTTTCACAGGTAGTGTTAAAGAGCACTTCAATGCTCGTGTGCTTGAGCCGGTTGGATGACTCAAGTACAGGTATAATGGAAGTCAATAGGAAACTCTAGCATATTTCCAGAAGAGTCTTCCCATTGACTTACATTATACTCTGTATTCGAGTCGAGTCTGAGGTCCCACCTGCTCATTTGGAGTACCGACGAACTTGAGCTTTGAAGTGCTCACACATTTGGAGACACCGTCCTCACAGTGTGCAGTGGGCGTGCCTGCAACACAGTGATCTGA
This sequence comes from Allobates femoralis, assembly GCA_033576535.1. Classification (NCBI taxonomy): domain Eukaryota; kingdom Metazoa; phylum Chordata; class Amphibia; order Anura; family Aromobatidae; genus Allobates; species Allobates femoralis. The sequence continues at coordinate 148,253,412 of JARQOC010000007.1, forward strand.
AAGAGTGGCCGGCGGGAATTTAGTTACATTGAAATACACAGTGCGCTCCCCCGGCAGCCCTGAGCAGCTACTTGGAGAGCGGCCTGGAGGGCATCTGCATCTCTGCCACCCGGCTCAGCCCGCCTCTGCTCATCACTATTCACAGGTACAAATATATGGTGGTGGGCGTGATATATGAGAACCACAGGCCACCACCTGTGCAGATGTAGTCATAAGACCGTACACATACACTGTATTTCTGCAGGAGCCCCGTCTGTCCGTACAAGAGGTTCTACGGCCAATCTGTTCTGGCCGCTGATTAATCGCACAGACGGATAGGTGACAGGTAACCATCTTTCATAGGTAATACAATCCGGGGTGGATGAATATCTCAGCGGCTTCTATTGAGTTTACGGCGACAATGAATTGTTTACAATGCTTCCCGGAGGCAGCAGTTTAATAGCGGCTGTCATTGTTGTTTACCGGCTGTCATGTTCAGCATGGACTATTTAGGCACCCTGCTTGCAATTTTTTGCTATTTTTTCCTTCGTACCTTGACTATGAAATAAATTGCAAAAAAAAATAAAATGATTCACTGACTGCGCATTTCTTTGACTCATTTGCTCATTGTCATCAGATATTTATGAGAAGAACAAATAGCAATATACATAATATTATAAGACAACCTCTTCTGAAAGTTGTCACATCCCCACCCTTATAATAACACAACGACAATACCCTGGAGTCTATATAGATACAATGTTACCGGAGCTAACGGATCGGCCGCCACGGTCATGCTTTATCATCATGGATGGCACACCATTGCACCTGTTGCGGTAGACTTGAGCAGGGTATACGAGATAATGCCATTACAAAATGTATCACTTCAATGTTAGAGACATTTAGAAGGTTTGTCAGCAATCAGAAAAGTCCCTTAACCTCATGTGCTGTATATGTACATTGCAAGTTGCATTGATTGGTGGAAACACACTATCCTACTTACATGCGAGACTCTCAGACGAGACTCGGATTAGTGACCCTGAACGGCCTCTCCCTATCTGGTCGGAAGTGTCAGCTGCTTGTGTTTTTGTGCAGCATCACACTCCGGTCCAGACAGGGAGAGGCCGTTCAGGGTCACTAATCCGAGTCTTGTCTGAGAGTCTCGCATGTAAGTAGGATAGTGTGTTTCCAGCCATTATAAGGAGTAGGCTCGAGGGGTGAGTGTGAAGCCCACTGGGAAGGAGTACTCGGTACCGGACTGGGGTACTTCTGGGGATGTCACGGCGGTCTTGGTCCGGACCGTGTCCCAGGTTCCACAATAAATGGGGGGATATTTACAGGGGAGTTTGTTGTGACGCCACCCACGGGTTGTGGTCAATGAGGGGACCACTGCTGCAGTGTACTTCTGTCAGGAGGATGGATGGATGCTGCAGCCAGGTGGATGAGCCCGCCGCAGGTCGGGACAGCTCCTGACAGGGTTAAATGGTGCAATAAACAGTTCTGTATACCTGGAATCAGACACTGAAGCAGGGTTCACCGGGTTTACTCTACAATTCTTCCAAGTCACACAGAGCATGGTACAGTTCAGTTCTTAACAGCTTTAACTCCGGTAACACTTGAACCTTGACTACGCCTCACCCACTTATAACTGGCCCTACTACCCCTCGCCTGCCTAGAGTCCCAGGCTCCGGGTTGGGTCTTATGTCAGTGGATTTGTGTTTTGGAGGTGTTTGATATACAAACTGTCACTATCTCCTGGCTGCAGTTCCTACCTGTGGCGAGCCTGGTCGCAGGGGCGCCATAGTGAGCTTGCCCATACTTGGATGGTGATGGCTGTGTATTATAGCCAGGATCAGCCACTAACGATCTTGGCTGGAGAACAGCTCCAACCACAATTGCTAATCTGTTAAATCACACTGTCAAACTCTGACAGCAAGATTTAACACTTGCTGGCAATGGGGTGTTCCGTTTTAAGCACCCATTGGCACCCATGACGTAATGACCGGTCGTCGATAGGTTGCTATGGCAGCAGGGGGTCCACTGAAGACCCCCGTGCTTGTCATTACTGTGCTCCTTTGTAACCTGCCTGTGACTGGGTTTCGGAGGAGACTGAATTTCACTATATACAGCAATGCCATTGCATTGCTGTATATAGATAGCACAAGTGATCAGATGATCACAGCTTCAAGTCCTCTAAGTGGACTATTAAAAACAGTAAAAAGTTTTTTCAAAAATTAAAAAATGTGAAAAAAATAGAAAACAAAAGTTCAAATCACCCCCTTTTGCCCCATTACAAATAAAGAAAAAAAAAAACATATTTAGTATCGCCAAGTCTAATCTATCAAAATATAAAAATAATGAACCGATCGGTAAACATTGTAGACAAAAAAATTCAAGAACGCCAAAATTAAGTTTTTTTGGTTGCTGCAATACGCAAACAATGCTGTCACAAGTGGTCAAAACATCATATCTATCCCAAAATGTGCAAAAATTAGTCCATCACATGTCTCCACCCACCGAAAAATGGAAACATTACGGGTCCTGGAAAATTTTGACACAACCCCCCAAATTTTTATTTTTTTTTGCAAACTTCTGATTTTTTACCACTAAAGTGATATATAAAGTTGGACATGTTGGGTATCGCTGTAATCGTACCGGTGAGGAGAATCATAATGCACGGTCATTTTTACTACATGATATACACTGAAAATGCAAAATTGTCCACAACGCAAAGGGGTTAAAATCAGCAAAGAAAAGTTTTTGCTAAAGTTTTCCAGAAGTTTATCAGATTCAGTGTCATGGAGAGCCGATAGCGGAGACCTGCGGTAATTGGCGCTCAGTTTTCAGCGCTTTGTGACAGGGGTAGAGGCCCGGGAAATGTATTCTTCTCCGTAATAAGCAGAGAATGGCCGCTCTGCCTGGAATTAGCATCAATGTACAGAGATTAAAGGAGAAACCTTCTAACCTGTAAAAGAAAACTGTCTCCGGCGAGGTGGCGGCGGCGGAGAGGAGCCGCAGAGGCTGATTAATGTGCAGCCGAGAGTAAGTGTTTGATAGAAAAGGTGTGAAAGTGCTTAAAATCACATAACCGTAATTATTGTCATTAACAAACACTGCGGCGGGGCGGAATGCAAATGCAATCACTAATGAATGCGCCTCCAACTGATTCTGTAACGAAACTTACCTTTGTATGAAGCTGAAAAAAAGCAGATTGTATAGTGTTACACATCCACGGGCATGCTACATAGATGACTGTGTGCTCCATACTGGGTATATGGCTATAATATTATGTTGGCGGGTGCCAGGGTCTAATCAACTGTACCATACACAAAGGTGGCAAAATAATAACGCCATATCATGGCCAAACCAATATCAATATTATATAGTACAGTTATCTCAACACATTGCAAAAAATAATCTACAGTACAGTATAAAGCTTAAATAAAGTGATAAAATAATACTAATGCCTAGGCTACCTTCACATTTGCGTTCCCCTGCGCAGCGTTCTGCGGAGGGGATCCGCAATGTGAGGGCAGCACCGCAAGCCCCTATCTTCATAATGGGAGCGCACGGTGCTGCGCTTGACTGCGCATGACCGTGCGCACCCATTCACAGCCATATGTGATCTGTACGCAGGCGGACGCCTGCGCATAACTCACCCAGTCTCATCCGCACCACAAACGCGACATGTTGCATTCCTGGTGCGGACAAGACTGTGTGATTTGTGCGCAGGCATCCGTCTGCGTACAGATCACATATGGCAGTGAATGGGTGCGCACGGTCGTGCGCTGTCGAGCGCAGCACCATGCGCTCCCATTATAAAGATAGGAGCCTGCGGTGGCTGCGGTCGCATTGCGGATGCCCTCCGCAGAACGCTGCGGAGGGGAACGCAAATGTGAAGGTAGCCTTAATGAAGTAGTATCACCATACACTGATAAAATAATACCACCATAAAACTGAAATAATACCACCATATAATGCTAAAATAATGCCACCTTATAATGCTAAAATAACAATACCATCATATAATGCTGAAATAATACCACTATATAGTGCTGAAATAATATCACCACACAGTGCTGAAATTATTATATTGTATAATGCTACAATAATACCAACATGTAGTGCTGAAATAATACAATAATTATATGCTAGACAGAGCACCAATGTGGCTGCTAAACCAGGACCCTGTAAATCATTTTACTAAGCTCTGGGTGAATAAGTGCTACAACCATTTAGTGCTAAAAGAATACTGACATACGATGTGAAATAATACTGCCATGTTGTGCTGAAATAACACTGTCATGCAGTGCTCAGAAAACAGTCCTTTATGTAATCTAAAAACAGAGCTACACAAAGCCTGTATAATACTGCACTACCATTATATTAGGATTGTGGTGGTCTTGGCTTTTGGAGATCAGGTTATTGGTGAGGACACTCTTGAGTTGAGATAGGTGAAGCCTCCTTTGATAAGTGGAAGCTCCTTACAGCTCATCTTACCCAATAGGCCCTTTTTCTGGTCATTCTCCTCACTCAAAATTAGGGCAATGCAATGGGACCCCAATGATGATGATGATGGGCCACACAACTATATTTTATATTTATTTTACTGGCCATCAGTCCAACCCCCAGCAATGACAACTTGATGGGTGAATGCTCTGTAGGAAAATTGATCTTGTGCAGCCTAGATAGGTCCACCAGGGTCTTCTCCAAGCCTAGATAGGCCTACCAGGGTTTTTTCCAAGCCTATATAGGTCCACCACGGTCTTCTTCAAGCCTACATAGGTCCATGATGGTCTTCTTTAAGCCTATATAGGTCATTCAGGGTCTTCTTCAAGCCTAGATAGGTCTACCATAGCCTTCTTCAAGTCTAGATATGTCCACCAGGGTCTTCTTCAAGCCTAGATATGTCCACCATAGTCTTTTTTAAGCCTAGGTATGTCCACCAGAGTCTTCTCCAAGCCTAGATAAGTTCACCATTAGGGATGGGCGAATTCCTCGCTACTATTCGGGACTCGCCCGAATAGTAGCGGACTCAGGGGACTCGCTCCTTGCCGAGTTTCCTTAGGAATTACTCGGGGGTAGCGAGTCCCTGTACTTTTGCAGTGTATCTATACAGATACACTACAAAAGTACCCTAAAAGTTAATGTAAGGGGTTAAAAACAATAAACATTAATACTCACCTCCTGTACTCCTGGACTGGGACCGAAGACCTCCGGCTGTTACAGGACCTCCAGGACCACCGGGAGAAGATGGGGAAAAGGACCTTGCAGTTCAGCCAATCAGCATTCGACTAGCGGTCACATGGGTTTGTCATGTGACCGCAGTGCAGCCGCGTCACAACCCATGTGACAGCTAGCCGAATGCTGATTGGCTGAACTGCAAGGTCCTTTTCCCCATCTTCTCCCGGTGGTCCTGGAGGTCCTGTAACAGCCGGAGGTCTTCGGTCCCAGTCCAGGAGTACAGGAGGTGAGTATTAATGTTTATTGTTTTTAACCCCTTACATTAACTTTTAGGGTACTTTTGTAGTGTATCTGTACAGATACACTGCAAAAGTACAGGTTACTACTCGGACTCGCTGGACTCGCAACGAGTACCGAGTCTCGGACCCGGACTCATTAGAGTCCAGCGAGTCCGAGTATTTCAGGTTTCGCCCATCCCTATTCACCATGGTCTTATCCCCAGTTACCTTGATTGTATCAAGCCATCATGTTACTGGTTTTCTTCTTCACATTGTTGGTTCTATTCTTTGACCATGATGTCCTTCTCTAGTGCACACCTATGTAGAGGTAAAGAACCACACAACTCAATTTGTCCATGCTCGACATCTTTTTGGTATTATGTATGTTCTCCATGCTTTCAGGGTTTCTTCAGGGTTGATGAGTATGTAAATTAAATTTCTGGAGTCAATGACATGGGGCCTCTTGGGAGAAGAGTCAGGGTTAGCCATGCCACGTTTTTCCTATCTTACGTGATTGGCATCTTGCACAATTGTGCACCATTGTATTTTACCTCCAGCCCAGTGATACCAGCCCACAGATAGGGAAGGTTTCAGCCATGACAATCCTTGACTCTTCTCCAAAGTGGCTCCGCCTCCTTGACTCCAGGAAGGTAATTTACATATGGCTCCGGCAAAGGCCAAAACGGATGTTCTGCATCATTTGTACCCCTGCCATTACATAGGAGGTCACCTTTAGAAGGTATGTGGAGAAGCAGTAGGAAGAAGAGGGTGTTTATTGATTTAGCCTTCAGTTAGCCGTGCTAAAATGTTTACACTATTAGCTGGACGGGGTTACTGTGATGCGTGTAGTCGCGCCACATGTGAAGAGGGAGGGGGCCTGAACTAGGAAGCTACTGAAATGGACGGTTACCTGCCTTCCATACTCCACCCAACTAATTAAAGGTTAATGATTCCCATTAAAAAGGGTTCGGTCAGGGAGTGACCTGTGCTGGATACAGGGGGATGTTTTAAGGTGAATGTTATTTATTAAAAAACAGGAAAAAAATGTCACGAGTATCTCCCGTCTTTGTCAGATCTGGGATCTGAAGTTCACTATGCCTTGGGAAACTCTAGACTTTTAGACATATTTTCTTTCTTTTAGTGTAGCAAGGGTTAAGGAGTGTTTAGTTGCTGGTAGTTCATTGTTACTCCAATCTCAGGTGCAGCTCATTTCTGACCACTCCCCTCATCTTTAAATAGTCACATGTTGCTGGTTATAGAGTTCATTTCTGAACTGACCACCATGGAGAGAGGAAGCCTCTTGAAGCTGTTGTTTGCAGCTGGTGTTTGGCTGCAACCTTGGAGCTGATGTTCTTTTCTTTTATGTTCCCCCAGTCTGTGTTCCTTCCCTTTTGAACTATTATTGTAGTGGTGAGACTAGTGCTCCCACCGGCCTTTGCACTATCCAGGGTGAGTGGAGGGAAAGCTAGAGACGACGCATTTGACGACGATGAGGGGAAGGACCCATATAGGGACGTTAGGGAGTTCATGGTTCAGACACAGGTTAGTGTCCGGAGGTAACCCGTCTCCTCCCTACTGTTAGGTCCTTCCTACCATTTCCATCCCCATTGTAACCTCTGTGTTGCTCCATACGTGTTTCTTTACCCGAGTCCTCAAGATCCAGGATACATGGGACTGCGTTCTGACAAAATGGAGGATGATTATGAACAGTAGAAAAATTGTTCCAGCTCCTGAATAATTGTAAAATAAGCTATCCTTTATTGAACAATTTATAAATAGGATAAGGTAAGACATGGGGTAGAGAGAAAACAAAATGACACATTTCGAACTCTATCCAGCGTTGTTTGTCCAAGTGTGACGACAAGGCTTCAGAACGTGTTGATTTGTTCTCCCTCTGCCCTGTGTATTATCTTATCCTATTTAAGAATTGTTCAATAAGCTGATTTTCATGCTGAGTGTAGGGAGACACCAAGTGCAGGACAACAATGGGGGAAAAGGTGACCCCTAGAAACACTAGCACTGACACCTGGCTATCCTGAAACCGTATACAATCTCTGCAACTGTCGCCAAGCAGGATACCTTTTCCCTGTCTGTCCCTCAACTAAGACTACTTAGGGGTACCTCATACACAGCGATATCGTTAACGACATCGTTGCAACGTCACAGGTTTTGTGACATTGCAGCGACTTCACCAGCGAAGTCACTGTGTGTGGCACACAGCAGCCCATCAGCCCCCCGCTGGGAGATCGCTGATCGTGACAAACCGTTCGGGACCATTTTTCGATCAGCGATCTCCCGCTAGGCAGGCTGCATCGCTGTGTGTGACAGGGGCAGCAACAAGCTAACCCGATGTGTTTCCTGGTAACCAGGGTACACATCGGGTTACTAAGCGGAAGAACGCTGGTAACTAGGTTAAACATTGGGGTTACTAGGTGCAGCGCTCTGCTTAGCAACCTGATGTGTACCCTGGTTACCAGCACGCTGTGCTTAGTATCCAGGGTAGACATCGGGTTACAAAGCAAAGTGTGCTGGTAGCCAGGGTATACATCGGGTTTCTAAGCAGAGCGCAGCGCTTAGTAACCCGATGTTTATCGTGGTTGCCAGCGTTCTCCCGCTTACCCCCACGTAGCAGGACCTCGACATTGTGCAAAAAGAATATTTTATATTCTTTTCCACGATATCGAGGTCGTTATACGGGTGGCTGGTCGCTGGTGAGACTGCCTGTGTGGCAGTTCACCAGCGATCAGGTAACGATGTCCCAACGACCCCGATCGTTGGTCGGGTCGCTGGGACATCGTTATGTGTAACAGGCCCTTAGGGATCAGACTGGGTGAACACTGTCGAGGAAGAAACACTTAGCTGAATTGAGATCCAGACAGCAAACTGCACTGGAAGTCCTCGATGCACTGCTGAGCCGGGAAGCAACACCAACTCCAAACATGCTAAACATGAAGTCTCAATACATGAATGAGACAGAGGACCCAAACCAATCACAAGTCTCCAAAGTAATAAGACCCATCGTGACACTGATTTTACAATCCAGGAACTGGAACAATATTTCTACTTTCCCTCATTATTATTTTTTGCACAATGTACATTCATAACTCCCATAGACTCCAACAGACAATGCAGCTAATCTGGAGTCAATGATCACGGCTGTTTTGCTGGAAATCCTCCATGAAGGGGCAGAACAGGTGAGCGGCGCTGCTCATTTTCTCATCTATTTTGCACAATTGTGTTATACCGGAACAATTACTAAATGTGAAAAAAAAAAACCCTGAGATAATAAGCTTCAGCTAAATGAATACAAAGCGCCGCATCCTTCAGTGTTCAATGCACCTTAACATGTAAGCGGCACAATGATACAAGCAGCGCACAGCTGGTCCCGGGCCTCCTGAGCATACTTATAATGGAGGAGAGGATGCGCCCGGCCCGGTGCCGCTGCCCCCGCTCAGCTGCGCTCTGCATTAATGCCGTTATCCCTCATTTTCACACACGCACAGGCCTGTTGGCATAGGGAAGGTATTTTCCTCTGCGCTGGTTTCCATCCCTCAGAGGATGGCAGTGAATTATTTAAGCTGTCAGGACGTCAAGATTTTAATCCCAGTCTCCAGCCCTGGCTTGGTGTTTGCAAATTGGAGAGGATTGACTTTTTTTTTAATTTTTGATGTGACTGTAAGTTTTTCTGAAAAGATTAGCGGACCCCATTGTCATCCAACAAGAGTCAATTCTATCAGACCCCGCGGATGGTGAAAGACGCGGATCATATTATACTGTAAGAAGACAGCTGAGACAGCAATATCGCACCCCAGGGCCGTGGGAACCCAGAACCGGGCTGTTAACACTTCCGGGGAGTCACAGGGGTCGAGACCCAGCTTCCGTGACCCTTGGTTCAGTTGTTAAGGGGACTATATGGAGGACTGTGGGGTGCAATATACTATATGGTGGGCTTTGTGGGCACAATACACTATATGTAGGACTATGGGGGTGCATTATACTATCTAGAGGATTATGGGGGTGCATTATACTATATGGAGGACTTTGGGGGTGCAATATACTATATGGAGGACTATGGGGGCGCAACATACTATTTGGAGGATTATGGTGGTGCATTAAACAATGTGGAGTACTTTGGGGGTGCATTATATTACATGGAGATCTATGGGGTGCAATATACTATATGGGGGGTGGAGAAGCTGCATGAATGGGGGGCCACATGGAGGGAGAAGCCGCATGAATGGGGAGTCACAAGGGGGAGAAGCTGCATGAATGGGGGGGTCACAAGGAGAGAGAACCTGCATGAACAATGGATCACATAGGGGGAGAAGCACCATTGAGAAGAGGGACCGCATATGGGGGAGAGCATTATGGAATTGGGGGTGGCTATATATAATACCTGGAGGCTGGGCTGGGCTGTATATGTTATTTGGAGACTGTGCTGGGCTGTATATGTTATTTGGAGGTTGTGCTGGACTGTATATATTACCTGGACTCTATGCTAGGCTGTATATATTACCTGGAGGCTGTGCTGGGCTGTATATGTTATTTGGAGGCTGTGCGGGGTTGTATATGTTATTTGGAGGTTGTGCTGGACTGTATATATTACCTGGAGGCTGTTCTGGGTTGTATATATTAGCTGGAGGCTGTGCTGGGCTGTATATCTCATTTGGAGGCTGTGCTGGACTGTATGTGTTATTTGGAGGCTGTGCTGGGCTACATATGTTATTTGGGGACTGAGCTAGGATATATATGTTATTTGGAGGCTGTGCTGGGCTGTATATATTACTAAGAGGCTGTGCTGGACTGTATGTGTTATTTGGAGGCTGTGCTGGGCTATATATGTTATTTGGAGGATGTGCTGGGCTGTATATATTATTTGGATGCTTCAATTGGTCTCCAAATATTATATACAGCCCAGCAGTAGCCTCCAGATAATAAAAACAGCCCTGCATAGCCTCAATATTATATATACAGCCCATTTAGGTTGTGAAAACCCGCAGCCAGAATTGATATGCTGCAGATTTTCCCGTAGTAAAATGCGCAGCATTTATTAATATTACAATCTATATATTTACATAACTTTGTTGCACTATGAAGGGGGGGGGGCCCAAAACAATTTCTTGCACAGGGGCCCACTACAGTCTGTGTCCGCCCCTGGTTTGTATGTTCTTCTTGTGTTTGCATGGGTTTCCTCTGCATAGATTATAATGTCTATAAAGTGCTGTGCAAATTAATGGTACTGTATAAACAAGTAAAATATCTATTAGTGAATCTCAATGAATTAGATTATCATCAAAAAGTTTATTTATATCAGTAATTCAATACATAAAGTGAAACACATATATAGAGTCATTACACACAGAGGGATCTATTTCAAGTGTTTATTTCTGTTAATGTTGATGATTATGGCTTACAACCAAGGAAAACCCAAAGGTCATTATCTCAGAAAATTAAAGTAGGGAGGATGAAGGGTCTGAGAGGTAAAATATCACCTAAATAGGAATCAGAGGCTTCACCTTGTGTGGTTGTGAGAGTCACAACCACTATAAAAGCAGATCACGACTGCGGCAGTCCCCAGCGTGGTGCATATAGAGTAGGGAGGATGAAGGGTTAAACACCACGCTGCCGTATTCCACAAGACATCAAAGGGTGAATATAATATTGATTTATCAGTTAATGCGTTTCAGTGCTCCCTGTCCCCTTCCTCAGGACAAATCAATATCATATTGCCATGTTTCAGGGAGTACGTTTACTACTCAATATTTTATTCACATTTGCTGTATCATGGAATACGGCAGCGCAGTATTTAACCCTTCATCCTCCCTACTTTAATTTTTTTTGATAATGACCTTTGGGTTTTCATTGGCTGTAAGCCATAATCATCAACATTAACAGAAAGAAACACTTGACATAGACTCAAGTATATAGAGTGTAATGACTCTATTTTATATATGGGTTTCACTTTATGTATTGATTTACTGAAATAAAATCACTTTTTATCATTGAGATGCTCCTGTATATAGGTTACCTTATACTTATTTTCAGCCTAAAGGGTAATGAAGCTTGTTGCAGATCCAGTAACAGGTGCCACTACCTGTGTGGCTGCAGGGTCACGCTGCAGGTAATAAATATTTCTTAGCTTTCAATCATTTTGTCGCTGAATATTAAACTGAGATTATTATTCCAAGCAAAAGCCAAATGTCAGCCGCAGACAGAACATAAACACTGCGGATCGTTCGTTATTACTTTATCTCTATTTTACAAGTATTCATTGCTTCGTTCAGAGCTTCTGTAATAGACAATTGACAAATTGATAGGATTGTGACGGCGGATGCGCTGTAGGTTTATCTGTCACGCTGGGGTTTTTTAGTGATAGATAAACACATGGCTGAAATAGGAAAAATAAATCACACGAATCACATTGTATTTTATCACATTTTTGTATGGAAATAAATACATACATACAAGTGTTTCAAAATGAGAAATGGGAAAATGTTCCTTCAGGAATTTATGAACTGGATGTATTTCTATAATGGATGATAAATGTATATAATGCTGGTGTCACTCCAGAGGGTACGGACTCCCAGGGTACAGAGCAACACACAAGGGTTACAACAGGGCCCTGGTAATAGAGAGAAGAGGGGTTATCTCCTGAGTCTGTGCCCTAAACTCCCTAATATCCCTATACAGGTTCTTCCCCTCTTCGTGCCTATGCCCGCCCTTGCTCTGGACTCACCCTGGTTAGTGTGTAGGACACTAGTCTCACCACTGCAGTAAGGTAAACACAAGGTAAAGGAGACAGATAGAAGGAAACTAGACACAAAAAGGATAAGCTCCAAAACCCCACAAGTGAAGCAAAACACCCCAACTGAAATTGTCACCACTCCAGCTTCTTCCAAAGAAAGGATATTTCTAAAGTGGTCAGAATAGAAAGTGATTCTATTACCGGTGTCAGATAGTAAGATACATAACTCTTTATAGTGGATAGGAGTGGTCACCAAAAACTACCCCTGTGATTAAGGTTTACAAAGAACAACCAGAAAGGAAACAGTCCTTAGCACTTGCAGCACCAAAAGTATATAAATTTAAATACAAGTTAAGACACGTGTTTAGTGAAATATGTATCTCAGGGACTAGACACCAGAACAGGTAAGAGGTTAAATTCCACAGCAGTCCACACGAGGTCACAACCTGTTTTATATAAGCACAAGCTAACTTCGCAGTCACAGTGATGGCAGGTCTCCCCAGGGGGCATTCTTGGACTAGTACACAGTGACAAACTTCACACCTGTAGCCAGAAAGAGAAGGGGGTCAAAGACTGGAGTAGTATAGCCCTTGATATTTACTGTGTGAAAAGAATTGGTTTAGACAAAGAGCATTTGAAAAATAATGTATGCATGGCTAAATTAGTGAGTGTCCAATCATAGACCCAGAAATAGAATATTAAAATGGAAGGCTGGTCTAGAAATCTAACCTCCAGTCTGAGCCTATAACTGGATTCTCTCAGCCAAGGCAAAGTGTCACAGAGGTGGGGCAGCCGAGCTGCTGTGATCACCAGTCCATATATCTCTGCTCTCCCCATTGGGCAACAGAAGTCAAGTTTAGGTTTCTGTAAGTTTCTCCTTTTTATTTCATTGTATATGTGTATGTCATTTTATTATTTCTATTATTATGCCTTTTTGTAAGCACTGTACCTTTTATATTAAAGCTTGAAACTTTAATAAGTCTGAACCTTTTATGCTCTAAAGAATTCACAGGCCTAGAAAGGGGTGATTTGATGATTGTCTGATAAGGCTTAGTTTAGGGGAGATCATCGGCCTCCCCCAAAGCCGGTGAGTGGTGGCAGCGTGTGTGAAGCGGGGTGCGTGGTCCGAGTCGGGGAGTGATTGATGCTCCCTTTCAGCATAGGACAGAGTTCGAGTGCTGGATTGGATGTGAGGAGATAGATTAACCCTTGCAGGCCCAACCCCAAGTCACGTGCTGAGAAGTGGGTACGTGACAATGCGATACATAGGATGTTGTGAACTTCAGGTCCCAGACTGGTCAGCAGTCTCCCTAGATCAGGACAAACTTGTCACAGTTGGATACAATTTAATTTCTAATTATACAGTAAGAACTATTATTTCTTTGGGAGCAGGAGGAAGGTTCAGTACGCATAGATGTTTAAAAATCTGAAAAATTGATACATTTTAGGGCACCTGATAGTCCAAAATTTACATAGGAAACTACATGGATATACTGTACTAGTGCATCTCAATGAATTACAACATCATAAAGGTAATTTATTCCATTAATTCAATACATAAAGTGAAACCCATATATTATATAGAGTCATTACACACAGAGGGATCTATTTCATGTTTACTTCTGCTAATCTTGATGATTATGGCTTACAACCAAGGTCATTATCTCTGAAAATGAAGGGTCTGAGAGATAAAATATGACCTAAATAGGTATCAGAGGCTTCACCTTGTGTGGTTGTGAGAATCACAACCACTATAAAAGCAGATCACAGCTACTGCAGTCACCAGCGTGGAGCATATAGAGTAGGGAGGATGAAGGGTTAAAAACTGTGCTGCCATATTCCACGAGACATGATAGTGTGAATATAATATTGATTTATTAGTCAACACGTTTCAGGGATCCCTGGCTCCTTCCTCAGGACAAATCAATATCATATTGCCATGTTTCTGGGAGCCCTGAAACACGTTAACTAATAAATCAATATTATATTCACCCTTTCATGTCTTGTGGAATATGGCAGCACAGTATTAACCCTTCATCCTCCTTACTTTAGTTTTCTGAGACAATGACCTTTGGGTTTTCATTGGCTGTAAACCATAATCATCAACATTAACAGAAATAAACACTTGAAATAGATCACACTATATTGACTCTAATTATGTGTTTGACTTTATTTATATAATTCCTGAAATAAATTAACTTTTTGATGATTTTCTAATTCATTAAGATGCTCCTGTAGATTAATTACCGTATATACTCGTGTATAAGCCGACCTGTGTATAAGCCGACCCCCCTACTTTTGCCCCCAAAACATGGGAAAACCTATTGACTCGTGTATAAGCCGAGGGTGGACCCCAGCACAGGTATACAGCCCCCAGCAGTGTGGTATACAGGCCCCCCCCAGTGGTAGACAGGCCTCCCCAGTGGTAGTATACAGCAGCCTCCCCAGTGGTATATACAGGCCCCAGCAGTATATACAGCAGCCCCAGTGGTATAAAGCAGCCTCCCCAGTGGTATATACAGGCCCCAGCAGTATTACAGCAGCCTCCCCAGTGGTATATACAGGCCCCAGCAGTATATACAGCAGCCCCAGTGGTATACAGCCCCCCCATCCGTGGTATACAGGGCCCCAGCTGTATACAGCAGCCCCAGCTGTATACAGCCTTCCCCCCCATCAGTGGTATACAGTAGCCCCAGCGGTATACAGCCCCCCGTGGTATCCAGGGCCCCCCCTTGCTGCTGCACACCTGTAAAGTAAGATATCATTATACTTATCGCTGTCGCCGCCGCCGCTGCCGCTGCTCGGTCACCTCACTCCTCCGGGTCTTCATGCTTCCTCCTCCGGCACACGGACTATGGCGTCATTTCCTGTGCGCCGGAGGAGGAAGCATGAAGACTGGGAGGAGCGCGGTGACCGAGCTGCGGCAGCGGCGGCGGCAGCAGCAGCGACAGTTTTTGTGCTGAAAAACTCGGCTTATACACGCGTATATACGGTAACTAATTTTTGTGTTTTTTAGCTAGTTTACAGCCATGGACAACTTTTTTTTGTAACTTTGAATCTTTGCAAATACCATTTGCAAATCACTTTGTTACTGAGCTGGTTCATCTCCTGTGCATTGCTGGCTGTTGTGCCACCGCTGACGTAGATCTGATTGGACATCGCTCCCTGCACTGCCACAAAGGCTGGAAGTGAGTGGCAGAAGAACAAAACATTTTCTCCCTGCAGCCGCTGCTCCAGTTAGGTATCTACATAGCATTTCAATGCTAATTACCTGCAGATTGACCCTATATCTGCAGGCGTGTTTGTCAAGGTGATAGATTCCTTCAATGGAATTAGTGGTCCTAAATGGTCAGACTTTGTTTAGAATTGAGAAAATCATAGAAAGCGTCAAGTGGGGTTTAGTAAAAAAGGTAACAAAGGTTTGCAGTCTTGGGTTTTACAGCTCATGTACCTGCATTGAGTGAATCAGTGTAAATCACATTCACGTCGAAATTTAGTGAATTTAAGCAACTTGCGGTTTGAATTTGCCCCAAATGTTTTTATACAAGGCAAAAGATTTTATCATTTGTAGAAGGCTCACATGACCTCAGGCTTCTCCATAATATGTTGAAGCTATTACATCATATGACACAGCGAAACCAGTATCATATGGCACAGCTGTAGCCTGTATAAAAGCCGTTGAAGGGAATGCAGCAGCCAATTTGTGGTGCAACTGGATACCCAAGGACAGCACATCTTAGAAATACTGAATAAACATTACAGATAGTGTGTGACAGCACAGCAGAGAAACACAGTTAGGGTATGCGCACACATTGACTATTTAGTTGCACAAATTTCTGCACCATTTTTGCATATCTTGTCATGAAAACACAGCTAAAGGTGTCTAAAATGACACAACTGAGGTCAGTTCAATGTAGAGTTTATAGGGCATTTACCGATATCCAACTATGACAATTGATGGTCTTCCGTATTGCCTTCCACAAGGGTGGAATGGTGGAGACCCTCATAGGATTCAATGTATTACTATGGAGACTACATCATGTCTTCCATACTTTGGTGGGTAGACTTGTTTATTCCGACGATATCACTAAGTATCAGTTCTTTCTTAACTTTACTTTTAATGAATCTAGAATAATAATAATAAGAGAAAAGCAGATTAAACTGTTGACCTCGCGTGGTGAATATGATGAAGTGAGACATCACCGCCAACCTCATGTTGGTGTCTGAGATCCCACAGACAGGACTTGTAAGGAGCTCAGAAAGGAACTCCAGGTACTTTGGTGTGTAAAACAATGTAAATCTCCACCTGATGAATATTTATGTGAGACGGGAGGGGATAAAACACCCGAGGAGGCATTAAGAAGAAGCATAAGTGATAAAGCTATTTCAGGATTAAACAATGTCCTATGAATATGAACACTCTGCAATCGAGTGATTCATCTTCATCCCATGAAAAGATCTTATAAATACACGGATGTCTCTGCCGGCAAATGTGTAAGTATAATCCACAGAAAATGAACAATCATTTATGATAATTTCACCTTCCGAGATGATAAAAGGAAAAGCATCATTAACGCTCAATGTGCCTGATTGCACAGACCCGGATAGACTGCGGAGTATCCAAATCTACAGTCCTGGACAAGGGCAGGTGCACCGTAGGGAAGGCTATGCCACTACCAGAAGGAGCAGGTAATGTAGACTCCATGGATATCACTCTGGGAAGCTGAAATGCATCATTTACACTATATGTGTCTGCAGGCATTGATAGACAGTGGAGTATGCCTATCTGGGCAGCATGGTGCCTCAGTGGTTAGCAGTGCAGTCTTGCAGCGCTGGGGTTCTGGGTCCAAATCCCACCAAGGATAACATCTGAAGGAGTTTGTGCACCATAGGGGAAGGCTATGCAACTATGATGAGGGTCAAATAATGAGGACTCCATGGATATCACTGTGGGAAGCTGAAATGCATTATTTACACTATATGTGTCTATCATTGATAGACTGTGGAGTATCTTTAATTAAGGCTCTGGAGAGGGGCAGGTGCATCATGGGGGAAGGCTATGCAACTATGATGAATGATGACTTTATGCATGTAACTGTGGGAAGCTGAAATGCATATTTTACTCTGTATGTGTCTGACTGCATAGTCATGAGTAGACTATAGAGTATACACTATATGCATATGCACCAGCTATTAAGGCTATACAAGACTCTAGGGAAGACAATGCTAGCTCCATGCATATCACTGTGGGAAACATGAAGGCATCAGTTACACTATATGTGCCTTACTGCATTTTCATGCAAAATCAGTTGAGCCTCCTATGTAGTTATCAACAGCTATGAACAAGGGCATATGTACTACGAGTGAAGATTATGCAGTTATAATGTGACCACTTATTGCTGTCACATGTGGCCAATATGAAAATACTGGTACCATGTCATGTGCATATTTTAAGTCCATAAGTTATAATCCATCTTGTTACTTACAACATTATATCAGGTATGCGTGAGCAGGTTTTTGATATATAATCTGAAGATAGCATGCTGTAAGGGTTAGCAAAGAATTCAGTGATGTGTGTCTTATCATAAAGTGTGTTGTTGTTTACCTGCAATGTTTATTTTAGGATGAGTATCTTATCATTGATGTAACTGGCACACCCCTGCTGAGATTAACAGCTCACTCTCTATAGACTTTGTATACAGAGCCTGACGTGGGTGGGGGCAGCTCACTTTCTATAGACTTTGTATACAGAGCCTGGTGTGGGTGTGGGCAGGTCACTGTCTATATACATTGTACATACAGAGCCTGATGTGGGAGTGGGCTAACTGTCTATGGACATTGTACATATAGAGCCTGGTGTGGGTGGGAGTAGCTCAATTTCTATAGATTTTGTACATACAGAGCCTGGTGTGGGAGGGGGCAGCTCACTGTCTATAGATTTTGTACATACAGGGCCTGGTGTGGGCGGGGGCAGCTCACTGTCTATAGACTTAGTACATACAGAGCCTGATGTGGGCAGGGACAGCTCACTGTCTATATACATTGTACATACAGAGCCTGGTGTGGATGGGGGCAGTTCACTGTCTATAGACATTGTACATGCAGAGCCTGGTGTGGCTTGGGTGAGGGAAGCTTTCTCAGCTCTGTTACATACTGTAGATAAATCGAAAAATGTTGATTGTTTCAGAACTGCTGCACCCTGTAATCTAAGTGATACATTGTTGGATTCAGGGCCTGTTTGTCTTTCTCAGATGAGGTAGCAAAATCCAGCTGACAGATTCCCCTAAAAATGATCTGCATTTGAAATAAGTAATATATTTCCGCTATGCAGAGTCGTAAACAACAATAGTCCTAAATATGAAATGCACAATGCTCGGGCATTTAAATACATAAATATACTAACAGCACAAATGAGTAAGTATAAGGATCCTAAGGTAGGAATGAAATGACCAAATGTTTAATAAAATATAATCAATCTTTAGTGAAAATAGTAGTTAAAATACATATTAAAAGCTGCCTCTGTATAAGAGACACAGAAATTGCTGCAATATAGTATGTATATACATAAAAGTGAAGGTTGTTCACTGAGAGGTATTGAAAAAGGAATACATGTCCATAGTCTAAATCCAATCAAAACAACAATATAGTAACTTCACCAGAACCTATATATAGATGCATCCATGTACAATGTGATCAATCTTGATATACCTGAAATAACGCTGTGCCAGTACAGTATGAAGCTTGGTGTCCCTCCACCCCGACGCACGTTTCGCCCAGCTTGTTCTATGTGCCTCCACGCTGACGCACGTTTCACCCAGCTTGTTCTATGTCCCTCCACTCCGATGCACGTTTCTCCCAGCTAGTTCTGTGTTCCTCCACCCCCGACAAGCCTTTTTTATCAGTTTCTTTAACTTTGACACTAGACGTTTTGCCATTAAAGCACCACTAGGACATTCACGGAGCACCTGAATGTTCTCCCCCTGGCAATGAATGAAGCTCCAATGCTTCTCTATTCATTCTCCATGGCTCTGCCTAAGTGCTATACTTAACTTTTCAGACAATGACCAAAACAGCATTGTAGATGTTTGACCATAGCTTCATTCATTGCTTGAGGAAATATCATTTATGGGACTTTGGACCCCTCTTCTATTGATTTGCCGGCGAACCTTAACTTGACACCTAGAAAGAGAAGAAAATATTGAAAATGTCAAGATTTGGATTCATTTATCACATGTCATGCAGGGCTACTCCATAAGAATAGGGCACATTTTTCCCTTTAAAAAAGTAATATCCGAGCGCTATCACTATTATCACTGACATCTTCATATCAGAGTAAGGAGCGGTAGACACATTGTATCGTAATGGTTCATTATGTGTCTGTAAAATATGTCGTCTGTCCAGGAGTTTTGTCAAACTTCATTGGATAAGATAGAAAGGGTTAATAAACTTTACACTGCCCGGCTCCACCAGAAATTCCATTAGACGTCCAAGGGTAAAATAGCAGATAGATTCTTTGTTATCAACGCGTTTCGTTGAAATTCATCAACTTCTTCAGGATAAAAATGTATCTAGGATTTATAATAAAACTGCTGGGAAAAAAAATTAAAAATCAAGTTGGCGACCCTGATGGCACCTAACGTGTCAAGTGTCAAGTGAGGGTTCGCCAATCGCCACCTCTGTGCATATTAGTGAATAGTTGAGAATATGTTTTTGGAGGGACAGTCCGTTGCATTGAACAGTCAACAGATTACAATTTACAGATATTTTATGGATTATTTGATTTCTGCCTTTCTTTGAAATGTATTCTAGTATGTAGGATTATATGTGCTGCTATTTTATAGTCCTGGTGACATGATAACACAGGTAACGCAGGCAGAAGGCAGGTTGTGTTCTGCATCGCTCTGTGCGCTCAGACTGTCAGGCCTCGTCACATTGTACCTTGAGATCCACAGTGTAATGTCAGGGGACGGGAGCAAAAGTGATAGGAAGACAAAGAAAAGTGCTGAAAATAAGAAGCAACTGTTACCTGCAGAGCCCCGAGTGACCGGACTGTCATTCCCAGCTACGTCTAACCTCTGTATGAAAATAACCACCTTATATAACATCCTGCTCCTTATTATCCAACTACACCTCCCAGCAAGCATTGAGCATTTAAAATGGAAGGGCTATAAATATTCACTGTTATTCTGCCAAGCATATATAATAATGTATAAATTAATTTACTGTACGTCACACCAATGGATCATAAAAAACAGCAGCAATTTACCCAATACTGCTCCTATGTACAAGAATATAACTACTATAATACTGCTCCTATGTACAAGAATATAACTACTATAATACTGCTCCTATGTACAAGAATATAACTACTATAAGGCTGTGTTCACACTGGGCGTTTTTGGGCTGTTTTTGCTCAGCAGTTTTTGTAGCCAAAACCAGGAGTAGAGCAATCAGAGGAAAAGTCTAATAGAAACACGTCACCACTTCTGGATTTAATCACCCACTGCTGGTTTTGGCTACAAAAACTGTTGAGCAAAAACAGCCCAAAAACGCCCAGTGTGAACACAGCCTAATACTGCTCCTATGTATAAGAATATAACTACTATAATACTGCCCCTATGTACAAGAATATAACTACTATAATACTGCTCCTATGTACAAGAATATAACTACTATAATACTGCTCCTATATACAAGAATATAACTACTATAATACTGCCCCCTATATACAAGAATATAACTACTATAATACTGCTCCTATATACAAGAATATAACTACTATAATACTGCCCCTATGTACAAGAATATAACTACTATAATACTGCTCCTATATACAAGAATATAACTACTATAATACTGCCCCTATGTACAAGAATATAACTACTATAATACTGCTCCTATGTACAAGAATATATCTACTATAATACTGCCTCCTATGTACAAGAATATATCTACTATAATACTGCCCCTATGTACAAGAATATAACTACTATAATACTGCACCTATGTACAAGAATATAACTACTATAATACTGCTCCTATGTACAAGAATATAAGTACTATAATACTGCTCCTATGTACAAGAATATAACTACTATAATACTGCTCCTATGTACAAGAATATATCTACTATAATACTGCCTCCTATGTACAAGAATATATCTACTATAATACTGCCCCTATGTACAAGAATATAACTACTATAATACTGCACCTATGTATAAGAATATAACTACTATAATACTGCCCCTATGTACAAGAATATAACTACTATAATACTGCTCCTATGTACAAGAATATAACTACTATAATACTGCTCCTATATACAAGAATATAACTACTATAATACTGCCCCCTATATACAAGAATATAACTACTATAATACTGCTCCTATATACAAGAATATAACTACTATAATACTGCCCCTATGTACAAGAATATAACTACTATAATACTGCTCCTATATACAAGAATATAACTACTATAATACTGCCCCTATGTACAAGAATATAACTACTATAATACTGCTCCTATGTACAAGAATATATCTACTATAATACTGCCTCCTATGTACAAGAATATATCTACTATAATACTGCCCCTATGTACAAGAATATAACTACTATAATACTGCACCTATGTACAAGAATATAACTACTATAATACTGCTCCTATGTACAAGAATATAAGTACTATAATACTGCTCCTATATACAAGAATATAACTACTATAATACTGCTCCTATGTATAAGAATATAACTACTATAATACTGTCCCTATGTGCAAGAATATAACTACTATAATACTGTCCCTATGTGCAAGAATATAACTACTATAATACTGCCCCCTATGTACAAGAATATAACTACTATAATACTGCTCCTATGTATAAGAATATAACTACTATAATACTGCCCCCTATGTACAAGAATATAACTACTATAATACTGCTCCTATTTATAAGAATATAACTACTATAATACTGCTCCTATGTACAAGAATATAACTACTATAATACTGCTCCTATGTACAAGAATGTAACTACTACGGTATAATACTGTCTCCTGGATGAAAAATAGAGCCACTATAATGCTTTTTAGTTTGTAAAGTGGATAAGACCTATGATTGTCTCAGTCTTCCTCTCTTTCTGGACTCCTGTCATGTATCTTTCCTCATGTGCAGCCCTTCTGCTCTATGTACTGTACATGGCGGCTGGTAATCCTATATAATCAGTAGTGCTGGATATTAGAAGTGTGTCATACATGTGAGTATCGACCATATTGAACTGCAGAAGATTAGGTGAATTGTGACCGCGCAGGATTTCGCCCTTCCTAGGAGTAAAACATAAGCGTGTCATTTATGTGTATCTTGCACAGTATGAAAATCAGAATTAATTCACTTCATTATCTGTCCTGGTATTTGACTAGGCAGTAATTGAGTGTTGAATCTCTTATGAATATGTATTTTTCTTTCCTGCCTCCCGGAATAAAGGAGATCGACGTTCGACTGGAGAGTTGGAATTAACTAAGCAGCATATTGGAAAACACAAAGGGTTGTGTCGGACGCGTCTGATCGCAGCGTGAGACCTGATTTACTAAGGTGTCTGATTGTCTCCATCAATAATATATGATGCAATAAACTTCCCGACAAACACAGTTCAGGTATCCTGTCCTCCACGACAAGCGAAGAATCTGGAGTTGTTTTCGGGGTGGAGAAAGGGCTGTTTTTTTTTTTTTTACTGTGAATCCCATTAATACTAATAATCTATGCTCGCTGACTTTAGGCTCCATGATTGACACAGCATTGTGCACAGTCTCTGCAGAGTTTCAGAGCTTGTTTTGATGTGTAAATGAGTTTCCCATCCTGCGCTGATGAGCTCGAGCCTGGGGAAACAGGCACAATGTATTCTGTGTCATACACGGGCAAGTCGAGAGGCAGGATAGGGAGAGGCAGGATAGTCCAACGTTCTGGGGTCAGGTACCTGGAGAGCATATCAACATTAAGGGGATAGAAGAGGCGCAGTCAGGTCACTGTCCGGAGTCAGAGGGTAGCAAATCGGAGCAAAGGGACAAGACAAAAAAAGTCAGAGGTTAAGCAGCAAAAGATGAATCAGCAGAGCACAGAAGTGAGGCCAACAAGCACCGCTAAACAAAAGGCTACGACTGGCAGTGCTATGGGATAAACTGCTCAGCTAAGTAGCTGGGCAATTACTAGGAACAGCGAACACCTGTAAAAACCCAGCACCTCCCAGTACGAGACTGGATGTCTGAGCTGTCACTCAAAACACTGAAAGCTCAGCACGCCTCAGCTCCACTTTGGATATCGGAGCTGTCACTCAAAACACTGACAGCTCAGCATGTCTCAGCTTCACATTGGATGTGTGTTTCAAGATATTTTTATTGAAAGCGTTTTTGAAATACCCATGGAAGGGAAGGAGAAGTGTACAGAAGTAAGAAAAAGGGGGGAGGAAAAACAAACAATCTAAATATTATAGAAAAAAAGGTTTGGAATCACTGTATAATACAATATAGTCAAATATCAGATGTAGAAATATAGATAAGTACCAAAGCTATAAATCCGGTTATAAATCATGTGAAAACAAAAACTGTAAGTTTGCTAAAGAAATATACACCAAATGTGTCAAAAAAAGGTAGAAAATTTGTAAAGAATTAAGATTTTATTTGAGCCAAAGATGGTATTACCATTTAAGAGAAAAGGAAAGGGTAAACAACTGGTAAACCGCGATGGTATATAAAATGTCAATTGGCCTTAATTAAGAGTAGCGGAGAATATACAGATATCCAGGGGGTCCAATCACATTGGATGTGTGAGCTGTCACTCAAAACATCAACAGCTCAGCATGCCCCAGCTCCAGGTTG
Organism: Allobates femoralis; assembly: GCA_033576535.1. Classification (NCBI taxonomy): domain Eukaryota; kingdom Metazoa; phylum Chordata; class Amphibia; order Anura; family Aromobatidae; genus Allobates; species Allobates femoralis. The sequence continues at coordinate 148,277,477 of JARQOC010000007.1, forward strand.
GATAACTGAGCTGTCACTCACCTAAATGACAATTCAACACGCCCTGATTATTGAGCAGAGGAATGGTGACACATATTGGGCATACACATAAGGATCTTTTAAATGGCCACTACTGGTCTATAGTGCTTGGGACGAGGCTTCCAAACATGCTCTCATATAAACTTTGAGTTGCCGTATTATTTTAGCCTCCTACGCAATGTAGCATGTAATACTACATCTTCCAGAAGATCTGGAAACATGCTCGAGTTGCCCTTGGACTTCCATTATACTCAGTACACCAGATGAGCCTGTCCAAGCGTTCAACCTGCTCGTTAAGAATAAAGAGCCGCATGCCAGTTTAGTGCCCCGAGCATGGTAGTGCCCTGAGCATGGTAGTGCCCTGAGCATGGTAGTGCCCCAAGCATGGTAGTGCCCCGAGCATGGTAGTGCCCTGAGCATGGTAGTGCCCCGAGCATGGTAGTGCCCTGAGCATGGTAGTGCCCTGAGCATGGTAGTGCCCTGAGCATGGTAGTGCCCCGAGCATGGTAGTGCCCCGAGCATGGTAGTGCCCCGAGCATGGTAGTGCCCCGAGCATGGTAGTAATCGCTCATCACTAGTGGAAATGTGTAAGGACATTTTATCCTTTTAACCAGAACCATCACTTTGTGGTTCCATTTAACCTAAGAGTTGGGGAACAGACCTCAGATGTTGAAAATAATGCTACAGTGTTGCCCTTGGGAGGTTTATGCGTCTTCCATTGTGGATTGTTGAGTGGCCGTTGTTGAGGACTGTCGCTCAGATCATTCATTGTAATGGTAGCTGAAATTCATTACTTAAAGCCTGTGAACACTATAAATCTCAATTAAGAAAATGCAAAGTGAATGGTCAAAAGAGAAATCCAAATCATATCAATATGTGGTGACCGTTCTTTGCCTCCATCACTTCTTCTAGATTCTCTTGTGTTCTGCACACAATGTTTCTGTCCCCTGAGGGAGGGGTGAGAGCTGAGGAGCAGATATGATTTTATTGATCTATAAGTGATCTCTAGATCCTAGAAGTGCAGTGCCCGGCTCTGCTTCTTCACGTAGGAGGGCAGGGACTGTACAGAAATGTTTTACCTCCCCGATAATACGGCGTGGAGTTCCCCTTTAGGCTGTGTGTGCAGATACTATAATAGTTGTATGATGGTGATGACACAGTACTGTAGTATTATTTTACATATGGCGCTGTGCAATGCAACTGGAATTCAAACATTTCCATTTTGATATTTTTCTTTTTATTGGATTTGAAAACTGCAAAATTCAGAAGAATCCCGGATCCTAATATTGATAGGAGTCACCAAGAAAAAACAATTTAAAAGGCTTTGGCTGTTTCCACTGCACAGCGATTTATATAAAAGAGCCTATAAAATGCATATCATACAGTCAGTCATCTCATCAGACGTGCAGGAGATTGTGCTGAAACCTTCAGAAAATAACAGTGTAGAAAAGCCATTCCACAGTATACTGAGGACAAATAGTGCATCTCTGTATACTTCACTTCCCATCTCTGCTGAACACAAATGAATGGTGCAATCTCTGCATGAACGGACATGCGCTAATTGTGTTTATTTCCTACTTTGTACATGAAAGGTAAATGTCAAAATCTAAGATTTACTTTGGGGAGAACATAACACTGGTCAACAGCATTTTTGGTGCCAAAGATATTTCATTGAATTTAGGGTAACTTTGGGGTGCTGATTCTGAATATGTCATCAGTTTTGCCAGATTGGCTCAAGTTTTTGAGATTTTTCGTAAAATGTGTAACAAAAAAGACGTTTTTTGCTACTTTTTTAACGAAGTCTGTTATGTTTCTTCTATGTTTTGTCAGTGTATATTCACCACAAATGTAACAGAATGAGTCTGGATCGTTAAGACAACTTCTTCTTGATGAGTTCATGCTTTTCACTGGACAACAGACAACAAACATAAAGTTAGTGCAAAAATCAAGCTATGAACAAACTTTTAGAACACTAATTAACACAAAACTATATTGAGAACTGCTCAGTTCAAGTACTAATCCAAAGAAATTAATGAGATGATGCGTCGCATTTACCAACAAGTGCTATAAATAAGATACCAAAAATCTCAAAAACTTGAGCCAATCTGGCAAAACTGATAGCATATTCAGAATCAGCACCCCAAAAATACCCCAAATTCATTAAAATATTTTGGGCACCAGAAAAAAAAATTTTTTTTGTTGACCTGTGAATTAAATGATGACGTTTCGGCAGGATGTAAATCACAGGACACGGAGGTGGGCGGCACTATGGGCAGAACACCATCGTATCCACTGATAGATAGCAATGTAATGAGAAAATTTCATCTGACTTATCTTGTTCTACATAAGTGCAGTATTATAATGGTTATATTGTTGTACATAGGGGCAGTATTATAGTAGTTATATTCTTGTACATAAGGGCAGTATTATAGTAGTTATATTCCTGTAAATAGGGTCATTATTATAGTAGTTATATTCTTGTACACAGAAGCAGTATTATAGTAGTTATATTCTTGTACATAGGGGGCAGTATTACAGTAGTTATATTTTTGTAGATAGGAGCAGTATTATAGTAGTTATATTCTTGTACATAGGAGCAGTATTATAGTAGTTATATTCTTGTACGTAGGGTCATTATTATAGTAGTTATATTCTTGTACATAGGGGCAGTATTATAGTAGTTATATTCTTGTACATAGGGGCAGTATTATAGTAGTTATATTCCTGTACATAGGGTCATTATTATAGTTGTTATATTCTTGTACACAGAAGCAGTATTATAGTAGTTATATTCTTGTACATAGGGAGCAGTATTACAGTAGTTATATTTTTGTAGATAGGAGCAGTATTATAGTAGTTATATTCTTGTACATAGGAGCAGTATTATAGTAGTTATAATCTTGTACATAGGGGCAGTATTATAGTAGTTATATTCTTGTACATAGGAGCAGTATTATAGCAGTTATATTCTTGTACATAGGGAGCAGTATTATAGTAGTTATATTCTTGTACATAGGGGGCAGTATTATAGTAGTTATATTCTTGTACATAGGAGCAGTATTATAGTAGTTATATTCCTGTACATAGGAGGAGTATTATAGTAGTTATATTCTTGTACATAGAGGTCAGTATTATAGTAGTTATATTCTTGTACATAGGAGCAGTATTATATTATAGTAGTTATATTCTTGTACATAGGAGCAGTATTATAATAGTTATATTCTTGTACATAGGGGCAGTATTATAGTAGTTATATTCTTGTACATAGGAGCAGTGTTATAGTAGTTATATTCTTGTACATAGGAGCAGTATTATAGCAGTTATATTCTTGTACATAGGAGCAGTATTATAGTAGTTATATTCCTGTACATAGGAGGAGTATTATAGTAGTTATATTCTTGTACATAGGAGCAGTATTATAGTAGTTATATTCTTGTACATAGGGGGCAGTATTATAGTAGTTATATTCCTGTACATAGGAGGAGTATTATAGTAGTTATATTCTTGTACATAGGAGCAGTATTATAGTAGTTATATTATTGTACATAGGGGCAGTATTATAGTAGTTATATTCATGTACATAAGGGCAGTATTATAGTAGTTATATTCTTGTACATAGGAGTAGTATTATAGTAGTTATATTCTTGTACATAGGGGCAGTATTATAGTAGTTATATTCATGTACATAGGGGCAGTATTATAGTAGTTATATTCTTGTACATAGGAGGAGTATTATAGTAGTTATATTCTTGCACATAGGGGCAGTATTATAGTAGTTATATTCTTGTACATAGGGACAGTATTATAGTAGTTATATTCATGTACATAGGGGCAGTATTATAGTAGTTATATTCTTGCATATAGGAGCGGTATTATAGTAGTTATATTCTTGTATATAGGGGCAGTATTATAGTAGTTATATTCTTGTACATAGGGACAGTATTATAGTAGTTATATTCATGTACATAGGGGCAGTATTATAGTAGTTATATTCTTGCATATAGGAGCGGTATTATAGTAGTTATATTATTGTACAGAGGGAGCAATATCATAGTACTTTTAGATGTAGTCATTTATGTTACCACTGCATCCTATCATTGGTATATGGTATTTATTGTCTGAGTTTATCAACATAATTTTCTAATTAATCCCTGCTGTGGTCTCATTTCTAAGCACAGTCAAGTTTGTCATTAAAAATCATCATTATTGTTTTTAATGATTGAATGTATGGAGATTAACCACTTCTCTTCTATTGATATTTTAACCACATCCCACAATTTATTTATATACAATCATGGCTGAAATTGTTGCCACCCACGACATTTTTCCAAAAAATGAAGTGTTGCATTTGCACATGTTTTGTCATACACAGGTTTGTTTCCTTTGTGTGTTTTGGAACAATACAAGAAAAAGAGAGAAAAAGGCATAATTTCCGACAAAAGTCCAAAAATAGGATGAACAAAATTATTGCTACCTTTCCAAAATTCTGGGTAAATAACTTTGTTTTCAGCATGTGATGCTCATTCACACTCACCTGTGGCAAGAAACAGGTGTGGGCAATACTCACACATGATACCAGATAAAAAAGGGGAGAAGTTGACTCAGTCTTTGCATTGTATGTTTGTGTGTGCCACACTAAACATAGAGAACAGAAAGAGGAGAAGAGAACTGTCTGAGGACTTGACAACCAAAATTGTTGAAAAATATCAACAATCTGAAGGTTACAAGTCCATCTCCAGAGATGTTGATGTTCCTTTATTCACAGTGCGCAACATAGTCAAGAAGTTTACAACCCATGGCACTGTAGCTAATCTCCCTGGACATGGATGGCAGAGAATTATTGATGAAAGGTTGTAACATAGCATAGTTTTGGATGGTGGATAAGCCCCAATTAAATCCTGGAGAAATTCAAGCCATTCTGAAGGCTCAGGGGGCATTAGTGTCAGTGCAAACTATCCATCCACATGTTGATAAAATGAAACACTATGGAGGAGACTCAGGAGGACCCCACTGCTATCACACAGACAGAAAAAAGCCAAAATGTACATAACGTGAGTAACCAAATTCCATTGGGAAAGCATCTTGTGGACAGATGAGACAAGATAGAGCTTTTTGGTAAAGCAAATCATTCTACTGTTTACCGAAAACAGAATGAGGCTAATATAAGAAAATATCACAGGACCTACAGTCACATATGGTGGAGGGCAGAGAAAATATCACAGGACCTACAGTCACATATGGTGGAGGGCAGAGAAAATATCACAGGACCTACAGTCACATATGGTGGAGGTCAGAGAAAAGAGCACAGGACCTACAGTCACATATGGTGGAGGGCAGAGAAAATATCACAGGACCTACAGTCACATATGGTGGAGGGCAGAGAAAAGATCACAGGACCTACAGTCACATATGGTGGAGGGCAGAGAAAAGATCACAGGACCTACAGTCACATATGGTGGAGGGCAGAGAAAAGAGCACAGGACCTACAGTCACATATGGGGGAGGGCAGAGAATAGAGCACAGGATCTACAGTCACATATGGGGGAGGTCAGAGAAAAGAGCACAGGACCTACAGTCACATATGGTGGAGGGCAGAGCAAAGATCACAGGACCTACAGTCACATATGGGGGAGGGCAGAGAAAAGAGCACAGGACCTACTACAGTCGCATATGGGGGAGATCAGAGAGAAGAGCACAGGACCTACACTCAGATAGGGGGGAGGTCACAGAAATGAGCACAGGACCTAAAGTCAGAGATTGGGGAGGTCAGTGAAAAGAGCACAAAACCTACAGTCACAGATGAGATAGGTCAGAGAAAAGAGCACAGGACCTACAGTCACATATAGGGGAGGTCAGAGAAAAGAGCACAGGACCTATAGTCACATGTGGGGGAGGTCAGAGAAAAGAGCACAGGACATACAGTCACATATGGAGGAGGCTCAGAGAAAAGAGCATAGGACCTACAGTCACATATGGGGGAGGTCAGAGAAAAGAACACAGGCCCTACAGTCACATATGGGGGAGGTCAGAGAAAAGAGCACAGGACCTACAGTCACATATGGGGGAGATCAGAGAAAAGAGCACAGGATCTACAGTCACATATGGGGAAGTCAGAGAAAAGAGCACAGGACCTACAGTCACATATGGGGGAGGGCAGAGAATAGAGCACAGGATCTACAGTCACATATGGGGGAGGTCAGAGAAAAGATCACAGGACCTACAGTCACATATGGTGGAGGGCAGAGAAAAGATCACAGGACCTACAGTCACATATGGTGGAGGGCAGAGAAAAGAGCACAGGACCTACAGTCACATATGGGGGAGGGCAGAGAATAGAGCACAGGATCTACAGTCACATATGGGGGAGGTCAGAGAAAAGAGCACAGGACCTACAGTCACATATGGTGGAGGGCAGAGCAAAGATCACAGGACCTACAGTCACATATGGGGGAGGGCAGAGAAAAGAGCACAGGACCTACTACAGTCGCATATGGGGGAGATCAGAGAAAAGAGCACAGGACCTACACTCAGATAGGGGGGAGGTCACAGAAATGAGCACAGGACCTAAAGTCAGAGATTGGGGAGGTCAGTGAAAAGAGCACAAAACCTACAGTCACAGATGAGATAGGTCAGAGAAAAGAGCACAGGACCTACAGTCACATATAGGGGAGGTCAGAGAAAAGAGCACAGGACCTATAGTCACATGTGGGGGAGGTCAGAGAAAAGAGAACAGGACTTACAGTCACATATGGGGGAGGTCAGAGAAAAGAGCACAGGACCTACAGTCACATATAGGGGAGGTCAGAGAAAAGAGCACAGGACCTATAGTCACATATGGGGGAGGTCAGAGAAAAGAGAACAGGACTTACAGTTACATATGGGGGAGGTCAGAGAAAAGAGCACAGGCCCTACAGTCACATATGGGGAAGTCAGAGAAAAGCGGACAGGGCCTACAGTCACATATGGGGGAGGTCAGAGATAAGAGCACAGGACATACAGTCACATATGGAGGAGGCTCAGAGAAAAGAGCATAGGACCTACAGTCACATATGGGGGAGGTCAGAGAAAAGAACACAGGCCCTACAGTCACATATGGGGGAGGTGAGAGAAAAGAGCACAGGGCCTACAGTCACATATGGGGGAGGTCAGAGAAAAGAACACAGGATCTACAGTCACATATGGGGGAGGTCAGAGAAAAGAGCACAGGACCTACAGTCACATATGGGGGAGGGCAGAGATGTTTTAGGTTGTTTTGCTGTACTGGTAGCCTTGACTGTGTGCAAGATATCATGAAATCTGAAGACTACCTAAGGATTTTGTGTACAATTTAGAGCCCAGTGTCAGAAAGCTGGGGGAATCCTAGGTCAGGGGTCTCCAAATATCAAGAAGCCCCAGAAATGGAGGAAACAAAGTGCTGGAGAGATCTGAAGAGTCAGCAATGAGTCCCGATCTAAATAGCATTGATAACCTGGGGAGAAATCTGAAAATTGGAAGAAGACGCCTCAAATATGATAGACCGGGAGCAGATTATAAAGAAGAGGAGAAACTCCAGGAGGAGAAGTGTGGCGCCCCTCTGGCTAGGTGCCACAGAGAGGTATTGCAGTCTGACAAGCAATGTGATGTCTCTGTAAGATGTCAGTTCAGGGTTCAACTTATGGAGTCTGTTCTTACACACACCTAGGACTAGGCCACTTAGAATAGGGGGAACCGGTAATTTAGTAGGTCCCAAAAGGGGGTGGAGCCTAGGGTAGAGTAGTGGGAGTGAGTGACAGTTAGATCTGACAGTGCTGGGAAGGCAGTCAGTAAGAACAGGCTTGACAGTGCCTCTGACAGGAGGGATCCCCATCTTTAAGTGGGGACCCAGGACAGAGGGCAACGGACCAGGACTGGTTGTAGCCGGCTGGTCATGTTGGGGAAAACATCAGCAGTGCGGGTATCCGTAGCGGTCAGAGGTTCACCTCTGACCACAGACCGATGAGCTGCGGGCCCATAGTAACCAGGTAGCCAGCAGCACCACAAGGGCATCTCCCCCCTCAGGACGGAAATCAGTTGAAGACACTGGTGGTTGCGGACTGAATTCCGGTGGCAGGAGAAATCGTGCGCTCCTGCTGCACCCGTCCGTACCGGTAAGAGACCAACCTGATCAGCTAGTGTTGACCGTAGGACTGGCGGGAGAGCTCTGCAAGGGTGGTAGAGACTAGAGAGAGGAAAGTGACCCCGAAAGACAAAGAAGGAAAAACATCTAGAGACTCCATAACGGGGAACCTTGAACAGGCGACAGATCCCGGTAAACCAAACTGTACCTTGTTTCAAATTGTCATCTGTTGGTACCCAGTAAAGTGGAGTTAAAGTTGAACTGGTCTCTGTTATCCTTCTCGCTGGTGCCCGGAGGCTTCATCGCCATCACCAGCAGCTCACCAGAGGGGTAAGAACTGCAACAACTACTCCCCTCATCCTCCTCCATCCCCGCTGCCCTGAGGTAAAGCTCCACCTGTGGGGAGCTGTACCACACTCTGCTGCACCCACCATCACCTCAGCGGCAGGCTGCAGCGCTGGTATACCCATTACCAGATACCATAGGTGGCGTCACGTTAACAATCCCTTTATCCCCCACCGTTCCCTGCCATTGAGGGTCCAGGGCACAGGACCGGGGATCAATCAGCCGTGATCCCCTATCAAAGTCGTCATCAGCCCCGGTACCCGAGTACCCCCTACCCTGTAGACCGCCTCAGAAGCTTGTGGAGGTTATAGGAGGCGACTGATCACAGGGATTTATTCCCAAGGAGGAAACCAAATATTAAGTTGAAGTTGCCAACAATTTTGCCCGACTCATTTATGGAGATTTGTGTGAAATTATTATTATGTCCAATTTGCCTTTTTCTCTCTTTTTTTGTGTTGTTCCAATACACACAAAGGAAATGAATGTGTATAAGAAAACTTGGGGAATTGTGATAATTTCCTGGGAGAAATCCTTCATTTTCTGGAACACTTTCCCGGTCCCATCACCTTCAGCCATGGCGGTATGTCATGCCCTTAATTAGGGAACGTCTTCCTTTTTTTCAGTGTTACCATAGAGATGTATTTATAGGAATGAATCATATTTCTTTATGGCTTTACAGCGGCCAATAACAAGTTAATTTTCATCAATTTTTCAAGGGAAACAAATTTACTGTGAACGAAAATGTTATATTCTGCTTTTCGAATTAGTGATTATTTACACTTATGTTCTATTAATTCCAGTATATTTTCATGATTGCTACATCTGTAGATGAATTAACCTTTATAGAGGCTAAATAATATGTTGTTAGAGAAAAGTGTCATCTTCCAGCTGTAGGAATCCTCTATTCCTGCCTGTAGTGGCTTCTTTATGTATTTGCACCAATATATAATTAGTTTAGGAAAGGAACAAGATCATCTCTCATGGTCCCAGCTATGTCTATAAGAGATATTGTGCAGACTCCTTTCCTCCAGCCAGACAGACGTTTTTGGAATCATTGGTGGTCCCTGGTGTCGGACCCCCAGCATCAACCAATTACCCCATATCCTATGACTTTGTGTTCATATTCTCAGTACCAAAAAATGAATCTAGGGTGGTAAACAGGGAGGAAGGGAAGATATCTGCATAATCAATGTTACCATGATACTGCTGTCACACTGAGGCGTACAGTATCCCATCATGAGGTACAACACAAGGGTGAGCAACAAGGATGATATGGAAAGACCTGGCGATTTGGAGAGGGGTCACCTCCTGACACTGACCCATGTATGCACCCTGCGCTCCCTAACGTCTCCATACAGGTCCTTCCCCTCATTGCCGTCACGTGACTATTCCCTCACTTGCCCTGGCCTCACCCCGGATAGTTTGCAGACCAGCGAAGAAACTAATCTCACCTCTACAATAATACAACATAAGGAAAATAGACACAAGATATAACACCAAACTCTTCAATTGCAGCACAGCAACACAGCTGCAATTGTCACAACACCGCTGTTTCTTTCTAAGACAGGCTCCTTCAAAGTGGTCAACCTATAGAATGCGATTCTATTACTGGTGTCAGCTGGTAAAACACGACTAATAATAGCGGAGGGAGTGGTTAGCAAAACTGCACCTGAGATTAAAGTTACAAATTACCATCAGAAGAGAAAGAGTCCTGCAGCACCGAAAGAAAGTATATACATTTAAAGGGAACCTGTCACCTCGTTTTCCCCCCTCTCCTATCACTACCTGTCCCTGCACCTTGTGAGCTCATCCCCAGCCATCCCTTACTGACCTAAAGGGGCACTATAATGGTTTAGAAAAATAATTTTTAACTTACATATGGTCTCCGTCTAGGAGACTGGAAAGGCGGGACATCATATGCACCGAATGTAAAATGCACCAGGCCGGATATGATGTCCCGGCCCGATGTTTTACAACACAAGGGAGGCAGGAATTTCAAGACTAAGGTGGAACAAGACAAGAAGCGAGGACACCCAGCGGGGCATGCAGAATGCTGATGAGGAGGGAGAATGGAGCTCGGAGCCTGCCTTTCCTTGGTTTTGGAGCCTGCCTTTCCAGTCTCCTAGATTAAAAGTCATTTTTCTAAACCATTATAGGGCCCCTTTAGGTCAGTGAGGGATGGTTAGAGATGAGCTCACAAGGTGCAGGGACAGGTAGTGATAGCAGAGGGAGGAAAACCCTTTAAATGCAAGTTGTAGACCTGAAAACCAAATGGCTTTGTAATCTTCATATCCCACACTCGTCGATGATCTTTCTATAGCATAGTACTCTGGTGACAGCTGCAACTGGAAAATCAGGGTCTCTTGGCATAAGAAATTAATGAGAATTTACTTTTTCGTCTTGGAGATCAGAATAATCACTAGAATCCTAGTCCAGCAAAGAAAAAAACTGTTCTGCACCACTCTTTTTCTTTTTAGACATACAGCAGATACCTAGAGGCATATAGCCATGAAGAATCCAGCATATGAGAGTGGCAAATGGCTAACAGGTGGTGCTCACGTAGTTGAAGAGTTTGTAAAAACCATGGCAAAAAAAAGGAAAAGTGGCACTCACCGTGTCTATGCCTAAAACGACTTCTTTCTTGCACATCTTTTAAATTACAGGCAGGTACAGAGGGATGTTCACAGCAAAACGTACTAGGATTACAGCTGTTTCATGCTGATTTAGCACTTCAACAGATTCTGCTGAAGTGCTAAATGAGCACGAAACAGCTGTAATCCATTCTGCTGTGAACATCCCTCTGTACCACCCTGTATTTTAAAAGACATGCAATAAAGAAGTTGTTTTAGGCATAGACATGGTGAGTGCCACTTTTCTTTTTTTTTGCCACGGTAATCACTAGGATCCCTCTTTACATTCCATCTATAATTGTAAGCATTCTCAGCTAAGTAGTGTGATCAGCTGATCACATGGTGACTGATTTTTCCCTTATGCTAAGTAGTCTGATCAGCTGATCACATGGTGAATGATTTTGCCCTTATGCTAAGTAGTCTGATCAGCTGATCACATGGCGAATGATTTTTCCCTTATGCTAAGTAGTCTGATCAGCTGATCACATGGTGAATGATTTTTCCCTTATGCTAAGTAGTCTGATCAGCTGATCACATGCTCAGTGATTTTCCTTTATGCTAAGTAGTCTGATCAGCTGATCACATGTTGAGTGATTTTCCTTTATGCTAAGTAGTCTGATCAGCTGATCACATGGTGAATGATTTTTTCCCTTATGCTAAGTAGTCTGATCAGCTGATCACATGGTGAATGATTTTTTCCCTTATGCTAAGTAGTCTGATCAGCTGATCACATGGTGAATGCTTTTCCCTTATGCTAAGTAGTCTGATCAGCTGATCACATGTTGAGTGATTTTCCCTTATGGAGAAACCCTTTAAATTTTCCCACAGAACTGGATATGAGAGTGGAACAAACTGCTATCCCTGATCATTTATCATCAGTAGATTGCTAATCCCCTTTGGATCTTTATTTCTATCCCTAAATCCGCATTTACTCTGAGAAGGAAACAATGTTGCAGCATCTCCCAACCATCTAAACAAGACGTTCAGATCAGATACATTGTATCACACTGTGCATAATCCTCAACAAGTACCAAGGCACAAAGCTTATTCTTAATGCAAAAATCAACAGCATTGTGCTCAGCGTGACGCGGGAAGACTCGCACTGTTCTCTGAAGTATGATGTTACTCAAGGATTCATTATGCCAAGAGCTCTGTAACTGGAATAATTGGGGGAATCAAAATAAGCAGCAAACAACACAACCAACTTTCTTCTTCTTCTCTCACTTTTTCTTCCTTTGCTCCATTTCCATATCAGGTTCTCTTCACAAGTCTTGTCATCCGTTTCTTATTGATCTAGTATTAGAAAATCAGACAAAAAATAGATACTAAAGTTTCCATTTTTTGATGGATCCATCTTTTCAATAAAAATACCCATCCCATTGGTTTACATTTTGCAGTCATATTTTGTCTTGTTGTTAAAGGGAACCTGTCACCAGGTTTTTGCCATCCCATCTGAGAGTAGCATAATGTAGAGACAGAGACCCTGATTCCAGCGACGTGTCACTTACTGAGCTGCTTGCTGTCATAATGATAATGTGATAATATTACTGTTTCTCTAGTTTGTTAATATACCGCACTACCAGTCTAATGATAATCTATAGCTGATTAAACAGTGATTTTATCAAAACTACACTGAGCAGCCCAGTAAAGGTACCGTCACACGGGGAGACATCGCCGGCGATAGTATGGGCGATCTCATGTACGCGCAGATCGATGCGCCATCGCTGGTGAGATGTCACATGTAGCAATATCGCCGGCAATTCCGGAATCACCTGAACCATACCTGAAGCGATGTCTGTTTTTCAGATCGCCGTGTCACACAGCTCTACTTCACCGGCAATGTGGGCGTTCTCTTTGACGGCACATAGGAGGACGGCGTGCCACACTGACCGCACCCCTACGACTCGGATTGGTCTTCCAAAATGCGTTCCCATTGGTCAGCCTATCCTTGTCTGCTGTCTGCTAACGGTATGCCTTGGACATCCATAGCATTTATGTGTTTGAAGACATGTATGTGTTTGGCAGGCAATTTGGGCACCCTGGAGACTTCAAAGTGTCCGTGTGTGAACACAGCACGATGTCAAAATACATACAGTTCACAATACATCCAACAGGACTATAGTAATGCAGGCACGGATACTTGAATATGGCGCCTGGCCGCCAGACAGCCAATCGGAACGCACTTGCTCCAACCAAGCGCTCCAGACAGGGTGCGGAAAAGCAAACGCCCAGGAACACCTAGGGAGTCGATTCCCTGAACACAGGCATCGCTAGCTTCATTGAAATCACCGCGGCACACGGCACTAGGCATGCTGATCACTCAAGCTACATTGCCTGATTTCCCGACACTGTTGGGAAATCTCTGAACTCAGAACGAGAGAATTATCACCTTTCAATCGCCCTGTTACACGCGGCGACTCACAGGCGATGTCGCTTCAACATCACCTGAACAAGGAGATCTCGGCGACATCGCCGGCGATGCCTCCCTGTGTGACAATACCTTAAGTGACACATCACTGGAATCAGAATCTCCAATCCTATATTATGCTACTGTCAGATTAGATTGCAAAAACCTGGTGACAGGTTCCCTTCTAAGGATCTGTTTTTACTGAAGGTGCGTCTATATACCCCTATTGTACTGGGCATTTGCCGGAATATAAAGTCAGATCTGTTAATGTATCGCTATCCATTAGGATGCATAAAGTTTAAGTGGATCTGTTGGTTATCTGTATTATTTAGCCGGACAACAAGTCGTGCAGACTATGGTTTTAGATCCAGGTAGAAAAATGGATTGGAGCAATATTGCTTATTTCCATTTTTATTTCTCCAAACTGGAACAAACTACTGGACCTGTGAACAGCGCCTTAGACCCCGTGCACACAGTGCGCTTTTATCACCTTTTCTACGCATTTTTGAATACAGTTTGTCAAAAAACTGCAAGCAAATCCTTATTGTCAGTAAAGTCAAAGGGAATTCTGAAGTTTTGTGCACATTGCTTATTTTTCCCTTGCAGATTTGGTGCAGATAAATCTGTAGAATGGCATTTCTTTCAGCATTTTCCCACCCCAGAATGCATGAAAAACACATAGGAAAGAATGAATAAGAAACAAACCAAAAACATGTTGCATTTTTCTGCCTGGAGATGCAGATTTGGTGCAGAAATATATTTAGAAGATGTCAAGTCTTGCAGTGTTTTGCTGCTGATTTCACCCATAATAATGAATGGGAAAAATCTGCACCGAAAACATGTGGCCGCTGCGTTTTTCCTGCCAAGTGATAACGAAATGGAAACACTTTATTCTCAGGATAAATTCCAGAGATCGAAATATAATAATATTACGGTATGTAGTTTTTGGGCTGGAAGTGACAACCTCGCACCTACTATCCGCTACAATAGGGAAAATAGATTGCATTTACCTTTCCTACCTCTACCTGGTGTTGAATGGCTGATAACAGAGAACTGTTGATTGTATTCACCGGTCCGACTGTCACCCTCATCCAACCAAAAATTAGCTGCTCTACATCAAAAATAAACATTGCAGTTATCTAGCTCTCTTAGCATGAAATGATTAATAACAAGGAAAAATATTCAGCATTAATTGACTGGCTGATACCAGAGAGCAATAAACTGTCATAGTCAATCTTATGCGAGCTGCTAGTGAGATCCTTGCATGCATCTCGCATGATTCACCCGATCCAGCTCCTGCCTCTCTGGACCGGAGTGTAGATCTGCATTGAGTCAGCTCCACGCTCCGATTGAGAGAGGCAGGAGCTGGAGCAGGTGAGTAATGCGAGATGCATGCAAGGATCTCACTAGCAGCTCGCATAAGTGTGCTCTGCCCTCACTGGTTAGAAATGGCTTTAAACAGAAAAATAGAGATGAACACATTGTATTTACCTGTCCTACAGTGAAATGGCTGATGACAGAGAGCAATACATTGTATTAAACTAATCAGCAACATTACATCCTAGTTCACCATCAGAATCATCTTAAGCAGGAAAGATTCTACCATATAATAGAATATCTGTAATGCATATATATATATATATATATATGTATATATAAATTATTTATTTATATTCTTCATTTTTTATATATATGATATATATATATTTTTTCTTATGGAGCGGAATCCAAGGACGTTAAACCTCCGGACTTTGTGTTGCGATCGCGCTGCCTTGACTTCACATGATTTCATTCTCTTTGATATTTGGATTTTATATTTATGTGTTTTTTTTTATTTCGCCTTCTGCTTTTTGTGAAAGTGTCGCTGCAGTGATTGTCCTCCCCGACGCGGATCCGGGATCGCGGGTTGCCATGGCGACGTTGTCAGGACTGGTTTATGTGTCTTGTGTTTAAGTTTGAAATCCGGCTATAAATAACCTGGAGAACGACGGAGAAATCTGTTATTGGACTTTTCTTTTCATGTAGAGACAAATGAATTCTCACGGAAAAATCAACTATTATGTCCTCTTCAATTATCTGATCTGCATAAAAAGCAAAAGAGGAGTGATAAAAAATAGATCATTGGAGACACCAACTACAACTCCTAGCATGTCCCTACCAGTGCGGACTGAGAAAATGTGATCTAACCACAAGTATGTAAAAAGTATAATACTACCCTTATGTACAAGAATATAACTACTATAATACTGCTCCTATGTACAAGAATATAACTACTATAATACTGCTCCTATATACAAGAATATAACTACTATAATACTGCCCTTATGTATAAGAATATAAACTACTATAATACTGCCCCTATGTACAAGAATATAACTACTATAATACTGCTCCTATGTACAAGAATATAACTACTATAATACTGCTCCTATATACAAGAATATAACTACTATAATACTGCCCTTATGTATAAGAATATAACTACTATAATACTGCCCCTATGTACAAGAATATAACTACTATAATACTGCTCCTATATACAAGAATATAACTACTATAATACTGATCCTATATACAAGAATATAACTATATAACTACTATAATACTGCCCCTATGTACAAGAATATAACTACTATAATACTGCTCCTATGTACAAGAATATAACTACTATAATACAGCCCCTATATACAAGAATATAACTACTATAAAACTGCTCCTATGTACAAGAATATAACTATATAATAACTGCTCCTATGTAAAGAATAATAACTATATAATACTGCTCCTATTTACAAGAATATAACTACTATAAACTGCCTATGTACAAAGAATAATACTATAATACTGCCCCTATGTACAAGGATATAAATACTATAATACTGCCCTATGAAAAGGATATAAATCTATAATATGCTACCTATGTACAAGAATATAACTACTATAATACTGCCCTATGTACAAGAATATAACTACTATAATACTGCTCTATGTACAAGAATATAACTACTATAATACTGCCCTATGTACAAGAATATAACTTACTATAATTCTAGCCCTATGTACAAGAATATAATTACTATAATACTGCTCCTATGTACAAGAATATAACTACTATAATACTGCCCCTATGTACAAAGAATATAACTACTATAATACTGCCCTATGTACAAAGAATATAACTACTATAATACTGCCCCTATGATACAAGAATATAACAACTATAATACTGCTCCTATTATCAAAATATAACTACTATAATACTGCTCCTATGTACAAGAATATAACTACTATAATACTGCTCCTATGTACAAGAATTATATAACATCTATAAATTAACCTACTATAAACACAGAATATAACTACTATAATACTGCTCCTATGTACAAGATATATAACTACTATAATACTGCTCCTATGTACAAGAATATAACTACTATAATACTGCCCTATGTACAAGAATATAACTACTATAATACTGCCCCTATGTACAAGAATATATACTACTATAATACTGCCCCTATGTACAAGAATATAACTACTATAATACTGCCCTATGTACAAGAATATAATACTATAATACTGCCCTATGTACAAGAATATAACTACTATAATACTGCTCCTATGTACAAGAATAATACTATAATACTGCCCTAATGTACAAGAATATAACTACTATAATACTGCTCCTATTACAAGAATATAACTACTATAATACTGCTCCTATGTACAAGAATATAAACTACTATAATACTGCCCTATATACAAGATATAACTACTATAATACTGCCCTATGTACAAGGATATAACTACTATAATACTGCCCCTATGTACAAGAATATAACTACTATAATATACTGCCCCTATGTACAAGAATATAACTACTATAATACTGCTCCCTATGTACAAGAATTAACACTATAATGATACTGCCCTATGTACAAAATATAACTACTATAATACTGCTCCTATGTACAAGAATATAACTACTATAATACTGCCTCTATGTACAAGATAATATAACTCACTATAATACTGCTCCTATTACAAGAATATAACTACTATAATACTGCCCCATATGTACAAGAAATAAACTACTATAATACTGCCCCTATGTACAAGGATAATGTAATATCCTATGTACAAGAATATAACTACTATAATACTGCCCTATGGTAAAAGGATATAAACTACTATAATACTGCCCTATGTACAAGAATATAACTACTATAATACTGACCCTATGTACAAGAATATAACTACTATAATACTGCTCCTTGTACAAGAATTTAACTACTATAATCTGCCCTATGTACAAGAATATAACTACTATAATACTGCCCTATGTACAAGAATATAACTACTATAATACTGCTCCTATGTACTAAGAATATAACTACTATAATACTGCTCCTATTTACAAGAATATAACTACTATAATACTGCCTCCTATGTACAAAAATATAACTACTATAATACTGCCCCTATGTACAAGAATAATAATCTATAATATATACTGCCCTTATGTACAAGAATATAACTACTATAATACTGCTCACTATGACAAGAATATAACTACTATAATACTGCTCCTTATGTACAAGAATATAACTACTACTATAGCTAATACTGCATAACCTATATAACTGCAGAATATTAAATATACTTATAATACTGCTCCTATGTACAAGAATATAACTACTATAATACTGCCCCTATGTACAAGAATATAACTACTATAATACTGCACTCTATGTACAAGAATATAACTACTATAATACTGCCCCTATATACAAGAATATAACCACTATAATACTGCTCCTATATACAAGAATATAACTACTATAATACTGCTCCTATATACAAGAATATAACTACTATAATACTGCTCCTATATACAAGACTATAACTACTATAATACTGCTCCTATATACAAGAATATAACTACTATAATACTGCTCCTATATACAAGGATATAACTACTATAATACTGCCCTATGTACAAGATATAACTACTATAATGCCCCTATACAAAATAACACTATAATACTGCCCCTATTACAAGAATAAATCTATAATACTGCCCTATGACAAGATATAACTACTATAATACTGCCCCTATTACAAGATATAAATCTATAATACTCACTATGTACAAAATATAACTACTATAATACTGCCTATTACAAGATATAACTACTATAATACTGCCCCATGTACAAGAATTAACTACTATAATCTCCCTATGTACAAAATATAATACTATAATACTGCTCCTATGTACAAGAAATAACTACTAATACTGCCCTATGTAAAGATAAACTCTATAATACTGCCTATTACAAGAATAAATCATAACTGCCTATGTACAAAATATAACACTATAATACTGCCCCTATGTACAAGAAAAAATCTATAATACTGCCCTAGAAAGATATAACTACTATATACTGCCCTATGTCAAGAATATAACTACTATAATACTCCCTATGTACAAGAATATAACTACTATAATACTGCCCTATGTACAAGAATTTATAACTATCAAAAATATGCATACTCCCTATGTACAAGATATAACTACTATAATACTGCCCTAGTACAAGAATAAATCTATAAGATAACTATGCTCTATGTAAAGAATATAACTACTATAATACTGCCCTATTACAAGAATTAACACTTAATGCCTATTACAGTATAACACTATAGCCCTATTACAAAATATAACTACTTAATACTGCCTATGTACAAGATAAAATCTATAATACTGCTCCTATTAAAGATATAACTACTATAATATGCTCCTATGTACAAGGATATAACTACTATAATACTGCCCCTATGTAC
The DNA here is from genome assembly GCA_033576535.1 of Allobates femoralis. NCBI lineage: Eukaryota > Metazoa > Chordata > Amphibia > Anura > Aromobatidae > Allobates > Allobates femoralis. Next base: position 148,296,819 of record JARQOC010000007.1, read on the forward strand.
AAGGATAAAAATCTATAATACTGCTCCTATGTACAAGAATATAACTACTATAATACTGCCCTATGTACAAGAATATAACTACTATAATACTGCCCCTATGTACAAGATATAATGCTATAATACTGCCCTATGTACAAGAATATAACTACTATAATACTGCCCCTATGTACAAGATATAAATGCTATAATACTGCTCTATGTACAAGAATATAACTCTATAATACTGCCCTTATTACAAGAATATAACTACTATAATACTGCCCCTATGTACAAGAATATAACTACTATAATACTGCCCTATGTACAAGGATATATAATGCTATAATACTGCCCCTATGTACAAGAATATAACTACTTAATATGCTCCCTATATACAAGAATATAACTACTATAATACTGCCCTATGTACAAGGATATAAATGCTATAATATTTCCTATTATGTCTAAAAAATTCTACGTGATGTGCTTGGGTCAATCCACAGATATACATTCTTTGTTGTCTGTCCCCTCCCTCATGTTACGTTCTCACCAGGGTACAGGTGATTTCCAGCTCCTGTGCACCTCGGTGGCGGTATAAGTGTGCGCACACCATTAACTTCACAACTTCTGTACATTCAGGCAACATCTTTAGGTTTATTTAAAACTCACTGAAAGGTAAAATGGGTTCAGTAAGAGGATCCAGCTCACAGGCGTCCTGTACCTCCTGTGCAGGGATTCTACGGTGTTGGTTTTCTAGTTGTCACCTGACACATAATATAAGGGCCGGATGCAGTATGGGTAATAGTTGTCAGCTTGATAATGGCGCACTTTTGATTACTTACCTACTCTAATTTAAAGAGGCTTTTCCCACGAAAAAAGTGATTTTAATCAACAGATCTTGAACAATAATAATTTTCAACAATTGGATGTGATAATTAATAATGTTTCTGTGCAGAGATGATCTTATACAGTGTGCCCTGCTATGTACTGTGTAATGGATGTGTCTGACTGTACAGGGACATGGTCTGATCATACCATCTCCTGTGCTGAGATAATCTTATAACGTGTCCCTGCTATGTACTGTGTAATCGATGTGTCTGACCTTACAGGGACATGGTCTGATCATACCACATCTCCTGGCTGAGATAATCTTGTATATGTGTCCCTGCTATGTACTGTGTAATCGATGTGTCTGACCATACAGGCACATGGTCTGATTCAATACCACATCTCCTGGGCAGGGAAGGATGCTAAAAAGTATACAGACATTACAGCATGGGACAACCCTTTAACAGGAAGTATTTGTACCAGCAGGCCATCTTCTTAAAGGGACCCTGTCTCCTCCTCAAATGTTATTTATCTGCAGGTAAATTGCATTTGTTGAACGAGCACTAAACTACCTGAGTATTTAGAACTCGAAAAGAGCAGGTTGGATGCTTGGACGGGCTCAACTTGAGTATAATGGAAGTCAATGGGAAATTTGAACATTTTTCCCGGAAGAATCTTCAGGAAAAATGCTTGATTTTCCCATTGACTTCCATTATACTCAGTCTTTGAGTCGAGCCCTTCCAAACGAATAAATTTCTCTTTTTGAGTACCAAGCACTTGACTGAGCACTTCAGCAGTTTAGAGCTCGCTCATCACTACTCTGGCTGGTTTACAGGGCAAAAATTAAACCCTGCTCTGCACATATGTTGCTAAAAATCGAGCTGCAAGGGGGTTGGCTTGCTATCGGTTGAGGTGCAGAGGAGGTAGCTTGGATATCGGTTAAAGTGCAGGGGGACCTGCTTGCTTTTTGGTTGAGGTGCAGTGGGGACTGGCTTGTTTATTGGTTGAGGTGTATGGGAGCTTGCTTGGTTATCAGTTGAGGTGCAGGGAGCTGGTTTGGTATTTAGTTAGGTGCAGGGAGGCTGGTTTGGCTATAGGTTAGGTGCAGGAGGCTGGCTTGGCTATCGGTTGACGTGCATGGAGGCCTGACTTGGCTATCGGTTGCGGCTGAGGTGGGGCCATTGGTTTCGGTTGGCAGGGGGCTGCTTGGTTAGCGGTTGAGGTCAGGCGGGCCACTTGGCTATCGTTGAGGTCAGGGGGGCTGCTTGGCTATTGTTGAGATGCAGGGGCTGGCTTGGCTGTTGTTGGGTGCAGGACTGACTGGCTAGTCCGGGTTATTGGTTGATGATGCAGGGGGGCTGGTTGGTTGGGTGCATGAGCTGCGTATTGGTTGAGTGCAGGGGGTTGGTTTGGCTATTGGTTGAGGTGCAGGGGGGATGGTTTGACTGTCAGTTGGGTGCAGAGGCAAGATCAGAGTGGCCCCTATGTGTATTGAGTGGGACAGCCCCTGAGCCTTTGCAGTGAAGGCCAGTCTATTTCAATAGTATATTCCTGCAGATTACCTTTGTAAGATATATAGCCGTTTTGGAGGTGACCGGTTCCCTTTAAATAAGGCCAGGGCCCCAGACAAGTCTCAAGTTCCCCAAATCTCCTCCGAGATGCGAATGCGTGGAGTCTGGAGATTGCGGCACAGTAACATAACAACACTTAAGCTTTTATTTGCAGTGGGATTGCGATCTGTTCCAATATTTGCTGATACTTTGTAACATGTCACGTTATATTTGCTTCATTATCCGTTCCTTTTAAGTGTCTTCGAACATTTGGCGCCTATTAATCAAAACGGGGAAGTGTCAGGAGTGAAACGCAGATGGATTTAGTGTGCGGAGCGGCTACAGCTGATTCTCCAAAAACATCAATTAAATGTGTTATGACTGTGAGTAATCTCCGACTTACAAATATTTGATGTGAATTTAAAGTATTCAGGTTTAACCCATCCGAAAACATTTAAAGGAAAAGTAGAAAATCGTCAATTAAAGCCTGTGCGCATTAAAGGCGAATGTGTCCTGATGAAAACGGTATCGGATGTGCAGGCTGGGTATTATGGAGCCGGAGGAGCTGATCAAAGTGAGGGACAGATTTTGAGGAGACTGTCAGTGGACCTTGCATTAGATCCAGTGGGCGGTCCTATTCAATGACTGACAGTCTTTTCTGTGTGCCTGCTTGAAGAGATAGCTGTCAATCACTGGATAAGACCGCCCACTGGACTCTTTGTCTACAAACAAAGGGATTTCAACAAAGTACATTGAATCTTTTCCAACAATACTATTAGCATTCTGCTCAGCTTCTCCTTCTTTGCCTGTGTTGTCCAAAAACAAACTGCATATGCAATGTGACAGGTTTAAACACCTTCCTGCCCTGTCATGGTGTCATAAAGAAATTGTAGAATTCATCTCTATGGTCTCTAGAGAGGACATATCACCCCCTGCACAGAACATATGGATATAGCATACTAGGTAGAGAGAAACTAAATTATAACTGCAGAAAAAAGAGAGAGATAATACTCCATTTGGCCCCTGTGCAGCTACGGCCCCCTGATGTGGAACAGGTAATTACAGCAGAGGAATGCTTGGGAAAAAGGCAACAAGACTGAATTATGTTATGCAGAGGAGGAGAACTGCTTCCTCTTAACAAAGCATCTTTTGGTAGATCTCTTTCTGGTATCCAAGATATAAATATTAAGTTTTATCTGATCCAATATTATGGGAGACATATTTTTGGCATCACAATCCCGAGGGGAATAACATGCATACCTTTTCAGAATTGTGAATCCTTCTTATGAGCTCCAAATTAATATCAGTCAGCTGGATGACGCATGCATGTCATGTTTCATCTGTATAGAAAGATAAAATTGTGATAAGAAACATGACCAGATATCTTCTGCCTGGGACCTCCAGGGGCAAAGATATCCTAAGAGTTGGGGAGCTCATAATCTTCTAGAGACTGAAGCCACATCCCAGGACCAGCTTGTTATGAGTCACCAGAGGGGAGGTATATGCTTGTCACTTGTGTTAATAAAAGCAAATGCCATATTGTGATCCTTGTTCAATGCCTGAAAGATACATTGCTGTATAGGATTGTTCCACGTTCCTTTGGAGATCTTCCCTCCATAAATCTGAGCCATTTCTGTGACAGAGGTTTGGTAATTTTCTTTTGTGCATCCCTTTTATTTTATGTAACTGTATATGCAGCAGCGCCTGCGTTTTTTCCTATAGGGGCCGGCGCTGCTGCATCTGATGTCACAGAAAGGGAGGAAGAATCCTGCTTCCTCCTCCCCTCTGTGACATCTGTGACAGCCCCCATTAGATTTTGCAGTGTATTAATATACACTGCGAAATCAAAGTTAAATAAAGGCAAATGTATGAAAAATAATAAAGAATGAAATACTTACTCTCCGACGGGTGTTCGGGAGCCTGGAACCGCCGCAGGTATAGACCTGCTGGGACCTGTCATGATGACAGAGTGACGTTCCAGGGCGCTGATTGGCCGCTCGCGGTCATGTGATATGTATCACATGACTGCGAGCGGCCAATCAGCGCCCGGAACTCACTCTGACATCACGACAGGCCCTGGCAGGACGATACGTCGCCTTGCCTCTGCACCGGAGACCGCGAAAAAGGCGTCGGAAAGGGTATCATTCTTTATTATTTTTCATAAATTTGCCTTTATTTCATTTTGATTTCACAGTATATGTAAATACACTGCGAAATCAAATGGGAGCTGGCAGACATGTCACAGAGGGGAGGAGGAACCAGGATTCTTCCTCCCCTCTGTGACATCACCTGCACTTATGGGCAGAAGATAGCTCGGTGTGTGAAAGCACCGACATATTTTGTTGTGCTTTTTTGCGCAGCCGAAAATCGCGGCAAAAAAGCGCAACAGAATACGCTAATGTGTGAACGTAGCCTTACACTACCTGCAACAGGTGTCTAATTCAATGGACATAAACAATGGTTGTGGAAGCTAGTAGTTCCTTGGATTATTGTGGAGCTGTGTGGTGACTGTACTGAGGTATATATATAATTTCCATGGTGTGGAATCAGTTGCATACTTACAATACACTCACTGTGAGTTTCTTGTTTACTCTGCCTACAAAATGGTCAACATTTTATCAGGTGCCCCAAAATGGTTCCAGTAAAAACTATTAGTCCTCCTACTGACCAAATAGCAGCAGAGAAATAAAGAATCTTATTGGTCTTGGAATGCTGTTTTACATTCGTTCTTACTAAACTTTCCCACCAAAAAAGGGTCTAAACTGTAAATCATCAGGAGCACACCGCTCCCCAGCAACTAAGAACCTGGTGGGCACCCCTACATTTTATTCATAGACTGAACAATATGTTCAGAAATAAATGGAAATATGCCAAAGTTATATCCTCAGGGTTTTTGAATTAGTGTTGAAAATAATACAACAATAAAAATATTGTTTGTCAACTTACATGTTACAATTTCAAAGAAGAAATAGAATAAACAGCCTGTGCAGCAATAAGGCCCCTAATTAATACTTGGTTTTCTCCTTTGGTATTGATGAAGTCTCCAGACGTTTCTTGTAGTGTCTATAACCTTCTTGCTCTTCTCAGCTGTAATTTTCTTCCTTTGCAGTGTGTTCAAGCTCTTGAATGTTTGCCGGTTTTTTCCCCAATGGACATGATTTCAGCTCACCCCAGAGATTTTCCATGGGATTGAGGTTAGACTCAGGACTCATTTCTGGCCATTAATAAACAGTCAATTTTTACTTACTTTTTCAACCATTCCTGTGTACTTTTGGTTGTGTGCTCTGGGTTATTGTCTTGCTGGAGGACCCATGATCTTTGACTTTCTTGTACACGGTATGACGTTTTGCTGTAAAATCTCTTGATAATTCTCTGATTTCATGATTCCTGTGATACGGTCACGGCCTCCCATACCAGACACAGCAAAGCAACCCCACAGCATTATGGATCTTCCACCATGCTTAACTGTTGGTAGGGTGCTCTTTTCCTTATAAGCTTTATTGTACCATCTGTAAATGAACAGTTGCTTTGCATTGCCAAAACGTTTTTTGTTTAATCTGTCTAGCAAACATTTTCCCAGAAGGATTGTGGATTGACAAGGTACTCTTTGACAAAGATCAGTCATTCCTTTTTATGTCTTGAGAATTGTTACTTTTTTGACCTTCGCCTGTAAAGCTCTGCTTGGTTTAGTGTGTGGTGTATAGTACTTGTTGAAACCATGACCCCAGACTGTTCCAGGTTGGCCTTCTGGTCTTTGGATATTTGACCCTGTATTTTTTCCACCAATCGCACCAACCTTTGAAGACATCTCTTGTGAACTTTCCTCTTTCTCCATGTCCAGGGAGGTTCTTGATACCAAGGTCTTTGGAGATGGCCTTATACGCTTTGGAAGTTTAGTGCTAATAGAAGTTTTGATGTCCTCAGACAGCTCCTTTGTCTTCACCATTGTGAAAAAGGAACATGACCTAACATGTGGCTTTTTTAAATACTAAAGTCATCATTGGCTAATTCATGTCACATGGGTACCAACAATTTATCGCAGGTGATTCTCATTTGTGATTTACGACAGGAGAGTCAAAATGTTTTTCCATACTAATTGCATGTAAAGGGACCAATACCAGAGTCACAGCAGCTTTAGGTTTTTCTATTGTCTCCTTCCATTGTTTTTTGTTTTAAATTGTTGTTTATCATTTTCTCTTTTGTATTTAACACAAGTCTCCCTACAGAAAAGATGTTTCACTTGACTTATCTTTTTCAGGAGTTAATGTACTTAAACTTCATGGGTGCCAATAACGATGAGCAAAACTGTAGTCCCTATGACAAAGCTGAACTTCCATTGCAAAAGCAATATTGACATGGCAACAATAAAACAGGAAACTCATTAAGAACAACTTTTTACAATTTTGGAGCTAAGTTTGTTGTTATCGGCAGTGTCTGCTATTACAGCTTTACATAAAGGGAACTGGACTGCAATACCAGACACAACCATCAACAAGGGTGGTGCTGTTTCTGGAAGTAAATGTGACAATGTAGCGCCATGAACCATGATTAACCCCAATTTAAGGCCAAGTACAAACATTTGACAGATCCCTGTTTGATAGGCAATTCGGCGGCACCTCCTGTCTTATTAATTCATACTGCAAGCCTCCCTGCCGCCTGATAACATCTCTGCTCATTTATTACCAGTTTTTCTATGGAAAAAAAGCCTTCAGCAAAAATATTCCTACACTGGATTTGTAGTCATTCCAGTGTGTAACGGCTAAACCAGACATGGTACAAGGAGTTTAGTGTCATGCACTTTGGCTGCAGACAATAGATTGAGTGGAATTTACACAGAGATATTCTCCATGTCAGAGCTTTATTCAGCGTCTGAAGATACATGGAGTTGGTCGTTTCTGTAGTTCCAGGATATTCTACACTAGAATATAGAATGCAATAGAGATTCTTTTCATTAAACATGACGGCTGATATGTGCATGTACTCAGAAATGAAAGAGGACGGAGGGTGGAGGGGAAAAACCACTCACTGACATAAGAATGCTACATGACAACTGGAGATACAATATTATTTACCAATATGGAGCAGTATTATAGTAGGTACAGTTAGGTCCAGAAATATTTGGACAGTGACACAAGTTTTTGCATTTTAGCTTTTTAGCAAAATATATTCACGATACAGTTACAGTATATACAGTAATCAATCTTCTCTTAAAGGGGTTATCCGGGCCTATTATATAATTTATACGTGTATCTAGGCTGCAAAATGTTGACAGTTTGTATTTTACACCCTATCAACACTTTGCATTGTTACCTAGATATCAGTGTTTTGCGTCTGCAGGAGATCGACCAGGGTGTGTGTTTGTTTTCGAGCTTGCAAGATAATACATAACTGGTCATTTACGCCCAATTTTCCTACAAACATGCCTCTGACTCCTACAGGCCCACATCCCACCCCAGTCTCAGCATGCTCGGCCACCCCAGGCTCCTACAGGCCCGCCGCCCCCAGTCTCAGCATGCCGACCACCCCAGGCTCCTATACGTCTACCTCCCCTAGTCTCTGCATAACCGGCCACCCCCAGGCTCCTACAGGCCCGCCTCCCCCAGTCTCAGCATGCCCAACCACCCCAGGCTTCTACAGGCCCGCCCCCCAGTCTCACTATGCCCAGCTACCCCCAGGCTCCTACAAGCCCCCCCCTCAGTCTCACTATGCCCAACCATCCCCAGGCTCCTACAAGCCCGCCTCCAGTCTCATCATGCCAGGCCACCCCAAGGCTCCTACAAGTCCTCCCCCAGTCTCAGCACATCCAGCCACCCACAGGCTCGTACAGGCCTTCCCCACAGTCTCAGCATACCCAGCCACCCCCACACTCCTACAGGCCCTCCTCAGGCCCAAGCATGGCCGCCCCCCCAGTCCCTAATATGATCACCCACCCCAATAGCCCACAACGGTCTCCTCCTCCTCTAGCACAGTGTACCAAATCCGCAGCTGCGTGAAGGAGATCACCGCTGAGTGCACTGAGCTGCGGCTTTGGCACACTGTGTCAGAGGAGGAGATGACTGCTGTATGCAATACAGCGTGTGCTCACCTTCCCCTGTGGCCGTGCTGTCAGTCGAGCCGATCCTCCTCTCTGCAGCAGCCCCCCACTCTGTGTCTGGGGAAGTCTGGGGAAGGTTTTGAAAGGCTCCTGATCTAGAACACAGCCCATCCTCTGTAATACATGGCAGATAGGGGTGTGTTAGCCGGGCATGCATGGCTTCCAATTGTTATACTTGTGTTCATAGGAGGTAATATTATAATAGTCATTATATTCTTGTATATAGGAGTAGTATATTATAGTATATATCTTATACATAGGTGAGCAGTATTACTAGTAATTAATATCTTTGTACACATAGGGCTATAGGCATGTACTGTTATAGTAGTTTTATAGGCATATAGTTCTTGTATATAGGAGCAGTATTATAGTAGTATTATATTTCTTGTTCGTACATAGGAGGCAGTATTATAGTAGTTATATTCTTGTACATAGGCTGTAATATAGTAGTTATATCTTTATATTGTAAGACATGTATTAATAGTAGTTTATATTCATTGTACAATAGGAGCAGTAGTCATTTAATTTATCTGTACATGCAGTTTATATATTTAGTATATGTAATGGGCAGTATTATAGTAGTTATATTCTGTACATAGGCTATATAGAGTTAATTCTGTACATAGGCAGTATTATAGTATATATTCTTGTAATAGGAGCAGTATATGTATTATACTGCAGAGCAGTATATATAGTTATTCTTGTAATAGGAGCAGTATTATAGTAGTTATATTCTTGTACATAGGGGCAGTATTAAGTAGTTATATTCTTGTACATAGGGCAGTATATAGTATATATTCTGTACATAGCAGTATTATAGTAGTATATTCTTGTACATAGGGCAGTATTATAGTAGTTATATTCTTGTACATAGGGGCAGTATAGTAGTTATATTCTTGTACTAGGGCAGTATTATAGTAGTTATATTCTTGTACATAGGGGCAGTATATAGTAGTTATATTCTTGTAATAGGAGCAGTATTATAGTAGTTATATTCTTGTACATAGGAGCAGTATTATAGTAGTTATATTCTTGTACATAGGGCAGTATTATAGTAGTTATATTCTTGTACATAGGGGCAGTATTATAGTAGTTATATTCTTGTACATAGGGGCAGTATTATAGTAGTTATATTCTTGTACATAGAGCAGTATATATAGTAGTTATATTCTTGTACATAGAGGCAGTATTATAGTAGTTATATTCTTGTACATAGGAGCAGTATTATAGTAGTTATATTCTTGTACATAGGAGCAGTATTATAGTAGTTATATTCTTGTACATAGGAGCAGTATTATAGTAGTTATATTCTTGTACATAGGAGCAGTATTATAGTAGTTATATTCTTGTACATAGGAGCAGTATTATAGTAGTTATATTCTTGTACATAGGGCAGTATTATAGTAGTTATATTCTTGTACATAGGAGCAGTATTATAGTAGTTATATTCTTGTACATAGAGCAGTATTATAGTAGTTATATTCTTGTACATAGGGGCAGTATTATAGTAGTTATATTCTTGTACATAGGAGGCAGTATTATAGTATGTTATATTCTTGTACATAGGGCAGTATTATAGTATTTATTCTTGTACATAGGGCAGTATTATAGTAGTTATATTCTTGTACATAGGAGCAGTATTATAGTAGTTATATTCTTGTACATAGGGCAGTATTATAGTAGTTATATTCTTGTACATAGGAGCAGTATTATAGTAGTTATATTCTTGTACATAGGAGCAGTATTATAGTAGTTATATTCTTGTACATAGGGGCAGTATTATAGTAGTTATATTCTAGTACATAGGAGCAGTATTATAGTAGTATATTTCTGTACATAGGAGCAGTATTATAGTAGTTATATTCTGTACATAGGGGCAGTATTATAGTAGTTATATTCTTGTACATAGGAGCAGTATTATAGTAGTTATATTCTTGTACATAGGAGCAGTATTATAGTAGTTATATTCTTGTACATAGGGGCAGTATTATAGTAGTTATATTCTTGTACATAGGAGCAGTATTATAGTAGTTATATTCTTGTACATAGGAGCAGTATTATAGTAGTTATATTCTTGTACATAGGAGCAGTATTATAGTAGTTATATTCTTGTACATAGGAGCAGTATTATAGTAGTTATATTCTTGTACATAGGGGGCAGTATTATAGTAGTTATATTCTTGTACATAGGGCAGTATTATAGTAGTTATATTCTTGTACATAGGAGCAGTATTATAGTAGTTATATTCTTGTACATAGGAGCAGTATTATAGTAGTTATATTCTTGTACATAGGAGCAGTATTATAGTAGTTATATTCTTGTACATAGGAGCAGTATTATAGTAGTTATATTCTTGTACATAGGAGCAGTATTATAGTAAGTTATATTTTGTACATAGGAGCAGTATTATAGTAGTTATATTCTTGTACATAGGAGCAGTATTATAGTAGTTATATTCTTGTACATAGGGGCAGTATTATAGTAGTTATATTCTTGTACATAGGAGCAGTATTATAGTAGTTATATTCTTGTACATAGGAGCAGTATTATAGTAGTTATATTCTTGTACATAGGAGCAGTATTATAGTAGTTATATTCTTGTACATAGGAGCAGTATTATAGTAGTTATATTCTTGTACATAGGGGCAGTATTATAGTAGTTATATTCTTGTACATAGGAGCAGTATTATAGTAGTTATATTACTTGTACATAGGAGCAGTATTATAGTAGTTATATTCTTGTACATAGGAGCAGTATTATAGTAGTTATATTCTTGTACATAGGGCAGTATTATAGTAGTTATATTCTTGTACATAGGAGCAGTATTATAGTAGTTATATTCTTGTACATAGGGCAGTATTATAGTAGTTATATTCTTGTACATAGGGCAGTATTATAGTAGTTATATTCTTGTACATAGGGCAGTATTATTAGTAGTTATATTCTTGTACAGAGGAGCAGTATTATAATAGTTATATTCTTGTACATAGGGCAGTATTATAGTAGTTATATTCTTGTACATAGGAGCAGTATTATAGTAGACATATTCTTGTATTTAGGTACAGTATTATAGTATATTCTTATACATAGGGGCAGTATTATAGTAGTTATATCTTTTTACATGCACTGCTGTATTCTAGTTAATATCTATTACTCCACAGAAAGATTGACTTATTAGGTAGTTATAACTGTGTTTCTTTTTAAACAGCAGCAAGTGTTATTCTGTATTAGCTGTAATCTTTAATTATGCAAATTTTTTTTGATTAAAATAAATTTTTGCTGAGTTTTTCTATTAGACACAGTGCGCTGACCCCTGGAGTATACTCTGTGTGGCAGGCCGCCTTTCTTCTCCACGTCCCGCCTATGAGAGAGAGAGGCTTTGTTTAGATGATTTCTGCTGGAGAGAACATTATTCATTGTGTTGATAGGAACGGATGACTTGACTAATTGTGTCGGGTTTTGGTCGCCTCTAATTATACAACACATATTATATAGTAATTTATGCAACATCAGTGTACGGACAAACTCAATTAACTAGTCCAGAATGTGTTTGGAAACAAAAACTCCTTTCATTAAGGGACATTTATGCAGAGGAAATTTGCAAAGACAGTTATGAGAACTTTTACACTGCAGCAGTTGCTTAAACTTCCAGTATATAAGTGAGGACAGCAGCAGATTATATGATCGTATATTGGGGTCTACGGCAAAGGGACATTGGTGTTTACACCATGCAGAACTAAATTGAATTACTAACATTTTTAAAACTACCCTTAGAGGATAGTTTGGGTTCAAGACTCTCAAGAGCCTCAAACAATGAGGCCTGTCAAGCCCAAGTCATGTCAAGAAGAGATGAGGGATTCTTAGTATTGTAATTAGAACAATGAAGGCTGCTTGTTTTCCATCAATCTCTGCCCTCCTAACTTTATGAAGTCAGAGCTGTCAATCAAAGAAGAATGGGGAGTAAAGATTGAGGGAAAGCAAGTAGGTGGAAAGGTGAACAACGATACTTGTCCGCGTCATGATGCACCGAACACCTGGGCTTAGCTTGCACGGACATTCTGTCCCTTTAAATCCTGTCTGATCTAATCGTTACCCAGGATATTCAGAGAATGGAGGCGACAAAGCTGAGACATGGAAGATCCAAAGGAAAAGTCCAGCTCCACCTATAAAATTTGCAGTTAAATTTCATCTAGAAAAATACTGTAACTTCCCACCTGATTTTCAGCAGTATTTCCTTCATATGACTCTTTTCTTATCAGTAATAATTACTTTTGCTGTAATGATAATTTTTTTTTTTACAAAAACAGGCATTTGGATGGGAGTAAAAAAAAATCCTCCCTTACGAATCTCATTAGGAGTTGGTTGGAGGAGCTCTTTATTTACAATGAAAATAATCCTTTTATCAAATCTGTATAATGGTATGACAGGTACATCGATGATATCTTTATTATTTGGGATTCTGAAGTATCGTTCATGCAAAATTTCATTTATTACATCAATTCTAATTTATTTAATTTACTATTTATGTTTGAGTATCAGGCAAGTATGCTCAATTTTTTTTTACCTTTTTAATTCGTGGAGCTGGACTTTTCCTTTGGATGGTCTGCTCCTAAACTTTGTATTTTTGTGCCTCTTTTCTAAAATTAGAAGAAGAGACTGGAGGAAGAAGGTAACAGGCTTATTAATTCTCTATAACTATGGAAACACATGTACCTGAATCAAAGTTGTGTACCAAAAAAAAAGTGAATATTTTATCATAAAGCAAATTTCTCTCAAATGCGTTAAATGGTAATTGATCAAAAAATTGCATGAATCAATAGCACAGGCAAATCTAAGAAACTTTGTAACTTATCAAACAAATCTTCTCTTTGCATTTATTGGCCCCTTTTTATTCTTTTCCTTGCCTACTGGCATTGTCAGCCACTCTAAAAACAATTGTCTAATCCTTATTGCTGAACCCAGAAGGACTGACAGCTCATTGTGTCCTGTGACACTGACCACAATGCTCTAAGAAAAAGGGAGAAGAGGAATGAGTAGCAAGGAGAAGAAAATATTGACAGATTGTAGTAAACTTTGTAAAATATTGTGTACCTCCAGAGCTGACATCCAGGAAGCTCTGGAGAGGGAGAAAGAGAGCAATATACACTGCCCGTTCTCCATGGAGAGGGAAGAAGAGGAGTGAGGAGCAGAGAGAGGAAACAATCATAGGAAAACATTGAACCTTCATGTGAACTTTCTAAATATCCTGTACCTCACTCTAGAGCTGATTGACATCCAGGAAACTCTAGAGAGAGCTAGAGAGAGATACAATACCCATTAAACTATAAGGAGAGGGAAGAAGAGGAATTAGGAGCAGGGAGACAAAACAAGCAGAGGGAAACATTGATAGATTATGGGGGAATTTTTAAACAAGTCATGTACCTCACTCCAGAGCTGATTGACATGAAGAACACTCGAGAGAGTGAGTGAGATTGTGAGAGATAGAGAGATACACTGCCTGTTACACTCTATGGAGATATGAGAACATGAGTGAGGAGCAGGGAGAGGAAAGAAAAAGAGCGAAACATCTAAAGATCATGTGAACTTTCCAAAAAATCTTGTACCTCACTCTAGTACTGATTGACATCCAGGAAGCTCTGAGGAGAGACAGAGATACACTACCATTATACTCTATGGAGAGGGGGGAAGAGGAGTGAGGAGCGGGAAGAGGAAACAAGAAAAGGGAAATATTGGAAGGTTGTTGCAAACTTTCTAATAAGTCCTGTACCTCACTCCAGGGCTGATATACATCTAGGAAGGTCTGGAGAGAGAGAGACAGATACAGAGATACACTGCTGATTATTCTGTATAGAGAGGGAAGAAAAGGAGTGAGGAGCAGGGAGAGGAAAGAAGCAGAAGGAAACATTAAAAGATTGTGGTTTGAACTTTCTAACAAGTCCTGTACCTTACTACAGAGCTGATTGACATCCACTAATCTAGTATCTCTGTATTTGTGCTAAGCTAAAGAACTATTTGCCAGGTCCTTTTTAGCCAACAATGCAGCACATGCAATGTTGTATATTATGCAACATGTACATGTGGGCTGATTTATTGGGTATGACATCTAGAAAGCTAAGGAGGAGAGTGAGAGAGCATGTGAAGGGCATTTGGTGGCACCAACGGTGGTTGACAAGGCCACCCTAAAAACACTGCCGTACACTTCCTGGAGCGTCATAGAAGTGACTCAGCCTCCCTGAAATTCAGGGGTATTGATGCTATACATGGGGGAATTCGAGGTAGTGATACCAGGAAGATGCTCGCGCAGTGTGTCACTTCCGGTCATGCGGCCAGGCCGCGACGTCACTTCCGATCCGTGGTAACTCTGCAATGCGGTCACACTCTTAAAAATAGGGGCCCAGGCAGCACCTAGCTATCCCCCTGATGAAGTGGCTAATGCAGCCTGCATAGCCACGAAACGGCGTCGGGGTCACCTTTCCTAGCGTTCCTCTGTAACAGGGTGTTGCACACACACCACTTTGGTAATGGTATCAGCACATGATGTGCAGTTCATGTTGATCTGTGTGTTTTTTTGCCTTTTCTGTACACCTGGTTAGAGAGGCATTGTGAAACTGTTTAATGTAATGGGACACTATATCCCTGGCTTTTACGTTATGTCTATACTTATGAGTCTGTATGACCTTAGACTGTAAAGCTTGGATTATTGTCAATGTATATATCAGTATGGTAATGATGATTTTTTTTCCTCTTTGATGAATGTAACTATGTACCATTGCTGAAAATTGATGCAAATTGTAATCTTGCTGTTCATTGTTGATGGTGTGTGAACAGGCACCTGCACGACCCTCCTCACCAGCGTCCTCTCCATAGGTGCCACTTTAAAATCTCAGCCAACAACAATGATGTCTACCAGTGTCAGAGAACTGACTGAAAGGGCAACAGATACTATGATAGAAAAAAGTGACTTTTTCTTAAAGGGGCAGGACCTCCAAATACAATTCACTCAACTTCTTATAACTCTGATATCCATCTGTTAATTTCCCAGGAGTCTCTCTCCAGGGTGCTGGCGTCGATCACTTGTCACGACGTGTCTAACAAAATTCAGTATTTTGCCAAGAAAACTCTTTTTCTTTCATGGATTTAACAGAACCCTCCACTTAATGCTTGTACTTAGAGGTAAATACGAGCGCGGGCGGCCATTACACCGAGCAGCAGGAGCCATCAAAGGGACGAGTCAAAAGCAACTTTTCTCCTTTTTTTTCTCTCCCCGCTGCTGAGACTGAAGTCAGATCTAATTTCTATAAAAGTATGTCATTCCTTCTGTGATTGGGATTCATATATAGGCCGCGACTATGAACGCTCTCACAGCGGAAGACGCCGGCTGCGCCATATCACACTCGCCTTTAATATATTTCTTAACAAAAATTGCTACGGAAAGATAAAAAAGAAACAATATTTAGTCAATTATCGCCTGCAACAAAGTATCGGGCAGGAGCCGGTAAAGCCTACGAGTCCGGCATGATGGTGGCTCAATGACTTTCTTGGCGGTAGCAAGGTCCGGAATGTCCAACTTGCCTATAGATGTATCCATCTCTATGTTATGGAGGATAATAGATGTTATTCTGCTTGTAGAGGATATTCGAGGAATGACTTGGGCATTATTAGGCCACAACTACTGAAATAAAGCCAAATGGATAGATGTGCCCGCGCCAATTCCTGGCCATGCATATTGCATGTAGGCACAATTAAGGACGTTATCCGTCATAGACTCTCTAGGTATAGCCAGAGGATCGGAATAATTAAGTATTCATTACATACAACGCTTTAAAATATACATTTACATGCACAAGGAGTAGACATGGCAGGTGACGGTGCGGCCCGTCTGCTCCGCGTGACAGCGAGATGATGGATCTTATATGTTAGTCAAGATGTGTGATCTTATGGCGGCTTTAAATATTTTACAAGGAATTGATGTTACGGTGAGAGGATGGCTGGGGGGAGCGGTGGACATGTTAAAAAGGGGTCACATATATATAAATTATCACAAATGGTGTAGTCACAATATAATGAGGACAACGGTAAGATAGACAAGTTAATTATTAATCATTATATTCAAAGTTTTTAATGGGCTTAAAGGGAGAGGGAGCGCCAGGGGAAGAGAAGCTTCCTGTATATAGTGATGTGCCCCGATTTAACGAGTTACATATATACCTGGATGGGAGACATATATACTACCATGGAGGACATATATACCAGGATGAGTGACATATATGCCAGCATGGGGGACATATATGCCAGGATGGGAGACATATATACCAGGATAGTAGATACTGTATATATATCAAGATGGGGAAAATATATATCAGAATGGGGGACATATATACCAGAATGGACCCGGTATTGGATGAGAGATATATAAACCAAGATGAGGGACATATATATCAGTAAGTAGGACATATATACCAGGATGGGAGACATATATACCAGGATGGGGGCATATATATATCTGTATGGGAGACATATACCACAATGGGAGATATATACCAGGATAGAGTCCATACATCTGACTAAGGTGAGGGGAGTGGGATTAGGGTGGGGGGATTATGGAGGGGTCCAGGTCCAAATTTTGTACCAGGACCCATCATACCCTAGTTATGGCACTGGTGAATATATTTTTGGTTTGGCTTTAGTGGAAGCAGATCATAGCTATTATTCATGGTGGTGGATAATATTTTGGGGTCATTATTAGTGATGAGTAACATCAGATGATGCTCAGATGGGCTTCACTCATGTACCAAGTATAATGGAAGTCAATGGGCAAATTGAGCATTTTTCAAGAAAAATCTGTAAAAATGCTTGTGTTCCCATTGACTTTCATTATACTCGGTACTCGAGTTGAGCCCATCCAAGCGTCCAACTGCTTGTTTCAAGTAATGAGCACCTGAGCATCGTAGTGCTCCCTCATCACTAGTCACTATAACTGGTACTAATGAGAGCACACACTGATTACTTATGGTGAGGCATTGTGGATATCATTTTATGAGGGGAATGGTGACTGTCTCTGTTATTGGAGTACTGTGACTATTACTAATATGGGGGTACTGTGCCTGACAGTGTGGCACCCCTGTAACCAGGCGGCCACAGGGTGAACTGCAGCAGGCCCTGTAAGACGGTCAATTCAAACAACACCCACCACTACACACTCCGGCCCTGAGCCAAGTTACTCTATATCAGGCAAGGGGTGGCAGGAGTAGTACAAGTGGGTGGTAAGAGAGACAGAACCTGGACAAAGGGGTGGAGGAACAGTAGTAAAACACTGGAATACTAAGTTGGGCGAGACAATCGAGTGAATCCCTGGAGGGTGGAGGAGTAGGGAAGCCTCCCCAAGCCGAACACACCTTCAGCAAGTAATGACTACTCAGACAAAAAGAACAACAGGGCCCGGTGGCCTTCACCACTAATGGCTGGTCGGGGACCCAAGCTGGAACCAGTGAGAGACTGAGTGAGCCAGGTGATCCCGACTTAACACGGGTCACTGGTGGCTGGGCCAGAGAACCAGAGTGCCGGCTCTGTAGATATGGTCGGGAATGCTTCAAGCCCTAACCACAAGACATCCAGGCTGTGGGAACTCCAAGTCCCCAAGAACTAACTACCGCTACAGAGTAGGACAAAGCCATCGTACTAGGGCTGGTGACCCTGGCTAGGGAATGACACACCATAGAGCCCGTGACGGCCGGACTGAGACCGTAGGAGGGAGAGAGACTAGAAATGACCAAAAGGTACACAGAGGGGAATGACACAGAGGAACCGTCCCCGCTGCAGTAGACCCTGAACCCGTAACTGCTGAAAGAACCGGGCACCGTAAGAGTGTAAAGAGCTGAGCCTGTGAGAGGCCATGAACTGTGTGTTGTTGGAGTTAACAAGGTGAAGTAAAATCTCGGACCAACTCAAAGAACTGTGTGTGTGTGTGTGTGCTTAACTGGGACGATCAATAGAGCGGCTCACCTGCGGAGCCATACTCCTGCTGCCTGTGCGTGCTGGTTGGAGAAGCTGTATGAAAAGGAGAAGTGCAGCATCCCGGGCACGCAGGACATCTCCCTCTCCCGGGGACCCAGCCCTACCCGTGGAGGGCTCACCATCCCGGCTCCCGCTACGACCCCTGTCCCCGGCAGATCCCACGGCAGAGGTGGCCACATTGGCCGCGACACACAGGTGGCGTCACAAATTCTACCCCTTTTAGTTTCCCCTTTTTATGTGCCGCACCTGGGGCCATGGAGCTGGACCATACCACCATGGCAACCCCAGAGACAGCACGGTCCGGCCCCGAGTACCCCGGTCCCTAGCGGGTGGGACAACGGTACAATGACATGTATAGGGGATACATTTTGACTTTTGGGCTTTGAGCTCCAAGAAAACTAATAGCCTGGAAAATGTCTGAAGTAGTCTATAATAATAAAATGATGGTAACTATAATAATATTTCTTCTTCTTCTTAATATTTTTATCATTAATACTGCTAATAATTGCTTGCATTTGCAGAATACTCAGAGCTGCCCTGATCCATAGAGGGTGCCGCATTGTACCTTAAATAACATCAAAGTTCCTTGGAGATAATTGGCGCTAGAATAAAAAGCTTCTTATTTCTTGGTTATTTTGCCGCATAAAAGTCTTTATTGATGAGGGCTCGGACTGCGTGGGGCAGTGAAGTCCCCGGACTGCGTTAAGGTCACCTCAGCTCGCTGGCTGCAATCCAATCCTCATTATTAATTATTATGTGGGACATGAAGCAAGGTTAGCAATGGAGTGTGCCAAAGGCAGAGCCGGGGAGGGGGCTCTACAGGGGCGTCACAGTCTTAAAGCAACACTCTGCCAATATCTTATAGCTTCAAGATATTGCTTAGGATCCATTCTGATAAAATTGACTACCGTATATATCATAGTCATTATCAACATCTTCAGAATACTTTGTTGTGATGCTCAAATATAATAATAATAATAATAATAATAATAATAATAATAATAATGTCATTAATTCCACAGCAACTATCAATTAAAAAGATTACAGAATTAAAAAAAAATACTTATTTATCAACATACATAAATAAAAGAAATAACACATTCAATAAGTTCAATTTACAAAATTTTGAACTAAGTATCTTTTGCAATAATATAATGTGAAATTAGGGGAATTTATTTGTTTTATGATTTTATTAAATCGATATTTTTAATTTATTTATTGGATGAAATTAAGCTGCCGTCTTTGATTTGCATACAGATCTACGTATCGGATGGTTGCACTTTTACCTGTGAGGCCATAGCCTACATATCAGCTGTGAGATGTGTATCAGGACGGTGATGTATAGATGCTTTTATTAGACGAGCCTCCTGCGTTACCTCTGCACAGTAATGAATCAGCCGACCAATGACGGTGAGCGTCTCTGGCTCTGGCGCTATTCCCGGCACTCTCATCCATTCTCCTCTTCTAGGCCTGGGATACAGTGAAGGATATCCCTGTCCTGGGAGAGCGCGGTGACAGGCAGGAAGGATCTGTGTTCCCGCTGCCTCCTCCAGGATCCCATAACACGTGGCAGATTGTATCCATCACCATCCATTCTTGTTTGTTACTATGTATGGCGGTGACATGGCCCCAGCTGCGGCGCTCATCGCTTCGTGTTTGGAGAGCGGGCTTTAATCCACCCTATTTAATAGGCTGATTTGTGTCTATGCAGAGATGGGTCTCCAGGTGCTGGGAATCCTTAGTGCAGAGTGGAATGTTTCTAACTTTGTTATATTCATTACACAGGTCAACAAAAAAAATTTTTTTTTCTGGTGCCCAAAATATTTTAATGAATTTGGGGTATTTTTGGGGTGCTGATTCTGAATATGCTATCAGTTTTGCCAGATTGGCTCAAGTTTTTGAGATTTTTGGTATCTTATTTATAGCACTTGTTGGTAAATGCGACGCATCATCTCATTAATTTCTTTGGATTAGTACTTGAACTGAGCAGTTCTCAATATAGTTTTGTGTTAATTAGTGTTCTAAAAGTTTGTTCATAGCTTGGTTTTTGGCACTAACTTTATGTTGTTGTCTGTTGTCCAGTGAAAAGCATGAACTCATCAAGAAGAAGTTGTCTTAACGATCCAGACTCATTCTGTTACATTTGTGGTGAATATACACTGACAAAACATAGAAGAAACATAACAGACTTCGTTAAAAAAGTAGCAAAAAACGTCTTTTTTGTTACACATTTTACGAAAAATCTCAAAAACTTGAGCCAATCTGGCAAAACTGATGACATATTCAGAATCAGCACCCCAAAGTTACCCTAAATTCAATGAAATATCTTTGGCACCAAAAATGCTGTTGACCAGTGTTATAAATCCACCTTTGTGGCATCATATTCAGAATCTGGGTGAAATAAGTATTGAACACGTCATCAATATATTTACATAAATATATTTCTAATGGTGCTATAGATGTGAATTTGTCACCAATCCACACAGGCAAACAAATCAAACCATAGATGTCCATAAATTATGTGCAATAAAGTGAAATGACACGGGGAAAAAGTATTGAACATGTCACTGTAATGTAT
Organism: Allobates femoralis; assembly: GCA_033576535.1. Taxonomy (NCBI): domain Eukaryota; kingdom Metazoa; phylum Chordata; class Amphibia; order Anura; family Aromobatidae; genus Allobates; species Allobates femoralis. The sequence goes on from JARQOC010000007.1 coordinate 148,317,864, forward strand.
TTAATACTTCATACAAAATCGTTTGTTGGTGATGAAGCTCCAGGCGCCTCCTGTATGGAAACACTGGTCCCTGCATTGCTCAGGTGGATTTTGGCCCATTCTTCCACACAGACACTCCTCACATCCTGCAGGTCCAGTGGATCCTTCTATGATCTCTGAGCTTTAATTCCTTCCAGATATTTTCTATTGGATTCAGCTCCGGCGATTCTAGCAGATTTATTTTCTTTCCCTGAAACCAGTGGAGAGTTTCCTTGCTGTGTTTGGGATCATTGTCTTGTGAAGTGTCTGCCATCTTACCAGTGCTCAGTGGCGTAACTACCGCGGTCGCAGCTGTCACGGCCCTGCTGCCTGTGCCTCGACCGCTACAACAGCCGTGAAGCAGGTAATCGTGCGGCCGGCACCGCGCGCACGCACCCACCACCCCCCAGCTTCTCGACCGGGCTGCACCACCAGCTCCCCTTGCCCCCCGCTTCTCATCCGGTCCTCACCTAGGGGGCCCCTGAGTGAATCTTGCACCGGGCCCGCAGGACAGTAGTTACGCCACTGCCAGTGCTGTACTGAAAAACAGCCCCACACTACAATGTTCCCACCCCCACACTTCACTGTTGTTGGTGTTTTGGTTTTGATTTGGCTTTCGGCCTCCAAACATGATGTGTATTATGCATCCAAAGAGTTCAGTTTTAGTCTCAGAATAGTGAGTGCAGGTCTGGAGTATAATACAGGAGGTAACTCAGGATCAGTAATATAATGTGTATATACAGTGACTGCACCAACAGAATAGTGAGTGCAGCTCTGGAGTATAATACAGGAGGTAACTCAGGATCAGTAATGTAATGTATGTACACAGTGACTGCACCAGCAGAATAGTGAGTGCAGCTCTGGACTATAATACAGGAGGTAACTCAGGATCAGTAATGTAATGTATGTACACAGTGACTGCACCAGCAGAATAGTGAGTGCAGCTCTGGAGTATAATACAGGAGGTAACTCAGGATCAGTACAGCATCAGTAATGTAATGTATGTACACAGTGACTGCACCAGCAGAATAGTGAGTGCAGCTGTGGAGTATAATACAGGAGGTAACTCAGGATCAGTACATCATCAGTAATGTAATGTATGTACACAGTGACTGCACCAGCAGAATAGTGAGTGCAGCTCTGGAGTATAATACAGGAGGTAACTCAGGATCAGTACACCATCAGTAATGTAATGTATGTACACAGTGACTGCACCAGCAGAATAGTGAGTGCAGCTCTGGAGTATAATACAGGAGGTAACTCAGGATCAGTAATGTAATGTATGTACACAGTGACTGCACCAGCAGAATAGTGAGTGCAGCTCTGGACTATAATACAGGAGGTAACTCAGGATCAGTAATGTAATGTATGTACACAGTGACTGCACCAGCAGAATAGTGAGTGCAGCTCTGGAGTATAATACAGGAGGTAACTCAGGATCAGTACATCATCAGTAATGTAATGTATGTACACAGTGACTGCACCAGCAGAATAGTGAGTGCAGCTCTGGAGTATAATACAGGAGGTAACTCAGGATCAGTACACCATCAGTAATGTAATGTATGTACACAGTGACTACACCAGCAGAATAGTGAGTGCAGCTCTGGAGTATAATACAGGAGGTAACTCAGGATCAGTAATGTAATGTATGTACACAGTGACTCCACCAGCAGAATAGTGAGTGCAGCTCTGCAGTATAATACAGGAGGTAACTCAGGATCAGTAATGTAATGTATGCACACAGTGACTCCACCAGCGGAATAGTGAGTGCAGCTCTGGAGTATAATACAGGATATAACTCAGGATCAGTGCAGGATCAGTAATGTAATGTATGTACACAGTGACTACACCAGCAGAATAGTGAGTGCAGGTCTGGAGTATAATACAGGAGGTAACTCAGGATCAGTAATATAATGTGTATATACAGTGACTGCACCAACAGAATAGTGAGTGCAGCTCTGGAGTATAATACAGGAGGTAACTCAGGATCAGTAATGTAATGTATGTACACAGTGACTGCACCAGCAGAATAGTGAGTGCAGCTCTGGACTATAATACAGGAGGTAACTCAGGATCAGTAATGTAATGTATGTACACAGTGACTGCACCAGCAGAATAGTGAGTGCAGCTCTGGAGTATAATACAGGAGGTAACTCAGGATCAGTACAGCATCAGTAATGTAATGTATGTACACAGTGACTGCACCAGCAGAATAGTGAGTGCAGCTGTGGAGTATAATACAGGAGGTAACTCAGGATCAGTACATCATCAGTAATGTAATGTATGTACACAGTGACTGCACCAGCAGAATAGTGAGTGCAGCTCTGGAGTATAATACAGGAGGTAACTCAGGATCAGTACACCATCAGTAATGTAATGTATGTACACAGTGACTGCACCAGCAGAATAGTGAGTGCAGCTCTGGAGTATAATACAGGAGGTAACTCAGGATCAGTAATGTAATGTATGTACACAGTGACTGCACCAGCAGAATAGTGAGTGCAGCTCTGGACTATAATACAGGAGGTAACTCAGGATCAGTAATGTAATGTATGTACACAGTGACTGCACCAGCAGAATAGTGAGTGCAGCTCTGGAGTATAATACAGGAGGTAACTCAGGATCAGTACATCATCAGTAATGTAATGTATGTACACAGTGACTGCACCAGCAGAATAGTGAGTGCAGCTCTGGAGTATAATACAGGAGGTAACTCAGGATCAGTACACCATCAGTAATGTAATGTATGTACACAGTGACTACACCAGCAGAATAGTGAGTGCAGCTCTGGAGTATAATACAGGAGGTAACTCAGGATCAGTAATGTAATGTATGTACACAGTGACTCCACCAGCAGAATAGTGAGTGCAGCTCTGCAGTATAATACAGGAGGTAACTCAGGATCAGTAATGTAATGTATGCACACAGTGACTCCACCAGCGGAATAGTGAGTGCAGCTCTGGAGTATAATACAGGATATAACTCAGGATCAGTGCAGGATCAGTAATGTAATGTATGTACACAGTGACTACACCAGCAGAATAGTGAGTGCAGCTCTGGAGTATAATACAGGAGGTAACTCAGGATCAGTAATGTAATGTATGTACACAGTGACTCCACCAGCAGAATAGTGAGTGCAGCTCTGCAGTATAATACAGGAGGTAACTCAGGATCAGTAATGTAATGTATGCACACAGTGACTCCACCAGCGGAATAGTGAGTGCAGCTCTGGAGTATAATACAGGATATAACTCAGGATCAGTGCAGGATCAGTAATGTAATGTATATACACAGTGACTGCACCAGCAGAATAGTGAGAGCAGCTCTGGAGTATAATACAGGAGGTAACTCAGGATCAGTAATGTAATGTATGTACATAGTGACTGCACCAGAAGAATAGTGAGGGCAGCTCTGGAGTATAATACTAATTGGTGCTTGATATAAGGGATAGTGCCCGTGTATCAGGTTGTGACGCTGTGATATACACACTCTTGGCGTTAGTCAGCGTGTTGCGCTGTGGTTCCTGGATCTGGCACACGTTGGCTGTGGTATCAGCCCATAGCACCATATTCATTATCTCTGTGTTCAGCAACATGCTCATTTCAGAGGGAGTAAACATGAACTGCTGTGGAAAAGATGTTCAGATGATGAATCTATTGATGAGCGATTTTCTGGAAGAGATACAATGGAGCTGATTCTGGAGTCACAGAGACAGGAGCAGCCAGATGGTGTGCTCAGGCCGAGCTGCCGAGATGGAGAACTCAAATTAAATCAGTATGAATGTGAACGTGTGCGCCTGCGGCAACCTCCCTCCAATATGACAGTGCCGGCAATCTCCAGTCTGTGCCTGCACTCCAGTAGGGATTATATAAATTATGATAAGGCAAATCTACCAAGATGCTCACAAGCCAAGGCAGGGACTGGATGCTCATTAAGATCCCAGAACTGCTATAACACAGCCCTAAATGTGGTATCAGAGTCATAACCATGTCCAGGACGGAAAAGACGAGATACCCTGGAGCCAAACACACAGCAACATGGGAAAAAGAAGAGCTACAGGAATATCCATGTGTTTATCTATCTATCTATCTATCTATCTATCTATCTATCTATCTATCTATCTACAGTTGTGGCCAAAAGTATTGACACCCCTGCAATTCTGTCAGATAATACTCAGTTTCTTCCTGAAAATGATTGCAATCACAAATTCTTTGGTATTATTATCTTCATTTAATTTGTCTTCAATAAAAAAATACAAAAGAGAATGAAGCAAAAAGCAAAAGATTGATCATTTCACACAAAACTCCAAAAATGGGCCAGACAAAAGTTTTGGCACCCTCAGCCTGATACTTGGTTGCACAACCTTTAGCCAAAATAACTGCGATCAACCGCTTCTGGTAACCATCAATGAGTTTCTTACAATGCTCTGCTGGAATTTTAGACCATTCTTCTTTGGTAAACTGCTCCAGGTCCCTGATATTTGAAGGGTGCCTTCTCCAAACTGCCATTTTTAGATCTCTCCACAGGTGTTCTATGGGATTCAGGTCAGGACTCATTGCTGGCCACCTTAGAAGTCTCCAGTGCTTTCTCTCAAACCATTTTCTAGTGCTTTTTGAAGTGTGTTTTGGGTCATTGTCCTGCTGGAAGACCCAAGACCTCTGAGGGAGACCCCACATTATGCTGCAAAATGTTTTTGGTAGTCTTCAGACTTTATAATGCCATGCACACGGTCAAGCAGTCCAGTGCCAGAGGCAGCAAAGCAACCCCACAACATCAGGGAACCTCCGCCATGTTTGACTGTAAGGACCGTGTTCTTTTCTTTGAATCCCTCTTTTTTTCTCCTGTAAACTCTATGTTGATGCGTTTGCCCAAAAAGCTCTACTTTTGTCTCATCTGACCAGAGAATATTCTTCCAAAACGTTTTAGGCTTTCTCAGGTAAGTTTTGGCAAACTCCAGCCTGGCTTTTCTATGTCTCGGGGTAAGAAGTGGGGTCTTCCACTCTTCCTCCAGACTCTTGGATTGTGTCCTCTCCACTCCTCCTCCAGACTCTGGGACTTTGATTTCCAATGATCTTCTGTAGCTTACCCTCCTTGTGAAGTGTGTCAGTGACTGGCTTCTGGACATCTGTCAAGTCAGCAGACTTCCCCATGAATGGGTAGCAAACTGAACCAGACTAAAGGGGCCGTCACACACTATGATTTTGTGAGCGGTCTCACCTCAGGGGTGCGGCTCGTGGACACATGGTTAGTGAGGTGTCACATGTATAGATAACGTTCAGGATGCAGCAGCGATGTTGCGTACAGGTATCCTTCACACAACCAGCGATTGATGATTGTCAATGTTGTGAATAGGAGAAATCGGTCAGGAGATCGTTATCGTGGTGTCACACAGAACGATGCAGCAGAATGGATGATCGACATCGTCTGATGTGGGGTCCGGTTCTCCGATCTGCGATGAACGATCTGATCACTTATGGCTTGTCTGATCGACCTGTCACACGCAACGAGATCGTTAGATCTACTGAAAACCTGTGACATTTCAGCTACATCGTTACTGATATTGTAGCGTGTGACGGCCCCTTAAGGGACCATTATAAACGCTTAGTAAACCTTTGCAAGGGTTTTGTGTTAATTATTCAAATTTTCTGAGACTTTTGGGTTTTCATTGGCTGTAAGCCATAATCATCAACATTTACAGAAATAAACACATGAAATAGATCCCTCTGTGTGTAATGACTCTATATAATATATGGGTTTCACTGTAGTGAATTAATGAAATACATAATCTTTATCTATCTATCTATCTATCTAGATGAAAAAACCAAAGGCAGCACTTCCTTCAAAAAATCCATGTGGGTTTTATTTGTCCTAGGACTGCAACGTTTCGGCGTTCAGCCTTTTTCAAGCAGTGACAAACATAAATGGTGCTCACATATATATAGCTCCCATGCAAGGGGCTTACAATAATCCAATCAATATAATATTACATAAAATTCCATATATAAATACAATATTACATACAAACAATGATAACATGTGCATTATAAAGTGCATATAGTGCTCCAACCATTTACATACATTATACAGATCAATATTGATCTGTATAATGTATGTAAATGGTTGGAGCACTATATGCACTTTATAATGCACATGTTATCACTGTTTGTATGTAATATTGTATTTATATATGGAATTTTATGTAATATTATATTGATTGGATTATTGTAAGCCCCTTGCATGGGAGCTATATATATGTGAGCACCATTTATGTTTGTCACTGCTTGAAAAAGGCTGAACGCCGAAACGTTGCAGTCCTAGGACAAATAAAACCCACATGGATTTTTTGAAGGAAGTGCTGCCTTTGGTTTTTTCATCTATATAAGTACCAGTGAAGTGGTAGGAGGGCTTTGCACCCGACTGTGTGTGACTGTGCTGTTTCGTTTTTTGCTTTTTCTATCTATCTATCTATCTATCTATCTATCTATCTATCTATCTATCTATCTATGTGTCTATCTATCTATCTATCTATCTATCTATCTATCTATCTATCTATCTATCTATCTACCCACCTATGTCTTATGTTGGCTGTAGGCGTTGAGCTCTTGTACAATACTCCTCGTCTGTAATTTCTTTTTCTCGCTGTCCTACTTATTTTGTTCACATTCTGTAGATTATTTCTTGTGAGTAAACAAATAATTCTCTTTGGAAACAGCTTCAAAAAGACGTCAGTCTGCATATTGCTGAATACATCCATACTAACAGCCCAGTAGAAGCTGAGGTGTCGCTTCATTGCGGTGTCCTATCTAATTGCAGCTGCTGAATAATGGAGATGATGACATATACGGAATGAAGAAATAGTTGCTCCATCCCTTCCTTTAATGCTGGATTCTGTGTTTCTGTTGCAGACAAATAGCAGCTCAATAAAGAGTTTATAAGTACAAGTAGTATAGAACTGAGAGACAGACAATGATGTGGCCACCACTCTGGTATCCTCCGCAGCACTAGGTCTCACCCTCCATTACATATGAAATATCTGCTGTTTGCAGGTGACCTACTTCTATTATTACCAACTGAGAATGACCTGCAAATCCTGGAGACATCCCGCTTCACACAGGCACTGCTCATCTATCCAAAGAAAAGCAACCTCATGGTGTCCGGAGGAGCAAGACAAGACCGGCCCGACATCCTTCATATCGCCTAAACAACTGTGCACTTACAGGAACGGACAGATTCCCCCACCAGGTCCGGGAGATCCATCAGTCGGGGAGCTTCAACCAAGCCATGAAGATCCTGGAAGACCTGGAGAACCTTCTATACCATCTGAAGGAAACTCTACCATGTGAAGCCACCAGCGAGAGTCTGGCTAAAGATCATTCATTCCATCATCCCAACCCTCATGTACGGCGATGACGTCTGAGGTCCTCACACAAACCCAGACTGGGCATGGTGGGATTCAGTGCTGAAACTAGAAGCTCATGGGCCCCAATGCAAAAACTCCAATGGAGTTGCATTAGTCTGGTTTTACAGGCGATTGCAGCCTCTGCGTCTGTTGTAGGTACGCCCCTGGTGGGATTTCAGTCCAACAAAGTATTCCACCTGGAATTCTGCAAGTCCTCAATGTGCATCAGACGTCCTCCAATAACACATGTCAGACTGAGATAGGCAGATTCCCTCTTCACCTATACAGTCTAGAGGAGCGCATTGTCCGAACACCATTAAGCCATGCTATATGTAGGTGGTACAGGCAAACCAAGACCACCCTGAGCAGCTTCATTAAACCAGGCTTCCTGCAATAGGGAAAACCAAACCAGGCCACATAGAGAGAGATAGATAGATAGATAGATAGATAGATAGATAGATAGATAGATAGATAGATAGATAGGATAAGTCATGCAATGTATGTAAATAAATTATAATAATTGCACCAGCAGAATACTGAGTACAGCTCTGGAGTATATTACAGGAGGTAACTCAGGATCAGTAATGTAATGTATGTACGCAGTGACTGCACCAGCCCAATAGTGAGTGCAGCTCTGGAGTATAATACAGGAGGTAACTCAGGATCAGTAATGTAATGTATGTACACAGTGACTGCACCAGCAGAATAGTGAGTGCAGTTCTGGAGTATAATACAGGAGGTAACTCAGGATCAGTAATGTAATGTATGTATACAGTGACTCCTCCAGCAGAATAGTGAGTGCAGTTCTGGAGTATAATACAGGAGGTAACTCAGGATCAGTAATGTAATGTATGTATACAGTGACTCCTCCAGCAGAATAGTGAGTGCAGTTCTGGAGTATAATACAGGAAGTAACTCAGGATCAGTAATGTAATGTATGTACATAATAATTGCACCAGCAGAATACTGAGTGCAGCTCTGGAGTATAATACAGGAGGTAACTCAGGATCAGTAATGTAATGTATGTACACAGTGACTCCACCAGCAGAATAGTGAGTGCAGCTCTGGAGTATAATACAGGAGGTAACTCAGGATCAGTAATGTAATGTAAGTACACAGTGACTGTGTTCTGGCACCCTCGCTCTGTACTCCTGAAGAACGAGTTGACAGACAGGTAAATGCATTGACATGGACGCTGGGGGTCCTTTTCAACTTTTAATAATGGGGTAAGTGTAAAACTAGAAAAAAACAGATAGAAATTCTCAGTACGACATAAGTATACATGAAGTGCAAAACATTACATTGTTACATTTAGGTGGGCAGCAGCATATTAAACTCACTGACTGTGCTATGTTGAGGGAAACATGCAGATAAGCTGAAATCTAGGGAGAGAAGGGTCAGCACACCAGGATGTCAGCTTGTATGAGGCTGTAATGGCTTCTGGAGGAGAAGGGGCAGAGTCTAGAGCACGGCCTCATGGGATTACATAGGCCTGAATTGACCAAAATTAGACTATGCAGTAAACATAATGTAATATGGGAACATTGTCAACAGTTGGTGCTATGGGATAAGTCATCGCTGAACAAGCAAACACTATATTGTCTCAAGCAAGCTAAATGCACGTATTTCTAAGAAAGGCACGACAGACTGCACTAGCAGAATAGTGAGTGCAGCTCTGGGGTATAATACAGGAGGTAACTCAGGATCAGTACAGGATCAGTAATGTAATGTATGTACACAGTGACTGCACCAGCAGAATAGTGAGTGCAGCTCTGAAGTATAATACAGGAGATAACTCAGGATCAGTAATGTAATGTATGTACACAGTGACTGCACCAGCACAATAGTGAGTGCAGCTCTGGAGTATAATACAGGAGGTAACTCAGGATCAGTACAGGATCAGTAATGTAATGTATGTACACAGTGACTGCACCAGCAGAATAGTGAGTGCAGCTCTGAAGTATAATACAGGAGATAACTCAGGATCAGTAATGTAATGTATGTACACAGTGACTGCACCAGCACAATAGTGAGTGCAGCTCTGGGGTATAATACAGGAGGTAACTCAGGATCAGTAATGTAATGTATGTACACAGTGACTGCACCAGCAGAATAGTGAGTGCAGCTCTGGAGTATAATACAAGAGGTAACTCAGGATCAGTAATGTAATGTATGTACACAGTGACTGCACCAGCAGAATAGTGAGTGCAGCTCTGGGGTATAATACAGGAGGTAACTCAGGATCAGTAATGTAATGTATGTACACAGTGACTGCACCAGCACAATAGTGAGTGCAGCTCTGGGGTATAATACAGGAGGTAACTCAGGATCAGTAATGTAATGTATGTACACAATGACTGCACCAGCAGAATAGTGAGTGCAGCTCTGGAGTATAATACAAGAGGTAACTCAGGATCAGTAATGTAATGTATGTACACAGTGACTGCACCAGCAGAATAGTGAGTGCAGCTCTGGAGGATGTAACTAAGGGCCACGTCACACACACAGATATTTGTGCAGATATTGTTGGCAGATCTCTGGTTGCAGTGAAATCATGGACACATTGTTACATTTTGTGGCTGTGTACAAATAGAACAATATGTCCATGATTTCACTGCAACCAGAGATCTGCCAACAATATCTGCACAGATATCTGTGTGTGTGACGTGGCCCTTAGGATGAGTAATATATTGTTTATATACTTTACATTCTCTTTATACATACTTCCACTTGTCTACTCTTGTCCCAGATCAGTTGTTACTGACATTTGATTTGTTGCTCTTTCTCCTATTAGTTTCCATAAACAAACCTCATTCATTCTTTTTCCTGCCTATAAACCCTCCATCTTTATGTGTTGTAACATCCGGGCGATTGAGCGCTGTGGAGTCTTCGCCGGACACCGACATTCGTCTCCACACAAATCACGTTTCCTTTCATCTGGATAAATGATTCTATTTGCATAAACTTTTACAACTGATGAAAAATAAATGTAGAACGCGGAGAGTCGGCTTCCAATAATCAAAGCTTCCGTGTATAAGTGATTGCAGCGCCGGCCCATCACTCACAGAGGCTGAAGTGCTGCAATGTGCCGGGGTCTGCGGAGACGGATCCGGGGACGCGGGATGAATTGTCATTGCCATGAAGTGATTTTACAGACATTTTCAGAGCACATTTTCCTTTAGGCATCTTGTACATGAAAATTACCATCCACCAACTGTTCAGCAAATGTTCCCAGTGTGATTGCTCTACCTGATTCTCCGTCCGGCGTGCCAGCAAACACGCTCCTCTGCAATCTGCACTCCTGCGCTGACATCATTTAATGTTTCATTTTTTAATTGTCGTTCCTGAATCTATATGAAGCAAGTAGTATGACATAAGGTGACGCTATTACATCTCCACTGCAGTCTGCAGACAAACCTCTGCTGTCTCTCCCCAGATCTTTATTTATTTCTGTGTCTACAGCCAAAACTTAATAGTGCAGCTCAATAAATTAGAATATCATCAAAAAGTTTAGTAATTCAATACATAAAGTGACATACATATATTATATAGAGTCATTACACACAGAGGGATCTATTTCAAGTGTTTATTTATGTTAATGTTGATGATTACGGCCTACAGCCAATGAAAACCCAAAGGTCATTATCTCAAAGAATTAAAGTAGGAACAACTTCACCAGAGAGGTCAGCACAGAAGATCTATAATCGACATTGATATGAGATAGGAGTGAGTTTATATAGAGGAAGGGAGTGGTCATAAGTCGCAGCAGCAATGAGATTTAAAGCTACAAAGATTCTCAGAAATAATTCAACTCTATTCATGATAATGCTGTGCGGGCTCTAAAGAGGACCTGCGATCAGCCGAACGCTGTGACCTTCTGATCCCAGCTACCCCTGAGGTCACTGCAGGATGTCATAGATAATTACAGAAAATTTGACCGCATGATAAACTCTGAAGAAATAGTCACAGACTGTTCAGTTACCAAATAGAGTGGACTGAAGGAGTCACAGGACGTTCCAGCTGTCGCCTGATAAACTTTACTGAATTTGTCACTGAAAGTTCTATCACATGATAAATTCTACTGATGATCCCAAGACGTTCTATCGGATACATAATGAACTTTGCTGTAGTAATCTCCAGAAGTTCGGTCTGATATTTAATTGCCTCCACTGGAGGAATACTTTATCTGCTGTCACCGATGTAAATGGAAATAATGTATTTGGATTGCCTAGTCGCAGTCCTCTGACTGCACCGCCCTGTAGTGCCCATAGTCAGGGGCAGGGGCGCTGTCTACATGTCCCGTCTACCATCTCCTCTCTATAAGTATTGGATGAGATTGACGTTATTATAAACCCCTCATGGTGGAGAATGGTCCTTTAATTAGAAGCACAGTAACGCCATCACGTCTCTGTTAAGTACTTGTCACATCACTGCTTTTAATAATTTCATCATATCAGCTTGGATAAACTTCACTCAGCGACTGCTATTATTTCACTGTCTGCAGAGGAGGTTAAACAGAATTAAAAATGCACCGACTCCATCAGAATACCAATAAGTCATGGAGGAAGACATTGGAGATCATTGTAGACGTCAATATAGACCTGTCTGTGTACAACCCCAGACTGTGAAGAACACCCACATCCCAGGTCACACCGCCACCAAGTGTCCACGTCTGGGCCTGAGAGGGTTAATATAAACTGTTCATGTGTCTCCCTGAATTCTATCATGTGAGAGGAGAGGCAAGAAGAAGACAAAGCAAATATTCATCAGGAGAAATAATGAAGTTATCTGTATACAATGACCGAGTGCCGTGTCACCCACTCTCATCACGATGTCCATGAATCCCAGTGCACTGCCCAGGACGCCATGCCATAGTAGCACACCCACACAGACACCCGTCATCGCCGCTCCACCCCCCACCCCGCACACTCTGCCCAATCTCACACCCCCGCACACTCTGCCCAATCTCACGCCCCTGCATGCTCTGCCCGGTCTCACACCCCGATTTGCGCTCTGCCTGATTTCACAACCCCACGTGCTCTGCCCAATCTCACACCCCACGCTCTTTGCCGGATCTCACACCCCTGCATGCTCTGCCCAATCTCACACCTCCCACGCGTTCTACCCGATCTCACAAAACCAACGCACTCTGCCCGATCTCACCCCCCCACGTGCTCTGTCCGATTTCACACCCTGTGCTCTGCTCACTCACCCAGCAGCCTACCGAATGATATTCTTGTACATAGGAGCAGTATTATAGTAGTTATATTCTTGTACAAAGGGGGCAGTATTATAGTAGTTATAGTCTTGTACATAGGGGCAGTATTATAGTAGTTATATTCTTGTACATAGGAGCAGTATTATAGTAGTTATATTCTTGTACATAGGGGCAGTATTATAGTAGTTATATTCTTGCACATAGGAGCAGTATTATAGTAGTTATATTCTTGTACATAGGGGCAGTATTATAGTAGTTATATTCTTGGACATAGGAACAGTATTATAGTAGTTATATTCTTGTACATAGGAGCAGTATTATAGTAGTTATATTCTTGGACATAGGAACAGTATTATAGTAGTTATATTCATGTACATAGGAACAGTATTATAGTAGTTATATTCTTGTACATAGGAGCAGTATTATAGTAGTTATATTCTTGTACATAGGGGCATTATTATAGTAGTTATATTCTTGTACATAGGTGCAGTATTATAGTAGTTATATTCTTGTATATAGGAGCAGTATTATAGTAGTTATATTCTTGTACATAGGGGCAGTATTATAATAGTTATATTCTTGTACATAGGAGCAGTATTATAGTAGTTATATTCTTGTACAAAGGGGGCAGTATTATAGTAGTTATAGTCTTGTACATAGGGGCAGTATTATAGTAGTTATATTCTTGTACATAGGGGCAGTATTATAGTAGTTATATTCTTGTACATAGGAGCAGTATTATAGTAGTTATATTCTTGTACATAGGAGCAGTATTATAGTAGTTATATTCTTGTATATAGGGGCAGTATTATAATAGTTATATTTTTGTACATAGGAGCAGTATTATAGTCGTTATATTCTTGTACATAGGAGCAGTATTATAGTAGTTATATTCTTGTACATAGGGCAGTATTATAGTAGTTATATTCTTCTACATAGGAGCAGTATTATAGTAGTTATATTCTTGTACATAGGAGCAGTATTATAGTAGTTATATTCTTGTACATAGGAGCAGTATTATAGTAGTTATATTCTTGTACATAGGAGCAGTATTATAGTAGTTATATTCTTGTACATAGGAGCAGTATTATAGTAGTTATATTCTTGTACACAGGGAGCAGTATTATAGTAGTTATATTCTTGTATATAGGGGCAGTATTATAGTAGTTATATTCTTGTACATAGGGGCAGTATTATAGTAGTTATATTCTTGTACATAGGGGCAGTATTATAGTAGTTTATTCTTGTACATAGGGGCAGTATTATAGTAGTTATATTCTTGTACATAGGGGCAGTATTATAGTAGTTATATTCTTGTACATAGGGGCAGTATTATAGTAGTTATATTCTTGTGCATAGGAGCAGTACTATAGTAGTTATATTCTTGTATATAGGGGCAGTATTATAGTAGTTATATTCTTGTACATAGGGGCAGTATTATAATAGTTATATTCTTGTACATAGGAGCAGTATTATAGTAGTTATATTCTTGTACAAAGGGGGCAGTATTATAGTAGTTATATTCTTGTACATAGGGCAGTATTATAGTAGTTATATTCTTGTACATAGGAGCAGTATTATAGTAGTTATATTCTTGTACATAGGGGCAGTATTATAGTAGTTATATTCTTGTAAATAGGAGCAGTATTATAGTAGTTATATTCTTGTATATAGGGGCAGTATTATAATAGTTATATTTTTGTACATAGGAGCAGTATTATAGTCGTTATATTCTTGTACATAGGAGCAGTATTATAGTAGTTATATTCTTGTACATAGGGGCAGTATTATAGTAGTTATATTCTTCTACATAGGAGCAGTATTATAGTAGTTATATTCTTGTACATAGGAGCAGTATTATAGTAGTTATATTCTTGTACATAGGAGCAGTATTATAGTAGTTATATTCTTGTACATAGGAGCAGTATTATAGTAGTTATATTCTTGTACATAGGAGCAGTACTATAGTAGTTATATTCTTGTATATAGGGGCAGTATTATAGTAGTTATATTCTTGTACATAGGGGCAGTATTATAGTAGTTATATTCTTGTTCATAGGGGCAGTATTATATTAATATTAGATGTAGTTATTCATGTTACCGGTGCAATGGATTTAAAGATAAAACTTTAGAAACATAAACCCATGTGAACATCTCCAGTCTCAGCCCTTATTACCCTTTAACCTTTGTGCTTTAGAAAAGAACGTTAGAAAAATAGTGTTACAGAATGCTGTGTTGCGTTCTCCGGTAGAGTCGCTCGCCTTTGGATTATAAGCAATACCATATAGTCAATGGTGAAATCTAAGTGGATCCGGCTGTGAGGGAATTTAGGCCACTTTCCAACAATGAAGTAAAACACAATAAGGAACCGATCGCACAATTAGTCGGGCTCAGTTGCATTTTTAAACCTTTTATGATGAAAGCTTCTATTCAAGTCATTCCTATAACAGAAACAGGTCAGTTACGGCATATTGCTCTATAAAAGCACTGGAGAACCGAGAGGGAGTCCATAGACTTACAGGAGATCTATAAGCAATCATTGAAAGGAATTAAGGGGACATTTACAAAGAAAAATCCCCTGGATTATGTTATTATATTATTTAATCCTTCTGTATGTGTGGCGCCCCTAAGGCTCCAGTCACCACAGAGGTACTGCACTTTAGCCAGAGGTGTAAGGAGGGGGCACTACACGATACCCACACACCTGCACCCAACACTAGCCACTCCAGCCCAGGAATATGGAGGGAGCTGTCGTACCCCATACTTGGTTGGAGATAGGGGCTTAGATAGGAAGGTGGGTGGACCAGTAGAAGGATCTAGAAGGAGTTCTGTCAGGCAGCCAGTCAGTCAGTCAGAGGAAGACTGAGAGGGAAGATGGTCAGTGAGTCAGACCAGGGACCGGAGCCGGAGGAGCTTGTCCCAGGAAGGCGAGAGCCGTGCAGAAACTCCACAGACAGGCAGGGGTCCCAGGGACACAGGAACTGAAAAATCCACGCGTGGGGCCCACTTCCATTGCTGGTCACAAGCGAGTGGATGGACCAGAGCCGCAGAGGGTTCCGGGCCCAGACTAATTGAGGGACTAAAAGACTCAACTAACAATCTGGAGGCGACTGTGACTTCAGGTACAGCTGCCAAAATGCACACTTAATCAGTGAAAAGGTGGCTGCATAGGGCCAAGGGACTCAAAGATGCTTGCCAGCGAGGGTCCGAGGCCATTGGATCGGGACACTGAGTGTAAGGTGCCAGGCAGGAGGGAGCGATCCAGCACAGGAAAGACGACCCAGTGAGGTCCATAAAAAGGGGGTACCAGTCAAGTACCACCAATCTACCTCAGAGTGGTTGGATCCCCGCCTCGGAGGACACAACACCCGGCTGGTTTTTGAAACCAAGAACTGTGAGTAAACTGTGGAAATTGCATCCTGCTGTGTCCTCAATTTATTATTGCGTCACCTGTCACCTAGATTGATAACATCAGCTAATCGACTTCATAACTGCCCTGGGGCCACGCTCTACCCGTGGAGTGCGATAACAACTCTGCTGCCCCACCAACTGCCCCAGTGGATCTGTACCGCAGCCTCAGCCATCCACCTAATTGCTGAGAACCACAGGTGGCGTCACGACAATAATCCCCATAAACCTTCCCCTTTGTAATGACCGCCCAAGGGCCACGGACTGGGTCACGCCACCGTGACTACACCGGAAGCATCGACCTGCCTTGCACCAAGTAACAAACAGCACTAGGGGGAATGTCATATGTGTCACATTATTGTCTGTGTATGATGGGGCCCATAATGATGTCGCCCTGTAACATAATTAAAGGTGCTCATTATTTTCATCTCCATAGATCAAAAGCCATGAGTTCTTGACTTTCTTTTTTCCATATACATTTATTGATTTATTTTGTGGTGTAAAACCTTTTTTACATGGCAACATTCTGTATAACTTTTATTATAATTATTATTATTATCATGGATTTTACCCCTTTCTTACTCCACAAGAACAGCAAAGAAAACGTGGACCCTTATTAGCCCATATGTGGTACTGACGTTTCCGTTACACAGAACCTTTCTCAATCCATGAACATGTGAGAGGTATAGGTATATATAGAAATGTTACAACATTGCATCATCACATTCTCATAAGTGCAAATATCACAAAAATCAATATTATATATCATCATGTGCAATACTTAATATACCATACATATTGGACAAAGCGCAATTCAAAAATCTAACATCAACAGATATGTATATGTTACATATATCTATCATTCAATGATATAGTCTTTTAATAAAGTGTTATTAAATTCATCTGTTTGCATAATTATAATCATGATGGAATAAGAAAAAATGACAAAATTGCATCTAAGACATGTTAATGTGCTAGTGTGTGATAGCCGTGGCTGAACAGCCAATAGAAAACATTCGGGCTTGGACATCATTTCGCGCTTGCGCACTTAGGAACCAGCATTTGCAGGCGCCATCTTGGAAATGGTAACGGATCCCAAAAGCCACTATTATGTTGGTGCATATATTAAAGTATGAATAATTATTAGAAGTCATATTTAAGAGGGGAATATATCGACCTATGAAAAATAATTATTATGAGCATTTACTGCAACCCAGTGCATTGAAAACACCCTATGGCAATATAGGGATGGTCACTATTACATAGGTTATAAAAATATCTCTCACCATGGGGACCGAGACTAGCTCCACTATTTAAGAACGTCCAGACACCATAGGTGCATATGGCATGAACCAAGATCCTAATGGATTAAGTATTTTTACCCTGTACCTAAAAGGGATGAATTTACCTATCTACATATCTCTCCTCTATCTACTATCTATCTGATATGCACACATGGTTGCCCACATAGGTAAATAAAACCTGTCATTTAACTACAGCACCTGCCCCAGCTGGTTCCTGTACAGACTATTATCCCTAGCTGTACATTCCCTGGTGTCTCCTGCGCAGGTTGGAACACCTTTAACCACAGCACTAGGTGACCACAACTTGGACCTGGCTGCCTAAAAGTCTGTCGAGTGCTCCTCGTACCTCCAAAGGAAACAGAGGGAGATGCAGAGAACTATAAACCTAAATAGTGAAGGCATGCAGAGTTAGATGAGATCTTAAGATGTGGAAACATTAAAATGAATACAAACTGGAAAAGGTGAAGTGCTTACTGCAAGAAAGAATAACCTCCTACAACCTAACTATTGGAAAGAGAAAGGAGTGGGATAGATAGGTAAGAGAGTGAAGAGATTAAAGCTAGCTGGTCTCTATCTGACAGGCATACATCCATGCTGTAATGGGACAAAATGCCGGATTGCCCGCGCTGCCACCAGGAATCACCAGGAAACAAAGAGTTAACTGGGCAGATGTTTCTTTATTCTATCCTACGCGTTTCAGAGCCTCTATCCGAGCTCCTTCCTCAGGGATGTTCCCTGAGGAAGGAGCTCGGATAGAGGCTCTGAAACGCGTAGGATAAAATAAAGAAACATCTGCCCAGTTAACTCTTTGTTTCTTGGTGATTCTTGGTGGCAGCGCGGGCAATCCGGCATTTTGTCCCATTACAGCATTCCTGTTTCCACGGTTATCGTGAAGGTGCGGCCCTGCAGCAGCCATTCTCTACAAGCCATCTTACAGGCGATTATACCGGTTGTGGGTGACACAACCGAGCCAGGTGAGCAGTTCCTAATATACACCGCTATAACCCTTTGTTAAAAGGATAAGACCCTATGCGCATTTATCTCACGTTTACAGGTAGGCATACATCCATGGCAGTATGGCTGGAACTCCAAGCAGGATCCACATAGGAATATAGCCAGCAGAGAAGGCCAGCAAGAGGAAGGTATAAATAGCTAAATAGCTCTACCTGCACTGTAATTGGACAGACTAAATGAACAAATGAAAACACCTGCTGACTGAAAAACTAAATATTAGAAACAAAAGGTAAAATAAAATCAGCACTCACCCAGGGACTGGCCATGCAGTGGCTCATTGGAGAAGGGAGCTGATCACACAGCACAAGTGTCACATTCCTACCAGAGTCTGCCCCATCAACATCTGCTTCTGTAACCAGGCGCTGCCATATTCACCCTGTAGGTGGTGCTGGTGATAGAGAAGTTAGAGCCAGAAGCGCTGGTGATTGCAGGTTCTGCTCATCCAATAAGGTTAGAGTGGCTGGGATCTGTAGTGCTTCACGGTCTGAAAGAGTGGAGGTGTGCATGTCTAGCTTGTCCAGCTGAAGTCATCAACTACTAGCTTCAGCCTATTAGAAAGCACCACACCCTACTCATCACATTCAGCTTTCTGCTGGTAGCTGTCAGAAATAGCTTTTGTGTTCCCTGACTAGTGCCCTGTCTTGTATTGGTGTTTTTTTGGACACTTCTCCTGCCTCACGATTTTGTACTTTGCTGCCATCTTGGTTTTGACCCGGCTCTCTGACTACTCTATCAGATCCTGATTTTGTTCTTTTCCTGACCTCCCGGCTTTGGCCCTGCTCGGTGACTTTCCTATCTCTGGGCTGCAGCCCTTCCATGGTCAGCAATCTCTTGGATCCTGTTGTAAATCCATACCCCTGTATAGGGGTTAAAGGGTGCCAGGGTTCCTTGGAGTTCTGCCTAATGGTGTGGCTTGTGCCTAGTCTGTCTGTGATACCCCTTTGCACCTGTATCCTTGGATGGATGTCACAATAAGGTCGACAGACCAAAACTTGAGGCATGACACTATCTAATACCTATATCTTATCCTTTGTCAGACATGTGACTTTACAGTCTATGTCTATGTGTATGTCTGATCCAGGGGCGGACCTACCGTGGTGCAGCTGGTGCAGCTGCACCAGGGCCCCGACTGGCTAGAGGGCCCCTTAAGCCTGCACAGGGGTCCCCAGCCGCCCCCCCATGACCCTGTGCCAGTGTGCCAGAGGAGAGGGGATAACAGAGGGAAGCTTCCCGCTTCCCCTGGCTGAGCCCGCCCCTCCTCTCCCCCGCTGCTACTCTGGCTCCCAGGGGCTCGCTCGATGCAGGTAGGAGCACCATCCCCCCGGTCCTCAACTGCGGCCGATGGCACACAACCCCCCCCTTCCCGGTCCTCATCAACGAAAGCTGCACCAGGGCCCCCTGGTCGTAAGGTCCGCCACTGGTCTGATCCTCCACAATACACTTTTACTGGTAAGCATGAATTGTAATTGCAGCTCTGGATGTGAGTAGAGTACAAAAGTGTGAACTTTTCTAAAACTATGTTTGATGGTGGATTTTTCCTTCTGGGATGATGACTTTCATGTTTTCCCATCACAATTACTTCAGTATGTTCAGTCGGCAGCAGATCAGGAGTCGACGGTTTTATTTCCCTGAGTCAACACATTGTCGACCATTGAATCTCCGTGTTCTTAAGGGGATAAGTGAAGGGCCTTAAATCTCCTTTTATTTGTCAGCAAATTGAATTTACAAAGCTGCCACGCTCCGGCCTCAGCAGGCAATAAACTCACGGCAGGACGAAGGAGAACAGACTTTCCTCCGTTGTCCTCATACGGTCGGTATTAGAAGCCTCCGCGCTGCCGACAGCATCACAGCGCAAACATCAAGAGTCTTTGTGAAGTGAAAAAACTACAAAAAAGACCTGCTCTGAGCGCGGCGTGTCGCCCCGGCGTGGCCATTTAGAACAATGTCCCTTTGTAGTGAAATAATAAGGTAAGTGACCGTAATGTTAAATAAAATAAATTGCTGTCGAGAGTTCAGTACAGATCACAACGGGGATCGTTCTGGAGGCTGCGAATGGAAGAGAGGAACTCGCCAGCCCCATTTATCTAAATAATGAAAATCTGCTTCATAATTGATTTTTCAGAGGATACAGAGGAGAGTGACTGCGGGCGAAGACTGGAACTCCGATAGTGTTAGAACCCAATCAGTATCAGGACTTCAGGCCCTCAGCGCCGCAGTCATGCAATCGCCCCCTTTAAGCCGCTTTAATATTCTTTACTATGACTATATAAGTTGTCACCTTTATCTGCATTAACCCTGGTTTTTACGGGGTATTTGCCAATTTAAGTTCCGTGCCTGCGCAGTGGCATCCCGCGAGTCTTTGGGCACCGTGCGGCTTTAATAGTGCACAGTGACCCGCGGCACTGCGCAGGTGCGAGAGCTGAGGATGAGGCTGTATGTCATTCACATACATACATAGGAGGGGCGGCGTTTTCAATAGAGTGAGTTTTCCAGGCAGTGGGGCGACTCGGACTGAAGTGCGCCGCATCCCATCAGACCCTTAGGCTAGGGTCACACTTGTGTCATGACCCTAGCCTGATGGAAGCACTGCAAACGTAGAAGATTTCAGCCTCAGCGCATAGCGTTAACGGTAGGTAACGCTATGCACTGCCAGGCTATTAAGCCCTATGGCAACCCGCTGTTTACCTCAGCAACCAGCTCCACACCAATCTCCCGGACAGATTGGCAATGTCTGAGACTGCTGGACCAGCTGCTGTGATTGGCAACCTCTGGGAGAGGAACATGTCAGCAGAAAAGTCTCTGAAAAAACGTCCAGTTGCACTTCAAACAGAGATTTCTCATACTGCTCTCCAGAAGAAACAAATGTGAATATCTCTGCAATGGAGCAGCACAACACAAAACGGAAAAAAGTATCAGAATCAAAGGAGCACAGGGGTTTTACATGGCACATGACACTATTTTTGGCAAGTCTTCTTTAAAAAAATATAAAACTATGATACATGGAAGAGGAAATCAAATTATCCTCAAATTTAATAATTTTTTAAAACTTTGTCCTGATCCAATATTTTGGTGATTAGCTTTGTGCTAATTCAACCAAATGTATTTATTTATTTATTCATGTGAATTTTGACCTTATGTAACTGGTATTCTTTACTTGTGCAGTTTTTGAGGCTATCATATTTATATGAAACTGTTTATTACCAACCATTGATTGCATCAGTTCATCTCTTTTTAATACCCTGCCAGGGTGACTTTATACAATGTAACATTCCCCTTGATATTTTGTTTTCTTGTTTTTAAATCTACTTGATGTCATTAAATAAAATTATATTTAATATTTATATTACAGTTGTGCATTCTTTATGTAGGTTTCAAAGCATAACTGCCGTTTAAATCTTTATTTAATAATAACGTAGAGCTAGAGATTTCATTAACCTTCCAAATATACCTTATTAGAGAAATCAGGTTGAAAACCATTCATAAACCTTCCACAAAGTGGCCCACTAGACTGTGTGGGAAGCAGACATATGTTTATTCTCAGTCAGATCCGTCTTCACACTGAAACGGGCACATAATCATATAAGGGTAAGGGGGTGGGGCCTACACTGCTGATTGCAGATTAGCTGTATCAAATTAGCTCAGCACACAGCACAGTTGCTAAACAATATCAGAAGGTCAGGATCACTGCAAACTCGTCTTTCCTTGTCACAAGCTTGTCACAAGCTTCTGATCTGTCATCTGGCTCCACACAACTCAGTTAAGTTCTCTGCTAACTCCTTCTCTGCTGTTACATCCCACTGCTCTCTACCAGCGTGCTCCCAGAAGCTGTGGAAATACATCCACAGTGCTGGCAGACACTGGGGGACGCTGGCCAAGCTCGCACAGCCATAAAAAGCAGGTTTTCAAGAAGCACAGAGAGATGTGAGAAAATGAGTCCTATGGCACAAAAAAGATTATCTTAGCTGTTATGTAACTCATCATTAACAACCAGTGCAGTATTGTGTTGTTGTTTTTTTCATTGAAATGACATTTACACTTTAAGCATGTGAATTCTTGCAGCATTCTAATGAATGAGAAATCCATCAGAAAAGGAAAAATAAGGGTGATGGAGCCAGGGCAAGGGGGCTGTTGAATAGGGAGTCACGGGTGGACGGGATCCCGGTTCCGTGTCCCGGATATCATTTGGGTAGATGGTGGTGGGGGAGAAGGGGGTATTTACAGGGGATCGTGATGCCACCTGTAGTTCCCAGTAAAATGGTACTGGCGCTGCAAGCCGGCCGCCGAGGTGATGTTGGGTGCAGCAGAGACTAGTCCAGCTCCCTTCAGTTGCAGCTATTACCTCAGCGCAGCGGTGATAGAAAATGTGGATGAGGGGAGTTGTAGTGCTGGATGGTGTTGCAGTTCTTACCCCTCTGCTGAGCTGCTGGTAGAATAACGGAAACCAGTTCAAGTTTAACTCCACTTTACTAGGTACCGGTAGATGGCAAATCGAGACACGGTACAGTTTGGTTTGCAGGGTGAAGTTGCCAGTTCAAGGTCCCCCTTATGGAATCTCTAGATGTTCTCTGTCTTAGTCTTTCAGGGTCTCCTTTCTTCCTCACCTCTACCACCCTTGCATAGCTCTCCCACCAGTCCCACAGTGTGTATCCATCAGGCAAGATTTGTGCCCAACCGGTCCAAATAAGAAGCCTGAGAGCTAGAAGGCCTCCCTCCGGCACCGCAATTTGTGGCCCTTCTCCTGTAGTGTCTTGAACCGGTTATCGGTCCTGAGGGGCGAGGTACTTGGTGGCGCTGTCAGCAACCCAGTTTCTATGGGCCTGCAGCTCGTCAGTCTGCAGATAGCGCTGAACTACTATCTGCCTCGATTTCCTGTGTTGCCAGTGTTCCCTCAACGTGACCAGCCGGCTCCAGCCAGTCCTGGTCCGTTGCCTGCTGTTTTGGGACCCCACTTAAAGATGGGGCTCCCTCCTGGCAACTGGGCTGTCAGGCCTGTCCTTCCTCACTGCCTTCCCAGCACTGTCCGACTAGAAACTATCACTCTCTTCTGCATCTACCCCTAGGCTCCACCCCCTGTTGGGACCTACTAAATTATCGGTCCCCCTGATTCTAGTAGTCTAATCCTAGGTGTGTGCACTTACAGACTCCACAGGTTTAACCCTGAACTAGCAACTTACAGGGAAAAAGAAAACACATTATAGTCACAGTGTAATACTTCCCTGTGGCGCCTAGCCGCAGGGGCGCCTGAAGGGCACTCACCCATAAATTGTGGGAACAGACAGGGCCGTATTTGCCCTTAGGCACTCGTAGGCACGTGCCTAGGGTGCCGGGGATGCGGGGAGGGCGGCGGCTGAACAAGTTCTTTTTTTTTTTTTTCTTTTTAAATTAACCTCCGGGGTCTGGTGGGATCGCCCCGCCCCCTAAGCCCCGCCCACCCCATCGTCCCACGCCCGCCCCGTACCTCAAGTATTGCTGCAGGGGCCTCCCACGTCATGGAGTAAGGACTGGAGGACTCGGAGGACTTGAAAGTTCCCGCGCAGCCACATTGCCGGAGGCTCAGCGACAGCGGTATGTGAAATTAGCTGAGCGAGCTGCCTGATAGCGGGCGGCGGGATGCATCGCTCTGTGTGTGCACTGACCACGATGTCCTGGCAAGGAAACTGCCTGTCTGTGCACAGTATAGGCAGTGCCAGCCAGGACATGGCTGGTAGACAGTGCGGGGATGCGATCCCCTGCAGTCATACAGATGCACTGTGTGCCATATGTCTGGTGCAGCGGTGCTAACTGGTGTCGGGTGACGCTGGGTGCCACCATACTCAGGAATATGAAGATCGGGTCTCCCTGTGCTGCAGCACATTCACTGCTGCTTTAGTCAGGAGAGGGAAAAGTGAAAGTCCTCAGTGCGCTCCCGACCTGTGCCTGCGATAGAGAAACAGAACACTGAGCACTGCCGCACCAGGTAGGGAAGTGCTGATCTCTGGACATGCTGTGCTAATAACTCTGCCTCATGTCCTGGTGATTGCTGCACTGTCCATAACTCAATCACAGGCAGAGGTCAGAGCACACTTCACCTCAGCAGATCCGGACACTGAGATGAGGTGAGCTGCTCTCCTGACATGATGGAGCTACAGGTAACACTGGCCAGCAGCACTGGCAGGACAGGGGACAGAGAGATCCCCATATCCAGTGATTTGTGGCTCAGTTGTGGTGTCAGAGGTCATAGTCCTGCTCACCTCTGCTCTTCTTCTGTTAAAGGGAACCTGACCCCCAGGGGCTGACTGGCAGATCTGGGGGGCAGCCAAGTGAGAAAAAGGGGGGGGAATCGCTAGCAGTCCGGAGGCCATGTGAGGGGACGGAGGAGAAGAGGACAGAGGCGCAGGGGACGGAGGAGAAGAAGACAGAGGCGCAGGGGAACGGAGGAGAAGAGGACAGAGGCGCAGGGGGACGGAGGAGAAGAGGACAGAGGCGCAGGGGGATGGAGGAGAAGAGGACAGAGGCACAGGGGGACGGAGGAGAAGAGGACAGAGGCGCAGGGGGACGGAGAAGAGGACAGAGGCGCAGGGGGACGGAGGAGAAGAGGACAGAGGCGCAGGGGGACGTAGAAGAAGAGGACAGAGGCGCAGGGGACGGAGGAGAAGAGGACAGAGGCGCAGGGGGACGGAGGAGAAGAGGACAGAGGCGCAGGGGGACAGAGGAGAAGAGGACAGAGGCATAGGGGGACGGAGGAGAAAAGGACAGAGGCACAGGGGGATGGAGGAGAAGAGGACAGAGGTGCAGGGGGACGGAGGAGAAGAGGACAGAGGTGCAGGGGGATGGAGGAGAAGAGGACAGAGGCACAGGAGGACCGTGGAGAAGAGGACAGAGGCACATTGGAACTGAAGAGAAGAGGACACAGAGGCAGAAGGACAGAGACAGGGGGACAGAGGGCAGAAGGACAGAAATGGGGAGAGAGGGGCAAAAGGACAGAAACAGGGGGACAGAGAGGCAGAAGGACAGAAACAGGGGGACAGAGGGGCAGGAAAACAGAAACAGGGGACCGAGGAAAAGAGAACAGAGGTGCAGGGGGACAGGAGAAGAGGAAAGAGGGGCAGAATGAGGGGGACAGAGGAGCAGTAGGAGGGACAGAGGAGAGGAGGACTGGGTGCAGGAGGACAGAGGAGCAGCAGGAGGGACAAAGGAGAGGAAGACGGGGGTGCAAGAGGACAGAGGAGCAGCAGGAGGGACAGAGAAGAGGAGGACGGGGTGCAGGAGGACAGAGGAGAGGAGGACGGTGGTCCAGGAGGACAGCCGAGCAGCAGGAGGGACAGAGGAGAGGAGGATGGGGGTGCAGGAGGACAGAGGAGAGGAAAACAGGGGTGCAGGAGGACAGAGGAGAGGAGTACGGAGGTGCGGAAGGACAGAGGAGAGGAGGATGGGGGTGCAGGAGGATAGAGGAGCAGCAGGTGGGACAGAGGAGAGGAGGATGGGGGTGCAGGAGGATAGAGCAGCAGCAGGAGGGGCAGAGGAGAGGAGGACAGAGGAGCAGCAGGAGGGATAGAGGAGAGGAGGACGGGGGTGCAGGAGGGCTGTGGCTGGCGCTGTGTGTTGTGATATTGGCAGCTGTACCGTGTGTCTGCCTCCATGCAGCTGCCGCCACCTTCCTGTGTTGTCAGGGTGTGGCATGCTGGGAGTTGTAGTTCTTCTGCCTGTCCTATATGATTTCTGGGCAGTGTGTTGGGTGCTGGGAGTTGTTGTTCTTCCAGGTGGGCTCAGTGTTGTCCCGCCACCCTTCTGTGGCCTGTCTGTCTCTTCTGGGATGTCCTCAGCTCTGTGCTGTGCACAGACAGTGTACCACCATCTCCCTAGCTCTGTGCTGTGCACAGTGTACCACCATGTACCTAGCTCTGTGCTGTGCACAGAGAGTGTACCACCATGTCCCCAGCTCCGTGCTGTGCACAGCGTACCACCATTTCCTCAGCTCCGTGCTGTGCACATACAGTGTACCACCATGTCCTCAGCTCTGTGCTGTGCACAGACAGTGTACAGTACACAATATGTGCACAGCACGGAGCTTAGAACATGGTGGTAGACTGTGCACAGCACGGGGCTGGAGACATGGTGGTACACTGTCTGTGCACAGCACGGAGCTGAAGACATGATGCTACACTGTCTGTGCACAGCAGGGAGCTGAGGACATGGTGGTACACTGTCTCCCGCCGCCTTAAATTTGGTCTGTTTCTCATCCAGGAGAGTCAGATGAGTGTCATCCGTTTTTTGGTCCGTTTGGCATCCAACTGCTGTGCGAGTGTCCGACATTTCTCTCAGATCACATCCGTGTGCAATCTGTTCTTTCCTCAGCAGCTATTAGTGTAGAATCATTTACAGGAACATTTTACAGTGTTCTCAGTTACAGAATGATAATGTATTCGTGAAAAAAAATGATGCCTCTTGGATGGTCCGTGTGCTGTCAGTGTGCGGTATGTAATTTTGTCAGACCCATAGACTTGCATCGGCGAGTCTTGTACGTGAATTACATACTGTCGCAGCATGTTGCGACTTTTTTCTCATCCTGAATCTGGCTGAGAAAAAAATGTCCGACACTCGCCAATCTGCTCTCAGACATTGATTAACATTGGTCCGACTGCAATGCGATAAAATCATGCATTGCACTCATCCGAGTTTCACGCCAGTGTGTCCGTACCCTAATAATAAAATCCATATAGTAATCCTACAATGTCTGCTGGACATGGTATGGGGAGGGTTTATGGCTCAGTTAGTACACACACCATACTTCATGGTATGGGGAGGGTTTATGGCTCAGTAAGGCTGCTTTCACATTACGGATTTTTCAGATCCGATGCTGTCCGATCAAAATCGGACAGCATCGGATCCGAATTTGGCCCCATGCAGCCCTATGGGCATCGGACCGAATCGGATGTGCACTAAATGCCATCCGAATTGGTCCGATCCGATTCTGTCCGATTTTATTATCGGTGCAAAAATCGGAGCCTGCTCCGATTTTTGCACCGAAAATAAAATCTGACAGATTCGGATCGGAGCAAATCGGATGGCATTTAGTGCACATCCGATCTGACCCGATCCCTATAACATGGGGCCCTATGGAGAAGGGTCCGAGGAAACATCTGATGTCTCCTCGGACCCGATTTTATTGTACTGAGCATGCTCAGTACAGTAAAACTGCTCCTGGGAGCACAAGGGTTAAAAAAAAAAAAAGTTTATGCTCAGGCTCCCGGTATCTGCAGAGGTCTTCTTCATGTGTAAAGGACCTGCGGTGATGTCAGTCATGTGACCCACGGGTTACCATGGTGGAACCCGCGGTCACGTGACTGTGACATCACCGCAGGTCCTGAACACATGCAGAAGACCTCTGCAGCCCGCGGGAGCCACCGGGAACCTTCAGGGAGATGGCGGGGGCTCGGGGAGAGGTGAGCATAAGGTTTTTTTTTTTTTTTTTCCAGCCCGGAGGCGCCGATTTTATGCCGGAATCGGGTGCCTATTTGGCACCCGATTCCAGGCATCAGAAGGGAGCCGATGCTGTCCGATTTATATTGGACAGCATCGGCTCCCTACAAATCGTAATGTGAAGGTAGCCTTAGTACACACACCATACTTCATGGTATGGGGAGGATTTATGGCTCAGTTAGTACACACACCATACTTAATGGTATGGGGAGGGTTTATGGCTCAGTTAGTACACACTCCATACTTCTTGTTATTAACCAGTTAATGCTCTCTTGTCCACCGCACTGCAGTGTCAAAAAATGATGACAGCGAGACAGACAGCAACATGGTATCAGAGAGCCCCTGACCTCGAAATACAAGATCCTCAGATCCCGGTATTGTGACATAATATTAAGAATAATACTTTTTGCATTTATATTACACTATGAATTCCACAGCACTTTACATACATCATCAACACTGTCCCTATTGGGGCTCACAATGTAAACATCCTATCAGTATGTCTCTGTAGTGTGGTTGGACGAACCTTTTATATGTACTACATGATGAAATGTGGGGGAGAAGCTATATGAAGCTTGGGGGGCGAAGGCCGCGACTGGGGGGAAGATTGTCTGTAACGGGGGAGGAGCCATTATGGGGGAGGAGCTGCAATAGGGGAGGGGCCACAACAGGGGGAGGAGCCGTGACGGGGGGGGGGGCGGCCGCTGACAGTGCCTAGGGCAGCAGAAACTCCAAATACGGCCCTGGGAACAGACACCTTTATTTCGGATCCATTATACAGGTGGCAGAAAGGGGAGTGGAGAACGGTGGACACTGGCACGACCTGAACCAGTTAAAGTGCCAGACAGGCATGAAACGGGCCGTTGTCCACCGTTCTCCAGTCCCCTTCCTGCCACCTGTATAATGGATCCGAAATAAAGGTAACTGTGACTGTGAGTGCCCTTATTTTTCCTTCTGTGATGGATTTGCTATGATGGACCTCTGAAGTGAGCATACCCAGTGCACTCGCACAGTGCCACACCTATCGGTGCATATCAGAGGGTCCTTTATGTCTGCGGTGGTGCCCGGCTTACTTCTCTTATTAGGAGACTGTAATGAATGGGAAAAATCTGCACCACAAATGCACCAAAAACGCAGCAAAAAGAGATGTTTTTGATACTTCGTTTTTCCCGCCAAATCATGTAGAAATGTCTGTGTGCACATATCCTTAGTGTGACCCCAGCTCGGTGACACAGAAGTAAACTTTACCATGGCGGAATAAGCCATCGTCTCCCCCCTCCCCCATCTGTGGACAGATGGGAATATTTGCCGGTGGTTATTGCCGCGTATTTGCTGTTCCTTTTCTCGCAGTTGGATTATTCCAATTCCAGAGTTTAAAGTCAAGCAAACAGAAACTGATAGATGTAGTGTTAGTTATAAGCACACACCGAGGTGCCACGTCCAGACACAATGATATTTTAATAACCTTTCTCCGTGGGGAAAGCGGGATTAAGGTGTCATGTCGGAGGCGGGCGGCGCTCAGATGCTTTCTCATCCTCTGTCTGCAGCGTACCAGGGATGGAGGAGCGGTGCGGAGCCAAGAGCCGCAATGTAGTGAGGTTAATTGTCAGGTTAATGAAAAGATTGCAGACACCGGGGAGGGATGTGCTTCACTCACCAGGCTGAGCTGACTGACTGTTTGGTCAAGACGTCTCAAGAAATGGCATCTGCGGCCGAGACGCTGGGGGCGACTGCGGCATCATCAACCGTCTACAAGGAAAGTTTACACTGGTGATCAAAACTAGAGAACAACACACAACATCCTTAATGTTGAGGACATTGTATTGTCTTATGTGAAAATATCCTAACATGAGTAAATTAGCAGCAGTTTAAGCTTATTTCATAAATTAAATATATTCTAATGTACAGAGTAGAAATGTAAATTAGATAAATGAAAAAGACACTTATCAAAATTAGAGAACACTTTCAGTTACCTGCAAGATAGTGTTGTTGATCTGGCACCTGGTGCTAACTTCCTTAATTATCTGACAAACCCTATTTAACTGCTGGCAGCCTAACTTTCCAGTTTGCACTCACTTTGCCATTCCAAAGTGACTGATACCCTCCTGCAGCAGATGTCCAGATGAAGGCCAAAGGGCTCATCCTATCAGCCACAGCAACAGAAGTAGGATATTCCAAGTCTGTGATTTCTAGCACATTGCATTTTTACAACATCACAAACTCTTTCAAGTCCCCCAAATTTCAAATGCAAGA
Organism: Allobates femoralis; assembly: GCA_033576535.1. Taxonomy (NCBI): domain Eukaryota; kingdom Metazoa; phylum Chordata; class Amphibia; order Anura; family Aromobatidae; genus Allobates; species Allobates femoralis. The sequence continues at coordinate 148,347,937 of JARQOC010000007.1, forward strand.
TAAATAGTGATCAGTTGCCGGATCCTAGCTAGGCTTGGAGAAGATCCTGGTGGACCTTTCTAGGCTTGGAGAAAACCCTGATGGAGCTATCTAAGCTTGGAGAAAACCCTGGTGGATCTCTCTAGGCTTGGAGAAAACCCTGATGGAGCTATCTAAGCTTGGAGAAAACCCTGGTGGATCTCTCTAGGCTTGGAGAAGACCCTGATGGAGCTATCTAGGCTTGGAGAAAATCCTGGTGGACCTCTCATGGCTTGGAAAAGACCCTGGTGGATCTATCCAGGCTTAGAGAAGACCCTGATGAACCTATCTAGGACGCACAAGATTGATCTTCTTATACAGCGTTCATCAATCAAGTCATCCTGGCTCAAAATTGAGCTGAAAGAGGTTAAATAATAATGAAAAAATCCTCATGGAAAATAGTGTAATCCACCCCCCCCGCAATATCCACGGACGGGAATGACCACAAACTCAGGTCTTGGGAATAACAGTTGTGTTATCTATCCCAGGAATGAGGAAATCTAAAATGGTGTGAACACTTTACAGTTTCACGTGGGTAGGCTACAGCAAGCACAGTTCAGAGTTGAATTCTGACATGGAATTGAGGTTCTGGAGCTTTAAGAACACAGATTATTTGAAAGTAGTATTTGTATGTAGTTATAGGAAAGTTCAGAGTCTTTTGTGTCTAAAAGCAGAAGAGTAGATATATAGCAAGAGGGTTTTACAGACCTGGGAATCCTGTGGTACTTTCACAACTAGTGATGGCACATGCAAAAATATACTTGAAGCAAATAATGGATGGTTGCGGTGAGACAGGATACCCTCAAACTTCTCAACACGCTGGCAGTAGGTTCTTCTGTAAAATCAGTACGGCCTACTCATGAAGAATCATGCATAAATCTGGACAGCGAGGATCCAGGGTTAAAAGTCTTTAGCCTTCTTGGCTGTAGAAGTCAGAGACAGCATTCTAGGCCTTAGGGCCTGACTGGAAATGTTATCATGAATGAAAGGATGAACTTCAAGGTTTTGGGCTTGGATGTGGTGAGGGGAACCCTCACAATAGCTCTGCTTCATGTGGCATCCTGTAGTAGACTGGGGAATTTCCATCTCTTTCTGTCTAAACAGACAGAGGCTGGAAGCACCTCCACCTATTGAGCCCTGTCTCTGCATCACCAGCCAATAGGACAACTCTCAATTTACATGTCAGATTCTTACACTGAAAAGTACCATAAACTATACATTGCACCAGCAGATGTTGCTGGAACACAACAAAAGAGAAAGATCTGAGAAAGGCATGAAAAGTACATTGAGTATAAATGGATATCTAACACTCACTGATAATTGTAGAGAGGTAGCTAAGGAGTGAGCTGTAGTGTGCAGGATTACTCACGGTCAAGGGGTACTTAAAGGCACAGACAAAATCAGGACCGGGTCACCAAAAAGTGCTTTCAGGGGACAAAAAGGGAGAAAGTCGACCTTCTACCACTCTTCCTGAGTCTTTTTTTTTTAGTTTTCCAAAAGCAGCTTATTTTTAAGAGGACAATACTTCAAGAAACTCTCCTTATTTCTGCCATCTTGCAATTTAAAGGGGTTGTGCCACGATCAATTGTACATTTTAATTAATAGATCTTAGAATAAAAATAAGTTCCACAATTGAATGTGTTAAAAAAATGTTCCTTTCCCAAGATATTCTTATAAATGTGCCCCTGTGTATGTGTCCGACCATGAAGGAACAGGTCGGATATATGTCCCGCCTCAGGGCCGTGGGATACTTGCTTCGGGTGTTTATTCACTGGGATGTCACTGGGGCCTGTGCCCAATCCCGTGGCCATGGTGGTCGCCTAAAAAGTCGGGAAAAATAGTAGAAATCAAAGCAGTTTGCGACACCACCTATGGTTCCGGTATGGTTACTGGTGCTGTGGGTCAGACCTCCAGGGTGATGTTGGGGCAGCAAGATGGTTACGTTCCCCATAGGTGGAGCGGGGTCCCCGGGGCAGTTGTAGTAGTTGTTTTTACACAGGGAGGCAGCTTACCACACAGCTCAGTCACTTATCCTTTCAACACAGCAAGAATGCCGCTCTTCAGGTGAGGGAAATAAAGTACGTCACACAGTCTTTAACTCTGAACGGGTTTTCTTGCAGTACTTCAAGCAAAATCACATATGTTACGGTCACTCGGGTCTCCCTCTGGCCTGCGTAGTCACCAGGGAACCGGGATGACTCACTCAGGACTCTCGGTGGTGTGCCTGCCGTTCCTTGCCGGTCCCTCACTGTGCTACTTTCTACAGACATTACGGCCGGGGATCACAGAATATATAGTATACAGACATTACAGCCAGGGATCACAGAATATAAGAGTATACAGACATTACAGCTAGGGATAACAGAATTAAGAGTATACAAACATTACAGCCGGGGATCACAGAATATAAGGTATACAGACATTACAGCTAGGGATAACAGAATCTAAGAGTATACAGACATTACAGCTGGGGATCACAGAATATAAGAGGTATACAAAACATTACAGCCGGGGATCACAGAATAATGGGTATACAGACATTACAGCCAGGGATCACAGAATATAAGGTATACAAACATACAGCCGGGGTATCACAGAATATAAGAGTATACAGACATTACAGCCTAGGGATAACAGTAATATAAGAGTATACAGACATTACACCGGGGATCACAGAATATAAGAGTATACAGACATACAGCGGGATCACAGAATATAGAGTATACAGACATTACAGCCAGGGATCTCAGAATATAAGAGTATACAGACATTACAGCGGAGATCACAGAATATAAGAGTATACAGACATTACAGCCAGGGATCTCAGAATATAAGAGTATACAGACATTACATGCGGGTATCACAGAATATAAGAGTATACAGACATTACATGTGGGTATCACAGAATATAAGAGTATACAGACATTACAGCGGAGATCACAGAATATAAGAGTATACAGACATTACATGTGGGGATCACAGAATAAAGATATACAGACATTACAGCCAGGGATCACAGAATATAAGAGTATACAGACAGTACAGCCGGGGATCACAGAATATAAGAGTATACAGACATTACAGCTAGAGATCACAGAATTAAGAGTTATACAGGACATTAAAGCCGGGGATCACAGAATATAGAGTATACAGACATTACAGCTGGGATCAAGTATATAAGAGTATACAGACATTAAGCCGGGGATCACAGAATATAAGAGTATACAGACATTACAGCTGGGGATCACAGTATATAAGAGTATACAGACATTACAGCCGGGGATCACAGAATATAAGAGTATACAGACATTACAGCTAGGATCACAGTATATAAGAGTATACAGACATTAAAGCCGGGGATCACAGAATATAAGAGTATACAGACATTACAGCTGGGGATCACAGATATATAGAGTATAACGACTCATTTCCAATGAACCGACCTGCTTCAGATCCACCGGAAATATCTCCAGTAGAATGTGACATTCTCAGCACTGGAAAATGTTAAAACTATTTTTCAGCCTGTGACGGCAATTTGGAAGACCTTGAAGTTAAAGGTTCGCCGCCGTCCTGTCTCTTTCAATAGATCTTTTGATGTTTCTCAGAAGCTCCATGGAGATGTGCGGTCACCGCTCTGTGTGTTTGCAGGTGACTGGTTCTATATAAAATGGGGCCTAAAATGAGTTATTTTCTTGCAATTTTGTCTCTCATTTACCAATACATCTTTCTTATATTCTGCATAATAATCTCCATATACCCTGTAGGGGATTATGTCCTGATGTCTTCAATACATCCATCCTTGATACATTCCTATCACTGGTGGAGTTCTCCTTTAAGTACATCCAGTGCTTTTTTTGTAATAAAAAATATTTGCCTTTCTCATTAATTTCTCATTATTATTATTATCTATTATGTCCCATAGGGCTCAAATCTCATATACAGCCCCCCATAGGGCACACATCTCATATACAGCCCCCTTATAGGGCTCCCATATATCATATATAACCCCGCCATAGGACACCCAAATCATATTCAGCCCCCTCATAGGGCTCCTGTATCATATACAGCCCCTCCATACAGCTCCCATCATGGGAGCACTATGGGGGGGGGGTTGTATATGATATGGGGCCTTATGGGGGAGCTGTATATGATATTTGAGTCCCATCTCATATACAGCCCCCCAATACCCCATACAGTCCCCATATCATATACAGCCTCCATAAGGCTCCTATGTCATATATAGGCTGTATATGATATGGGAGCCCTATGGGGGCTGTATTGATATGAGAGTCCCATCTCATTTACAGCCCCCCTAATGCCCCATAGGACTCCCATATCATATACAGCCCCCATAGGCCTCCCATGTCATATACAGCCCCCCCCCATAGGGCTTCAATAATGGGAGCCCTTTAGGGGTCTATATATGATATAGGAGCCCTATGGGGGCTGTATATGATATGTGAGCCTATAGGGGGCAGGGCTGTATATGAGATGAGAGCACATCTCATATACAGCCCCCACATAAAGCTCCTATATATACAGCCTTCCCAAAGGGCTCCCGACCCCCCAAATTTTCTCCCAGGTCACTCCTCTTGTTTATATTACATTGTTTTTACTGTAGTAATGTAATGTCTTCTCTCTTCTAAGCAGCTCCACTCCGCACCAGTGTCCCCAGCTTGTTTGCTGGCCGCTCTGCACCGCAGGGACTCAGCACTGCGACGAGGCGCTCAGTGATGATGTCATCACTTAGTCCCCGCCTGCAGTGTCGGCAGTCGGCAGACACTGAGGGCAAATCCGCCCTGCACCCTGCCCCATGATTACCGCTGGCGCTGAGGAAACCGTTACCTACACACACAGTGTGTGGCGGGCCTCAGTCAGACATCATGATAGGTGCGCTCTTCAGATTTTCTGGTACGCCGTACCGGCGCAAAAAAAGCACTGAGTACATTTTGTATTGGATCACTTGTCAGAATAGAATTTTGTTAGTACATGAGGAATAACACTATTGTGGCCATTATGGATTCAGTTCTAATTTTCAGTTGTCTCTGAGCTAGTGGGTGGACACATGCAATCATGATGTCTCCCATAAACAGCACACATAGACGATTACTGCTCTCCTGTCTTTTTGTAACACCGATTTAAAAGCAGCAGCAGCATGAAGGATACCATCCAGCGGTACTGAGCAGTGAAACCAGCTGTAACACCAGTGCTGGCATCCTTGTGGTAGGGGTTCTGACGCACTCACCTCTCTGGTCGCTCTGCAGCTCCTATTCCTGTCTCTGCCACATCTGTTTGGTCTGGTCTTCTGGGAGCATGCTAAAGGTGTAAATGTGCGCTCTCCCTGCCTCTTTAAGAGGCTGTGCAAGCACTCTGTAGGTGTCACCAGTCAATGGCTTGAGTACATTAGGTACTTAAAGGGACACAATCAGGTCATTTTTCAGTATGATACTAATATTACACTTGAATAGAGCCTGGGCAGACCTTTTAAAAACATGTCAAAATATTATTGTACTGTTTGTAGTTTCCATGTTATCAGCATTGTCAGACCCTGCAGGGAGCTCCTAGATTAGTCCTCTCCATTATAACCAAACAGGAATAGTCCGGCAACTGTATAAACTGTCATGTAATTATGCACTCCCTCTCAGCAACTCTTTCCTCCCCCTCCTCCATCCTCCCTATGCTCTCAGTGCAGTTTAGTTTTAGTTCCCATAGGAGCTTCTGTTCTGATGATGACATGGAGGGAGAGAGCAATTGCCGATCTGCCTTATCTAGACTCCATTTGTTTCTCTAAGCAGTTATCCCTGCTGTGACAGCTTCTGTTTTGTATTTCACCTGTTTCTTGGCTGCAGACAAAGAGAGCAGAGAGGAGAAAATACAGCCCCCCCCTCACTGATCTCCTTTGCAGTAATATGATGTGAATATGTGACATGCATATTCATCTTATGGGAAGTGGACAGCAGAGAACTAAGTGGATCATTCACTGTGAGTGACAGATGGATTGAGTCTCTTTATTTGCAGTATACAGAAGATAGAAGGGACATATAAATAAAAGAAATACATGCATAGAAACAGCTTTACCAGAGGAATTAGAAAATTATATCAGTTACATATGGATTTTTGACCTGACAGTTTTCCTTTAGGGAACCCTTCCCTTTGAGGAGGGGCATGAGCAATATGTCTGTCTGTTATCCTGCTACTTATTGCTAGTTGTCATGTCCACGGCAATCTGTGCTCATCCTGTGTGTCCCTGTACCTGTCATCTTGCCTGTACTAACCTGCTAGACTGATCCAGTCATCCTGCCTACACCTGAGAGCATACAGAGGCCTTCCCTGGAGTTTCCATCTGGTGGTTACCTCCCAGCACAAGCCTAAACTTACCGTCAGTGGATCTTGTGAAGATAAGGTAGCCACTTAGCTATGCCACTTCAAGGTAATTCTGGTTCATGGTGAGATGAAACACTTCCTAGAAACTGCAGGACAATCTGCCTCTCCATTGACTTAATGTTGCATCTGTAGCCTGAAACCTTGGATTTCAGTTTTTCATAGTGAGTGATGATATCAATGAGAGGGGAAGAAGTGGCTCAGAAGTGAAGAAAGAAGCTGATTTCTCTAATATTACAGATATTCTTATATTTCCTTCTTTTTATATTTGGTTATTTTTTTCAAAGTTTATTCAAGAAGTTTTCTAAATAAAGTGCAATCCAGAGTTTTTTAATTTTTTTTACTTTTATATACTGATTATTTTTGTGGATTTTTTTGTTGGATCAAAAATAGTTTTGGGCTCCGACTGTTCCTTCTGCTCGTCCTGTCAGCGTTTATTAAACGTCTCTCGCCTTTGATGCAATTTCCAGTCTTTCCATTGTCAGACGCTGCGATTGTGATTCAATAAATGGTCGAGCTTCATTTTGCTTCTACTCCTCCGTCTGGAAATCGAGACTTTATCTTTGGAAAATAAAATTGAAAGCCGAAGACGAAGGCTGACTTGTAATTGGATTACAGCCGTCTATAGAAGAGTCTGGACCAAGTTTCTGTGTATTACAAAGTATCAATCAGAAGGAAATGTTTGCTGACGCTTTGTCTCAAAATGTTTCATTTACAAATCCAGCAAAGACAATAGACATCCTGATGAAGTAGGTTGTCAGTGATTAAAAAGCGATCTTTGTCTAAAAGTCACACTTCTCTATTAGCTGTTCTTAGTTTTCACATAAGCCAGACAAAGTTGCAGTACCAGATACGGCCATGGACTGGAGTGGCACTGTTTCTGTGAAAAAAATGAATAAAAACAATGACCATTTATTTTCCAATCCTGAAATAAACCTTTTCATATTGTAACACTTGCAAGGGCAAGCATGGGGGGTGTAGCACTGGGCTACCGTATGATCTAGACCTTGAGGGGCATGACTAAGTGGTTGTCTCATCTTCATTAGAGCCTCTGATGGTGAGGTTAGGCTTCAGCTGCCGGGTAACTGACAGGTGCTACTCCAGGGGAACTCTGTACCTCAATAGCGGACTCCTAGGGATTTGGGGATGCAGTCATGGACACTGATGCAGGCAGTTACAGTCTCTAGTGAGGGATGGTGCAGTCTGGACAGCTGGTAGAGTAGGTTCAGAGGGTACAGCAGCAGGGCTGGTGCAGAGGATACGCAGCAGGGTTGGTTCAGACTGATTCAGAGGGTACACAGCAGGGTTGGTGCAGAGGGTACGGCAGCAGGGCTGGTTCAGACTGATGCAGAGGGTACGGCAGCAGGGCTGGTGCAGAGGTTATGGCAGCAGCTTTGGTTTAGACTGATTCAGAGGGTACACAGCAGGGCTGGTTTAGACTGGTGCCAAGAGTATGGTAGCAGGGCTGGTGCAGAAGGTACAGCAGAAAGGCTGGTTCAGACTGGTGCAGAGTGTACGGCAGCAGGTCAAAATGAGCAGGTCAGATGCTCGGACTGGATTGATTTGAGTAACAAATAAAATGGAAGTCTATGGGTAACTTGAGCAGTCATGGACACTGATATAGGCAGTTGCAGTCTCTAGTGAGGGATGGTGCAGACTGGACAGCTGGTAGAGTAGGTTCAGAGGGTACAGCAGCAGGGCTGGTGCAGAGGATACGGCAGCAGGGTTGGTTCAGACTGATTCAGAGGGTACGACAGCAGGGTTGGTGCAGAGGGTACGGCAGCAGGGCTGGTTCAGACTGATGCAGAGGGTACAGCAGCAGGGCTGGTGCAGAGGATACGGCAGCAGGGTTGGTTCAGACTGATTCAGAGGGTACGACAGCAGGGTTGGTGCAGAGGGTACGGCAGCAGGGCTGGTTCAGACTGATTCAGAGGGTACGACAGCAGGGTTGGTGCAGAGGGTACGGCAGCAGGGCTGGTTCAGACTGATGCAGAGGGTACAGCAGCAGGGCTGGTGCAGAGGTTACGGCAGCAGGGTTGGTTTTAGACTGATTCAGAGGGTACACAGCAGGGCTGGTTTAGACTGGTGCAGAGAGTATGGTAGCAGGGCTGGTGCAGAAGGTACAGCAGAAAGGCTGGTTCAGACTGGTGCAGAGTGTACGGCAGCAGGTCAAAATGAGCAGGTCAGATGCTCGGACTGGATTGATTTGAGTAACAAATAAAATGGAAGTCTATGGGTAACTTGAGCAGTCATGGACACTGATATAGGCAGTTGCAGTCTCTAGTGAGGGATGGTGCAGACTGGACAGCTGGTAGAGTAGGTTCAGAGGGTACAGCAGCAGGGCTAGTGTAGAGGATACGGCAGCAGGGTTAGTTCAGACTGATTCAGAGGGTACGACAGCAGGGTTGGTGCAGAGGGTACGGCAGCAGGGCTGGTTCAGACTGATGCAGAGGGTACGGCAGCAGGGCTGGTTTAGACTGGTGCAGAGAGTATTGTAGCAGGGTTGCTTCAGACTGATGTAGAGGGTATGACAGCAGGGCTGGTGCAAAGGGAACAGCAGCAGGGCTGGTCCAGACTGGTGCAGAGGGAACGGCAGCAGGTCTAAATGAGCAGGGCAGATGCTCAGACTGGATTGATTCGATTAAGAGTATAATGGAAGTCTATGGGTAACTTGAGCATTAACCTGGGAAAATCCCCAAGGAGGGCTGGGGTGGGGCCAGAGATCGCCAATATGGAAGAAAACCGCCCTGAAATGGAATGGGAACAGCATAGGGAAAATGTCTGCATGCACTTCTGATTCATAGGTTGCTGCTGTGAAGTGAAGAAAAATTGAACAATTTAAAATGACATTGGAGTCCCCCCCAATTTTGACAACCAGTCAAGGTAAAGCAGACAGCTGCAGGCTTGTACAATCAGGCTGGGGAGGCCCATGGTTATTGTGGTCTTACCAGTCTAAAAACAGCAGCCCACAGCCCCCCCAGAATAGGTTCATCCATTAGTAGCACTAATTCTGGTGCTGTGTCCCAGCTTTTCCTGGTTGACCCGATGCTGTACTAATCAGAGTAATAATTTTTAGGGTTGAAGTCAGCTGTGAATTCTTAGCTGGTATCAAGCCCTGGGGTTAGTAATTGAAAAGCGTCAATCAGACACCCCCATTACTAACCCAGTGAGTATAAATTTAAAAAACACACACATGGGAAAAAATAGTTTATTTGAATAAAGACTTCCTACACTATTCTTCGTTCACCAATTTATTAAAAAAAAGCCATGAACATCCAACGTAATCCATGGTGTACATGTCCCACGACGCCCCCCGATTCTCTACTAAAATCTATGGACCCTTGTTTAGAGAGTGAAGCTACTTAGGTCACTGGACCTGGAATGTCTCACGTGCAGTGATGTCACGGAGTTACTGTATCGTGCATAATAATCGCTTCATACTATGTTACATACAATATGTTATTAAATGTATCCAAAATAAATGTGTTACCACAATACACAGAAGCGTTCACGATCATAATTTGATTTATACTTTAAGAGTTTCAGCAGAAGCTGCCGTAAGCAGTTAGGTAATATTGCAAAAGATTAGAGATTTCTGTATCTAAACATAATCCTTTAACAATGTGAATCTAAAGATCAAGGGACGCTCAAGGCTTAAGTGACTTTATACTAAATAATGAAAAAAATGAAGAGGAGCGTTAAGTCAGCATAAATATCTAATCAGGAGGATCCTTCAGGGTTTTCTCTTCTTCTCTTCCCTAGAATTAGTTACACTGTGTAAACACTTAATAATTTCATCATAGAGGATAAAAAACACAACAAATTATCCGATGGAAGTAACAAACGCGTAAGAAGTGTAAAATGGAAAATGTCAATGTTCACAAAGACGATTCTAAAAGCATATTAAGATAAAATATGTTACTGTGTCCCATTCAAATGTTAGAGCATAATACCATTTATTACTAACTACTGTAATAAGAACCCAATATTTACAAGTAAATACAAAAATGATGCCCCTCTACAAGAATATAACTACTATAATAATTCTCCTTTATATAAAAATATAACTACTATAATACTGCTCCTATGTACAAGAATAAAACTACTATAATACTGCCCCTATGTACAAGAATATAACTACTATAATACTGCTCCTATGTGCAAGAATATAAATACTATAATACTGATCCTATGTACAAGAATATAACTACTATAATACTGCTCCTATGTGCAAGAATATAAATACTATAATACTGATCCTATGTACAAGAATATAACTACTATAATACTGCTCCTATGTACAAGAATATAACTACTATGATACTGCTCCTATATACAAGAATATAACTACTATAATACTGCTCCTATGCACAAGAATATAACTACTATAATACTGCCCCTATGTACAAGAATAAAACTACTATAATACTGCCCCTATTACAAGAAATAACTACTATAATACTGCCCTATGTACAAGAATATAAACTACTATAATATGCTCTATGTACAAGAATATAACTACTACAATACTGCTCCTATGTACAAGAATAAAACTACTATAATACTGCCCCTATGTACAAGAATATAAACTACTATAATACTGCTCCTATGTACAAGAATATAACTACTATAATACTGCTCCTATGTACAAGAATATAACTGTAATACTGCTCTATTACAAGATAAACTACTATAATACTGCTCCTATGTACAAGAATATAACTACTATAATACAGCTCCTATGTACAAGAATATATCTACTATAGTACTGTCCCTAATACAAGAATATAACTACTATAATATGCCCCTATGTACAAGAATAACTACTATAATACTGCCCTAAGTACAAGAATATAACTACTATAATACTGCCCCCTATGTACAAGAATATAACTACTATAATACTGCTCCTATGTACAAGAATATAACTACTATAATACTGCCCTATGTACAAGAATATAACTACTATAATACTGCTCCTATGTACAAGAATATAACTACTATAATACTGACCCTATGTACAAGAATATAACTACTATAATACTGCCCCTATGTACAAGAATATAATCTACTATAATACTGCCCTATGTACAAGAATATAACTACTATAATACTGCTCCTATGTACAAGAATATAACTACTATAATACTGCCCTATGTACAAGAATATAACTACTATAATACTGCTCCCTATGTACAAGAATATAACTACTATAATACTGCTCCTATGTACAAGAATATAACTACTATAATACTGCTCCTATGTACAAGAATATAACTACTATAATACTGCTCCTATGTACAAGAATATAACTACTATAATACTGCCCTATGTACAAGAATATAACTACTATAATACTGCTCCTATGTACAAGAATATAACTACTATAATACTGCTCCTATGTACAAGAATATAACTACTATAATACTGCTCCTATGTACAAGAATATAACTACTATAATACTGCCCTATGTACAAGAATATAACTACTATAATACTGCCCTATGTACAAGAATATAACTACTATAATACTGCCCTATGTACAAGAATATAACTACTATAATACTGCCCTATGTACAAGAATATAACTACTATAATACTGCTCCTATGTACAAGAATATAACTACTATAATACTGCTCCTATGTACAAGAATATAACTACTATAATACTGCCCCTATGTACAAGAATATAACTACTATAATACTGCCCCTATGTACAAGAATATAACTACTATAATACTGCTCCTATGTACAAGAATATAACTACTATAATACTGCCCCTATGTACAAGAATATAACTTACTATAATAACTGCCCTATGTACAAGAATATAACTACTATAATACTGCCCCTATGTACAAGAATATAACTACTATAATACTGCCCCTATATATAATAATATAACTACTATATACTCCCCTATATATAATAATATAACTACTATAATACTGCCTTCATGTAATAAGAATGTCTATTTTTCTTGTAATGGAGATAAATATAATGATACTAATGATGCACATCCAGATGTTTTAATTAAAGTTTGAACTTCAAATTAATAAGGATTATGTCCGACCCCCTAATACGTTGAGCTGTTAATATTTGTCATGATTTATAGCGGTTGGATGAGACACATGATTGCAACAGATCTGTAAGAGAGAAAAAGAATCACTGAATTCTTAATTATGTAAATAATGTTCATTGAGTTTCTGGATATTGTTTTAGATTTCAATGTTCCCCAGGAATACACTTAGAATAGCTTCTAATTTAATGCCTAAATAGCAGCTTAGTCGCAGCGTGCGGAGATTGTTCATCACTGGTGACTTTGAAAAGTCTTTGTCATCTTTAAATAACCAATTACTGTACACTCATAGTAAACTCCGCCGCTGACTCCACTGATTCTGGTCTCAACATGGACATCATATCCAGATCTTTATCTACAATCTACTGGGGTCCAATAATAATGTGAAATAACCACACAATTAAGATCTCTTAAGCACTGCATTCTGAAACGGTTTCAGGGATATTAAGTCTTAAATCAATTATGTTTCACCACATAGTTCCTCTACTTTCCATTCATCTTACTTATCATTGACATGTGGGTATAAAGACATAGGCAAAGATGCCAATACCCACCCTACTGCCGACTTCAGTTAGGCTAGGTTCTTTACGTAAGAAAAATATTCTCTTAGATGGGCTACAATCCCGCCAAGGTTCTGTTTACTCATCAAGGTAAAACAATATTAATAGACAACTCGAGGAGGGAATGAGAACTCTCCGACAACTCAATATCATATTTCCTGATTCATAAACAGTAAAATAGTTGTAAGACATTTTAGGCCGTAACAGTAGACCCCCCAGGAAGTTTAATAGTTTGTTTTACGAACGCTCCAATTTGGGACAGTATACGTATTTCCTGAGAAATAATTTTGTTCAGAAGACCGTTGTCTTCTTTACCTTCCGTTGTTATTAAAGAGTCAATATAAATATAAAACTTTTTGTAGTATTAAATTGAGACGTAATAGTTTCAGTCTTTTTTGCTTTCCTATTAAAATTTCTTTTTTTCTTCTATACCCTAAACCCATTTGGACCTAACTTAATACCTTTTCCCCGAAAAGCTGAAGATGAAAACGTCTAAAGTCCCTAGAGTTCCAATCATTCGCCCTTATTTTTTGAATTTTGTTCTTCCCCATCTAATCCATCTGAAAAACTATGGAGAAATAACAGTTTTCTTTAAAATCATCCCCAATTTAAAACAGAAATTGAAAATTCCATTAGAAATGATTTTGTAGAAAATGATACAAATGATGTTTCCACTACCACCCTTTGGATGGCCTTCAAGGCAGTTATACGAGGGAAACTAATGCAATTGAATTCCCGCTTAAATAAGCAAAAACGAGTTAAAACACAAAACCTAATAGATAAAACGCAGATCATAGATGATTCTCAAATTAATAACCCTTCAAACAAAAATTCTGAAGAATTATTTAAACTCAGATCTGAATTAAGAACTCTAATGACATCAGACGTTGATATGATGATCCAACATTCTAAATCCAAGTTCTATCAATCTGACAACAAACCCACAAGATTCTTTGCATCCAGAATCAAAACGCTTAGAACAAAAAATAGGATATCTGAAATTAAAGACATACCGTATATACTCGTGTATAAGCCGAGTTTTTCAGCCCAAAAAATGGGCTGAAAAGTCCCCCCCTCGGCTTATACACGGGTCAATACGGTAACAGAAGCTGTGGCTAATGGCGCTCGTCCCGCTCCTGAGGCTTCGTGGGCGGGGCTATGTGGGGAAGATGGCACCAGGGCTACTGTATACAAGGCACAAGGCAAGCCAGAACCGGACCTCTCCCAAGGGTCCTCACCTGTCCGGTTCAGCCACAGAGCTGTATGCACCGGCGGGAGAGGAGACCGGTGGACCGTCTCTGCCCTCCCGTCCTCCGCTCCCCGACAGCACAGATCCAGCTCTCCTCCACACAGGCAGACCAGCCGGAGCAGTCACCCGGAGCTCCCGGCTGATTACTGCAGCGGCGGGGTGTGCTGCATGGTGCCGGCGGCAGCGCAGCCCAGGCGGGAGAATCCAGCAGAGCACCGGCCACGCCGCTCCAGAGTGCGGTCCCCTTGGTCCTCCTGGCGTCACCGGGGTAAGTGCAACCCGGTGTCCCCACGGTATACCACTGAGGGCTGCTGTATAAACCACTGAGGGTGCTGTATATACTGGGGGGTGCTGTATATACTGGGGGTGCTGTATATACTGGGGTGCTGTATATACCACTGAGGTGTGCTGTATATACTGGGGGGTGCTGTATATACTGGGGGGTGCTGTATATACCACTGAGGGGTGCTGTATATTATGGGGGGTGCTGTATATACTGGGGGTGCTGTATATACTGGGGGTGCTGTATATAACTGGGGGTGCTGTATATACCACTGAGGGGTGCTGTATATACTGGGGGTGCTGTATATACTGGGGGGTGCTGTATATACTGGGGGGTGCTGTATATACTGGGGTGCTGTATATACTGAGGGTGCTGTATATACTGGGGCTGCTGTATATACTGGGGCTGCTGTATATACTGGGGTGCTGTATATACTGGGGATGCTGTATATACCACTGAGGCTGCTGTATATACTGGGGGTGCTGTATATATGGGGATGCTGTATATGGGGGATGCTGTATATATGGGGATGCTGTATATACTGGTGGTGCTGATATAACTGAGGGTGCTGTATATACTGGGGCTGCTGTATATACTGGGCTGCTGTATTACTGGGGCTGCTGTATATACTGGGGCTGCTGTAAATACCACTGAGGGCGGCTATATATAACTGGGGGTGCTGTATATATGGGGATGCTGTATATACTGGGGATGCTGTATATACTGGGGGATGCTGTATATACTGGGGGATGCTGCTGTATATACTGGGGGATGCTGCTGTATATACTGGGGGATGCTGCTGTATATACTGGGGATGCTGCTGTATATACTGGGGATGCTGCTGTATATACTGGGGATGCTGCTGTATATACTGGGGATGCTGTATATACCACTGAGGGCTGCTGTATATACTAGGGTGCTGTATATAGGGGGATGCTGCTGTATATACTGGGGATGCTGCTGTATATACTGGGGGATGCTGTATATACCACTGGGGCTGCTGTATACCATACTGCTGGACCTGTATACCACTGGGGGCCTGTATAGCACAATGCTGGGGGCTGTATACCACACTGCTGGGGGCTGTATACCTGTGCTGGAGTCCACCCTCGGCTTATACACGAGTCAATAGGTTTTCCCAGGTTTTGGGGGCAAAAGTAGGGGGTCGGCTTATACACGGGTCGGCTTATACACGAGTATATACGGTATTAGGACAGAGTAAATTCCACCCCAAAGATATAGTAAATATATTCGCCAAATATTATGAATCTTTCTATAATCTTAAAAATGACCCAATACTCACAACAAAACATTATACATTTCTTAAACCCCTTAATCCTGCCCACGCTCTCAGAAACAGAAATTGAAGAACTATATGCCCCTTACTCGATCTCTGAAGTTTCCGACTTAATACCTACTTTAAAAAATGAAAAATCCCCAGGTCCTGACGACTTACAGAACAAACTCTATAGAACCTTTTCGAAATTGTTAACTGCCAAACTGATAGCGGATAGACTACAAAATACAAATACATCGGCAAATTAGTTAAAAACGATCAAGTGGGGTTCATCCCACACAGAAATGCCTCAGATGCTACCAGAAGAATCATAAATTTAATATCATTTATTGAATCTTCAAATACCCCGACTGCATTCTTGGCTCTTGACGCTGAGAAGCAGTGGCGTACCTACCACAGTCGCAGCGGTCGCGGTGAGACCGGGCCCGCCCCCTACGGAGTTCCCGTGCCTCCCCGCACCTGTGCCTCCAGCCGCCCCCCTGCGACAGCGGGTGTCCAGGGCGAGGAGGGAGGACGGGGAGGAAGTGAAGCGGCACTTCCTGTAGCTGTGCCCGCCCTCCTCTCTCCTCTCCTCCTGCTGTCGGCGGCTCTGCAAGCAAGAATAGTAAGTGTGCCGCTCCTCAACTGTGCTGTCAGGATGAAAATTCCTGACAGCACCCCCCGCTCCCCACTCCTCACCTGTGCTGTCAGGCTGAAAGTTCCCGACACCCCTTCTCCCTGGTTCTCACCTAAGGGGGCCCGATGTAACAGCTGCATCGGGGCCCACAGTGGCCTTGTTACGCCACTGCTGAGAAGGCATTCGATAGGGTCAACTGGTCATACCTTTTCCTAACCCTTAACAAATTTGGTTTAAAAGGAAACATTTTCAACTCAATTTCGGCCATGTATTCAAATCCTACTGCAAAAGTATACTCAAATAATTCTCTGTCCCAAAAAAAAAAATAATTCTCTATTGGAACTAAACAGGGCTGCCCCTTATCCCCACTTCTTTTCACTCTATTTATTTAGCCTCTTTCCGAATCAATTAGAAACAGCATAAACATTACTGGTATCCCCTTGAAATCCCAACAGCATGAAATCACATTATTAGCCGATGATATCCTGCTATCCACTACAAACCCGCTAAAGTCTCTACACCATCTTTCCTTTACTATAGATAAATTCGCTAAAGTTTCCCATTACAAGATTAATACAAATAAATCCCAAATCTTAGACTACAACATTTACACTACTTTCCTAAATTACCTAAAGAAACAATTCCAATATTCATGGAAAAAAGACCAAATCTCATACTTGGGTATTCACCTAACAAAGCCCCTCACAGACTTAGTCACAGTGAATCTTTCCAACCTACTCAATTCCTTTAAAGTAGCCTTAGCCAACCTATCCAAACGTCAATAGTCCTGGACTTGCAAGATCGTAGCCTTCAAAATGAAAATCCTTCCAAAATTCATATATTTGATTCAAGCAATCCCATTTTGTATCTCAAAAAACTGGCTCAACATATTCCAGTCCCAACTGAGAAACTTTATTTGGAGTAATGGAAGGTCAAGAATCTCTAATACAGCTTTAGAGAAACAAGAGGAGAGGCCTCAGGTGTGCAGCTCCATCACTGGCCTCAGGTGTGCAGCTCCTATCACTGTCCTCAGGTGTGCAGCTCCACCATCGGCCTCGGGTGTGCAGCTCCCATCACTGGTTTCAGGTGTGCAGCTCTATCACTGGCCTCAGGTGTGCAGCTCCATCACCGGCCTGAGGAGTGCAGCTCACATCACTGGCCTCAGGAGTGCAGCTGCCATCACTGGCCTCAGGTGTGCAGCTCCATCACTGGCCTCAGGTGTGCAGCTGCCATCACCGGCCTCAGGTGAGCAGCTCCATCACTGGCCTCAGGTGTGCAGCTCCATCACTGGCCTCAGGTGTGCAGCTGCCATCACTGGCCTCAAGTGTGCAGCTGCCATCACCGGCCTCAGGTGTGCAGCTCCCATCACTGGTTTCAGGTGTGCAGCTCCATCAGTGGCCTCAGGTGTGCAGCTCCCATCACCAGCCTCAGGTGTGCAGCTCCATCAGTGGCCTCAGGTGTGCAGCTCCCATCACCAGCCTCAGGTGTGCAGCTCCATCAGTGGCCTCAGGTGTGCAGCTCCCATCACCAGCCTCAGGTGTGCAGCTCCATCAGTGGCCTCAGGTGTGCAGCTCCCATCACCAGCCTCAGGTGTGCAGCTCCATCAGTGGCCTCAGGTGTGCAGTTCTATCACCGGCCTCAGGTGAGCAGCTCCATCACTGGCCTCAGGTGTGCAGCTCCATCACTGGCCTCAGATGTGCAGCTCCATCAGTGGCCTCAGGTGTGCAGCTCCCATCACCAGCCTCAGGTGTGCAGCTCCATCAGTGGCCTCAGGTGTGCAGTTCTATCACCGGCCTCAGGTGAGCAGCTCCATCACTGGCCTCAGGAGTGCAGCTCCATCAGTGGCCTCAGGAGTGCAGCTCCCATCACTGGCCTCAGGTGTGCAGCTCCATCACCGGCCTCAGGAGTGCAGCTCCATCACTGGCCTCAGGAGTGCAGCTCACCCCTCCAGCTCTCAGGCAGAGGAGGACATCTCTGGAGAGACAAATACTCGAGGAGAACCTACAGCAGAGAGATCTGGTGTCCAGTACGGTGCTCTCGAGATACACAAGATCCCAACCAGGTGGCAGCAGTAAAGCTATGTGCACACACTGAGCATTTGGTGCAGCCAATCTGCATCCTCTGTCAGTAAAAACACACCAAAGATGCAATGCCTTTTTGGTGCAGATTTGATGTCCACTTGTGACATGTGTTTTTCCTAATGAAGTCAATGGCTGGAAGGGCTGAAAAATGCAGGAAATCTGCAACAAGAATTGCCATGCGGCAGATTTTTATGCACCAAATCTGCATGGAAAAAATCAGCAACATGTGCAGGAGACTTCAGAATTCTCATTGACTTTGCTGCATCAGGAGGACGCCCTCTATAGGTACATATTTGGAATTGAACTTGTAACAAAGTTTCTTATCTCTAGATCTGAATAAATAGATAGGTAGTTTACATAGATGATAAAAAATAGAAGATGGATGGATAGATAGACAGATGGATGGACAGATAGAGAATAGATAGAATAGATAGAAGATAGATAGATGGGTCAATAGAAAGATAGATATAGATAGATGGATTGGTTGGTGGATAGTACATAAATAGAAAATAGATGAATGGATGGAATGGTCAGTGGATGGAAAGATGGGTCAATGGATGGATGGTTGGTTGGATAGATTGAATGGATAGTAAATAAATATATAGAAAATAGAAGATGGATGGATCAAAAGATTGAATGGTCAAAGGATGGAAAGATGGATCAATGTGTGGATTGATCGATGGATGAATTGGTGGATGGATGGATGGATGAATGGATGGATAGATCAATCAGTATCCACTGATAGTGGACGTATACATAGTACATAAATAGAATAAATAGAAAATAGATAGAAAGATGGTTAAATGTGTGGATAGATTGACGGATGAATCGGATGGATAAATATTACATACCGTATATACTCGTGTATAAGCCGACCCGTGTATAAGCCAACCCCCCTACTTTTGCCCCCAAAACCTGGGAAAACCTATTGACTCGTGTATAAGCCGAGGGTGGACTCCAGCACAGGTATACAGCCCCCAGCAGTGTGGTACACAGCAGCCCCAGAGGTATATACAGCAGCCCCAGTGGTAGTATACAGCAGGCCCCCAGAGGTATATACAGCAGGCCCCCAGAGGTATATACAGCAGGCCCCCAGGGGTATATACAGCAGGCCCCCAGTGGTATATACAGCAGGCCCCCAGTGGTATATACAGCAGGCCCCCAGAGGTATATACAGCAGGCCCCCAGAGGTATATACAGCAGGCCCCCAGAGGTATATACAGGCAGGCCCCCAGAGGTATATACAGGCAGGCCCCCAGAGGTATATACAGGCAGGCCCCAGAGGTATATACAGGCAGGCCCCAGGAGGTATATACAGGCAGGCCCCAGAGGTATATACAGGCAGGCCCCAGAGGTATATACAGGCAGGCCCCAGGAGGTATATACAGGCAGGCCCCAGAGGTATATACAGGCAGGCCCCAGGAGGTATATACAGGCAGGCCCCAGGAGGTATATACAGGCAGGCCCCAGAGGTATACACAGGCAGGCCCCAGAGGTATATACAGGCAGGTCCCAGGAGGTATATACAGGCAGGCCCCAGGAGGTATATACAGGCAGGCCCCAAGAGGTATATACAGGCAGGCCCCAGAGGTATATACAGGCAGGCCCCAGAGGTATATACAGGCAGGCGCCCAGTGGGGTATATACAGGCAGGCCCCAGAGGTATATACAGGCAGGCCCCAGGAGGTATATACAGGCAGGCCCCAGGAGGTATATACAGGCAGGCCCCAGGAGGTATATACAGGCAGGCCCCAGAGGTATATACAGGTAGGCCCCAGAGGTATATACAGGCAGGCGCCCAGTGGGGTATACAGCAGGCCCCCAGTGGCACTCGCCCCCCCACAATGTGCAGAGCCCCCCCTCCCGATGCATTATCTTACCATCCAGCCGCGTCTTCATCACCGCCGGTCCTCCCGTCCATCCTCGCGCGCTGAATTCCCGGTCTCATGTGACCCGGCGGTCGCAGTCGGATGACGTCATCGCGCCGGGTCATGTGAGAGCCGAACACAGCGCCCGAGGATGGACGGGAGGACCGGCGGTGATGCGGCTGGATGGTAAGATAATGCATCAGGATGGGGGGCTCTGCACAGTGTGGGGGGGCGAGTGCCACTGGGGGCCTGCTGTATAACCCACTGGGGGCCTGTATAAATCTGGGGGCTGTATGCACGGCTCCCCCTGCCGCTGTGATGGGCGGGGGGAGCCGTGCATATCTAATGAGTGGCCCCATGTGACGGGCCGCTCTGTCAGCATCCTCCCCCCGCCTCCTCCAGCCTCCCCAGCACCCGGACACAGCCCCCACACTGTATAGACCCGTGTATAAGCCGAGGGGGGGACTTTTCAGCCCAATTTTTGGGCTGAAAAACTCGGCTTATACACGAGTATATACGGTAAATAGAAAATGGATAGAAAGATGGATAAATGGGTGGATGGATGAATCAATGGATGGATTGGTGGATGGATAGATAATACATGAATAAAAGTTGGATGGATAAACAAATGGATGGAATGGTCAGTAGATGGATAGATGGATGGATGAATCGATGGATGGATTGGTGGATGGATAAATAGTACATAAATAGAAAATAGAAGTTGGATGGGTAGATGAATGCATGGAATGGTTGGTGGATGGAAAGATGGATGTGTGACAGTTTCTTATCTCTAGTTCTGAATGTCTCAGTGTATAATTCACAGTATAAATCATTTTCCAGTGATAGACTTGTTAGTTGTTGTAATGTTTTACATCTGGAGATTCCTTCCTCTCTGTTGTGGGGACATTTTACAATGAGGGGTCAGAGATCTCGGTATATTGGGGACAGCAGATCACAATATACAATTTACTGGATGACTGTATAGTGATATTTGGTGTGAACTGCGCTGTTATACCGCATGATCGTTCCCGGGCACAAATGTCACGGCTGCTCCTCAAGGGTGAAATGTTCCTGTGAATAGAAGCTGACATAATATGAAGGTGTGAATCCTCGGGTCCATTAGGAGCTCCCCGTGTTATCCATTATGGATTGAACATGTCATAAGCTAAAAATACGCCTCACTGCGGGATTCTGCTGTTCTTACTGTGATGTTTGTTACTTTCTAGATTGCCGTTAGCTTTTTCCATTGTGATGATTGTTACTTTTGTAGTTTTTCTTT
Organism: Allobates femoralis; assembly: GCA_033576535.1. Taxonomy (NCBI): domain Eukaryota; kingdom Metazoa; phylum Chordata; class Amphibia; order Anura; family Aromobatidae; genus Allobates; species Allobates femoralis. The sequence continues at coordinate 148,369,647 of JARQOC010000007.1, forward strand.
ATAGTTTTCTGTTTTTCTTTGCGCAGTTTGTACCTTTGGATTCTTTGGTTTGTTCATTTGTTGCTTTGTATTATATTGCTTGTTTCATTTTTTACTTTTAAAGTGTAACCACCATTTACATGTTTATTTAATAATAATGTAGAGCACGAGATTTTAATAAACTTTCAAATATACTTTATAAGAAAATTCTGTTTGAAAACCAATCATAAACCTTCCACAAGGTGTCCCCATTACACTGTGTGTAAAGCAGACATATGTTCATAGTCAGTCAGATCCGTCTTCACACTGAATACGGGAATGCAACCATATAAAGGAGGGGGTGGGGCCTACACTGCTGACTGTTGCTGGTGAGGAAACAATGTATCAGATTAGCTCAGATTACAGCACAGTTGCTAAGCAATGTCAGAATGTCAGGATCGCTGCAAACTCCTCTTTCCTTGGCACAAGCAGGTTTCTAAATTATTTATTTCAATATACAGGACTAAACCTTTGGGTTTCCTTGAGTTTTTTTAGATAAGATGTATGGTAGATAATTGTGTCTACAGTCAAATCAGTGAAGAATGTCAGACATACAATGTTAGGAGGAGTAGACTGTGCCACCATTGTGTCTAACAGGTCTTGGAGGATGAGGTTTATTTCCTGCTACACTGCAGCAAATTCTCAGCAGTGAAATACACAGACGTTTCGCCAATTTCTGATCTCTTCCTGGACTTCAGCTCCACAGATCAGGAGGAGACACTTTATATCCTACAGGGGGAATACAAAAGAAAGCAGCCCCCACCCTGGATGTGGCCCCATCCCTCATTCCATAGGTTTAACATTTTTGGAAATATGAATGTGCACTTGTTCCTGTCAATAAAGCTTCTTTAAAATCCAATGTAAATTAAATAGATAGTAAACAGGGATCGTTTTATCCATCTAGTTACATTAAATGTGAAATAATGTGTTATTCTATCCTAAGAGTTGGATATATGGGACAATACATGATGGGATTTATAGTATGAGGCCAATGTGGTGTGATGTATGGTGTAAGGTGATATATGATGTGGTTTATGGGATGACATATGGGTGGTATGTTAGGTAATATATAGGCTGGTATATGATGTGCTGGCATATGGGATAATATGTGGTGCGATGTATAGGGTAATACTTTGGGTAATAAATGGGGTAAAATATTGGGTGATAAGTGAAATGATTTATGGATGGTCTATGAGATGATAAATGATGTAATATATGGGGTGACTTGAAGCCAGACATGGGCTGGTATATAGGTGTAACTATAGAGCGAGGAGTCATCCAGTGTGCGGTGCAAAAGAAGGAAAAGCAGGTAAAAGGTAAAAGGGGACCCTTATGATAGGGAGATGGGTGACCCCTAAACACTCACCTGTGGCTGATTCCTGTGCTCCCTATCGTCCACAGATGGGTCCTCTTCCATTGCATAATCATGTGCCTGGTTGACCATTGGCTAGCCCTAGCTAGTGTGTAGGACAGCAAGACCCTAGTCTTACTACTGCACTAATACAAGACTGGGAGACAAACAAATGGGAATAAAACAACAAATGGAACGCCATAGCTAACACAAGAACAGCTACTCCTGGAAGGCCAGCATAGAGCAACTATAACAGGCACATGGGAAAGTAAGGGGGAGTTTAAATAACGAAATGGAGTGGTAGCAAGGTACAGTAGCTGAGATTAGAGCTGTATGGAATCTCAGCAGGATCGAAAAGGAACTCCTAACTTACATTATTTGCAGAGTGGAATCTAAAGGGAATCTGTGATCTGGTAATCACCGAAACCTTCTAATACCAGATACCGCAAAGATCTCAGCCAGATGGAACACACTTGTGACAATAGGGTGATGTATAGACGTAATACATAGATTGATATATAAAGTGATATATGATGTGATGTATGGGGTGATATATCTGATGATATAAAGGGTGATATATGGGGTGAGCTGATGTTACGGCAGCGCTCGGCGTGCTGGTGCTTTGTGAATCTCGTCCCCATCCGGGAGGCTGATCGCTGTGACACATCATGTCTGCTTCTTTTTGCCATGTCATATTGCATTAGACTGATCCTCTCGCTTCTCCGCCTGCAGCGCAAGAAGGGAAATACGTAGATTGAGAATGACACGAAAGTGCAAGGGAGTAATCAGAGGGAAAGTAGTCCGCTTTCCTCAGATCTTATTTACTGGCGTGGATCTAAATGACGGATCACTTCTCTCCTAACCTTCACCAGTGGCGGCTGCTGCTCGCAGGGTCGGACGTTCTCGCCCGCAGAGACAGGACGCACTGTTCTCTCCGCAGAGCCATTACTTCTAATTAAAATGTTTGTATAAAAAATAGCGAATATAAACTGCAACATTGTATCAATCATTCATCATCCGGCTCTAATAGCGATGAAGAATCCTGTAATGAGGCTGATTATACAATGTAACCACAGAGGGCAACGAGGGAAGATCACAGGGTGGACCTATATGTAATAGATATTAGGACTCAGAATATTAACTATTTCCCTCCTGACGTTCCTCTATACGCACAAACACATTCTGTACTCAATGAGGGAAATGGCAAATGAAGATCATCACATCGGTGGATACCGTCATCTTCGTGGGGGGCAGATCAGCTAATTCACTTCTATTAATGGTGTCTTTGTAAACTGATAATTGTGCAGTCACTCTGTGTCACTCTATGTGGCTGCAGACTCATCAATCCTCCCTGCACTGTGTGCACTGCAAGGATTCACCATTTTCTTACCAGGAATGGACTGCCCAATTATGCAATATACATGTTCTCGGCAAGAACCCGACTAGTGGGCAAGGCCTCACTCAATATAAGTGTATTGAGTGGGCGTGTCAGACTAGTGGGCGTACCAATCTAGTGGGTGTGGCCTTGCTCCATACACTTGTATTGAGCAAGGCCACACCCACTAGTCGTGTTGTTGCCAGGATCACATATATCGCATAACTGCAGTCTGTTCACAGTTTAGAAACCAGCGGATCATTGCAGCGCATAGTGCGATGCTGAGATGACACATAGGTGACTGCAGAATTATCAGTTTAGACTGGAAGACCCCTTTCACTAGTTTAGTTTCATATGACTCATTGTCATTGATACCTTAAACAGTTTCTATCACAGACACATTATTGGACTGTAAAGGGCCCATATACTGTTCTAGATAGGACAGATAGACAGAATAGACAGAGACAGATAGTATAGATAGATAGATAGATAGATAGATAGATAGATAGATAGATAGATAGATATTGGGAAGAAGATGGATCGATACAGATGGATTGGTTGGTGGATAGTACATAAATAGAAAATAGATGAATGGATGGAATGGTCAGTGGATGGAAAGATGGGTCAATGGATGGATGGTTGTTTGATAAATTGGATGGATAGTAAATAAATAGAAAATAGAAGATGGATGGATAGATCAAAGGATTGAATGGTCAAAGGATGGAAAGATGGATAAATGTGTGGATAGATCAATGGATGGATAGATCAATCAGTGGATGGATGTATAAATAGTATATACATAGAAAATGGATGGAAAGATGGATAAATGAGTGGGTGGATGAATGGATGGATGGATTGGTGGATGCATAGATAGTACATAAATAGAAGTTGGATGGATAGTTGAATGGATTGAATGGTCAGTAGATGGAAAGATGGATGGATGTTAATTGATGGATGGATGGAGGGATGGATCAATAGATCAGTGGATAGATAGCACAAAAATAGAAGTTGAATGGATAAATGAATAGCTGGAATGGTTGGTGTATAGAAAGATGTACAGATAGATGGATAGATAAAAGCATGGATTGATAGATGAATGGATGGAATAATCAGCAGATGGATAGATGAGTAAATGGATGGATGGATTGGTGGATGAATAGATTGATTAACAATTACAGTGACCACTGTGCAGTGAGTGGCCACATCTGGGTCACCTAACATCTCCTGACTCGGTCACCTCTGACTTTCCCCCTTTACATTCCCCATATTGATGTGCTGACCCTGACACTGACCTGTGCGGTGACCTTGGACTAATCACTTGTAGTCATCGAGGTGTCACAAGTAAGATGTCCCCTGGTGATTGTTTCACTGAAAATCATCAATAATTCAGATTTTGCAGAATATTCACTAAACGGCACAATGGGACTTGTAACCCAGCAGACCCTGGAGACCATCGGGGTCCTGACCGCAGCTGCACCACCCCCACTATGATGACTGACTGCATATGAGACATCCATGATAAGAGGAGGCTTTCTGTGATGTAGCCCCCATAATGTGTGGAAATACGAGATAGTGAAGGTCTGGAACATGTCCCATGGGTTTAATTACAATCATATCGACGACACTGCTAAATTGACATAATCTTCAAGGGAGTTTTTTTTTTTCTTAAATGCAGGTGTTTTTGGTTAAAATGATTATCATTTTGCAATTGAGCTCATTAATAATATTGTGCCATTTACTTCTTTAGCCCCTGCATTGCACTGCTATTGTGGCTGAAGAATGAGTTAACTGAGAATGTTCAGGAGCTCATTCTCACAATCTATTGGGAATTGTAACCTTTAATGTCTTTTTCTAGCTTCTCTCAATCTGATTAATATGCTGATTTAGCCCTGGTAAAAATGCTGGTAGACATTTAGAGGGGTGCGCACATTCTCACATCCCCCCATTTATTTTTCTACAGTCGCACCAAATTTTGCCAAGTTCAGTGAACCCCTCATTCAAATGAATAGAGGGTCTCATGTTCACCATGTGCCTCATGTATGAGATGAATGAGGATCCCAGCAGATCCCACAGTATTGTTCCAACATTTATGCCATATTTAATCAATATATAATGTTCCATATGGAAATATCCTTTTAAAGATTGTTTTTTGTTACTGAAAGGGAACCTGACATGGATAATGCTGCCCTATCCACCGTCATCATATTATAAGCAGAGCAGATTGACATGGTGTCAAAAAGTCATGAGTCCAGTGGGCGGTGCCTGTCAGTGATTGACAGCCACTCCTGTGTGGGTTTACATACAACCATAGCTGTCAGGCACCACCATGGACCTCACATGGGAATACTGCGTGTAGGTTCATTCATCATATCCTGACATATCCTGACATGGATTGTGGAATAGATTCCATTTCTATTGTACCCTGAAATCTGGCTCTTATTAATTAAGATGGGCAGGGACATAACTACAACAGGTACAGGGCTGCAATCACACCCCAGGAGCCTAGGGGGCCCCAAAAGTCCCTTTGGCCTATAGAAAAAGACTATTGCTATTAAATATTTCCAATAATCGGGGGCCCCACTGGAGCTCTCACATCGGGGCCTATGAGCTTTATGCTAGTTACAGGTGATACATGCAAACGTTGACTGCCCCGCAAAACGTTCCCTTAGATTTCAGTGACTCGTTGACTGGCCCCGCCCACTGGACTCCATAGCCCCAAATAGCCAAGGCTCATCAGGAGATGCTGGGAGTTGTAGTTGTTCCGCAGCCTGAGGTTGTGGAGCACATCTGTAGGACTGGATGAGTAATAAGATTCACATTTGCATGCACCGAGCCTGAGATTCCAGCTGTGCCGGCTCTGGGCGCCGGAGCTCTCGGCTGCCTTTAGGGCTTATACATATAACTCTGATTTATCCTAAGGTTCCTTTAGTTACAGAGCGACAGTCACAGTCTGCAAAGTGAAGACACATAATCTAGTCCTCCTAGGTTATCTGTGTTATCTATGGTTATCTGGTTCTGGAGGTTATCTGATACCAGAATGTTCTGAAATGCAGCTGCAGCATATCTATATGCAAACTGTGAACCCTCCCTGTGCAAATCTACAGCCGCTCATGGGGTTAGTCTGTGGTCACACAATGCTTTTTTTGTTGCATTTTTTACTGCAGTAAAATGGGGCTGATACAACCTGTAAACAGTATCCCTGGAAGGAGTCATATCCTTACAGTCATGACAAGACCTACTCTTTCCCATTCTTCCCTCTGACTTTCCCACTGAAACAATGTAACAAGTGACAAATTAGCATAAATTCTGAATATTGTATAATATCTGTAATCCAGAACGTGAGGGTCGGCACACAGACAGGTGATAGTGAACATGGCGCAGGTCGCCCTCATGTGTATTACTCGTTATAGCCAAATTCTAGGATTCAAGCACACTTACAAATTTGAGTTCTGGTAGATTTGCTCATCACTACTTATATCAGCGTCACCAATTGCCAGCTTCATTTCTGCTATAGCTGTAAATCTTAGTAACATAGTTTGAATTTCCAGAGCTTTATTATTTCCCCTATGAACGGTCCTAGAAATGACAGCAGCAGTGTGAGTCACTACTAACACAGTCACTACTTGGATGAGAATAGACAGCAGGGAAGTCAGGTAATCCGGGGTCAGGTTCCAGGAGAGCTTGTAGTATTCAGGGAGTAGACATAGAAATAGTCATGCAGCGGTCCAGGGTCAGGTTTCCAGGAGATCACAATGAGGATTCAGGGAGTCAATAGAGGTGTGTTCAGGTCACAGTCCAGGATTCGGAATACCAAGAGATCGCAAGTACAGGGAGCAGACAAAAGAGCAAACAAGCAACAGTCTGGGGTCAGATAACAGAGATCAGAACAGACAAAGGAGTGCAGATCACACAGCACTTCACATAAATTGTACAACTGGGAGAAGCTGCTGAGTAAAGTAGCAGAGTAATCACAGGAAAGATGGAAAACATGAGCAAGCCAGCACCTCCCAGAATCAGAATGGAGGCCAAACTGTCAATCAATCACTGACAGCTCAGCACACGGATACAAAACACAGCAGAAACTGTTATTGTGTCCAAGGCGCACTGTAAGGAGGAGTCATGACACTCAGCTCTGCTACATCTGTACATAGTAGTAACATATTTTACTTTTCTATTGCTTGGGTATTTCCTCTGCAGACATTGTTGCAGGGTATTTTCAGCTCTACCTCTGCATAATGAGGCTCAGCGTGGCGGATTCCACACCTAGCAATCCGTTTTCCGCGCCTTTCCTCGGTCCTGCTATTTCTAGGGCACGGTCTACTAATAACCTATGCCAGTGTTATATATTACCCAACAAACATATTGCGCTTGTTATACACCGAGGAGCAATAAGGACGTCTATGTGCAAACAGCGGCGCTGCCAAGCTCATTTACATCCAGCTAAATGAATCGAATCGCGGTGGTGAGAGGGGAGTTTTCTTCTCCCACATCACATATGTTACGTCTTCACTCCCAGGAACCAATCAGTCTGCAAAAAATATGACTCCTGTAACCTTCAGCACAGAGGAAAATAGAGATTAACCCCTCACCGGCCAGGGATTAAGAGTCCCCGAGGAACTGCCATAATCTAATTATATGTACATAACACCTAACCCTTGTTATAAAGAGAGAAATCTGCAACTTTATGTCATATGTAATGGTATGAGAGGATCAGCCTATTAAAACATGGCTGCATCATAATTTGGAAATGAACCAAGATCTTTGAATCTAAGACCGGCTTCACACCACGGTACAATCAGGTCCAGGGCTGTCCGGGGTGAACCTGACAGCCCCAGACCCGATTTGCAAACAGAACCGGATGTTTGTAGCCGGATGCTGCAGAGCGCAACTCTCCCCTGCGAAATGGTGCTGAACCGCTTCACAGGGGACAGCTCCCTGGTGCTGAAGTTCAGGGTAGCTCACACTGAACTGCAGCAGCCGGCATCCGATTTCTTCCCGGATTGGGGGAATCCGGCACCACAGACTCTCATGTTAGGGAGCGCCGGATTGCCCCGGATCCGGGAGGATCCAATTTGGGGAGATTTTTCGCCCTGGACACAAAAATGCTGCAAGCCATATTTTTGTGTCTGGGAGAAAAATTCGAATACACCCGGATCCTCCCAGACAGATGGAAACCGGATGGCAGCTATCTGCCATCCGGCTCCATCCGGCCCCATAGGGCTGCATTACTGCAAAATCAGGTCCGGGGCTGTCCGGTTCACCCCGGACAGCCCCGGACCTGAGGGTGCCGTGGTATGAAGCCAGCCTAATACTGTATTTGACCCTGTTCAGGCTTCATTGAAGCAGGATGTCCTGCAGATGCCAAGTACTGTAATTACTACAGGACATTGCTGGAAAACAGACACAAGGTCTGGGGGCTGGAAATACCATAGGGTAGAAGTGACAAATGTATAACCACTGGAGTCAGCTCTGCTTGGGATCAAAAGATGGCAAAAAGATGTACATATATAAATATTTTGGTTCTCGTGATCGGCGTAGTTTTGGGAGATATATTTTCAGCATTGTGATAGAATGTGGAATGTAACACATATTATTACATAACTGTGCGATGGGCACATCAACTTCAAATTAAACTATATCCATGCCATGTTTTATCTCTATAGAAAGATAAAATCATGATAGGAAACATGACTACAATATCTTCTGCTTAGGACTCCGGGGGGAAGATAACCTGAAAGTTGTGGATCTCATAGAATTCTAAAATTCTAAAAAGCCTAACACATCCTATGACGAACCCCCTATATGAGCTCACCTGGATCACCTAATACAAAATTGGAGTTTGTATTTCTGTGTCAGTCCTGAGTGCAGCTTGCTGTGGTTCCTAAAGAGTATCTTCCTCTGCTAAGCTCTGAGCCATTTCCGTGAAGTTTAGCCATTTTCTTTTGTTTATCTCTTTTATGTGATGTAATTGTATATTCTGTATTGTTTTGTTACACCTTTGTAACATCTTTTGTATTTTTTTATAAACACACCTACTTTCAGATTAAATATATAGAATTTAATAGCATTGTTTCTCTTGCTCTATTAACCGCACCCCTGAAGCCAGAAGCTACCTGTAATGGTGTAATGGGTGTCCAACCTACCTATATAAACAAAAACTAAGGGAAAACAGTATGCAAAAATACCCTGCCATGAATAAATAAGTAAAAAGCAGATGATAGTAAAAATCAGGGTACTTAGTATAGACGTTATTGCAAAAAAGGTAAAAAGCCTCCCCACCAACGTCAAGGTGTATCCACTTCGGGACGGTACCTACTCTATCTAATTTGTCAACTGACCTCAATGAAAGCAGGATGAAGAGTGTGACCTGGGTCCCAAAATGGACACACACCAATAAAAGGCACAATAAATTCTCAACTCAGTAAATGGAGGGGTGGGGCATTCCCTATTTTGTACTTATACAAGGGTCTGAACTAAATACACAAAAATACTGAGTCAAAGCAGATATAAGTGTAATTGTCTAGTAAGAGCATGTTCGCACAGGACACCAAACAGACTAAATCTAAGGAAAACCAGAATACACAATAATATACAATGTATTAGGGATGGGCGAATCTACTCGTTACTTCTCGGTACTCGCCGAGTAGTAAGGGATTCGCCCGACTCGTTACTGTGGAGTAATCGCGAGCAGGGAGCGAAGGGAGGGGGGAGAAATTCTCCTTACCGGCTGGTTCCAGAAATATGGCGAAGCCCACGTCATTTTTTTTCTGAAAAATCAATAAAACAATCCTAAAAAAGGGACTGCATCTTTATTAACTCCTTGCCCATGGTCCAGGGGTTAATAAAGATGCAGTCCCTTTTATTTATATTGTTTTATGGATTTGTCAGAAAAAAACTTGACGTGGGCTTTGCCATATTTCTGTAACCAGCCGAATCCAGCAGGCAGCGATGAGCTGCCCCCAACCCCCAGGTGCCTATTTGTACCTGGCCAGACACAAGAATATAGGGGAGCCCTTTTTCTTTATTATTTCATTTTTGCCGCTGGCTTTAAAAGAATAACATGGGTATTTGCAGGTTTTTTCTCTGCTGCCAGACCCCTTATAGGGTCCGGCAGCAGAGGAATCGCTGCAGTACTCGCCTCCCCATTAATTAACATTGGAATCGCTAGACTCGCAACGAGTAGCGAGTCCTGGACTCAGACTCGTTGGAGTCTAGCGATTCCGAGTAGTTTAGGATTCGCCCATCATTACAATGTATCTATCTGTATAAACGATTGGTGGTGGCAGCTTGTATTTTCTCTTGTGTTATTGTGGAGCTTGCCAGTGACTGTACTGAGGTATATATATGTTTATTTCATGCGTAAAAATCAGTTATGTATATATAATACGCTTACTGTGAGTTTCCAATAACTTGTCTAAGAGTATAAGCAGCCTCATCCATCAATCGTCAGTCAATTGAGTATTGTCCTGTGAATGCTGGCAGTGGTGGGATATCTTCATCATCTCTCAGGCTGTTTCCTTGACACTTTTTATTAGACATAATTTCCACAAGACCACAAGATAAAGCCTAAAACCAGGACTAATCTAAGACTACCCACAACTGAATGGCTGGTACAATTGTATCCAGTCTGGACAATCCTCTGTGAGCTGAACAGCACAGATACCAGAATGATACAATTTATCTGCACTGACACATTGTAGCAAACTATCAGGACTGCAGAGAGTTTTGTGCTGCCGATATTTTGTAGCTCATCTAAGTTTTAATGATTTGTCCCCTTTAATGATTTGCTCTACAATGTATCCAAGAATAGGAAACGTAACTTCTTCTTTTTCGTCTTTGCAGGTGATGAACTTTGTTGAAGAAAAAGACAGAAAACTGTGAAATCGTTAAACAAGGTAATTGAAAATTAAGACTTATGTATTTTGAATGGCAAAAATATGGAAACTGCTGGTAAAATGTATCTGCTAAATTGTATAAGTAAAAATGTAAAGTTCATATAAAACAAGTGTTCTGTATGTTGACAAAAACCTTCCTCAAGAACTGAGTGATTGTTAGTATTATCTACTGCTCCATGCCTAGACTGCAGTGGTGTCCCTATCAGTGGTGGTCGGTGTCCAAGGTAAGGAGAGCTCCCCCTGGTGGTAGTTGAGGCTGCAAACGATTTATCATGTAACTTTATTTCTGTGCAAAGGGCAATTATTGAAAAATAAAGCAATTATCAAAGATTGAATTTGTCACCGAGAGCTGAGATCTTGAATTTCTAATACCAGTTGTTAAAAAAATAATTCCCCAATTTGAACCTCTAGTCTATTTTAATATTGTTCGTTGTCTTTTGTCTTTGTTTTTTGCCATTGAGGGGGAAGTTTGCAGATGTCTTCACTTGAGTCATCATTTTTGAATTTTTGAAAAGTCACATTATTTGTCACAAATGTACTCCAATCCATCGATTTCCACCCCCCACACACACCATCCATGAGATCCCCTTGGTGATATGTTACAGACCTTTACACCCATGAGATCCATTTGGTGTTATGTTACGGATCACTGCCACCTATAAGATCCCCTTGGTGTATGTTATGGCCATTACCACCCATGAAATCCCCTTGGTATTATGTTACGGATGACTGCCACCTCTAAGATCCCCTTGGTGTTATGTTACGGATCACTACCACCCATGAGATCCCCTTGGTATTATGCTACGGATGACTGCCACCTATGAGATCCCCTTGGTGTTATGTTACGGATCGTTACCACCCATCAGATCCCCTTGGGGGTTATGCTATGAATCATTACCACCCAAGATATCCCCTTGGTGTTATGTTACGGATGACTACCACCCATGAGATCCCCTTGGTATTATGTTACGGATGACTACCACCCATGAGATCCCCTTGGTGTTATGTTACGGATCACTACCACCCATGAGATCCCCTTGGTGTTATGTTACGGATCACTACCACTCATGAGATCCCCTTGGTGTGATGTTATGGATCAATACCACCCATGTAATTCCCTTGGTGTTATGTTACAGATCACTACCCCCCATGAGATCCCCTTGGTGTTATGTTATGGATCACTACCACCCATGAGATCCCCTTGATATTATGTTACGGATCACTACCACCAATGAGATCCCTTTGGTGTTATTTTACAGATGGCAGAATTTTTCTTTTTTTTATGCAATGTTTATGCGATTTTGTAAAACCTGAGGTTTAAAGGGTTACAGACAAGAATAAAGAGTAATTTTGACTCTGTGCAAAATTCATGACTTGTATGCACTGCGAATTTGATGCAAAAAATGGCAATGAGTACTAAAAACAACGAATTTAAGACAAAAAAGGGGCCGTAATGTTTACTCACCAGTCATATTCTAGCTGTAGAGTTTGCTTAATCCCATTACTGTTGTATCTATATGTTTTAACCCCTTCCATTATGGACAGTTGTCTCATGTGATCTTTAGGCTGACCACCAGTTCAGTACACGCACTCCTATGTATTCAGAAAGTCAGTCTTTGATTTCTGTGAATTATGGGATGACATGATCAACTATCAAATCCCTTCTGGCTGCTTCTACAAAAACCTCTGCCTTCCTTATTCTGTATGTCTTCCATAATACTAGGTGTATAATGTAAGCTTTATTTAAGAGAACAGTAATATAGTATGTGACTCTATACAATGGAGAACAACAAAGGTATAAATATTTCCTGACTTTGCTTGTCTTATGAGATATAGTTTTGACTTGTCTCCACTGCCTCCTGCTTGTAACAGCTGACAGGGAAAAACCTATCACAAGCAGAAGGCAGGGAAGAAAGGCTCCGGAGGTGTTTTCATGTAGTTTCCAAACAGTTTTTACTTCTCACGTTTCATAATACATCCGAAAATAAAAGGAGCTTCTCATTGGCCGCCAAAAGTAAGTATTTTCATTTTGCATTCATTTTCCAACATTTTTACACTGATTCTTCTCATATCATGGTCCCTGTACACAGCAGGCAGCAATTTAAATATCTAATATTACGGTTTACTTATTCAACGCACTTAACATCTTTTGCAAAATTATCCTTTCCCGGAGTCCAGACCCGGCAGGGAGTCCGTTAATGAACAAGAAATTGTTTCGTTGATGACATTGAAAAGGATTAGCTTGAACATGTAAAAATCGTATGCGTCTATACAAGGTGGAAATGCAAATGCTTTATTTAGGCTGTATTGTATTAGCGAGGAAGCCTTTCTCCTGTGATACGGTTCTTCTGTCATACAAAATAACATAAAGCATTATATACAGATGTAGTAGAACTGAGTGTGTTAAAGTTATTATTGCTTCCAAATGTTAAGCTTTTCTTACCAGCAAAACATTAAGCTTATCACACCTTTCAGTATTTTACAAAATGGGCAACAATATACCCCATGGGTCTGCTATGATTTAGAGGGGGTCCCAGGAAGGACTCATGGACATCATTAAGAACTTACTCTCTTCTTCCTGCTAAATGGTTTATCCTATGTTGTATCTTCAAGTGCGTGCACGCTGCCAACATATCAGGGGAGGTGTGCTCCTGAACATAGGTGTACTATACGGAGGGCAGTCTGGGCTACTGCCCAGGGTGTAAGGCTCTGTGGGGGCCGATGGGCAGTTTGCTCTCATAATAATGATTTTTGCGCTGCCATTGGCAACACATACTCACCTCGCTCCCAATTCCCGAGTTTAGATCTCTATACAGAGAGCCTTACTAATGCTACACTGACGGAAATACAGAACAGTGGCAGAGCTCCAATGGACGACCTTGTCACCTCTCCTGTGATGTGCCGGCATGATGACACACCATGGCCAGCGCCACATCAAGAAGTAGACCTTCAGGGCTTGGAATAGAGCGCTGGGGAGACAAGAGAGAGATGAGTATGTATATATATATATATGTGTGTGGGGGGGGGGGTTCATACTGTGTATACAGGGTTGTGTGTAGATTCATACTGTATATAAGGGGCTATGTGAGGGTTCATACTGTATATAGGTGGCTATGTGAGGGCTCATACAGTATATAGGGACTATGTGGGGCTTATACTGTATATAGAGGTCTAAGTGAGGGGTCATACTGTAAATAGGGCCTATGTAAGGGCTCATACTGTATATAGGAGACTATTTGAGTGATCATCCTGTATATAGGGAGCCATGTGAGGGCTCATACTATGTATATATACAGTAGGGGCTATGTGAGGGCTCATACTATGTATAATACAGTAGGGGCTATGTGAGGGCTCATACTGTATATAGGAGACTATTTGAGTGATCATCCTGTATATAGGGAGCCATGTGAGGGCTCATACCATATATATATATATATATATATATATATATAGTAGAGGCTATGTGGGGGCTCATACTGTATATAGGAGTCTGTATGGGGGCTCATACCATATATGGAAGGTTATGTGGGGACTCATACAGTATATAGGTGCTATGTGGGACTCATACCGTATATAGGGATGTTGTGTGTGGGCTCATACTGTATATAGGGTGCTGTGTGTCGGCTCTTACTGTATAGGGGATGTTTGGCATACTTAATTTGTTTAATATTAAGTGATAGAAATAAAATAAAATAACAAAGTTATTACGTTGATATTAATATTGAACAGAATTAATTTCAGCCCATTGGTTCGGCCTCCACAACAGTCTCGGTCTGTCATGTGGCTTCTCAGGAAAAAAATTTCCCTCCCTGCTCTATGATAATGGCGCTATGTTATGTACAGCGCTGCACATGAGGGAGAAAACATTCTACGCCACTGTCTCTCATTTTCCATCTGCAGATATGCACCAGAGGAATAGTGTGCTAATCACATGACCTATCACATGATCTGTCAAAGGGGATCATGGGACATGTCATATGATGCATTGAGGGTTGGGGGCTCCTCACTGTTTTAACTGCCCAGGGCCATGGCTAGTCTTAACAGGACCAATGCTGCAAACAAATGCAAATGGGGGAGAATTATCAATCCCACCAGCTGTAGGGCAGCGCTTAGAAGCTTGATAGCAAATAGCTTGTAAGTGCTGTGCTCGCAGCTTAGGAAACCAGCTGCCACTGGTGTACCGCAAAGGTGGTCGTTAACCTAGGCAACAAGCAGAATACTATCATATTTTAAAACCCTCATTCTCAAGAAAGGAGAGGATTTTAATTAGAAGTAATTGCAAAGTTGATAGCTTTTACAAGCACTGGACAATTTTACCCATTTTAGAAAATGAGAAAACCCCATTAAAAACACTTTCTGTCTCAGCCATTCTGATTGTTACATGTTAGATGGGTCACAAGAGAAGATTTATGACTGACAGCTCTATAATACTGAATAATTACAGTGCCAGCTGGGTGGCAGGGGCCCACCAGTAATATTGCTCTGGGAGCCACTGTCATCTACATGCAAATATTATATTCACACATTTACCCATGCTTCTATATAATAATATACTGGGTTTGTAAAACAAATGATGAGATAATTCCTTCATCTCTACATAGTGAAGTACGTGTATTGTGCCAACTACTGATTATGCTGAGGGGTAAATGACTGCAGAAAGGCCCACCGGAGGTTTCCCCTGCCCTCCCGCAGGCCAGTCCGAGCCTGGAAGAATTTGGCCATCTTTTTTAACCTACCACGCCAGCCATGGCATCAAATGGAAAAGGAAACAAAAAATAATCACTCCTGAAATATTATCTTAATATTGTTCTCTAGCATATGGAAATCCACAGGGAAGGAGAAGAGTAAGATAACTGTCACAACTCCCAGGTGGTATTGTCACGATTCCTCCGTGCAGTGCATCTTGGACGCAATAAGTGTTATCGCTGTGTTTGGTGTCTGGTGGTCTGAGCTGTCAGTAGTTGATTGACAGTGCAGGCTTCCATTCTGGTTCTGGGCAGGTGCTGGGTTGCTCAGGTGTTCTATCTTCCCTGTGATTGCTCTGATACTTCACTGAGCAGCCTCTCCCAGAACTCAACCAGTCGTACAGTCTATGTGAAGTGTTGTGTGTCCTGCATTCTTGTGTTTGTTCTGTTCTCTGTTATCTAACTCTAGACAATTGCTTGATTTCCCTTTTGATGTCCTGTGCTTTGTTGTGATCTCCTGGTATTTCGACCCCTGGACTGTGACCTGTATACACCTCTGTTGACTCCCTGAATCTTCTTCATGCTCTCCTGGAAACCTGACCTTGGACTGGTGCATAATTACATCTCTGTTAACTCCCTGAATCCTCTGTGCTCACTTGGAAACCTGACCTTGGACGGTTGCATGACTAGATCTCTGTTGACTCCCTGAATCCTCTTCATGCTCTTTTGGAAACCTGCCCCCAGACCATTGCATGGCACTGGTATTCATTTTTTTCCTCTTCTATGTCAAATAAAAGTACATATGGAGATTTGATTGGGTGATGTTTGTATAGTTCTCTATTGCTACACATTCCATTGCTTTGCAGGTAGAATATTTCCAGTGGACTGAGTTGCATTGTGTTTGACATGGTTTATGATGGGATTTTGTAACTTTTTCTGCATTTTCTATGTCTCTGCATTGACAATAGGTAGCATGGAGTCCGCGGGGTGTATGAAAATCAGATGCAACCCAAAAAGAGATAAAGAATAAAATCATGTTTTCCTGTCAACAAGACAATGGTGATGGATTTTGTAATGGCGCCATTCCCAGCTGTGTTCACTGATGTTATCTTCCCCAAAAAGTACATTGTTTACGAGGCCCGTGGGTCCAATCTTCCGCCTGACTGGAGAGGATGCTAATAGCTGCCATATTTGTGTTTAAGGACCTACCAAAGATTGAGCTAAGTGTTTTAGTGCAATGAGCCGTGAGGAAGTCGTTTTATATTTAGACTAATCATTTCCTCTTTTAATTTTTTTTTTTTTACATAATCGTCATAAAATCACAAAATTTAATGGATGCAAAATGCCAGGTATAATTGGCGATATGTCCTGTGCCGGAGCACTAAAATTAGCATAAATCATTTGAAATATAATGAACACGATTACGAGGGATGAAAGAAAAAAGAAGTAGAGCAAATAAAAAAACTCAGTTTAGAGGGGATCAGATGGTGAAGATTCCGGGGATGAATATTAATTGTGAATTACAATTGTAAAAGGAGAATTGATATTGGCTCACAATTCAGAGTATGAGCTGTATGAGGCTCTTCTTAAAGGGAACCTGTCATATCGTTTTGTGATATTAAACTGTCCCCAATGTGTTTAAGTGATGCTATGTGCATTGCTAAAAAACATAAATTCCATGTATTTATCTTAAAAAAAGAGTTCCTATGCTGATGTGACTGCACACACACACACACATGGCTTCAGTCATAGGGGAGGTGACTGCACACACACACACACCTGGCTTCAGTCATAGGGGAGGTGACTGCACACACACACACACCTGGCTTCAGTCATAGGGGAGGTGACTGCACACACACACACACCTGGCTTCAAGTCATAGGGGAGGTGACTGCACACACACATACCTGGCTTCAGTCATAGGGGAGGTGACTGCACACATATCCCTGGCTTCAGTCATAGGGGAGGTGACTGCACACACATACCTGGCTTCAGTCACAGGGGAAGTGACTGCACACACACACCTGGCTTCAGTCATAGGGGAGGTGACTGCACACACACATGCGTGGCTTCAGTCATAGGGGAGGTGACTGCCCACACATACCTGCCTTCAGTCATAGGGGGGGTGACTGCACACACATACCTGGCTTCAGTCATAGGGGAGATGACTGCACACACACATACACCTGGCTTCAGTCATAGGGGAGGTGACTGCACATACATACCTGGCTTCAGTCACAGGGGAAGTGACTGCACACACATACACGGCTTCAGTCATAGGGGAGGTGACTGCACACACACACCTGGCTTCAGTCATAGGGGAGGTGACTGGACACACATAACTGGCTTCAGTCATAGGGGAGGTGACTGCACACACATACCTGGCTTCAGTCATAGGGGAGGTGACTGCACACACATACCTGGCTTCAGTCACAAGGGAGGTGACTGCACACACATACCTGGCTGCAGTCATAGGGGAGGTGACTGCACACACACATACCTGGCTTCAGTTATAGCGGAGGTGACTGCACACACACATACCTGGCTTCAGTCATAGGGGAGTGACTGCACACACACACACCTGGCTTCAGTCATAGGGGAGGTGACTGCACACACATACCTGGTTTCAGTCATAGGGGAGGTGACTGCACACACACACACCTGGCTTCAGTCATAGGGGAGGTGACTGCACACACATACCCAGCATCAGTCATAGGGGAGGTGACTGCACACACATACCCGGCTTCAGTGATAGGGGAGGAGACTGCACACACAAATACGAGGATGTCCAAGCTGCCACTCTTGCCATTGACTCCTGTGCCCAGGCCTCGTACCAACCAAGTGCAACATGGACATACAGTTTATCTGTTCTCCATATGTTTGGGATTCTTTTGATTTTCCAGTTGCTGTCTATAATCCTCCAAAAACACATCAGATTTGTTCTCCTTTCCATGTGCTGCTTTTTTAATGTATTTTTTCTAATAAAGGTTTTTTACTTACACACTGATTTTCTGTCTTGAGTATGCCACACTCTATTGTCACCTCTGGGGGTGCTGTGGTCAGAGGGTTTCAGCCTTCCATTATTTGTAGGCCTGTTCCAGAATTCACTTCACTGTTTATCCTATGTGCTTTTTCTGCTTTACTGAAGGGGTTAAGAACCTTTTCAGTGCTGATGAATTATTCTCTTAGCCCTCAGTTGCAGCTTGTAATTGCCCTCCTCTTATGCTATATCTTCCCCCCCTCTGACCTTCTTGAAGATCTTCTGAAACCCTGCTATCATCCCTGCTGCCTTGCTTGGGTTCTCTGTGGGCATCCTTGCTCTTCTGCCCTTTCACTCCCTTTGAGGGAGAGTTGGGACATCTAGGAGAGTGTAATCCAGCACTTTCGCAAGGTACAAGACACAGGAATACACAGCTTCAGGGGTAATCTTGGGACACTTAGCTGTAGAGACAGTTCAGGGGCACACTATCCCAGATTAATTACTGTCATGTTGATTTAACCTGTCTTGTGTAGGCTTGCCCTGTTACAGTTATTGCCCATATCAACCTCACCCCTGGTATCTTGGTGTCACGGGGTGGTATATCAGATAGGGAATCAGGAGGCAAGATGGTAAGATGGGAAAAGGCAAACTGGGGAACTAGTCTGACCCTTAGACTGGAGGTCCCTTGCTCATCCTGATCATGGAATTACCTCTGAAGGCGAGGATGTCCAAGCTGCCACTCTTGCCATTGACTCCTGATCAGCCCTATGCTAAAAGCCCCTATCTCCACCCACAGACCGGGAAAACCCAGCTTCTCCAATGGAAGGGAACAGCAGCACAGCACGTCCTCACTGCACGGGGCCCAAGTAAAAACTGAACTCTATCTGCAACACCTGGTGGAGGAATGTGCAACTGCTTCAAGGCTGAGGGAGTGGAGATCTGAATTCTATGACATACCCCTCCACCTGCACCTCCAACTACAGAACCGGACACAGCAGCTTTCTGTCATTAACTCTGGATGTGCCAAAGGAAACAAACTCAGATTTAAATTAAAGCAGCAACACACATGAACTGCAAAACAGTCAACATGTGACACTTAGGAGGTACAGGAAACTCTTAACAGCCGATCAGGTAGCAAGGCCCGAGAAGTCATCATCTGGTCCTCCGGTCAGGGATTCTCCTATCTGTACAGGTGCCTTTAGGTACTGTGCAGTTGGAGTCCTAGTCTGTACAGGTACCAGCAGGGTGGAGATTTGGCTGCAGAATCCTTATAATCTATGCTACCTACCCATCACTAGCATGACACTTTCTCTACTAAAGAGCTCTGGATTTTCCTCCTGTTCATTTGTCTTACCATGAGCCCAGCAGATTTCGCATGAGTTACTCCACAATGACTTACCGTAAGTTGTACTAATACTTCATGCTCTGCCCTAAATTTGGACTAAGATGTCGCCACGTTCACAGTGGATAAGTACCAACCTGTTGGAATAGATAAAATAAAATAATACCGTCCGCCATGAACTGAACAGAGACAAAAAAGCTGCAAATCCACTGGAGCCGACCCTGGAAGCAGAAAATTAAATTAGAAAATATCAGATAACTTTAGGATAATTGTCCTGAATGGGAAAGAAAATGGTCTGCATTTGTCTCCAAGGCCGGGTTAATGTGTCGGAAGTACATAAAATTGGGAATTATTATTGTGATATGATCTGTGCAAATTGTCATTTTCAACTGTAAGGGATTGAGTTAGGTAAAATGAAGCGGCGCTGTTTAATCAGTCATTGTTAAAAGGGTGTTTAATAGCTCAAAATTCAAGGTAGAGCAGCTATAAAGAAGCCAGTAAGGACAGGAGCGCAAATTATCTGCTGGAGGTTTTATTATTTCACAAAATTGTCACACTTTAAATTGCCATGGACTGAGGCGAGAAGGATCAAGGTAATCTTGTTAGTACACACATACATCAAGATACGAGGTTAGAAGACATTCCACTCAAAAGATTCAATTCACAGATAAGATTAGACAGAAATCTTATAAAACACCTGTATTACTGCCCCTATATACAAGAATATAACTACTATAATACTGCCCCTATATACAAGAATATAACTACTATAATACTGCTCCTATGTACAAGAATATAACTACTATAATACTGCTCCTATGTACAAGAATATAACTACTATATTACTGCCCCTATATACAAGAATATAACTACTATAACACTGTCCCTATGTACAAGAATATAACTACTATAATACTGCTCCTATGTACAAGAATATAACTACTATAATACTGCTCCTATGTACAATAATATAACTACTATAATACTGCCCCTATGTACAAGAATATAACTACTATAATACTGCTCCTATGTACAAGAATATAACTACTATAATACTACTCCTATATAAAAGAATATAACTACTATAATACTGCTCCTATGTACAAGAATATAACTGATATAATACTGCCCCTATATACAAGAATATATCTACTATAATACTGCTCCTATGTACAAGAATATAACTACTATAATACTGCTCCTATGTACAAGAATATAACTACTATAATACTGCCCCTATGTACAAGACTATAACTACTATAATACTGCTCCTATGTACAAGAATATAACTGATATAATACTGCCCCTATGTACAAGAATATAACTGATATAATACTGCCCCTATGTACAAGAATATAACTACTATAATAATACTCCTATATACAAGAATATAACTACTATAACACTGTCCCTATGTACAAGAATATAACTACTATAATACTGCTCCTATATACAAGAATATAACTACTATAACACTGTCCCTATGTACAAGAATATAACTACTATAATACTGCTCCTATATACAAGAATATAACTACTATAATACTGCCCCTATGTACAAGAATATAACTGATATAATACTGCCCCTATGTACAAGAATATAACTACTATAATACTGCTCCTATGTACAAGAATATAACTACTATAATACTACTCCTATATACAAGAATATAACTACTATAACACTGTCCCTATGTACAAGAATATAACTACTATAATACTGCCACTATGTACAAGAATATAACTACTATAATACTGCTCCTATATACAAGAATATAACTACTATAATACTGCCCCTATGTACAAGAATATAACTACTATAATACTGCTCCTATGTACAAGAATATAACTACTATAATACTGCTCCTATATACAAGAATATAACTACTATAATACTGCTTCTATGTACAAGAATATAACTACTATAATACTGCTCCTATATACAAGAATATAACTACTATAATACTGCCCCTATATACAAGAATATAACTACTATAATACTACCCCTATATACAAGAATATAACTACTATAACACTGTCCCTATGTACAAGAATATAACTACTATAATACTGCCCCCTATATACAAGAATATAACTACTATAACACTGTCCCTATGTACAAGAATATAACTACTATAATACTGCTTCTATGTACAAGAATATAACTACTATAATACTGCTCCTATATACAAGAATATAACTACTATAATACTGCCCCTATATACAAGAATATAACTACTATAATACTACCCCTATATACAAGAATATAACTACTATAACACTGTCCCTATGTACAAGAATATAACTACTATAATACTACCCCTATATACAAGAATATAACTACTATAACACTGTCCCTATGTACAAGAATATAACTACTATAATACTGCTCCTATGTACAAGAATACAACTACTATAACACTGCCCCTATGTACAAGAATATAACTACTATAATACTGCTCCTATGTACAAGAATATAACTACTATAATACTGCTCCTATGTACAAGAATATAACTACTATAATACTGCTCCTATATACAAGAATATAAATACTATAATACTGCTCCTATGTAAAGAATATAACTACTATAATACTGCCCTATGTACAAGAATATAAGTACTATAATACTGCTCCTATGTACAAGAATATAACTACTATAATACTGCCCCTATGATACAAGAATATACTACTATAATACTGTCCCTATGTACAAGAATATAACTACTATAATACTGTTCCTATGTACAAGAATATAACTACTATAATACTGCTCCTATATACAAGAATATAACTACTAGTAATACTGCCTCTATGTACAAGAATATAACTACTATAATACTGCTCCTATATACAAGAATATAACTACTATAATACTGCCCTATGTACAAGAATATAACTATATAATACTGCTCCTATTACAAGAATATAACTACTATAATACTGCCCTATGTACAAGATATAACTACTATAATACTGCTCCTATGTACAAGAATATAACTACTATAATACTGCCCCTATGTACAAGAATATAACTACTATAATACTGCCCTATGTACAAGAATATAACTACTATAATACAGCCCCTATGTACAAGAATATAACTACTATAATACTGCCCCTATGTACAAGAATATAACTACTATAATACTGCCCCTATGTACAAGAATATAACACTAATGCTATTAAAAATTAACTACTAATAATACTGCCCCTATGTACAAGAATATAACTACTATAATACTGCCCTCATGATGTACAAGAATACTGAACAATATAATATATATCTCCTATGTACAAGAATATAACTACTATAATACTACCCCTATGTACAAAAATGTAACTACTATAATACTGCTCCTATATACAATAATATAGCTACTATATTATTGAAAATTGAAAATTATTAGTATTTTTTCTACATATTTTAAACAAAATACATTTTATGGAGAAAATATTGCACAAAAAATATCATTCTGCTTAACCTGATTGTGTGTTTTAGCCACATTTTATACCTTTTTAAAAGTGTCAGTTGTAAATTATTGCAGATTTATTAATGATGTGTACCATAGTTATTAAATGCAAAAGCTTGATGTAAAGTAAGTGAACCAATAGGTGATGTAAGGAGGAAGTTTGTCATACATCATTGGTGTGATAAATCATGAGCAGCTTCTTCCCATCAACTACAGAACACTGTTGAGTCATTTTGAATGTGTAATTGTTTTGAGAATTTTATCTTATTTAAAGGGAATCACAGAATGACTGATCAAACCAAGCACAGGTGCTCGGTGCATAATGGTACAGCCAATGTCACCCTGTGGACTAGGGAGCATCCGGATACAATGCGTAACAGTGGCTCACAGATCAACAGTGTCCGGCGCACTACACACAACAACAGACAAAGGAAACACCGGACGTGGGGACAAATACAACCAGAGCCCTACTCATAGGGCACAGGGGAAAGGAGACCTCCTGCACTCACCTGTGGCTGAGCCCTGATCTCCCTATCATCCCTATGTGGGTTCTTTCACCCCATCGCCAAGCAGGATACCGAGTCCCTCTCTGGCCCTAATGTTTATCCTCAATAGGGATATGGCCAGCAGGAGCACTAATCCCAACCACTGTACTAAAATCAACAAGAGGGGAAGGAAAGACAACATAATTTCACGCCTGCTGCAACACTCTTAGGCAGCAAACAGCTTAGCAATGGCCAGTTTCTCCACAGTAGCTCCTTCACCTAAGGTAGCTAGGCCAGTAATGGAGTTCAATCACTAGCAAGGAGTGTTGGACCATGTGATCATATAAAGGAAATGGGAGTGATCACAAAGTAGCCAGAGAAGTAAGGAGCATTGCAGCAACAGAAACTGACATGAACTCCTACATGGTCAAAGGAAAAAACACATTTAAAATGCAGTCTCAATACGGGAAGGAGACACAGGCCCCAAACATGTCACAAGTCTCCAAAGTAAGAGAGACTATCATTAAAGTGCACCTTCCCACCTGCTTGTTCTCCCACTATCTCCATGTAATCCTCTTTGGTTGATAGTTCTGGGATAAAGAAGGGCGAAGAGCAGGTGGGAAGATGCATTTAATTGTGTGGTCGCACCATGATGCACCGAGCGCCTGTGCTTGGTTTGAACAGTCGGAGTCCCTTTAAGAGATTGATTCATTTTACAGATGTGCAGTAACTTTGATAACTAAGAGTTCTTAGTGGGATGACTGTATTTACAAACAAGTTTGTCGTTTCCAAGAATTCCACTGCAACGTCTTGTCTTTATGTTTCGATGCTGAGGATCCTCCACATCCCAATCTGCACAAATCAATTCATTTAGTCCATGGGATAATTCTATTAGCGGTAATATGCTATAAAAAAGCATCTTGTTGTAAAGTGCACTCATGGCATAAAGTACATTTGTTAGAAGCAAATATTGCTGCCAGTTTCGCTTAATAAAATCTTTCCGTCCAGATTGGTCTTGCTGGTAATATATTCTACAGTAACGTTGTTAGCGATACATTCCTGCCGCATAGCCAAGACGCTCTAACAAGGTTAAGTGGAATGCGTTGTGTTCTCGATTTCATGAAATGTAATTATACAGCAGTTGCAGCAGAATAATGGTATCTCTGACACCTTCCACATGTTCTATGGAGAAAATAAGTTTTGCTTCTCTTCTGGAATGTTTAAGTTGTCAGATCTCTCCAGGTAAAAAGAAAATATAAGATTCAGACATTCTACTTTTATTAGTAGTCGCTCATCTACAGTCCATGCAATCCTCGATGGGGACAGACATTGCCACCTTTAATTCAGTTTTTTGGCTCAATGAGATTTTTCTCTCGTCAATAGGAGACTTGTGACATCCCTGGATTGTAAAGTGATGCATTTCGTTTGGATCAGCAAGGATTAATGCAATTTTCCTTGCTGGTAGCGCCAGGGTAATCCATTGCAACGGTTTGTGACCACTCCCTCTCACTTTAAGTAGTCATATGATCCATCACCCCATGCCGGGAATAGATTCTGTCTTTACTGACCACCATGGAGTGAGGAGTGTCTTGCTGCTGCTGCTTCAGTTCAGCTGTTGGAGTCATGTAGTCTACAGTCATGATGTTTTGCTGCAGGTATCAATTTTGTTGTATCCTTTTGTGTTGTTCCCCAGGTTGTCTACCTTCTTCTATGTTTTATTACATTAGTGTGACGTCTAGTGCTCTACCACCTAACCAGGGTTAAGGTGATAGCTAGGGACCAGGTACGTGATGGCGACGGGGGAAGGACCCGCTTAGGGATGTTAGGGGAGCTCAGGGGCAGGCACAGATTAGTGTCTCCTGCTTCCTATTCAAGTTCTTTCTCTCCCTTTTCCATTATAGTTGTACCTGTGCATTGGACATCCCTTAGTCCAAATATGACGGATTTACAATCTAATCAATATAAGAAGAAATCATATCAGTCTATATTTGGACTGTGGGAAGAAGATCTACCCCTGTTTCCCTGAAAATAGGACCTACTCCAAATATAATCCTTAGCATGAGTTCTCAGGATATTTGAGGAGGCTTAAAATATAAGCCTTACTCCAAAGATAAGCCTTAGTTACATTAAATATAAACAAAATCAATTTAAATAGTGTCCAGGCAGCTATAAATGTAAGAAAGTAAGAACAACTGACAATAGAATGCAGCAGGACAGATAGACGCTTCACCAAGGAAAACAGACACCCCCAAAAATGAATCAGACTCCAAAGACCCCAAAGGTCTGAAAATGGTGATCAGAGCACGATAACCCCAGTCATCAGATTACAAGGGAAACGTTACACAGTGCAAGTGTGGATCCGGTCACAACACGGATTACCTGAGCGGGAGGACCTGTTCTGTGGATGGGTCACTCTCAGGAGAGATAAAGCTTTGCTTTGGTTTTGGTCATAACTATATTTGAATAAATGTTGATTTTTTTTTGTTCTTCAAAATCAATGTAAATTGTTGTCCTTGGTAAAAGAAGATATCTCATGACGATAAGCCCTGATGCATTTTTTGTAGCAAAAATTAATATAAGACCCCGTCTTATTTTCGGGGAAACACAGTAGAAGGTAGAACATGAGGGCCCAGACTCATCACAGCTTTTACTAAGTAAAAGTAAGTAAAAGGTAAGTTGCTCAGTGTGACATCTCACCGGCGCTCCCGCGATCCCGGCAATATCGCCGGCGATATGTCCCTGTGTGACGGTACCTTAAAGGGACACTGTCAGGTCATTTTTCAGTATGATGCTAATATTACCCTTGAATAGGAATTGGGCAGAGCTTTTAAAAACATGTAAAATCATTATTCTACCCTTTGTAGTTTCCATGTTGTCACCATTTTCAGACCCTGCAGGCAGTTGATACATCAGTCTTCTCGATTATAAGCATAGATGATTAGTCCAGCTGTGTTAAACTGTCATGTAATTATGCACTCCCTCTCAGCAGCTTCCTCCTCCCTCTTAGCAGTTCTCTCCTTCCTTATCCCTCCTCCTCCCTCTCAGCATATCTCTCCTCCCTCTCCTCCCTCTCAGCAGCTCCCTCCTCCTCTCTCTAGAAGCTCCCTCCTCCCTTCTCCTCCCTCTCAGCAGCTCCCTCCTCCCTCCTCCCTCTTAGCAGCTCCCTCCTCCCTCCTCCTCCCTCTCAGCAGCTCCTCCTCCTCCCCTCCTCTCACAGCTCCCCCTCCCTCCTCCTCCCTTCTTAGCAGCTCCCTCCTCCCTCCTCCTCCCTCTTAGCAGCTCCCTCCTCCTCCCTCCTCCTCCCTCTCAAGCCCCTCCCTCCTCCTCCCTCTCAGCAGCTCCCTCCCCTCTCCTCCCTCTCAGCAGCTCCTCCTCCTTCTCCTCCCTCTCAGCAGCTCCTCTCCCTCCCTCCTCTCAGCATTCCCTCCCTCTCAGCAGCTCCCTCCTCCCTCCTCCTCCCTCTCAGCAGCTCCCTCCTCCCTCTCCTCCTCTCAGCAGTCCCTCCTGCCTTCTCCTCCTCTCAGCAGCTCTCTCCTTCCCCTTCCTCCTTTTGCTCTCAGTGTAGTGTCAGGTTTCAGTTGCCATTAGGAGCTTCTGTTCTGTTGAGGAAACGGAGGGAGAGAACTATTGCAAGTGTGCCT
Source organism: Allobates femoralis (assembly GCA_033576535.1). Taxonomy (NCBI): domain Eukaryota; kingdom Metazoa; phylum Chordata; class Amphibia; order Anura; family Aromobatidae; genus Allobates; species Allobates femoralis. The sequence continues at coordinate 148,396,891 of JARQOC010000007.1, forward strand.
TACATGTTTTGGACTCCATTTGTTTCTCTAAGCAGGAATCCCTGCGGTGAGAGATTCTGTGATTTATTTGACATCTTGGCTTTGCTGCAAAGAGAGCAGAGAGGAGAATACAGCACCCCCTACTGATCTCCTGGGCAGTGATGTGAATATGTAACATGCATATTCATTGTATGGGGAGTTGACAGCAGAGAACTAAGTGATCACTCACTGTGAGTGACAGATGGAATGAATCTCTTTATTTGAAGATTACAGAAGATAGGAGGGGGAATATAAATAAAAGAAATACTTCAATAGAGAGAACTTAGAGGGAGGAATTAGAAAATGATAGCAGGTATATATGGATTTTTGACCTGACAGATTCTCTTTAATAGTAATAGTCTTTTCATATGGGCCAAAGAGATCTTTAGTGCACATTGAATATTTGGGGTAGAAATTTTCTGCACCAAATTTGTATCTCCTGGCAGGAAAAACGCTCCAAAAAAACAACATGTTTTTTGTTTGTTTTTCTCTGTGGTATTTATAATGAAATCAATGGGTGAAAAACACAACATACACACACCAAGAATTGACCTGCTGCAGATTTATTTCTGCACCAAAGCAATATGTGCACAACACTTCAGAATTCTCATTGACTTTGCTGAATAAGGATAGGCATGCAGAGTTGTGACACATCTGCACCCAAAAACACATCACAAACGCACTGTGTGCACACAGCCTTTGGGTCCTCCTATGCTTCAGTACCTTGGTGTCTTTGCAACCCCTGTGTTCTCTATATTTTTGTTTCTTGCAATAGGGCTCATTAATATTTTTGCACTATTTACCTTCTATAGCGGGGGTGGGGAACCTTTCTCTGCCAAGGGTCATTTGGAAATTTCTTTTCTCCTTTGGGGGCCGCACAAAATTATCAACTTAAAAATTCCCCTGCTATGTTTGGGAAAAAAGTCACCTAACCCCCATTGTGGTGGCTGGGGCGGCTTCTCTTTGGCGTGCTGTGATGTTAGGTGATATTGATCATGCTGCTTCTCAACTGCTTTTCCAGGTTTGCCAGGTCCATAGACATCACAGAAGAAGCTGGGGCATATAAGGCACCGGGGAGGCTGAGGCTGGGGCATAGAGATCACTGGGGAGGCTGAGGCTGGGGCATAGAGATCACTGGGGAGGCTGAGGCATAGAGATCACTGGGGAGGCTGAGGCTGGGGCATAGAGATCACTGGGGAGGCTGAGGCTGGGGCATAGAGATCACTGGGAGGCTGAGGCATAGAGATCACTGGGGAGGCTGAGGCTGGGGCATAGCCATCACTGGGGAGGCTGAGGCTCGGGCATAGCCATCACTGGGGAGGCTGAGGCTGGGGCATAGACATCACTGGGGAGGCTGAGGCTGGGGCATAGCCATCACTGGGGAGGATGGGGCTGGTGCATATACAGCACTGGGGAGGATGAGGCTGGGGCATAGCCATCACTGGGGAGGATGGGGCTGGGCATAGACATCACTGGGGAGGATGAGGCTGGGCATAGACATCACTGGGGAGGATGGGGCTGGGCATAGACATCACTGGGGAGGATGAGGCTGGGCATAGACATCACTGGGGAGGATGAGGCTGGGGCATAGCCATCACTGGGGAGGATGGGGCTGGGCATAGACATCACTGGGGAGGATGAGGCTGGGCATAGACATCACTGGGGAGGATGAGGCTAGGCATAGACATGACTGGGAGGATGAGGCTGGGGCATAGCCATCACTGGGGAGGATGAGGCTGGTGCATATACAGCACTGGGGAGGATGAGGCTGGGGCATGGACATCACTGGGGAGGATGGGGCTGGGCATAGACATCACTGGAGAGGATGAGGCTGGGCATAGACATCACTGGGGAGGATGAGGCTGGGGCATAGACATGACTGGGGAGGCTAAGGCTGGGGCAAAGACATGACTGGGGAGGATGAGGCTGGGCATAGACATCACTGGGGAGGCTGAGGCTGGGGCATAGCCAATAATGGGGAGTATGAGGCTGGCCATAGACATCACTGGGGAGGATGAGGCTGGGGCATAGCCATCACTGGGGAGGATGAGGCTGGGGCATAGCCATCTATGGGGAGGATGAGGCTGGGGCATAGCCATCACTGGGGAGGATGAGGCTGGGGCATAGCCATCACTGGGGAGGGTGAGGCTGGGGCATAGCCATCTATGGGAAGGATGAGGCTGGGGCATAGCCATCACTGGGGAGGATGAGGCTGGGGCATAGCCATCACTGGGGAGGCTGAGGCTGGGGCATAGTCATCACTGGGGAGGATGAGGCTGGTGCATATACAGCACTGGGGAGGATGAGGCTGGGGCATAGACATCACTGGGGAGGATGGGGCTGGGCATAGACATCACTGGGGAGGATGAGGCTGGGCATAGACATCACTGGGGAGGATGAGGCTGGGGCATAGACATGACTGGGGAGGCTAAGGCTGGGTCAAAGACATGACTAGGGAGGATGAGGCTGGGCATAGACATCACTGGGGAGGCTGAGGTTGGGGCATAGCCAATAATGGGGAGGATGAGGCTGGCCATAGACATCACTGGGGAGGATGAGGCTGGGGCATAGCCATCACTGGGGAGGATGAGGCTGGGGCATATACATCACTGGGGAGGATGAGGCTGGGGCATAGCCATCACTGGGGAGGATGAGGCTGGGGCATAGCCATCAATGGGGAGGATGAGGCTGGGGCATAGCCATCACTGGGGAGGATGAGGCTGGGGCATAGCCATCACTGGGGAGGCTGAGGCTGGGGCATAGACAGCACTGGTGAGGATGAGGCTGGGCATAGACATCACTGGGGAGGATGAGGCTGGGGCATATATAGCACTGGTGAGGATGAGGCTGGGCATAGCCATCACTGGGGAGGCTGAGGCTGGGGCAAAGACATGACTAGGGAGGCTAAGGCTGGGGCAAAGACATGACTAGGGAGGCTAAGGCTGGGGCAAAGACATGACTAGGGAAGCTAAGGCTGGGGCAAAGACATGACTAGGGAGGCTGAGGCTGGGGCATCACTGGGGCTGGATTTAAAAGGGAGGCAGTTGGAAAAAAAGGGCCAGCCAGCCCAATTTTTTGCAATCCCCAGCAATCTGTTCAGGGGCCACAGAAAAGGTCATCATGGTCTGCATGTGGCCCTGGGGCCTGAAGTTCCAAGCCCCTGCTCTATAGCCTGTACTTTCATTCTGTGATGCAGAATGAGACAAAATGGTATGGTCTCACTGTCTGCATTTCCAGTACGTGGAGGCCGCTGCAGCTGTTACCAAGTGTTAGTACAGTGGTTTGTACAGTGGTTTGTACAGTGGTTTGTGCAGTGGTTTGTACAGTGGTTTTTACAGTGGTTGCTGTGACTTACACAACCCACTCTGGTGAACAAGTTTTTGCGTTTGGGGTTTTCTCCACTGTCTTCACAGACCCTATTGCACTTGTATTTTCCTCATCTGGATGAGTTAACTGAGAATCCATCAGTGAGCGTGCTCCGATGGTCTGACCGGTAGTTTGTAACTCATCTTAATTTCTCCCGAGCTTCTCTCAGCTGATTTATGGACAAAGACAACATGAAAGATGAATGTGCAGGGGAACAAACAGATTGTAAAAACTAATCAGTGAAAAAGTGGCAATGAAATCCGATTATAAAGATGATTTTTTTTTTTCGTTTTCAACAGTAATTGCATATGCACCGGACATTAGAAGGGATTTAATGGAAAGGGGGTGTGAGGTATGAGTGACAATTTACTCCTAATATCCAAAAATGAGGTGCATAAAAAAAGCCAATAAAAGGTGCAGAGGTCAGAGTGAATGTCTGTCTGCACCTCGGAGGACTCATGGTGCCACCACCGCGCCTAGACAGGAGCTTTGTCTTCCCTTAAAGAAAACTTTAGTATTTCTTCTGAATTTATTTCTGTTACTTTCAAAGATTTTTCAATCCAAACCTTTATCCACGAAAGATTTGTAATCTAATTATGTGTAATTTCCCAACGGTGTCAGGAATGACGGGGTGAGAAGTGTTTCCACACTACAAAGATTGACTTTCTCCGGTGTCGTTTTGCCTCTGCCGCTGGAAGGAAAGGTTTGTGTTTTTTTTGCTTTTTTTTGTTAAATCTACAATTTTTTGTCAGCGTGAAGAAAGATGAATTTGTTCTCGAGCGATGTCAGCAATTCATCTAAATTCTACTTTGTCACCGCAGCCCTGTGGGACGTAATATGAAGTGAGTTTGCGCAAAGTCAGTAATATAGCTGCCAGAATAGATTCCAGCTCTCATTTTTATGAGTATTGTCTACACAGTAGGACACTAAATTACCAGAATCGGTGAATTCACTTTGCCGAGTAGGAATTGTGCGGCCAATATCGGCTTCATGTTGTCGCTGTGACTGTTTTCCAACCCAATATGTGATTGAGTGAGACACAAGATGGGTTAGAAACTCAATAGTGAATGTATAGGAATGTTTCCTGGGAGATCGTCTATATACCTCCCATAGTTCTTCATTCACACTTGTACTTGTTTTGCTTTTTTGTTTCAGTCTAACTTAAATTAATGTAATTTTTTGTTAATTTGTTCCACTGATTTATCTGTAAGAAATTTATTTAATTTATTTTTTTATTTTCACAGATCAAGTTTCTTTCCCCTTCTAATAGCACTCTTATATTTATCGTAACTTACCGAATATTAAAAGAAAAAAAATAATCAATTGTTTTCTGGCTCTGCTCACTGTATGTTAACATGTATATGTTACATTTATTCTGGTCAGTGTGGATGATGTGATACCAAATTTACATCATTTTTGTTATACTTACTAAAAAAATATTTATGACGCTGTAATCTGAGACCCGGTGGTGTAGCTAGAGTCCGAGGCAAGATTTGATCTATCCCCCCCCCCATTCCCCTTTCCCACCCACATGTTGGTCAGATGACGGTCCCTTGTACCTTTCTAAATGAAAACACACATGTTGCTCACCCTTCATTGTGTTGTGATGCTTCTTATTCTGGGCTGCTTCCAGGTATATATGTCCTCCATCCTGGTATATATGGTCCTCATCCTGCTATATATGTTCCTCATCCTGATATGTAATCATTGCTTATTTCCTCATAATCCTGGTATATATGCCCTCCATCCTGGTATATATGGTCCTCATCCTGCTATTATGTCCCATCCTGGTATGTATGTCCCCATCCTGGTATATATGTCTCCCATCCTGGTATCTATGGCCCCAATCCTGGTACATATATTCCCCATCCTCGTATATATGTTCCCCATCCTGTATATATGTCCCCATTTTGGTACATATGTTTCCCATGCTGCTATATATTTCCCCATCCAGGTATATATTGTGTTTTTCCAAAAATAGACCTCCCCCCCCTATCAAATAAAGCCCTACTGCAGGGGGGGTGAGATGGAACAGGTACTGCAGGCAGAAGCAGGCTGGAGTGGCGGCCCGTGGTCACGTGGGCCCGCTCATTAAGTTCATGTAATATTCACTGCATCCCCCTGTCCATCACCAAAACTCTGAGGTGGGCAGAGGGGTGCATATTATACAAGCCTAAATATACTCACCCCCACCTTCCTGGATATGGCCCCCCTTGCTGGCGCACACACAAAGGTAATAAACGTTACTCCCCCTCTGTAGCTCCCTGCTCCCAGCTCAGCGGTGTCTTCCTGTCTGTGTCTGGCATCTGATCATGTAAGCGGCACAGCACAGTGACGTCATTGCTGTGCTCCCCAGTCACATGATCTGATCCACGGGACGCAGGAAGACACCGCTGAGCTGAGAGCTGGGAGCTACGGAGGGGGAGTAACGTTTATTACCTTTGTGTGTGCGCCAGCAAGGGGGTCCATATAGCTTGACAGAAGGGCCATGTGCAGGATGGGGGATCATATCCAGGATGAGGGGCATATATACCAGGAAGATACCATGGGGATGGGTGCCCATATATAACAATGGGATGGGGCTCCTATATACCATGAAGATAGGGGATTATATATACCACAATTTTCTGAGATAATGTCCTTTGGGTTTTCATTGGCTGTAAGACATAATCATCACCATTAACAGAAATAAACACTTGAAATAGATCCCTCTGTGTGTAATGGCGCTATATAATATATGGGTTTCATTTATGTATTGATTATTGAAATAAATGAACTTTTTGATGATTTTCTAATTCATTGAGATGCAGCTGAAGGTTACAGTGAACAAATTAATAATGACAAACTAGTACAGAGGATGGAGACTCAGCAGCAGCAGGGAGGCAGAGCTCTTAGAAGCTGTCACTTAGACTTCACAGGCTTACATTGTGTTATTATTATCTATAGTAGTAAATACCTCCCATAAATGTTCTATAGAATGAACAGACAGAAGATATTTAGACTTCTCTGGAGAATCCATGATGTGATTGGACAGTCCGTGATAATTAAAGCAGCTTCATGTTATCTTTTATTTATTTCTTTACAGTTTTATTTTATGTTTTGTGACAGATGGGATTAGGATATTATTAAAATCTGTCGACTTCTCATTATTTTGCAGTTTGTCTTAATGCAATAATAGATCTCTGGACTCCGTTTACGACCCTGCCTATAGGCAATAATAATTAACTCACACCAAGAATATTAATTGAAGGAAAGGTCAGCACTACAAAGCCATGATTATCTGTGGATTTATAACGGACCTGACTTGTGTCCCTCAGGAAAGTTAATTACTTCACTTATTACATTACTCTCTTATATACTAGCTGTCAAGGTAACAGTGTACTTTCTGGAAGAATATGGACAATTCTAGGTGTGATTCTTCTACACTGCACATACCATCAGGGTCACCATTTCTGGTGTATGGGGCCCAGGGAAGAGGGGGGTCCAGGCCCCAAGGAAATTAGTTAACACTTTTTTAAGCCTAGGTGCCTGGGCCCACCTCTTCACCTTTATTGTATATACAGTGCACAGCAGTCTCTATTGTATATACAGCCAGCAGCAGTCTCTATGATGTATACAGCCAGCAGTAGTCTCTATTGTGTATACAGCCAGCAGCAGTCTCTATTGTACATACAGTCCGCCTCAGTCTCTATCGTGTATACAGTCAGCAGCAGTGTCTATTGTGTATACAGCCAGTAGCATTTTCTATTGTGTATACAGCCCACAGCAGTCTCTATTGGGTATACAGCCAGCAGCAGTCTATTGTACATACAGTCCACCTCAGTCTCTATTGTGTATAGTCAGCAGTACTGTCTATTGTGTATACAGCTAGTAGACGTTTCTATTGTGTATGCAGCCCATAGCAGTCTCTATTGTGTATACAGCCCACAGCAGTCTCTATTATGAATTAAGCCTGCACCAGTCTCTTGTGTATACAGCCTGCAGCAGTCTCTTTAATATGTATATATGCATATACAGCCTGTGTCTTCACATATACAGCAGTTTTTCCAAGAGTGGGCAGTGGAACGCTAGAATGTTCAAGTGGTGGAGACAGAACTGGGATGTAGGCAGAGCTGGGGTGGAGGCTGGGTGGATTCTCAATGGGGCCTGAAAATTTTGCCAGTGAGGGGCCTTGAAATTCCTGGTGGCAGCCCTGCATACCATGAAACTCTTGGCCTCAGTGCAAAATTGCAATGGCCCAAACCCACCATGCACAATTTCTGATATTTGCATCTTATGTGGACCCTTGGGCTCCATGGAGGGGATGTGGCTGCTGTATCTGCAACTGCTTCTTAATGGCAAATTCAGTCCCAGTATCAAATTATTGGAATATCGGCACTAAGTGGGGAAAAGATCAATAAAGTTATTGGAGATTATCTGCAAACAATCTATGGCTATATAAATTACTATAGATTTTTTAATAATCCCATTCTGTAAAATAGATGTCATGCTGAAGGATGTGGATCCACTGTGCCACAGAACCGAGCTCACCGTGCAGGAGCGTAACTAAGTAACTACCTTGTTTTCACTAGAGCTGTTGATGGTGAGGTTAGGCTTAAGAAGGAAAGTAACCGCCAGCTGCCACTCCAGGGGAACTGCCAGCACCATAGCTGCTGACCCCAGTTATAGGACATGCAAGCATGGACACAGGTGAAGTCAGGATGGCTGGAACAGGCAGGGAGACTAGTACCAACAACAACGGCAGGTGCTGGTAGGAACGGCAGGTTGTGGCAGGTACAGGAATGCAAGGTGGGCACTAGAACACAGCTATGGGTTAGCAGGTACAGGTACTGGACACATTATACAGAGACCAGGACCTGACAACTAGCAAGACTGTCTCTAGCAGTAATGTTACATTGCTCAGGTGCCTTAAGCACCTAGTGTCCTTCAGCCATTGGCTGAGTACAGATACAGAGTGCACACATTGCCCCTTTAAGAGGCAGCAAGTATGCGCGCTCATGCCCTAAGTGCACTCTTGGAGGACCGGTGCAACATATGCAGGTATAGGGAGCAAAAAGCAAGAGTTGGGAAAGAGACAGATGCCCCAGGGTGGACAGAGGGAGTGAGCGCACCGGCAACCCTGCTGCAGGGTCATCAACGCTATGATTAAAATAGAGAAAGCCTCCATAGACAAAGTACTTCCAAGACTTACCCAGTCACAAATATTGAGATTAGTTTATTTTTCTTAGGTAAGTAAAATAGATGAAGATTAAAGGGGTTACTCCCAACTCAGCAGGTTATCTGTAGGTGATAACTTGCTGATTGCTGGGGGTCCACATCAAACCTGAGTGTTATGTACATGTGTGATCTTATGTGGATAAAAAGGGAAGTAAAGCCTATCTCATAGCTGCCACCTACAACCTAACTGGTTCCTGTACAGACTAGTATCCCTAGCTTCACACACACAAATGGTTCTGCACGACTGAATAATCCCTAGCTGCATACGAATGTGAAGATAAGAACAGAGAGGGGGTGCAATTTGAAATACCTGGGTATTGGGTTTATAACTAATAAAGGGGTCGAGGGGACACTCACCTATTGAGATTGTGCACTCCTGTACAACCCCAGTTGTAATGCGTTGGTGGGGGGAGCAGAATTGCTGCTGGATAGGATTTACGGGGACCACCGCTCCCCACTGCGCAGCTCCCATGTCTCTTCCGGATAAAGTCACGTGACCCGAGCTCGCCGAAACTACGTCACACAGGTCCTCAACGTGGTGCCTGGTTCCGGGCGATGCCTGGTCCTTTAGACAACTCTGCCCAAAGATATTACAACCCGTAGCTGCTCCTGCCACTGGTGCCTCAGTAAGGGAAAGGGAATACAGGAAAATTGGGTAGCGGCCTATTGGACGCTGGGCTGGGGGATAGATATTAGACTAAGGTTTTAAAGCATAACAAAACCTTTATTGCCCTTTGTACATTCACTACGCATTTTGACAGTAAGTCCCCGTCTTCATCAGGTGATACCACATGATGAACACAGAGATATCTATCCCCACCCCAGCGCTCCAATACACCGCTACTACAGTTTGCCTATAGCTGCATGAGAAGATACCCACAACCTGGACAAGTCTGCCTAAAAGGCCGACGGGTTGTATCATGTTACTCCTATGGAAATAGAGGGACGTTTTCGAAACACTACAAACTAAGATAAAACAGTGCAGAGATAGACAAGGACCTAAAGTGAAGAAACATAAAACCCATGTACAAATGGATAAAAGAGAAATAATAAATGTCAACAATGGTAAACTCCTAACAGCCTAACAGAAAACAAGAGGTGGATGTAGGAGAGGCAAAAGAAAATACAGAAAAAAACAACACTCTTTGCCTAAATTTCCAAACTGCAGGACTGGAACACTTTACTAGAGATTCACATAAAAATATAGGCAGCAGAGAATGGCTGGAATAAGAAAGTATAAATAGCCCCACCTGGGATGTGATAGGACAGAGACAATGAGCAAAGAAGAACACCTGATAACTGTACACCATAGGAAGAGCAGCAAGGTAAAAGTAAATAGATCATCAGCAGTTGGTAGGGAATGATGAGGTTGTGGTTCAACACATAAGGAACCTAACTATGCAGCACAAGGTCAATGGATCAAGTCCTGAGGATGGGATTCATGAATACTGCTAGAATAGGCATGCTGTCTTTAGTAGTCACATAATTAATGAATGCAGTAGTTCTGAGCACTTGTGATCACTTTTTCTGAGGCGATTCCAGTGGTCAGCAGACTCCTGTATTTATTTTGAAAGATATCACCTATGTTGTGGAAAAGTGCTAACTTGCCAAATTGAGAAAACCACTTTAATAATCCTTTTATCTGTTACGTGCAGATCAGGCAAAATTCATATTTGCTGTTTAGCTCAGATTTCCCTGAGATATTAAATTTGCAGAGAAGTTATCCTTTGCAAATTCAGTGTCTATTTTTACTCTCTGGGGTCTCTAAAGACCCCGGAGCATAATAAGCATGAAATTTATAAAATAAAAAAAAATCCTTATACTCACCTCTGGGGATCCTCGCCTGTCCGATCCTCGTCACATCTTCTGATCGCTTGTGCTGAATCCCACAGTCTAGGCGGAGACTTCTGGCTCATCAGAGGTAATGCAAAACAGTGCAATAATAAAGTACTGGATTATGATAAAGATATCACGTACCAGGTTCTCTAAAAACACAACTAAGAAGTCATTTGTCTGAATTGTCTACACACACATGGACTTCAAGGACCTTCTATAACTGAACTATTTTGACATATGCCGAAGCAATGGTCCTCCAACCTTGAAGAAATGCTGAATATCACAGTGATGTTCATAAACACATCTTGTCTGCCATACAACTACCCGCTCCAAAGAGCCTATGCCAAAACATCTCATCCTCCTTTGACTTTTTCAGCACGACAAGTTGGATATAACATGAAAATAATTGTCTATGATAAACAGATAAACATTGCTTACCCTGCTGTTAATCCTCATGAAATGTCACTTTCCATGCATCAAAGAACTGGAGCATATTCCGCTCACTCCAGACTGTCGGAACGTCTGCTCGTTTCCATTAAACATTTTATGTGACACTTCTACAAGTGTTTGTGATTGTAACACAATGAGGGTATTTAGTATAGAAGACGATGATCATAGAAGGTGCTAGAAGTTGACTGCTGGATGATGGTCATATAGAAGGTATAAGTTGTTGCCTCCTCGACGATAATCATAGATGGTACTGGATGTTGACTACCAGATGATGGTCTTACATGGTACTAAATGTTGACTCTCAATCAGAGATAGTAATAAATGATAATTGCTGGATGATGAATATAGTCCAAGCTAGATGTTGACTACTGAATGATGGTCTTACATGGTACTAGATGTTGAATTTTGGATGATGGTTATAGATTATTATTATTTATTTATATAGCACCATTAGGTTCCATGGTGCTTTACATATGGAAAGGGCAGAAGAGGACAAGTACAATGTGTATGGACAAACGAGACGTACAGGTAAAGGAGGAGAGAGGATCCTGTCCGCGAGGGCTCACAGTCTATGAGGGACTGGCGGGGAAACAGTAGGTGTAGTAGAGCTAGACGTGAGATGGTGCAGTGGACCAGGTCTCAATGCAGGTTGTAGGCTTGTCGGAAGAGGTGGCTCTTCAGGTTCCTTATGAAGGTTTCCAGGGTAGGCGAGTGTCTGATGTGTTGGGGAGAGAGTTCCAGAGTATAGCGAATGCACGGGAGAAATCTGAATGCGGTTATGAGAGGAGGAAATAAGAGGGGAGTAGAGAAGGAGCTCTTGGGATAATCGCAGGTTACGTGAAGGTAGGATTGGGAGTCCATGTTTTAAACCGGGATCTCTGAGAAGTGGGGAGCCAGTGAAGGGCTTGGCAGAGGGGAGAGACAGGGGAGTAGTGGGGAGACAGGTGAATTAGTCGAGCAATGGAGTTGAGGATAGATTGGAGAGATGAGAGGGAGGTAGCATGGAGGCCGGTAAGCAGTAGCTTGCAGTAGTCGAGATAGGAGATGATGAGAGTGTGAAAAGTGTTTTAGCAGTGTCGTGGTCAAGGAAAGTGCCAATCCGGGAGATATTTTTGAGCTGGAGTCGGCAGGAGGTGGCGAGGGCTTGGATGTGAGGCTTGAAGGAGAGGGGAGAGTCAAGGATTACCCCTAGGTACTTGGTGTGCTGGACTGGGGAGAGTGAGCAGCCGTTGACTTTGATGGATAGGTTGGTTAGACGGGGGAGCGACTTGGGGGAAGACGATGAACTCAGTTTTGTCCATGTTCAGTTTTAGAAAGCGAGCGGAGAAGAAGAATAAGATAGTGGACAGGCATTTTGAAATTTTGGACAGTACGGAGATGATGTCTGGCCCAGACAGATAGATCTGGGTGTCATAGGCATAGAGATGATACTTAAGGCCATAGTACTCAATAAGTTGTCCCAGGCCAAGGGTGTAGATGGAGAAGAGTAGGGGTTCCAGAACTGAGCCTTGGGGAACACCGACAGATGGGGGTATGGCAAAGAGGAGATGTGGAAGTGGGTGACGCTGAAAATCCGGTCTGTTAGACATGAGGAAATCCAGGAGAGAGCTAGGTCAGTGATGCCAAGAGATTCCAGAGTCTGTAGTAGTAGGAAATAGTCTACGGTGTCGAAGGCAGCAGATAGGTCAAGGAGGAAGAGGACGGAGTAATGTTGCTTGCTCTTAGAGGTCAGGGGTTGTTGGTGACTTTGGTTAGGGCTGTTTCAGTGGAGTAATGGGATCTGAAGCCGGATTGCAGGCGGTCAAAAAGGGAGCAGGAGGAGAGGTGGGAGGATAGTTTAGAATGAACGTGTTGTTCAAGTAGTTTTGAGGCAAAGGGGAAAGATATATGGGGCGATAGTTAGAGGCAGATGCTGGGTCAAGGGAGGGTTCTTTGAAGATGAGTGTGATCAAGGCGTGTTTGAAGGATGAGGGGAAGACGCCGGTAGTGAGTGATAAGTTGAAGAGATGGGTTAGGGCAGGGATGAGGACTGTGATGTGGTTCGGGATGAGGTGAAAGGGAAGTGGGTCGAGGGCACAGGTGGTGAGGTGAGACCATCACAGAAGGGAGGGGAGTTGATCTTCTGTCACTGTGGAAAAGTTTCCTTTGGACGAGGAGAGATGGCCAGTAATGGGGAGGGCCGAGGGGACAGCAGGTCAAACCTTTCTCTGAGTTTTTTGATCTTCCATTTGAAGGAGGCAAAGTCGTCGGCAGAGATGAGGGGAGAGGGATGGGGTGCAGGGGGACGGAGTAAAGAGTTGAAATAGATGTTGACTATGAGATGATGGTCATAGATGGTGCTAGATGATGACTATGAGATGATGGTCATAGAAAGTACTAGATTTTGACTATGTTATGATTGTCATAGATGTTGCTAGATGTTGCATTATGGTCATAGATGATACTAGATATTTATTACTGGTTAATAGCCATAGTTGGTACTAGATGTTGAATATTGGATGATAGTATAGATGGTAGTGGTATTAGATGTTGACTATGATGATGATGGTGTAGATGTTGTGTCTAGATGTTGGACTGTTGACACAATGATCAGACGGTTCTAGATGTTGACTACCAGATGATGGTCTTACATGGTACTAAATGTTGACTCTCAATCAGTGACGGCAATAAATGATAATTGCTGGATGATGAATATAGTCCACACTAGATGTTGACTATTGAATGATGGTCTTACATGGTACTAGACGTTGAATATTAGATGATGGTTATAGATGATACTAGATGTTGACTATGACGTGATGGTCATACACTATGTGCACAATTATTAGGCAAGTTGTATTGTAGAGGATTATTTTTATTATTGATCAACAACGATGTTCTCAATTAACCCAAAAGACTCAAATATCAAAGCTTAATATTTTTGGAAGTTGGAGTGTTTTTTTTTACAGATTTGGCTATTTTAGGAGGATATCTGTTTGTGCAGGTAACTAATATTGTACAGAATTATTAGCCAACTTAATAAAAACCAATTTATTCCATCTCACTTGTTTATTTTCACCAGGTAAACTAATATAACTGCACAAAATTTAGAAATAAACATTCTGACATGCAAAAACAGAACCCCAAAAAATTAGTGACCAATATAGCCACCTTCCTTTATGATGACACTCAGCAGCCTCCATCCATAGATTCTGTCAGTTGCTTGATCTGTTTACGATCAACATTGCGTGCAGCAGCCACCACAGCCTCCCAGACACTGTCCCCAGAGGTGTACTGTTTTCCCTCCCTGTAGATCTCAAATATTAGGAGGGACCACAGGTTCTCTATGGGGTTCAGATCAAGTGAACAAGGGGGCCATGTCATTATTTTTTCTTCTTTTAGACCTTTACTGGCCAGCCATGCTGTGGAGTAGTTGGATGCATGTGATGGAGCATTGTCCTGCATGAAAATCATGTTTTTCTTGAATGATACCGACTTCTCCCCGTACCACTGCTTGAAGAAGTTGTCTTCCAGAAACTGGCAGTAGGTCCGGGAGTTCAGCTTCACTCCATCCTCAACCCAAAAAGGTCCCACAAGTTCATCTTTGATGATACCAGCCCATACCAGTACCCCACCTCCACCTTGCTGGCATCTGAGTCGGAGTGGAGCTCTCTGCCCTTTACTGATCCAGCCTCTGGCCCATGCATCTGGCCCATCAAGAGTCACTCTCATTTCATCAGTCCATAAAACCTTTGAAAAATCAGTCTTAAGATATTTCTTGGCTCAGTCTTGACATTTTATCTTATGTTTCTTGTTCAGAGGTGGTCATTTTTCAGCCTTCCTTACCTTGGCCATGTCCCTGAGTATAGAACACCTTGTGCTTTTTTATACTCCAGTAACGTTGCAGCTCTGAAATATGGCAAAACTGGTGGCAAATGGCATCTTGGCAGCTTTACTCTTGATTTTCCTCATTTCATGGGCAGTTATTTTGCGCCTTTTTTGCCCTCACGCTTCTTGCAACCCTGTTGGCTATTTGCCATGAAACGCTTGATTGTTCGGTGATCACGCTTCAAAAGTTTCGCAATTTCAAGATTGCTGCATCCCTCTGCAAGACATCTCACAATTTTGGACTTTTCAGAGCCGTCAAATCTCTCTTCTGACCCATTTTGCCAAAGGAAAGGCATTTGCCTAATAATTAAGCACACCTTATATAGGGTGTTGATGTCATTACACCACATCCCTCCTCATTACAGAGATGCACATCACCTGATTTACTTAATTGGTAGTTGGCTCTCAGCCTATACAACTTGGAGGAGGACAACATGTATAAAAGTATCATGGGATCAAAATACTCATTTGCCTAATAATTATGCACACAGTGTAGATTGTGCTAGATGATGAGTATGAGATGATGGTCATAGAAAGTACTAGATGTTGACTATAGTATGAGTGCCATAGATGGTACTAGATGTTGCATAATGGTGATATATAGTACCGTACTAGATATTTAATACTGGTTAATAGCCATTAGATGTTACTAGATATTGACTACTGGATGGTGGCCATAGATGGTACTGGATGTTGAATATTGGATGATAGTCATAGATGGTAGTGGTACTAGATGTTGACTATGAGATGGTGGTCATAGATGGTACTAGATGTTGGCTGCTGACATAATGATCAGATGGTGCTAGATGTTGACTCCTGGATTATGGTCATAGATGGTGCTAGGATGTTGACTACTGCATAGTGGCCATAGATGTTACTAGATGTTGAATATTGGATGATAGTCATAGATGGTACTAGATGTTGACTATGGGATGATGGTCATAGATGGTGCTAGATGTTGACTATGGGATGATGGTCATAGATGGTGCTAGAAGTTGACTGTTGGGACAATGATCAGAAGGAACTAGTTTTTGACTACTGGGTGATGGCCATAGATGGTGCTAGATGTTGACTATGAGATGATAGTCATAGATGGTACTAGATGTTGACTATGGATGATGGTCATAGATGGTGCTAGATGTGACTGGTGGACAATGATCAGAAGGAACTAGTTTTTGACTACTGGATGATGGCCATAGGTGGTGCAAGATGTTGACTATGGGATGATAGTCATAGATGGTACTAGATTTTGACTACTGCATAATGGCCATATATATTATGAGATGTTGAATATTGAATGATATTCATAGATTGTACTAGATCTTGGCTATGAGATGATGGTCATATATGCTGCTAGATGTTGACTACTGGGACAATGATTAAATGATACTAGATGTAACTGTAAATAGTGATGCAAAAGCAATATAAATATGGCAAACACTAAAGAGCGCCAAAGACAGAAATGCAAAAAATTCACCAAAATAGTGATGTGAGAGGAATGATACATTTTCCCCTTAGTGTTTTTAACTCCTCTTCTCCCATTTAATTAATGTATCTAATTACCAACAGTTCTGCTCGGGAGACTGTGTATAATGCTTAAGGCAAAAGTAATCTAATTAGTTTCTGTACACATGGACATATTGTAAATGTCTGTACTGTATATCTGATATATCACATTTTAACACATTTCTGTTGCTCCTTTCAAAATCGGAACGTTCTTTCTGTACGTTAGAAGATTTGCAAATCGTAATTCCGACAATATGCACAAACTGTATCGTTCCCTCCGCACAAACTGTATCTCTCCCTCCGCCTTCTGCTTTGCCTGCAGTTAGTTAGTCTTTACTTCTCTGTAGTGTAATACATTGTACGGGAGGATTGGGTATTGGGAGAAGCGATCTTCCAGTGTTTCCTTTTTCAGATTGGTTGATTTTATAAGCAATTCCTGACTATCAAGCCTGCACGGTTTAATGTGTCACCTCTCACTCAATCCAGCACTCAGCCTCTGCTATAGACTATAAAGTGGGTGTAAACCACACCCCGACACCATCTACACACCACCACCACCCATCAAACACACGGGGTGATGAGTCCCCGAAATATACTACAGTCTGGCAATGAGCAGGGCCACACACTCGCTGGAAGGTTATGGATTTTTTAGAGCATACAAGGATCAAACGTATCAGAGTTTTAAGTCTAAACAAGACAGTTAAAAATAAATAGGGAGAAATAACAGAAATACCTAAATGTTCCAGTTTAAAATTATCCTCGAGGAAACGATACATTAATTTTTTATCAAAATCAACACAGGCTGACCCCCACATGTGAAAAGTTTTTATTGCCCAACTCAGTTTTTATATGTTTGACCCTGAGCTCGTGCTTCAGGACGGCCTAGATTGCAATATTATAATTGCTGTGTTGTAATTAAACTATGAGGTAATTGGACGAGTACCTTGTATGTTCACTGTCTTGTGCCTCCGCCACTTCTCTCTATACAGTAGATGGGACATATTCTGGCTGGTTACAGTCCATTTCCTCGGTGTCCTGGAGCTGAGATGCCATGTTTGACGCCTCCAGTAAAACCCCTTTCTGCTTTCTTCTTTCATTATTGGTAAGTCCTGCTTGTCCTTTTGTCAACTAAATGTAACTCTACCGCTATTATACATTTCCCCCATAATTATATATTTCCTTCACAGGCTTCTTATCCTAAGTCATGGTGCAAGTCTTCATTAAAAGTTCAATATTGACTTTTAGGATTGCTACTTCCAATAGGTGGCAGACTTTTTTGTATGGTTTACCCTAATTAATTCACATTTAAAGGACTGTATCACCTATATTATTTATTAATAAGTAACTCCAGATTTTTTCTATTTTTTTTTATTTAAAATTTTATTTTTTATTTCTGTTGAAGGGAAACTGTTAGCTGGTTTATGCTATTTCATCTGAGAGCAGCATGAGGTAGGCAAAGAGACTCTGAATCCAATGATGTATCACTTAGATCAGAGGTTCCCAACTCCAGTCCTCAAGGAACACCAACAGTGCAGGTTTTCAGGTTTTCCTTAGTATTGCACAGGTGATAATTGAATCACCTGCACTGGGGATGATTCCAATTTCTAAGGAAATCCTGAAAACCTGCACTGTTGGTGTGCCTTGAGGACTGAGTTGGGAACCTCTGACTTAGATTACTGGGTGCAGCGGTTCTGATGTCATCAAAGTTGTACATTTAGCATGTAGCAGAGGTGAGAAAAATGCCACCACCCACATCTGGCTCTGTAAGTACAATGTCTATAGACAATGAGCTGCCCCTGCCCACACCAGGCTTTGTAAGTACAATGTCTATAGACAGTAAGCTGCCCTGCCCACACCAGGATCTGTATGTACAATGTCTATAGACAGTGAGCTGCCCCCACCCCACCAAGCTATGTATACACAATGTCTATAGACAGTGAGCTGCCCCGTCCACACCAGGCTCTGTATATACAATGTCTATAGATAGTGAGCTGCCCCCGCCCACACCAGGCTCTGTATGTACAATGTCTATAGACAGTGAGCTGCCCCCTCCCCACCAAGCTATGTATACACAATGTCTATAGACAGTGAGCTGCCCGTCCACAACAGGCTCTGTAAGTACAATGTCTATAGACAGTGAGCTGCCCCGTCCACAGCAGGCTCTGTATATACAACGTCCATAGACAGTGAGTTGCCCCACCCACACCAGGCTCTGTATGTACAATGTATATAGACAGTGAGCTGCCCCATCCACACCAGGCTCTGTATGTACAATATCTGTACATAGTGAGCTGCCCCGCCCGCACCAGGCTCTGTATGTACAATGTCTATGACAGTGAGCTGCCCCACCCCCACCAAGCTATGTATACACAATGTCTATAGACAGTGAGCTGCCCCCAACCGCACCAGGCTCTGTATGTACAATGTCTATAG
The DNA here is from genome assembly GCA_033576535.1 of Allobates femoralis. Classification (NCBI taxonomy): domain Eukaryota; kingdom Metazoa; phylum Chordata; class Amphibia; order Anura; family Aromobatidae; genus Allobates; species Allobates femoralis. The sequence goes on from JARQOC010000007.1 coordinate 148,415,584, forward strand.
ACAGTGAGCTGCCCCGTCCACACCAGGCTCTGTATGTACAATGTATATAGACAGTGAGCTGCCCCCATCCACACCAGGCTCTGTATGTACAATGTATATAGACAGTGAGCTGCCCCCGCCCACACCAGGCTCTGTATGTACAATATCTGTACATAGTGAGCTGTCCTTGCTCACACTAGGTTCTGTAAAAAAATCTATAGACATTGAGCTGCCCCCGCCCACACCAGACTCTCTATATACAATGTCTATAGACAGTGAGCTGCCCCGCCCACACCAAGCTGTATATACAATGTCGATAGACAGTGAGCTGCCCCCACCCACACCTGACTCTGTATGTACAATGTCTATAGACAGTGAGCTGCCCCCACCCACACCTGAGTCTGTGTGTATGATGTCTATAGACAGTGAGCTGCCCCCGCCAACACCAGGCTCTGTATGTACAATGTCTATAGACAGTGAGCTGCCCCTGTGCACACCAGACTCTGTATACAAAATATATAAACATTGAGCTGCTGATCACAGCAGGTTGGGTGTCAAACAAGTCTCCTTGCACCACCTAGTCTAAACAATGATGAGCTACTAGTGCTAAAAAGAACATTGCAGGTATAAAACAACAGTGCAATAAGAGACGCATGGCTGAAATCTCTTACAACATGCTGTCTTCAGATTACAAAACCTGCTGACAGATTCCAATTAACGAATGTGAGGAAGGGCAGCTATCTTGCCAGGGATCAGCTGTACAAACTGGGACCATAGGATGAAATATACATGTGATACCATATCGACCACTGTAGGAAAGTGGTGTACGCGTGTTCTGTGACCTGTCCAGAGAGGAGGGGAGGTGAGCTGTGACATCACCAGGGCATAGGTCTGTACATAAATGATATCTACCATGCAGTTCGTTCCCGACTTAGAAACCGGCAAGTCCTTCCAGCGCATAGTGTGGACAGTGAGAATTGATACATCTGCCATCACATCCAGTGACTGCAGAGTTATTATTCTAGACTGGACAACCCCTTTAAATATTGATATGAAAAATAGAAAAATATACATATATCTGAAAAAAATTGTTTTAAATAATATATAATTGTATTTAAAAAAGTGGAAATATTGTGAATTTAATAATTTTATATTCTAGATAGATTTACATTTTTAATTAATAAAAATAAAAAATTCCAGCCGTGAGCTCAACAACCGTATGTCATCTCTCCATCAACAATGAGCCACAATAATCGCAGTCGTGACCAGAAGAATTTCTATGTGTAGAATAAAAGGCATTAATTATCTGATAACGATCCCGGCTACAAAGCTTCAATGAAAAATGGGAATTAATTACTATTTTTCAATTTTATTTGAAGGCTGACATTTTTTTTTGTTAAATGGGCGTCATCCCGTAGTGTATTTTTTTTTCTATTCTCTGCTTCTTTAAGAATTTAATATTCTGTTAATAATTGAAACATTTTTGCCTTGGAAGAAGACGTTCAAAAAGCTCAAAAAAGAAAAAAAACAATAAAAAAAGAAAAATTCAGCAATAATTTATTCTGTGTTGTAAGTACTCCCCCGGAGCTACACTTTAATAAAAATTCTAGTCAAAAGTCAAACTCTGCCAGTAACTCAGTTTAAGCTGTTATCTCACATTTATTAGAGACGGGAGCGGCGCCGTCCTCGTGCCCCAATATCGGTTCGTAGGCAACAAATTCAATTTTCTGTCACTTCGCTTTTGTGTCGTCTGGAAAATAAAAATAGGAAACAAAGAGAATAACAGAATATACATTAGCAAAAGACTAAACTTGTATTATTGGATGACGGCGGAAGCTTTTTATTAGCTTCTTCCGAGTGTTTATTCTCTATGATAGATTATATTCGCCGTGAATAACGCTTCTAGGGTAGAACGTTACATGGGATCTTCAATTACTTTAAGGAAAGTATTAATAATACTAGAAAAAGAATAAGAATGTTGTTTGTAAATAATGTGCGTCTCCCGGCAACAGGTTTTAATAGTAACTCCACTCTAAATAGGTTTATATTTTTAAAAGCGTCGCCGCCGTTTACATTTTTATTTAATAATAATGTAGAGCAAGTGATTATAATAAAATTTAAGATATACTTCATAAGTGAAATCTGGAAGATAACCTTTCAAAAACCTTCTAGAAGATGTCCCCACTAGGCTGTTTCCAAACCTGCCATATGCTAGTTGTTAGGGAGCTCCACAAGTATTGAAATCTTCAATTACTTTAAGGAAAGTATTAATAATACTGGAAAAAGAATAAGAGCGTTGTGTGTAAATAATGTGTGTCTCGCTGCAACAGGTTTTAATAGTAACTCCACTCTAAATAGGTTTATATTTTTAAAACCGTCACCGCCGTTTACATTTTTATTTAATAATAATATAGAGCAAGTGATTAAATAAACTTTCAATTATACTTCATAAGTGAAATCTGGAAGAAAACCTTTCAAAAACCTTCCAGAAGATGTCCCCACTAGGCTGTTTCCAAACCTGACATATGCTGGTTGTCAGGGAAATATGTGTGTAGCTCCGCAAATATCGAGATCTTCAAATACTTTAAGGAAAGTATTAATAAGCTGGAAAAAGAATAAGTATGTTGTTGTAAATAATGTACATCTCTCGGCAACAGGTTTTAATAGTAACTCCACTCTAAACAGGTTTATATTTTTAAAAGCATAACCGCCGTTTACATTTTTATCTATTAATAATGTAGAACAAGTGATTATAATAAACTTTCTGGAAGAAAACCTTTCAAAAACCATCCAGAAAATGTCCCCACTAGGCTGTTGCTAAACCTGACATATGCTGGTTGTCAGGGAAATCTGTTTTCAGCTCCACACACTGAATACTGCCATATAAGGGTGGGCCTACACAGTGTTCACGCTACTTCTGATCAGAGACTCAGGTTACTTCAGGCAGGGACAGTGCTGAGCTCAGGCTGTAGGCACACAGCTCCTGTGATATTATCTCACTCCTCTCCATTCACATTGCTCTGCGCTGTGAAATCAGCTGAGGAGCTGTATAGAAGCCATCAGCTGATAACACTGAGCAGAGCCGATGTGAATGGAGAGGAGTCAGATAAGCTCACAGCAGCTGTGTGCTGACAGCCTGAGTTCAGCACTGTCCCTGCCTAAGGAGTCTCTGATCAGCTGTAGTGTGAACACTGTGTAGGCCCTGCCCACCTCTTATATGGCCGTATTCAGCTGAAGACGAATCTCCCTGACAACCAGCATATGTCAGGTTTAGAAACAGCCTAGTGGGGACATCTTCGGGAAGATGTTTTAAAGGTTTTCTTCCAGATTTCACTTATGAAGTATATTTGAAAGTTTATTATAAACACTTGCTCTACATTATTATTATTGAATAAAAATTTAAATGACGTTTACACTTTAAAGAAAAAAAAACTGCTGTAAACGTTGTGGATTCATATATTCAGTGCATCATTAATAAAAGGATATAGCAAGATGTCATGTCCAGCAGCACCTAAAGCCGGAACCACAGAGATCTATATAGACTATATAGTATTGTACATGCCACTAAAGGTGGCTATGTGCACACAGAGTTTTTTTTTTGCTCCGTTTTAAAGCAAAAACTGAGCAGAAGATCAGTTTTTGTGGCGTTTTGCATTTTCTGACAGGATTTGGCTAGTTTCTGTTCAGTTTGAACACTGTTTCTGCTGCAAAAAAACTCCTAAAAAACAAACTTGGTGTACACATTGCCGCTGGCTACGTGAACAGAAAGTTTTTCAAGGAGTATTTATGGAGGGAAAACTGATCGGAAACTTTCCAAATCATTCTCAAAAAGGCAAAACTCTTCGAAAATATGGATTTTCTGATCTGCTTTAGCTCCAAAAACTCTGCAAAAAACTGTGTGCACAGTGTGTGTGCAATATGAGCCCCACATAGCTTCTCTATATACAGTATGAGCCCTCACAAAGCTCCTATATACAGGATGAGCCCCCACATAGCCCCTATATAAAGGATGAGACACTACATAGCCTCCTTTATAGAGGTTGAACCCTCACATAGCCCCTTTAATACAGGATGAGCTCCTAACTAGATCTCTATATACAGTATAAGCATACACACAGCCCTTTATATACATTATAAACCCCAACAAACCTCCTTATATACAATGTGAGCTCTAGCATAGCTCCCTATATACAGTTAAAGCCTGAAAATAGCCCTATATACAGTACAAGCCCTTATATACAGTAGTTTCCTATACACAGTATGAGGCTTCACATTAACACCTATATGCATTATGAGACCCCGCATAGGTTCCTATATACAGTATGAGCAACACATAACTCTCTATAATACAATATCTGCCCCCACATAGCCTTATGTATACAGTATGAGCCACCACATAGCCCCTATATACAGTATGAGCCCCACATGGCCTCATATATACAGTATGAGCACCCACATAGCCCCTTATAATACAGTATTTAGTGTGGCGCCCCTGCGGACCGGTCATCACTAGATGGCGCAACAGCCAGGATTGGTAAGTCGGTCTCCCCACACAGACAGCCAACACACTCCTGATCCCAAGTCTAGGTACTCTATGCCCAGCGAAGGGATGGTGGGAGAAGCCGGGTGGTGGGTGGGAAGTTAGAGAGGAACCCGGTTTGGGGAGGTTATAAAAGGTCAGAACACCAAGTAACAACAGAACAAGAGCAACGAAACGGAGAGAACAGAAAGAAGGGAGGAGAGTAGGAGAAAAACACGAGAGACCAGACCCGTCAGCCAAAGGAAGTCCAGTCAGCAGAAGGAGAGGCGAGAACACCAGAGACAGGACTGAGAATACAGGGACTCAGCGGTCTGAGCCACCATGAGGCTAGTCCGGGTCCTGGGCTGCAGACCGAGGGAAAGAAAGAAGGAGTCCAGGTGTGCTTGAATTAGCGAGAACACTGGGGACCGGGCCGGAACCAGAGTGCGGACTCTGCTGAAGAGTCCAGGACGTTGTATGCTCCAACCACAAACCGCGGTGGGTGCTGGGTCTGTATGTCCCGAGACCCAACCTCCGATGCAGTGAAGAGAAGGCCATCGTATTAAGGCTAGGGGCCCTGGAAAGTCACCCACAGAAAGCCCGTGACCGCTGGATCATAGCTAGCGTGCGGACAGATCGAAAAGGCTTGAAAGAGACACGAAAGGGATGACGCAGATGAACCATCCCGGCTGCTTAGACTACACCGGAGCCGCTGATGAACTGTTGTGAGTTGTACCAACTGTTGAGAAAAGAGAGTAAACCCGGTTAGAGCTCTTTGCTGTCTGAGACTGTATTTCTTGCGCCTGAGAGGAGGTAGACTGATTTTGGAATCTGGCAGCTGGAGGATGCCTGCGACTGTGAACACTTCACCCCTGTTTGATTATAGACTTTATGGTTGCCCTGGGAACCAGCCCTACCCGTGGAGGGTTCAACATCCTCGCTGATACTCCCATCATCCCCAGAGGTCCCAACTACAGCGGTGGCTACCCATACCCGAACACCATGGGTGGCATCACAATATTTTTCCTTTTCCTTTTTCCCCCTGCTTTTTATTGACCACCCAGGGCCATGTAGCCGGGTCTTGACCCCCGTGAGGTCCCCCAGCAGAACTGCAGCCCGGTTCCGAATACCCCACGGCGAGTCATGAGCACCCATATAGTCCCTTATAATACAGTATGAGTCCCCACATAACCCCCTATATACACAGTGAGCCCCCACATAGCTCCCTATATCCAGTATGAACCATCACATATCTCCTTTATACAGTATGAGCCCCCACATGGCCTCATATATGCAGTATGAGCACCCATATAGTCCCTTACAATACAGTATGAGTCCCCACATAGCCCCCTATATACAGTATTAGCCTAATATAGTTCCCAATATACAGTATGAGCCCTAACATAGCCCCTATATACAGTATGAGCCCACACATAGATTCCTATATACAGTATGAGTGCTCACATAGCCACTATATACAGAATAAGCCACCACATAGCTCCTTATACACAGTGTCCTCATATATACAGTATGAGCATCCACATAGCTCCTTATAATACAGTATGAGTCCCCGCATAGACTCCTATATACAGTATAAGCCCACAAAAAATTCCTGATATACAAGCTTCCAGCCTATATTACAAATACTCACCTTGCTCATGTTCAACATGCTGGTGCCAGTGCCAGCTGATGACCTCATAGCCCCACCTGGCACCCTGGAGCTGCGCTGTTATTTTGTTTTGTATCCAGGAACACTCTCTGCCCGGAGATCTGTGCCAAGATGATAGGGGGTGTGGTAACTATGAGTAGCCAATGGCAGCACACAAAACATTATGATCAAGGACAATCTGATCATGGACCCCCCCGGAGCCTCGGGCCCTGGGCAGCAGCCCAGATTGCCCACATTATATGATAAACTGTGTTTGATACTTACTATAAATAAATACATAAAAAGCAATAAATAACATTAGATAATGACTTATTGTTGGATATGAACACATAAATGCGTCTGCTGATTTATGCCTTAGCATTTTATACTCCACATCTCATTTTCCCTGTGACCTCATAACTTCATACATTACATGACATCAAGAACAAAGAATAACTCTCCAAAATGACTTTGTATGAGACAATAAATATTCCTTGAAAATACAATGGTAATGAATGAGGCCGGATAGAAAGCCTGGGCAGCGCTCCTGAACACGTGGCCCACAACGGCGAGCGCTCAGACAATATCAAGGGCCTGGCGCCATGTGTAAGAATCAAGAAGCCGAGGAGAAAATCCTCTAAAATACTTGCAGGTTCTTATTCTTCTAATAACAAAGCTCTTGGTTAAGTGCATTGTGCATGAAGGCCAGCGGGCTCGTTAGGCACATACAGCTCCATTATAGCAAGGGCAATGCAAGAAGACGAAGAGCAACCGTACTGAGGATGGCAATCAGCAAACCGCTGGGGCAAACGTCTACTGATCCTGAATATAGAATAGTATAACACATAGTAACTAATAATATTCACAATGGCAGAATACAGGGAAGAATAACAAGAAGGAATGTCGGGAACAGATCTGATCACTGATGAATGGACATTCAAAATAGAAAAAACTGCAAAGATAAAGAAAACTAATTTCTTTATTGGTAAAAGTCAAAATCTTCCTATAATCAACTAAAATGTAAGAACTGTCAATCAGCCGAACAATCCTCATGCCATAAATACAATGATGCCAACTTCACTGGAAACTAATTATCCAGCAGAGATCTCTGAACACAGGGGGTAAATGATGGGAAATGATGATTTTAACTCCTAACTATCTGGTGCCAGACCTGATGAGGGGGCGTTTTTGGAGCAGACCCCCTCCCCCCTCCTTCCCCATGCTTCCTAATGAATCAGACCAGGCGCTGTTATTTGTGCCTTGCCCCAAATCTAACTCCGCCCCTACTGGGGTAACATTGGTGGGCCACCGCTCTTCATGAAATTGTTCCCAATACCCGACCCCTTTTGTCTGTGCAACTGAGGAACATGGAACTTATTATATTATACATGTAATGAATAAGATTGCTTGATCGAAAACGCGTCTGCCCGGTATTTTAACTTTTATTATTATGAAGCTGCAACTTCCTTACTTCTTATTAATTTGTATCAATAAAATTTGGACGTTAACAGAACATTATTGGATGATGGAATCTCACCAATTCAACCAAATCTACCGATTTCAAGAATAATTTGCTGCACACAATGAAACTGCATCGTTTTCTCCAAAACGAAAAGGGAGATGTGGAAGAAAAAGGAAAACGACACCAAGAACTGATAATACACTGATCAGCAATAGTAAAACTAATGCAAGAAAAACAAGTAAAGATTTCTTTGTCCCAGTTAATTTGCACAGCACTGTACTTATATTCTTGTACATAGGTGCAGTATTATAGTAGTTATATTCTTGTACATAGGTGCAGTATTATAGTAGTTATATTCTTGTACATAGGAGCAGTATTATAGTAGTTATATTCTTGTACATAGGGGGCAGTATTATAGTAGTTATATTCTTGTAATAGGGGGTCAGTATTATAGTAGTTATACTCTTGTACATAGGAACAGTATTATAGTAGTTATATTCTTGTATATAGGAGCAGTATTATAGTAGTTATATTCTTGTATATAGGTGCAATATTATAGTAGTTATATTCTTGTACATAGGAACAGTATTATAGTAGTTATATTCTTGTATATAGGAGCAGTATTATAGTAGTTATAGTCTTGTACATAGGAGCAGTATTATAGTAGTTTATATCTTGTACATAGGAGCAGTATTATAGTACCGTAATTATATTCTTGTACATAGGGGCAGTATTATAGCATTTATATCCTTGTACATAGGGCAGTATTATAGTACTTATATCTTGTATATAGGAGCAGTATTATAGTAGTTATATTCTTGTACATAGGGGCAGTATTATAGCATTTATATCTTGTACATAGGGGCAGTATTATAGTAGTTATATTCTTGTACATAGGTGCAGTATTATAGTAGTTATATTCTTGTACATAGGAGCATTATTATAGTCGTAATATTCTTGTACATAGGGCAGTATTATAGTAGTTATATTCTTGTACATAGGAGCAGTATTATAGTAGTTATATTCTTGTACATAGGACAGTATTATAGTAGTTATATTCTTGTACATAGGAGCAGTATTATAGTATTTATATTCTTGTACATAGGGTCGTATTATAGAAGTTATATTCTTGTATATAGGAGCAGTATTATAGTAGTTATATTCTTGTACATAGGGCGGTATTATAGCATTTATATCCTTGTACATAGGGGCAGTAATATAGTAGTTATATTCTTGTACATAGGAGCAGTATTATAGTAGTTATATTCTTGTACATAGGTGCAGTATTATAGTAGTTATATTCTTGTACATAGGAGCAGTATTATAGTAGTTATATTCTTGTACATAGGAGCAGTATTATAGTAGTTATATTCTTGTACATAGGGCAGTATTATAGTAGTTATATTCTTGTACATAGGAGCAGTATTATAGTAGTTATATTCTTGTTCATAGGAGCAGTATTATAGTAGTTATATTCTTGTACATAGGAGCAGTATTATAGTAGTTATATTCTTGTACATAGGGGCAGTATTATAGTAGTTATATTCTTGTACATAGGGCAGTATTATAGTAGTTATATTCTTGTACATAGGAGCAGTATTATAGTAGTTATATTCTTGTACATAGGGACAGTACTATAGTAGTTATATTCTTGTACATAGGAGCAGTATTATAGTAGTTATATTCTTGTACATAGGGGCAGTATTATAGTAGTTATATTTTGTACATAGGAGCAGTATTATAGTAGTTATATCTTGTATATAGGGCAGTATTATAGTAGTTATATTCTTGTACATAGGAGCAGTATTATAATAGTTATATTCTTGTACATAGGAGCAGTATTATAGTAGTTATATTCTTGTACATAGGAGCAGTATTATAGTAGTTATATTCTTGTACATAGCCCCAGTATTATAGTAGTTTTGTTTTCGTACATAGGGGGCAGTAATATTGTAGTTAAATATTTATTACTTGGGAGACGGTGAAATATAAAGTCAGAATTGTTGCTGATACATTGGTGGTGATAACTCCAGAGATTGGTCCCTGGTGTTTTAGTGGTTGGGGAGGGCGGTGGTCTATTGCCTAATAAATAGTGATGCAGACTGTTATACTAGCACCATCAATCCTGAGGAGTAAATAGGTATCTTACAAACAAACGCGCTAATTATCCGGTCATGATTAGGATTTCCTTCCATTAATGAATGAAGCAATCACACACGGTAAATCAATAAGAATGAATTATGTAGCAATCCTGCTCAGGAGCGGCGTGAATAATCGTAATGATATGGGAAGCAGGAATCTTAATGTTACATATTTTATTTATTTAATTATTCTTTACTGCAAGGTGAGTGGAAGGTTATTGAGTTGGGGATGTCGGGTGTGCATTCCTTAGGATTGGGTTTTAGAAGATCATACTTCTTTCTTTCTTTCTTTGCAATCTTCTATTGTCATGTACAAGAATTAACTTGAAGGTTAGAAAATTCCTCCAAACTCCAGAGTCCATGAGGTTTGGATTTCTTGGGTTCATCACAAATAGAGGTGCATTGGGCAAATGATGACTGCACAGTCTGCAATGAAATTAATGGGGGATGGATGTTGGCAAAGTGATTTCCTTTCTGAGTACCATTTTCAGAGGAAAATTGAAACCATTTTTCTTTCTGATCAGGAATATCTCGGATAGACCTTACCGCTGACCCCTCTAGTATCGTTCATATAGAAGCATGCTCCGGTTTAGTATCCAAAATATGAAATCCAGCACTAGGGATGAGCAAAATTATTATGAATCGTATTTGTTATGAATTTCCCCCAGAAGAATTCAGATTCAGTAGGGTTTTAATTTTACGCAAATCAATTTGCGCAAATTCCAGCAAAATGTCGTCAGGCGCCGCAGTGTTACTGAATCCAGAGGGTCTAGAGCAGTGGTTCTTAACTTTGTTTGATGTACCGAACCCACCAGTTTCATATGCACATTCACTGAACCCATCTTTAGTGATAAATCAAATATGATGTTTTTCCAAATTCAAGACATAGGTATATGTTTTTTACTGGTACACAAAATGAACCGTGCATGACCCCTAGGATTCGATCGAACTCCGGTTAAGAATCGCTGGTCAGGAAGCAGTGCATAACGTGAAGCTCATGGGCCCCGATGCGAAAGCTCCAACGGGGTCCCCGATTATTGCAATCTTTAATAGCATTAGTATTTTTCTGTAGCCAAAAGGACTTTTGGGGCCCCCTAGGCTCCAGGGTGCTATTGCAGCCCCTGCACCTGTTGTAGTTATGCCCTTGTTTGGAAGAATTTAAATAAAACTCCCCTCTCCTTGGTCCTCTCTATAAAACTCTTGCCAAATTGTCTCTTCTACCCAGATTTCCAGTGTCACGGTTCCAGAGTAGATCCCACTAGATCACTTGGGGTGCGTTGTACGGTAATGACATTAATTGCGTCATCAATGATATGCGTTGCGACCTCCCATGATGTGGGATGAAGAACGTTTATACAGGACACCTGGAAACAGAAGAAAAATAGGTGATGGAAGGAGAGATGATCCGAGGACTGGTGGTTGTGGGAAAGGTATCAGAAGGGCTGATAGTTTTTATCCTATTCTCAACAAATTTTATTTGCGCCAATTTTATTCAACGTGCTGTCACACTGGGCATAGGGAGAAACCCAGCGCAGGACAACGAGGGGGAAGGAGTCCCTAATGCTAAGGGCAAAGGGGGATGGTGACTAGTGATGAGCGAGTAGCGAAATATTCCCACTAGCTATGCTCCTAACGAGTAGTTTTTAATACTCGCATATTCTTCCAAATAGCAAGTCCAGTATTAGTCAATTTGTGATTGGCTCCGCCAACACACATCCAGCTATAAACAAGTATTTCCGGGACAGGGTGGGAGGGTGGGATTTTGTTTTACGATTTCAATGCCTAAAACACCTTGCTGTGCCCCCCAGAGACCCTAACACTCAATCTGCTCTCCCTGAGGTGCCAGCTCACTTTGTGCACTGAAGGGAACTGTCAATTTCTGTCAGATCAAGAACGATGGGCACATCACTCACGAGCACCAGCAATTCTCGCTGAGTAACGAGTATCGCGAATACTGTACTATCCGCGCGAGTAGAGAATAGTATTGATTACACTCGCTCATCACTAATGGTGACCCCTAGAAACACTAGTGCTGACACCTGGCTTCCCTAACAACCCTATACAGTCTACACGACTGTCGCCGATCAGAATTCCTCGTCCCCATCTGTCCCTCAGACTAAGACTACTTAGGGATCAGATAGGGTGGACACTGGTCAACCCAGCTAACAGCTGAAGGAAAAACACCAGGGAAACAGATAAAGGGGAGAGAGAGAAACACTTAGCTGAAAGGAGATCCAGCCAACAACACAGGAAGTCCACAATGCACTGCTGAGCCAGGAAACAATACCAACTGCAAACATGCTATCACTAGCAATGCTTCATGGGAGCAAAGGGGTATAAATACAGACAGCTGAAGGTAGGCAGGTAAGATATCAGCTGGGTCCTAGTGACCTCCAGCTATCATCAAGCAGAGAAGTACCTCTTAAAGGGACAGAACCACAATTCAGGATGCTGTGTCCTTCTGCATGTGGCCCAACAGTCTCGTTCGTGCCTCCTGATACACCTGTGACATATGCATCTTATTTCCCTGCTGGATCCAAGGGAATCTGCAAAAATACACGTTAGGCAATTTGCGGGAAGACTGGAAGGATCAGACATATTGTAAATATTTACCAAGATTCCATAGAAATTCCATAATAATGTGTTTTCCACTTGTCATGATATCTGAGAACCAATTTCTGCACTGTGCTAAGCTCAAACACATCAGGACGGGTGCGTCCAGCTCCGCAGCCCTTGAAGACGCTCCTCCTTCGGCGTCTTGGATAGATCCCAGATCAGGAGGCTCGAAAAGCAGATTCCGTTCTACAGTTTCCTTTCTGCTGACTCAGGCACTTTAGAGATTTGTACTTTCGGAAAAGCTCCAATGAGTGAAGACCAAGCGCTCGGGGCTCCAATACTCATAACATTTACAAATGAGTTAATAAAATTATGCCTGGTACTTGCCAAACTTTGCCGGCTCGATGTCTTTCCCTTCAGTCGGCGGCAGTCGCCTTATAAATGTGCGGTAGGTAGAAGCCTTAATGAGGCGGCATGACTGATGCCGTTAATAAGTCAGACATTTATGGCTTACAAAACTCAATTTTCAGCGTTTTCGTTTTTTAAGGCTGACATTATCTTGCAGAGGAACTTTACAAATTTGCCAGAGTCCTGGACGATTTCCCAGCGTGGAGGGTGAAAAATGAATCAGGCTACAGTTTTAGAGAGATAAAATTAGGAATGTACCTTTCTCTGAAACTTTGCCCCAAGGTTAGAACACAAGTGACAAACGCTTCTTGATAAATTTTGGCTGCCGAAACACCAGGAAAAGAACAGGCTTTTGTTAAGCAGTGATAGCGGAGCACAATGTATCCTGCCGGACGCTGCAGAGCCGCCCGCTCTCCAATTATAGTCCTGTCTTCACGTGGATAAAGTGATTTAGGACAGAGAGAATCCAAATATAGCAATGAAAACATCCGTATGAAAGGGAAATCTCTGTGGCACAGGCAAGTGAAGAACTTGGAAACCATGGCTGCTTTCTTCTTGAAACAGCGCCTCCTTTGTCTGCAGGCGTTGCGTGGTATTGCAACTTCATATAAGTGAATTGAATCACAATACCAGACACAGTCAATGGTTAGTCTGAGAATACATTTTTAACTGAAGTCTTAATTCTAAAGCTGATCTGTACATCCAGTTGATCAGTGGTGGTGCCAGAAGGCGATTGGATATGGTTGACCTCTCCTGAGCATGAGTCATCAATATTGTCATGGAACAACCCTCTGCTGCCCCCTATCATCAGGAAAATTATGCAATTGACCGATGATGAATAAACGAGGCTGCGGCTGTTCAGCTATTAAGCTATTTAGTGATGCGCTTGCAGTCAGAGTATTGTATATATATCAAAGTTTCACTGAATGGAATATATATACCTCGGTACCGTCACTGCCAAGCTCCACAATAAGACCCCAAAATAAAAATTCTTGCTGCCACCATCAATCGTTTATAGAGGTAGGTTGGAGACCTGTAACAGGTAACATTTGGCTTATTTGGGGTAATGGTATACATAGAGCAGGAGGAACAGAGTTGTTACATTTTTATTTATTTAATCTGAAAGAGTAGGCAGTGTTTAAAAAACAAAATACACAAAAGATGTAAAAAAGGAGAACAATACAATACAATATAGACAGTGACATACAAATAAAAAGGATAAACAAATAAACTTAGGCTGCTTTCACACAGCGTTTTTGTGCTGTCTGAGGGGATCAGACTTTTTGCTGCAACCCTCGGACAGCAACGGATCCAAACTGATGACTGCAATCGGATGCCGAATAGGCATCCGATCGATATTTAGCAGCATCCGTTTGGATCCTCTCTCCTATCCCTGCTCCTCCTGTCACCTTTCTCCCCTCCTCTCTCTGCTCCCTCTTTTGCCCCCTCTTTGCCCCCTCTGTCTCCCCTCTTTGTCCCCTCTGTCTCCCCTCTTTGTCCCCTCTTTCACCCCTCTTTGTCCCTTATGTATCCCCTCTTTGTCCCCTATTTCGCCCCCTCTTTGTCCGCTATTTCACCCCCTCTTTGTCCCCTCTTTCGCCCCTCTGTCCCCTCTTTGTCCCCCTCTTTCGCCCCCTCTGTCCCCTCTTTGTCCCCTATTTCGCCCTCTCTTTGTCCACTCTTTGCCCCCTCTTTGTTCCCCTCTTTTGCCCCCTTTGTTCCCCTCTTTCCAGGCCTTTAAAAATAAAAAAATCTTCATTCTCACCTATCCACGACACCCGCGGTGCTTCCAGCTTCTCTTTCTTCTGATGCACAGGACCTGGCGTGATGTCATAGTCACATCACCGGTTACCGCGGTAACCGGTCATGTGACTGCACTGTGACGTCAGGCCAGGTCCTAGAAGCACAGAGCACAGGAGGCATCGCTGGATCGTGGGAGAGGTGAGGATAAAGATTTTTTTATTTTTAACCCTTTATTTTCACCAGATGTCACTTCTGCAATGTATTATTATACATTGCAGAAGTGATATTAGATGGCACAGAGCGATTTTAGTGTACTGAGCATGCTCAGTACACTAAAATCGGGTCCGTGAAACGCTCAGCTGTTTCCTCGGATCCGCGCTCCATAGGCCCCATGTTATTTGGCGCGGATCAGGTCAGATCCAATTCGGTCCGATTTGACCCGCTGTGCCAAAAATCGCAGCAGGCTGCGATTTTGGGCACAGCAAAAAATCGGCCAGAATCGGATCCGACAAAAATCGGATGCCAATAAGGCCAAATCCGATGTGATCCGTGCCCATAGACTAACATGGGGCCAAAATCTGATCCGTGGCTGTCCGTTTTACAATGGACAGCCAAGGATCACAGAAAAACGCTGTGTGAAAGCACCCTTACTAAAACTTGTGCCACAGCAATTGTTTCCAAGCTTAGGGAGGGAGGGGCTCCTTAGAGAGAAAAAGAACAGAATCACAGCACAGCTGTAACTTCCACAGACTGACCACCCAAAAATGGGGCAGCTATCTTTTATCACCTCGTGGGGGTTGTCTGTGGGATGTGCTCAGACCTTCAGAAATTACGAAATTTCAATTTTCAACATATCTTCACCCCTTGGGGTCACAGGCAAGGGATATTGCCATCATATTTTACGTAATGAATTTACCTGTTCTACATGGATTGAAGAGAAGCAGCACTCATTGGACCGGGTACAACACAGCTTTATTTGCCAAAGATTTCCGGGCTTTACATCTGGGGGGCTTTATTGGGTAGGGTGGGGTCTTTAAAATGATGGTCGTTTCACGTGTCTGTCTGAACCCGTGAAAGTACTGTGTAGGAACATGAAACGGCCATCATTTTAAAGACCCCAACCCTACCAACTAAAGTCCTGCTGATGTAAAGCCTGGAAATCTTTGGCAAATAAAGCTGTGCGGTACCCGGTCCAGTGAGTGCTGCTTCTCTTCAATCCATATATTGCATGTGACTTTAAACTGGAAGTGTGCACCCGGGGAGCCAGGAGGTGGAGAGCACAGCAGAAAGCCATCCATCTGATGAGCAGTGCTTGTACCGTTCAGCTGGCAACTCCATGAGTGATACAACGACAACGAGTGGTGGTGCCTGACAACATTCTACTGTAACTATAGATAGGAAACATGACATTGCTAGTGTCATCTATCTAGCGGATAGCCATTTGCTGGGATTCCGGCCATCGCCCAGCAAAGCAAAATAGTGTATTGCGTTCACCATCTTATTATGATTTCAAAAGTGTCATTTTCATATCTTTTATATTGATATTGTACATAAAATCTCAGTTCATAGTTTCTACACAGGAGAACATAGGGATGAGCTTTTGGTTCTTTCCATATGTTTGTTATCTGTCTCTGGTCGTAAAGGGCCCTTCTCCTACATTCCTGTGCTTCACAGATGTTTGCAAGAGAAGTTCTTAGAAGTTTACATAATTACAAAGGAGAGGGGTAGCTGCATGTAGAGACTGAGTGCTAGTTCTGGTTTGTTATTTCTCCATGATAAATATAATGTGACCAGACAATCAGTGGAAAGGGTACTGCAGTTAAAGCATGGGGGAGAGAGAGAGCAGCAATTAGAGCTTTTGATATCAAAAGTGAATTTTAGACTAAGGGTCTGATTCATCCTTCGTGTTTTTTTTCAATAAATTTGTATTATTTTAATGATTAAAGAGTAGTTAGAGTTGAAATGAAATATCATTAGGTAAAGGGAGGGGGGAGAGTTTATTAGAGATGTAAATGGGGAGAGGAAAGAAGAAGAAAACCAATATGTTAAACGAACATTTTGTCTTTAAATGAGGATATTACAGTTGAAGCAATTATATGAATTAATAACTATAAACTATATTTCTTAATAGAGTTTCACAAACTTATAAAGGAGATTAATTACATCAACAAAACAAATTACAATTGAATGTTAATATTAATAAAAGAAAACTTAAACTAAAAGAGTCTTCTTAATCTACGGGTCTTATCTTTTATAATATGCTGGAAAGCAATAATTCCAAATGGCATGACGTATTTCATAGGCATTGTATAGAAATATCTCTGTAATTTCAGAAATAGTCGGTTATGAGGCTTTTTTCCAATTCACTACTGTGACATTTTTGAGTATGAATTAGAATTGGCTTAAAGTTTGGATCAATGTTTTCCATATCTAGAGACAATAAGCCATTATAGAAATTATATTTCTTTGATATAATGAACCAATTAAGAAGGAAAATTCATCTAATAGTTTTTTTAATTTGGACAGTTCCAGAAGATGTATCACAAGGTTCACCTTGGTACAGCGCTGTGCAAATTAATTGGGGCAAAGCATTTTTTTAAGTAAAATTGTAAGTTGGGGATACCAGTCAGTGATTGAAACCAGTTTTAACTGCTTTGAACAGCTGTGAGTGTACAACCTTGAGTAACAAAATGTGGTTTGACTGGTTTTAGTCAGAAAATAGCAGCTAGCTGCCCCCTCAACTTCAGGTGACAGCTTGTTTCTGTGAGGAGTGGTTTAGTTACTTTTTCTCTCAGTGTGATTCGTGCCCGTAAAACTAGATGTTACTCCACGGAAGAGGTCTAGAATTATTACTCTTAATGAACATACACGTGTGACTGTAAGAGAAATCGCTTCCACCGTTGGTATTGGAAAATCTACCGTTTCAATAATTCGCTGCACACAATGAAACTGGATCGTTTTCTCCAAAACGAAAAGGGAAATGTGGAAGAAAAAGGAAAACGACACCAAGAACTGATAAAACACTTATCAGAAATAGTAAAATTAATGCAAGAAAAACTTGTTTTGTCCCATTAATTGCACAGTACTGTATTTTTTTTTAATCTTGATATGATTTTTTTTGCTTTTTTTTTTTTATTTTTGCACCAAACCTACTACTATGTATGACTTGCAGCATCTCCGCTTGTCTCCATGCTGCATCTTCAAGCTTGTCTCCCATGGCTGCAGCATCTCTGAGCTTGTCTCCCATGGCTGCAGCATCTCCAAGCTTGTCCCCATGGCTGCGGCATCTCCGAGCTTGTCTGCCATGGCTGCAGTATCTCCGAGCTTGTCTCCATGGCTGCAGCATCTCGAGCTTGTCTTCCATGGCTGCAGCATATCTGAACTTGTCTCCCATGGCTGCAGCATCTCTGAGCTTGTCTCCCATGGCTGCAGCATCTCAAGCTTGTCTCCCATGGCTGCGCATCTCCGAGCTTGTCTGCCATGGCTGCAGTATCTCCGAGCTTGTCTCCATGGCTGCAGCATCTCTGAGCTTGTCTTCCATGGCTGCAGCATATCTGAACTTGTCTCCCATGGCTGCAGCATCTCTGAACTTGTCTGCCATGGCTGCAGCATCTCCGAGCATGTCTCCCATGGCTGCAACGTATCCCATGTCTTCAGCTTTGCCGATCTTGTCTTCCACGGCTGCTATGTCTCCAGACTTGTCTCCCAGGGCTGCAGCGTCTCCAGTTTTGTCTCCCATTGAGCACATTGGATCGTCATTGGTCGTTAATTGTACAGAAGCTGCCAGCAGAGCATTTTACAGATTTGCATTCAGTGTTACAGAATCTTCTTCAGATGCCCATTATTAACCTCAGTCAGTGATCATTGGCAAGGCTGGAAGTGTCGGGATTTCTGCATTTGGAGCTCATATCTGACACTGAAGAAACCAAGATGTTTTGAAAATTTTGTTCCATTTTTCCATCGTTTGCAGATCAGTAACATCTCCATCCTGAGATTTCCAAGACGTTTGATTCATATCCATGACTTTTAATTCTTTATGCTGTAATTTCAATGTCAGAGTATATATAGTATTTACTGTATATATTGTGACCAAGGAAACAACTTTTTTTTCTTTTTGTTCTGTGAGTCCCTAAAGGAAACTGTGTCCGGTATGGCACCTCAGCCCTATTCACTTCTATGGAGCTCGGCTGCAATACCAAACATGGACAAGTGTGGAGCTGATTTTGGAAGAAATCATCCATGTTTTCTATCCTGAACCTCTCCATTGAGCTTCCTTTAATGCGGTATAACATTGGTGGATATATAAGTCACACCGCTCCTGTTAATGTCAGTATCCGACCATGTTGCGCTGCCGTCCTTGGTCTCTTACACAGTATCAAACCTTCATGTTTCCCAGAAGAACAGACTTCTAAAACTGTAACAACTGATTTAGGATGAGTCGTATTTATAAGATGTCTCTGGCGGCATTTACCAAATGTTAATTGTTACTTAGCACGAAGAATAAATGACTCAAGATGGAAACAGCCTGATATTTGTCAAGCTTAAGTATGTGACGTCCTCCTTAACGTACTTCTAGTATACACCATAGTATACAGCTCCGAGGAAAACAGACTGAGAATTTTCAGGGGAACTCTCCAAAAACTGCAAACTCACAGATCTCCCCGATGTCACATAAAAGGGGCACCAGTATCAGATCCCATCCACCACCACTCCGAGATTCATGGAATCAGCAGCAAATCATCAACATATCGTAGAGAGAACATCAGTGGTGTAACTAAGCTCATGGGCCCTGATGCGAAAGCTCCAACGGCCCCCAATTATTGCAAACCTTTCATAGCATTAGTCTTCTTCTA
The DNA here is from genome assembly GCA_033576535.1 of Allobates femoralis. Taxonomy (NCBI): domain Eukaryota; kingdom Metazoa; phylum Chordata; class Amphibia; order Anura; family Aromobatidae; genus Allobates; species Allobates femoralis. The sequence continues at coordinate 148,434,893 of JARQOC010000007.1, forward strand.
TAGGCTAAAGGGCTTTTGGGGCCCCCTACTCTCTAGGGCCCAGGCGCGATTGCAAACCCTGGACCTGTTGTAGTTATGCCCCTGAGAAACACAGATCTGGTGAGCAGTTGTGAGCCCATGATACAGATGCAAGTCCCGGCCCGGGAGGAGGATGCAAGAGGCGTAATCTTTGCAGAGGACCCAACCCACAATGCTGCACACTCAATCATCACTGCACACATTTCCTTAACTTCGACAAATGTTATCTCAGCAATCAAACATCTAATCAGAAGCCTGAAGATACGGTCCAGGTCACCATCCTAGCACCTGTATAGGGCTGCTTTTACCTGATATCTGAAAATCATGTTGATTGGTTCCCTTTAAAGGGGCGCTCCATCCACAACCATTTCACTGATTCGTGATGGAAATGGGCAGCCGCCATGACTTGAAAGCTCAACATCTCTTAGGAACACATTCATCCTTCTGCATCTTTACTTTTATTTGTATTGACCTGTCGGCTCAGCATGTTACCACCTCCCATTCTGGATTTAAAGGGGCGCGAGCACCCTAGGGCGTCTCATCTCACTCCATCATTGAACATCTATGTCACAACATGCAAGAAATTAATTTTCCCCATCTCATTACTCAGGTCACTTTACAAACAACTATAAATTAGAAAACCCTCTTGCGCCATTATCTCAGCACGGGTCCGGATCATTATTTATTGTGTTGGAGCTGTAATTACACACGAATGCAAAAAAAAAACACTAATCAGAAGAAAGTCGAAGCAACAGGCAGAAGGAAGGAGACGAGGTTCTTTGCCGTCTGACACGTTCGCGCTGATTTCGATACATTTATTATTTTTTTGTCAACACTTTATTTTTTTATCGTACAGACGAGGTCGAGCTCCATGATTCAGAGGCCTAAAGGCAATGCCACATAAATTAAGTCTCATTTGTCAAGTCATTCGCAATGAGGCTTCTCTGCCCGCTTGCCAACGAGGGTTGCGGCTCCCAAGCTGGCGACGGATATTTTCGTAAACTCTCAGTTATCAATATTTCAATATGTTTTCTTGCTCCGTTCCAACTCGGTATCAGACTGTTCCAGCGTTCTCCCCCCATGCGGAGTGCAGTAATATAAAACTCAGTGGGGGCATGGCGTTTTATACATTTATTGGCCCCTTTATCTCCCTGATGATCTCAGAAACCTGTGTCTGAAGCATAGATTGCATTGTGAGCTGGGCTCCGCCGTCTGTGGCCCAACGCTCGCTTGGCTCGCCGGCTGCCTGTTGCTGTAGGAGCTGGGACTTATTTTATGTTCTTGGCTCGTGCCGAGTCCCAGATGCGGGTGATGGTGGCATGCGCACGGGTGGCTGGCTCCTTGGATTTTTTATCATCTTTTTTTGGATGCTTATCCCTTTATGTGGATGAATGTGTCCGCTCATCACAAGCTGCTCCATATTATATCATTATCTTTTCCAACCCATCATTTCTTCTTCCACCTCAATGCACTAAATATTAATCAATTATTTATTTATTATGTTTTTAACAATAAACCCCAGGCATGTAAATGTTTTTTTTTTTTGCAAACTTGGCATCTTGATTGTTCTTCTATTTGCCTGTCATATCATTCAGAGGCATGCGGAGGCTTCTGTATAAATCCAAAAAACAAATGACAGCATGCACCATTGAATTGTCACAAATTGAATTGTTGCTTTCTTTTGGTGCAGCGAGAGTTAGTGACATTTTCCACGCTGGAAGTTTCTGGACCAGGTGATTCTGGTTTATGACCACTCCCTTTCCCCTTTAAATAGTCACCGGATCTGGTAATAGAATGTTTCCTATGCTGACCACCGTGGAGTTAGATGTTGAAGTTGAGCTGTGTCATCTACAGTACTGGTGTTTGGCTGCTGTTATCAAAATTGTTTTGTATCCTTTATTCTATGTTTCCCTGTATGGCTACCTTCCTCCGTGTTTTATTAAAAAAGTGGTGAAATCTAGTGTACTCACTGTACGATGCATTAGCCAGGGATAGTAGAGATGACAACTAGGGACCAGACAGGTGATGGTGGCAGAGGGAAGGACCCACTTAGGGATATTAGGGAGCTCAGGGACCACACACAATTTAGTGTCCCATCCTCCACTTCCTGTCGTCAGGGTCTTCCCCTTTCCATCCCGTTGCACCTCAGTGTTGCGCTGTGCGCCGGACATTGCATTGTCTGAGCGTGCCATGAATGATGCATTTGTAGAAAGGTGGGAATAGCTCCTTACTTTCATAATGTTATACCATGAAAGCAAGTTATCGCTTATTCACATTGCTGATTACTAGGAGTCCAATCACTGGACCAATTCCAAGAACGAGTCTCTGGATGGATGACTTGTTCTAGTACAACGATGATTGTAGTTGCACTCTACCCCTCCAGTCCTTGACTCTGGGACCTATGGAGATGGCTGAGCGCTGTGTTTGGTTATGATCATGGACAAGATCATTTTATGGCTAAATGCGGTCAATAATTACCACAAAACCATCATTTGACACCCACAGATGTCTACAGGACTCCACTGTACCTCCATATGGCTTTAATTTTATATGCAAGCATATGGAGATCATGTCATAAATCACTGGAAGTTTTATTACAGAGGCATTGCTTTTGGGAAAAATAGCTCCATGATTCACCATTGCCCCCAGAGCCACATATGGCTGGCATGGAAAGCTCATAGATCGCTGAGATATGTCTCTGAAAACATGGGATCTATTATAAATGGTGAGGTGAGAAAGTTAATCAAGTAGAGGAAGGAATCTTCACTGATGCAGAGACCCCCGGCTAGGAAATTACAGCAGGAATGGTTTGCTCTGTGGGAGACAGAAAGGTTGGGACTTTGTGAATGTAGGGGCGGGCAAGTACATTTCCCAGGCCAAAGCATTTTTTAATAAAGCAATATCCTCAGAAATGTCGGCACCCATGGAAAATTATAAATATTGGGGTGTGCAAAGCTCCCAAAAATTTGGAAGGCATATTTTTAATTTGGTGAAAGTAATGAGACCGTATTGTGTAACCTCAATGTCAGGGTGGGGCTTTGAGGTGCAGTTTGTCACACTCCCCTTACTCATTTGGCAGCTTGTTGTAAACATAGTCCTGATGTTTCCAGAATTGCCCTGCTTTTTCTGGTACAATAAGGGGTCAATATTTTCATTAATTCCAACAAAAGTGGGTGATATTGCTTGTTTAGGGTAATCCTATGCAGATTTGAGGAGTTCCCAGGCAGGATTTAAAGGAACTGTTGCATATTTGCATCTTAAAAGTGCACCGCTCCTCTTGATATCTTGACCATCAGTCAAAGTGAAATGTGGATCACAATGTACAAAAGATCTCTGCTGAAAACTAGCAAAAGTACGAACCCCATGTGTAGGCATGAGGCCCCAGTGAGACGAAGGTCCATAGGGCTCGATTGGTCAGTTTGCACTCACGAATATTTATATAAATGAAATTGGAGCAAAAACAGGAAAGTAATTAGTTGCAAACATGCACATCTACCCTACATACATGTTTCCCATAAAGTGTCAATAATTCTGTAAGTAAAACCATTGGATAAAGCCTGTCTTCCCTCTGTGACCCTCGCGAGCCTTGATATTTATCCCAGTTTAGAGAAACTAAAACTTTAATCCTTAAACGTTTCAGCTCAAAACTAAATCTGTGTCTAAAGTGTTAATCCTCCTGATGGAGAAATCCCGATAACAGGGCGCCGGCGGGATCGCAGCTCGCTAAGCCGAAGCTAAGAAAGAGCCAAGAAAGATTATTGACAATTTACCTTATAATGAGCATCTTGGATTGATTAGTATCTTTGTGGCCTTTTTGATCGTTGCAATGATCCAATTCACCAAGTAAAAGATTCATAAAGTATCAAGATCAACATCAAAATGAGGCCAAGGAAATTAGAGACTTTCTCCAACACAAAGTGTTCCAGATCAACCCGGAGTGGAGAATTGGCGGCGTTGCCGTGGCCAAACCAGAAGAATATTCTTACTATTGAAAGTAGATGTGGTGACTTGGAGTCAGGGTGTACATGGATAGCCATATCTGCCTATTCTCATAGTTTGTAGGCTGCTTTCAAACCTGCGTTATATACAATTCTGGCAGATCAGGCAAACTTGAACTTTTGAGCTCAGGTTTGCTTGATCTGCCGTTCTTCCAATATGGCGGAATTCGGACTTTTTTTGCAAAAGCAGAAGCGGCATACTTTTGGCAAGGTTGTGCTTTTGATAATGCATTGTAAATGGACCTCCGGACGTGTGCGAATACTCACATTTTCCCCGGGATTCCACACTTCCGGTGCTGAATGAAAACCGCTGCTAGCCGCAGGGGGTGCCGGAAGTGCCGGAAGTTCCGGATAATGGTCAAAACCGCAAGTCTCCGCACATGTCCGGAGGTCCCTTTATGCACTTAATGCACTGGCACAAGGTCAACCTTGGCGCAAGTGCGCTGCATTGCGTTTTTTGCAAAAACAGATTTCTGCCGGATTTCCAAACATGTAGACGTGAAAGCACCCTTACATAAGTTATTTTCCTCAAATTGAATGTCCCTTATTTTCCTCTGGGGTCTCTCCAAACACCAGAGAATAATGAACTTAAGATATAATAAATTAAAATATCCTTGAACCCTCCTCACCAGTGGCATAACTAGAATCCAATGGGCCCCGATGCAAGATTTGGATCTGAGTTCCCCCACCTCCCAGCATATTGGTCAGATGTATGGGACCTTGAATTTTTTAAAATCCTTATGTAATCTTCTCCCATCACCCTTCATTACGTAGTAATGTCCCTCATCAAGTACTCATATCCCTTATCCTGCGCCACTTTTAGGTATATATGTCCCCCATCCTGGTATATTTGTCTTTCATCCTGGTGGTAAATGTCACCCATCCTGGTATATATGCCCCCCATTATGGTGGGCCCATCCTTGTATATATGTCCCCATCCTGGTATATATGTCCCTCAATTAGGTAAATGTCCCCCAGCCTGGTATATATGCCCCTATCCTGGTATATATTCCCTCATTCTGGGCCTATCCTAGTATATGTGTCCCCCATCCTGGTATACAGTATATGCCCATCCTAGTATATGTCCCCCATCCTGGTATATTTGTCTTTCATCCTGGTGGTAAATGTCACCCATCCTGGTATATATGCCCCCCATTATGGGCCCATCCTTGTATATATGTCCCCATCCTGGTATATATGTCCCCCAATCAGTTAAATGTCCCCCAACCTGGTATATATGCCCCCGTCCTGGTATATATTCCCTCATTCTGGGCCTATCCTAGTATATGTGTCCCCCATCCTGTTATACAGTATATGCCCATGCTAGTATATGTCCCCCTGGTATATATTGTATGTATCCAATCTGGGTATATATTCCCCCATCCTGATATAAATTCCCTTTTTTACAGCTGGCACAGGAGCCGACCGCTGTATAGCGATTGTCCACACACATCCAGCTGAAGTAGGCACTAGTTGTGGCGGGCTCCCTGAACTCCCATGCCTGGTCGAAGTCACAATCTTTGAGGTTGTGATCGTTATGCCCAGATCTTCACTCTTCACCTCTTTGCCCCCTCCACCCCCATCATCACCTATCTGGTCTTCATTGCATCCTATGATACCTGCCCTTGACTTGCTTCTCACTCTGTGGACATTCAGCTCTGAGGAGACCCAGTATTGGCCTGCACCGGCACCCAAAAGATTCACAATGTCACCACATAACAACATGCCATGAGACCCTACATGTGCCAAATGCAGAACCTCCTGAGACTAATCACAGCTGGAAGTCCCATGTAAGAGCCCATAGATCTCAACACGAGCGGGGAAGTACCAGAAGATGTGACGAGAACCGGATGGGTGACTGTGAGGAGTGGAGGGGCCGGAGAGGTGAGCGGTAAGCTGAGTTGAGGATTTTTTTTAACCTTTTGATGACCACTTATAATTGAGAAAAACAGCGCCCAGCGATTACCATTTTGCTGAGTCTCCACGAAAATGTTGGTAAATGCACATTCCTGTAGAGTTCAAGTATAGTTTGATTTTATTCTGCCTTCTCATCTTGTTATCATGGATAGAGCTCACCTAGAACCTCTGTAGCATTCGGGGAATGACTTAACAAGGTACCTTTACCTAGGTAGTGACAGTTGTGAATTTGCTAGGACTTTCCATATTTTACATTAGAATTCGTAGCAAATTTGTGAAATTTATGGAAACTGCATCAAAAAATTGTTGATCTCACTCGGTTTGGGGATCATCCCAGGTTCAATTGTAGTGACCCAGAGATTGCCATGTGATGTTTTATAATATAGTGCATTGCATCTCCTGCACTTTAGCTCTGAGAGTTATAGCCTGTCTAATCCCACACTGCCCTCTGCTGGCCTTTCTCTAAACTACAAATTCCTTATCAGATCAAAGGTCGCTTTGCAACCAGAGAGGAATTTTCCGGCAGCTGAGTGTAGCTGCTGGAGATGGAGGTGTTGAGGACGTAATAGTGACGATGTGAGCGCTGTGAGTTTAGGAGAAAAGACAACACCTGTTCTAGCAACTACAAGCGATAAAGAATAGAGCGGCCATGCTTTATACAGAGAACTTTATACAGATCCGCACTGCTAAGGATCTCTCAGCACCAAGAAAAGGGAGAGTTCATTAAATGGACACTGTTGACTTTGCATTGAAAGGAGTAAAAGTTCCCAATCATAAACTGACGGTGTCCGTGTTTCTTATGGGACTACAACAGCCTCTACTATTACTCCATAGCTGGACTAGGAGACTCGCCCCTGCGATCCCCCTACTTATCTTTCCCTTTTTTTGCCTCCCATCCTGTGGGTTGCTGGAGCCATCGGAGACACTGTAAAAGGATTCAACTCCGATTTCCTAGGCCCTGCAACCCTGATGGAGGTTGCAGCAGAATAAGGGGCAAGCATCTGAGAAGTAGACCCACTGGACAGTTAAGGGGACCCGGACTTACTCTGCTGTGGGAGGGGCTTGACTAAGTGTGGCGCCCCTGCGGGTATTAGCCACAGTATAAGATCATAATAGTTGCACTCACTTAGAAAGCCATGCCACTGCACTACCACCTTTGGCCAGTAGGGGGAGCTCCAGAGACACCAGAGACTTCCCTAGAGATAAAACACTGGTCTGAGGTAAATTTTCAGACAGTTGGAGCCAGGAGCTCAGAGTGACAGGAGCTGCATTGAGTTCCTGAGGACTGACTGACAATTTCCAGGGCCAAGCCATCGGTCTGAGGAGGAGAAAACTGATAAGAGAAACACTTTCAGAATCGGGTAGCATCATTATCTACCCTAGATAAAAAGCGCAGATACGGATACCGGATCCGTGGCTGCATTAGTTATATACAATACAGCAACCGGAAAAACGTGAGGTAACAACAAGCTTCACAGGGCCAGACACAGCAACATACTAAGAGTTCAGCAGTACTCCCGGAGGGGGTAAGCAGAAAGAGACAAAGGACTCAAGTTGCCTGTTGAGTGGGACCCAGAGAGGACAGATTTGGGCCGGCAGCGAGTTCACACACGGCAGCAGGGCCACATAGACAGCGCAAGCAGGAGGTAAAGGACCCGGTGGGGCCTGAGCAACTGAACCCCTATTGCAGACTCCGGAGACGGGACTTGTTGTATTATAGTTTGGTTGAAAGTAAACCAGTTAAACCTCATCTGTGCCTCAGCCTCTGATTTAACAGCTACCATCTATCCAGGATTGGGACCATCACCGCTGAGAGAATTTGCTGTGAATCAAGTAAGTGTCTGTGCCCTTAACATCTCCTCACCAGACTTCCATCTTCATCCATCATTAACTTTAACATCACCTGTCCAGGGGACCCTACAGCCCTACCCGGAAAAGGGCTATACCATCTCAGCTGCCTCTCACCATCATCCCCTGGCCAGTACAAGGCAGCGGTGGCCATATATAGCCACATTATTCCGGTGGCGTCACGACAATAACATCTACAAACTTTATAAATTATATAAACTTCTAAATCCCCTGTAAATACCCCCTTTTAGGAGTGTGCCAGCCTGGGGCCACGGCCTGGGTCCAGCCACCAGTGACTCCCCCAAGGAAAGGGACCCTGCGCCGGGTATCCCGGTCCCCTAAGCTGGGCGGCACATAAGCATCTACCGGGAGACTCCAGGAGCCAGACCCAGGGCAGCGACTAGGACGGTGGGAACAGAACGGAACTGCGTGACAGCAAGATAAGTGATCAGATATGGGGGCAGGACAGGAACTAGAGTTTGACAGGGCAGGCACAGGAACACCAACAGGACTGGGACAGATACACGGGTTCAGACAGGTTCAGGCACAGAACTTCAGACGCAGGACATCAGGGAGAGAACATAGAGGCAAGGCAGTCAGGTAGAAGTCATTAGGCACGGACATTATTATTATTAATATTATTTATAATCTCTCCTTCAAGCCCTCTCCTTCAAGCCTCACATCCAGGCCCTCGCCACCTCCTGCCGACTCCAGCTCAAAAACATCTATAGGAGCCGCACTTTCCTTGACCACAACACTGCTAAAACCCTTATTCACGCTCTCATCATCTCCCGCCTTGACTACTGCAACCTCCTGCTCACCGGCCTCCCCAATACCTCCATTGCACCTCTCCAATCTATCCTGAACTCTGCTGCCCGCCTAATCCATCTGTCCCCCCACTACTCCCCTGAACTTGAAATACCTGGTGACTCCCAGTAGTGGCTCAGGACATCAATTCAAGGCGCGCGCACTGCCCCTTCAAGAGGGGCAAAAGTGTGCACGCGTGCACCTTACGTAAGAGTCCAGAAACTCAGCAAGACAAGCGCAGGGCCTGGGGCCTAGGCAGAAGTTGGGGGCCAAAACACACATATATTAATGTATAAAATATATATATATTATATAAGTATAATATTATAATACAATAGACATATAATAATATAATATGCTATACAATATGCTGCTTTATTAGGTTCCTTCTTCCTTAAAGAAACTACTTTAACATTTTTTTTAAAAGATTAAAAAATATTTCAGGTTTAAAAAGAAATAAAACATAAAAATCAAATTTAAACTAAATAGTAGTTACCGTAACTAAATGCAAACTCATCAAATGAGGGACAGTTTGCTAATTTATGGAAATGAAGGGGGGGGGGTAGTCAGTGTCCTGAGGCATAGGCTGTGTTCACAAAAACAATACTTTCATTGTTACTTTATTTCCACTCTTTATTTCCAAAAATGATATCCCCGCTTAATTGTAAAGAGCTGTGGAATATGTTGGCGCTATATAAATAAAATTATGAATATTTATTATAAATAATAATAATTATATTTATTAATAACTCTATAGTTATTATTAATACTATATCTAATAATAATTTTATTTATATAGCGCCAACATATTCCGCCGCTCTTTACATTTAAGCGGGGATATCATTTTTGGAAATAAAGAGTGGAAATAAAGTAACAATTAAAGTTATTATTATATTCATAAAAGTGTGTTCCTATCTAATCTTCCTGCTGGGTCACTGAATGTGGTCGGGAATGAGATGTAAATCTTATGTTAATGCTCTTAGAACCCTCCGTTTCCTGATCCTGTTAAAGCAACGGAGCCTGCACCAGTTTACCATCGGGTCGGAATAGAATAGAGGCGTTTATACTATTTCAGTAGATTAAATACATTTTTATATTGATATTGAATTTAATCATGTATGAATTGAGAATTAACCTTTAGAGCTGATCCCAGAGAACTAGGTCTCCTCCCTCGCTTTGATGTGAACTCAGACGCTGAGCTCACATCATTCCCTGCACATGTCTGCTGATCTGATCATCCGACATGTGTCGGTAACAGATGCGGGTGGATTAGTGATCCGCCTGTCGCTGTTAACCCCTCAGATCATGGTGTCTTACACTGACAGCGCGATCTAAAGCGATGCAGCAGGGATCACGCTATTCTTCGCTGCCATCAGTGACCCCTAGACACAATCACGGGGCATCGATGCGTTGTCATAACAGGCTGGGGTCAGATGAGGGCCCCTGACCTCGTCATGACCCCCTTCCTGTGGATGTTCAGCGTTCACAGGAGGGGATCATTTCTGCGGTGCAGTTGTGCATCATCACGGTTTGGGACTCTGCAGTGCTGAGGCGTCCTAAGAAGCCAAGTAAAATAAATAAAAAGGGAAAAATGTTTTTAAAAATATTAAAAAAATAAATAAATAGAAATTCACATCCCCCTTTTGCCCCATTGGAAATAAAACTATTAAAAAGAAAATACACATAAGTGATGTCGCCAACAGCTACAGGAGACCTCCACACTGCAGGAATGGTTAGCATAGACTGAATCTATAACCAGCATCACGTGATGTATCCTAAGCTCCCTAATGTCCCTATATGAGTCCTTGTTGCCGTCACATGCCTATTCGCTCACTATCCCTCTACTCACCCTGTATAGCGCAAAGGCCAGTGCACACACTAGTCTTCACCTCTGCAGTAATGAGACACAAGGGAAGGAGGACAGACAGGGGGACATGATATACTCCTAATGAAGGATTGCAGAGAAACACCACATCTGCAAGCAACACGATTTCAACTTCATCCAGAGACTTGCTCCCTCCATGGTGGCCAGCATAGAAATGTAGTCTATAACCGGCATCAGACGACTATTTAAAGTGGAGGGGAGTGGTCACAAAAATTGCACCTGAGAGAGGACTAACAAAGAAGTACCAGCAGGAAAGAGTCCTTATCCCCATTAGCACCAAAAGAAAGTATATACCGTACATTTAAAAACCAGAATATCACAAAGCAATCGGAGCCTCAGGCCCCAGACTCGCCAAAGATCTCCCCAGGGCGGGAGACACCCATGACAGTTACCTAACGTGGTTTTCGTGTAGGACAAATTACTTATCTCTATTGTGTATCCCAAATGCGTGTAGTGACTCCGGTGACGGCGGGATGGGCAGGTTTCGTATGCGGAGTGGGTTGGGGACAGAGTAAAGTTGTAACATTCCATCGTTATTCCGGTATTTGTAAATATAAATCCTGGGTTCTGTTTTGTATCTTCCAGACACTTTTCATAGTAAATCCTCAGGAGAAGGTGTCCCGGCTCAGCCTCAATGCATCCGAATGTTACAGTAAAAATATTCTATTCTTTTTATTCCCTTTCGTCATCCAGAATGACTGCAGGTTTTTTTTCTCACTCTGCTGTAAACCAAGATATCAATGCATAATTAGGAGAAGAGGTGATACAATCTGTAATCTGTCTGGTGCTGGAGGGGCCGCACGATGGGATAAAGATCCTGAAGAAATAGACATGGCCCCATGGGGAGAAACAGAATACAGTCAGCGGGGGATTCCTGGATTGTATTAGAATGTCACCGTAATATCAGGTTGTGTCTACTATTACTGGTAAAGGCACGGTGTGGCCGGAGGGTGACATATAAGCGCTGGACTTATTTACATGGTCGACTTTCTTCTTTCCACGCAGCAGGGGGAACGTTTTTGGGGAGGTTCAGGGAATAGCATAATTGCAGCTACTGGGCAAAGATGTATCACAAAGCTAAGACCCGTACCATAGTGCCGGATATGGATCAAATGTCTATTCTGCCGGACACACAAGACTCGGTGATAGTGACGCCACCTTCCATGCTTCATTATCTGACCTTTTTTCACTGGGAGCTTCAAGTTCCCTTCTATATCTACCTCTCTTGCCCCATACAGGTGTATAGACGGCAGATTTTAGCAACTAACTCATAACTGAGGATGAAATAGTTGCCATAGGCTCCCGCAGCAGGATCCGATTCCTACTATTAAATGGAAAAAAAACAATTTGCGCTTTCTGGTGTGATAACGCAGACACAATCAAGAACTAGAGGTACAGCTTACATTTCAACTCAGACAGAACACCAAAATATACGTCAGAAATCCACAAAGGAATTGTGCTGCGAAATCCCAGGATCCGAAATCCCATCAGGGAAGTAACAATGATAAAATGAGTGGAACAGTTCCAGGAGGAAACCCCGGGAGGCGCTAGTGAGCAGTGCACTTGAGTTAAACTAGTTGGCTTTATTATTATATAACAGTTGTCGGCTTGATCTCAAGCTATGACGACTTGATGGATGAATGCTCTGTAGGAAGATTGATCTTGTGCAGCCTAGATAGGTGAAAGGAGGGTCTTCTCCAAATCTGTATAGGTCCATCACTGTCTTCTCCAAGCCTAGATAGGTTCCACCAGCATTTTCTCCAAGCATAGGTAGATCGACCAGGGTCTTGTCCAAACCTGTATAGGTCCACCAGCATGTTCTCCAAGCATGGATAGGTCCACCAGCATCTCCTCCACTGTTATCTTGACAGTATCAAGCCATCGGGTTGCTAGTTTTCCTCTAGCCAATAAAATGCATCATTATTAATCTTCACTCTTGCTAATATGTGATGTGTCTTCCGACAAGAATGTTATGAATAAGAGTCCTTTAATAATACAATTTCCGCCTCCGTGAGTTGTTTTTCATTATAATGCATAATTAGGTACTATATAAATGATCGTTTATCATGGTGAGAAACTGGACACTTTACATTCTCGGTGACAGTTAGGTGTCATACAATGTTGTCAGCTCCTCGGGGGCGGTACCCAATACTTTGAGTTATTTTCTGCAAGTCTTTGCTCTCCATAATATAATGGAGACTTGTTGCTGCGATAGATTAAATATTTGCTTACACATATTTCCTAAGAATGAATGTGACACATAATTACAGCTTCAATATTCCTCGGAGATTTCCTCTAATTTTCACCCTCAAGATTAAACAAAGCCGAGAAGTCATTATTCGTGTGTAAATCAGCCCCCTTCAATCCTTCCATACCTTCCTTCAGACCGGCTGTACACTTCAATAAGATGAAAATCAACAACTGGAAAAATAAAGTTATTTTCACTAATGAGAAATAAATTAACTTCTAATATTTCAGCTTTGGGAAATGACAAATGGAATCATCGTCGTCAGATTTGTTTGTGTCTGTAAACAAATTCTCTTCATGTGAGACCGGGACAGAGCAATGAGATTTTACTTGGAATAAGGAGGATAAAAATGTATTAAAGGGAACCTGTACATATTCTTATTTTTCATGCAGTCGATCATGTGAAAAAAATAACTTGTTTTCTAGCACTCAGAGATGTGGAGATCGTCCACTATCCTCCATAAGGACAATTGCTGGAGTTAAAAGCAGGAGAGGGATTCAGTCTGTGCAGCACATCTAGGATGCTATTGTCCACATAATGTCCACCCGCCTGCTCTGTCCTCCACATACTGTACCCATCCACCGGCCAGGTCCATCCTCCACATACTGTCCACCCGCCTGGTCCATCCACATACTATACCCATCCCCCTGCCCAGTCCATTCTTCACGTACTGTACTCATCCCCGCGCCCAGTCCATCCTCCACATACTGTACCTATTCCCTGCCCGGTCCATCCTCCACATACTGTACCCACCCTCCGCCCAGTCCATCCTCCACATACTATACCCATCCCCCAACCGGTCCATCCTTCACATACTGTACCCATCCACCTGCCAGGTCCGTTCTCCACATAATGTACCCATCCACCCACCTACTCCATCCTCCACATACTGTACCCATCCACCGCTCAGCCCATCCTCTACATACTGTACCCATCCACCGCCCAGCCCATCCTCTACATACTGTACACATCCACCCACCCAGTCAGTCCTCCACATACTGTACCCACCCTCCGCCCAGTCCATCCTCCACATAATGTACCACTTACACACCCAGTCCATCCTCCACATACTATACCCATCCCCCAACCGGTCCATCCTTCACATACTGTACCCATCCACCTGCCAGGTCCGTTCTCCACATAATGTACCATCCACCCACCTACTCCATCCTCCACATACTGTACCCATCCGCCGCCCAGCCCATCCTCTACATACTGTACCCATCCACTGCCTGCTCTATCCTCTACATACTGTACCATTCACTCACCTGGTCCATCCTCCACATACTGTACTTATCCCCCGCCCAGCCCGTCATCTACATACTGTACCCATTCACTGCCCTGTCTATCCTCCACATACTGTACCATTCACTCACCTGGTCCATCCTCCACATACTGTACTTATCCCCCGCCCAGCCCGTCCTCTACATACTGTACCCATCCACTGCCCTGTCTATCCTCCACATACTGTACCCATCCACTGCCCTGTCTATCCTCCACATACTGTACCATTCACTCACCTGGTCCATCCTCCACATACTGTACTTATCCCCTGCCCAGCCCGTCATCTATATACTGTACCCATTCACTGCCCTGTCTATCCTCCACATACTGTACCATTCACTCACCTGGTCCATCCTCCACATACTGTACTTATCCCCTGCCCAGCCCGTCATCTATATACTGTACCCATTCACTGCCCTGTCTATCCTCCACATACTGTACCCATCCACTGCCCTGTCTATCCTCCACATACTGTACCTATCCACCCGCCACTTCTTGTGGGCCGGTGAAGATAAATCTCGGCCTTGCTGTTGATTTTCAGGTAAACAGCTCAGTCATGCACACGGAGAGAGGAGGCGTAATGACAAATTAGCTTCATGGCTCCGTTCCTGCAGCCGGCCCGTCATCCCGTGCCGTAAATTCAAGGGATTATTAAAAAAAAAGCCATTAAAGAATCTTCATTTACATTTTTATGACCCGAACAAGGGAACATTCCAGTTTGGTATAAAAACTTAACAAGTAGCTTCATAAGTTTTTGCTGTGAGCCATATAATTTACAAGAAGATGAAAAGGGACATTTTCCTACAATTGAGTGAAGCGGGATATTTTATTTTATAATGATATTCATTGCTTTCAGGAGACCTCAAGGGCTTGCACTCTTGTCTGTCAGACTGGAAAATAGAAATGGCGCCTTATAACAGATCTTCATCGGAGAAGCTTATAAAAGGCAATGTCATTATACAGGAATGGTTATTGTTTGGGTCGTTATACCAGGATCTACACAAAGTATACATAATATAGGAGCAAAATCAATCACTGTCATGCTGGCATCTCACATGCCTTTCCAGCACCGCCCTCACTGCATTCACCACTCTGCTTCTCCTACATCATATAATCTTCCTTTGCCGCCTTGTGTCACCACCAACCCATCTGACTACAGGGCAGTGTGGCCGGTCTCTAAAGGAATCTAACCTGCTGTGTTCTGCAGAGATTTGGTTCCCTTGCCAATCTTGTGCCAGCAGGGCCTATATCAGGCAGAACCTCCCACCACTCATTGCCAGAACATTGGTCCCTACTTAGTTCATTTGCCTATTCACTATTTATGCATTTGTTTGATCGTTATTGACCCTGCCTCTCTGACCTCTCCACTCCTGACCTTGGCTTTGTACACTAAACCCACCTGTCTATCCCGATTTTGGACTGTCTGAGTACACCTCTGTCTCACCCTCCTGTACCTTGATCCTGCACCTCTGACCCTGTGGTGAGCAGCTGCAGTCCCGGGGATTGCCCTGTCTACTGGCAGCCCAGCCTATCCTCACCATCAAGGGTCCTAGTAAAAACCCGGTAGACACTTAGCTATGCCCCTCCTGGGTAAGCGCAGTCTGTGGTGCACTGGGTCCACACCCACCACCGATACAATCACAGTATTGCAGTAATTACTATACTTATACATAGGGGAGAAGGATAATACATATTTTCGCTTATATAGCGTTATAAATTCCATAGCACTTTACATACAACAACACTGTCCCCATTGGGGCTCACAATCATATCAGTTATGTGTTTGAAGTATGGGAGGAAACCAGAGAATCTGGAGGAAACCCACAAGAACACGGGAGAACATACAAACTCCTTGAAGATATCATCCTTGGTGGGATTTGAACCCAGGACCCCAGCACTGCAAGGCTGCAGTGCTAACCACCATTGCATCATGATTGCGGCTGTGCATCAAAGATATTTTGAAGGGACAGCATTCATAAATCCAGGGCCAGCAACCCATTATGTAGCTTGGTGCTGCAGCCAAGTGAGCAATAGCCTGGAAGGACAGATGGCCAGACTGGTCAAGGTTATATTCCTGTACATAGGAGCAGTATTATAGTAGTTATATTCTTGTACATAGGAGCAATATTATAGTAGTAATATTCTTGTACATAGGGGCAGTAATATAGTAGTTATATTCTTGTATATAGGAGCAGTATTATAGTAGTTATATTCTTGTACATAGGGGCAGTATTATAGTAGTTATATTCTTGTACATAGGGGCAGTATTATAGTAGTTATATTCTTGTAAATAGAGGCAGTATTATAGTAGTTATATTCTTGTACATAGGAGCAGTATTATAGTAGTTATATTCTTGTACATAGGAGTAGTATTATAGTAGTTAAATTCTTGTACGTAGGGAGCAGTATTATAGTAGTTATATTCTTGTACATAGGAGCAGTATTATAGTAGTTATATTCTTGTACATAGGGGCAGTATTATAGTAGTTATATTCTTGTATATAGGGGCAGTATTATAGTAGTTATATTCTTGTACATAGGGGCAATATATTATAGTATTATATTCCTGTACATAGGAGCAATATTATAGTAGTAATATTCTTGTACATAGGGGCAGTAATATAGTAGTTATATTCTTGTATATAGGAGCAGTATTATAGTAGTTATATTCTTGTACATAGGGGCAGTATTATAGTAGTTATATTCCTTGTACATGGAGCAGTATTATAGTAGTTATATTCTAGTACATAGAGGCAGTATTATAGTAGTTATATTCTTGTATATAGGAGCAGTATTATAGTAGTTATATTCTTGTACATAGGGCAGTATTATAGTAGTTATATTCTTGTACATAGGAGCAGTATTATAGTAGTTATATTCTTGTATATAGGAGCAGTATTATAGTAGTTATATTCTTGTACATAGGGGCAGTATTATAGTAGTTATATTCTTGTACATAGGAGCAGTATTATAGTAGTTATATTCTTGTATATAGGGGCAGTATTATAGTAGTTATATTCTTGTACATAGGGGCAGTGTTATAGTAGTTATATTCTTGTACATAGGGGCAGTATTATAGTAGTTATATTCTTGTATATAGGAGCAGTATTATAGTAGTTATATTCTTGTACATAGGAGCAGTATTATAGTAGTTATATTCTTGTACATATGGGCAGTATTATAGTAGTTATATTCTTGTATATAGGAGCAGTATTATAGTAGTTATATTCGTGTACATAGGAGCAGTATTATAGTAGTTATATTCTTGTACATAGGAGCAGTATTATAGTAGTTATATTCTTGTGTATAGGAGCAGTATTATAGTAGTTATATTCTTGTACATAGGAGCAGTATTATAGTAGTTATATTATTGTACATGGAGCAGTATTATAGTAGTTATATTCTAGTACATAGAGGCAGTATTATAGTAGTTATATTCTTGTATATAGGAGCAGTATTATAGTAGTTATATTCTTGTACATAGGGGCAGTATTATAGTAGTTATATTCTTGTACATAGGAGCAGTATTATAGTAGTTATATTCTTGTATATAGGAGCAGTATTATAGTATTTATATTCTTGTACATAGGAGCAGTATTATAGTGGTTATATTATTGTACATAGGAGCAGTATTATAGTAGTTATATTCTTGTACATAGGAGCAGTATTATAGTAGTTATATTCTTGTACATAGGAGCAGTATTATAGTAGTTATATTCTTGTACATAGGACCAGTATTATAGTAGTTATATTCTTGTATATAGGAGCAGTATTATAGTAGTTATATTCTTGTATATAGGAGCAGTATTATAGTATTTATATTCTTGTACATAGGAGCAGTATTATAGTGGTTATATTCTTGTACATAGGAGCAGTATTATAGTAGTTATATTCTTGTACATAGGAGCAGTATTATAGTAGTTATATTCTTGTACATATGGGCAGTATTATAGTAGTTATATTCTTGTATATAGGAGCAGTATTATAGTAGTTATATTCGTGTACATAGGAGCAGTATTATAGTAGTTATATTCTTGTACATAGGAGCAGTATTATAGTAGTTATATTCTTGTGTATAGGAGCAGTATTATAGTAGTTATATTCTTGTACATAGGAGCAGTATTATAGTAGTTATATTATTGTACATAGGAGCAGTATTATAGTAGTTATATTCTTGTACATAGGAGCAGTATTATAGTAGGTATATTCTTGTGTATAGGAGCAGTATTATAGTAGTTATATTCTTGTACATAGGAGCAGTATTATAGTAGTTATATTATTGTACATAGGAGCAGTATTATAGTAGTTATATTCTTGTACATAGGAGCAGTATTATACTAGTTATATTCTTGTATATAGGAGCAGTATTATAGTAGTTATATTCTTGTACATAGGGGCAGTATTATACTAGTTATATTCTTGTAGATAGGAGCAGTATTATAGTAGTTATATTCTTGTACATAGGGGCAGTATTATAGTAGTTTTATTCTTGTACATAGGGGCAGTATTATAGTAGTTCTTTTACTGTACATATATGCAGGATTATAGCAGTTTATAAAGTTCTTCTGCACATTGGGATGTCATTATAGTAGATGTTTCTGTTATAATTAATGTTGCTCTATATGATCGGCCGTCAGGCTTCTCTGGACTATGTCGCTTACTTTGACTCTCCTGTAGCTAAGTACATCAATATTGCCATCCATCTCAATGACCATAGAGGTGTTTAGTTCACTTTCCTCTTCCATCTTGTTGTATCCCATCTGAAGATATCTGTCCGGCAGTATCATGCTGTACGGCCTCATTCCTCAAACCAAGTTTTATGATTTTTATACATTTCTTCTTATTAAAATATTTCTTCCTTGCATCTTATCTATCATCCATGATTTCTTCCTATTTATTCTCCCTGTGGTAAGATTAAGCAGATTTCCCTGGACAGTGATTATTTTTTGCAGCTGTTGTATAAGGTGACAGCACGCGTTTCGCAGTCATCACTGATAAATGCTCCTCTGTGCTGCGGTGAATTATGCAGAATATCCTGATATAAGCATTTAATACAAGATTAGTAGGGGTTGTACAGCAGAACGCAGCGACCCTCCGTCCCCCTCGTTCCAGACTCAGCAGTTTTATCTAGTTCATTTCTGAGACGTCTCCAGGTTTTCCTTGTGTTTCTGCAGGAGTCCTGATAACTGCACAGGGTTAATCTGCTGAGCGTTCTCCCTACATCAAACACTAATATCCCAGTAAACTTTCCTATATGTTTCCATATCTATCCCCATTTGTAGGACCTCGTGCAGAGACGTATTGCGCTGGGAGCTCCAGTCTGTTGGTCAAAGGTTTTTAACCCCTTCATGATCAATGGAGTATATATAGATCCTTGGCCATGTCCCTACCCCTGATGCGAGCTCACGTGCTGACTTTGCATCTTCCCCCACTCATCTCGGCTGACATGATCAGCTGAGATGTGTAACTAATAGCACCGATCCGATACATGATTGGATCGGTGCTGTTAACCCTTTGAATTGCGCTGTCAATTACTGTCATTGCAATCCAAAGCGCTGCAGTTGAGGATTGCTCCATTCCCCGCCGGTATTGGTGATCCCGTGATACGACCACGGGACCTCTGCTGTTATCTTGACAGTCGGGGTGCTGTAATGACCCTGGAAGCTGTATGTAATCACTTCCTACAGGCAAGCCCTTGACTCTGTTGCCAGCAAGAAGTGATGATTTCTCCTGTGTTCAGATGGACAGCAGCTCATCTGAACACAGGAGAAGCAATCAGTCTGTGCATCGCTGAGGACCCCTAATGAGCCAATTAAATATAGAAAAAGTAAAAAAAATGGAGTTGAAAATAGGGAAAAAAGAAAAACAACGCAAAGGTTCAAATCAACCCCCTTTTCCCCATTGATAATAAAACTATTAAAAAATGAAACATTGCAAGTTCACTGTGCTTGGAATTTTTTTTTCCATTTTTCTGTACACTATAAATTATTTCATTCAAAAGTACAACTCATCCCGCAAAGCTTAAACCCTCATGTGGCGATATTGTCAGAAAAATAAACCGTTATGGCTCCTGAAAGAAAGGGGAGGAACAACAAAAACCGGAAAATCGCCGGAAGGTTAAGGGGTTGGCGGCTTCAATCCCCCTTATCTGGGCCAGAAAGTTCTCTCCTAGGACTAAGCGATGTTTCTCTCTAGAGGAGATGATTCTGGAGACCCACACACCATGTATACAGGACAAGTCTCCCTTAATAAATCATTGTTGGAACTTTCACACAATTGTGCTGTTACAATGTATCTGTGGATCCTCTCACCTCCCCTCACATGCTGCACACAAAGTACTAATGCTTTTGTTACCATGGCATCTTATGTAAGGAAGTAGGAAAAAAGTTTTCTATTTTCTTTAAATTACACTTTTTTTGCTTTGTTGTATCGTTTTTGAATGCTGCATATTGAGAAGCATCTATTATTGTATGGAACGTGGGCTCGTGATGTGGGGTGTGTGATTATTCAGATAAGTGCCGGCTGTGATACATCCAATATTCTGTGACTCTCCCATCATCAGGATACTCGTCATGTGCAGCCAGGTGAGTGGATCTAATATCGGGGAATGGGGTATTTGGAAACTGAAGTGAAGGGGTCAGCAGTGGGGTTTCTAATCTGTTCATAAACCTTTATCATTGTGCAATGAAAGGTTTTGTGACTTTCTATAACACCTTGTGCTGCATTCCTTACCATTTCCTAAATCTCAACTTTTTTCAGTAACTTGAAGGTCTATTTGTATTGTAAGATGGCGCCGGGTACGTTGTGAATGGCTGGTATGTATTACAGGGGTGGTTGTCCTTTGTGATGTAAATTTGGAAGTCTACTCTGGTACTTGTAGTGCCACACAACTTTTTCAAGGCCAAGTTTACATATGGTTAGAGAGACGGGTGTGTTTAGCGATCTACATGCCTCCACTCAGGGGTGCGTCTCTTATGTTATAATGGTGTCTGTGTCTTTGGCACATGGTTCAGTCAGAGTGTGTCGACTGACTAGAATAAGTCAGAGTGTGTGGAGGCTGCCAAACGTTTTGCAGGAACCTAACCTTAGTGAAATGGGTTGTGTGGACTTGCCGGGGTCAGTAAGTGGAGACTCATATACCTCCTCTTGTAATGGGATAGTAAGGAATAGCAGAGGACTGAGTCTCCTACACTGACCCTCAGGCTAAAGGGGCCCTAGCTATCCCTTATCGCAGAGTTACCTTTGATGGTGAAGATGTCTGAGCCACCACCCTTGCCCTGTTCCTAACCAGTCCTGGTCTAAAAGCCGCTCTCCCTCATGGCAATACACACAGAGGTAGAAGGAAATACATACACAAGAGGAAATAAAAACTGTGGGCATAATCTTGAGTTGAATGGAGTGTACCACTGTGGGATTGTTCTTGTAAAGGCGAAGGAAGGCTCATGTTATATTACGAGCAGTGCGGTTTATAACCCAATCACAGTATCCAGAGTATCCATAGGATGAACCTCTATTTACAAAACATGCTTTTGAGCCAAATCCCATTTTTGAGTGGATCTGTAATCCCTGATTGTAAAATAACGCTGCAGATTCACTGATTGCGAGCAGAAATGTTGACAATTTTGCGTAATTTAAACTCAGGCAGGGAGGGGGTGAGAAGGAATTCATTCTGTTTACGCCCTTTTTCTGGCATATAAAAGTCTTTTTTCCAAGTTGAGTAAAATTTTAAACTTTTGTATATACTTCCTCGAAAGGGGCAGTTCTCAGAATATAGGGGCAAGGACCATAATGATTACTTATTTATATCGGAAGGAAGAGTAAATTATACCATAAACAGTCTAACAGACCCGGTAGAGGATTGGGGTCGGCCTTATTGTATAATTTATTGTACAATTTATTTGTGTATCTAGGCTGCAAAATGCTGACAAATTTGTAGAAAGGAGATGAAGCGCAGCACTGACACAGAGCGGGCAGCTGCAGCTGATACAGGGAGCAGAATTGGCTTCAGGGACAGCACTGGCAAAGGGGGTGGAGGTAAGCACATACAGCACTCATCTCCTCTGCCATAGTGTTCCGAATCCACAACTCAGTGAAGGAGATGATCGCACACACCGCAGCACAGTGCACTCAGAGGTCATCTCCTTCACACAGCTGCGGATTCGGCACAGTGTGGCAGAGGAGGAGACAATGGCGGATCTACATAGGGGCGATTGGGGCGGTCGCCCCCGGCCCAAGGCTTCTTGGGGGCCGCCTGTTCTCCTTCTTAATTCTTCACTTTCCCGCGGGCCGGCGCACACGGCCGCTGCTGTCCCGGAGCACACGGCCGCTGCTGTCCCGGAGCACACGGCCGCTGCTGGCGCGGCTCTGGCTCCGCGCCATGCGCGGCTCCCACAGCCGCTGCACGCGCGGCTCCCATGGCCTCTGCACACGCGGCAGCGGCGGCAAACACGGCAGACGCTGAGACGCACCCAACATCGCTGGCTAGTAGTAGTGGCTACTGCAGCTGCTAGTAGTGTGTGTGAGTGACATTGTGACGTCACTCACGTCCCCCTCCCTCACCGTTGTCGCCAGAGGAAGAACGGCGGCGCCAGGGCACGCTCTGGCTCTGGTCATCATCATCAACACACATCCTCCATACAAGAAACAGGCAGCACGGCACGCACCACAATTTGTTGCCTATGCAAATTACACTTTTCCTGTTAGGCTACTACCCATACAGATATATATCTGTATAGATAGATAATACTTACGGTATGTTAAATTATTGTTTAATATTATGTTTACATGTTCTTATTTGCACTTACATGTGGTACTATGGATGTAGCCTTATATTTACGCTGTATGAAGAAATACAGGTCAGTATATACCACATTATATATTTTGACTGTTGGTTTTGAGAAATATTTATATTGTTTGACCATATGCACTTTTTTGTGAAAAAAAAGTAATTTATCTTTGTTTTCATGTTCTAATAAATATTTTAATTTGGATGCCTAAAAAAGTGCACTGTTTTTCTGAGAAGAGCTACAAAATTTTTGCAGAAAATATTTTTTGGCGGGGGGGGGCAGGTTTTATGAACTGCCCCAGGCCCATGATCCACTTAATCCACCACTGGGAGGAGATGACCACTGTGTGCAATGCTGTTCAGTTTACATAAGTGAATAGGGGTGGGTAGTCATATTGGGGACTGAAGGGGTGAGAATGTAAGAGTCTGGGGTGGCCGGCACGCTGGAGACTGGTGGGGGGCCGGGCCTGTAGTAGTCTGAGGCATGCTTGTTGGAGAGTGGGTGTAATAGACCAGTTGTAAGATTTACACCCAAGCTCCAAAACAAACACGGTAACAATGCAATTACACACCGTCAGCATTTTGCAACCTAGATACACATATAAATTACACAAAAAGCCTGGACAACCCTTTAAGTGCCTCTTGATGAATATGGCACATCTTATTCCAGCAAATATTTCTTCAATATCAGACCAGGAAATTCCAACCTTAGTAAATCGGCCTCAAAGTATTTGGTCTCAGAAGCAGGCACTTCTACTTGGTGCATAAGAATAAGTAAGATCATCTCACCAACTCCTGGAATACCATAATGGTAAGCGGTGCACCGCGCTCCCGTCTGACTTCCTGGATAATGGATTTCACTTTGAAAAAGGGTAGCTTCGTCCGGCACCAACTATGAGAAGGTTCCGAAATATAAAACATCACGTTTATTGAAACATTTAAAAAGAAATGGGGAAACAAAAATCAAATGTAGACCCTAAACGTAGATCTACGCGTTTCAAGCCGTAAGTTCTTAATCATGACCACAGCTTAAACGGCTCAAAACGCGTAGACTATATTTGTTTAATACTTCTCCTTTAACTGTTTCAATAAATGTAATGATTTACATTTTGGACCCCCCTCATACCCTTTTCTACTTATTCTTGGTTGAATGATAACTAATAAGGTACGGTACTTGCCTTTTTTTATGAAGCCCCTTATTTTGTCCAATACTAATAAATACCCAAATATAATAAATAATCTCTGTGATTTTTGCTCTTTCTTGAAAGGGTCTAAATGGAATTTTAGAAAAATCAGTGATATTTTTGTTTGGTTTTACAGTCATAAATTGTGAGTTATGATCCTTCTGGCGCTATTAAGTCTCTCGTGGTTCCCCGGGATTGCAGATATCCCGCTGTATATTCTGCAGGACTGTCATGTGTGCACTTGATTTGTGTCTTATGGATTACAGCCTTGTACCGCTGGCAGACTATGGATGATTTGCTGAAAGTTACAAGGAGCTCCAGTTGAGTGAGGGATCCAAGTAATTGGTATATAGAGACCCACTGTGTATATAAACGTTTGGCCGATAGTCAGTGGAGGTTACACACAACCGCTCTTCTTACATACAGTACTACTGGTTCCAGTTTAAAGAGCAACCATTGACCAAGTACAGACTTGCAACTGACCTGAACGAAGCTCTATATCATGAGCAATACAGATGTTTCTTACCTTAACTCGTCTCTAAGGGTGTAAGAAGGTTGAGCTATGGGAACTCCATTGCTACCTGTTGATTGTTCAGGACGACCAATCAGGGGCGTAAGTACAACAGGTGCAGGGGTGGCAATCGCACCCGGGCCCTGAAGCCTAGGGGAGCCCCAAAAGTCCTTTTGGCCTATAGAAAAAGACTATTGCCATTATAGATTTGCAATATTTTAGGGCCCCGTTGGAGCTTTGGCCATGAGCTTCAAGTTACGGCACTGCTGCCAATGCTGATTTCATGACATATTGTTATATATTATGGGGCCATGTGGTAATATGTAAGATGCGACAGCTGGTGATGGATCCAGTGAAGTGCCCCATATGCAAAGGCAAGATGTTAGTGTTATGTGCGTCAATACATTTTATTTTGTTAGAGGTCTAACCATGCCCAAGCAGGATCTGACTGCAGGAGTGATATCTGCAGTGGTGAATGCAAAGCATAAAGAGGTTATACACTGAGCTGCTGAATGAAGGGATGGGGTCAAACAACTCACTTACTCATCTGAGAAAATCAGATCAGTTATGCTAATCACATTCTGATTGTCATGTGATCAGAGAGTAACCCGATTTTCTCGGATGTGGAGAGGATAGAAAAAAATTGTCTATTATTCTGTGAAAATCAGACCACAAATATACATCTGACCACACTCGGATGTCATCTGAGTGCGGTTTAATTTTTCTCCACAGCCCCTGTCACGTGTTAACTGCTCTGCAGTCCATGTTAAATGCTCCGCTGTAGTTTTAATGAGAGTAAATGTCCTTTGGCACACATAGTGTTAATGTCGTCAGAAGCTGCTGCTGTCTCTCTCCAGGCGCAGGTGAGCTGATGCTGCTGGCTGTGTCAGATGATGCAGTAGTCCACTCCCCCAGCCTTGAAATAGTTCCACTTCCTTTCACTAGGTGTCGCTGAAAGAGTTTCACGCTGCTTTGACTGTGTGAGCTGTTGGCTGTTAAGCTGTTTGCTGAAGCCCTCCTGCAGTGTAGTGCCTGAAGATTGCCATCTTTGGAGAAGTTGCTGTTGCTATCCCAGTCTGTGAGTGGAGGCAAGGGGGTCTTAGCCTAGGGCTGATCAGGAGCAAAGGGTAAGGGTGGTGGGCCGGACATCCTCACCTTTAGAGGTCATTCCGGGAACAGGGTCAGCTAGGGACCCCAGTCTCAGAGTCAAACTAGTTCTCCTGATTGCTTTTAGACCATCTTACCATCCTGCTTCCTAATTCACTCACCCATATACCACCCCACATGACAGCCCCACTGATTTGAATGGCTGAGTATGATTCCATTTATAGAGGCAACTCAGGCATGCTGCGACCTTTGGACACAGAAAAAATTGGGCTTCTGCATGACTCCATAGAATAACTTTTGTTCTAGTGTTTTGCGATGTTTTGGATTGCACTGTAAATGAAAATACGGTTGTGTGTGACCCCAAATACTGAGTCATTAGGAGTGAAGAGTTATCATTACTATGTCTGTACCCTCCATCTTAATGTTTGAACTCAGAAGGTATTTTGCACAAGTAAGAAATGTATCCAAGTAAAAAGAAAAACTGCTTTCTCGATAAAACGTGTCTTTATTCCAATCCATAGAATCAGTCATCACAGATGGGGTTACAGGTGTTTATGTGTTCGACTCCTCAAAGTCTTAGTTGCAAATGAGGAGTCAAAATGCATAAACTCCTGTAACCTGGTCTGTGATGACTGATTTTATGGATTGGAATAAAGACACGTTTTAAGGAGAAACCGTTTTTTCTTTTTACATGAATATATTGGTTTCACCCGTGGAAGTGCACACTGCACCGTAGCCTGTCTTGCTCCACCTCCTTGCACTGCTGTAACCCTCACCCCTAATAAAGTCTGCACAAGGAAGATCTGGTGATTGCTGCTTTCTTCTTTTACTATGGATTACTAATGAACTTTGACATGCACCGCAGTGGTCCCAGCTATCTCTGAAGGGATCAGAATGAGGGACCTGGATTAGGCCATTATTATCTACTTATATAATCCGCAGTTGGGATTTCGGGCGTTGTAGCCGAATCCCAACATGCTTTGCGCGGGACTGCGAGTGATGACGCGCAGCGTCATCACGAGCCGCAGACCCGCACTACTCTAAAAAAAAAAAAAATCCTCACCTCTACCCGAGCCCGCGCTGTCTCCCGCCGTCTCCCGCCGTCTTCTGCCGTGTTCCGCTAGGCTCCCGGTGGCTGTGCAGGCTCCCGGTGCCTGCAGTGATCTTCTATCTACTGAGAGTGAAGGACCTGTGGTGATGTCAGAGTCACGTGACACCAGCTTACTCCAGGCAAATCGCGGGTCACGTGACTCTGACATCACCACAGGTCCTTCACTCTCAGTAGATAGAAGATCACTGCAGGCACCGGGAGCCTGCACAGCCACCGGGAGCCTAGCGGAACACGGCTGAAGACGGCGGAACACGGCAGAAGACGGCGGGGGCTCGGGGTGAGGTGAGCATAATCTTTTTTTATTTTTTTTAACCCCTGCCTTGCACGAGCGCACCACAGACACCTGTATACTCCACCACCACACACGCCTGTACACTCTGCCACCACCACAGATGCCTGTATACTCCACCACCACACACGCCTGTATACTCTGCCACCACACACGCCTGTACACTCTGCCACCACCACAGACGCCTGTATACTCCACCACCACACACGCCTGTATACTCTGCCACCACACACGCCTGTACACTCTGCCACCACCACAGACGCCTGTATACTCCACCACCACACACGCCTGTATACTCTGCCACCACACACGCCTGTACACTCTGCCACCACACACGCCTGTACACTCTGCCGCCACCACCACACACACCTGTACACTCTGCCGCCACCACCACACACGCCTGTACACTCTGCCGCCACCACCACACACGCCTGTACACTCTGCCGCCACCACCACACACGCCTGTACACTCTGCCGCCACCACCACACACGCCTGTACACTCTGCCGCCACCACCACACACGCCTGTACACTCTGCCGCCACTACCACACACGCCTGTACACTCTGCCGCCACCACCACACACGCCTGTACACTCTGCCGCCACCACCACACACGCCTGTACACTCTGCCACCACCACACACGCCTGTACACTCTGCCACCACCACACACGCCTGTACACTCTGCCGCCACCACACACGCCTGTATACTCTGCCGCCACCACACACGCCTGTACACTCTGCCGCCACCACACACGCCTGTACACTCTGCCGCCACCACACACGCCTGTACACTCTGCCACCACCACACACGCCTGTACACTCTGCCACCACCACACACGCCTGTACACTCTGCCACCACCACACACGCCTGTACACTCTGCCACCACCACACACGCCTGTACACTCTGCCACCACCACACACGCCTGTACATTCTGCCACCACCACACACGCCTGTACACTCTGCCACCACCACACACGCCTGTACACTCTGCCACCACCACACACGCCTGCACACTCTGCCGCCACCACACACGCCTGTACACTCTGCCGCCACCACACACGCCTGTATACTCTGCCGCCACCAGCACAGACGCCTGTATACTCTGCCACCACCACACATGCCTGTATACTCTGCCGCCACCAGCACAGACGCCTGTACACTCTGCCGCCACCACCACACACGCCGGTATACTCTCCCACCACCACACACGCCTGTACACTCTGCCACCACCACACACACCTGTACACTCTGCCACCACCACACACGCCTGTACACTCTGCCACCACCACACACGCCTGTATACTCTGCCGCACCAGCACAGACGCCTGTATACTCTGCCACCACCACACACGCCTGTATACTCTGCCACCACCACACACGCCTGTATACTCTGCCACCACCACACACGCCTGTATACTCTGCCACCACCACACACGCCTGTATACTCTGCCACCACCACACACGCCTGTATACTCTGCCACCACCACACACGCCTGTATACTCTCCCACCACCACACACACCTGTACACTCTGCCACCACCACACACACCTGTACACTCTGCCACCACCACAGACGCCTGTATACTCTGCCGCCACCACCACACCTGCCTGTATACTCTGCCGCCACCAGCACAGACGCCTGTATACTCTGCCGCCACCAGCACAGACGCCTGTATACTCTGCCGCCACCAGCACAGACGCCTGTATACTCTGCCACCACCACACATGCCTGTATACTCTGCCGCCACCAGCACAGACGCCTGTATACTCTGCCACCACCACACATGCCTGTATACTCTGCCGCCACCAGCACAGACGCCTGTACACTCTGCCGCCACCACCACACACGCCGGTATACTCTCCCACCACCACACACGCCTGTACACTCTGCCACCACCACACACACCTGTACACTCTGCCACCACCACACACGCCTGTACACTCTGCCACCACCACACACGCCTGTATACTCTGCCGCCACCAGCACAGACGCCTGTATACTCTGCCACCACCACACACGCCTGTATACTCTGCCACCACCACCACACACACCTGTATACTCTGCCACCACCACCACACACGCCTGTATACTCCACTACCCACAGACCCACCTGTATACTCTTCTACCCACAGAGCCGCCTGTATACTTTACTACCCACAGAGTCACCTGTATAATCTCCTACCCTCAGAGCCGTCTGTATACTCTGCTACCCACAGACCCGCCTGTATACTCTGCTACCCACAGAGCCCCCTGTATACTCTGCTACCCACTGGCCCGCCTGTATACACACAATTCATTTCACCTGCTCCCGATGCAATTGCATCGGGCCTTTTTACTAGTATGGTATATTGTGTAGTGCCTGGCACTTCTAATTTGTATAATCATATATCATAATATTGCCCTTATATGGTAATGTATGTGTGTGTATATATATATCATAGCTCCGCCCATCCCAGTAGCCCCATACATTCATAGCTCCACCACTACACATAGCCCCACCACTCCCAGTAGCCCCTCCCCTTTCATGGTGTTGCCCAGCCATAGACCTGCCACTTCATAGCTCCACCTCTCTACTTAGCCCCACCCTCAGGACTATGTGGCGGAGGTGGGGATATGTGGATATGCAGGCTGTGAAGTGGGCGTGGCTATGTGGAGTGGGTGTGGCTATGTAATGGCTGTGTTGAGTGAGCATAGCTATGTTGAGTGGGGCGAGGCTATGTGAAGCAGGCGGAGCTAATGCCGCATACGTACATACATACATACGACATACACTCAGCTTTATATATTAGATGGAATTTACAAGCAAGAAATGTAGATAGAAATCTCTGCAAGTAAAGAAGTGATTAACACTTGCCTTTTGGCATTCTACCTAAGGAAATAGTTAAGGTTACAGGGAAGCGTGTTGGAAGCTCCATTCTGCACTGCAGTGGTTGAAATCTACCCAATAGGAAGAGATAAACCCTCCTAGATACAGGCGACCATTACAGTGAGAGTGCAAGGATAGCCTCCACAAAGGATTTACTCCTATGAGTGTAGGAACCGGCATAAGAGCAAAAAGTATGACACAGCAGACGAAATCTCACAGAGGCTTATTTCTGTCAGTGAGTGGTGATGCCTGAGTGTGAACACAAATACCACATTAGGGACAGATACAAGTGTCTGTGTGAGAGCAGTTGTGATTGAGTAAATAAGTCCAGTGTCCTGCAGCCGCCAGATGTGATAGTGAGAAGCAGCTGTGACTTGCATTATAGATCTGCACTGTGCAGCCCTGTGAAAAAGACAAACAAATTGTGTCTGTGTGAAGGATGTGCTGCTGAGGTGATTGCCAGCAGATTGTCACAAATATTAGCAAAGTGTTGTCACTGTTAGTTGATTGCTGTAAACACATTTTATCTCTATTCAAGCCTCTTGCCTCTTACAGAAACGTATTCATTAACTCATTACCTCCTAGTGAAACAAAGTCACTTGAACTATTTCTGGTGTCTGTTTGCATTGTGTTAGCCAATGAGGGCCAGTGTATATATG
Source organism: Allobates femoralis (assembly GCA_033576535.1). NCBI lineage: Eukaryota > Metazoa > Chordata > Amphibia > Anura > Aromobatidae > Allobates > Allobates femoralis. The sequence continues at coordinate 148,465,414 of JARQOC010000007.1, forward strand.
CTATTTAATGAGTCACCACACACACACACACGCACACATCTTCTAGAATCTCTTAGAAGGTTTTTGTAACAATTTGTCTTTTATTTTCCCCGTTGCAAAGCCTCAAATACATCCAGAGACCCTCATTTACAGAATGAAGGAAAATATGACCTTTGTAGTATACAGTATGCCAGTCTTTGTAGCTGTTTACAGAATTGTATGGTACAGAATGGTAATGTACCGTATGTGTAAAAATCAGATGGCATATGGATGGTCCAAGTGATGTCCATTTTTGGTTGCACCCACTGACTTCCATTGGTGAGGCTTGGTGGTTTTACACGGCGATATGCAGCGTGCTAAAATAACAATGCTTTAATAACCAATTCAAACTACTAACATTGACTTAAAAGCTGTCCACAATCTGTCTCCCTCATATATCTCTGAACTAATCTCCCGATATCATCCAATTCGTAATCTTCGATCCCCCCAAGACCTCCTTCTTTCCTCCACACTTGTACGTTCCTCATCTAACCACCTGCAAGACTTCGCATCCCACATCCTCTGGAACTCTGCACCCCAAAATGTCCGACTGTCCCCTACACTCGGAACCTTCAAGCGGAACCTAAAAACCTCTTTAGAAGAGCCTACAACCTGCAATGACCACAGTGCAACCTCACCACCACTGGACCCGGTGCTCCACCACCACTGGACCCAGCGCTCTACCACCACTGGACTCAGCGCTCCACTACAACTGGCCCCGGTGCTCCACCACCACTGGACCTGGCGCTCCACCACCACTGGACCTGGCGCTCCACCACCACTGGACCTGGCGCTCCACCACCACTGGACCTGGCACTCCACCAACACTGGACCTGGCACTCCACCACCACTGGACCTGGTGCTCCACCACCACTGGACCTGGCGCTCCACCACCACCAGAGCAGACCCAACCTACTGTCTCTCTCCCCACTGCCCTGCAGAACATCAATAACATATAGGCTCCCATGTTTAAAAGAAATAAGCTTAATTAAAAAAAAGTTAAAGGTGCTGTCCATTTCTTTGCAAACATGGGTGAAAGGACACATAATTCCATTTTATTATGTTCCTGAACTCCCCCCAAATACCTTTCTCCCTCCTTCACCGATTCGTGGCTTCCACAGGCAGCGCAAGTCAAATATATACTGTATATTACTGTATATTTGGGATGGCCAGAACAAAAAGTAATAAACGATATTTATGGGTAATGGTATGGGGGCACAATTTAAAACAATGGACATCCCCTATAAGGATGGACACCTCTGTATCTGCTACCATTGTCTCTACAAAACATCTGTCTATTTGGAGACTGATCCCTCAACCTGAACTGAGAACAAAGTCGAGATCTCAGACTTTCATCTTTGCTCACGGTCTGGAATTTTTTTTTGTCTAGCGGAAGCAAATATGTGTTAAATGGGGCAATACTTGATAAAATAACCATTGAAGATACCTGGGGAATCTAATAGTTGATGAACTAAGTGCACATTTGCATCTCCGCGCTATAGAAGTCATGCATATTTTATAGAAAGATGCCAACTTGTAAATGCTTCTTGTGCCGGGCGACATATATTTCCATGCAGATAACCATTTAGCAGTAAAGCACATTGATAGGATCCGCCGTTTAGGAAATAATATCTTCTGTGCGCAGAAGATTTCATTAGGTCGGCAGAATGCGATAAAAAGTGTACATGAGCGAAAAAAAGTGTGGTTGTACCGGAGCAGACGAAGGAACCCGCGGTCAATGAAACATTTATGTCAGAAGTGTAGTAAAGCGGATGAAGGAAAGGAAGCAGGATGGTAATAACAGGCAAGGAAACCTGAGTAGCTAGTCTGGCCTTGGACTGGTGTCCCTGGCTAGCCCTCTTCTCAGAGGTACTTCTGATGGTGAGGAGGTCTGGGCAACCACCCTTGCCCTCTACTCCTTAACCAGTCCTGTGCTACTCCCTCTCATCTCACGCCACAGACAGGGATATACAGCAACTTCAAAAGGTAAAGCACCAAGAAGCTTCAGCAAGTGCAAAGACGTCTTCAGCTCACATGGTCAAAGACAGAGAGATATTCTATCAGTGACTTCAGAATAGGAGGCTATTTAAAGGGGTATGGTCACCTGACAAACCTATAACTCCACTGGCAGAGCTGTACGGCTCACATAGACAGCAACAGCAGCTTTGGCATTAACCCCGAAAGAACCAAAGGATAGCAGCATTACATATGGACTGCCGAGCAGTCAACATGTGACAACTTACAGGGAAAGTCCCTTTATTAGGGGCAGCAGGTTAGCAGAAGCGGGATTTATTTCCATAAGTAAACTTGGCTATTACATTAATCCATAATAATGTATTCGTTTAAAGCGCTGTTTTGTTTAGTAAGCACCTTTTTAGAGACCCTATTAGATAATTATGACTTAAAGGGGTTGTCCAGGATTTTAACATTATGACCTAGCCTAAGGATAGGTCATCAATGTCTGATTGGTGCGACACCTGACTCCCCTGCCGATGAGCTGTTCCTGTAGGCAATGTCAACCGGAACTGCTCTGCTTAGGAGCTGAACAGCACAGCTCCATCAATGGAATAGTGGCCATTTCCTAGTACTGCACATGCTCCTGTTAATAATTTGAATAGGGGGCATATATACAGTACTCAGCCATGGCCACTGTACAGCACTGTGCAGATCTGAAACTGAGTATCACCGAGCAGCAGCAGAATCAGGAACAGCTACTCAGCGGGGTTACTGGTAGTCTCACCTCCACCAATCAAACATTGATGACCTATCTAAGACTAGCCAGTAAACCCAACCCCTTTAAAAGTGGGCAGAAGGTGGTTCTTTTGTTCAGAATATTTATTTATCATCGTGCAGCGTAGTCAAAAAAGATCATCTGCCATCCTGGACGAGCCATCCTTTGTTTTAACAACATATAGATCCGAATGCCAATGTGTGATACTTCATTTCTCCTCTGGAGGCACTGCAGGGAAATTGAGCACTTAATGCCAAGGTTCTCCATAGATTTTAACTGGAGGTCCCAACACTCTTAGGGTACCTTTACACACGCGGCTACATTTCTAGGGTGGCTACAGGTAACTTACTGGTTGCAGTGAAATCATGGAGAGATTATTCCATTTGTACACAGCAACAACATAGAACCTTGTCTCCATGATTTCACTGCAACCAGTAAGTTACCTGTAGCCACCCTAGAAATGTAGCCGCGTGTAAAGGTACCCTTAACGTTAGGTGTGAATTTACTCCATGGGTTTATTCTTGCTGTGGTCATGTGCAAAGATCTTTTGAAATCAAAATGCAAAAGAGTGAGACATCATAACAACCTTGCATCATTAGCATAAAAAGAGGGTTTAATGGATCTAAGCAATCTTCTCAATGGTCAGATATTTAAAAAAATAAATAAATAATAATAATAATAATAATAATAATATAAAGGGGCAAAGCTGTGACAACCACTTTTCATTTTCAGATAAAATTGTAGCTTAAAGGAGTACTCCAAAAAATGAAATAAAAATAAATAACTAAAATAAATTGCACTTAAATTACAAATTTTATTAAATAACTTTAGTACACAAAATGTAGCAAACATTTTATCTTTATTTAGTGCACTATCAGGATCTGACATATGTCAGCTGCCAGCAGTTTCCGAGCTGCCCACAACTTAGGACAGGCTGCGCAAAGACATCTGCTCGAGACAGACTCGTGTGAGTGCAGCGTCAGGTCCGGTATTACGAACATGCATTCCTCTGTTCACCGGACCTAACAGGACACGCAGAGCACAGTTTGTATAGTTTATTCCAGTGTGTTTACAATAACTGACAGCACGCTGCTCTCACCTGACGTGTGTCTTGAGCAGATGTCTCTACACAGCCCGTCCTATGACATAGGCGGCTGGGAAACTGCTGGGAGCTGACATATTTATAATGCTGATAGCGCACTTACTAGAGATGACCTCTTGGCTAAATATTATGTGTCCTTTTTATCAGAGCATATATCCTTTTGTTTTGAAAAGGTAAAAAAAAAGAATATTTTCGATTTTGTGCAAAGTTTCGAACAACAAAAAACTAAATATGCAGTTGATGTCACTATTGACTTTATTGTGGTTCTATAGGTTTAGGCAGGGCCGCGCCGTCCATTGGACAGTGTGAGCCCTTAAACTCAGGCGGCAAGCAGGCAGGGGGAGCGGCTGTGTAGAAGGGGGCAGCGCCATCTCCACACAGCGACTTCCTGCCCGACGGCGCCGCCGGCTGCAGTAAGACAGCCTCTCCCCCTGCTGTACAGATAGCCCTGTGGCGCCGCCGATAGCAACCCCCCCGCTCCTCACCTGCGGCGGGGGAGCTGACAGCACTACCCCCCTCCCCTCGCTCCTCAATTAGCGCTCAGGCGGCAGGGGGGCTTGATGCACCCCTGGATTTAGGTTGCTGCTTTTTACTGGAAAACCCAATGAGCCTCAAACCAAGATGCAAATAGATCTTTATGGATTTTTTCCATCCTTGTTCCTTATGTAAACCAGGGGTAAATCATTCGGCCATGGGGAGGGGTCACTGAGCCGCTCCGCTCTTAATACAGCAATATATATTTTGCAGCAGTGCCTCCATTAAAATCTTAATGCAGCGTTCCTTCAGAAAAGCTCAAGTATCCACCCTGGACGTCTCTGCGAATACCAAGAAGCACCAGAACAATTTATACTGAAATATTTTAGTTTTGAATTAATAAAAATCCATCGTCTTGGAGTCAACAGCGCTTTAGTTTCAGCTTTATTTGTTGGGGAATTGATAAATATTCGCTGTGATAGCAATGGAAGCCTTTATTCTTAAATCCCTGGGTTGGAGCCAAGAAATTACTTACATGATTACCTTCCCTGCCTTTTACAGAACAGTAAAACCATTAGGAGACTTGTGAGACAGGTGAGAAGAATGGGAAACTTATCAGCTGCCGGCCAAAAATGTCACAATAATTCAGTATGTTATTCCTGGTGATGGATCCTGTCAGCTCCGTCTAACCTGAACCAGGATCCAAGTGGTGGCACGAGATTTCCAGGGATTAGGAAATGAGGCACAGTGGAATAAGTGTTCAACATGTCACCAATTTAAATATATTTCTAAAGGTGCTAGTGACACAAATTTATCACCAAATGTCAGTAACAGCTCACCCAATCCACACGGGCAAAGACATCAAACCATAGAGGTCCTTAAATTATGTGTAATAATGAGAAATGACCCAGGAAAAAAGTATTGAACACGACCCTAAAATGTATTTAGCATTTGCTACTTTGGCCTTTGTTGATGAAGCTCCAGACGCCTCCTGTTTGGAGACACTAGTTCGTGCATTACTCAGGTGGATTTTGGCCCATTCTTCCACACAAACACTCCTCACATCCTGAAGGTCCTGTGGATCCTTCTATGATCTCTGAGCTTTAGTTCCTTCTATTGGATCCAGCTCCGGTGATCGACTCGGTCATTCTAGCAGCTCTCTGAAACCAATTGAGAGTTCCCTTGTCTGTGTTTGAGATCATTCCATTTCTGAGATGTCCAGCATCGATTCATTTTCATCATCCTGGTAGTAGACGGCAGCAGATTTTTATCAAGAATGTCTCTCTACCTTTGTCCATTCACCCTTCCTTCAATTATATGTTGACAAACAGCCCCACACCATGATGTTCCCACCTCCACACTTCACTGTTCTTGGTGTTTTTGGGGTAATTTGCCTTTTGGCCTCCAAACATGGTGTGTATTATGGCATCCAAAGAGTTACATTTTAGTCTCATCTGACCAGACTTTATTCTCCCAGAATTTCACAGGTTCATCTAAATGTTGTTGAGGAAACTTTAAATGCTCATGTACATGCTGTTTGGTCAGCAATGGAGCCCATCGTAGTGAGCGTGCTTACAGGAGCGTGCATACAGCCGATGGAGGGGGTGCATGACTTATTGTCTTCTTTGAAACAATTGTCCCTGCAGATCTTTGATCTTTCTGTAGATCTCCACAGGTGGATCTTGGCTTTTGGACAACTCTTCTGATAATTATTTTCACTCCTCTCTCCGAATTCTAGTGGGGCACATGGTCGTGGGCGGTTTATGGTGAAATAATGTTCTTTCCACCTCTGGATTATGTTCCCAACAGAGCTCACTGGGGCCTTCAGTAGTGGAGAAATTCTGCTGTAATCAATGCCATCAGTAGGTTTTACAACAGTAAGATTGAGAAGAGTTTGAGATGTCTCCTTGATTTAACCCATCATGATATGTTTCTTGTGTGGCACCTTAGGAAGTCTGTGTGCACGATCAGTAAATGCAGTGGTTTGGATGCATCGTATTGCCGCTGCATCCAAAATGCTGTGTTGTACACTACCAGCATAGTGGATGGGATTTCAAGAAATCCTATGCCCACAATGCTTCTCTCGACCACAGCGTGTGTTGAGCTGCGGTGCGGGTATCCACACTTCCGCATCTCCGCAGCATGCTAATTTCATGCTGCAGAGTCGGAAGCGGTGACTATCAGGTGAATGCATGGACAAGCCGCTACCCTGCACTCACCACAGATCGTGGGCACAGGGCAGCTGCGGTATCCCTGCGTTCACCCATGGGTTCCTGCAGGTCTGGAGACACTGCGTCCAACACAATAGCTGGTATAATCTGGGTATCTCCTGTATATAATTATATATGTATAGCTGGTATAACCTGGAGATCTCCTGTATATAATTATATATGTACAGCTGGCATAACCTGAGCATCTCCTGTATATAATTATATATGTACAGCTGGTATAACCTGGGTATCTCTTGTATATAATTATATATGTACAGCTGGTATAACCTGGGCATCTCCAGTATATAATTATATATGTACAGCTGGTATAACCTGGACATCTCCTGTATATAATTATATATGTACAGCTGGTATAACCTGGGCATCTCCTGTATATAATTATATATGTACAGCTGGTATAACCTGGGCATGTCCTGTATATAATTACATATGTACAGCTGGTATAACCTGGGTATCTCCTGTATATAATAATATATGTACAGCTGGTATAACCTGGGTATCTCCTGTATATAATTATATATGTACAGCTGGTATAACCTGGACATCTCCTGTATATAATTATATATGTACATCTGGTATAACCTGGACATCTCCTGTATATAATTATATATGTACAGCCGGTATAACCTGGACATCTCCTGTATATAATTTTATATGTACAGCTGGTATAACCTGGGTATCTCCTGTATATAATTATATATGTACAGCTGGTATAACCTGGGTATCTCCTGTATATACTTATATGTGTACAGCTGGTATAACCTGGACATCTCCTGTATATAATTATATATGTACAGCTGGTATAACCTGGGCATCTCCTGTATATAATTACATATGTACAGCCGGTATCTCCTAAATATAAGTATACATATAGCAGGTATCAGTTTACATCTTGTATATGTTGATGTGGCTCATGCTGCCATATCATTCTGGGAACATTGGTGATGATATTTATAAATACAGTACATTTATGATTTCTTCCCATCCCTCCAGCCCTGCAGCATAACAGTTAGTAATGAGAATAGTTACATATAGAGAACAGTCATATTTGTGCTTATTTGCTCTTTTTCCACATAACACGCTGTAGAAATCCTTTTCCTTTGCATATAAGAAAGTCATTTTATTTGGATTTTACAGCTCATCGGGAAGAAGCCGCTTATCAAGTTGAAAATTCACATGAATCATACAAGGAAAAAATATTCCCTTTGCAAACGTCGTCTCATTTGTGTTATTTTTAGCTTTTAGACTCTTTTGCAAATATTGTTATTGTAGTAAACACCTAATTTCACCGGGGAGTGATAACTTCTTATCAGTTGTATGGCAGCCAACAGGTGTTGTCTGTGCTGACTACTAATGTAATCCTTTAGTAACAGCGAGCGTCTCAGACGGACGGACGGCCTTATATTTCTTTGAAAACTATTTCATACTTTATGAAAGGAAATCTCACAAGACTTGATTATGCTAACACAAGCATTATCTGATTGAATATTTCAAGTGTGAAATCCATTTGAAGCGCGCCCACATTTTACATCGGAGACTTAAAAGAACCGTCGCCATATGTATCGGAAAGATTGGGATAGGATTAAGCTGGAGAATATAGATAATGTAAAGGCACAGACTCCAGGAGGAGTACAATGGAGGCCTAGCAGAAGCACCTTCATTGTGGAGATGCGGCAGAAATAAAGGTCCTTGTTAGAATACGCGCCATGTGAATGGGTGCCAACTGGTGCCAACACTTAGAATTGTGCTCATGCTTATAAGGGGGCGCTGCTGACATCTATCCGTCATCCTTAGGTTGAAGTCTCATTTTGGATGTGCAGCAAAATGAAAAAAAAAGAGGAAAATTAAGTTTTATAGGTAAAGGATATAAACTCATATGGTCTGATCTAGGATGGCACTGCTGTGTATCTGGTGTCGGAGGACACTGCTGTGTATCTGGTGTAGGAGGACACTGCTATGTATCTGGTGTCGGAGGGCACTGCTGTGTTTCTGGTGTCGGAGGGCACTGCTGTGTATCTGGTGTAGGAGGACACTGCTGTGTATCTGGTGTCGGAGGGCACTGCTGTGTTTCTGGTGTCGGAGGGCACTGCTGTGTTTCTGGTGTCGAAGGGCACTGCTGTATATCTGGTGTAGGAGGACACTGCTATGTATCTGGTGTCGGAGGGCACTGCTGTGTATCTGGTGTAGGAGGACACTGCTGTGTTTCTGGTGTCGGAGGGCACTGCTGTGTATCTGGTGTAGGAGGACATTGCTGTGTATCTGGTGTCGGAGGACACTGCTGTGTATCTGGTCTAGGAGGGCACTGCTGTGTATCTGGTGTCGGAGGGCACTGCTGTGTATCTGGTGTCGGAGGACACTGCTGTGTATCTGGTGTCGGAGGACACTGCTGTGTATCTGGTGTCGGAGGGCACTGCTGTGTATCTGGTGTAGGAGGACATTGCTGTGTATCTGGTGTAGGAGGACACTGCTGTATATCTGGTCTAGGAGGACACTGCTGTGTATCTGGTGTCGGAGGACACTGCTGTGTATCTGGTGTCGGAGGGCACTGCTGTGTATCTGGTGTAGGAGGACATTGCTGTGTATCTGGTGTCGGAGGACACTGCTGTATATCTGGTCTAGGAGGACACTGCTGTGTATCTGGTATAGGAGGACACTGCTGTGTATCTGGGGTAGGAGGGCACTGCTGTGTATCTGGGGTAGGAGGGCACTGCTGTGTATCTGGGGTAGGAGGGCACTGCTGTGTATCTGGTCTAGGAGGGCACTGCTGTGTATCTGGTGTAGTAGTACACAGCTGTATATCTGGTATAGGAGGGTACTGCTGTGTATCTGGTGTAGGAGGACACTGCTCTATATCTGGGGTAGGAGGACACTGATTTATATCTGGGATAGGAGGACATTGCTTCATATCTGGGGTAGGAGGGCACTGCTTTATATCTGGTAGAGGAGGGCACTGCTGTGTATCTGATCTAGGAAGACACTGCTTCATATCTGGTGTAGGAGGACACTGCTCTATATCGGGTATAGGAGGGCACTGCTGTGTATGTGGTGTAGGAGGACACTGCTGTGTATCTGGGTAGGAGGACACTGCTTTATATCTGGTATAGGAGGGCACTGCTGTGTATCTGGTGTAGGAGGGCACTGCTGTGTATCTGGTGTAGGAGGGCACTGCTGTGTATCTGGGTAGGAGTACACCGATTTATATCTGGTGTAGGAGGACACTGCTGTGTATCTGGGGTAGGAGGACACTGCTGTATATCTGGTGTAGGAGGACACTGGTGTGTATCTGGTGTAGGAGTGCACTGCTGTATATCTGGGGTAGGAGTACACCGATTTATACTTGGTGTAGGAGGACACTGCTGTGTATCTGGGGTAGGAGGACACTGCTGTGTATCTGGTGTAGGAGGACACTGCTGTGTATCTGGTGTAGGAGGACACTGCTGTGTATCTGGGGTAGGAGGACACTGCTGTGTATCTGGTGTAGGAGGACACTGCTGTATATCTGGGGTAGGAGTACACCGATTTATCTGGTGTAGGAGGACACTGCTGTGTATCTGGGGTAGGAGGACACTGCTGTGTATCTGGTGTAGGAGGACACTGCTATGTATCTGGTGTCGGAGGGCACTGCTGTGTTTCTGGTGTCGGAGGGCACTGCTGTGTATCTGGTGTAGGAGGACACTGCTGTGTATCTGGTGTCGGAGGGCACTGCTGTGTTTCTGGTGTCGGAGGGCACTGCTGTGTTTCTGGTGTCGAAGGGCACTGCTGTATATCTGGTTAGGAGGACACTGCTATGTATCTGGTGTCGGAGGGCACTGCTGTGTATCTGGTGTAGGAGGACACTGCTGTGTTTCTGGTGTCGGAGGGCACTGCTGTGTATCTGGTGTAGGAGGACATTGCTGTGTATCTGGTGTCGGAGGACACTGCTGTGTATCTGGTCTAGGAGGGCACTGCTGTGTATCTGGTGTCGGAGGGCACTGCTGTGTATCTGGTGTCGGAGGACACTGCTGTGTATCTGGTGTCGGAGCACTGCTGTGTATCTGGTGTCGGAGGGCACTGCTGTGTATCTGGTGAGGAGACATTGCTGTGTATCTGGTGTAGGAGGACACTGCTGTATATCTGGGGTAGGAGGACACTGCTGTATATCTGGTGTAGGAGGACACTGGTGTGTATCTGGTTAGGAGTGCACTGCTGTATATCTGGGGTAGGAGTACACCGATTTATATCTGGTGTAGGAGGACACTGCTGTGTATCTGGGGTAGGAGGACACTGCTGTGTATCTGGTGTAGGAGGACACTGCTGTGTATCTGGTGTAGGAGGACACTGCTGTGTATCTGGGGTAGGAGGACACTGCTGTGTATCTGGTGTAGGAGGACACTGCTGTATATCTGGGGTAGGAGTACACCGATTTAATACTGGTGTAGGAGGACACTGCTGTGTATCTGGGTAGGAGGACACTGCTGTGTATCTGGTGTAGGAGGACACTGCTATGTATCTGGTGTCGGAGGGCACTGCTGTGTTTCTGGTGTCGGAGGGCACTGCTGTGTATCTGGTGTAGGAGGACACTGCTGTGTATCTGGTGTCGGAGGGCACTGCTGTGTTTCTGGTGTCGGAGGGCACTGCTGTGTTTCTGGTGTCGAAGGGCACTGCTGTATATCTGGTGTAGGAGGACACTGCTATGTATCTGGTGTCGGAGGGCACTGCTGTGTATCTGGTGTAGGAGGACACTGCTGTGTTTCTGGTGTCGGAGGGCACTGCTGTGTATCTGGTGTAGGAGGACATTGCTGTGTATCTGGTGTCGGAGGACACTGCTGTGTATCTGGTCTAGGAGGGCACTGCTGTGTATCTGGTGTCGGAGGGCACTGCTGTGTATCTGGTGTCGGAGGACACTGCTGTGTATCTGGTGTCGGAGGAGGCACTGCTGTGTATCTGGTGTAGGAGGCACTGCTGTGTATCTGGTGTAGGAGGGCACTGCTGTGTATCTGGTGTAGGAGGACACATGCTGTGTATCTGGTGTAGGAGGACACTGCTGTGTATCTGGGGTAGGAGGACACTGCTGTATATCTGGTGTAGGAGGACACTGGTGTGTATCTGGTGTAGGAGTGCACTGCTGTATATCTGGTGTAGGAGTACACTGTTTATCTGGTGTAGGAGGACACTGCTGTGTATCTGGGTAGGAGGACACTGCTGTGTATCTGGTGTAGGAGGACACTGCTGTGTATCTGGTGTGGAGGACACTGCTGTGTATCTGGTGTAGGAGGACACTGCTGTGTATCTGGTGTAGGAGGACACTGCTGTATATCTGGGTAGGAGGTACACTGCTGATTTATATCTGGTGTAGGAGGACACTGCTGTGTATCTGGGGTAGGAGGACACTGCTGTGTATCTGGTGTAGGAGGCACTGCTATGTATCTGGTGTCGGAGGGCACTGCTGTGTTTCTGGTGTCGGAGGGCACTGCTGTGTATCTGGGTAGGAGACACGCTGTGTATCTGGTGTCGGAGGGCACTGCTGTGTATCTGGTGTCGGAGGACACTGCTGTAGTATCTGGTGGAGGAGCATGCTGTATATCTGGTGTAGGAGGCACTGCTTGTATCTGGTGTCGGAGGGCACTGCTGTTATCTGGTGTAGGAGGACACTGCTGTGTTTCTGGTGTCGGAGGGCACTGCTGTATACTGGTGTAGGAGGACATTGCTGTGTATCTGGTGTCGGAGGACACTGCTGTGTATCTGGGTAGGAGGGCACTGCTGTGTATCTGGTGTCGGAGGCACTGCTGTGTATGCTGGTGTCGGAGGACACTGCTGGTATCTGGTGTAGGACACTGCTTTATCTGGTGTGGAGGGCACTGCTGTGTATCTGGGTAGGAGGACATTGCTGTTATCTGGTGTAGGAGGACACTGCTGTATATCTGGGTAGGAGGACACTGCTGTTATCTGGTGTAGGAGGACACTGGTGTGTATCTGGTGTAGGAGTGCACTGCTGTATATCTGGGGTAGGAGTGACACCGATTTATATCTGGTGTAGGAGGACACTGCTGTGTATCTGGGTAGGAGGACACTGCTGTGTATCTGGTGTAGGAGGACACTGCTGTGTATCTGGTTTTTTTTTTTTTTTTTTTTTTTTTTTTTTTTTTTTTTTTTTTTTTTTTTTTTTTTTTTTTTTTTTTTTTTTTTTTTTTTTTTTTTTTTTTTTTTTTTTTTTTTGGACACTGCTGTGTATCTGGTGTCGGAGGGCACTGCTGTGTATCTGGTGTAGGAGGACATTGCTGTGTATCTGGTGTAGGAGGACACTGCTGTATATCTGGTCTAGGAGGACACTGCTGTGTATCTGGTGTCGGAGGACACTGCTGTGTATCTGGTGTCGGAGGACACTGCTGTGTATCTGGTGTAGGAGGACATTGCTGTGTATCTGGTGTCGGAGGACACTGCTGTATATCTGGTCTAGGAGGACACTGCTGTGTATCTGGTATAGGAGGACACTGCTGTGTATCTGGGGTAGGAGGGCACTGCTGTGTATCTGGGGTAGGAGGGCACTGCTGTGTATCTGGTCTAGGAGGGCACTGCTGTGTATCTGGTGTAGGAGGGCACTGCTGTGTATGTGGGGTAGGAGTACACCGATTTATATCTGGTGTAGGAGGACACTGCTGTGTATCTGGGGTAGGAGGACACTGATTTATATCTGGGATAGGAGGACATTGCTTCATATCTGGGGTAGGAGGGCACTGCTTTATATCTGGTAGAGGAGGGCACTGCTGTTTATCTGATCTAGGAAGACACTGCTTCATATCTGGTGTAGGAGGACACTGCTCTATATCGGGTATAGGAGGGCACTGCTGTGTATGTGGTGTAGGAGGACACTGCTGTGTATCTGGGGTAGGAGGACACTGCTTTATATCTGGTATAGGAGGGCCTGCTGTGTATCTGGTGTAGGAGGGCACTGCTGTGTATCTGGTGTAGGAGGGCACTGCTGTGTATCTGGGGTAGGAGTACACCGATTTATATCTGGTGTAGGAGGACACTGCTGTGTATCTGGGGTAGGAGGACACTGCTGTATATCTGGTGTAGGAGGACACTGGTGTGTATCTGGTGTAGGAGTGCACTGCTGTATATCTGGGTAGGAGTACACCGATTTATATCTGGTGTAGGAGGGCACTGCTGTGTATCTGGGTAGGAGGACACTGCTGTGTATCTGGTGTAGGAGGACACTGCTGTGTATCTGGTGTAGGAGGACACTGCTGTATATCTGGGGTAGGAGTACACCGATTTATATCTGGGGTAGGAGGACACTGCTGTGTATCTGGGGTAGGAGGACACTGCTGTATATCTGGTGTAGGAGGACACTGCTGTGTATCTGGTGTAGGAGTGAACTGCTGTATATCTGGGGTAGGAGTACACCGATTTATATCTGGTGTAGGAGGACACTGCTGTGTATCTGGGGTAGGAGGACACTGCTGTGTATCTGGTGTAGGAGGACACTGCTATGTATCTGGTGTCGGAGGGCACTGCTGTGTTTCTGGTGTCGGAGGGCACTGCTGTGTATCTGGTGTAGGAGGACACTGCTGTGTATCTGGTGTCGGAGGGCACTGCTGTGTTTCTGGTGTCGGAGGGCACTGCTGTGTTTCTGGTGTCGAAGGGCACTGCTGTATATCTGGTGTAGGAGGACACTGCTATGTATCTGGTGTCGGAGGGCACTGCTGTGTATCTGGTGTAGGAGGACACTGCTGTGTTTCTGGTGTCGGAGGGCACTGCTGTGTATCTGGTGTAGGAGGACATTGCTGTGTATCTGGTGTCGGAGGACACTGCTGTGTATCTGGTCTAGGAGGGCACTGCTGTGTATCTGGTGTCGGAGGGCACTGCTGTGTATCTGGTGTCGGAGGACACTGCTGTGTATCTGGTGTCGGAGGACACTGCTGTGTATCTGGTGTCGGAGGGCACTGCTGTGTATCTGGTGTAGGAGGACATTGCTGTGTATCTGGTGTAGGAGGACACTGCTGTATATCTGGTCTAGGAGGACACTGCTGTGTATCTGGTGTCGGAGGACACTGCTGTGTATCTGGTGTCGGAGGGCACTGCTGTGTATCTGGTGTAGGAGGACATTGCTGTGTATCTGGTGTCGGAGGACACTGCGGTATATCTGGTCTAGGAGGACACTGCTGTGTATCTGGTATAGGAGGACACTGCTGTGTATCTGGGGTAGGAGGGCACTGCTGTGTATCTGGGGTAGGAGGGCACTGCTGTGTATCTGGGGTAGGAGGGCACTGCTGTGTATCTGGTCTAGGAGGGCACTGCTGTGTATCTGGTGTAGTAGTACACAGCTGTATATCTGGTATAGGAGGGTACTGCTGTGTATCTGGTGTAGGAGGACACTGCTCTATATCTGGGTAGGAGGACACTGATTTATATCTGGGATAGGAGGACATTGCTTCATATCTGGGGTAGGAGGGCACTGCTTTATATCTGGTAGAGGAGGGCACTGCTGTGTATCTGATCTAGGAAGACACTGCTTCATATCTGGTGTAGGAGGACACTGCTATGTATCTGGTGTCGGAGGGCACTGCTGTGTATCTGGTGTAGGAGGACACTGCTGTGTTTCTGGTGTCGGAGGGCACTGCTGTGTATCTGGTGTAGGAGGACATTGCTGTGTATCTGGTGTCGGAGGACACTGCTGTGTATCTGGTCTAGGAGGGCACTGCTGTGTATCTGGTGTCGGAGGGCACTGCTGTGTATCTGGTGTCGAGGACACTGCTGTGTATCTGGTGTCGGAGGACACTGCTGTGTATCTGGTGTCGGAGGGCACTGCTGTGTATCTGGTGTAGGAGGACATTGCTGTGTATCTGGTGTAGGAGGACACTGCTGTATATCTGGTCTAGGAGGACACTGCTGTGTATCTGGTGTCGGAGGACACTGCTGTGTATCTGGTGTCGGAGGGCACTGCTGTGTATCTGGTGTAGGAGGACATTGCTGTGTATCTGGTGTCGGAGGACACTGCTGTATATCTGGTCTAGGAGGACACTGCTGTGTATCTGGTATAGGAGGACACTGCTGTGTATCTGGGGTAGGAGGGCACTGCTGTGTATCTGGGTAGGAGGGCACTGCTGTGTATCTGGGGTAGGAGGGCACTGCTGTGTATCTGGTCTAGGAGGGCACTGCTGTGTATCTGGTGTAGTAGTACACAGCTGTATATCTGGTATAGGAGGGTACTGCTGTGTATCTGGTGTAGGAGGACACTGCTCTATATCTGGGGTAGGAGGACACTGATTTATATCTGGGATAGGAGGACATTGCTTCATATCTGGGGTAGGAGGGCACTGCTTTATATCTGGTAGAGGAGGGCACTGCTGTGTATCTGATCTAGGAAAACACTGCTTCATATCTGGTGTAGGAGGACACTGCTCTATATCGGGTATAGGAGGCACTGCTGTGTATGTGGTGTAGGAGGACACTGCTGTGTACCTGGGGTAGGAGGACACTGCTTTATATCTGGTATAGGAGGGCACTGCTGTGTATCTGGTGTAGGAGGGCACTGCTGTGTATCTGGTGTAGGAGGGCACTGCTGTGTATCTGGGGTAGGAGTACACCGATTTATATCTGGTGTAGGAGGACACTGCTGTGTATCTGGGGTAGGAGGACACTGCTGTATATCTGGTGTAGGAGGACACTGGTGTGTATCTGGTGTAGGAGTGCACTGCTGTATATCTGGGGTAGGAGTACACCGATTTATATCTGGTGTAGGAGGACACTGCTGTGTATCTGGAGTAGGAGACACTGCTGTGTATCTGGTGTAGGAGGACACTGCTGTGTATCTGGTGTAGGAGGACACTGCTGTATATCTGGGGTAGGAGTACACCGATTTATATCTGGGGTAGGAGGACACTGCTGTGTATCTGGGGTAGGAGGACACTGCTGTATATCTGGTGTACGAGGACACTGCTGTGTATCTGGTGTAGGAGTGAACTGCTGTATATCTGGGGTAGGAGTACACCGATTTATATCTGGTGTAGGAGGACACTGCTGTGTATCTGGGGTAGGAGGACACTGCTGTGTATCTGGTGTAGGAGGACACTGCTATGTATCTGGGTAGGAGGCACTGCTGTGTTATCTGGTGTGGAGGGCACTGCTGTGTATCTGGTGTAGGAGGACACTGCTGTATATCTGGATGTACGGAGGGCACTGCTGTGTTCTGGTGTCGGAGGACACTGCTGTGTTATCTGGTGTGAGGAGGCACTGCTGTATATCTGGGTAGGAGGACACTGCTTATATCTGGTGTAGGAGGGCACTGCTGTTATCTGGTGTAGGAGGACACTGCTGTGTATCTGGTGTAGGAGGACACTGCTGTTATCTGGTGTAGGAGGACACTGCTGTGTATCTGGTGTGGAGGACACTGCTGTGTATTGGGTCTAGGAGGGCACTGCTGTGTATCTGGGGTAGGAGGCACTGCTGTGTATCTGGTGTGGAGGACACTGCTGTGTATCTGGTGTGGAGGGCACTGCTGTGTATCTGGTGTAGGAGGGCACTGCTGTGTATCTGGTGTAGGAGGACATTGCTGTGTATCTGGTGTAGGAGGACACTGCTGTTATCTGGTCTAGGAGGACACTGCTGTGTATCTGGTGTGGAGGACACTGCTGTGTATCTGGTGTCGGAGGGCACTGCTGTGTATCTGGTTAGGAGGACATTGCTGTGTATCTGGTGTCGGAGGACACTGCTGTATATCTGGGTAGGAGGACACTGCTGTGTATCTGGTATAGGAGGACACTGCTGTGTATCTGGGTAGGAGGGCACTGCTTTTATCTGGGTAGGAGGCACTGCTGTGTATCTGGGTAGGAGGCACTGCTGTGTATCTGGTCTAGGAGGCACTGCTGTGTATCTGGTGTAGTAGTACACAGCTGTATATCTGGTTAGGAGTGACTGCTGTGTATCTGGGGTAGGAGACACTGCTCTATATCTGGTGTAGGAGGACACTAATTATATCTGGGATAGGAGGACATTGCTTCATATCTGGTGTAGGAGGGCACTGCTTATATCTGGTAGAGGAGGGCACTGCTGTGTATCTGATCTAGGAAGACACTGCTTCATATCTGGTGTAGGAGGACACTGCTCTATATCGGGTATAGGAGGGCACTGCTGTGTATTGGTGTAGGAGGACACTGCTGTGTATCTGGGTAGAGGACACTGCTTTATATCTGGTATAGGAGGGCACTGCTGTGTATCTGGTGTAGGAGGGCACTGCTGTGTATCTGGTGTAGGAGGGCACTGCTGTGTATCTGGGGTAGGAGTACACCGATTTATATCTGGTGTAGGAGGACACTGCTGTGTATCTGGGTAGGAGGACACTGCTGTATATCTGTGTAGGAGGACACTGGTGTGTATCTGGTGTAGGAGTGCACTGCTGTATATCTGGGTAGGAGTACACCGATTTATATCTGGTGTAGGAGGACACTGCTGTGTATCTGGGTAGGAGGACACTGCTGTGTATCTGGTGTAGGAGGACACTGCTGTGTATCTGGTGTAGGAGGACACTGCTGTATATCTGGGTAGGAGTACACCGATTTATATCTGGGTAGGAGGACACTGCTGTGTATCTGGTGTAGGAGGACACTGCTGTATATCTGGTGTAGGAGGACACTGCTGTGTATCTGGTGTAGGAGTGAACTGCTGTATATCTGGGGTAGGAGTACACCGATTTATATCTGGTGTAGGAGGACACTGCTGTGTATCTGGGTAGGAGGACACTGCTGTGTATCTGGTGTAGGAGGACACTGCTGTATATCTGGGGTAGGAGTACACCGATTATATCTGGGGTAGGAGGACACTGCTGTATATCTGGGGTTAGGAGGACACTGCTGTATATCTGGTGTAGGAGGACACTGCTGTATATCTGGGGTAGGAGGACACTGCTGTTATCTGGTGTAGGAGGACACTGCTGTGTATCTGGTGTAGGAGTGCACTGCTGTATATCTGGGTAGGAGTACACTGATTATATCTGGGGTAGGAGGGCACTGCTGTATATCTGGGTAGGAGGACACTGCTGTATATCTGGTGTAGGAGGACACTGCTGTATATCTGGTGTAGGAGGACACTGCTGTATATCTGGTCTAGGAGGGCACTGCTGTGTATCTAGGGTAGGAGGACACTGCTGTGTATGTGGTGTAGGAGGACACTGCTCTATATCTGGGGTAGGAGGACACTGCTGTATATCTGGTGTAGGAGGGCACTGCTGTGTATCTGGTGTAGGAGTGCACTGCTGTATATCTGGGGTAGGAGTACACTGATTTATATCTGGGGTAGGAGGGCACTGCTGTGTATCTTGTGTAGGAGGACACTGCTGTGTATCTGGTGTAGGAGGACACTGCTGTATATCTGGTGTAGGAGGACACTGCTGTATATCTGGTCTAGGAGGGCACTGCTGTGTATCTAGGGTAGGAGGACACTGCTGTGTATGTGGTGTAGGAGGACACTGCTCTATATCTGGGGTAGGAGGACACTGCTGTATATCTGGTGTAGGAGGGCACTGCTGTGTATCTGGGGTAGGAGGGCACTGCTGTATTTCTGGTCTAGGTGAGAACTGCTGTATGTTTGGTCTAGGAGGGCACTGCTGTGTATCTGGTCTAGGAGGGCACTGCTGTATATTTGTTCTAGGAGGGCACTGCTCTATATCTTAGGTTGGAGAGAATTACATATGTGCATGGCGGCCGTCACACGCTACGATATAGATAACGATGTCGGATACGATGTCGGATTTGCACATCGTCCGAACGATGTGTGTGATCGTTCATCGTCCCGTCACACGCACAGACATCGCTCATACGACTCCCCGATGCAGCGATCCATCGGTCGTATGAGCGATCTACTTATCATCTGTGCAAATCGTTAGCAAACAGTCACACAGAAACCTCGTAAACGATGTGGGGGTAAATGTGGGCGTATTTGTAGGTAAATTGGAGCACATAGGCGTGCTACATGGTTTTGAATCCGCGCCCCTCACTACATCATTGGTGGCCAGTACTGAGTGCTCATTGGTCAGATGTCTTTGGAAACATGGCGGCCTAATTTTCCGAATGTCCTGTGATGTGCATCGCCATGTCCATGTGTAAACTCGTACTGCTATCCAAAAAACCTTATATGTCACTACCTAAAGGTAGAAACCGCTATCCCCCTTGTGCGCCGTGCACAATCCGAACACTTATGCGTTGGTCAATGGTTGCCGTTTTGGCGACCCGTAAAGGACTGTCACCCTGTAGCGAGCTGTGTGTGCGGAATGTTTTTTTTTTTTTTTTAAAGCGCATGTAAAGCGCATGAGTATTTGCTTTGTACTGTTTCTGATGCAGGGCACGCTGGATCTTGCGCACAGTGCTGCAGTTACGCAGCCTGGGGTGCTGGTGGTGATGGTGGCCCCAATAATCCAACCGATCACAATGATCGATTAGGATCATGAGCTCCGCCATCCCCCACGTGGCAGCACGCCCTGTTGCGGCCATGACTGTGCTGCAATGTGCACGAGAGGAGCTAGCACCTTGCAGGCGGAATGAAACTGAAACCAAATTCATGACGTCAGTACGGCCGCTTGCGTGGGCCAACCAAATTGAAACGCGCCGTACGCGCTGTGACACGGCAAGGAACACTTCTACGGCACCTACGGGACAAGAACCCGGGGGCGTGGCGTAACGCAACGTTGTGTACAGCGTAACGCAAAATCGTTGGGGGGTATGACAGCGTGCAGACTATATTGGGCCCATACCAATACTTGAATTTTTGAGCTTGGCGCCCTTGTGTCTGGCCGTGAAATTCAAAGCAACAAGGCAGGATCAGCCAAACGGCGCCTATGTGTAGTAGTGCTGAAGTGACAGCTCTTCAAAAATGGCGGCCTGGGAAGTAAGAACCAATCGTAACGCAGGAGCTTCCACCAATAATAGCTGATGTGGCGCCAGCCAATCGTAACGCATGAGGGTTCACGAATCACAACTGAGGAGGCGTGACACAGGTGAATTCCCAGCACGCCTACGTGTTACATTTCGCCATCGCTCAATGCACAGCTTTCATATGATATCGTTCATTTACACGCATCGATTCTGCGTATCCACTAAGCCGACATCGTCAGATATGAGGTCCGGATCTCACATCTCGATCTTACGATCTGATCATTTCTCGTTGGTCGTGTCGTGCCGTCACACGCACAGACATCGTTCGAGCGATGTTTAATCTGGCGCGTTCAAACGATATCTTACCATATATCGTAGCGTGTGACGGCCGCCTATGACTGATCTGGAATGCTGCCCATATATTTCAGGGCTATGAGATCACTGCAGTATGAAAAATTTAAACAGCTTGGGCCATTAGTGACATTTTTTCTTTTGAGGAGAGAATTTGCTCAATTTCAAACTCGATTGTTTACTTTAAAGGGAACCTGTCACCTAGATTTAAGGCCGTACAGTATCACTAGCTGTCCCTACACCTTCCTAGCTGCTCCCTATCTATCCCTTATATTCAATAAGTGCATTGCGCATGCGCGGAGTTGGGCCGATCACGTGATCGGCCCCATAAAGCACCACACCGGATGTGACGTCGCGGCCGGTGCATACTATGTGTACAGATGGCGGGAGATTCTAAATAGAGGGGCGGCGAGGAATAAAGAATAACGACGCCCAGCGGGACATGCACTGCTGGATCAAGGAGGGGAGAATATGGATATACACCTTTGCAGACTGATCAGAGACTTCATTAAACTTCTTTCACTCTGAATTGAATTTACCTGACTTAACTTTGCCCAAGTATGGGGCTGAGTCCAATAAAAGGCAGAAAAGAAGAAGACACGTGCTTGCTGGAGATCAGTGGTGCGGTGAATTGGGAGGGAGAGGATCAGTGATGAGGCTGGGTCCTGAGTTTATGGATGGACTACAGAATTTGAACCTTGATATACACACTATGGTCATGATATCTACCATCAGAATTTTAGGAACTAACTTAAGGGCTGTTGTCGTTTGCTGGTTTGGGATCCTGTGAGCATCACACTGTGGCCATCTAACTGGAGTCGCTGTAATACCATGTACGAATACAAATAAAACTTGTTGCATCGTTAACCTGCCTAGGTGATTACTACAACCCAGAACCTCAGATCCTCACAGCATGTGACACCATCTTCTCCAGCATCTGACATCAAGGTGCAGGTCATCACGACGTGCGTCACCCAAAGCTCCAACTATTCCTCCATCAGGGGGCTACCAGGGGGACTACTCTGCACAGGAAGCCCTGGCACAGACTAAAGATGGCAGAGGAGATGACAAAAGCCATGGAGAAGTAGAGAAGAGGTCGGGGGTAGCTTTACAGAGGGCTAGATGGGGGCAGGGTAAGCATCAAAGTATCACATTTATTTAGTTTTTTCACCTCTTTCCTAGCTTTTTATATTTGGGCAAAATAGCACAGATCTTACATTTGGCCCCGGACCTTCAGAATCTGTTATTATCAGATTTATACGTTTTTATTGCACTTTGCTTTTTATTTATTTGCACAAGAGGCAGAATATGATTATTATTATTATTATTTTATTAATTTTTTCCAACTTTTTTCTTCTCCTGCAGAAGAAATTACAGGCGCTGCTGGGGCTGAAACATTTTATCTGCTGTTGGAATTGATAAAAAAGCGAAAAGGAAATGTGCGGCCGTTTTATCTGTTACATCTCCAGAACCTGTCAACAGGAGGCACAAGGACAAACAGACTTCTGAAAATGATACATTTTGGTGGGGAGATGGTGGAGGGGGGGGCGTGAGAAGACTTCTGAAGTATCTTTTTCTTTTGAAAAGTTAATACAAAGCTTGTTTATTATAAAATTATATATATATATATATATATATATATATATATATATATATATATATATATATATACAGCTTTGTGTATGTATGTGTGTATGTATGTCCACTATATGCCCACATGTGGTAATAGTACTCTGTCCTTCATGGTAATAGTGCCCCCTGTGCCCCTATATGGTGATAGGACAGTGTCCCTCATGGCAATAGTGCCCCCTGTGCCCATATATGGTAATAGGATTGTGTCCCTCATGGTAATAGTGCCCCCTGTGCCCATATATGGTAATAGGATTGTGTCCCTCATGGTAATAGTGCCCCCTGTGCCCATATATGGTAATAGGACTGTGTCCCTCATGGTAATAGTGCCCCCTGTGCCCATATATGGTAATAGGACTGTGTCCCTCATGGTAATAGTGCCCCTGTGCCCATATATGGTAATAGGACTGTGTCCTTCATGGTAATAGTGCCCCCTGTGCCCCTATATGGTGATAGGACAGTGTCCCTCATGGCAATAGTGCCCCCTGTGCCCATATATGGTAATAGGATTGTGTCCCTCATGGTAATAGTGCCCCCTGTGCCCATATATGGTAATAGGATTGTGTCCCTCATGGTAATAGTGCCCCCTGTGCCCATATATGGTAATAGGACTGTGTCCCTCATGGTAATAGTGCCCCCTGTGCCCATATATGGTAATAGGACTGTGTCCCTCATGGTAATAGTGCCCCCTGTGCCCATATATGGTAATAGGACTGTGTCCCTCATGGTAATAGTGCCCCCTGTGCCCATATATGGTAATAGGATTGTGTCCCTCATGGTAATAGTGCCCCCTGTGCCCATATATGGTAATAGGACTGTGTCCCTCATGGTAATAGTGCCCCCTGTGCCCATATATGGTAATAGGACTGTGTCCCTCATGGTAATAGTGCCCCCTGTGCCCATATATGGTAATAGGACTGTGTCCCTCATGGTAATAGTGCCCCCTGTGCCCATATATGGTAATAGGACTGTGTTCCTCATAGTAATAGTGTCCCCTGTGGCAATATGCCCATATATGGTATATTTCAAAAACAAACTCCAAGGAGTCAGGTCAAATCAATTGCAATTAAATATTTATTAAAACCTGTGTAAAAATGACAATGTATATAATGGTACACAGAAGGAGGACCACATGACACAAATCTCAACCACAATGGTAATCAATCCTCAGGTATAACATATTAGACAATCACAAAACAGTGCCCCAAAACCGGGTGCACCCATATACCTACATGAGGATGACACAGATAAAATTCCAAGCCATGGGTCCAAATTACCTTACTGTGACCGCCCCCTGACGCGTTTCGCACCAGCTTCTTCTGAGGAGGGTCAGGGGGCGGTCACAGTAAGGTAATTTGGACCCATGGCTTGGAATTTTATCTGTGTCATCCTCATGTAGGTATATGGGTGCACCCGGTTTTGGGGCACTGTTTTGTGATTGTCTAATATGTTATACCTGAGGATTGATTACCATTCTGGTTGAGATTTGTGTCATGTGGTCCTCCTTCTGTGTACCATTATATACATTGTCATTTTTACACAGGTTTTAATAAATATTTAATTGCAATTGATTTGGCCTGACTCCTTGGAGTTTGTTTTTGAAATATATATTGATTTAGGAGGGCCTTGTTTTACCTCTTGATAGGGTGGTTTGATTATATTGCCTATATATGGTAATAGGACTCTGTGTTCTTCATGGTAATAGTCCTTGGCAATGCTAGCTCTAAGAATGCGTTCACATCTGCATATATAAAAATCGCCCAGATTCTCACTGGAAAAGTTGGATGTGAATGCTATGAAAGGGGAGGAGCTACAGGCAGAACCAGACAACATTCTATGTAGGGGGAGGATCTAGAGGCAGAACCAGACAACATTCTATGGGAGGGGAGGATCTAGAGGCAGAACCAGACAACATTCTATGGAGGGGGAGGAACTAGAGGCAGAACCAGGCAACATTCTATGGGGGGGGAGGATCTAGAGGCAGAACCAGACAACATTCTATGGAGAGGGAGGATCTAGAGGCAGAAGCAGACAACATTCTATGCAGGGGGAGGAACTAGAGGCAGAACCAGACAACATTCTATGTAGGGGGAGGATCTAGAGGCAGAAGCAGACAACATTCTATGGAGGGGGAGGACCTAGAGGCAGAACCAGACAACATACTATGGAGGGGGAGGATCTAGAGGCAGAACCAGACAACATTCTATGGGGGGGGAGGATCTAGAGGCAGAACCAGACAACATTCTATGGAGAGGGAGAATCTAGAGGCAGAACCAGACAACATTCTATGGAGGGGGAGGATCTAGAGGCAGAAGCAGACAACATTCTATGCAGGGGGAGGAACTAGAGGCAGAACCAGACAACATTCTATGTAGGGGGAGGATCTAGAGGCAGAAGCAGACAACATTCTATGGAGGGGGAGGACCTAGAGGCAGAACCAGACAACATTCTATGGAGGGGGAGGATCTAGAGGCAGAAGCAGACAACATTCTATGGAGAGGGAGAATCTAGAGGCAGAACCAGACAACATTCTATGGAGGGGGAGGATCTAGAGGCAGAACCAGACAACATTCTATGGAGGGGGAGGATCTAGAGGCAGAACCAGACAACATTCTATGGAGGGGGAGGACCTAGAGGCAGAACCAGACAACATTCTATGGAGGGGGAGGATCTAGAGGCAGAACCAGACAACATTCTATGGAGAGGGAGAATCTAGAGGCAGAACCAGACAACATTCTATGGAGGGGGAGGATCTAGAGGCAGAAGCAGACAACATTCTATGGAGGGGGAGGATCTAGAGGCAGAACCAGACAACATTCTATGGAGGGGGAGGATCTAGAGGCAGAACCAGACAACATTCTATGGAGGGGGAGGATCTAGAGGCAGAAGCAGACAATATTCTATGGAGGGGGAGGATCTAGAGGCAGAACCAGACAACATTCTATGGAGGGGGAGGATCTAGAGGCAGAAGCAGACAACATTCTATGGAGAGGAGAATCTAGAGGCAGAACCAGACAACATTCTATGGAGGGGGAGGATCTAGAGGCAGGACCAGACAATATTCTATGGAGGGGGAGGATCTAGAGGCAGAACCAGACAACATTCTATGGAGGGGGAGGATCTAGAGGCAGAAGCAGACAACATTCTATGGAGGGGAGGACCAAGAGGCAGAAGCAGACAACATTCTATGGAGGGGGAGGAGCTACAGGCAGATATTTATGTGCAAAATTATTCTATTCTATCATAACTAAGAGTTACTATGCCTGGACAACCCCAGGTTCTACAGCTAGTATATACAGTGGGTACGGAGAGTATTCAAACCCCTTTCAATTTTCACTCTTTTTTGAATTTACCAAATGGCTGCAATGAAACAAAGGTCTTTTTTCTCTCATTAATGTACACTCTGCACCCCATCTTGACTGGGAAAAAACAAGAATGTAGAAATTTTTGCAAATTTATTAAAAACAAAAACTGAAATATCCCATGGTGATAAGTATTCAGCCCCTTTGCTCAGTGTTGAGTATTTGCACCTTTTGAGCTAGTACAGCCATGAGTCTTCTTGGGAATGATGCTGGAAGTTTTCCCCCCTGGATTTGGGATCCTCGGCCATTCTTCCTTGCAGATCCTCTGCTGCTCCGTCAGGTTGGATGGTGAATGTTGGTGGAGCCATTTTCAGGTCTCTCCAGTGATGCTCAATTGGGTTTAGGTCCGGGCTCTGGCTGGTCCGGTCAGGAATTGTCACAGAGATGTTGTGAAGCCGCTCCTTTGTTATTTTAGCTGTGTAATTAGGGTCATTGTCTTGTTGGAAGGTGAATCTTCAGCCAAGTCTGAGGTCCAGAGCTCTGGAAGAGGATTTCCTCCAGGATATCTCTGTACTTGGCCACATTCATGTTTCCTTCAATTGCAACCAGTTGTCCTGTCCCTGCAGCTGAAAAACACCCCCATAGCACGATGCTGCCACCACCATGTTTCACTGTTGGGATTGCATTGGGCAGGTGATGAGCAGCGCCTGGTTTTCTCCACACATACGACTTAAGGCCCATTTACACACACAGATAATTGTGCAGATATTGTTCGCAGATCTCTGGTTGCAGTGAAATCGTGGACACATTGTTACATTGTACACAGCCATAAAATGGAGCAATGTGTCCATGATTTCACTTCAACCAGAGATCTGCGAACAATATCTGCTCTATTATCTGTGTGTGTAACTGAGCGGCTCAGGTGGTAGGTGTGGTTTGTCATATGTGAGTGTGGCTTGGCATTTCACCGAGGAAACAAATGTTAATTCTTTAGTTCACACATTCATGGAGCCGATTACAATAGAAGTGGGGGTAAGTCCACCACACAGCAGAGGTGCATGATCCATTATAGCGCGTGGGCAGCCACCACACCATGCCCACCAACTAAGTTGGTCACGCCCACTAGTAAGATTAATGTATGCAAGGGGAGCTTTACCCCCCCTTGCACCCATTCTGACCTGGGGGTCTTACCCCCAGACCCCGCTTCTATTATAATCAGTTCCACAACCTCATGGACTTAAAAATTAACCAACACTCTGCAGAAGAAACTGCTGAACCACGCCCATAGGCATCAAATACTCCCATTGGCACCAAACACACCTACCAGTCCAGCTGCCGCCATCCGGCCATTCATCCTGAAAACACAACTTTTTTGTTCACTTTAAAAAATTTACTGTAATTTTTGCAGGATCTATTTTTTAACATTGGAGTCTATGGAGAATGGATCCAGTAACTGATCACTATTTAACATTGGAGTCTATGGAGAGCGGATCTGGTAACTGATCACTATTTAGCCTCCGTTTTTCTCTCATTTGTAAAGGATCTGTTTTTTTCTTACTGGATCAGTTTCAAATGGAAAATAAATAATATTCAGTTACTGTGAACGTTCTCCATAGACTCCAATGTTAAAACAAACCGGATCCTGCTGAAATCAATTCTTGTTAAAACGAAAACTTTTTTGCCAATAGATTACTGCCAGATCCGGTCTAACAGATGATCACTGGATATGTGAAGTTAGCCTTAGGCTGGTTTCACACCACGTTTTTTGAGCTGTCAGGCTGTGTCCGGTGTTTTGCTGGATGCACTGGACACAGCCTGACAGCTCCGGACAGAACAGAACCGGAGAGCAAATATGCCCTCCAATCCTGTTTTCAGCTGGAATCAGCAGTGTGCGGCTCTTGCCGCTGTACAGTGCTGAAATTTCACTGAACTTCAGCACCTGATGTCCGGGAACTGGAACAATTTTATGTTGTATCCCATTGACTCCCATTTAGGGGGCGCCGGATCGCACTGGATCCGGGAGAATCCGATTTGGTCCGATTTTTGCCCTGGGCACAAAAATGCTGCAAGCTCCGATTTTGTGTCCGGGGCAAAAAAACTAAATATGAATACTATGGGGCCAAAATCAGATCTGGGGCTGTTCGGTTCACAAATTGTGCCGTAAAGCCGGCCTTAAAAAGTTATGGCATGTTGGGAGGTACTGAAGTGAAGACAACCTCCATAGAAATCCATGGTATCATGGTAATCAGCTGTGAGGATATACTGACACAGCTAAGGAGAGAGGGCCAAAATGTGGTAGTTTGGACCTAAGCTTCATCCAGACTTCTATATGCAGATACCTGACTCCAATGAAAACTGATACAAATTATCCTGCAAATATTTGGCTACAGGTGAAGATTTTTTGGAGGCTTTTCCTTTGGATTTTGCATTGAAGTAGTTGGTATCTTGCCGCTCGGATGCTTGTGTTCACCTGGTGAGCCTGGCGGATGGAGAACGCACATTTCAAGGAACATTAATGTTAATGAACAGTAAGTAACAGATTTGTTAAACAAATTGGGTTAGTGTGATGTGATTAACACACAGGATGATGCAGAAAGGACAGAATGATGGAGGCGGCGGCCCACAGGTCGCTGAGAAGGAGATTTGGGATCCCGGAGAGAATCCACTAATGCACAACTGAGAAGTTTTATCTCTGTCAGGTTTAATTTACCTTAAAGTTTGTCTGCGGCAGTGTGAGAATGTAACACTGTATGAAATGTTACAGCAAGGGCAATCCAGTGCCCAAAACATTTCATTAATATGTAATTACTAGATGTGGCCCCTATGCTATTGTATCGGGTGGGCGGTGACATCACAATAGGGCGGCCTCATTGGCAATGGGGGAAGCGGCTGTCTCTCCCGTCTGCTGATTTTTCCCCTCTCTGCCCCCCCTTTGGTCCGTCTCTGCTTCCCCTTCCCCATCGGTGGTCTCTGTCCCCCCTGTGTTGGCTCTGATGCAGCTGCATGATGAAGTTGACGGCAGCACAAGGAACGGGTGCAGTTTCTCAGTCAGCGGGCTGTGGAGTGAATGGGCTGCGGGAAGTGCAAGCTATGGGCCAAGTGGTTAGTAGGGGTGAGCATGGACTGAGTGGGGATGTGTCGGGGCTAAGCAGGGGTGAGCCGCAGGCTTAGCGTGGGGCAAAGCGTGGGGGTGAGCCAAGGCCTGAGCAGTGGAGAGGGGGGATGAGCGCAGACTGGGCCACTCACAATGGGGGCAGCGGTCATCTCTCCCCTGTTTGCTGTTTTTCCCCTAACACTCTGCTCCCCTTCCCCCGTGGGTGCTTTGTTTCCCCTGTGCTGGCTTTCATGTGGCAGCATGAGGAAGTTTTCGTCAGTATGGGGAATTGGCGCAGTTCCTCAGTCAGCGGGCTGTGGGGTGATCGGGCTGTGAGTAGGGTGAGCTGTGGGCCCAGTGGTGAGTGGAGGGAGCAGGCAGAGTGTGAGTGGGGCGAGGGACGAACGGGCCAAGGGGTTAGTGGGGGGAGTGCAGCCTGAGTGAAGGTGAGCGTGGGTTGAGTGGGGGCTAAGCGTGGATGAGCAGGGGCTGAGCACAAAGGTAAGCACAGCCTGAGCAGGGGCTGAGTAGGGTCGAGCACCTGGTGTGTGCGGCCCCTGAGAATGTGAGTGCGTGCTGAGAGGGGAGAGTACCTGGCTGCCCTCTATGTTACAGGGCCTTTGATGTCAGGTCGGTGTGAGCAACAGGGGTGTCCGGGTGCAACGGCAGGCCCTGGCATTGGTTGTGGGTTGGCGCCATATTAGCACACCCATGACTTGACTGTGCTAACATGGTGCGGCTTCAGGGGTGGCGCGGTGGATTCTGTGACTTGTGGACATCGCGATGTATTATAGTAGTTATATTCTTGTACATATGGGCAGTATTATAGTAGTTATATTTTGTATATAGGAGCAGTATTATAGTAGTTATATTATTGTACATAGGGGCTGTATTATAGTAGTTATATTCTTGTGCATAGGAGCAGTATTATAGTAGTTATATTCTTGCACATAGGGGCAGTATTATAGTAGTTATATTCTTGCACATAGGGGCAGTATTATAGTAGTTATATTCTTGTACATAGGAGCAGTATTATAGTAGTTATATTCTTGTACATGGAGGCAGTATTATAGTAGTTATATTCTTGTACATAGGAGCAGTATTATAGTAGTTATATTCTTGTACATAGGAGCAGTATTATAGTGGTTATATTCTTGTATATAGGGACAGTATTATAGTAGTTATATTCTTGTACATAGGGGCGGTATTATAGTAGTTATATTCTTGTACATAGGAGCAGTATTATAGTAGTTATATTCTTGTACATAGGAGCAGTATTATAGTAGTTATATTCTTGTAGATAGGAGCAGTATTATAGTAGTTATATTCTTGTATATAGAGGCAGTATTATAGTAGTTATATTCTTGTACATAGGAGGGCAGTATTATAGTAGTTATATTCTTGTACATAGGGGCAGTATTATAGTAGTTATATTCTTGTACATAGGGGCAGTATTATAGTAGTTATATTCTTGTATATAGGAGCAGTATTATAGTAGTTATATTCTTGTACATAGGGGCAGTATTATAGTAGTTATATTCTTGTATATAGGAGCAGTATTATAGTAGTTATATTCTTGTACATAGGGGCAGTATTATAGTAGTTATATTCTTGTACATAGGAGCAGTATTATAGTAGTTATATTCTTGAACATAGGAGCAGGGGTATGGTAGTTATATTCTTGTATATAGGGGGCAGTATTATAGTAGTTATATTCTTGTATATAGGAGCAGTATTATAGTAGTTATATTCTTGTACATAGGAGCAGTATTATAGTAGTTATATTCTTGTACATAGGGGCAGTATTATAGTAGTTATATTCTTGTACATAGGGGCAGTATTATAGTAGTTATATTCTTGTACATAGGAGCAGTATTATAGTAGTTATATTCTTGAACATAGGAGCAGGGGTATGGTAGTTATATTCTTGTATATAGGGGCAAGTATTAGGTATATATAGCATGCTTAGTTGTTAATGTTCCTATAAATTCTCTGTGGTTATTGCCCTCCATGGTTATACATGATGGTGCGCCCTCATCATCATTCTTTACATTAATTAGCGATCTTTTTCCTCTATCTTTCGGATCCCCTCCATGAGCCTCTTTTATGAGCAGCGCCCCCTGGTGTTCATGCATATTACACTGTAGCACAGCCTGTCCCTTGTACACAGGCTCGGCCTCCCCTCCATGTTGTAATGTGCGGTTCGTGCCGGTAGATTTGCATTCAGTGCGGTCTCCGCTCGGCTCCTGCCAGGTCATTCCTAGCAGGTTACTGACATATTCATGGCACATCCTGTAAATATACTTTCTATTTTATACCAGCCATAATTAATGTCCCTGAGCAGAAGTATTAATTAATCATTGGGAAACAGTTGGAGAGAAGCCAATTAGTGCAGAATCCAACGTTATTTTCAACTCATTTAAGTTCTGTGTCTCATCAGGAAAAGCCATTCTGCTTCCGCCACTGATTATAATTTGTGATGAGGAATGTGGAGCGGAGAATGTATCACATGTGACTTAGATTCAGAAGAACGTATCATGTATTAGAGCTAGATATAGCAGATAGTGAGACACACGATCGGATTAGATACACTGCTCATCAGACAGTATCACATATTGTAGGCTTAGGTAGTATTGTGAATGGAAGGCTTAGATACAATGTCTCAGAATAGTTTCACACATGACAGGTATGGATGCACTAGTTCAACCAACAGTATCATAACTGAATGTCTTAGATACAATATCAAACATGATAGATAGTATTAGATAAATCAGCTTAGTAACACTGTATCACACATACTAGGTGTGCATATATTGGAGGACAGTATTGCACAGGACTTGCTTAGATACAGCTGCATCTCAAATTAGAATATCATCAAAAAGATCATTTATTTTAGGAATTTAATACATTGAAACACATATATTACAGAGTCATTACCCATAGTGATCTATTTGATGTGTTTATTTCAGTTAATGTTGATGATTATGGCTTACAGCCAATGAAAACCCAAAGGTCATTATTTCAGAAAATTAGAATATTATATAAGAGCAACTGAAATAGTGATTTTAACTCATAAAGGTTGGCCTAATGAAAAGTCTGTACAGTAAGTGCTTGGTCGTGGCTCCATCTGCATGAATTCCTGTATCAATGTGGCGTGGCATGAAGGCGATCAGCCTGTGGCCACTGAGGTGTTATGGAAGCCCAGGTTGCTTTGATAGCAGCGTTCAGCGCATCTGCATTGTTGAGACTGGTGTCAAAAGGAAGATGAGAGACAATGCCCCATAGATTCTCCATGGGGTTTAGGTCAGGTGAGTTTGCTGCCAATCAAGCACAGTGATACTGCGGTTAGTAAACCAGGCATTGGTACTTTTGGCAGTGTGGACAGGTGCCAAGTCCTACTGGAAAATGAGATCTCCATCTCAAAACAACTTGTCAGCAGAGGGAAGCATGAAGTGCTCTAAAATGTCCGGGTAGACGGCAGCGCTGACTTTGGTCTTGATAAAACACAGTGGACCTACACCAGCAGATGACATGGCTCCCCAAACCATCACTGATTGTGGAAACTTCACACCAGACCTCAAGCTGCTTGGATTGTGGCCTCTCCGCTCTTTCCCTGGACTCTTGGATTGTGGCCTCTCCGCTCTTTCCCTGGACTCTTGGATTGCGCCTCTCCACTCTTCTTCCGGATTCTTGGATTGAGGCCTCTCCGCTCTTCCTCCAGACTTCTGGATTGCGGTCTCTCTGCTCTTCTTCTGGACTCTTGGATTGCGGTCTCTCTGCTCTTCTTCTGGACTCTTAGATTGTGGTCTCTCCGCTCTTCCTCCAGACTTCTGGAATGTGGCCTCTCCACTCTTCCTCCAGACTCTTGGATTGCGGCCTCTCCACTCTTCTTCCGGACTCTTGGATTGCGGCCTCTCCACTCTTCCTCCGGACTCTTGGATTGTGGCCTCTCCACTCTTCATCTGGACTCTTGGATTGTGGCCTCTCCACTCTTCCTCTGGACTCTTGGACTGCGGCCTCTCCACTCTTCCTCCGGACTCTTGGACTGTGGCCTCTCCGCCCTGTCTCCAGAATCTTGGATTGTGTCCTCTCCACTCTTCCCCCGGACTCTTGGATTGTGGCCTCTCCACTCTTCCTGCGGACTCTTGGACTGCGGCCTTTCCACTCTTCCTCTGGAATCTTGGATTGTGTCCTCTCCACTCTTCCTCTGGACTCTTGGACTGGGGCCTCTCCGCTCTTCCTCCAGACTCTTGGATTGCGGCCTCTCCACTCTTCCTCCGACTCTTGGACTGCGGCCTCTCCGCTCTTCCTCCAGACTCTTGGATTGTGGCCTCTCCACTCTTCCTCCGGACTCTTGGACTGCGGCCTTTCCACTCTTCTTCCGGACTCTTGGATTGCGGCCTCTCCACTCTTCCTCCGGACTCTTGGATTGTGGCCTCTCCACTCTTCCTTTGGACTCTTGGACTGGGGCCTCTCCGCTTTTCCTCCGGACTCTGGATTGTGGCCTCTCCACTCTTCCTCCGGACTCTTGGACTGCGGCCTCTCCGCTCTTCCTCCGGACTCTTGGATTGTGGCCTCTCCACTCTTCCTCCGGACTCTTGGATTGTGGCCTCTCCGCTCTTCCTCCAGACTCTTGGATTGTGGCCTCTCCACTCTTCCTCCGGACTCTTGGACTGCGGCCTTTCCACTCTTCCTTCCGGACTCTTGGATTGCGGCCTCTCCACTCTTCCTCCGGACTCTTGGATTGTGGCCTCTCCACTCTTCCTTTGGACTCTTGGACTGGGGCCTCTCCGCTTTTCCTCCGGACTCTGGATTGTGGCCTCTCCACTCTTCCTCCGGACTCTTGGACTGCGGCCTCTCCGCTCTTCCTCCGGACTCTTGGATTGTGTCCTCTCCACTCTTCCTCCGGACTCTTGGATTGTGGCCTCTCTTCTCTTCCTCCATTTTCCAAATGAAATGCAAAATTTACTTTAATCAGAAAACAGCACCTTGGTCCATGTTGCGTTATCTATTGGTCACCTTTCGTTATCTATTGGTCATGAAAAGGCTTGGCACAAGGAATGTGACATTTGTGGCCCATGTCCTGGATACGTCTGTGCGTAGTGGCTCTTGAAGCACTGACTCCAGCAGCGTCCACTCCTTGTGAATCTCCCCAAAATTTTTGAATGTCCTTTCTTTAATCCTTTCAATGCTGCGGTTCCCGGTTGCTTGTGCATCTTTTTCAACCATACATTTTCCTACCACTCAACTTTCCATTAATATACTTGGATACAGCAATCTGTGAACAGCCAGTTTCTTTAGCAATGACCGTTTGTGGCTTACCCTCCTTGTGGAGTGTGTCAATGACTGCCTTCTGGACATCTGCAAACTCAGCAGTCTTCCCCATGATTGTGTAGCCTACTGAACCAGACTAAGGCTAGTTTCACACTGCAGTTTTTTCCCCTGATCAGGTTCGATCAGGTTTGTACGTCAAAACCAGGAGAGGAACTTGCAGAGAAAAATTATAATTGAAAGATTGACACCTGTTCTGGGTTTTTGAGACACTACTGGTTCCTCTCCTGGTTCCTCTCCTGGTTTTAACACACAAACCTGATTGAACCTGATCAGGGAAAAAACTGCAGTGTGAAACCAGCCTAAGGGACAACTTTAAACGCTTAGTCCTTTATAGGTGTTTTGTGTTAATTATTCTAATTTTCTGAGATGATGACCTTTGGGTTTTTATTGGCTGTAAGCCATAATCATCAACATTTACAGAAATAAACACATGAAATAGATCCCTCTGTGTGTAATGGCTCTATATAATATATGTGTTTCACTTTATGTATTGAATTACTGAAATAAATAATCTTTTTTATGATATTCTAATTTATTGAGATGCAGCTGTACATGATACAATTACACAGTGGGATGATATCATCCATGACGGGTGTAGGTACAGTGACTCCTGAGATAGTATCTCAGATTATAGGCTTAGATACACTGTACCTATTCCTGAAGCTTATTTATTTGTAATATACATTCCTATTACATAATGGGCACTGTAGGGTATAAAATATGTGATGTCTAATCCTCTATACATAAAGCTACATCTTAGTATTTAGGGTAAGTCTGTTGTTGGGAGTTTTGATTTTAGGGCTATTGATTGATCAGTAAAGGGATGAAGCAGATGGATTACGAGGATCATTGGGGTGCAGTGGATGTCTTTGGCCACCGGTGATCCAATAATTGTGCAGAATAGCAGTGCAGCGGGCGGCGGAGGGAGGGGGGTTGGCACCGGATGTAAGTGATGCCACATCGCCAGACGAGCGCCGCTTATTCCTCTACTCTCCGGTTGTAACTCTCTCTGCTTCTTCTCTCTTCCATAAAATGTCACATTGTAACCTACAGGACATAAATCCCGTCTCCTGTAATGTGTTTATTTATCCTCAGCAATAATGAGAATCCCATTAAACATCAGATCCGCAAAATGCCAAAGGAAATGTTAATGGTATTGACCAAGACAAGCAGCCCATGAAAAGCGGTAATGGTTCTCCCATTTATGTAAGGCTTTAACCTCCGGCCACGGACTATAAACTTGGCTCTTAAGTCTCTTAAATCTCACAAATTCCAATAGAAATTGGTTTATATCCTGAAAACTTTGCTCATTACATCCCACAATACACCTGGAATAAGATTATACAGATAAATAATGCAGCACGAGAACTTTCCGACCGGTCTCACCCACGTACCCGTGGTCTCTGCAATTCAATATTGCTTTGGGCATCTCAAAGTGTCTACGAAGCCTTGTAGTAATGCAAGAAATGGGGCACCAAACGTCTCAATCTGATGATTTCTTGTCCACTTGTCCCTTCTGCATAATTCATAATCGTTCAGTCTCAGCACCTCATCTCAGACTAGAGATGGCCCCCTAAATATTGGACACGTGAGCATACTCCACCCTGAATACAGGGATTGACTGACCCAGCTGGGAATGACCCTTCATCACCCATCCATTGGTTTCTATTATCCTAAGTCATATGACAAGGCTCATTAAAGGGTCTATATTGACTTTTAGGATTGCTACTTCTAATAGGTGGAACTAGGGTTCAAGTCTTCTTCCTCTCTGCATATTTTATTTCCCAGAGGAGCATTGCGGCATTTTAAGTCTCCTCATACTGACATGTCACACTCCATAAGGAGAAAACGTACCCTTATTTCGTCCAAGAATACATTGGTGCATGTAAAACGCCCCCTGAAAAGACTTTTATTAAGCTATAAGGTCTCTCTAGACCCCAAAGCATCATAAAGGAAGGGGAGGGAAGGGTTAAGCAAAATTATCCTGCCTATCCCTGACTAGTCCTCCACTGCAGATCCTTGTCTGCTTTCTCTGGTGTTTTAGATCAGTCTTGTCGTCTGGCACTGACTAGGCTTTCTGTATTCTTACCGTGCACAATGCACATAAATAATGACATGACCAGATGAGACCTAGTGGGCAACAGAAGACATAAAGACCAAAGGAAGCAAAAAAACAGGCAAGGGCTGTGGGGGGACAGGTGAAGGGTGTGCCTGGGACATGGGAAGGTAGGCCTGGGACACGGGAAAGGGTGGATCTGGGATAGGGGAATGGTGGGCCTGGGCAGGGAAATGGTGAACCTGGGACAGAGGAAAGGGTGAACCTGGGACACGGGAAAGGGTGGGCCTGGGACACGGGAAAGGGTTGGCCTGGGACACGGTAAAGGGTGGGCCTGGGACACGGGAAATGGTGAACCTGGGACCCGGGAAATGGTAAACCTGGGACACGGGAAATGGTGAACCTGGGACACGGGAAATGGTGGGCCTGGGGACCCGGGAAATGGTGGGCCTGGGACACAGGGAAGGGTGAACCTGGGACAGGGGAAGGGTGGGCCTGTGACAGGGGAAGGGTGGGCCTGGGACAGGTGGATATCACTTTTTATGTACTTTTATCCTTTCTTGGCTCTTCAAAGAGTCCAACAACCTGATTGCCAGCTGGACACTATTTTACTTGATTCATGTAAACAGAATCTAAAAATGTTGGTAATTATTTAAAGAAAATTATAACAAATTAATTCACTCATATCTATAGTTTACCATCCTCTCTGCTTGGCTTAGACTGTTATCGAGACATTTAGGCAATATCGATAGTATTGTAGTTGCACTATTTTGCACTTTTATTTAAGCTCCACATGTCACTCGAAGCAAGGAACACCAAGCTATGACTTGTCTACACATCAAATGAAGAGAAAAATCAAAGGAGAAGGACATCATGGTTACAAGAATAGAAGGAACAAGGCAAAGAGGAAGACCACCAACATAATAGCTTGATACTATCAGCGGGGAAGACCCTGGTGGATCTATCTAGGCTTAGAGAAGACCCTGGTGAAGCTCTTTATGCTTGGAGAAGACCCTGGTGGAGCTGTCGAGGCTCGGAGAAAACCCTGGTGGACCTATCTAGGCTTGGAGAAGACCCTGGTGGAGCTGTCTAGGCTTGGAGAACACCCTGGTTGAGGTAAGTAGGCTTGAAATACACCCTGGTGGAGCTATCTAGGCTTGGAGAAGACCCTGGTGGAGCTGTCTAGGCTAGACTAATACTAACAATTGCTCAATTATTTACACATGGTCTCGTCAGTTGGACAGACTTTTTTGCTTACACGGCACTGGCCTTTTTTGCACTTTTTAGATTTGTATGTTTAGACTTTCCTCCGCACTAAGCCAAAAGAAAATGCTGTCAATGTTCTCAGTACATGATTCTGCTCGATATCCGTCACGGAGTTACAACCCATTAGCAGATATACTGCAACTATAACTTAATATGTCAATATCTCAGTGCAAAGGTCAAATGCAAGATGACAAAGACTGGAGTGAGACCATGAACCTGGAATGTCTTACACATAGACAACCATTCGTCTCAATGTCGCCGACTCGTCTCTTCACATGTTTCTACCTTCGAGAAATCATTTGACACGTCTTGTGCCTGCAGGTTCTTTTCTGATGAACATCAATGGTTGGTTTCTCATGATAATGAGCTGATTTACAATTTTATAGGACATCATGCTCCTCTGGACACCTCTGCTCTCGCCCGAACAAAAGACCCCGAGATACTCATCCCTTTATTGGCCACTGAGATGATTTCAATTGACTTCTATACAACCGAGTGTTTGTTAGGACTTTGCCAAAGGAAAATTATTAATTTCCCAGACTTAATGAAAGAATACAGTGTTGGTCATAAACCGCGATTCATGAGCATTCAGATTGGACTGTGGGTTAATCAAATAGGAATTTTTCAATTACTTTTTATCTTGATAAAGCAGAGTTTGCTCCGGTTTCGGAGACTTGGTGATATTCAGTCGCTTTCAACAACGTAAATCGTCAGACTCTGATAGAAAGTCTCATTCATCCGAGCACAATTCGAGAGCACTGAGCCACAATGGGATCAGCTTTGCTGGATGAGAAGCCACTGAGATGTAACAGAGCAAAATCCCTTTGCAACCCAATCATTGCAGGTTGCAGCATGTAGCCGCTATTCATTTTTAGCCTTTAGTACCACAGTTGAGTCTGGACCCTCGAGTGACCTACATGACTGAGCACAGATCAACAAGACTGATACAAGCCGACTGGTGACCTGATGTGAATACGATGTGGACACATTGCAGCCATCTCTAAGGCATCTTAACTGAAAGTCTGTGTAAATAATTTGTCAGATTTTCTTTTATTAGTCATTTGCTTCCTAAATGCGAAATTCAATTTCACTAATTCAGCAGAGCTCTTCTGACAGCTCTGTGATTCCCTCTACTTCCTTTTAGCATTAGTAATAGCAGCAGAAAGGGATCTACACAACGTGGACAAGGGAGAAAGTATGTACAGTCCCAGGGAGGGCAGAAAAGACAGGCTCTCAATAAGGGGGAAAGAACATGAAGAGGAAATAAGTGCAGGATACAAGCTGTGCTGGAATGAGATGGACAGCAGCACCATGCTTGCTCATAGAGCTCACATTTAAAGGGAACCTGACCCCTCATAATCACCCCCCAAGCCTCTCAATACCTGTCCCTGCACCCTCGCAAATCATTTCCAACGTTCCTTTTGTGTTGAAAATACTCCCTATAAAAGTTCAAATCTTGCCTTTTATACTTACAGATTTTGCAACTTCTCTTCACTGAATAAGTCGCACAGGGCGTTCCCTCTGCATTCCTAAGCCCGCCAAAGCCCCCCATTATCACGCCCCAATGGGCGTGATAAGGAATACAGCTCCTTCTCACCCTGATGTATGGGCGGAATAGCCGGTATGACGCAAATTGCGTCACTTCCGGCCGGGATGATGTCGGTACACCCTTTAGGTGTACCGCCAATCTCACCATGCTCATTGCACACGCGCGGATTTTGCTTTACGGCGCTCCCAGCCGTAAAGCAAAACCCGTGCATGCGCAATGTGAGGTCGGCGGTACATCATCCTGGCCGGATGTGATGCAATTTGCATCATACTGGCTATTCCGCCCATACAGCAGGGCGAGGAGGAGTTGGATTCCTTATTACACCAATGGGCGTGATAATGGGGGGCTCAGGCGGGCTTAGGAAAGCACAGGGAGCATTTTCAACACAAAAGGAACGTTGGAAATGATTTGTGAGGGTGCAGAGCTAGGTATTGAGAGGCTTGGGGGTGATTATGAGGGGTCAGGTTCCCTTTAACCTACATTACTGGGAGGGGCATATTTACAGCAGCACCATGGTTACACACAGACCTCACATCCAGCCTATATTACTGGAGAGACACACAGACCTGACATCCAGCCTATATTACTGGAGAGACACACAGACCTGACATCCAGCCTATATTACTGGAGAGACACACAGACCTCACATCCAGCCTGTATTACTGGAGAGACACACACAGACCTCACATCCATCCTATATTACGGGGAGAGACACACAGACCTCACATCCAGTCTATATTACTGGAGAGACATACAGACCTGACATCCAGCCTATATTACTGGAGAGACACACACACCTCACATCCAGCCTATATTACTGGAGAGACACACAGACCTGACATCCAGCCTATATTACGGGGAGAGACACACAGACCTCAAATCCAGCCTATATTACAGGGAGAGACACACACAGACCTCACATCCAGCCTGTATTACTGGAGAGACACACAGACCTCACATCCAGCCTATATTACTGGGAGAGACACACAGATCTCACATCCAGCCTATATTACTGGAGAGACACACACAGATCTCACATCCAGCCTATATTACTGGAGAGACACACACAGACCTCACATCCAGCCTATATTACTGGGAGAGACACACAGACCTCACATCCGGCCTATATTACTGGGAGAGACACACAGACCTCACATCCAGCCTATATTACTGGAGAGACACACACAGACCTCACATCCAGCCTATATTACTGGGAGAGACACACAGACCTCACATCCAAGCTATATTACTGGGGGAGACACACAGACCTCACATCCAAGCTATATTACTGGAGAGACACACAGACCTCACATCCAGCCTATATTACTAGAGAGACACACAGACCTCACATCCAAGCTATATTACTAGGAGAGACACACACAGATCTCACATCCAAGCTATATTACTGGGGGTGACACACAGACCTCACATCCAGCCTATATTACTGGAGAGACACACAGACCTCACATCCAGCCTATATTACTGGAGAGACACACACAGATCTCACATCCAGCCTATATTACTGGAGAGACACACAGAGCTCACATCCAAGCTATATTACTGGAGAAACACACAGACCTCACATCCATCCTATATTACTGGAGAGACACACAGAGCTCACATCCAGCCTATATTACTGGGAGAGACACACAGACCTCACATCCAGCCTATATTACTGGAGAGACACACAGACCTCACATCCAGCCTATATTACTGGAGAGACACACAGACCTCACATCCAGCCTATATTACTGGAGAGACACACAGACCTCACATCCAGCCTATATTACTGGAGAGACACACAGACCTCACATCCAAGCTATATTACTGGAGAAACACACAGAGCTCACATCCAGCCTATATTACTGGGAGAGACACACAGACCTCACATCCAGCCTATATTACTGGAGAGACACACAGACCTCACATCCATCCTATATTACTGGGAGAGACACACAGACCTCACATCCGGCCTATATTACTGGGAGAGACACACAGACCTCACATCCAGCCTATATTACTGGAGAGACACACAGACCTCACATCCAGCCTATATTACTGGAGAGACACACAGACCTCACATCCAGCCTATATTACTGGAGAGACACACAGACCTCACATCCAAGCTATATTACTGGGAAACACGCACAAACAGAAACCTCACATTCAGCCTATATTACTTTGGGAGATGCACAAACCTCACATCCAGCCTGGATTACTAGGTGCAGTACACTGCCACAGATTCTTCCTTGCAATGAGTCTGTGTGACCTGTAGAAGTTTCCCCTGTCTTTGCCTAACATTGTAGTATGATCAGATTTTGTACTTTTAAAAATTTTCCAGGAAGTGTTTTTTTTTTTTTTTATTATACAATAAATCAAATCCCAGCAGCTACTCCACAGACACAACCC
This sequence comes from Allobates femoralis, assembly GCA_033576535.1. NCBI lineage: Eukaryota > Metazoa > Chordata > Amphibia > Anura > Aromobatidae > Allobates > Allobates femoralis. The sequence goes on from JARQOC010000007.1 coordinate 148,506,807, forward strand.
AGTGAGCCCTGTGCTGCAAATCCAGATTTTAGCATGGGAACTGAAAAGCAAAAGCTGTGAGACCCCTAAGGGCCGCTTTACACACACCAACCTCTGTGACCAACTTCTGAACAGATCTCTGGTTGCAGTGAAATCATGGACACATTGTTACATTTTGTGGCTGTGTACAAATGTAACAACGTGTCCATGATTTCACTGCAAGCAGAGATCTGTTCAGAAGTTGGTCACAGAAGTTGGAGTGTGTAAAGTGGCCCTAAGAAGAGTGGCGAGCACCAATCCTAAGGGCCACTTTACACACACCAACTTATCTGTCCAACTTCTGACCAACTTACTGGTTGCAGTGAAATCATGGACACATTGCTCCATTTTGTGGCTGTGTACAATGGAGCAATGTGTCCATGATTTCACTGCAACCAGTAAGTTGTTCAGAAGTTGGACAGATAAGTTGGTGTTTGTAAAGTGGCCTTTTGGGAACCGTTACATGCGGCAATATTGCTTGCAATTTCACTGGCAATTTGCTGGTTGCAGTGAAATCATGGACACATTGTTCTATCTTGTTGCTGTGTACAAATGTAACAATGTGTCCATGATTTCACTGCAACCAGCAAATTGCCAGTGAAATTGCAAGCAATATTGCCGCATGTAACGGTTCCCAAAAGGCCACTTTACACACACCAACTTATCTGTCCAACTTCTGAACAACTTGCTGGTTGCAGTGAAATCATGGACACATTGCTCCATTGTACACAGCCACAAAATGGAACAATGTGTCCATGATTTCACTGCAACCAGAAAATTGCCAGTGAAATTGCAAGCAATATTGCGTCGTGTAATGGTACCCTTAGGATGATCTGACAGATTGTGTCTTGTCGGCTCTGCTTGGATGTGTCGTGAGGCCACATGTAGCATAGTGGCATGAGACTTCTTTAGCAATTTTGCGTCACCTCTCTGATCCCACAGATGGCTATCGATGCCACATTATAGTGATCTATCACCAATGTCCATACTGAGAAAACCCATTTCTTGGTTTGATAGATCAGTTTTAGGCCATTTTGGGCCATAGACAAGCCAACCCCAACAACCCTGGACCTCTTTCATCCTCTCTAAGACCTGACAAGGGAGATACAATTTGCACAGTTGAGATGTATAATGGATGTGAATGAGGAGGGAGTCGGGGAACAATTCAGCCATAATCAGTTCCTCTTAACATGAACAATGGCAGCGAGATCCGTGCGGAGCCGGTAGAGAACATTCCCAAAGTCCCTCATAATTCACCCGTTCCTTTACAGTGACACAAATGATGTGTCTATCACGGTAAATCCCGACTCTCACAGCTAATATCAGTATTTAAAGGAGGCATTAGCTGTGTCGGCTGCCACCGAATCCTCCGCGTCGGAGAAAGCCGGGCGATTTACATTAGCATTAACTCTGCTAATGTAATGTGACTCCGAGTTAATTCAATGTATGAATATTAGTTCTATCAGCCATTCATTGCCTCCAGCTTTCACATTAATGACAGTAAAAACTATTGCAGAAAGTCCAAGTGTCCAATTTGCTTAGTGCCTTGTCTAGGAGTTTGCCACAAACATAAAGCGATATTATAGTAGCAGCAAAATTTGCCCAACTTTATACAAAGAGCGTGACAAAAACAGAAATGAGAAGCGCCTGAAGTGAGGAAATACAATGTATCCAGTTAAGGATAATAATAATAATATGAGAAGTGGTCCTGTCGCCATCTTTTCCCTATGAAATCAACAGGCCAAATTGGGGGGCAGGTCAATCTAAATTCTAATAAAGCCCCCAAATCCATTCTTCTTAATTGACATGGAAATTATAAAACAATCATGAATTAAGTAATGGAGGGGTCCGATTAAACCTTTATATATATTTTTTTTTTCCCCTTAATTTGGGAAGAAAGTGGGGGGCACGTCTTGTATTCTGGATGTACCGGTACTTGGTTTTGTGGTGGTGGGCAGGATGGTGACGGTGGAGCCGAAGGCAGTAGCAGTAGCAGGGTCCCTGCTGGGGTAAACAAATGTACCCGCTATTAAAAGGAATGAATATTCACTGCTCCCCACGCCCATAATCCCGCCCACCTCACCGCACTAAAGCGCTGCTGGAGGTTATAGGCAAGGGGAGCAGTGAATTTATAATTCCTTTTAATAGCAGGTGCACAGATGGACCCAGCCACCAACTTACTGCTGCGCCTAGGGCAATCACATGTCTGCTATTAAAGAAAATGAATATTCACCTCTCCCCACGCTCGGGATTATGGGTGTGTGCAGCAGTGAATATTAATTTACGGTAGGTTATCTGGCAGCAGACGTGGGCATGTGACTGGAGCTGCATGGCAGTGATGTCATGTGCTGCCCCACATACATGCTGAAGTCAGTTGCCAGCATTAAAAGAGTGTGCAGGGGGAGCACCAGATGGGTGGTGACCAAGGCGGCCATTTTGAAGGCAGCCATTTTGGATCCAACTTTATTTTTTTCAATGGGAAGAGGGTCATGTGACACATCAAACATACTGGGAATTTCATAACAAAATTGCCACGTGTGACGGTACCTTTAAGGTACCGTCACACATGGCAATATGGCTTCTATATCGCCAGCAATTTGATGTGAGCGCGCACATTTCGGGAAAATTTTTGCACGTCGCCGTCACCATGTCCCACATAGAGATCTCGCCTGCGTTCTACGACGATCCTGCGTTCCGGAAAGCACCTGCAGAAGACCGGAAGCAATTTCCCTTTTCCACATCACCGCCTCACACGCCACCATGTCATCAGCGGTGTGGGCATAGAGTGTGAGCGCGGCAATGAGACAGGTGTGCCAGAGTGTTTTTCACCGCACCCCTACCACTCCGATTGGCTGACACAACTGCGTAACCATTGGTCAGCCTTGTCAGGATGTCTGCGCACTACATGACACATGTGCCCTTTTCTACTATATCGCTATTCAAATATGGCTCCTTAGCCATGGCCAGCCAATGGGAACGCAGAAGCAACCACCAATCGCGGCAGACGGGGCGAGACAAACAGAACGCTCAGGCACGCCTCTAGAATTGCTTCCAGATTGTCTGAGCTCGCTTTCTAGATCGCCCTGTCACACGCCATGATGCACAGAAATCGCCTAGTGGATATCGCCTGATTTCTCAGCAGAGCAGGGCGATCAGGTGACGCCGTTAAATCGCCTTGTCTCACGCCACTATGCACAGGCGATGTGGTAGCAATATCGCCGAAATACACACAATTACGGCGATATGGAAGCCTTATTGCCACGTGTGACGGTACCTTTATACATTAGGCCGGCTTCACACCACGGTTTTGTGGTGTCAGGCTGTGTCCAGTATTTTGCTGGATGCGCCGGACACAGCCTGACAGCTCCGGACAGAAGAGAACCGGAGGGTTAATATGCCCTCGGGTCCTGTTTTCGGCTGGAATAGGCAGTGTGCGGCTGATGCCGCTGTCCAGTCCTGAAATTTCAGAATCGCGTCTAGCGGAGAGCTAGACAGGGTTCTGAAACGTCAGCCGGGAGTTCTCCAGGTGCTGAAGTTCATCACCGGCCGCCACTGAACTTCAGCACCTGACAGCCAGAGCCGATTTTCTGTCAGATCCAGTGCGATCCGGCGCCCATAGCCTCCCATGTTAGGGGGCGCTGGATCGCATTGGATCTGGGAGGATCCAGACGGATCCGATTTTGTCAGATTTTTGCCCTGGACACAAAAATCCTGCAAACTGCGATTTTGTGTCCGGGACAAAAATCGAATACAGCCTGATGCTGCCGTCAGGAACAAAACCGGATGGCAAATCACCATCCGTCCCCATAGGCATACATTAGTACAAAATCGGGTCCGGGGCGGTCAGGTTCACACCGCACCTGAAAAATTGTGGTGTGAAGCCGGCCTTACAGGTAATCACTGAGGGTCCTTTCAACGGGATGACCACTAAACAGCCTTTCTTTAGGTGGGGGGAGAGTTGTTTCCATTAAAGTGAGAAAATTAAAGCATATAAACCCAACAATCCCTCTAATTATAGAAAACCTTCAAATTCTAAAATGCCCAAAATAGTTTATTTAGTATTTTGTAGTTCAGCTTTACAGATTACCACTAATGAGTTGTGAATCTGGATAGTGAGAGGACGTCACAGTTTGGCAATAGAGAAGGGAATAGAAAGTCAGAAAACACTGAATAAACATTACAGATAGTGTGTGACAGCAGAGAAGCCAGGGACAGTAATAATATGTTTACCCACAGCCAGATATGGTGAGGTCCTTGAAACATTACTAAGGCTGTTCTTGCATTAAAGAATAAAGAAAGGGGTTGCATACGTTCTTAGGAGACCTCGGAGGGTTTTTAGGGCATTTGCAGTATTGTAATTAAAACACAATTAAAAAAAAAAAACTTGACAAAACTGGAGCTTTGAATTACAAGACATTTGCTCATCTCTAGGTATAATGTGGCCTTGATATTTTCGCATTGAGCACCAGTCGGTGGCCGCGTTCACTTTCTTGGATTGGGCTTCTACGCTGCCGCCGTTTAGTGCTTCAGCCACCTGTCTAATCTGTGTGTGAATGACCCGGCGAAGCATTAATGAAGCATTTATGCATCTGGCCTTCATCTTCCAGCATCGAGACCTGTTTTATATACTTAGATAATTTGCAACAAGAATCGACGCATCTCATTCAGGACGCAATTATGCAAATATTAGTCATTGTCTGCTGAGAGGACAGAGGATTGAATGTGTTTGTAACTGTATAAATGGTAATATGTAGCTTCTATTAATAAGATGTGATATTTATATTATATTGGTCGACACTTTTGCTTTTCTCTCCCTCAAACTTTCTGTATATTTTCAAAAACAGGAGGGAGGGAGGCTGGGAGGGAGGCTGGGAGGGAGGCTGGGAGGGAGACTGGGAGGGAGGGACGGAGGCTAGGAGGGAGGGAGTCTGGGAGGGAGGCTGGGCGGGAGGGAGGGAGTCTAGGAGGGAGGGAGACTGGGAGGGAGGCTGGGAGGGAGGCTGGGAGGGAGACTGGGAGGGAGGCTGGGAGGGAGGCTGGGAGGGAGGCTGGGAGGGAGGCTGGGAGGGAGACTGGGAGGGAGACTGGGAGGGAGGCTGGGAGGGAGGCTGGGAGGGAGGGAGGCAGGGAGTGAGGGAGTCTGAGAGGGAGGGAGACTGGGCAGGAGGGAGGGAGGCTAGGAGGGAGGGAGGCTGGGAGTGAGGGAGTCTGAGAGGGAGGGAGACTGGAGGGAGGCTGGGAGGGAGGGACGGAGGCTAGGAGGGAGGAGTCTGGGAGGGAGGCTGGGCGGGAGGGAGGGAGTCTAGGAGGGAGGGAGGCTGGGAGGGAGGGAGGCTGGAAGGCTGCAGCTGCAGGAGGGCTTCTCTAGTATGAGGCTGTGATAGGGGAGAGGAGATGACTAAATGGGAGCGATCATCAGGCGGAGAGCTGACATCACACCACCACAGGTGAAAGGGAAATTCTGTCCAGATCACACAAATCTACAGGGGAAGAGGAGGAGGCATCTATTTATTGATAGAGATGTTTCTCTCCTTGCCTTTCTACGTGAACTATCCATAGATAAGATGACTGGCCAAAAATTGTTGCTCGCAACAAACAGAAGGCAAAAAATTTTTTTTTAATTATTTTAATGTTAATCAATTTATGCCAATAATCTCAGGAATTATGAATTGTGAATCCTGTGTTATCAATTATTGTACAGGAGGAGGTGAGCTGTGATATCACCTATTGTGAATGGTAGATCCTGTGTTATCTACTGTATATAGAGGTGTTATCAGTCATTGTACAGGAGGAGGTGAGCTGTGATATCACCTATTGTGAATGGTAGATCCTGTGTTATCTACTGTATATAGAGGTGTTATCAGTCATTGTACAGGAGGAGGTGAGCTGTGATATCACCTATTGTGAATGGTAGATCCTGTGTTATCTACTGTATATAGAGGTGTTATCAGTCATTGTACAGGAGGAGGTGAGCTGTGATATCACCTATTGTGAATGGAGGATCCTGTGTTATCTACTGTATATAGAGGTGTTATCAGTCATTGTACAAGATGAGGAGGTGAGCTGTGACATCACCTATTGTGAATGGTGGATGCTGTTATATTCTTGTATATAGGAGCAGTATTATAGCAGTTATATTCTTGTACATAGGGACAGTATTATAGTAGTTATATTCTTGTACATAGGGGCAGTGTTATAGTAGTTATATTCTTGTATATAGGAGCAGAATTATAGTAGTTATATTCTTGTACATAGGAGCAGTATTATAGTAGTTATATTCTTGTACATAGGAGCAGTATTATAGTAGTTATATTCTTGTACATAGGGGCAGTATTATAGTAGTTATATTCTTGTACATAGGGCAGTATTATAGTAGTTATATTCTTGTATATAGGAGCAGTATTATAGTAGGTATATTCTTGTATATAGGAGCAGCATTATAGTAATTAAATTCTTGTACATAGGAGCAGTATTATAGTAGTTATATTCTTGTACATAGGTGCAGTATTATAGTAGTTATATTCTTGTACGTAGGGAGCAGTATTATAGTAGTTATATTCTTGTACATAGGGGCAGTATTATAATAGTTATATTCTTGCACATAGGAGCAGTATTATAGTAGTTATATTCTTGTATATAGAAGCTGTATTATAGTCTTTATATTCCTGTACATAGGGAGCAGTATTATAGTAGTTATATTCTTATACATAGGAGCAGTATTATAGTAGTTATATTCTTGTACATAGGAGCAGTATTATAGTAGTTATATTCTTCCACATAGGGAGCAGTGTTATAGTAGTTATATTCTTGTACATAGGAGCAATATTTTAGTAGTTATATTGTTGTACATAGGAGCAGCATTATAGTAATTAAATTCTTGTACATAGGAGCAGTATTATAGTAGTTATATTCTTGTACATAGGAGCAGTATTATAGTAGATATATTCTTATACATAGGGGCAGTATTATAGTAGTTATATTCTTGTACATAGGGGCAGTATTATAGTAGTTATATTCTTGTACATAGGAGCAGTATTATAGTAGTTATATTCTTGTACATAGGAGCAGTATTATAGTAGTTATATTCTTGTACATAGGAGCAGTATTATAGTAGGTATATTCTTGTATATAGGAGCAGCATTATAGTAATTAAATTCTTGTACATAGGAGCAGTATTATAGTAGTTATATTCTTGTACATAGGTGCAGTATTATAGTAGTTATATTCTTGTACGTAGGGAGCAGTATTATAGTAGTTATATTCTTGTACATAGGGGCAGTATTATAATAGTTATATTCTTGCACATAGGAGCAGTATTATAGTAGTTATATTCTTGTATATAGAAGCTGTATTATAGTCGTTATATTCCTGTACATAGGGAGCAGTATTATAGTAGTTATATTCTTATACATAGGAGCAGTATTATAGTAGTTATATTCTTGTACATAGGAGCAGTATTATAGTAGTTATATTCTTGTACATAGGAGCAGTATTATAGTAGTTATATTCTTGTACATAGGGGCAGTATTATAGTAGTTATATTCTTGTACATAGGGGCAGTATTATAGTAGTTATATTCTTCCACATAGGGGCAGTATTATAGTAGTTATATTCTTGTACATAGGGGCAGTATTATAGTCGTTATATTGCTGTACATGGGGAGCAGTATTATAGTAGTTATATTCTTGTATATAGGGACAGTATTATAGTAGTTATATTCTTGTACATATGGGCAGTATTATAGTAGTTATATTCTTGTCTATAGTGGATGTGACAGTTGTCAGAGAATCCAGATTCTCCCAAAAGAAAAAAATAGTAAAATCTAAAAAATGCTGTGAATGTTTCAGTGGATGATTTAATGTTCCTCATTCCAGTCTCTCATCTGTCCTTCAAGCCCCCTAATCCCGCCATCTCACCTGCTGACAGATCACTTCATCCTCCCACCCAACTGTGTAAAATGGACTTTAGGGTCTCTAAAAACGTGTGATAAAATGACTTATGGGATCTCAGTCCATCTAATTACCCTTTATTCTAAATGTACAATTCATCTTTTATTGCTCTTACAACCGAATCCTCATTTTACGAGGTTGAGGAAGTAGCGGAACATAATTTTTCATTTTATTATCTGTCTTGGATGAGAATTTTGTAACCTGCGGTGATTTAAAGCTCCTTGAGAGAAGCCGCATTGATAACTTTTCCTGAAAATGTATCTGGAAGTTATTTCTTACATGGGGAACATTTTATATTTTTTTTAGTGAGGGACTTTTGTGGTGATATTTGAAGTACCTGGTGGAAAACACTGTGGGGTCTTAAAGGGAACCTGCCACATTGTCTGTACAGCCATGGTCTAGGGGCAGCATGGTATACAGTTCATTAGATAGATAGAGCTCATTACTTGTATTTAACTTTTTATAATTTTCTGTGCTTAAGATTTTGGTGCATGAAACTAAAAGAGTGTCCAGTGGGATCGAGGCCTGTGTGTGTCCAGTGGGGTTGGGGCCTGTGATGTGTCCAGTGGGATCGAGGCCTGTGTGTGTCCAGTGGGATCGAGGCCTGTGTGTGTCCAGTGGGGTTGGGGCCTGTGTGTGTCCAGTGGGGTTGGGGCTGTGTGTCCAGTGGGGTTGGGGCCTGTGTGTGTCCAGTGGGGTTGGGGCCTGTGTGTGTCCAGTGGGATCGAGGCCTGTGTGTGTCCAGTGGGGTTGGGGCCTGTGTGTGTCCAGTGGGGTTGGGGCCTGTGTGTCCAATGGGTGGGGACTGTGTGTCCAGTGGGGTTGGGGCCTGTGTGTGTCCAGTGGGGTTGGGGCTGTGTGTCCAGTGGGGTTGGGGCTGTGTGTCCAGTGGGGTTGGGGCTGTGTGTCCAGTGGGGTTGGGGCTGTGTGTCCAGTGGGGTTGGGGCCTGTGTGTCCAATGGGTGGGGACTGTGTGTCCAGTGGGGTTGGGGCCTGTGTGTGTCCAGTGGGGTTGGGGCTGTGTGTCCAGTGGGGTTGGGGCTGTGTGTCCAGTGGGGTTGGGGCCTGTGTGTGTCCAGTGGGATCGAGGCCTGTGTGTGTCCAGTGGGGTTGGGGCCTGTGTGTGTCCAATGGGTGGGGACTGTGTGTCCAGTGGGGTTGGGGCCTGTGTGTGTCCAGTGGGGTTGGGGCTGTGTGTCCAGTGGGGTTGGGGCTGTGTGTCCAGTGGGGTTGGGGCCTGTGTGTGTCCAGTGGGGTTGGGGCCTGTGTGTGTCCTTTGGGGTTGGAGCCTGTGTGTGTCCAGTAGGATCGAGGCCTGTGTGTGTCCAGTGGGGTTGGGGCCTGTGTGTGTCCTTTGTGGGTTGGAGCCTGTGTGTGTCCAGTAGGATCGAGGCCTGTGTGTGTCCAGTGGGGTTGGGGCCTGTGTGTGTCCAGTGGGATCGAGGCCTGTGTGTGTCCAGTGGGGTTGGGGCCTGTGTGTGTCCTTTGGGGTTGGAGCCTGTGTGTGTCCAGTAGGATCGAGGCCTGTGTGTGTCCAGTGGGGTTGGGGCCTGTGTGTGTCCTTTGGGGTTGGAGCCTGTGTGTGTCCAGTAGGATCGAGGCCTGTGTGTGTCCAGTGGGGTTGGGGCCTGTGATGTGTCCAGTGGGGTTGGAGCCTGTGTGTGTCCAGTGGGGTTGGAGCCTGTGTGTGTCCAGTGGGGTTGGGGCCTGTGATGTGTCCAGTGGGGTTGAGGCCTGTGTGTGTCCAGTGGGATCGAGGCCTGTGTGTGTCCAGTGGGGTTGGGGTCTGTGTGTGTCCAGTCGGTTCGGGCCTGTGTGTGTCCAGTGGGGTTGGGGTCTGTGTGTGTCCAGTCGGTTCGGGCCTGTGCGTGTTCAGTGGGTGGGGCCTGTGATGTGTCCAGTGGGTGGGGCCTATAGAGCACTGGCCTCATTTCCCAAAAGTTGTCAATCACCAAATAGGACCGCCCAGTGGACAGCTAAGCAAACCAAGAGGGCATATTAACTCCTTAATGACATCAGCCATTCTTGTAGTGTTCTGATATATGGGGCGCAGGAGCTGTATCTGCTCCACCAGCATCAGGTACCTGCTGTGTTATACAGCTGACATCTGCCTAGAACAGCAGTGACCTGCGCCTGCTGTTGATCACTGCTGTTTAACCATTTGGATGTTGAGATGGCAGAGCAGGAAAGTATAATATGTTATCATATTTTAACATATCTGACCCCTCCATTTTAATATATTTTGGGGTCTACAGAAACCTCAGGGCACAATATAAAATGTTTTTCAGTGCAGATTTGATTCCATCCCATTTTTTTTTTTTCGCACCAAATTAAATCTCTGGTATGATTTGGAGCAAACCTTCCTGAAATTAATTCTGGAAGATTCATTCATCTATCATTTCCCCCAGCACATGCCTGGTCACAATAAGGGCCATATATATCTGACACATTGTGAAGAGGCGGGACTAACTGGAGCAACGGAGCCTTATGCATTTGTTGCATTTTGTAGGGGCGGAGCTAACTGGAGGGGGCAGAGTAATATAGATACTGTGCATTATAAAGGGGAAGGGGCGATATAAAGTGGGCACAGCTGTTAAGGGTGTGGGGCTATGGTATATACATACACTCAGCTTTATATAATAGACTAGATAGGAGCCCGATGCTCTTGCCTCAGGGTGGATGGTGACATCACAATGGGGGCGGGCTGAGCAGGGGTTGAGGTGGGCTGGGGTGAGTGTGGGCTGAGGTGAGTGGGGCCTGAGAGTGCAGGTGAGTGGGTGCTGAGTGGGGGGGGTGAGTGGATGCTGAGAGGGTAAGTGCGGATTTTAGAGTGTGAGTGGGTGCAGAGCAAGGGTGAGTGTGTGCTGAGTGGGGGTGAGTGTGACCTGAAGGGAGAGGAGTGTGGCCTGAAGGGGGTGTGTGTGTGCTGAGCGGTGGTGATTGTAACCTGAGGGGGGTGAGTTGGTGCTGAGCAGGGGTGAGTGTGGCCTGAGGGGGGATGAGTGTGATCTAAGGGGGTGAGTGGGTGCTGGGCAGGGGTGAATGGATGCTGAAAGTGGGTGAGTAGGTGTGAGTGTTGAGCAGGGTGAGTGTGTGCTGAGCAGGGATGAGTAGGTGCTGAGCGGGGCTGGGTGGGGCTTAAGAGTGTGAGTGTGTACTGAGCAGGGGTGAGTGGAGGCTGAGAAATGGCAAGTGCAGCCTGAGAGGGTTGAATAAGTGCTGAGCGGGAGGGGGTAGTGGGTGCTTAGAGGGGTGAGTGTGTGCTGAGCGGGTGTGAGTGGGTGCTGACGGGGGGCTAAGCGGGTGTGGGGTGAGTGGGGGCAGCAGGGGCAGTGTGGGGTGAGTAGAGGGGGTCAGAGAGGTGAGCAGGGGCAGTGTGGGGTGAGAGGGGTGTGCAGGGGCAGTGTGGGGTGAGTGCGACAGTTTGGGTGGTTGAGTGGGGGCATTGGGGGGGGGTGAGAGGGGGCAGCAGGGGCAGTGTGGCTTGAGTGGAGGCTATGTGGGTTGAGTGGGGGCAGCTTGAGTGGGGCAGTGTGTGTGAATATCAGGATGGAGCACGCTCCGTTCACCCCGGCATTCTTCTTCTTCTCCTTTTTGCTGCACTGATGTCCGCCGTCTGCTAATATCGCGGACTGAAGTGACATAGACGGACGTCGGTACGGAAGTGGATGAGCCACAAGCAATTCGATATAAGATATACTGTAGACAAATGTCACCAAAAATGCAACAAAAAATCAGCAAAACCTTCTCTTTGGAAGCATCTTTTTACTGCCCAGAGAACAGGTGTGAACGTCGCCTGAAGCAGAGGTCGCGCCTATTTGCCCCTGCTCCATTTATTGTCTATGGGATTGCCGGCAGTGGTGCCACACGGTGCTCAGCTATCTCTATCAGTCCTGTAGACAATAAACGTAGCGGAGGGCGAGTGTCCATTCTCCAGGGCCTGGTGTGTGGGGATTGGTGCGGTCAGACCCCACAGGAATTCCCATTAGGTTGTAAATCACCTTTTTATAGGGGTTAATGCTGTGGTCAGGAAGGATGGCTCAATACTATATATTACATGGGATGTCTGTGAATAATCTGTGTAATTTGCTCTGTATTGATGTGTTGTGCGGAGACTTTCTGGGCCGCTGCATTAATAGCATTTCTTTCCTTTTACCAGTGAAGAAGTCATGGTGAGCGAGAGGCGGCTATTCTTCTAGAAGGACGGCGGCTCTTCCCCAGGTATCCATTCCCCTTCTTTTCTACTTCAATTGCAAATTACATGAAGATACAATATTGCTTTTTTACTTCTGTTTATTGATATTGACTTCCCGAGCCTGTGAGCAGACGTGGCACATGTGCCCATTAAGGGCGGCGCGGGCTGGCAGCTTTAGTGCCTTCACGCTGAGTCAAGTGTAGAGGAAGATGCCACATTAGCGAGGTTTTCCTGCAAAGCATCCTGGGATTTCTGTATCGGCGCTCGAGCTGCAACTAAGAAATAACAATGTCATAAAAAATAAAGGGACATAATTAACTTTTATGTTGATGGCAAATGACACGTTTCCATCATCAGCGCTCCATGTGTGATCGCCTATTAGACCGGGCAGTGACCATTGCTTCTCCATTGACTGTATATAAAGGAATGCGCACAACCAACCTCCAGAACAATGGCCTCTAACCTGGGGGGTCAAACTGGTGCAAAACTACAACACCCAGCATGCCAAGACAACCGGGTACTGGCAGGTTATGCCGGGAGTTGTAGCGATAGAGCCACAGATTGGAAACTAGCGCTGTAAAAATTGAGGAAAGCAATTACCATTGTAAACTCCAGTATAATGGGTCAACGCCAAAGATCGAAGAGTACAGATCATAAATATTAATAATAATTGCACTACTACCATTGTTTCAATAGATAGTGACTATACACTAAGTTCCTAAAATAAAAGTACCCGTATGGGGCGGATTAAGAGTAGCCAGGGTACCAGGCAGCTTAAAAGGTGTCATCTCACCCCCTCACCTGATGTATCATGTGGAATGTCACAATGATTAACACACATGTGCTTTGCTGCACATATGTAGATACTAAATGACAGACAGCTGCACGCTATTCACGCCACATTTTTTTTTTTATCCCTTTTGTGCTGCACTATACATAATTAGATCCAGGTTGGGCAGTTAATTTTCCCAAAGGTTTACATGAGAGACCATGCCTGTCGTGGAGTACGAACCACCATTGATACAGAACTACTAACAGTATATGAATGCTGCATCAGAACCACTGTCAGTACATGAATACAGTGTCAGAACCACCATCAGTGTCAGTCCACCCTCTCTCTCTCTGTGCTGCTGTGATGTGGAGCTGAAGGCAGGAGTAATGATTTCCATTCTGTGAGTGACAGAGAGGGGGAAGGCAAAGCCTGCACAAGCAGGACCACACAGACAGAGAGAGGGTGAATCCTGGAGCCTGTAAACAACACACCCTAAGGGCTTAAAGAATATAGCCCCTACTAATTATAATGCCTAATGAGTGAGTATAAAATCGTTTTTATCTACTTTTAGGATACAAAAGGAGTGTGAGATTAGGGCCGCTTCACACAGCGGTCTGGAGGACCCAGGCAGCCGCTGACCGGATCTGCACACAGGACTGGGGGGCTATTATGCCCTCCGGTCCAGTGTGCAGCCGCACGCAGTTCTCATGCTGATAACTCAGGACAGCGGCTGCAGCTGCGTGCGCTGCACACCTGGACCGGAGGGCATAATAGCCCCCCAGTCCTGTGTGCAGATCCGGCCTGCAGCTGTCTGGATCCTCCGGACAGAACCGGGCCGGATCACGCCGTACTGTGAAGCGGCCTTAGTGATGGGATGCTGCAGAGACATGATTTTGTAGCTTAGGAGGCTTTTTGGAGGTGACAGGATCCCTTTAATAAAGTTAGTTTTATTCACCCCAAAGCAGCAGACATGCAGACACTGAGTTTTTGTACTCTCTCATTGCTTTAAATGTTGAAACTAATGCAAAAATGCTGAAAACATTGATTTTCAGCCTCCTCCAAAAAGGAAGCAGTTTCCATTTAAGTCAGGAAAAAAAGGAAAAAAAGTCAGTGGCGTGCCGGAGATTCCTGAAGTCTCAGATCTTTTGTTGCTGCTGGAAAAAGCTGCTTTTAATTTACATAAAACATAAAAAAAACGCTGCAAAAAATGCAGCAAAAATGCAACGTATGAACATAGTCTTGGAATGCAGAGTCTCCTACTCTAGTGATGTCTCTGATTACACATTGTCCACATTCCCCTCCCCAGGTCCAGTAATCTCAGATACAGGCTCCATTCAGACTAATGTGACGTTGCACAGGACAGTAGACTGATGAGTCAATGTGTTTTTGCATTTCAGTAATCTGCACCAGGGGTTTTTCTTGTCCGTTTTGCATTGTGTCAGTTCCCTCTTGGCTCCTGCATCGTACGTGCTCTGGACAGCGCTCCACACATCTGCAGTTTGCAGGATTGACTCATCCACGATTGATTTACCCCATTACCGTAATATGATGAGGGTCACCGGGTGATTTTCTGCTCTTCTTCCTTAATATTCTTTATTAGAAATGGACATTACTGAGCCATGATGTAGAACTGCCCGTACTGAGGACTTCAGTTAACAGACGGCACTTTGTTCCCTCAATTGAAGAGTTAGAATATCTGCGCAATGGTCATTTTAATGTAGCCTCATAAAGCTGAAATTGACAAATGGGAGGAGCTTAGTGAGCAATGCTGATTTGCTAACATCAGTTAACTGACAAGCAGTACCACAACTAGAGTTCAATTGGCTTTGGAGCAAATTTTCGACCTGGACCCCCCACCTGTACGTTGGTCAGATGAAAGGGCCCTTGAAGCGTCCTATAAAGACTTTCATGTTCACCCCCCATTTACTCATGTCCCCCATTCTGGGACGTTCCCAAAAATAATCTTCTCCATCCTAAGACTCTTCCTGGTATAATGTCCTTCATCCTGGACCTTCCTGGTATAATGTCCTCCACCCTGGGACCCTTCCTGGTTTAATGTCCTCCATCCCGGGACCCTTCCTGGTATAATGTTCTTCATCCTGGGACACCTCGTGGTATAATGTCCTTCATCCTGGGACCCTTCCTGGTATAATGTCCTTCATCCTGGTACCTTCCTGGTATACTGTCCTCCATCCTGGGACCTTTCGTGGTATAATGTCCTTCATCCTGGGACCTTCCTGGTTTAATGTCCTCCATCCTGGGACCCTTCATGGTATTATGCCCTCCATCTTGGGCCCTTTCCTGGTGTAATGTCCTTCATTTTGAGCCCCTTCCTATAATAATGTCCTCCATCCTGGGACCCTTCTTACAATAATGTCCCCCATCCTGACCCCTCCTTCAATGTCCTCTATAATGGTCCCTTTCCAATAATGTTTCTCCTCCTTACCCCTTCATTTAATAACACCCTTCATGGGCCCCTTTCTGATACAATATCTCCAATCCTGACTTGGACGTGCCGACGGTGCTTGACGTCACTGCCTTGCAGCATCCGTGATGGAATCCCGACATCAACTGTCGGCCTCTGATTGGCCAGCTGAGTGTATTGCTGGGTAGGGAGTCGGCAGGTTCCTGAGCCACAATGCATTTCAGCTGAATGCGAATCCGAGGACATACATCCATATGCAGTAGGAACTGGTGTTTGTAGGGGCCCGGTCATAAAGGTTACACCCCTGCTGACGACAAGCCATTCTCTCTGAATGGACGACAGGATCAAACTCAGTGGCGTTACTTGAAGCTCATGGGTCCTGATGCGAAAACTCTGATGGGGTCCCCAATCATTGCAAATCTTTAATAGCATTAGTCTTTTCCTATAGGCCAAAGAGACTTTTGGGGCCCCCTAGGCTTCAGGACCTAGGTGCAATTGCAACCTCTGCACCTGTTGTAGTTACACCCCTGCTCAAACTTCATGTTAATGTTGCATAAACTCAGGAGCTCAGGTAGACCCAGCACCGAGATCGCTGGGCTGGCAGCTTTACTTTTTTATTTTACAAAGGGGGCTAATTTAAAAAGATATTGTCCATGTAGTGGACAACCCCTTTAACCCCTTCATGACCAAAGATGTATATGTAAGTCCTTGGCTGTGTCTCTACCTCTTATATGAGCTCACACGCTGAGCTCGCATCCTCCCCCACACACATCTCAGCTGAGATGTGTAACTAACAGCGCCGATCAGATCAACTATCCGATTGTTGCTGTTAACCCTTTGAACCATACTGTCAATCACAGATAGCACAATCCAAAGCATCCCAGCGGTTATTGCGCCATTCTCTGGTCACATCTGAGGTCCCATGATGTGATCACTGGACCTCCATCTGTTACCTCACTAGCACAGGCTCCTCTGATGACCCCAGATGCTGTCTGCAATCATTTCCAGTGGATGCCTGCCGAGCGCCGGCATTCTTAGAGAGTGGTTATTTCTCCTATGCACAGTTGTGCAGCAGCTCATCTTTACACAGGAGAATCAATCGCACTGTGCAGTGCTGAGATCTCCTAGGGAGTAGTGTAAAGAAAAGAAAAAAATGTTTTTAAAAACTAAAAAAAAAAATACTTTTTATTTCACATTTTCTAGTACACTATATGGTAAAGTAAGTGATTTAATTCAAAAGCACAACTTGTCCCGCAAAACAACAAGCTGTCATGTGTCTATATAGATGGAAAAAATATAAAAGTTATGGTTCTTGGAAGAAGGGGAGGGAAAAATGGAAAAATCGCCCGGGGGTGAAGGGGTTAATATGGCACCTAGTCCATATAATGTTCTCCCTTTCTGACAATCTAAGGTTAGGTCTGTAAATCCACTCTTCTGCCACCATATACACGTTCTCCATCAGAGAATGCAGAATTATGAGAGCGAGTATAACTCTGAGCGAGAAATATTATTCTAAGGATGGATATTCACCATCACAACATCGCGGTCCTCATTTACTAGAACAGAAAATGTCAGCGGAGCTCCGTCATTGAAACACCGCGGACGAGCAATAAAATCCATAGGTTTATTGAGGATCATTAAAATCCTGGAGAGTCATAGAACAGAAAAGAATCACAATGGAAGTCGCTTTTATGTTTACTCACTCTACGATACATTGTATCCATTGTATAAACAGCAGTGACTCCCAAAGCTGAAACTTATAATAATGACCAGAGATGAGGGAATCCACAGTGTCCATCCTTACAATCCCACCCAACAAGGGAATAGGCATCGTAAAAGCCGCCAAACGACCGGCATGGGGAACGGGGAGATAAAGGGCTCAGATCTGGTTGGTTTGCAGTTGGGTAATAAGAATTAGTTCAACATGAAAGAGGGGAGGGGATGGAGAAGAGAAGCAATCCCGGCACCTTCTCTTCATCATGCCAAAAATCAGCCCCATCATAGGGGCCCAGTTTATGCTTTGCATTAAAATTGTTTTGTTCCAGACCATAAAAGAGACGATGCAAAAGATTTACATGACGCATCAATAGTTCAAGGCCACTGGACCAGACTCCTATTTACCTCCGACCATCCTCTTTTTATTAGTCATCCCATGCATGTGTTGTGCCAACAAGGTGGCCATTCAATCAGGTGCCGGTTTACAGGCCCCTGGTCCAACAGTCTTGGACTACAGACATGGCTACTGGACCAAGGGCTTGTAAAAAATGTTTTCATCATCTGTACAAAGTATCTGCATAGGAGATGGAATGAATTGTATGTAAGTAGAATAGGAGCTAGCCTCCTGATGAGGGGGGTTTGACCACCGGGACCACCGCTGATTGCGAGAACTAGCTCAGAAGTGCTCAGTCCAAAGGCAAATTGTCACTTCAGTGAGGAGGGGAAAAACTCTAACATCAACATTAATTCATTTTATATGGGAATGTTAGAGAAAGCCGAGCCCTGTATTTGTCAATCTCTGGCACTGGCCTTTAAGATATCTGCAGTCGGACCCCCACAAGTGACGAGTGAGCACGTCAAAGCTTGAGTGTTCGGTACTCAAACAAGCAGGTCAGATGCTCGGATGGGCGCAACTTGGTTATTGAGTATAATGGAAGTCAATGGAAACTGTGCTGGTGCAGTCATTGTGTACATACATTATATTACTGATCCTGAGTTACCTCCTGTATTATACTCCAGAGCTGCACTCATTATTCTGCTGGTGCAGTCACTGTGTACATACATTACATTACTGATCCTGAGTTACCTCCTGTATTATACTTCAGAGCTGCACTCACTATTCTGCTGGTGTAGTCACTGTATACACATGCATTCACTGGGAAAGGGAAAAGGCCGGTCCACCGCCCATAACCTCCTGGATTCCTGCACCTGGTGTGGCAGCTTTGGCAACTGCCCAGGAAACAATGTAAAGTGGAAACCACCGGTGCTTGTCTTCATAAAATTTTGTCCTTTATTGTTATGTGAAATTTATAAAATCATTCAGCGTGCTAGCTGGGCGCTAGACGCGTTTCGGAAGACACAACTTCCTTAATCATTAGCAAATGCTAATGATTAAGGAAGTTGTGTCTTCCGAAACGCGTCTAGCGCCCAGCTAGCACGCTGAATGATTTTATAAATTTCACATAACAATAAAGGACAAAATTTTATGAAGACAAGCACCGGTGGTTTCCACTTTACACTGTATACACATATTACTGATCCTGAGTTGCCTCCTGTATTATAATCCAGAGCTGCACTCACTATTCTGCTGGTGCAGTCACTGTGTACATACATTACATTACTGATCCTGAGTTACCTCCTGAATTATACTCCAGAGCTGCACTCACTATTCTGCTGATGCAGTCACTGTGTACATACATTACATTACTGATCCTGAGTTACCTCCTGTATTATGCTCCAGAGCTGCACTCACTATTCTGCTGGTGCAGTCACTGTGTACATACATTACATTACTGATCCTGTACTGATCCTGAGTTACCTCCTGTATTATACTCCAGAGCTGCACTCACTATTCTGCTGGTGCAGTCACTGTGTACATACATTACATTACTGATCCTGAGTTACCTCCTGAATTATACTCCAGAGCTGCACTCACTATTCTGCTGGTGCAGTCACTGTGTATATATATTACAAATCTTCTGGAAAAATGCTGGACTTTCCTATTGACTTCCATGATACTCTATACATTATCCTTTAGAGTCTAGATGATTAATGCTCTAAAATTAAAAAAAAAAACTAAAGTAAAACCCAAAAAAGGAAAATATTAACAAAAAGAAACTAGACGGCAGCAAATGGCCGGTCACAAAAGACCAAGAAATCCTTGTATCTGGAGTTTAGAAACCCAACCCCGGAGGATACAAATAACCAACGATGTAAATGTTTTTCTGCTTTCTACATGTGACTCTGCTATTTTCTGAGCTAGAACATGAATTCTTGTCAAATCCGATGTGTAAGAGAACAGCACACATCTTCAGGGATTTGTTCTGACTAAGAAAAACTGCTGAGAAGTTGGAATCTCTTTTATTTCGGCTTTGGACAGTGTTTGTCCCTGTGTGCCGCTCTCACCAGGAACGTAATAAAATGCCGCTCTTGTTTGATTTGTTCAATAAATGCAGCGCCGAGACGAGCGCTACTTTTCTTATTAAATCTCACAGATGTTCTTTAAGCTACTGTGTGCACCAAAGCCAATTGCCTCAAACCTCTGCTCGGCTTTAAGGGATTGAAAGCTTTACAATATTGTGTCGTGAGAGGTTTACAAGACCAAAAAGAGGAACAAATGACATGAACTAGCAATGAGATGAGAGGAGCACTAAGTAATGCTGAAGAAAATAACATCTAAGTAATAGAATACTGCCCCTAGGTGGGACATAACTGCTAAAATACTGCCCAAGCACAAGAATATAACTACTATAATACTGCTCCTATATACAAGAATATAACTACTATAAACTACTCCTATATACAAGAATATAACTACTATAATACTGCTCCTATGTACAAGAATATAACCACTATAATACTGCCCCTATGTACAAGAATATAACTACTATAATACTGCTCCTATATACAAGAATATAACTACTATAATACTGCTCCTATGTACAAGAATATAACTACTATAATACTGCCCTATGTGCAAGAATATAACTACTATAATACTGCCCCTATGTACAAGAATATAATAACTATAATACTGCCGCTATGTACAAGAATATAACTACTATAATACTGCCCCTATATACAAGAATATAACTACTATAATACTGCTCCTATGTACAAGAATATAACTACTATAATACTACTCCTATATACAAGAATATAACTACTATAATACTGCACCTATGTACAAGAATATAACTACTATAATACAGCTCTTATGTACAAGAATATAACTGCTATAATACTGCCCCTATGTACAAGAATATAACTACTATAATACTGCTCCTATGTACAGGAATATAACTACTATAATACTGCTCCTATGTACAAGAATATAACTACTATAATACTGCTCCTATGTACAAGAATATAACTACTATAATACTGCTCCTATGTACAGGAATATAACTACTATAATACTGCTCCTATGTACAAGAATATAAATACTATAATACTGCTCCTATGTACAAGAATATAACTACTATAATACTGCTCCTATGTACAAGAATATAACTACTATAATACTGCCCTATGTACAAGAATATAACTACTAAAATACTGCTCCTATGTACAAGAATATAACTACTATAACACTGCTCCTATGTACAAGAATATAACTACTATAATACTGCTCCTATATACAAGAATATAACTACTATAACACTGCTCCTATGTACAAGAATATAACTACTATAATACTGCTCCTATGTACAAGAATATAACTACTATAATACTGCTCCTATGTACAAGAATATAACTACTATAATACTGCCCTATGTACAAGAATATAACTACTATAATACTGCCCTCTATATACAAGAATATAACTACTATAATACTGCTCCTATGTACAAGAATATAACTACTATAATACTGCTCCTATGTACAAGAATATAACTACTATAATACTGTCCCTATATACAAGAATATAACTACTATAATACTGCTCCCACTTATTTAAAATAAGACTGTCATGAGCACATGCTGTATATAATTTTTGTGCTAAACATAAGGTTCTTTTTCCCAGCTGATTCTTTTCCTTTCGCAGTATTCACAGGCACCATATCAATGCCGGCAATATGTTTTAGAGTATCTGTAACATTTTATTTTTCACAATGAATTTATTCAATAATAATCTAGTTTAGTCGCCTCAGTCTACTCTGCCGCCTTAGGCCCATGCCGATGTTGCCTCTCTGGTTAATTAATCTCCGTTGTTTTACCCTCATATAGTGTCTTGCTCACTTTTCAGATCTGGCTTTGGCTTTGCACCCAGGATTCTCCATACAAGTCATTAGGGCATGCAAGATTTACAGCGATTCTATTAAACTTATGAATGTAATTGAGACTTTTAATAACAACCATTTTATATTCTTGCCTCTTGAGTTTAAATTATATTAGCAATTAGGACCTTAAGCTAATCTCATGCATATGCATCAAATAATTACAGTATGAAAACAATATATCAACAAAATGTGGTAATCAGACCTGTTCTGTAGGCAGCAGCCATGAGGTAATAGACGGCGATTATTCATTAATCATTCATTATGCAGAATGTAATTGGATTTAGAACATTTGTTATGGGCATATTTGAGAAGTCAAGGTAGATTATCTGTACAAGTAATTATTGAATTCTCGGTTATAAATAGATTTAGAATTGATTAATGCCAATGTTAAAACATAAAGTTTTCTTAATTTACAACAATATATGAATCTGAAATATATTATATTCCAACCAAGAGGGGAAGTAATTGCTCATTAATAAGTGTCATAGGGAACAAAGGTTTTATACTGGTCATTCTATGAATGAAGGTGAGCAGGGGTAAGATTAGATAAATCCTAAATCTTAACTTTAATAAATATATATATAAAAAAGCACTAAGTCAATAACTACAACAGGTGCAGGGTTTGCGATAGGAGCCTAGGGGGCCCCAAAAGTCCCTTTGGCCTATAGAAAAAGACTATTGCTGTTAAAGATTTGCAATAATTGGGGGCCCCGTTGGAGCTTTCGAATGGGGGGCCCATGAGCTTCAAGTTACGCCGCTACACATAGGTAAAGAGAAAAGACCCGAACGTATGCAAAGGCCGGCAGCTCTATATTGCTCAACTATAGTGGAGAAATCAGCTGATAAGAAATGCCACGTATAAAAGACCTTTATGATGGAACAGCCTCACCAGGTCCAGTAGAGTTGTCCTATCATGTCATCCAATAAGGACTGTGTGTTTCTACTGTGGTGCATGCTCACTATTTCCCCTAAGCTGCCTATCACTCCCCTGATGAGTCCATGCCAAAACGCGTCAGGAGGAAGCACAGGAGAATGCCCATGATGTATATACCCAGTGCCTATCATCCATACGCTAAGGGGCATTTCCAAGTAATTTTGCGCTGGCCCTTTAAATGGAGGGCAGAGATGGTGATTGCTCACCTCAGGTGCACTCCTGGAAAGACTATGCAGCGTGCAACAGCAGCACGTGTGGTAGGCCAGAGGAGGCGCACAGCAAGGCCGCAGTGGTGAATAAGTCGGTGTACTCGCTGCATGGCGTTACACATATGACGTTACACATAGGACCTTTGAGTTTTGGTGTGCTGAATCCAAAATTCACATCTGTTGTTCCACTCATGTATGGAGGAACTCTTACAGTAATAATGTAATATTCATAATAATAATAATTAGATATGCTGAATACTCAAAAGAAGATTCGAAATATGCAGTTGGTGTAACTAATAGGAAGACTGCTTAATGTGAAATTAAAAACTGCCAACATTAAAATGTTATGGCTCTATAAAACCTCAGTCAGTCAAGAGGCTTACAAGTCGCAGCAAATTTGACTCTGTTAAAAGGTTTTTGATAAACACGAGGTTCAACACTCGAACGGTTCGTGGACTGTGCAGAAATGATCCTCCTGATATATTCTGTAAGGGTGGAAACACACTATCCTACTTACATGCGAGTCTCTCGGATGAGACTCAGATGAGACTCTGATCAGTGACCCTGAACGGCCTCTCCCTCTCTGGACCGGAATGTGATGTTGCACTAAACACAAGCAGCTGACACTCCCGTCCAGGGAGGGAGAGGCCGTTCACGGTCACTGATCCAAGTGTCGTCTGAGAGACTCACATGTAAGTTGGATAGTGTGTTTCCAGCCTAATATTTACAGTTGTTTAACAATACCCAAAGGACAAATGTATGTGACTTTGTGCATAAAGCTTATGTGCATTTTGGGGTTAAACCGGGTGACCAGGAAAAACTTGGGCACCACATTAAGTGGGCAAGACGTATTAAAAAGTTGAGACCATGAACTAAGGGTCAGAAAAGTTTCCATTTTTGAGTTCCAGTGGTGCGAGCCTCAAAACAACCAATACTCCTGAATGGTAAATATTACAGGCATGAACACAAAGATGAAAATATTTTATCCAGTACCCAAATCTCCCCCCATCTATTACACCGGCTGCTCTTGCAACAATCTTCCTCTATCTATCTATAATACTTTGGAAATTTCTGATGACAATGAATTCTGTCAGTCCAATGTTTCCACAGATAGCGATGAGGAAGACTTCTTGAAGTTGAGGCCAGAATATGTCAGCCATTCTCACAAGATGAGGTGAATGGACCTGGTACGAGATCTTGACTTGCCGAATTCATCAGCCTTAGTTACAGGCTAAATGAAAGCTCTGGCTCCAGTTATGTATTGTAAAAGAAAGAACAATCTTCAGAAATATATTCATATGGAAGACCATCTTGTATATGGCATCAATGTCTGGGACGTGATCGTTATCTATCCGAAGAATGGAAGCATTTTTATTGACAGTGAAAAGACAAGTCTAAAGAGTTTGTTGCTTTACAATGGCAAACTGGCTGCCATTCCTATTGCTCACTCGATCAATATGAAAGAAACTTATGAATGCATGAGAACCATTCTCCAAAAATCTAATCTAAGATGGATCTTATGTGCAACTTGGAAGTTATAGCAATCCTTCTAGAACAAAGTTGAACACAGAATTTGCTTGATTCCTTTGCATTTGGATAGCCGAGCATTATACAGAAAGAATGAAAAGCTGGAGAGAAATTTACAATCGTGAAAAGAATATCAGAATGAATCACTTGTTAATCCTAAGAAAGTGCTCCCCCCCCCCCCCCCACTGCATATCAAATATGGACTCATGAAAGTTTGTTGGGTCTTTGGATGGAGATGGTGATTGGCTGAAGTATATCTGTAAGGAAGTCCGGCTCCTTCACATGAGAAGTTGAACGCTGGTGTATTTGATGGCCACAATTTAGGCTTCTAATCTGAGAATTCCTTAATACCATAGAAAAGGAAGCTTGGTCTGCTTTGTATCATGTGATCACAGATTATCTTGGCAACTTCAAAAAGGAAAACGATAACCTTTTAGTTTTAAGGATACAGTTTCTCCTTGTGGAGAGTGACATGCCAGTGTGAGGAGACTTCAATGCCACAATGCTCCTCTGGGAAATAAAATATGCAAATTGCCTCTTCAGAGAAGAAGAGGGCTTATTCTTTAGCGCCACCTATTGGAAATCTCAATTCTAAGAGTCATTATCAACGCTTTAATGAGCCATGTCATAACTGAGGATAAAAGCCAAACCAGAATCAGTTTGCAGACATGGTATTTCGGGGAATTGCCCCCCCTTCCCAAATCAGATCACTTACTTTGCATATACATTACATAAATATATACAGGAGATACCAATGTTATGCCAGCTGTACATATAACCTGGGCACCTCCTGTATATTAATATGTCAGTTGTACATATATACTTATATACAGGAATGCCCCGGTTATACCAGCTGTACATATATAATTTTATACAGGGTTACCCAGGTTATACCGCTGTACATTAATAATTATATCCAAGAGATACCCAGGTTATACCAGCGGTACATATATAATTATATACAGGAGATACCCAGGTTATACCAGCGGTACATATATAATTATATACAGAAGATACCCAGGTTATACCAGCTGTACATATATAATTATACACAGAAGATGCCCAGGTTATACCAGCTGTACATATATAATTATATACAGGAAATACCCAGGTTATACCAGCTGTACATTAATAATTATATCCAGGAGATACCCAGGTTATACCTGCGGTACATATATAATTATATACAGGAGATACCCAGGGTATACCAGCTGTACATATATAATTATATACAGGAGATGCCAGGTTATACCAGCGGTACATATATAATTATTTATAGGAGATACCCAGGTTATACCAGCTGTACATATATAATTATATACAGGAGATGCCCAGGTTATACCAGCTGTACATATATAATTATAACAGGAGATGCCCAGGTTATACCAGCTGTACATATATAATTATATACAGGAGATGCCCAGGTTATACCAGCTGTACATATATAATTATATACAGGAGATGCCCAGGTTATACCAGCTGTTATATATAATTTTATACAGGAGATACCCAGGTTATACCAGCTGTACATATATAATTATATACAGGAGATGCCCAGGTTATACCAGCTGTACATATATAATTATTATACAGGAGATGCCCAGGTTATACCAGCTGTACATTATAATTATATACAGGAGATGCCAGGTTATACCACTGTATATATATAATTTTATACAGGAGATACCCAGGTTATACCAGCTGTAATATATAATTATATACAGGAGATCCTAGGTTATACCAAATGTACATAATAATTATATACAGGAGATGCCCAGGTTATACCAGCTGTACATATATAATTATATACGGAGATACCCAGGTTATACCAGCTATAGATATATAATTATATACAGGAGATGCCCAGGTTATACCAGCTGTACATATATAATTATATACAGAGATGACCAGGTTATACCAGCTATAGATATATAATTATATACAGGAAATGCCAGGTTATACCAGCTATAGATATATAATTATATACAGAGATGCCCAGGTTATACAGCTTAGATATATAATTATATACAGGAGATGCCCAGGTTATACAGCTATAGATATATAATTATATACAGGAGATGCCCAGGTTTAACAGCTATAGATATATATTATATACAGAGATACCCAGCTATACCAGCGGTACATATATAATTATATACAGGAGATGCCCTAGGTTATACCAGCTATAGATATATAATTATATACAGAGATGCCCAGGTTATACCAGCTATAGATATAATTATATACAGGAGATACCCAGCTATAGCTACGTAATCATATATAATTATATACAGGAGATGTCCAGGTTATACCAGCTATAGATATATAATTATATACAGGAGATGTCCAGGTTATACCAGCTGTACATATATAATTATATACAGGAATCCCAGGTTATACCAGCTGTACATATATAATTATACAAGGAGATGCTCAGGTTATACCAGTGTACATATATAATTATATACAGGAGATACCCAGGTTATACCAGCGTACATATATAATTGTATACAGGAGATGCCAGGTTATACCAGCTGTACATATATAATTATATACAGGAGATGCCCAGGTTATACCAGATGTACATATATAATTATATACAGGAGATGCCCAGGTTATACCAGCTGTACATATATAATTATATACAGGAGATACCCAGGTTATACCAGCTGCACATATTGGTCTTCTTCCTGTATACACCACCGATCCTCTATACTCCGGTATACAGCTGTAATTTGTTTCTGGATATTTTTGTCATTCCTTCGTCTTTATTACGTCTGGCTGTACATACGGTTGCAGCGTTGTTTGTCATTAGATTTAGTACATTACTCAATATTATCGGCCCCTGACACATCCGCTGACTCCCAGGATTAACCCTTCCTCGCCTGTGACGGGTGATATGCCCGTATCATTTTTCCCGCTGCACTTCCCATCATGATTTGGTTAAATAGTAACTTGTAATAACACGAGCGCAGAAATTCACAGACTAATGTGCACCAATGAGCAAACATATGTGAGAAGTCCCGGGAGATGGTGGGAAATATCAGGAACATCTGCTTGGAAGGCGATTCATGCTTATGAAAGTAACTCATTACACCACAGGCGGCTACACGTCTACTAATCAGGCTCCGCAGGACGGCCCCGGCATCGGGCCCCTCTGCACATAGAGCCCGGGAGCAGCAGACGTCTGAGCGTCCTATGAGCCATTCTCCGTCAGTCCACACTCCCACTTCTTCACTTCTTCAGTCACCGTTGAATGAATTGATTGTTGACTTCTCTGAAGACCTGCAGTCGTTGTGACGTTCACCTGAGCGTAGAAACATTCCGTTCCATTGTCATTGAGAAAAGTGGGACGACTTCTTTCTCCTGATGTATCCGATCATCTGATCAAGTCTTAGGGTACCGTTACACGGTGCCACCTCGCCGGCGATATCGGCGGGGAATCACGAGAGCGCGCATCTCCGCCGACATCGCCGGCGAACTTGTAATATATGTCACTTAATTGCAGCCCTTAGGGGCCCCATACATCTTGTGATCCTCAGACTGTTGATCTGATCTGGTTGTCATCACGTATTGATGTTTAATCAGAGGCTCGGCGTTTCTCCAGATGTGCTGGAGATGGCAGTCGGTGCCGACAGCTTGTCCGACATATTTCATCACACCAGGCCACTTGCCGCGACGCCGGGAAATAGTTGGAACAGACACCGCTCCCGTCTCCTCCACATTATAAAACCAATCTTCATTTTGCAGAGTTTGTTTAACGCAACCGTTAATTTTATCAGCCCGTAAATTGCAATATGGACGAGGCGCCTTCACTTTAAATACGTTGTTACCACCCAAGATTACGGCTAATCAGACATTGCATTAAAATGAATGGGGGACTGAGGAGAGGAATGTGAGTTTAGAGTGCCGTGCTATAGTGTAACATACCGTGCAGACCATGAGCAAGAAAATAAGGTGCCGGAATCTACTATCCTGCCACCTGCCCAGGGAGCTCGGTCCATCCCTGTGTGCTATGTCATTACTTTATCAGCCAGTTCTACTCACTGTAAGACCGGGAACTTACAGCATCCATACTGTCATACAGTCACAGGGTCATGCACCACAACTGCCACGGAATAACATAACACTAGACTGGGATTTGTAGCTTTATAACAATTGCAGATGCTCATTGTGATATATTTAATATATATAAAAAGTTGAGTCACCTTGTGCATTCAATTAGGCTAGGGTCACACTTGTGTTTGCAATCCAGTTACTGGATCCAGTTTTTAATCCTGAAAACCTGATCAGGTACCTGACCCATAGACTCCAATGTTAACAATTGTTTGCCAAAGTGCAATCTGTCAGGTTTCAATAGGGTCTGCAACATTTTTTGGCCTTTTAGCAAAACCTGATCAGTTTTTTAACATGGGACCCTATGGGAACCTGATCCAGTACCTGATGGTACATATAGGTACCATCAGGTACCTGATCTGGTAAAAATGCTTCCAAACAGACAAGGGGAAAAGCTGAATCCAGTAATGCATCCAGTTACTGGACGCAGGCTCCCAAGTGTGACACTAGCTTTACTCTAATCCTGCATTACAATCCACCTCCAGAGCTGCACTCACTATTCTGCTGGTGGAGTATCTAAACCATCAATAGAGTAGCGAGTGCAGCTCTGGAGTATAATACAGGAGGTAACTCAGGATAAGCAATGTAATGTATGTACACAGTGACTGCACCAGCAGAATAGTGAGTGCAGCTCTGGAGTATAATACAGGAGGTAACCCAGGATCAGTACAGAATCAGTAATGTAATGTATGTAAACAGTGACTGCACCAGCAGAATAGTGAGTGCAGCTCTGGAGTATAATACAGGAGGTAACCCAGGATCAGTAATGTAATGTATGTACACAGTTACGCCACCAGCAGAATAGTGAGTGCAGCTCTGGAGTGTAATACAGGATGTAACTCAGGATCAGTACAGGATCAGTAATGTAATGTATGTACACAGTGACTGCACCAGCAGAATAGTGAGTGCAGCTCTGGAGTATAATGCAGGGGGTAACTCAGGATCAGTAATGTAATGTATGTACACAGTGACTGCACCAGCAGAATAGTGAGTGCAGCTCTGGAGTATAATACTGGAGGTAACTCAGGATCAGTAATGTAATGTATGTACACAGTTACTCCACCAGCAGAATAGTGAGTGCAGCTCTGGAGTGTAATACAGGATGTAACTCAGGATCAGTACAGGATCAGTAATGTAATGTATGTACACAGTGACTGCACCAGCAGAATAGTGAGTGCAGCTCTGGAGTATAATACAGGAGGTAACCCAGGATCAGTAATGTAATGTATGTACACAGTGGCTCCACCAGCAGAATAGTGAGTGCAGCTCTGGAGTATAATACAGGAGGTAACTCAGGATCAGTAATGTAATGTATGTGCACAGTGAATACACCAGCAGAATAGTGAGTGCAGCTCTGGAGTATAATACAGGGGGTAACTCAGGATCAGTACAGGATAAGTAATGTATGTACACAGTGACTGCACCAGCAGAATAGTGAGTGCAGCTCTGGAGAATAATACAGGAGGTAACTCAGGATTAGTAATGTAATGTATGTACACAGTGACTCCACCAGCAGAATAGTGAGTGCAGCTCTGGAGTATAATACAGGAGGTAACTCAGGATCAGTACAGGATCAGTAATGTAATGTATGTACACAGTGACTGCACCAGCAGAATAGTGAGTGCAGCTCTGGAGTATAATACAGGAGGTAACCCAGGATCAGTAATGTAATGTATGTACACAGTGACTCCACCAGCAGAATAGTGAGTGCAGCTCTGGAGTATAATACAGGAGGTAACTCAGGATCAGTAATGTAATGTATGTACACAGTGACTGCACCAGCAGAATAGTGAGTGCAGCTCTGGGGTATAATACAGGAGGTAAGTCAGGATCAGTACAGGATCAGCAATGTAATGTATGTACACAGTGACTGCACCAGCAGAATAGTGAGTGCAGCTCTGGGGTATAATACAGGAGGTAACTCAGGATCAGTAATGTAATGTATGTACACAGTGACTGCACCAGCAGAATAGTGAGTGCAGGTCTGGAGTATAATACAGGCGGTGGTAACTCAGGATCAGTAATGTAATGTATGTACACAGTGACTCCACTAGCAGAATAGTGAGTGCAGCTCTGGAGTATAATACAGGGTGTAACTTAGGATCAGTACAGGATCAGTAATGTAATGTATGTATAGTGAGTGCAGCTCTGGAGTATAATACAGGAGGTAACTCAGGATCAGTACAGGATCAGTAATGTAATGTATGTACACAGTGACTGAACCAGCAGAATAGTGAGTGCAGCTCTGGAGTATAATACAGGAGGTAACTCAGGATCAGTACAGGATCAGTATTGTAATATTACTACTTCACTGTGTATAGCTGAATGGGTCATTCAGGACTCTAGTAATGCAATCCTAGGACAGTCATTGTAATTTATTGTAGATCAGATCCATTTGACATGAGTATGACCCAGTTTCCCTTTCTTCCCCTGTATACAGAGTAGAGTCAGCAGCATTTATTGATAATTCTTAATGTTCTATTTATAAATAATTGATACTTTCTCCTATAAGGCATTTACCTCGGCCGTCTCGCTCTACTTCGACTCAAAATATATTTATCTATGATTTAAATGAAGCGATAATTGCAGCCGTCAGACGTAATAGACGAGCGCCACTTTCTATAAACGAAATCAAACCCGCCGCTTTGATAAATAACCCACTTTGCAGGTAGAGCCGGCCGACCGCTGATTAAACACAATGACTTTCATTTTTTATTTAAAAATTGTTTAATGCGTTCATCCTGGCGCCGTCTCGTTAATTTGCAGCGAGCAAATTCTGACATATCACCTGGTGACTCCACATAATGGAGAGCGCAGTAATCGCCGGCCCTGATAAACACATCCCCGGATAGTCAATGTGACCACGGTGCACGGCAGGTCACAGGCTCCTGTTCACACATAGGGGGCAGTGGCGTAGCTGGAAGCTCAGGGGCCCTGATACAAAAGCTCCAACGCGGCCCCCAATTATTGGAAATCTTTAATAGTATTA
Organism: Allobates femoralis; assembly: GCA_033576535.1. Taxonomy (NCBI): domain Eukaryota; kingdom Metazoa; phylum Chordata; class Amphibia; order Anura; family Aromobatidae; genus Allobates; species Allobates femoralis. The sequence goes on from JARQOC010000007.1 coordinate 148,537,940, forward strand.
GTCTTTTTCCATAAGTCAAAGTGACTTTTGGGGCCCTCTAGTCTCCAGGGCCCGAGAGTGATTGCAACCCCTGAACCCATTGTAGTTGCACCCCTGATTGGGTGCCAAACCTTGCTGCCGCCAACCATCATGGACCAGTTTGGAACAATATTTGGTTATTTTTATTTCCCTTTGACAGGTATTGTTATTGGTACATTGTCAGCAAATTGATTTATTATTTTTTTCCTGATTGAAATGGAAAATTGCTGCGTTTTTAGTATTTTTCTGGTGAATAAAACTAACCTTGATTAAACATGAACTGTAGACAAATGACACCAAGAACGCAGCAAAACTGAAGCAAACAATACTTTTTGGAAGCAGCTTTTTTTACAGCCAAGAAAGCAGAAAAAATGCAACATGTAAACACAGCCTGATGAGTGTTTAAAAGGAATCTCTCACCAGGTTTTTGCCATCTCATCTGAGAGCAGCATAATGTAGAGGCAGAGATCCTGATTCCAGCTATGTATCACTTACTGGGCTGCTCAGTGTAGATTTGATAAAATCACTGTTTAATCAGCTGGAGATTATCATTACAGGACTACTCAAGTACAGCACCTTCATGAGCTGCTAAATCTGCAGCAGAGAAAACAGTGATATTATCAAAATGATAGCAAGCAGCTCAGTAAGTGACACATCACTGGAATCAGGGTCTCTGTTTCTACATTATGCTGCTCTCAGATGGGATGGCAAAAACCTGGTGACCGTCTTATTCACACAGTGCGTCTTTGTCCCTAGGTTTCTTTTTGTCTTCAGCTGCTGTGCTTTTTTCTTATAATCAGCACAGCACGGGGATTCTTTAAGCTTTTTTTTTGCTCTTTTTTTCACCCATTCACATGAATGCATAAAAACTGTATGAAAAACACATAAAAAGTGTGTCATTTGTGCTGTTTTTCCTGCCAACAATGACTTTTTACTGCAGAAAAAGCTACAAAAAAGCAGAATAAACTTTTTACTGAACAAGTTGGTAAGTATAGACAGAGCAGGTTATACACTTTCTTTTGTATGATTCAGAGATAGGAACTTTACGGTTTCATGTGGCGATACGGTACACCCATCACATGTTACAGCAGTCCATCAAACTATTATGGGAAGCTCCATCTGCTCCTCCCTGAGCGATATTTCATCCCTTCTATTGATTAGGCCTCCTGGCCTGAGATAAGGATCTGTCCTTCCTTTATGTTTGCTTGGTCCCCTGCCTGAGATCCGGAACCCTGCTGCCACTTAATCCGTGCTTTCCTTCAGAACAATTTATCTGATACATTGTGATCCCCTCTGCACCCCCAACACTGTTTCTATGCAAAGTTTGCAATCAGCTGGACCATAGGTCTGTTACTCCTTCATCTCCTCCCTATCTGATCAATGACACAGGAAGCTTCTTCCTCTCCGCCCAACTAAAGCCATCCATCCGGGGCTGGTCCTGATAGTTAACCCTATCTGTAATAAGTGCATGTAAACCACATAATAGATACATTCACATTTAAAACTATAGCAATGCAATATGTAATCACCTTCAAGGGAGTGTGTGCAGCCTTTCCCACCATTACAACAGGTCTCACCTCCTTCCACATACAGCTCCTCCTGGATGCATTTTGTGGGTACAATGAACAGGTGACACAAATGCCCCGTTCTGCCATCTATCTATGGATATTCTCACTTAGTTTATAAATACATAAAATATAAACATTTCCTTAGACTGGAATACCCCTTTCAAATGTTGAATTATTTTGGCACCCAGCACTGAGCTGACAAGTGCTGTCACCTATCTCCCCACAATCCCCGTATGCCATGTATGCCCTGATATCCAGACTTAAATTGCTTCCATATATCACTCCATTTCTGGGGCCAACATATCATTTATGCAACCTGTGTAGCTGCACAGGGGCCCGAGAGGTCAGGGGGGGCCACTATCACATCCAAAGAAGGTGGAATTGTGCATTATGATTAATTTTTGGATTGCAAAGGGCCCATATATTGTTCTTGCATAAGGGCCTCTTCTGTCTGTGTCCGCCAATGCTCCATCTCTCACAAGGGCAGACATATCATTGATACAATCTGAGTGGGTGCACAGGGGCCAAAATGGTGAGAGGTCCACTACCACCTCCAAATCAAGTGGAGTTGTGCATTATGATAAGCTAATAGACTGCAAAGGGCCCTTATACGGTTCTTGCACAGGGGCCTCTTCTGTCTGTGGCCGCCAGTAATGTGTCAGTCATCGTGCTAGTTATTAATTTCTAATCCATAAACCAGAGAGCTCAGGATGAACACTGCTATGGATCTCTATGTGAGAAGAGGATTAAAGGCCCCATTACACGAAGCGATATCGCTAACGTTGATGAGCTCGTTGATCGCTGTGGAATGGTCAGGACCATTTTTTGGTTATTGGTCTGCCGCTGGGCAGCAGACATTGGCGTGTGTGACACCTTTCTAACCCGGTGTGTTCCCTGGTAACCAGGGTACACATTGGGTTACTAAGCATAGCACACTGGTAACCAGGGTACACATCGGGTTACTAAGCACAGCGCACTGGTAACCAGGGTACACATCGGGTTACTAAGCACAGCGCACTGGTTACCAGGGTACACATTGGGTTACTAAGCACAGCGCGCTGTGCTTAGTAACCCGATGTGTACCCTGGTTACCAGTGTTCCCCCGCTGAAAACAGTAGCGGGACCTCGACATCGTGGAAAAGAATAGTTTATATACAGTGCCTACAAGTAGTATTCAACCCCCTGCAGATTTAGCTGGTTTGATAAGTTGCCAATAAGTTAGAGCCTTCAAACTGCAAACGAGAGTAGGATTTATTAACAGAAGCATAAATCTTACAAACCAAAAAGTTATGTTGCTCAGTTGAATTTTAATAAATTTTAAACATAAAAGTGTGGGTCAATTATTATTCAACCCCTGGGTTTAATATTTTGTGGAATAACCCTTGTTTGCAATTACAGCTAATAATCGTCTTTTATAAGACCTGATCAGGCCGGCACATGTCTCTGGAGTTATCTTGGCCCACTCCTCCATGCAGATCTTCTCCAAGTTATTTAGGTTCTTTGGGTGTCTCATGTGGACTTTAATCTTGACCTCCTTCCACAAGTTTTCAATTGGGTTAAGGTCAGGAGACTGACTAGGCCACTCCATCACCTTGATTTTTTCCCTCTTGAACCAGGCCTTGGTTTTCTTGGCTGTGTGCTTTGGGTCGTTGTCTTGTTGGAAGATGAAATTACGACCCATCTTAAGATCCTTGATGGAGAAGCGGAGGTTCTTGGCCAAAATCTCCAGGTAGGCCGTGCTATCCATCTTCCCATGGATGCGGACCAGATGGCCAGGCCCCTTGGCTGAGAAACAGCCCCACAGCATGATGCTGCCACCACCATGCTTGACTGTAGGGATGGTATTCTTGGGGTCGTATGCAGTGCCATCCAGTCTCCAAACGTCACGTGTGTGGTTGGCACCAAAGATCTCGATCTTGGTCTCATCAGACCATAGAACCTTGAACCAGTCTGTCTCAGAGTCCTCCAAGTGATCATGAGCAAACTGTAGACGAGCCTTGACATGATGCTTTGAAAGTAAAGGTACCTTATGGGCTGGTCTGGAACGGAGACCATTGCGGTGGAGTACGTTACTTATGGTATTGACTGAAACCAATGTCCCCACTGCCTTGAGATCTTCTCGGAGCTCCTTCATTGTTGTCCTTGGGTTAGCCTTGACTCTTCGGACAAGCCTGGCCTCGGCACGGGAGGAAACTTTCAAAGGCTGCCCAGGCCGTGGAAGGCTAACAGTAGTTCCATAAGCCTTCCACGTCCGGATGATGCTCCCAACAGTGGAGACAGGTAGGCCCAACTCCTTGGAAAGGGTTTGTACCCCTTGCCAGCCTTGTGACCCTCCACGATCTTGTCTCTGATGGCCTTGGAATGCTCCTATCTTTCCCACGTTGACCATGTATGAGTGCTGTTCACAAGTTTGGGGAGGGTCTTAAATAGTCAGAAAAGGCTGGCAAAAGAGATAATTAATCCACACATGTGAAGCTCATTGTTCTTTGTGCCTGAACTACTTCTTAATACTTTAGGGGGACCAAACAGAATGCTGGTGGTTTGAGGGGTTGAATAATAAATTACCCTCTGAATTAACTTTTAACGCTTTAAAAAAAAAAAAAAAAAAAAAAAAAAATTAAAAAATTGTTTTGGCTGCAGTGCATTTCCCACTTCCGGGCTGATCTACAGTCCAAATGTCACAATGCCAAGTTAATTCCGCATTTGTCAACCAGCTAAATCTGCAGGGGGTTGAATACTCCTTGTAGGCACTGTACTTTTTCACGATGTTGAGGTCATTACACGGGTCGCTGGTGAGATCTGCCTGTCTGGCATCTCACCAGCGATCACATAGCGATGTGCCAGCGATCCTGATCGTTGGTCGGGTCGCTGGCACATCGTTATGTGTGACCCGGCCTTAATTTGTAGCTTCAGTGTCCAAATGCATCTCTTTTTTTTCCAAACAAGACCCTGAACTATGTATGAGCATTGACAGCACATGTACCGTAATACACTTAGATTTTCCTATCTGACAGAGGGGACTTTGGCTTTTTTCATGTGTAAACTACCAGGAGAGAAGCAGAAAAAGTGACATCGACTAGTGAGACAAGATTGTGCAAATTGCTGTATTCCCAATGTGACGCGGTGCTGGGGCAGATGCCGCACTAGGTCACCGCCGGATACACAAACCTCCTCCTGGTAATCTCCGCAGTCTCCACTCGGGAAACAATAGTTGTGTTTTTGTCGTCATCTGTTTCTATTTATATGGCGAGTCCCTTTCATTAGTGCAGGGAGCATCATCCCCGCCTCAATCTAATCTCCTCGGCTGCCTGGTCCATCTGCCGCCACATCTGACTTGAGCGGAGCTGTCCGCCCGCGCCCTGCATGCTCTTTCTGATGTTTACAAGGCAGCTGAGCGGAAAACGCAAGAGAACTTCAAACTTTCCTGCCGTTCTATAAATATCCGCAGCCGCGTGATGACGGGAATATTCTGCTCTGGATTGTGGCTGCAGAATAAGCGGAGGCTACGCGATGGGATGGGATTCATGCAAAGGAGATTAAGACGGAGTCCACACGTCCAGTAATCGTCCGTTAGATTGGATCCAGCACAATCCACTGTGCAAACACAACTTTTTGTCCATTTTTAAAAAAGAATTGATTTTTGTAGGATCTGTTTCTTTAACATTGGAGTCTATGGAGAACCAAAAATGGTAAAAAATAGTGATTCCCGTAAGGAATGTATTTAGAAGAATTATCAAATACAGATACTATTAGACCGGGATGACATTTTATATTTGTTTGATCAAGACTGGTCCCCCTCTTCCCCCTCCGTCATTATAAAATGTATCAGATGGACGTCAAATTCATTAATTGGAAAGCTCCACCGTACACTGGAGCGCATTTCTTTGTAATTTACTCATCACACCACTGTGTGATGAAATGGGACAGAGATTCTCACGCCGCAGGCTTGGGGGTGTCCGAATACAGTGCGTGACAGTGGCGTGCAGACCTACGGTGTCCAGTGCACTACATAAAGCAGAAGACAGGGGGAACACTGGAGGGGACAAATACAATGGCAGACCCTGCTCGTAGGGGAAAGGAGACCACCTGCAGCTGTGCCCTGATCTCCCTACCAACTCTATACAGGTTCTTCCTCCCGAGAAGGATACCTAGTCCCTCGCTGACCCTGATGTTAACCCTCAATAGGGAGATGACCATCAGGAGCACTAGTCCCAACCACTATACTAAAATCAACAAGAGGGGAAGGAAAGACAGACAGGGAAATGACAACATAACTTCACGCCTGCTGCCACACTCCTAGGCAGCAGACGGCTTAGCAAAGGCCAGCTTCTCCTGAGTAGCCCTTCACCTCAGATAGCTAGGCCAGGAATGGAGTTCAATCACCAGAAAGGAATGCTGGAATGGAAAGAAAAAAATCTGCCACCACCTGATACTCACTAGACTCCCAGGCTATCGGATAATGGTTAGTATCCATTCACATAGTAGAAAAAAGGAGTAGGAAATCCGATGCCACAAACGATAAATCCTTTATTCTTGGGATAAAATCATGTAGTCAGGAAGACCCTGGACGCGTTTCGGGGAATACGTCCCCTCAATAGTCATTTCTGACGATTAAGGGTACTTGTTCCCCGAAACGCGTCCAGGGTCTTCCTGACTATGTGATTTTATCCCAAGAATAAAGGATTTATCGTTTGTGGCATCGTATTTCCTACTCCTTTTTTCTACTAAGGAATGCTGGACCCTGTGACCATATAAAGGAGATGGGAGTGATCACAAAGTAGCCACACCTGGGAAGAGAACTAAGGAGCATTGCAGCAACAGAATCTGATATTAACTCCTACACTGCCAAAGGAAAGAAACACATTGAAAATGAAGTCTCAATACAGGAATGAGACTGAGGTCCCAAACCTGTCACAAGTCTCCAAAGAGAGACAAGCGGCGATAAAGGATAAAGACTGTAGAAAGTAAAACAAGGCAATGAATAAATAAAGCATAACAGTAAATAAACAAGCAGGTAGAAGTTTCCCATCAACCTGTTGGATCCAGGGTGTGAGCAGGAATACTCAAGAAGCTGTTTGATACTTAGTATCTCATTATTCCAGGTCTGTGTCCATCCCGTCTTCTTCTTCTATAATGAGGGATTAGACAGGAGAAGAATAAAAGAAAGCTTTTGTGTCTCGTCTCATGAAGCGATTCCCCGGCCCGCTCACTCCCAGAAGCCGGTGTCACCTTGAAACATTTATTAGATGCCTCATGTTGATGTTTGTTTGCTGCAATGATAAAGAACTGCGAGGTTTAATAACCCCAAGAGAACCGGGGAAAAAAAAACCCTCTGCGACGCGCGTTGCGAGGCTCATGAATACTGATGGTGAGCGGACTGCGCCGACAACTTGTCAGTGATAATATCAAAAGTTAGAATATGACAGCAAGAAGCTTTTTGTTTTGTCTGGGTGTAATTGAACTCCTCTTCTCCGCGGTATCTCGCCACATTCCCGGATTGTCTTTCTTGGCTCACTCTTCGTTTCTGCTTCAATTTAATATTTTTTTTTTTATATAAGAATCTTTTAGCATTCGCAGGCTGCGCTCAATTGACAGAGGTCAAAGTGATTGAGGGAACTTGTAAAAAACGTGGACGAGGAGCGACACGCTGCTTATTCTGTATCACCGCAGGAGGGAAAAACAGAAACGTCGTTTATCTTTCAGGATGGAAAATGGGTTATCTGCTCGCAGCAAATGAAACCGCTACTGTACCGGGCAGCTGCCGGCGCTTATCTCGCTCCAATGTACATGTTTCCGTCTTCGGCACCGTTTTCATTTTTTAAGACTTGGCAGTGAGTGATTGCAAGTTTCTTTTGATTTCTAATTAAAAAAGAACGAATAATAAACTAGTAAAATATATGTACATTTTTTCCAATTCCATTCGATTCTGAGAGTCGGCTAAAGACATGTTCTTCCGTCCTTGCCTCGTCTTCGGTCGGCTCTTGGTGCAGAGCCTTGTAATTATTTTTCCTTTAGTGTTTACCCTAAAATGCAACAGTAATGTAATTATTAACCTATATATAGTTTCCTAAATAACAATGCAAAATAAATGAATCCAGCACAGCTGTAGGTGCAAGGCCGGAGTCACGGACTGAAGGACGAACAGCGCATGGTGCAACACTGATATACAGTGGGATGGAAAGTGAGAGGAAGACTCTGGTGAGAAAGGGAGTGGGGCATGGTACACCTCCTGACAATAACCCATGTCCTGCCCCCTGAGCGCCCCTAACATACCTAAGCAGGTCCTCCCCCCTACTGTCCCATACCTAATCCCAAACTGTTCCTCCACTGATCTTGTCTGGTGCCAAGACCAATGAGTACACTGGACGTCACCGCTACCATAATATCACACAGAGGAGAAGGCCAGGCAGCGAACATGGACAAATTAATACGCAGCAAGCATGATTGCTACAGCCAAATAACAGGGCTGCAGATGACATAACTCCAGCAACAGCACTCCAGCAGCAGAGCCACTCGGGTCAGATGGTCAGTAAAGAATTAAGGCCCCGTTACACGGTACAATATCGTGAACGATATCGCTCAAACGTCACGGGTTTGGAGTCGTTCAAACGTTATCGTTAGGGCGTCATTGCATGTGACACAGAGATACGAATACGATAAATCGTTGGATCGTTGATCGCAGATTTGAGAACATGTTCTCAAATTAAACGATTGACGATCAGCCAATCTGCTGCATCGTTCTGTGTGACACAAGCGATAACTATGACATTAACGACTTCGCCTATTCACAACAGTGACCAAGTATCGTTTCGCTGGGTTGTGCGAATGATAGCTGCTCGCTACATCGTTTGTGCGTCGTGCACAATATTTATACGTGTGACATCTCACCAACGTTCTCCAAACGATGTCCTAACAACCGCGCGCCCATGAGATCGTTGGTGATACCTAAACGATATTGAAGCGTGTAACTGAGCCTTTAATCTATTACTGGCATCAGGTGATAGATCATGTGACTATTTAAAGTGAAGGGGAGTGGTCACAAACTGTTGCAGCTAGGATTACCTAACCAGGATCTACTAGCAAGGAAAATGTCATTAAACCTTGCTGGTCCAAAAGAAAGTAATCACATTTAAAATCCAGAGCTATTATAAGTCTACTAATGACTGAGATGTTCATGCAACCATTTACCCAGTCCATTAGAGCTAGTAGTGCTCTTCACTAATGATAAGTAATGTGCAGCCTCAGCCTATGGTTCCACCAATTATATGGATGCTTAGCACAATACTAGGGGCAATTCTATAAAGGGTACAGAGGTAGCATTCACACCTGGGAGTTAATGCCAGTCTAAAAGACCCGCATTACAAAAAAACAAATTACACACAGTATTAAGCAAGGACTCTGTTGAATATTTTCCATTGGAACAAAGGAGCTTTGGGATCCTGCAATTTGTCCCAATAATTGTTGTCTAGAAAGTCCCATAATTCATAGTCTCCCCTACACCCTATTAGTTACAGAGATCAGTTCAAGAGTGGACATATCATTGATGTAAGCAGGGGCCCGAGAGGTCAGGGGCCCATATCTACTTCAAAACCAGGTGGAGTTGTGCATTTTGATGAATTCCTGGACTGTAAAGAGCTCGTACATTGTTTTGTACAGGGGCCCTTCTGTGTCTGTGTCCGCCAGTGCTTCAGGCCCTAAAACATTCCCCAAACATTTCTGCATTTGATCTAAATGAAACAAGAAACATTTTTAACTTCAAATTCTTGGTGAAATCTGTATTTTGTAATCACTCGCTCCTCTCTATTGACCAAACATCTAAGTTAGATCGGGGACTACCAAGTCTTCCCAGAAATGTGATGTCAGAGGAAATAAGCATTAGACGGATTCAGTTTAATCCCTGATCTCTTAGATTTCCAGGCTGATAAGGAAAGGTTATACATGATTGATCTCTGAGCTCCTAGCAATGGGACTCTCATGGATCATGATATATGTGAGCATGTGCGACCAATGCTGCTTCACTTCCTAGAGGACTGGTGGCCGCACATGCTCATTACTGCTCTGCTCCCACAGCACACATTACCCCATCAGTTCTCATGATTGCTGATGACGAGGTCCCAGTGGTCACAAACAGGGGCCTAACTACAATAGGTGCAGGGGCTGCAATCACACCAGGGCCCTGAAGCCTAGGGGGCCTTAAAAGTTCCTTTTGCCATGAGATTTAAGTTACGCCACTGGTCAGAACCCAAACAATTATGTATTTTTCACCTTTCCGGTATATAGGTGATATATTTTGCGTTTGGGACCATCCCCATGCCATCTCCCCTTCTTTTAAGCGCCATCACTTTTTTTTATTTTTCCGTCAATATAGATATATGAGGGCTTATCTTTTGCGGGCCGAGTTGTACTTGTGAATGACATCATTTATTTTACCACATAGTGTTCTGGAAAAAATTCCAAGTTCGGTGAAATGGAAAAGCATTGCAATTACACATTTGTTTTTTGGGGTTTTTATCCATTATGTTCCTTATATGGTGTGATGCCTCGAGTCAGTACGAGTTCGTAGATACCAAGCATGTATACTTTTACTGTTATCTAAACGGTCAAGAAATTTCAGAAGCTTTTAAAGAAAAATAATTGCCCTTTTGCGCCATTTTCCATGACTCGTAGCGTTCTCATTTTTCGGGATCTGTCTGTGGATGGATGCCTGGCTCTGTTAATTCCCTTGTCATATCCTTAACTCGTAACTGAGTGGGATATTGACTAAAAGGGCCACTTAATATGGTGGTTATAGTGATCTCCGCAAGGATTCCACCCCAGGGCTAGGTCCTTTCCTGGAGGGATATCTGGCTAGTCCCGTTTTGAGACTCTTAATCGAGGCTCCACGGACTCCATTTGTATTTTTCGGCATCTGGGGCTGTGTGACTTAATTTTAGCATCTTGAGCTGACGTTTCTAATGATGCCATTTTTGCACAGTGCAATTACTTGTGTTATGCGGAGAGATGCTTCAGCATCCCTCTGCACAACACAAATGATCACTTTCTGCCGGCGACATCACTCGGGTATTGCAGGAAGTGATTCATGACATCATCTGGGGTCATGAGCTATCCATATCAATGCCCAATGATCCCATCATGGGACTGCTGATGTCGGTGGGGAACGGTTGTCATGCTGGGTGTAGGGAGACGCCCAGTGCAGGACAATAAGGGGAGAAAAGGAGTCTGACGCTATGGATAAAAGGGAGATGGTGACCCCCTGGAAAAACTAGCACTGACACCTGGGTCCCCTAACAACCCTATACAGTTTTCACAACTGTCGCCAAGCAGGATACGTCTTCCTTGTCTGTCCCTCAAAAAGTTAGGGATCAGACAGGGTAAACACTGGTCTACCCAACTAACAACTAAAGGAAAACACCAAGGAAACAAAGAAGGAGGAAAGGTAGGAACACTTAGCTGAACGAAGAGAAAGACAGCAACTACATCGGAAATCCACAATTCACTGCAAAGCAAGGGAGAAACACCAACTCCAAACACGCTATCACTAGCAATGTATCATGGGAGCCAAAGCGTATAAATAGAGACAGCTGAAAGGTCGGCAGGTAGGAGATCTGCTGGGGCCTAGTGACCAAGCACAGAGAAATACCACTTAAAGGAACAGGACAACAATGAATGATTCTGGCAGTTTGGTCAGACGCTGCGACCTTCTGTGAGTGGCCCCAACAGCCTCATCCATGGCTCCTGATACACCAGTGATTGGATCGAACTGACAAAGGGTTAACAGTGCTATTAGCTGCACATTCCGACTGGTCATATCAGCTGACATGTGCAGGGTATGATGTGAGCTCAGCACGTGAACCTGCATCAGAGGGAGGGAGGCGGCCAAGGACGTACATATACGCCCTTAGTCGTCAAGGGCTAAAACACATCCAATTGTGCAAATGATTATTATTCCAAGTTCTAAGGATTAAAAGCAACTTGGTGGGGAAAACCCTTTTAAAGTCAGTGGAATAATACGGGATCATGTAAACTCCACTCAGGTGTTTGCACAAGCAGCAAATAGAAAGTCTAATTCCGTCCTGATACCGGAGACGAGGTGTGTACACAGAGCAGAGGCGACCATGGTAATTTGCGGGGGGTTTCGGACAGATAATTCTGTGTAATTCCACCGCATACGCTCCTTGTGTTTATTTAATGAAAAATCATTAAGTTACAAGAAACATCAAACAAGGAAGTCCACGTTTCCTCCTAATATCTGCGAGATACAGAAAGGCAAAATTTTATTACTGCGTTCAATCAACGGCGCGGCTTAATCCAGAAAGTGAGCAAAATCAACACATTACACCGGAGTGTAATAAAATAGCAAATCTAATAGACGGCTCCCGTGATCGACCGGTGAGCATGTTTTCCTTTCTTTATAGAATGTTATGGGAATATTAAATAATAATTCTCATTTACTGTTCCCTTCTGTATGTATCGGCTTTGTGGATGGAGGGAGACACCACCTGGGTGGCTCCAGGTTATCATGAGCAGACCCGCAGGATGGAGGGAGAGGATGTGGAGCGGAATTAACACGTCTAAGGGCGTCAATAGTGTGAAATAGAAAGCCCCCATTCATCGTTTTCGGGGGTCTTTAAGACTTGGCGCCCACAATTCATGAAAAAGTCAAAAAGTATTTTTTTTTTAATTTATCTCGAAATGCTTTTGTAAATATTTACAATAAAAAAACAATAATTTGCACCAAAATACTGACATCTTCAAAAGACACCAAATAGGGAGACGGGGGCTGCTGCAAAGTTTGGCAACTTTTTGAAAGTCGCAGCTGATAAAGGAGGCGAAACTATTCTAGAATTGCTAAACTGTGCTCACAATGGCAAGAATAACCCAAAAAATCAGGCACACATAAAATGGACTGAAAGAAAGGTACAAATATAATAATGACATGGCTGAAAACAAAAGAAAGGCACCAAACTAGGCAAAACAAAAAAGGCACAAAGGCAATGATGAATCTGGGTCATAGTGATTACAGTTTATCTGGCATGAACATTTTACTCTGACAAAACCACAATTGTGATCGGGCAGGAGATTAGTTGACTTTTATGTGGAATATAGTAAAATAATTAGTCAATTTCCATAGAAAACTAGTAATATTATACAAAATATTATTGCATTACTCCTATTTACAAATATAACTTCTATAATACTGTCCCTATGTACAAGAATATAACTACTATAATACTGCTCCTATGTACAAAAATATAACTACTATAATACTGCCCCTATGTACAAGAATATAACTACTATAATACTGCCCCTATGTACAAGAATATAACTACTATAATACTGCCCCTATGTACAACAATATAAGTACTATAATACTGCTGCTATGTACAAGAATATAAACATACTATAATATAATCTTGCTCCTATGTACAAGAATATAACTACTATAATACTGCTCCTATGTACAATAGTAATTAACTACTATTACTGCTCCTATGTACAAGAATATAAGTACTATAATACTGCTCCTATGTACAAGAATATAACTACTATAATACTGCCCTATGTACAAATATAATACTATAATACTGTCTATGTACAAGATATAACTACTATAATACTGCCCTATGTACAAAATAACTACTATAAACTGCCTATGTAAATATAACTTAAATCTGTCCCTATGTACAAGAATATAACTACTATATACAGCCTATGTACAAGAATATAACTACTATAATACTGCCCTATGTACAAGAATATAACTACTATAATACTGCCCTATGTACAAGAATATAACTACTATAATACTGCCCTATGTACAAGAATATAACTACTATAATACTGCCCCTATGTACAAGAATATAACTACTATAATACTGCTCCTATGTACAAGAATATAACTACTATAATACTGCCCCTATGTAAAAATATAACTACTATAATATGCCCTATGTACAAGATATAACTACTATAATACTGCCCTATGTACAAGAATATAACTACTATAATACTGCCCCTATGTACAAGAATATAACTACTATAATACTGCCCCTATGTACAAGAATATAACTACTATAATACTGCTCCTATGTACAAGAATATAACTACTATAATACTGCCCTATGTACAAGATATAACTACTATAATACTGCCCCTATGTACAAGAATATAACTACTATAATACTGCTCCTATGTACAAGAATATAACTACTATAATACTGCTCCTATGTACAAGAATATAACTACTATAATACTGCCCCTATGTACAAGAATATAACTACTATAATACTGCCCTATGTACAAGAATATAACTACTATAATACTGCTCCTATGTACAAGAATATAACTACTATAATACTGCCCCTATGTACAAGAATATAACTACTATAATACTGCCCCTATGTACGTATAAACATATAGATTACAAAATTAACTACTATAATACTGCCCTATGTACAGAATATAACTACTATAATACTGCCCCTATTACAAGAATATAACTACTATAATACTGCTCCTATGTACAAGAATATAACTACTATAATACTGCTCCTATAAAAATTAATATATCCTTACAAGAATATAACTACTATAATACTGCTCCTATGTACAAGAATATAACTACTATAATACTGCTCCTATTACAAGAATATAACTACTATAATACTCCTATTACAGAATATAACTACTATAATACTGCTCCTATGTACAAGAATATAACTACTATAATACTGCCTATCTAAATTAAACGTAATAAGAATATAACTACTATAATACTGCCCTATGTACAGAATATAACTACTATAATACTGCTCCTATTAACAGAATATAACTACTATAATACTGCCCTATATACAGAATATAACTACTATAATACTGCTCCTATGACAAGAATTAAATTAATATTTATAAAGAATTCTAGTATATACTGTAAACAATGATTTATATACTTTATAGATCAGTATATTACAGAAACAGGGATTTATTTGTTCTATTACGCATAAGATGAGACATAACAGTAAGTGTACGAGGAATACTTTGATCAATTTGATTTTTTCAGACGTCGGTTTTCTAATATTGGAGAGAAATAGAAGAACTCAGACTGATAATTCCGGTAAATGAAGTGTCAGGGTAGATGAGTTACTGGAGGATGTGGTGGAGTTTGTGGTGTGTTATCACGGGGACACGTCCTCTAATATTGTTATGTATTGGGCTGGTTTGGAGGTCGTCTTCTCCAGTGCAGCTTCATTCTGGTAGAAGATGAGTTCTGACAATGTCTCTGATGAATCCCGGACTAATAACAGATTTACAATATAGAACCAACTAATAAATGTTGTGTTTACAAATAGAAACGCGTCAGTGCAGTCATCCTGCCTGCAAAAATGTCCTCATGGTTATAGTAGATGTGGAATACTTTTTGGAGTTCAATAGAATATTATTAGAAAAGACTGAGATATTAAATTATGTTTTTATGTTGTAGTCTTCACACTGGCTACTAAGTCTAATCCTAGACTTCCTCACAATAGGTGATATCACAGCTCACCTCCTCCTCCTGTACAATGACTGATAACACCTCTATATACAGTAGATAACACAGGATCCACCATTCACAATAGGTGATGTCACCGCTCACCTCCTCCTCCTGTACAATGACTGATAACACCTCTATATACAGTAGATAACACAGGATCCACCATTCACAATAGGTGATATCACAGCTCACCTCCTCCTCCTGTACAATGACTGATAACACCTCTATATACAGTAGATAACACAGGATCCACCATTCACAATAGGTGATGTCACTCACAGCTCACCTCCTCCTCCTGTACAATGACTGATAACACCTCTATATACAGTAGATAACACAGGATCCACCATTCACAATAGGTGATGTCACAGCCCACCTCCTCCTGTACAATGACTGATAACACCTCTATATACAGTAGATAACACAGGATCCACCATTCACAATAGGTGATATCACAGCTCACCTCCTCCTCCTGTACAATGACTGATAACACCTCTATATACAGTAGATAACACAGGATCCACCATTCACAATAGGTGATGTCACAGCTCACCTCCTCCTCCTGTACAATGACTGATAACACCTCTATATACAGTAGATAACACAGGATCCACCATTCACAATAGGTGATGTCACAGCTCTCCTCCTCCTGTAAAATGACTGATAACACCTCTATATACAGAAGATAACACAGGATCCACCATTCACAATAGGTGATATCACAGCTCACCTCCTCCTCCTGTACAATGACTGATAACACCTCTATATACAGTAGATAACACAGGATCCACCATTCACAATAGGTGATGTCACAGCTCACCTCCTCCTCCTGTACAATGACTGATAATACCTCTATATACAGAAGATAACACAGGATCCACCATTCACAATAGGTGATATCACAGCTCACCTCCTCCTCCTGTACAATGACTGATAACACCTCTATATACAGTAGATAACACAGGATCCACCATTCACAATAGGTGATGTCACAGCCCACCTCCTCCTCCTGTACAATGACTGATAATACCTTATATACAGAAGATAACACAGGATCCACCATTCACAATAGGTGATATCACAGCTCACCTCCTCCTCCTGTACAATGACTGATAACACCTCTATATACAGTAGATAACACAGGATCCACCATTCACAATAGGTGATGTCACAGCCCACCTCCTCCTGTACAATGACTGATAACACCTCTATATACAGTAGATAACACAGGATCCACCATTCACAATAGGTGATATCACAGCTCACCTCCTCCTCCTGTACAATGACTGATAACACCTCTATATACAGTAGATAACACAGGATCCACCATTCACAATAGGTGATGTCACAGCTCACCTCCTCCTCCTGTACAATGACTGATAACACCTCTATATACAGTAGATAACACAGGATCCACCATTCACAATAGGTGATGTCACAGCTCTCCTCCTCCTGTAAAATGACTGATAACACCTCTATATACAGAAGATAACACAGGATCCACCATTCACAATAGGTGATATCACAGCTCACCTCCTCCTCCTGTACAATGACTGATAACACCTCTATATACAGTAGATAACACAGGATCCACCATTCACAATAGGTGATATCACAGCTCACCTCCTCCTCCTGTACAATGACTGATAACACCTCTATATACAGTAGATACACAGGATCCACCATTCACAATAGGTGATATCACAGCTCACCTCCTCCTCCTGTACAATAACTGATAACACCTCTATATACAGTAGATAACACAGGATCCACCATTCACAATAGGTGATATCACAGCTCACCTCCTCCTCCTGTACAATGACTGATAACACCTCTATATACAGTAGATACCACAGGATCCACCATTCACAATAGGTGATGTCACAGCTCACCTCCTCCTTCTTTACAATGACTATTACCCACTACAGTGTAAAGCTTTAGAAAAGAATACATATAACATGTAAATGACAAACTTGTTTTAGAGAATGTCATTTTCTCATGTCTCGGTCCATTTGAACTGGTTAATAACTGGTGTATTAGTCTCAGTTTGCAGTTTTCAGTCTTAAATACATGACTGTGTGAACACAGCCTGAATTGATGCTCGCTCTCTAGTATTCACTTTAATTAAAAATGTCCAGTCCTATGTAAATAAATCTTAAAGGGGTCGCCTTGTTTTGGCAAGCCCTATTTAAGAGAAGCCAAGGAAACGATTAACTGATCACAGAGGTCCTTCCTGGAAAAGACACAGAGAAGCTGTGGGGCAACATTACTTAAGCACCTCCTACAGGGAAGATGTAGTACTCCATGCCATTCTGATAAATGACTTTCCAGGCTGCTGTTATCAGGGAATAAACTGTCCTTTGTTTTGGACACACAGCTGTAGGAGTTGTTACAATGTATCATTTATCTCTCTTGACACCTATAGGGTATTATGTACTCTAATACATTATAACTAGAGGTTAGTGGATCTTTGACTAAATAAAGACAAGGATTTATACTGTCAATAACTACTTTCATTTAATGACAGCAAGCAGAGATCTTGAAAATGGAGTGATTTTTTTATTTTTTATTTTAAATCTCATCAGTAACAACTGCCATCTCCTATCTCAGTAATGGGAAAGTCTTCACTGAATAAAGATTTGACCTCAAAATTGAGAATATTGATAAGGACTGATCAATTCTGGCAGAGAAAGAAGCAAATTTGTCTGATTAGATATATTACATAGTTACTTATGTTCATGTGTACTATTGTTCTATGAAATAAAAATTAAAGCAACGGTTACACTTTAACAACTAATGGCATGAATGTATAGGTCTTTGTAAGACAATAAAAATGACACCTTTCTTGTAATAATCCGATCTTCCAGTGCTGAGAAATTGATCTTTTAAGACACATGCAAATTAGCCAGGAAGTGCACTGACACGCCTCCAAGGCATTTCCTGGCTAATTTGCATATAACTTTAAAGCCTGATTTCTCAGCACTGGAACATCGGATCATTACAAGACAGGTGTCGTTTTTATTATTTTACAAAGACCTATACAGCCGTACCACTTTTTTTCAATAGTAAAGTCCTCCGTGGTTCCCTTTAAGGCTAATCACTTGAGAAAAATCACTATTTTCTTGACAGCTCTGTGTTCAATGTTTTCCCATAACAGATAAAAAAAAGATGCTCAATAATCCTAATCATGGGGCCAGCATGGGTCACCGCCGCCGTGTCCTTGCTTCAGAATAAACCATATGAGTCCTGTTGATAATTGGATTGACTTTAAATCACGGGATAAGTGAGCTCAGCCCCCCTTGAGTTCTATTCCCCCATATTAGATTTCTATAGACATCAAACAACTTTATTTTTCTTAATACGCTTGTCGTGAATCCGCCCGAACCGCTGACAGATGAACCTGCAAGGTGCTTACATGAAATGATGTCTCTTTATGTAAACCCATATATCGCCCGTACCTGTACGAACACTGACAGACATATGGCGGCTCGCAGACGACCGGCGGCTTCATCCATCGTCTGCCCCATTCACACACGTCTAATAATTTGTTGCCTTATTATCGTATATCGCGCCGCGTGGCTTAAACAAATGGCGGCTTAAATCAGCTATTCATCAAGGATTAATGCCTAAATCTCCACATACAGCAAGTCTAATGCCAAGCTAAATCCACTAAGCTGCGGCATCGGAGCCTCGCTGGAGAGCCTGCCTCTATGGATATTATGTTTTATTATGTTTTCTTAAAGGCCAATTCCTCTTAGAGCCGAAAATGGCATCAAATTACTTTCCTGAGAAATGTCTTCATCTTTAATGTCACCTGTTATTTGATGGAATTTTACGTGCACTTTACTTTGCAAAGAAGTTATGCAGAGATCACCTGTGCAGCAACCGTCCGTGAGACCGGATCCAGCGCAATCCATTGTGCAAACACAACTTTTTCGTCCGTTTTGCAAAAATTGATTTCTGCAGGATCCGTTTTTTAACATTGGAGTCTGTGGAGAACGGATCCGGTAACTGATCACTATTTATCTTCAATTATAAATTGATCCAGTAAGAAAAAACAGATCCTTTACAAATAAAAGAAAAACTGAGACTAAATAGCGATCAGTTACCGGATCTGTTTTCCATAGACTCCAATGTTATAGAGAAAAAAATGGATCCTGCAGAAATCAATTTTTTCAAAATGAACTAAAAAGTTGTGTTTGCACAATGGATTGTGCTGGATCTCACGGACGATCACTGGACAGGTGAACTCAGCCTTATTGTTGTGGTCAATGGAGCCCCCAATGAAAATAATTTTTTTTATCTGCAGTACCGTTTTCCACCACTGGGAAATGATGGTTTATAGACTGCAATGTAGCTATTCATTAGATAAGTAAACTTCATAATAGCATGAAATGGAATTCTTCCCTAAAAATATAGAAATTGGTTTTTAATGTTTTATGTGATTACATAAATTCAGTTGCTTAAAGGTACCGTCACACGACGCAATCTCGGCTGGCGATATGTGGCGATCTAACGTGCGCGCTCACGTTTTTTGTGGTCGCCTCAGATCGCCGATGGCGGCATCACACGCCGCAATTTCGCCCTGAAGCTAAGGCGATGTGTCGCTACGGAAATCGCCTCCCCTACAGCGGAACCAATCCTGTCTCATTCCATCGCCGCTTCACACGTTGCAATCTCAAAGGCAATGTGGGCGTACATGCGCTGCGAGGAGATAGACAACAGCGTTACGATTGGTCAGCCTGCTCTAGGAGGCGGGCTAATACATAACGCCATTGTCTAGCGGAGTTTGCAGTGAGTTGCGGATGGTGTGTAGCTGAAGATGTGTGGTGCTGAACGGACAGCTCTTCAAATATGGCGCGGTGTCATCTGACAGCCAATGGGAACACAGTACCCAACACCAATCATCTCAGACGGGGCGCGGACTACAGCACGCTGAGGCAAGCCTACGGGAAATCATAGGCAACGCTCTTTCCATCACTATCGCCCTGTCACACGCCACAACACGGAAATCTCGCCTTAACGATTGCACCTGATTGCTGAGCACTGTACGGCGGAAGGACGATTTATCACCACGAAAACGCCCAATCACACGCCGCCACCGTAAGGCAATTTCACGGCAATTTCAACAGGACGACATATCGCCTTTCAGATTCCCAGGTGAGACTGCGGCGTGTGACGGTACCTTTAGGGGAATCTTTAAGGACTATTTTTTTTACATTTCTGAAGCTAGTGGTATGGCTATACAAGTGGTAGTACAACCACAACAACAACCATGTTGCCTGTCATGTAGTCAGTGGATGTAGTCAAAAAGTAGGATCCCACGGACAGGAAAAATATCGCAATGTGAACCCAGCCTTACATAGCAAAAAGCTGCTGACAGAGCTGTAGTGAGGCATTATCTTTTTCATTATCCCAAAGGTTTAATTTACTGTCCTAGACAAGCATCTCCGCTCTTTGGACGATGTTCGCACATTATTTTTTAATTGTTTCACAAATCTGCTTTACAATCCTGAAAAAAACTGATTCAAATATCCAAAGAAAACTCCTCCAATTCATTTCTATGGGAAATCCACCTCTCCTATTGAGTCTTCTCTTTATCTGTTCCATAAAACAGATCTAAAAGGAAACCGATCAGTTACCGGATCCGTTCTCCATAGACTTCAATGTTAAAAAAACGGATACTGCAGAAATCCTATTTCTCAAAATGGACAATAAAGTTGTGTTTGTACAATGGATGGTGCTGGATCATCAGATCTAATGGAGGATCACTGGATATGTGACCTCAGCACTATTTAACAGCTATAGGAACAATCACATTTTAATGCAGCAGGACAGAAGCCTAAACATTCGGGAATGATGGCGACGGCCATTGTTGCACTTGTTACATTGTTGCTCTTCACTCTTCTCTCTAAATATTGATCTGCGTTATATTAATATGGTTTTTATTAAGACTTCATGGCGCCCCATCTATTGACAGCTGTCAGACGTTCTCTCTGCAAACAGAATCTCAATTTACTGGGATGTTTACTAGGAGACGTCTCCCAGTTTGACCCCTGTCACACGTTACTGGGAGCAGTGGGAGAAATGGAGGCAGAAGCTTGTTGGGATAATACCGTCATCAATGAAAATGAATCTGTGAACACGAAATCATGGCGCTCCATAGCAAGAGATAAAGTAGGGCCACAATTCATCATGTCGGTCTCCAGCAGCGAGAGAAGAAGCTGATGTTACTGTCTGGATCGGGATAAATCCTAATTTGCAGACACAGTATTTCGGAGTGTTTGCTCCTCGTCAGTGCGAAGTATGAGATATGATTTGGCTGTATAAGAGGCTAAGTGAGTTCTTTGGGGTGCGCTAGAGTTCAAGTCCTCTTCCTTGCTGATGAGACAATTTGCTTGTATTTTTACCCAGAGGAGCATTGCAGCTTTTAAGTCTCCTCATAATAGCATGTCACTATCCGTAAAGAGAAATCTTATGCCTTAGATCACACTTACCCTCTGATACAGCTAGATCAGATCTCATACTTTGCACCGACGAGGAGGACACTATCAGAAACACTGAGTCTGAAAATTGGGAATCTGATCTGGCATAAATCCTAAATCATATGACAAGGCTCATTATTAAAGGGCTGCTTGTGACTTTTAGGATTGCTACTTCTACTTGTTAGGCTATGATTTGAACTAGATGGACTTAAAGTCTACCTTTATCCTTAAAAACAATGAATAGGTGGCGCTAGAGTTCAAGTCCTCTTCCTCTCTAGGGACATTTTCTCATCATACTAAAAGCGCCTTCACACTTGCATTTGTGTCTTCATGCGTATGACATGCAGACGCAAACACAGTGCAACACAGCCCATACTGATGTGAACGCAGCAGAGAATCTCCGCATGCGTTCACATTAGTATGCAGCCCGGGCAGCCAATCGGCTGTCTTGGGGGCGGCCGGGAGGAGGAGATCAGCGGCAGAGATCTCCTCCTCCCGACACAACTGATCTCCCGCCGGTGTCATCACGGGAGATTTGAAGATACAGCTGATCTGACAGCTGTTTAAATCTCCCGCGCGACACCAAATAGGTGATATCAGTGCAGGAGATAAGAAACAGCTGATCGCTGCTTCAAATCTCCCGCGCCGACCTCACCTATTTGGTGTCAGCGCGGGAGATTTAAACAGCTGTCAGATCAGCTGTGTCTTCAAATCTCCCGTGATGACACCGGCGGGAGATCAGTGGCGGCTGTAGCTGATCTCCCGGTGGCCGACGTTGATCACCGGCGGCCAACGGGAGAGATTTCAATGTGATCCGCAGTGTTCTCCTGCGCTGTCATGCTGAGGACACTGCGGATCCATTGCTTTCAATGCATGGTTTGTGCGCTTGCGGGTGCTTGCAGATAAAACAAGCGCTCGCACAAAAAATGCAACATGCTGCGTTCGGAGTGCACTCGGAGGGTGTGCGCATCTAAACGCAACCGAATGCAGCCAAACGCAGGCACATGCGTTCCCATGTTAAACATGGTAATGCATGTGCGCAAGCGTTTGGCTGCGTTCGGTGCGCAGCGTTCCAAACTAAAATGTGAAACCACCCTAAGTCATAACACCCAAGTTTCTGTACCTTCTTAAATGAATAATACAGTAAAGATTTCCCTGCCGTTTACAGCCCGTTGCTCTTTTCACTTATCTGTGAAGGTTTCCACAGTTTGGGAAGTATAAGACATGTAGAACACAGCAGCAAAGTCAAAGCCGGGAGCTTTTTGCACTTAGACTATTGTGTTTGACATTCCTCATACACACAAGTCCTATAACACTTCAGACACTATGAAGATCTCGTGTAAGATGGCAGTTTTGTACTTTTGTATTTTAGCCGTCTTTTAGACTTTTTCTAGGAAACTCTATGACAGCGCCATTACCGAATCCATCTCTAGTGGTGAGTGAGCGTTTCAATGCTCAGAACTCAAAATGAGCAGGTTGGATGCTCAGACGGACTCCACTCGAGCACCCAAGTATAATGGAAGTCCATGGAGAACTCAAGCTTAGGGATGAGCGAGTACTGAAGTAATCGGACTCGCTATACTTGCAATGAGTAGGTCCCAATACTCGGTACTCGTTGCAAGTATAGTAAGTCCAATTGGAATGCGAGTACTTTCGCAGTGTATATATATATATATATACACTGCGAAAGTGCACTAAAAGTGAAGAAAAGTTGTTAAAAAAATAAAAAAACCATCATACTCACCTTCCGACGCCTGCACCGGGACACGAAAACCTCACCTCCGATGTGCGGCAAGAACCTGCTAGTCTGATAGCCAATCAGATGGCCGGACGTCACAAACAACGTGATCGCTATCAGCCACCTGATTGGCCAGATTGCCAGGTCTTGAACGTGCATCAATGATCTGGCAATCTGGCCAATCAGGTGGCTGATAGTGATCACTTGGCTTGTGACGTCCGGCCATCTGATTGGCCAGATTGCTCCCAGCCACATGATTGGCTATCAGATGGCCGGACGTCACAAGCCAAGTGATCACTATTAGCCACCTGATTGGCCAGATTGCCAGATCATTGATGCACGTTCAAGACCTGGCAATCTGGCCAATGACCTGGCAATATGGCCAATCAGGTGGCTGGTAGCGATCACGTGGTTTGTGACGTCCGTCCATCTGATTGGCTATCAGACTGGCAGGTCCTTGCCGCACATCGGAGGTGAGGTTTTCGGGTCCCGGTGCAGGCGTCGGAAGGTGAGTATGATGTTTTTTTTTTTTAACAACTTTTATTCACTTTTAGTGCACTTTCGCAGTGTATATATAGATACACTGTGAAAGTTAAAGGACTACTCGCTACTCCCGAGTAATCACAAGAGACTCGGTGAGTAGAGAGTAGCCGTATATCGTTAATATTCGGTGAGTGACGAACAGTAACGATTATACTCGCTCATCTCTACTCAAGCTTTCTTCTGGAAGATCTTGTAGAAAAATGCTCGAGATCCTCATTGACTTCCATTATATGCCCATCCGAGCTTCCAACTGCTTGTTTCGAGCACTCGAGCATGATAGTGCCCGCTCATCACTAGCGACTGCACATCTCATACTTTGATGGTTTTACTCTTCATGGACAATGAGGAGCTTCTTGTGTGCCACCAGCCCCTTGTACTGGCCATACCCCCTAAATACCCTTCCCGTACAATAATTCCTGCCCTGAATATGTTGAATAATGAGAAAGCTGCCACCACTGACATCAGGCTCTGTATTTACAATGTCTATAGACAGAGAGCTGCCCCCTGCCCACACCAGGCTCTGTATGTACAATGTCTATAGACAGAGAGCTGCCCCTGCCCACACCAGGCTCTGTATGTACAATGTCTATAGACAGAGAGCTTCCCCTGCCCACAGTAGGCTCTGTATAGACATTGTACATTGACAGTGAGCTGCCAATTACAGAAGGTAGAGTGTTTGACTGCTGTGCACAAGGCATTGCAGCCCAGCAATGATGAAGTCCTGCTGCTTAAGCAAACATTCCAGAAAAACGGCTCAGACCTTAACAAGAGAGCCATCACTGAATTCTATGTGTTAACCCTTACAGCATGCTATTTACTAATTACTTTGAGAAAAATAGACCATTGGCAAAAGGGTATAAGTTTGCGCTGGGCTTCCATAATAATATAACCTTAAAGCAAGCTATCATCAGATTACATAGCAAAAACTTGCTGACAGATTCCCTTTAACAGGTTTCCTGGAAGTTTCTGGAGATTTTGACATCACAATTTTTTTTGTCTATACACTTAAGCTTTTATATACAGAGCACCAAACCAATAGTGTGATGCTCCCGGGTCCTAATGCAAGAGGGCCCCTTTAACTGTCATATTAGCCATAGCCTGTCAGACCCTGATGTGAATGGAGCGGCTGCATCCTCTACTGCTTTTTTTTATTGATTCCAAAATCGAACTTAAAAAAACCCTGAAAATCTGGTGACGTTTTAGATAAAATTCTCCTGTTTTTGTTCTTTTTTTGCTGTAGGCTCCAAATTATGATTTCTGTCCGTGGCAAATCCTCATTATAAATTTACTTTTTCAAAGAACTTTTTATGCCCTGAAGAAAATCCCTCAATCCTCCTAAAAACTGAAAGAAATGTCTCTGCTCCAAGATTGTTCTGTGTGTATGTAAAAAAAAATTCTATATATTATTTTGTATTACAGTTGTGTGTTTCTTCTTTCTTTTTTCTTGCATAGGGGATTAAGAAACTGGCAATTAAGAAAGTAAAATCTCATTAACTATATACAGTAACTGGGTCATGCTTTATGGCAAACTTCTACTTAGCCATTTAGGAATCCAAGATGGCTGGATGTATTCTCTAAAGCAAATATCCGCTTATGAAAACAATTTTTAGAATTTGTTTTGATTTTTTTTTAGCTAAGTACATCCTCTATTCTTTGCTCCTCATTTTTTTTTTAATATTGTGGTCTGAGTCTTGATTTAATGATAAAAATAATAAAATATTACAATTGTGACTGCCTTCAGCCACCACTAGGGGGAGCTCACAGTATAATATTTATATATTAAGTTCAAAAGGACAATATGGGGTTAAGCTCTTGGGCTTCTTTTACTGGTGGGTGAATATTATAACATTTACCCCACTTTATACATTTATTACCTAACTGTAAAACAAATAATATAGGTAATAAATTTATTATCACTGAAGGATCAACTGCTAGAATACCCATTGATCATAAGAATGGGACGGGTGTCCAAAAGTGATTCCATCTTGTTTTACCAAGCATCAACTACTATAATACTATAATACTGCTCCTATGTACAAGAATATAACTACTATAATACTGCACCTATATACAAGAACATAACTACTATAATACTGCCCCTATGTACAAGAATATAACTACTATAATACTGCTCCTATGTACAAAAATATAACTACAATAATACTGCTCCTATATACAAGAATATAACTACTATAACACTGCTCCTATGTATAAGAATATAACTACTATAATACTGCCCCTATGTACAAGAATATAACTACTATAATACTGCCCCTATATACAAGAATATAACTACTATAATACTGCTCCTATGTACAAGAATATAACTACTATAATACTGCCCTTATGTACAAGAATATAACTACTATAATACTGTCCCTATGTACAAGAATATAACTACTATAATACTGCCCCTATATACAAGAATATAACTACTATAATACTGCTCCTATGTACAAGAATATAACTACTATAATACTACTTCTATATACAAGAATATAACTACTATAATACTGCTCCTATATACAAGAATATAACTACTATAATACTGCTCCTATGTACAAGAATATAACTACTATAATACTGCTCCTATATACAAGAATATAACTACTATAATACTGCCTCTATGTACAAGAATATAACTACTATAATACTGCCCCTATGTACAAGAATATAACTACTATCATACTGCCCCTATATACAAGAATATAACTACTATAATACTGCCCTTATGTACAAGAATATAACTACTATAATACTGTCCCTATGTACAAGAATATTACTACTATAATGCTGCCCCTATGTACAAGAATATAACTACTATAATACTGTCCCTATGTACAAGAATATAACTACTATAATACTGTCCCTATGTACAAGAATATAACTACTATAATACTGTTCCTATGTACAAGAATATAACTACTATAATACTGCTCCTATATACAAGAATATAACTACTATAATACTGTCCCCTATGTACAAGAATATAACTACCATAACACTGCTCCTATGTACAAGAATATAACTACTATAATACTGCCCCTATGTATAAGAATATAACTACGATAATACTGCTCCTATGTACAAGAATATAACTACTATAATACTGCTCCTATATACAAGAATATAACTACTATAATACTGCTCCTATGTATAAGAATATAACTACTATAATACTGCCCCCTATGTACAAGAATATAACTACTATAATACTGCTCCTATATACAAGAATATAACTACTATAATACTGCCATCATGTATAAGAATATAACTACGATAATACTGCTCCTATGTACAAGAATATAACTACTATAATACTGCTCCTATATACAAGAATATAACTACTATAATACTGCTCCTATGTATAAGAATATAACTACTATAATACTGCTCCTATGTACAAGAATATAACTACTATAATACTGCCCCCTATGTACAAGAATATAACTACTATAATACTGCTCCTATATACAAGAATATAACTACTATAATACTGCTCCTATGTATAAGAATATAACTACGATAATACTGCCCCTATATACAAGACTATAACTACTATAATACTGCCCCCTATATACAAGAATATAACTACTATAATACTGCCCCCTATATACAAGAATATAACTACTATAATACTGCCCCCTATATACAAGAATATAACTACTATAATACTGCCCCCTATATACAAGAATATAACTACTATAATACTGCTCCTATGTATAAGAATATAACTACGATAATACTGCCCCTATATACAAGACTATAACTACTATAATACTGCCCCCTATATACAAGAATATAACTACTATAATACTGCTCCTATGTACAAGAATATAACTACTATAATACTGCTCCTATATACAAGAATATAACTACTATAATACTGCCCCTATGTACAAGAATATAACTACTATATTACTGCTCCTATATACAAGAATATAACTACTATAATACTGCCCTATGTACAAGAATATAACTACTATAATACTGCTCCTATGTACAAGAATATAACTACTATAATAGCTCCTATATACAAGAATATAACTACTATAATACTGCCCCTATGTACAAGAATATAACTACTATAATACTGCTCCTATGTACAAGAATATAACTACTATAATACTGTCCCCTGTGTACAAGAATTATAACTACTATAATACTGCTCCTATGTACAAGAATATAACTACTATAATACTGCCCCTATGTACAAGAATATAACTACTATAATACTGCTCCTATGTACAGGATTATGATTGCTATAATACTGTCCCTATATACAGGACTATGATTGCTATAATACTGTCCCTATATACAGGACTATGATGATTATAATGTTTCCTGTTTGGCTATGAATGTGTAGAATATCCAGAGTTTTCTGGACTCGCTATATATATTATTTCCTCTATACATTGTGACTTGTAAGTGTCATCTTCTTTTATGGGCCTCATTTTTATTCGCGCTCCCCTGGTCCGCCATCAGTCACCCAGGCGGGAGGATCATCTGTCTTGTATATTACGGTTATTGTTACTCTCGCTATGTTTTATTTATTGGGATATCTGGATACAATGTTTCCACTTTAATTTCACAGCAGTAGAATTTACAGAAATAATGATGTTAAAAAATGAGTAAACCGGATGCGAGGACATTATTTACCGCAGCGCGGACGTCATTACCGCGGCTCCTTTGGCGGCAGGACTGATGAAGCCGGGACTCGGAGGCTTTCTGCAGACACCTGTATTTCTCAGCCTCCGTCTAGTCGTCTACTTGGCATCATGGCGCTGTAGACAGACTAGACCTAGGGAGGCTTGATGCCTTGTGTTTATTGCTCCTCCTTGGCTTATTACTCCAGCATTGAGGTATAATATTCCCCTGATTTACATAGATTGTAGAAAAACACCAAGATGCAAAGGGTAATATTTTGAGCCAAAATAATCATATTTCCCCACAAGGAAATTCATAGAAAATATACACAGGACTGAGTATAATGTGGAGATCCTGAGGCTGCACTAACGACCCGGCGATATATCAGGATGTGAGTGGTGTCTATCATCCAATCATGAGCCAGAGACGGCATGCGGTGATGGGGTGTAATCCTGCCAATCAAATCACTGATACCCTGAGCAATCGATCAGAGAGCTGAGATATGGGCTGAGATCGATGGGAAAAATGACAGGTTCATAATAGGATTAAATACAGAAGCTCCGCAAATAGTATCACACATGGTGTGATTGGAATCAGTGACATAACTTGAAGCTCATGGGTCCTGGTATGAAAGTTCGATTCATTGCAAACCTTTAATAGGATTAGTTTTTCCTATAGGCCAAAGGGATTTTTGGGGCTACCGTAGACTCCAGGACCCGGGTGCGATTGCAACCCCTGCTCCTGTTGTAGTTATACCACTGGATTGGATACATAGCTCAACAGAGAGTTTGACATGGCACACAAGACCCGGTGTCACTGGGTTGTTCGCATCCTGTTCGTGACACCAGTTGACACGCCCATTCCAGGGCAACGGGGATACTCTGAACCGGGCTGGTTGTTACGGTCCTTTTGCATTCGGGGGATGTCATGGCGGCGACCCGGCTCTGTGGCCCTAGAGATGTCATTTAATAAAGGGATGCAGGGCTTTGATGATGGGGGAATTGGGTGAGGGGTATTCGTGACGCCACCCACGGTGTGCGACCAGTGCGGCCGTTGCTGCTGCAGAACCTCTGGGGACGATGACCGGCAGTTTGGATGGTTTCGCTCCCTGTGGTGGAGTGGGGTTCACAGGGCAGTGGGTAGTGAAGTCAGTTCATTCTTGACCGTTGTTCATCAGATCATCAGCACCTTGGTGTCTCAGGTGGCCTTTGCAACCGGTGGTTGCTGCAAAGAAAAGTCTCACACACTTCAATTGGATTTTTGTACCTTTTGCTACAACACTTTAACCAGGCTGCCAGGTGCTTCTGTGGCGCCCTGCTCACACAGGTAACCACAGACTCGCCTACAGCACGGATTGGTTTCCACAGTGGGTACACAGACACATGTAACACCTTCCACCCCGGCACAGTAGGGGAAGATAAACTTGCTGCCCTTAGGCAAAGATACCCTAGAAATACTGATGCTGGGGTCGTGTTAGTGTACAGACGCTAGAGGAGCTGTGAAGACATACTGGTGATCGGTGCAGCGCTAGGCCCGAGCCAGTGACCCTGAGCAGCCTTCAGAGTAGTCGTGCAGGGCCCAAGAGTGGGGTCGGAATGTGAGGAGAGAACGGAGAAAGAGAAAAGTGGGAAACGAGGAGCCATCTTTGGGATCACCACCGAAAGCACACCGGATGCCGGAGTCAGAGTGTGCTGGAGAGCACCTAGCCCAGCAGAGAATACCGGTTTACCGTGGAGACTTCAGTCTCCCGGGCATCTGTGCAGCCACCAACAAGGAAGCCAGGCACCGCGGAGAGAGGAATAGCTGCAGTCCATCAAGGGTTTCTCAACTACAGCACATTTGATAGGAAACCAGAGGAGGCAGCCAAGTTTAGACGAGGCAGGGGCTTCACACACATGGGAAAAGAGACAAGGATGCCTTATACCCACTCACTGTGGAGATCTTGAAGTGCTTCTTGACCACCCGACAGTACCTGGACTTTTACCTGCCAAGTCATCAGTAAAAGGTATAGAAACATCCTATGGTGTGTGTGTCAATTCCTCAACCGTTGCCCCTGCCAACCACAGAGACTGCCCCGTTACTTAACAGCCCGGCAAAATCCCTTCTCCGTCCCTCATCATCATAATCAAACTCCCCAGGGATCTAGCTCCGCCTGTGGGGAGCTTCGACATCTAGCTGCCCATCCATCATCCCTGGAGGCCCCACGCAGTGCTGGTGCAGTCACCAGAAACCACAGGTGGCGTCACGAGAACTTTATTTCTTTTAAATTTTCCCCTTTTTGAAAGCAGACCACCAGGGCCACGGGTCTGGGCAGGCCACCAGTGACATCCCTACCGCAGAAGAGGGCCCAGATACCCGAGTCCCCATATCCCGAGTGCATCACTTCCCTCTGTCAATCTTCAGGCCAGCTGTTTCTAAAGAACGGGACAGTGTCGTCGAAGCCCCTATGTGTTCCTTTCTCTCTCGGTGTTTCCTTTACTCTCAGTGGTACACTCAGCGCATCTAGCTTGTCTTGTGTCTTTTGTCAGTGCCTCTGTGCAAAGAGCTCAGGTACCGACAACCACAGGCATTGATTGGCACCTCTTCCTAGTGCCGCGCCTTAGTGACCCGCCCCAGGGTATGGGATACCTGGTCCCGTGTGTTTAGTTCACAGGGGATGTCACTGGGGCCTGTTGCCCGGTCTTGTGGCCCTGGTGGTCGCTTAAAAGGGAGAAAACAGTCAATAAAAATAAAATCAGTGTTTTGTGACGCCACCTACAGTTTCGGTAATGCTACCGATGCAGCGGGACAGTCTTCCGGAGTCTTGGTGGAGCAGCAAGATGGTTACACTCCCCATAGGTGGAGCGGGATCTCTGGGGCAGGTGTGGAAGTTAATGGATTCTCTTACACAGGGAGGCAGCTTACCACACAGCCTTGTCACCAGTCTTATCAATGCAACAAGTATGCGGCTTTTCAGGCGCAGGCGGCTTTTCTGGTCTGAGTAGTCACCAGGGAAACGGGATGACTCACTTAGGACCCGCGGTGGTGTGCCTGCAGTTCTTTTCCAGTCCCTCACTGTGTTCTCTCCTGTCTCCCTTGAAGCGCTCCCATGCGCAGAGCCTCGAGCCAGCTCCAACAGGCCCTCTGTGGACAACTCTTCTTTGGGTCCCCCTGACCCTATACGGTGTCTTTTTAAGGATGCGCTGGGTGTTCGGCCACAACTTCCTCTAGAAGCTCGGGCCAACAGTTTGGGGATAGACTCCCGCACCATCCTCAGAGCTAATCCACTGTTTCGGGACCAGATCCCTTTGGTCGGTAGTCGTACCAGGTCCGGATTCAGGCGCACTGCACTTCCTGGTACCCCTAGGATCTCCCTCTGTTGCGACGGCATCTCCGCCGTCCTGCACTCCCCAGCGGAGCTCTCCGACTGTCTCTCTCTCACTAACCTAACTCACCTCCCACCCACACACTTTTCTACCCCTCTAAGCTCCTCCCATGGGACTGGGTTATCCCTACAACGGGTCCACCCACAGTCCCCTACTCTAGGATGTGTGTGAATGAGTGTTGTGAGGGTCCCTTATGCGACATCCCAATCCCCTAGTCACAGGGATACTACACATGCGTATATGGGTGCAGTACCCCTACGTGGCGTCCCGACCAGTGGGGCGCCACATTAGTACGGCCTCCTTCTCCAAGGTATGCTGGATTGTTGGGCCACAGTTCCCCTTTAGGACCTTATGGCCTCCACTTTCAACGGTTCGGGCGTCTAGCTTCCGTGCCGGTCCCCTGGTTTGTCCACCAGCCCCTCTGTTCCCCTGCCAGATACGTGCGTGCGGGTGATCTTAGTCTTCTACCGCACCCCAAGGGCTCCTTCTCTCTTCTACACCCTTGTCTTTTCCTCAAGCGAGCATGACCGTGCTCCAGCCCGCGGTAGCTAACACCTCCACCACCTCTCGAGTCCCACTCCGAGTCCTACTCCTTCGCTGTCCTCCTCACAACTCCTCTCTACATTCTCACCTGTGTCCCCCTCTCTGGGACTGGGCCCATCCTCCTGGGTTCGCCCACTGTCCCTGCCCAGGGTCCTACGTGTGTGTGTTGCAGTGTCGGGTCTCAACTTCACTGTCCCAATTCAGAGAACAGGAGCACTACTCTCCCGCTAATTGAGAAGTGCAGTACTCCCGGTGGTTGCCAGACCAGTGGGGCACCACAGACACATGATGGCATTAGATACAGTTTCTCAGCAGTCAGTATTCCATGATTGAATTAGATACAGTGGATCAGCAGAAAATGTCATACATGATTAGCTTAGATACAGGGGATCTGCAGACTGTATCACTCAAGATAGTCTTGGATACATCTGTATAGGATTGTCTTTCCTGCAGTAATACCCTATATATAGTCTGACGTAGTTTTGGTGTGATGCTGATATGGTCAATTATTGGGCAGTGATGGTGTCTGGCCAGGTGCGAGCTGCACCCATATCTGTCCTCTGTCCTGCTGTGTCTCTGCAGCACCCTCTATCTGTCCTCTGTCCTGCGGCGCCTCTGCAGCCCCCCATTTATTAGTGGAGTCTTGTTCTGCCTTTACACCCCCTATCTGTCTTTTGTCCGGCGGTGTCTCTGTAGCACCCCCTATCTGTCCTCTATCCTGCAGTGTCTCTGCAGCGCCCTCTATTAGTGGAGTCTGGTTCTGCCACTGCACCCCCTATCTGTTTTCTACCTTGCGGCGTCTCTGCAGAATCCATTAGTGGAGTTTTGTTCTGCCACTGCTCCCCATATCTGTTCTGTATCTTTTAGCGTCTCTGCAGCACCCCCTATCTGTCCTCTGTCCTGCAGCATCTCTGTAATGCCTCATCTGTCCTTTGTCCTGCGGCATCTCTGTAGCTCCCACATCTGTCCTCTATCCTGCAGTGCCCCTATCTGTTCTCTATCCTGCAGCGCCCCTATCTGTTCTCTATCCTGCAGCGCCCCTATCTGTTCTCTATCCTGCAGCGTCTCTGCAGCACCCCTTATCTGTCCTCTGTCCTGCGGCATCTCTGTAGCTCCCACATCTGTCCTCTAGCCTGCAGTGCCCCATCTGTTCTCTATCCTGCAGCGTCTCTGTAGCGCCCCCTATCTGTCCTTTGTCCTGCAGCATCTCTGCAGAGCCCACTATCTGTCCTTTTTTTTGCGGCGTCTCTGCAGCGCCCTCTATTAGTGGAGTCTTGTTCTGCCACTGCGCCCCCTATCTGTTCTCTATCCTTGAAGCGTCTCGGCAGCGCCCCCTGTCTGTCCTCTATCCTGCAGCGTCTCTGCAGCGCCCCTATGTGTCCTCTGTCCTGTGGTGTCTCTGCAGCGCCCCCTATTAGTGGAGTCTTGTTCTGCCACTGCGCCCCCTATCTGTCCTCTATCCTGCAGCGTCTCTGCAGCGCCCCTATGTGTCCTCTATCCTGTGGTGTCTCTGCAGCGCCCCCTATTTTAATATATGTAATTACGAGGTGTGACCAGGCTGTGACCTCGCAGCACTTTGCAGACACTTTCTTCTCTCCACTTCTCGGGATTTTGATAGATGCCACTTTAAGACTTTGCAGATCTTGTGGGTCGGTCCTGGGGGAGACGTGTTCTATGCTCAGATGTCATTCCTCATCCCGCAGTACAGCGTCACCCGCTCCTCACTTATAAATCTTTCACAGCACCTGCATTTTTTATCATTTGCTTTTTACGTGACCGGTAAACGCCTGATAAGTGACCTCCGATGTCTGTGAAGGAGACTGCGCTCATATATAAAACATCAGGTCCTGCTATGTGGAAGGGATAAAATTACCCAATCTGCCTAACCCCTCCCAACCGGCCTCTTCTGCACCCCACATTCCACCTTATAAAGTGTATATCAGTGTATATATAATGCCGCCATATAGTGGCCAACTTATAAGTGTCCAAAAATATGGCAAGACACTCTGTATATAACCCAATATGTACATCTGCTCTCAAACCAATGCTTTACATAGCTGTCATTACCATTGACAATACAGGGCCAGAAAAGAACTCCCCCCAATGCTTATACAAATACCGCCATACACTGCTGAAATAAAACTAACATGCAATGACCAAGTAAAGCTCTATAGAAAAAAAATGAACCTGCTATACAATTACCATTAAGACTCTCACCAGTCCCCAGTACTGAGCCATTAGGCCCTGCTGGCCTAGGGATCACATAGTTTACTCTGCAGCACAAAATGACAAAAATATCAGTAGGGGTATAGGTACAGGGTTGTACAGGCAATAATTGCATCTGGGCCTTGATAGTCTCGAACACAGACCCTAATATAGCACATGTGGAGGGACCAAAAGACCATAAACAGGGGTGTAATATACAGTGAGGCAGAGGTTGATACCTCATTTTGCCTTGGTGGTCTATTTGGGTCCTGGTGGTCCACAGCCTCTTGTGCCTCTTCTCTTGTCACTAATTGGATCTGAGTTGTTTATATAAGATTTTTTTCCCCCTTTGTGTATATGAACCCTGGTGGCCTAGTGGACGGATCAAAACATCCAAAGACCAAAAACACAATGTATTATATAGTGGGGCAGAGGTATCATTCACATTTATGCCTTCATGGTCTGTTTGGGTCCTGGTGATCCCCAGCTGCCTCTGTCTCTTCTCTTGACACAGAGTTGTGGATATCTGTTTTCTTCCCTTTTGTACATGAACCCTGGTGGTCTAGGGGACCAAAATCCTACTTTGTTACATGTAAAGACACTAAAAGACCTTTTGCTGGGATATAGCTATAGAGGATGTAAAAGTAGGACCCTGAAGGTCTAGAGGTCACATTAGAAGACCCCAAGTTTTAATTATTGAAACTGTTTTACGTTGAAAGGAATTGTAACAATTGCATGTGGGCCCTGGTGATCTGGAGGACCCTGAACCTCCTAAATATCCTTGTACAGATGAGTCTGGAGCTTTACAGGTTTCAACAAATCGTCTATATATCTATTATAAAAGAATAGAAGAAACTAAATAAAAAAGTGACTTTCCCTGAACCACGTGACCGAGTGACCATCGCACCTGTGATTGGCTGACTATGGAGACTATGGAGATTCTAGAATCCGCAGTTTTCCGGATCGGTCCTGTAAGTGCAGCAACATGGCGAGAGGCCAACAAGACATTAACATTACTAATGGCGCGAGCGTGCGAGACGTTCTATTAACCTCTCACCTTCATGGATCTGATTCTACTCCAGCAACATCTATAATTAGGCAGAAGTGAGACCACCACCTAAATGAATGCATTTAACAAGCAGATCAGGCAGGCGAGGCGCGTTCTATTTTTTACTTTTTTTTGCCCTATTTTTTCATCTAATCTTAGCAGAATTTCATTACCTATGGGGAGCGTCGTATATTCTCCTGGTTTAACGCCCTCCGCTGTATTTTGTCCCTGGACTTGTCTGGTGCAGATTGTTCCTTCCTTCCGCCTCTTCCATGTGTCCCTGAACCTCTGATCTTTATAGAAACCAATTATAGATTGTAATATTACTGATGTCCTGGAGGGTGGACACGGGGAAATGGAGAAACTGCTCCGGTGGGGGGGGAAGGAATGGCGGGATTTGTATCTGTCAACCACAGTAGAAATATATAGGAGATAGATGGATAGATGGACAGATTTATGATGGATAGAGCTAATAGGAGGGAGAGATATTAGAAAGACAGAAAGGTAGAAATTAGATCTGGATAGTTCAATAGGGGAGACATGGAGAAATAAATAGATAAAAAAATAATGTCGCTAATATCTAGATGGATGGATGGAAGGATAGATATGTAGATCAATAGGTAGATGGATGGATAGATAGAAGGATAGATAGTAGATGGATCTATAGATGAATAGATATGTAGATGCATGAATAGGTAGATACATATATGGATGGATAGAAGTATAGTATACATGTTTGGATATAAGGATAGATACTGTATGTAGTTGGATAATGGATTGATAGAAGGATAAATATGTAGATGGATGGATAGAAGGATATATATGTAGATGAATGGATAGATACAGTATGTGGATGGATGGATAGATAGATGATAGATATGTGAATGGATAGGTAGATATCTAGATGGATTGAAGGATAGATATGTACATGGATGATTGGATGGATGGATAGATGTATGTATGGATAAAAGGATAGATATGTAGATGGATGGGTAGATAGATATGTGAATGGATAGATACATATGTAGATGGATAGAAATGTACATGGATGGATGGATGGATGGATAAATATGTGGATGGATAGATAGATATGTAGATGGATAGAAGTATAGATATGTACATGAATGGATAGATAAATATGTGGATGGATGGATAGATGGATGATAGATATGTAGATGTATGGATGGATAGAAGGATAGATATGTAGATGGATAGATGATGGATCTGTAGATGGACGGATGGATGGATATGTAGCTGGGTGGATGGAGAGTAGGATGGTTATGTAGATGGATGGATATGTAGATGGATGGATAGAAGGATGGATGGATAGAAGGATGGATGGATAGAAGGATGGATGGATAGAAGGATGGATGTATAGGTAGTCAGTCGGATCTGTGGTGACTTCCCCCTGTCGGTTACCCTGGACTGACCGGCCTCTCCATGTCACACACGCAGGGACGGACCTGTCACTCCAGGGGATTGGGCGGGGAGGAGTGAAACCTCTTCTGATGTGGATACATGGACAATATTTGAGTTGCAAACGACCAAAGAGAGTGAGATTCTTCCTGGGATATCATAATAGTAAACTCTGATTAAAGGGAAACTGTCCGCAGGTTTTTGCTACCTCATCTGAGAAAAAAGAGACCCTGAATCCAACGATGTATCACATGCAGTGTTGGGGAGATTCTATTTGTTTTGATCACTCCGGTCTATTAACCTGGACTAAGACAATCTTCTCTTTGAGACTTTTCATTTGTGTGATTAACACGAGGCAGATGTGAATATTGACAGGTTAGACTGCATCAGGCATCAATGTCTCCATCGCCTTCTCCAGAGAGCGCCATTTATTTTACCAAGTATCCTTGGCTCGCTACCCCGGCAGCCTAGGAAACAGCCGGTGCTCTCCACCTCTCTGCGAGTGTTCTGGCATCACCCCTGCTGTTATATTAATATAATTAATTGTTCACAGGTGCTTTCAATGAGGGTTAACAGATCTGCGGCTGTCTGTACTGATGGCGGCGCCGCTGCGTGGAGCAGATGTATCGTCACCGGTAATAGCCCTGTGCATTTTAGGTGCAATCCCCAAATGAGGGAAGGTCACTGAGCTCATGTGTCCTGGAGACTATTCAGTATGGAGAGTTGGATAATTCCTCGTTCTTCATGCTCTGAGCCCTCTCCGCTATGCCCGGTAACAGGTAATAGCGCTAACATATTCTGCAGCACTTACAGCTCCTCAGCTCATTGATATAATGTGTCAACACTTTCACTAGATGTCTGTGAGCCCAATTATGTTAAATGGTCTCTGTCTCTTTAAAAAAAACAAAAAACTTTGTCATATATCTAGTATTACTTTTTTCGAGGTAGATGAATAGATGTATACCAAGCCACGTCCCCCCAATAAACTATAGATAGATGACCATATCACTGAGTGATCAGTTTACAGCTGTCTTCTCAAATCTATGGAGAGGGAAGAGCAAAGTGAGAGAGGCCTAAATACTGTTACATACTAAGGCCAACTCACACGGGAAACTAGGGCCTATCTCAGAACAAACACACCTATGCCAACCGGTTCCTGTACAGACTAGGGTTCCTAGGTGCATAGTGCCTGGTGGTATCTGCACACACTGGAATAACCCTAACCACAGGACTAGGAGATGACAACTCAGACCCAGCTTCCTAATCGGCCATCAAGTGTTCATCGTACATCCTTAAGAATTGGGGGAATGGGGACATGCACTAAAACCCTGGAGGCAGAAAGGAGACCAGAGTGAGAAATCAAAAACCATGAAAACAAAGGCAAAAAGTGAAGTAATACTGCTAGAAAGAAATGACTCTTACCTCCTAGCTATAGAAAGCAGAATGGAGAAATGGCAGAGATAGATATCCTAGCTGATCTCCATCTGACTGGCAGAAATCCAAAGGCAGTATAGCTGTAACTCCAAGTAGAATCCACAAAAAATATCACCAGCAGGAGACATAAGCCAGGGGAAGGTATAAGTAGCCGCACCCAAAAGGTGATAGGCGCAGAAAAAAAACTAACAAATGAAAACACCTGTTGTCCAGAGAAGAATGAAACAAGGAAAACAGATAACAAGAACCCGGGAAGAATCTGAACCCACAGTGGTTCAGTGGAGAAAGGAGCAAATCATATAACACTGGTTCAAATCCCGAGATATGTCGAATACACATAATTGGTGTTGCTTTGGGGTGTTTTATCTGATACCAGAGCTGGATTCACAGCTGCATTATTCAGTACTGCTGTATAATGTTCTCCATGCTGCTGCTGCTTCAAAATGTGCTACATAGAGCTGGGAGCTGGGAGAGACGGACTTGGTCATGTCTATGTGTGCTGTGTATGGGAGACATCATAGCAGGCAGTCTCCACCCACCAGCTCAGAGACAACTGAATATTGCACATTGAGCCTGCAGACGGGAAACTTGGTGCAGGATACAGGTCATATAATGGTGACACATGGTTATCCATCATGCACACACAGGTCAGTCACTGGAACCTGCAGATATGCTTTAATCCTATGGTTACAGTATTCCTAGAAATGCTGACGTGCAGCTTACCGTCACTTTTTTTGCCTTTTTATGCATATTTACATTGTTTACTATTCTAATCCTGATAGTTTCTTTACATTTGAGAAGTTAAATACATTTCAGCATTTGTTAAAGGGATTGTACAAAGTTTGGCACATGTACCTGATTGCTGGATGTGCAACCACAGGAACCCTCACCGAACCAGGAGAACTGGGGTGAGCCCTATGTACATGGAGCCATAGTGGATCACCCCTCTGCTGCTCCATTCATTGGAATGGGGGTGCTGATGTTCGGCTGGACATCATGGAGGGTTCTGTAAATGATTAAATCAGCTGCAGTATGCGGGATTGACCTTCACCCCATGGAGCTCCTCTTCTCTGTTGGGGTCCCAAGAGACACCCAGCCGTGGTAACATTATCCTGTAGTTAGGGGATAACGTCTAAACTTGGTACAATCACTTTAAAAGTTTTGTTTGCCACAAAGTGAGGTTCATTACGGAGAAAAGACAATTTAAGACTAAGTATAAATTAACCAAAAAGTGGATTGATGACGCAATGGTGCCCAGCTGGTGCAGTGGTCAGTATCCTCCACTTACTGCCAACTCGAAATATCACCGGTATCACTGGAGGAATGTTCACCATTCATGTGCCGTACTGTGCAGATACATGGCAGGGCGGCAGCTGCATTGCTTCTAGTGTAATCTCTCCAAAAGAAATCGCCACATTCAGCACCATATAGCGGTACATCATGTAACTACATAGTAGAGATGAATATGACAGATCACATCATCGTATCCGGGTCACCTACAGTTATCCCACCAGCAACCAATGTCGTACTATAATTGTTGTGGCTACATTAATTATGTGACCCCTTCACCCCCCAGATAATTTATAGAAAAGTCAATGAATGAGCAAGTAGTGAGAAGAGTAACATTCATTATCGCTCCATGACTTCATCAATAATCAGGAAAGTAAATGTCCTTGTTAATTGCGCTGAACCATTATGGGATCGAACATCACCCCGGAATACTGTGCACTACAAATCCCAGGGTGAAGGGCGAAATGATACTCTGCAAACTAAGTGGTTCGGGATTTGCTATTTTGCTTTTGGTATTAGCTCCCTATTTTATTTAGTATGATCCTGAAATACTCTGTGCTACTTGATGGGATCTTGCTTTGTCCATAATGAAACTCTCATTCTGTGCCCAGAAAGATTCAATGCTCCTCTCCTGAAATACTCTGTGCTGCTTGATGGGACCCTACTGTATCCATTAGAAGGTTCTAGGTCCGAGACCTGCAAGTGACGCACACCAGGGGCCAGGGTTACTCCCGGTTTAGACAGGCGATTCTTCTCCTTCCTTGTCACGGGTGGACCGCGCCTGCCGGTAGTGGGGCCCGGTGTAGTGCAGATCAAAAGTGAGGACGTCTTACGGGAACAGATTAAAGGGGTTTTAATTTGTTTTCTTCGTGACGCCACCTATGAGTAGATTCGGTAAGGGCTACCGACGCTGCGGAACCTCCCGGGGTGATGGACAGCAGCAAGATGTTACGCTCCCCACAGGCTGAGCGGTGATCCCCGGGGGCTGGAGCTGCTCAAGATGTTGTGCGGCAGCTGCGGTTACCTTTAGTTAACGACGGACAGTTCATAAGGAGACACGGACACAGATAGTCTCTGCAACGGTTCTTTACTGTAACCAGCAGGCAGTACATGGCTTACAGTGGTTGAGTAGAAGACCGGGTGGACTCAGCAGTGATAGTGCTCCTCAGAGATCCGCAGTGTACCTCCTTTCTACCTCCTTAGCTTCTCTTGCCAGCGTCGCCCAGGAATACCAGGTCGGGTACGGGGAGGCTGCTTCAATGCCCTATCCATGATGTACGTTCTGGATTCTTTGGGGAGCCTTGGGTCCCTCAGTGGGTACACCGCTGGTTAGACGACTGGAAGTTGGCTGGTGGTGGGGTGCTCCTATAAAGCTGCTCCTCCACGGGGCTGGTTCGCGTGACAGAGGTGAACTGCTGCCAGCTTCGGTACCAGTGAACCGGCTGTGAGTTGTGGGCACGGGAGTCTTTTGGGAACCCGTGTAGATATGCCCATTCCCGGTAGTTAAGGCCTCAGGTGCTGACACCCGACCGGTGACGGCCCAGGGGCCCGCACGGGGTGCGGAGCCCCGCTCCTCTCCAAGTTCTGTGTTCTAGGCTCTAGATCCTTGGCTTGCCTTTGTTCCAACTCTCTAGATTATTGTGTGTTCTACTTCACTACCCTAACACTCCACCCACCAGGACCTAGGATTGGTCCCCTGTTCTAGGTGTTGTATGTTGGGTTGGATCTCAGAGTTAACTATTTCATTGCTGAGTCAGAGGATATTGCGGCTGCATTTGTGGCTGCAATACCCTCCTGTGACGCACTCGTTGCGGGGCGCCACACTCCCCTTGGTTAAATCAGCTTGTCCCCAAGCGTCAAACTACTCACGTTACAGAGGTTTTTACATTTTTATACATATATGACACACTTTTATTAAAATAGAAAACAGGTAAAGAAATGCTTTGGTGATATAAGCAAAGAAACAGGTAATCACTTTGTGCGGACCCGGCGGGCGGTCGGCTGTACTTTAACTAGAGTCCAGGCTGTAGCCACAAGATCACACAGTCAGTGATTAACGGGAACAGAGTCATTGATGAAGTTCAAGTTTTAAAGTCACTGGCTCTGAGGGTGATGGCGCACCCGGATAGCGAACCACCCATCTGCACAAGCATAGCGCTCGTAGGTGATAATATCGCCCCGGTATAGGTCGCGATCGGGATGTCCTCTTGGCAAGTTGGACTCAACGTCCCGGCGCCCCACAAACACCTCCTCATTCAAACCCACTCCCAAGCGAACCCCCACCCGGTATTTAAGTTAAAGGTGGAAATTCTACCTTCACGGCGGAGTTCATCAGGCAGCGGCGGCTGGCGGCGAGCCTCGGCACGGGCCTCCATGTTGGCGCGTTCTCGGGCTTGCCACTCCTCTCGTCGTCTCTGGCGTATATCTCCGTCGTTACGGCTCGGGGTGTAAAGATGAGTAACGGAGCTGGTGGTTTGGCGGGAAGCTTGAACTTGGCGGGCTGTCTGTATCGGAACCCGGTGGAACGGCACAGGGGAAGGTGTCGGCAGTGCACCCGACCAGTGTACCCGAGCTGTGTGCCCGGAAGGAAGTTCTTTGTTGTCTCCCCAAGCGAACCCGGTGTCGAAATCCTCAGCGGTGCTGTGGGTCTCGTCGTCATCCTCTCCGACCTCTTCCTCGATGATCACATCAGGCTGCTCGTTGATGAAAGACGTTAAAGCTTGTTCCGTTGTACAACAGGGCGGTGGTGCTGCGGATCCTTCCGTAGGGACGTCCTGCAGGGCTTCCAGGCTGCCTGCCTCTTCATCTGTTTCCGCAGGTAAAGGTGTTTCAATCCCGGTTACCAGGTAGGCCTCTGTAGTTGCAAGGGAAGCCTCCGGTACGGGGACAAAACAGGCGACTGTCTCTGTAGTGGTGAAACATGTCGCGGGTTCCTCAATGGGAACCTGGTAGAGATCGAGTTCTTCAATGGAGCGTGTTATGAGCTCCGGCTCAAGAACGGGGTCGGTTACGATGTTGGTCGCTGGAACGGGTCGAGTTGCGGCCTCCACCGGAATGACACAGTCTATTGGCTCAGGTGACGGAGCAGGACAGGTGGTAGGCGAGGGTGAGGCGGTCGAGAAGCTGGTGACGTCGTCGGGGCTTGGAGAAGCTGTACCCGGTCGGCTCTGCTGCATCGCATGGTGTAGTCGTCTGCCTAGGGTCGCGCTCCAGCTACGGATCGTCCATTCCACTGTCTCTAGTAACCGCACCCGGAGGTCTTGTAGAGCCTCTAGCCAGAAGTCGGGGCTGCCATCTATGGTAAGGGCAGGATCCGGACCCGGTTGGCTGACGGCTGCTCTGGCCTCCGCCTCGACCTCCCGCATCAGGTCTTGGAGTCTCATGCTGGCCATTCTTCTTGGAGGGAAACCACACCCGATCAACCGGTAAGACGTTCTGGTTGAGCTGGTCAAGAATTCCGTCTGTGTGTCTATGTATGACACTCCCATCTCCTCTGGGCTTTTGTAGTCCAATCGTGGGAAAAGTCTTTGGGGTCCGCCCCCATGGTTGATTCGAGCAATCAGGGCGGACAAAGAGTTTGGCGCCTTTTGTCTTTAGCCCTCCCACGATGAGGGGGGGGTTGACTCACTCCTGGGCTTCACGTGGCGGCTTCTTGTGGCGGGAACGCCATCTTGGGCGCCATCTTGACCCAATGGTGTAAAGGCGGGAAAGTTCTTTTAGGGACGAACAAAGTCCAATTGCAGACAATAAAGTCCAGTTTAAGCACAATATACCCGTTGGGTAACGGGCCTGCTCGTATCCTGTTCGTGACGCCATTTTCTGACGCACACCAGGGGCCAGGGTTACTCCCGGTTTAGACAGGCGATTCTTCTCCTTCCTTGTCACGGGTGGACCGCGCCTGCCGGTAGTGGGGCCCGGTGTAGTGCAGATCAAAAGTGAGGACGTCTTACGGGAACAGATTAAAGGGGTTTTAATTTGTTTTCTTCGTGACGCCACCTATGAGTAGATTCGGTAAGGGCTACCGACGCTGCGGAACCTCCCGGGGTGATGGACAGCAGCAAGATGTTACGCTCCCCACAGGCTGAGCGGTGATCCCC
The DNA here is from genome assembly GCA_033576535.1 of Allobates femoralis. Classification (NCBI taxonomy): domain Eukaryota; kingdom Metazoa; phylum Chordata; class Amphibia; order Anura; family Aromobatidae; genus Allobates; species Allobates femoralis. The sequence goes on from JARQOC010000007.1 coordinate 148,581,868, forward strand.
GGGGGCTGGAGCTGCTCAAGATGTTGTGCGGCAGCTGCGGTTACCTTTAGTTAACGACGGACAGTTCATAAGGAGACACGGACACAGATAGTCTCTGCAACGGTTCTTTACTGTAACCAGCAGGCAGTACATGGCTTACAGTGGTTGAGTAGAAGACCGGGTGGACTCAGCAGTGATAGTGCTCCTCAGAGATCCGCAGTGTACCTCCTTTCTACCTCCTTAGCTTCTCTTGCCAGCGTCGCCCAGGAATACCAGGTCGGGTACGGGGAGGCTGCTTCAATGCCCTATCCATGATGTACGTTCTGGATTCTTTGGGGAGCCTTGGGTCCCTCAGTGGGTACACCGCTGGTTAGACGACTGGAAGTTGGCTGGTGGTGGGGTGCTCCTATAAAGCTGCTCCTCCACGGGGCTGGTTCGCGTGACAGAGGTGAACTGCTGCCAGCTTCGGTACCAGTGAACCGGCTGTGAGTTGTGGGCACGGGAGTCTTTTGGGAACCCGTGTAGATATGCCCATTCCCGGTAGTTAAGGCCTCAGGTGCTGACACCCGACCGGTGACGGCCCAGGGGCCCGCACGGGGTGCGGAGCCCCCGCTCCTCTCCAAGTTCTGTGTTCTAGGCTCTAGATCCTTGGCTTGCCTTTGTTCCAACTCTCTAGATTATTGTGTGTTCTACTTCACTACCCTAACACTCCACCCACCAGGACCTAGGATTGGTCCCTGTTCTAGGTGTTGTATGTTGGGTTGGATCTCAGAGTTAACTATTTCATTGCTGAGTCAGAGGATATTGCGGCTGCATTTGTGGCTGCAATACCCTCCTGTGACGCACTCGTTGCGGGGCGCCACACTCCCCCTTGGTTAAATCAGCTTGTCCCCAAGCGTCAAACTACTCACGTTACAGAGGTTTTTACATTTTTATACATATATGACACACTTTTATTAAAATAGAAAACAGGTAAAGAAATGCTTTGGTGATATAAGCAAAGAAACAGGTAATCACTTTGTGCGGACCCGGCGGGCGGTCGGCTGTACTTTAACTAGAGTCCAGGCTGTAGCCACAAGATCACACAGTCAGTGATTAACGGGAACAGAGTCATTGATGAAGTTCAAGTTTTAAAGTCACTGGCTCTGAGGGTGATGGCGCACCCGGATAGCGAACCACCCATCTGCACAAGCATAGCGCTCGTAGGTGATAATATCGCCCCGGTATAGGTCGCGATCGGGATGTCCTCTTGGCAAGTTGGACTCAACGTCCCGGCGCCCCACAAACACCTCCTCATTCAAACCCACCTCCCAAGCGAACCCCCACCCGGTATTTAAGTTAAAGGTGGAAATTCTACCTTCACGGCGGAGTTCATCAGGCAGCGGCGGCTGGCGGCGAGCCTCGGCACGGGCCTCCATGTTGGCGCGTTCTCGGGCTTGCCACTCCTCTCGTCGTCTCTGGCGTATATCTCCGTCGTTACGGCTCGGGGTGTAAAGATGAGTAACGGAGCTGGTGGTTTGGCGGGAAGCTTGAACTTGGCGGGCTGTCTGTATCGGAACCCGGTGGAACGGCACAGGGGAAGGTGTCGGCAGTGCACCCGACCAGTGTACCCGAGCTGTGTGCCCGGAAGGAAGTTCTTTGTTGTCTCCCCAAGCGAACCCGGTGTCGAAATCCTCAGCGGTGCTGTGGGTCTCGTCGTCATCCTCTCCGACCTCTTCCTCGATGATCACATCAGGCTGCTCGTTGATGAAAGACGTTAAAGCTTGTTCCGTTGTACAACAGGGCGGTGGTGCTGCGGATCCTTCCGTAGGGACGTCCTGCAGGGCTTCCAGGCTGCCTGCCTCTTCATCTGTTTCCGCAGGTAAAGGTGTTTCAATCCCGGTTACCAGGTAGGCCTCTGTAGTTGCAAGGGAAGCCTCCGGTACGGGGACAAAACAGGCGACTGTCTCTGTAGTGGTGAAACATGTCGCGGGTTCCTCAATGGGAACCTGGTAGAGATCGAGTTCTTCAATGGAGCGTGTTATGAGCTCCGGCTCAAGAACGGGGTCGGTTACGATGTTGGTCGCTGGAACGGGTCGAGTTGCGGCCTCCACCGGAATGACACAGTCTATTGGCTCAGGTGACGGAGCAGGACAGGTGGTAGGCGAGGGTGAGGCGGTCGAGAAGCTGGTGACGTCGTCGGGGCTTGGAGAAGCTGTACCCGGTCGGCTCTGCTGCATCGCATGGTGTAGTCGTCTGCCTAGGGTCGCGCTCCAGCTACGGATCGTCCATTCCACTGTCTCTAGTAACCGCACCCGGAGGTCTTGTAGAGCCTCTAGCCAGAAGTCGGGGCTGCCATCTATGGTAAGGGCAGGATCCGGACCCGGTTGGCTGACGGCTGCTCTGGCCTCCGCCTCGACCTCCCGCATCAGGTCTTGGAGTCTCATGCTGGCCATTCTTCTTGGAGGGAAACCACACCCGATCAACCGGTAAGACGTTCTGGTTGAGCTGGTCAAGAATTCCGTCTGTGTGTCTATGTATGACACTCCCATCTCCTCTGGGCTTTTGTAGTCCAATCGTGGGAAAAGTCTTTGGGGTCCGCCCCCATGGTTGATTCGAGCAATCAGGGCGGACAAAGAGTTTGGCGCCTTTTGTCTTTAGCCCTCCCACGATGAGGGGGGGGTTGACTCACTCCTGGGCTTCACGTGGCGGCTTCTTGTGGCGGGAACGCCATCTTGGGCGCCATCTTGACCCAATGGTGTAAAGGCGGGAAAGTTCTTTTAGGGACGAACAAAGTCCAATTGCAGACAATAAAGTCCAGTTTAAGCACAATATACCCGTTGGGTAACGGGCCTGCTCGTATCCTGTTCGTGACGCCATTTTCTGACGCACACCAGGGGCCAGGGTTACTCCCGGTTTAGACAGGCGATTCTTCTCCTTCCTTGTCACGGGTGGACCGCGCCTGCCGGTAGTGGGGCCCGGTGTAGTGCAGATCAAAAGTGAGGACGTCTTACGGGAACAGATTAAAGGGGTTTTAATTTGTTTTCTTCGTGACGCCACCTATGAGTAGATTCGGTAAGGGCTACCGACGCTGCGGAACCTCCCGGGGTGATGGACAGCAGCAAGATGTTACGCTCCCCACAGGCTGAGCGGTGATCCCCGGGGGCTGGAGCTGCTCAAGATGTTGTGCGGCAGCTGCGGTTACCTTTAGTTAACGACGGACAGTTCATAAGGAGACACGGACACAGATAGTCTCTGCAACGGTTCTTTACTGTAACCAGCAGGCAGTACATGGCTTACAGTGGTTGAGTAGAAGACCGGGTGGACTCAGCAGTGATAGTGCTCCTCAGAGATCCGCAGTGTACCTCCTTTCTACCTCCTTAGCTTCTCTTGCCAGCGTCGCCCAGGAATACCAGGTCGGGTACGGGGAGGCTGCTTCAATGCCCTATCCATGATGTACGTTCTGGATTCTTTGGGGAGCCTTGGGTCCCTCAGTGGGTACACCGCTGGTTAGACGACTGGAAAACTGGCTGGTGGTGGGGTGCTCCTGTAAAGCTGCTCCTCCACGGGGCTGGTTCGCGTGACAGAGGTGAACTGCTGCCAGCTTCGGTACCAGTGAACCGGCTGTGAGTTGTGGGCACGGGAGTCTTTTGGGAACCCGTGTAGAAATGCCCAATCCCGGTAGTTAAGGCCTCAGGTGCTGACACCCGACCGGTGACGGCCCAGGGGCCCGCACGAGGTGCGGAGCCCCCGCTCCTCTCCAAGTTCTGTGTTCTAGGCTCTAGATCCTTGGCTTGCCTTTGTTCCAACTCTCTAGATTATTGTGTGTTCTACTTCACTACCCTAACACTCCACCCACCAGGACCTAGGATTGGTCCCCTGTTCTAGGTGTTGTATGTTGGGTTGGATCTCAGAGTTAACTATTTCATTGCTGAGTCAGAGGATATTGCGGCTGCATTTGTGGCTGCAATACCCTCCTGTGACGCACTCGTTGCGGGGCGCCACACAAGATTTAATGCTCTTCTGAAATACTCTGTGCAGCTGCATGATGGGACCCTGCTTTATCCATTACAAAATTCTAAATCTGTGCTCAGCAAGACTAATGGTGGGTTTACACACACCAATTTATCTGTTCAATCTCTGAACCAATCTCTGGTTGCAGTGAAATCATGGATACATTGCTCCATTTTGTGGCTGTGTACAACATGGAGCAATGTATCCATGATTTCACTGCAACCAGAGATTGGTTCAGAGATTGAACAGATATATTGGTGTGTGTAAACCCACCATCAATGCTCCTCTCCTGAACTACTCTGCACTGCTTGATGGACCCTGCTTTATCCAGAACATTTGTCACCAGTGAGATTAATGATCCCCTCCTGAAATACTCTGCACTGCTTGATGAGGCCCTTCGGTATTCATTATGAAATTCTAAACCTGTAACCTACTGGAAGATAGTTTCTATCCTCCAGGTTCTACACACCCCTCTTCTGAAATACTCTGTGCTGCTGGGGATTTTGGTGCGTTGACGCCATAACTCTTTGCTCGTTATACCTCCCAATTATCACATAAAGACACAGATTGTTCCCTAAAATACTCTGCGCTGCTGAGAAATCCTGCTCCATCCATTAGGCAACTCTTGTAGTGTGAAATCTCAATTGTCTACATTGCTAACATTAGTGGACACGTCACCGCCCTACATAACCTCAACACCCCCTACTTCCCTTAAATACTCCGTGCTGCTGGGAGATCCTTCTCCTTCCATTATGTACCGTACCTCTCATTCTGAGACCTCGCACTTGTCTCTCTTTGGGTCTAACACCTTGGAGGGGGTGTGGTTTACCAATTTCCCTCCCCCTGGACGACAATGGTTTGGTCAAGTGGGCGGGGCCATCCACAATGGCGGGAGCCCAAGGGTGTAAAAGATGGTTTGTTTTTTTTTGGGGGGGGGGGGGGGGTTGTTTGCTATTAGTCAAAAGTTTTCTTTTCTTTAATCCCAGAAATCTGAACAGAAGATAATTCATCCTGTAAATAGTCTTTTTTTGCCCACGTCCCTCGTTGTCAGTGATAAAGATTATATGACGGCCACACAGGGACATTCAATGAAGATTACAGCACAATTACCGCTCAGGCCGCTTCTATTTTCAAGTATTTTAATGTGGTAAATTGTGCGCTATAATTAAGTGAATTTGCATGTATAATACAATCTCCGCCAGGGATAAGACGTTACACTATACATAGGATGTATGCTGAAGAAGTTACAGTCCAGTATATCAGAGCTATGTATGGCTATACAGGGTGACTCAGCACTATGTGGCCGTATAATGCACTATATTGCGGCACATGGACTCCCTGGGACACTGTGAACAGTCTCCATGCACTAGGTATTGCCATGTCTATGAGGCAATTATAAAATAAAGCAAAGTTTTTTGTGGACAATGTAACCTGATTATTATAAAGAAGATTTAATTATTTTTTTTTCTTACCATAAGCAAAAACCTAATAGACAGTTGCTAACTACCTGCCTGCTCCTTCCAGCACCAGCTCCTGCCGGCGATCCAGCTGCAGTCCTGGATGACCCCTTTAATAGTTTGGCTCAGGCTGAGTTCACACATCCAGTAACATCGGATCCAGCACAATCCATTCTGCAAACACAAAACTTTTTTGTCCATTTTGAGAAATAGGATTTCTGCAGGATCTGTTTTTTCTAAACATTGGAATCTATGGAGAACGGATCCAGTAACTGATCACTATGTATCTTCTGTTTGAAACTGATCCAGTAAGAAAAAACAGATCCTATACAAATGAGAGAAAAATGGAAGCTACATAGGAATCAGCTACCGGATCTGTTCGCCATAGACTCCAATGTTCTAAAAATACTTTGTTTATTGATGGCCACTTTTATGGATAGGTCAGTGGGGATGCGATAGTTGCCCTCACCGCACGTCTCTGACTCACCTCTGTCTCATTGCCTACTGGACCCTTGGTGATGTCAGTCACGTGACCAATCACATGACTGTGACATCACCTAGGGTCCTGAAAGCAGCGCAGCCAGCTAGGTACTGTCCCAGCACTCAGCCTGCATTCACTCATTCCCCTCTCAGCCTGCACTCACTCATCCTCCCTCAGCCTGCACTCACTCATCCCCCCTCAGCCTGCACTCACTCACCCCTCTTTCAGCCTGCACTCACTCATCCCCCTCAGCCTGCACTCACTCATCCCCCCTCAGCCTGCACTCACTCATTCCCCCTCAGCCTGCACTCACTCATCCTCCCTCAGCCTGCACTCACTCATCCCCCCTCAGTCTGCACTCACTCATTCCCCCCTCAGCCTGCACTCACTCATCCTCCCTCAGCCTGCACTCACTCATCCCCCTCAGCCTGCACTCACTCACCCCTCTTTCAGCCTGCACTCACTCATCCCCCCTCAGCCTGCACTCACTCATCCCCCTCAGCCTGCACTCACTCATCCCCCCCTCAGCCTGCACTCGCTCATCCCCCCTCAGCCTGCACTCGCTCATCCCCCTCAGCCCATGCTCACCATTCGGCCCGCATTATAAAACATAGCATAACCTTATAGGAGAACTCCTACATGATGAAGCAGAGCCATACACTGCAGTTCTAGCATCTATAGATCACTTATAAATCAATAATATCATATCTGCTCCTCAGCGCTCACGCCCCTTCCCCTCAGGGGACAATAGATCACAGAGCAGATTCATGCTGAAGCAGAGAGCAGGAGGTGTGTGGTGGGGGCATGACCACAGGGGGCTCCATGATCATCCTACATTCCTGCCCCCTCATACTTCTAGAATAGATAGTGTAATGAGGGGATATGGCTGCCTGCTCCATGCTGACAACAGGAGTGATAGCAGGGGGTGTGTCCACTGGCCCCTTGTTCAATACACTATATGCCAGCCTCCACTCTATATGGCCGCTGTATGAATCGCTGTACTCTCCTGAGCGGACAGTGACAGCTGCACAAACATACACACTGTCAGTGTAGGAGAGTACAGCAATACATACAGCGACCATATAGAGTGGGGGATGGCATATAGTGAGAGCAGGGGGCTGGCGGCCACACCCCAGATCATTACACTATCTAGAAGTATGAGGGGGCTGGAATGTAGGATGTGTAACGGTACCCTTAGTATATGCAGCTGAACTATATCCATCCAGTCTGCAGGGTGTAACCCATAATTATGTCTATTTGAAGCCGAGAACAATTGTTCATTATTCAGATGTTTTGAAAGAAATTTCTGCACTAAACCTTTCAGATATGTTCTGTACAGCTGGGACTGATGACAGAATGTTCTGTACAGCCGGCCGGGTCTGATGACGGAATGTTCTGTACAGCTGGGTCTGATGACGGAATGTTCTGTACGGCCGGGTCTGATGACGGAATGTTCTGTACGGCCGGGTCTGATGATAGAATGCTCTGTACAGCCGGGTCTGATGACAGAATGTTCTGTACAGCCGGGACTGATGACGGAATGTTCTGTACAGCCGGATCTGATGACAGAATGTTCTGTACAATCGGGTCTGATGACGGAATGTTCTGTACGGCCAGGTCTGATGACAGAATGTTCTGTACAGCCGGGTCTGATGACAGAATGTTCTGTACAGCCGGGACTGATGACGGAATGTTCTGTACAGCCGGATCTGATGACAGAATGTTCTGTACAGCCGGGTCTGATGGCAGAATGCTCTGTACAGCCGGATCTGATGACGTAATGTTCTGTACAGCCGGGTCTGATGACGGAATGTTCTGTACAGCCGGGTCTGATGACGGAATGTTCTGTACAGCTGGGTCTGATGACGGAATGTTCTGTACGGCCGGGTCTGATGATAGAATGCTCTGTACAGCCGGGTCTGATGACAGAATGTTCTGTACAGCCGGGACTGATGACGGAATGTTCTGTACAGCCGGATCTGATGACAGAATGTTCTGTACAATCGGGTCTGATGACGGAATGTTCTGTACGGCCAGGTCTGATGACAGAATGTTCTGTACAGCCGGGTCTGATGACAGAATGTTCTGTACAGCCGGGACTGTTGACGGAATGTTCTGTACAGCCGGATCTGATGACAGAATGTTCTGTACAGCCGGGTCTGATGGCAGAATGCTCTGTACAGCCGGATCTGATGACGTAATGTTCTGTACAGCCGGGTCTGATGACAGAATGTTCTGTACAATCGGGTCTGATGACGGAATGTTCTGTACGGCCAGGTCTGATGACAGAATGTTCTGTACAGCCGGGTCTGATGGCAGAATGCTCTGTACAGCCGGATCTGATGACAGAATGTTCTGTACAGCCGGGTCTGATGACGGAATGTTCTGTACGGCCGGGTCTGATGACAGAATGTTCTGTACAGCCGGGTCTGATGACAGAATGTTCTGTACAGCCGGATCTGATGACAGAATGTTCTGTACAGCCGGGACTGATGACGGAATGTTCTGTACAGCCGGATCTGATGACAGAATGTTCTGTACAGCCGGGTCTGATGGCAGAATGCTCTGTACAGCTGGATCTGATGACGTAATGTTCTGTACAGCCGGGTCTGATGACAGAATGTTCTGTACGGTCGGGTCTGATGACAGAATGCTCTGTACAGCCATGTCTGATGACAGAATGTTCTGTACAGCCGTGTCTGATGACAGAATGTTCTGTACAGCCGGGTCTGATGACAGAATGTTCTGTACAGCCGGGTCTGATGGCAGAATGCTCTGTACAGCCAGATCTGATGACGTAATGTTCTGTACAGCCGGGTCTGATGACAGAATGTTCTGTACGGTCGGGTCTGATGACGGAATGTTCTGTACGGCCGGGTCTGATGACAGAATGTTCTGTACAGCCGGGTCTGATGGCAGAATGTTCTGTACAGCCGGGTCTCATGACGGAATGTTCTGTACGGCCGGGTCTGATGACAGAATGTTCTGTACAGCCGGGTCTGATGACAGAATGTTCTGTACAGCCGGATCTGATGACAGAATGTTCTGTACAGCCGGGACTGATGACGGAATGTTCTGTACGGCCGGGTCTGATGACAGAATGTTCTGTACAGCCGGGTCTGATGGCAGAATGCTTTGTACAGCCGGATCTGATGACAGAATGTTCTGTACAGCCGTGTCTGATGACGGAATGTTCTGTACGGCCGGGTCTGATGACAGAATGTTCTGTACAGCCGGGTCTGATGACAGAATGTTCTGTACAGCCGGATCTGATGACAGAATGTTCTGTACAGCCGGGACTGATGACGGAATGTTCTGTACAGCCGGATCTGATGACAGAATGTTCTGTACAGCCGGGTCTGATGGCAGAATGCCCTGTACAGCCGGATCTGATGACGTAATGTTCTGTACAGCCGGGTCTGATGACAGAATCTTCTGTACGGTCGGGTCTGATGACAGAATGTTCTGTACAGCCGGGTCTGATGGCAGAATGCTCTGTACAGCCGGATCTGATGACAGAATGTTCTGTACAGCCATGTCTGATGACAGAATGCTCTGTACAGCCATGTCTGATGACAGAATGTTCTGTACAGCCGGGTCTGATGACAGAATGTTCTGTACTGCGGGTCTGATGACAGAATGTTCTGTACAGCCGGGTCTGATGACAGAATGCTCTGTACAGCCATGTCTGATGACAGAATGTTCTGTACAGTCGGGTCTGATGACAGAATGTTCTGTACAGCCATGTCTGATGACAGAATGTTCTGTACAGCCGGGTCTGATGACAGAATGTTCTGTACAGCCGGGTCTGATGACAGAATGTTCTGTACAGCCGGGTCTGATGACAGAATGTTCTGTACAGCTGGGTCTGATGACAGAATGTTCTGTACAGCCGGGTCTGATGACAGAATGTTCTGTACAGCTGGGTCTGATGACAGAATGTTCTGTACAGCTGGGTCTGATGACAGAATGTTCTGTACAGCCGGGTCTGATGACAGAATGTTCTGTACAGCCGGGTCTGATGACAGAATGTTCTGTACAGCCGGATCTGATGACAGAATGTTCTGTAGAGCCGGGTCTGATGACGGAATGTTCTGTACAGCCGGGTCTGATGACGTAATGTTCTGTGCAGCCGGGTCTGATGACGGAATGTTCTGTACAGCCGGGTCTGATGACAGAATGTTCTGTACAGCCGGGTCTGATGACAGAATGTTTTGTACAGCCGGGTCTGATGACAGAATGTTCTGTACAGCCGGATCTGATGACAGAATGTTCTGTAGAGCCGGGTCTGATGACGTAATGTTCTGTACAGCCGGGTCTGATGACGTAATGTTCTGTACAGCCGGGTCTGATGACAGAATGTTCTGTACAGCCGGGTCTGATGACAGAATGTTCTGTACAGCCGGGTCTGATGACAGAATGTTCTGTACAGCCGGGTCTGATGACGGAGGGTGACGTCAAGGTTTATTCTATGTTGTTTCTTATGCACTGGACACGACAATGTATCCGTTCTACCTGGAGAGTTCTTTGAATTAATAAAATTCCCCTTCACAGCAATAAACACTTGGTTTCCTCCAATATTTGGCCCGGACACTTTCTCTTTCTTCTGAATATATGCAAAGTGTCGGTATCAGACTCCACTAATTACAAATAAGACAGAAAATTAGAGAGATTCTGATACTAAGTAGCATTCAAAATTTGGATAAGAAAACTAAGTAGACAGGAGAAATTATAGGCTGAGACGTTCTCACCGCATCGATACAGCTGGATCCAAACCCAAAATAGAACTGATAATAATGAGCCCAATGTAATTCCAGGGTTGGAGATGTTTCCTGATCAGCAGGTGCGTCCCCCCGCCGGCTGCCACAAAGCGCAGGAACGCTAAACCGCACAGGTTTGTCTGATGTCGGTGCATTGGAAGAATTACAAAGAAAATGGAGATGGAAAGTTTAAAACTTTTCCATATAAATCATAAGACATGAAATCAGATATTTAGAGGAAACGTGTCACATGCAAAAAAAATGGCCGCATCACTGCAAGCCTGGCTACCAGGAGGAAAAGTAACTTATATACACACAGGAGCCGCCAGCTCTCAGTCATGGAGGCGAGCTGTCAATCAAAGTGCTGCCAACAGTGTACAATATAGTGAATGATGACCGTAACCGCTCCACCCACGCCCCTGTGACTGAAAGCATGCGGCTACCAGGAGGACACAAGTTCATTTTCCTCCAGTAACTGTGGTTTGAGTAAGGTGGTCAAGCAGCATTTTAATTATATTTAACTGTAGATTGACCTTCTATCTGCATTGAAATGGCATTTTGTATTTCCTTTAATGTTCCATATGAGAAGATTTATCTAATATTTAGTGTCACCCCTCCCGAGAAAGGCATGTTTTAGACTTAAACAGTATGGCTACACAATGACGAAAATACTGCTCACTATAGAATATACCTACTATAATACTGCTCCTATGTACAAGAATATAACTAACTATAATACTGCTCCTATATACAAGAATATAACTATTATAATACTGCCCCTATGTACAAGAATATATCTACTATAATACTGCCCCTATGTACAAGAATATAACTACTATAATACTGCTCCTATGTACAAGAATATAACTACTATAATACTGCTCCTATGTACAAGAATATAACTACTATAATACTGCTCCTATGTACAAGAATATAACTACTATAATACTGGCCCTATGTGCAGGAATATAACTACTATAATACTGCTCCTATGTACAAGAATATAACTACTATAATACTGCCCCTATGTACAAGAATATAACTACTATAATACTGCCCCTATGTACAAGAATATAACTACTATAATACTGCTCCTATGTACAAGAATATAACTACTATAATACTGCTCCTATGTACAAGAATATAACTACTATAATAATGCCCCTATGTACAAGAATATAACTACTATAATACTGCCCCTATGTACAAGAATATAACTACTATAATACTGCTCCTGTGTACAATCATATATCTACTATAATACTGCCCCTATGTACAAGAATATAACTACTATAATACTGCCCCTATGTACAAGAATATAACTACTATAATAATGCCCCCTATGTATATGGCTATAACTACTCTCATACTGCTCTGGATGTACAGGAATATAACTACTATAATACTGCCACTATATACAAGAATATAACTACTATAATACTGCCCCCTTTATACAATAATATAACTACTATAATACTGCCCCCCTATGTACAAGAATATAACTACTATAATACTGCTCCTGTGTACAATCATATAACTACTATAATACTGCCCGTATGTACAAGAATATAACTACTATAATACTGCCACTATGTACAAGAATATAACTACTATAATACTGCCCCTATGTACAAGAATATAACTACTATAATACTGCCACTATGTACAAGAATATAACTACTATAATACTGCTCCTATGTACAAGAATATAACTACTATAATACTGCCCCTATGTACAAGAATATAACTACTATAATACTGCCCCTATGTACAAGAATATAACTACTATAATACTGCCCCTATGTACAAGAATATAACTACTATAATACTGCCCCTATGTACAAGAATATAACTACTATAATACTGCCCCTATATACAAGAATATAACTACTGTAATACTGGTCCTATGTATAAGAATATAACTACTATAATACTGCTCCTATGTACAAGAATATAACTACTATAATACTGCCCCTATGTACAAGAATATATCTACTATAATACTGCCCCTATGTACAAGAATATAACTACTATAATACTGCCCCTATGTACAAGAATATAACTACTATAATACTGCTCCTATGTACAAGAATATAACTACTATAATACTGCCCCTATGTACAAGAATATAACTACTATAATACTGCCCCTATGTACAAGAATATAACTACTATAATACTGCCCCTATGTACAAGAATATAACTACTATAATACTGCTCCTATGTACAAGAATATAACTACTATAATACTGCTCCTATGTACAAGAATATAACTACTATAATAATGCCCCTATGTACAAGAATATAACTACTATAATACTGCCCCTATGTACAAGAATATAACTACTATAATACTGCTCCTGTGTACAATCATATAACTACTATAATACTGCTCCTATGTACAAGAATATAACTACTATAATACTGCCTCTATATACAAGAATATAACTACTATAATACCGCCCCTATGTACAAGAATATAACTACTATAATACTGCTACTATAATGATTTTAACATTACTCCATACAACAAAATATAACAGTGTCTTGTACAGACATCATTATGAATTTAAAATCATCAGAGACACAATATTTTTGGATTTCTTTATGGATTTCAGATCGTTCACTGTTCTCCTGTGGACATGTTTCCATTTGTGATCTTTTATAATACACCTGTGAACACTTATTATTATCTATGTATATTGCACCTTTCATTTGTACACTATATGGCTGTATGACTCTCTTTTATGGCGGTGTTTTTAGTGAGGCAGTGACTGCATTAGAATATGTCATGTGATTTTTTTTCATGGCGGTACATATGAGGCGCTGGTCATCCTTGGATTCATATTTATTAAATGTTCACATTATTCCTGTGTCCCGTTAGATAAATGCAGGATGGAGACGTCCCAGAGGAGGAATAATGGGAATAACAGGTAGAGCGCGATTCCTTTGTCTGATTTGGTGTCCATTATTCTGACTCCTGACCCCGAGCTTGTTCACTGCTCTCCTGAGAGGGGAGCGCTCCCCGCACCGCCGCTGCTTCCCATCAGTTTGGAGTAAATCCCATTATTGAGTCGTTCCAGCAGTGCCAATGAGATGCATGATGTTGGTGAAAGGAGCGCGCTTTGATCTCGGCGTAGTGCCGCGGTATTCGTCTCCGGAGGACCAGCAATGGGATCTGATGCAGTGTATATCTTTTATTCCTGAGGGGTTGGGATAAGAGGCGAATTTCACGCATGATCAGAAGCTAAAAAGTGTGTGTAGACTCCCAGGCGTAACCCACCGGCGGCGACATCCGAGCGGCTGCCCATTAACGTGCCGCAGGACCCGCCAGCTGAAGAGAGAGATGTTATCAGGAATAATAAGGTTGTTCAGGGGGAGATGGAGTAAACGTTCTCATGTCAGATCTGTGCTCCGGACACCGGAGTGACATGTCAGCCGGGCGGTCCTGGTTCATCGCTGCTTTGTGATCTTATCGGACATGATCTATAGAACATGGCGTTGTCTGGTGGCTGAATGATGGCTGGGGTGAGCGCAGCGCCCTGTCTCCTGAGGTTAATCATGGAATCGGGGTCGGGTTGAGATAGTGATGAGAGGATGGCAGCGAACCAGAGACTCATATAGAACAGATCCATAATCCTTGACGCTGCACAGATATCTCCCCAATGTACCGTCCTGACCATAAGACTCAACTGTCACCTGAGTCGTGCACAATGACTTTGCTCAAATGCTGTGCCGCTTATGTATCTCCTAGATTTCTATATATCTATTTGTACATCTGTCCATTTGCAGAGGGTGATGTCATGCATGGACTAGGGGATGTCCAATGCATGGCGCTACACTAAGATGGAAAGGGAGAAGATCCTGACGTTAGGGAGCAGGGGATGAGACACCTTCAAATCCTGTTCCTGGTCCTTGAGCTGCCCTAGCATCCCTAAGCAGGTCCCCCCACTCCCACTTCCCTAATCCCTTACTGTCCCTCCACTCACCCTGTCTAATGCAAAGGCTGGTGAGTGCACTACTTGTCACCACTACAGTAATATCACACATGGGAATGAAGACGGACCAGGGAACATAGACAAAAGGATGCACAACCAACTTCATAGCTGCAGCCAAGGTCCAAGATTGCAAACTACACGACTCGAAAAACAGATCTCCAGGAGCCACTAGAGACTTAATCCCTCAAGATGGCCCATATAGAAAGAATGTATTACCGGCGTCCACCAGTTTTTCCCCCCACTATGGAGCTAAGGACTACAAAATGATCAGAGTCTTCTGAACTGAGTGTTCTTCACTGCTGAGTATTTGGTACAGTGTAGCAAGAAGTGGATCTCATCTTCCAGGGCCTCCAGATCAATGTGGGCACAGTTCGTCCTTCCTCGTCTTGTAAATTTGTCTGTGCCGGCCAAATTTAATGACCAGACTGTGGCCCCTGAGTCTCTACTGGTCTCTGGGGTCCGGGAGTTTCTCCAGATATGAGACCAGTCTGTAGACTCTCTGTAAACCCTGGTGCAGGGTCAGTTTCTGCCGGTGATGATCTTGTTCTTCCATTCACTTACATACCTCTCATGCCCTCATCTACCATCTTCCTGATTGTGAAAGGAGAGCATGCAAAATTAACCAAAAAGAAAGGCAGATATAGGGAGAGTATGTTCAGACAATACAATAAGAGCAATGGAGGAGGTGTGAGGTCACCTCACTGGGTTATGCTACTATGAGCACAAATCCAATATCCAATATGCAGCCACTGTCCTCGGCCCATAGCTCGGTCAGGTCAGGAGAAATATGTGAAATAGACACCACAATATGGCATCCCTCAAATCCTGGAGAGATAATAGGTGCAATAAAAGATTCAGATTGTAGACGAAATCCAATAAAAGTTCTTTACTGTAGCATCTGCAAAACACAGTGTATTCTGCAGCTCCGGAGAGGCTGCTTTA
The DNA here is from genome assembly GCA_033576535.1 of Allobates femoralis. NCBI lineage: Eukaryota > Metazoa > Chordata > Amphibia > Anura > Aromobatidae > Allobates > Allobates femoralis. Next base: position 148,597,477 of record JARQOC010000007.1, read on the forward strand.
TCAGGTGGCAGAGACTTTTTTGAAGGGTGCCTTGTTTGGGTGAGCTATTCTGTGAGGGCTTGAATTGGGTGAGCTGTTCCATGGGATCTTGGGTTGGGTGATCTGTTCCATGGGATCTTGGGTTGGGTAATCTGTTCCATGGGATCTTGGGTTGGGTGAGCTGTTCTGTGGGATCTTGGGTTGGGTGAGCTTTTCCTTGGGGGCTTGGTTTTGGTGAGCTGTCCCATGGGATCTTAGTTTGGGTGAGCTGTTCTGTGGGATCTTGGGTTGGGTGAGCCGTTCCATGGGATCTTGGGTTGGGTGAGCTTTTCCTTGGGGGCTTGGTTTAGGTAAGCTGTTGCTTGGGGGCTTGGTTTAGTTAAGCTGTGCTATGGGGGCCTGGTTTGGGTGAGCTGCTCTTTGGAGGCTTGGTTTGGGTGAGCTGCTCTTTGGGGGCTTGGTTTGGGTGAGGTGCTCTTTGGGGGCTTGGTTTGGGTGAGCTGCTCTTTGGGGGCTTGGTTTGGGTGAGGTGCTCTTTGGGGGCTTGGTTTGGGTGAGCTGTTTTGAAGGAAGCTAGTTTACCTGCACCACCTACATGTAGCAGGGATCTATGGCGATAGGAGCTTGGATTGCTGATTTTAATGACAGTGCCCTCTTCTGGACAGGATAGATGTAGAATCTGCCCAGCTTAGCCCAAGTTCATGCAGCTCCAGTGGACATGGAGAAGAATCTTGTAGAATTTGATGTGACATATTGTTTGTGTGAGGACCTCAGATGTCACTGCCATACAGGAAGATTGGGATGATGGAATGAATCGTTATTAGCTAGACCATCACTGGTGGCTTCAGATGGTAGTGTTTCCTTCAGATGGTGTAGAAGGTTCTCCAGGTCTTCCAGGATCTTTGTGGCTTGGTTGAAGCTCCCCGACTGATGGATCTCCAGGTCCTGGTGGGGGATTTGTCCGTTCCTGTAAGTGGTCTTGTCTTGCTCCACTGGACACCATGATGTTGGTTTTCTTTGGATAGATGAGTAGTTCCTATGTGGAGCAGGATTTCTCCAGGATTTGCAGGTTGTCTTGGAGTCATTGAGATCCTACCCAATTAGAACGATACTTTTGTACTCCTCCCACCAAATAAATATTTTTAGTGTGGCAACTTGTAAAACATCTATATTGGCCCTGCAGTGTTACATATTATAATTCATGGCTCGGGGTCGGCAGCCGGGGCGTCATTGCTTCTTGAAGGACCAGTGGTAGACTTTGTTTCATAGACGTCCTACATGCAATGTCTGCCGTCCACCCGTGCTGGTTTTGGGGGCCCCAACTTTCCTCCTCCCTCAATTTTATCAGCTTCTATCATGGCTGTAAAAACTCAAATGATTTTTCTCAGTATTATAAGCTCCTTGTATTGTTTTCTTCAAAAATAAGAAATCGTTACTGTGAAGATCTCCGCGAATGCAGCGGCAGCCAAAAGTCAAGAGCTTCTTTGTAACCGATGTAAACTGCCGCAGCCGAGATGGCGGAGCGTCGCGTTCACTTTCCAATCTTTAACCCAGTTAACTGTAATGTTCTGCAGAGAGACCACGCGCTCCGCCATTGACCCGGCTCTGCCTTCCCCTGATACAAAATTACTTCTCTTGTCTCTGCCTTGAAAATTTCATCTATAAATCTATTTTCCACTATTGTTTCATACGAGTCAGATAGTTATTGGTCCTGGGGCAGGAGCATTAGCAGAGATCAGCAGGCCGCGCGCCCAGAAAATTGGTGCGTCATGACGAGATCAGAGTAAATTCTCTATTGAAAATCTCAGCTCAGACAATAGCTGAGATGTCGATAACACATTGATGTGGCCATTACTGTCATTAATCACCAGAAAGACGTCTTATTTACTAAGAAACTGTGAGAGATGAGCATCCAATGTATACAAAGCAAAGGGGAACATACACAAAACATACATCTAACCTAGAATGTCTATAATATACTAATCAGGCAGTATTATAGTAGTTATATTCTTGTACATAGGAGCAGTATTATAGTAGTTATATTCTTGTACATAGGAGCAGTATTATAGTAGTTATGTTCTTGTACATAGGAGCAGTATTATAGTAGTTATATTCTTGTACATAGGGGCAGTATTATAGTAGTTATGTTCTTGTATATAGGGGCAGTATTATAGTAGTTATATTCTTGTACATAGGGGCAGTATTATAGTAGTTATGTTCTTGTATATAGGGGCAGTATTATAGTAGTTATATTCTTGTACATAGGGGCAGTATTATAGTAGTTATATTCTTGTACATAGGGGCAGTATTATAGTAGTTATATTCTTATACATAGGGGCAGTATTATAGTAGTTATATTCTTGTACATAGGGGCAGTATTATAGTAGTTATCTTCTTGTACATAGGGGCAGTATTATAGTAGTTATATTCTTGTACATAGGAGCAGTATTATAGTAGTTATATTCTTGTACATAGGGCAGTATTATAGTAGTTATATTCTTGTACATAGGAGCAGTATTATAGTAGTTATATTCTTATATATAGGAGCAGTATTATAGTAGTTATATTCTTGTACATAGGGGCAGTATTATAGTAGTTATATTCTTGTACATAGGAGCAGTATTATAGTAGTTATATTCTTGTATATAGGAGCAGTATTATAGTAGTTATATTCTTGTATATAGGAGCAATATTACAGTAGTTATATTCTTCTACATAGGGGCAGTATTATAGTAGTTATATTCTTGTATATAGGGGACAGTATTATAGTAGTTATATTCTTGTACATAGGGACAGTATTATAGTAGTTATATTCTTGTACATAGGGACAGTATTATAGTAGTTATATTCTTGTACATAGGAGCAGTATTATAGTAGTTATATTCTTGTATATAGGGGACAGTATTATAGTAGTTATATTCTTGTACATAGGGACAGTATTATAGTAGTTATATTCTTGTACATAGGGACAGTATTATAGTAGTTATATTCTTGTACATAGGTGGCAGTATTATAGTAGTTATATTCTTGTATATAGGAGCAGTATTATAGTAGTTATATTCTTGTACATAGGGGCAATATTACAGTAGTTATATTCTTCTACATAGGGGCAGTATTATAGTAGTTATATTCTTGTACATAGAGGCAGTATTATAGTAGTTATATTCTTGTAGATATGGTGCAGTATTATAGTAGTTACATTCTTGTTCATAGGAGCCGTATTATAGTAGTTATATTCTTGTAAATAGAAGCAGTATTATAGTAGTTATATTCTTCTACATAGGAGCAGTATTATAGTAGTTATATTCTTGTACATAGAGGCAGTATTATAGTAGTTATATTCTTGTAGATATGGTGTAGTATTATAGTAGTTACATTCTTGTTCATAGGAGCCGTATTATAGTAGTTATATTCTTGTAAATAGAAGCAGTATTATAGTAGTTATATTCTTGTATATAGAGGGCAGTATTATAGTAGTTATATTCTTGTACATGGGGGCAGTATTATAGTAGTTATATTCTTCTACATAGGAGCAGTATTATACTAGTTATATTCTTGTACATAGGAGCAGTATTATAGTAGTTATATTCTTGTACATAGGAGCAGTATTATAGTAGTTATATTCTTGTACATAGGGGCAGTATTATAGTAGTTATATTCTTGTACATAGGAGCAGTATTATAGTAGTTATATTCTTGTATATAGTAGGCAGTATTATAGTAGTTATATTCTTGTATATAGAGGGCAGTATTATAGTAGTTATATTCTTGTACATAGGAGCAGTATTATAGTAGTTATATTCTTGTACATAGGAGCAGTATTATAGTAGTTATATTCTTGTACATAGGGGCAGTATTATAGTAGTTATATTCTTGTACATAGGGGCAGTATTATAGTAGTTATATTCTTGTATATAGTGGGCAGTATTATAGTACTTACATTCTTGTGTATACAGTAATGTGGTTTATTATGACTGTTCCTCATACATGTATCTTATCCCAAATATCATTTTGAAATCTCAATATTCATTACTTATGATTAGCCTTCATATTCCCGTTGTGATTTAGAAATAACACAGAACATGAGAATCGGCTTTATTAGCGGATGGTAGCAGTTATATTTTAGAAAACTCTCAGAAAATCATCAAAACTCAAACCAGCCAGTGTGATTAAACAACATTCTTGTAAAACGTCCCTGGAGGATCATTTCTATAAAGATATACAATGTGGAGATTGTTGTAGCAGAAATGCTGCGAGCACCAATATATCCGACTTAATTTTCATCTGACAGTAACAATCTCCATAACAGCAAATTCACCTGGAAATAAATGGATTCAATTTCTGCAAAGTTCAGTGGAACAAATCTAGAAATCCCTACAACAATAAGAGAAAATGTGTTAATTAAACACACAACAGCTCTGGAGATGATGAAAAAAAAAAAATATATACATCTAGATTAAAATACCAAACTGTGGGGTAATAAAGGTGATGAGAAATATATAGTAATAAAGGTAATTGCCACAGAGAGACGATATAATACAGCTAGAAGGAAAAGAATAGAAGGTAAAACCTCTGTGGGATGAAAGTCAGAGGTCTCCTATAAGTGATATGAAAGTAGTGATGTAAGAAGATAGTAAGAAAGAATACTTGAGGTTATAATGTTGTCAAACATATTTTAAATATAGGAGGATTTTCTCTGCCTAAAGAGCTGAATGGCGTTTTCTTCACTACAGCACATTGTACTGATGCTTTCAGATACATCTTTACTTACCAGTATATTTCTCTATATCAGTGTGTTAGATTTTTATATGCTGCACCTGTATTAAAAATGCAAAATAAAAGTCAACATTTTTTCCTCCTAAAATAATTACTAAAAATATATAAAAAAACAATTCTAAATCCTTTATAAACTTAAAGAAAAAACAAGCTGTAAATAGTGTTGACCCATTCGGTATTTCTGCGATTGTAATAACTTGTACAATAAGGTGAACACTTTTTTTTTTCATGGTGATTGGTAAATGGCGGAATAATAGTAATACATAAAAAAGTTAATACAATTTGCAGACAGTCTGCTGTAAGGGTTAATGCACAGATTTCAGCAGTGCCTCTCTTATCAAGGTCTGTGCTGTTGTTTTTTCCTGCAATGTTTGTTTTAGTTTCAGGAGATTATCATTGCTGGACTAAGTCAATTAGGGTTTAGCTAGTCTGGCGTACACCCCTGCTGCAGATCTTGGTCTATAAACATTGCACATACAGAGCCTGTTGTGGGCGGGGGCAGCTCACTGTCTATAGACATTGTACATACAGAGCCTGTTGTGGGCGGAGGCAGCTCACTGTCTATAGACATTGTACATACAGAGCCTGTTGTGGGCGGAGGCAGCTCACTGTCTATGGACATTGTACAAACAGAGCCTGGTGTGGGCGGGGGCAGCTCACTGTCTATGGACATTGTACATACAGAGCCTGGTGTGGGTGGGGCAGCTCACTGTCTATAGACATTGTATACACAAAGCCTTGTGTAGGCCGGGGCAGCTTACTGTCTATAGAAATTGTACATACAGAGTCTGGTGTGGTTGGGGTTAGCTAACTGTCTATAGACATTGTACATACAGAGCATGGTGTATGCACAGGCAGCTCACTGTCTATAGACATTGTACATACAGAGCCTGGTGTGTGCAGGGGTAGCTCACTGTCTATAGACATTGTACATACAGAGCCTGGTGTGGGTGGGGTTAGCTCACTGTCTATAGACATTGTACATACAGAGCCTGGTGTGGGTGTGGTTAGCTCACTGTCTGTAGACATTGTACATACAGAGCCTGGTGTGGGCAGCTCACTGTCTATAGATTTTGTACATACAGAGCCTGGTGTGGGTGTGGGCAGGTCACTGTCTAAAGACATTGTACATACAGAGTCTGGTGTGGGTGGTTGCAGCTCTCTGTGTATAGACATTGTACATACAGAGTCTGGTGTGGGTGGAGTTTGCTCATTGTCTATAGACATTGTATATACAGAGTCTGGTGTGGGCGGGGGCAGGTCTCTGTCTATAGACATTGTACATACAGAGCCTGCTGTGGGTGGGGGCAGCTCTCTGTCTATAGACATTGTACTTACAGAGCCTGGTGTGGGCGGGGGCAGCTCTCTGTCTATAGACATTGTACATACAGAGCCTGGTGTGGGCGGGGGCAGCTCTCTGTCTATAGACATTGTACATACAGAGCCTGGTGTGGGCAGGGGCAGCTCTCTGTCTATAGACATTGTACTTACAGAGCCTGGTGTGGGTGGGGGCAGCTCACTGTCTATAGACATTGTACATACAGAGCTTGGTGTGGGCAGGGGCGACTCTCTGTCTATAGACATTGTACATACAGAGTCTGGTGTGGGCAGCTCACTGTCTATAGACATTGTATATACAGAATAACAACCAGTCCTCAATTTAAATATGTCACTCCAAACAACCAATTAATAACTGAGAGAAACCGAAGATCTCACTCAAGGAATGAATTAATCAGTAAGATCAAATTATTATCAATAATTGATTCTTTATTGTCAAAAAAATATATAAATCAAACACAGAGCTACAAAACAGGAAACACCACATAGCACAACAGAAACCTTCAAACAATTCAGGCTCCGTAGACCTATTGCACCCCAGACCACCGTAAACAAAAGTACACCTCAAACAATACATCCATAGGTACCTTAAATAGCTTTGTTTTTGGAACTAGATATAGTGCCTTTCAATTTCCTAAGGCTACACTTTACAGCTCACTTAATGGCAAAGCTAATGGAGTATCTATAATTGTAAGGGTAACCGGGTCTCAAAGAGGAGGACGGATCAACATTATTTTACCTGTTTTGAAGGAGCGACGTGCCTGGGCTTCCCACCCCTACGCCGTTTCGCTATAGAGCTTCTTCCGGGGGCGTGGTGCAATAGGTCTACGGAGCCTGAATTGTTTGAAGGTTTCTGTTGTGCTATGTGGTGTTTCCTGTTTTGTAGCTCTGTGTTTGATTTATATATTTTTTTGACAATAAAGAATCAATTATTGATAATAATTTGATCTTACTGATTAATTCATTCCTTGAGTGAGATCTTCGGTTTCTCTCAGTTATTAATTGTATATACAGAGCCTGGTGTGGGCGGGGGCAGCTCACTGTCTATAGACATTGTACATACAGAGCCTGATGTGGGCGGGGGCAGCTCACTGTCTATAGACATTGTACATACAGAGCCTGGTGTGGGCGGGGGCAGCTCACTGTCTATAGACATTGTACATACAGAGCCTGGTGTGGGCGGGGGCAGCTCTCTCAGCTCTGCTACATTGCTAAATCTAAAAACTCTGATTGTGTCAGAACCGCTGCACCCAGTAAACTAAATGATACATCGTATGATTCGGGGTCTCTTTGACTATATCATGCTGCTCTCAGATGAGGTAGCAAAAACCCTTCAAATACATGTATGTTTGGCAGATTCCCTTTAGATTCCTTAAAGTATATTTGGTAAAGATGAACGAGTAGTGAAATAATCGGACTCGCTATACTCGTAACAAGTAGGTCCCAATACTTGGGTACTCGTTACAAGTAGCGAGTCCAATGTAAGTCAATGGGAAAAGCGAGTAATGCGAGCAATTGTCTCTGCTGGACCCTACAATGTGGCCTGGGGGCTAAGGAAAAGGCTAAAATGGGTGCATGATTGTTCAAAAGCCGGCGGTTAAAAAGCCGCCGGCTTTTAAACAATCACTCAGCCCCATCATCTGCTTCCTGCCACCTCCTATCCCGATCCTCCTCTTCCCCCGCCACCTCCCATCCCGATCCTAAGTTAGGACCGGGCGGGAAGCGCAGCACCAGTGAGCGGGGAACGAAGGACCCGGGAGGGGAAGTCGGCGGTGAAAAGACTTCACCGCCGGCTTTCCCGTTCGTTGCTGTGCTCCCCGCTCCCTGGTGCTTCGCTCCCCACCCAGTCCTAACTTGGGAGAACCTCTACCAGGGATGTAGCTGAGCTGGGCAGCCGTGGGAAAGTTCATGTAAGTTCATGCCGTCAAGCATGTGACTCACCGTGGGCCGGGTGCTCAGGTCTCAGGCGCTGGCTGTCAGTCACGGTTCCGGTGCCTGAGGTTGCGGGCCCGGTGGTCAGTAAAAGGGTGCAAGTAAAATAAGAAAAGGAATAAAGTTATTAGTTTGTGACGCCACCTGTAGGCTTCCGGTGATGGCATCGGTGCTGCTTGGAACTCCGGGGTGATGGGCGGCAGCAAGATGGTACCGCTCCCTACAGGATGAGCGGAGTCCCCGGAGTCGAGAGCTGCAGTAGAGTAATAGGGCAGCTGGGTTGTTGCTGTAAGGCAAGGCAATTAAACGATAGTCCCGGAATAAGGCTCAGACACGTTGCTCCTCTGAATGGGTATTTACTTAGATGTTCAATGGCAGACAGGTGAAACAGCTCTCAATGCCAAGTAACAGACCAGGTGGTCCCTGCAGTGGATAGTGTCCCTCTGAGGCTCCACAGGTGTCTTCTCTATCCTGACTGTGCCTCTCTTCGCTGCTTTAGCATACCTTGCCAGGGTACTGAGGACCCTCGATTGGGATTCCCGATTAGGCCCTACTCACAGGGTCCCTGGTCCTCAAGGAGGGGTACCCCTTGGTATAGCTGCGGTGATGGTTAGGTTGTGGATCGGGCTCCTATGAAGCCTTCGACCACCCCAGGTCTGTGGTGCAGGGTTGAATCGTCTGAACCACCTCGGAGCCGGTACTCCGGGTTATGGACTGGGCTCGGGTCTCCAATCACCCGTTCTATCTTGGCCCCTTTCTCCTTCTGGGTCACCAGTGCTCGGTTCCCTCCCTGTTAGCTGTCTTTGCTGTCACGACTTGACTTCCCTTGTTCTTGTCTCTCCACAGTTCTAACTCCTTACTGCTTTCCCCACTGCTATATACCCTAGCTCTCCTCCCACCAGGACCCAGTTACCCAGGAAACGGGTGCCCAATTGGTCCTCTGCCTCTAGGTGCTGCATGTGGTAGATGGAGCCTCAGGATTATCCTATTCACCACTGGGACAGAGAATACGACACCTTAGTCAGGGGTGTAGTACCCTTCTGTGACGCACTCTTAGTTGGGCGCCACACATGAACTCACATGAACCCTCTCAGGGCACCGCGGCTACTTCAAATGAACAGATAATCAGCATCAGCTGATACTTCAGCTGTACATTTGAAATAACCGGCGGGAAAGCCAGCAGTGAAAAGACTTCACCGCCGGCTTTCCCGTTCAGTGCTGCGCTCCCCGCTCCCTGATGTACACTCCCTGATCCCTGATGCGCCCTCCCTGCTCGATTCCAAGTTAGGACCCGGCGGAGAGCGAAGCACCAGGGAACGGGAAATGAGCCTCAGGGGGGCGGGGAGCGCAGCACTGAATGGGAAAGCCAGCGGTGAAAAGACTTTACCACCCGGGTCCTTTGCTCCCCTATCATTGGTGCTGCGCTCCCCGCCTAACTTAGGATTGGGATGGGAGGCGGCGGGGGAGCGGGGAGGGGGCATCAGGGAGCGGAGAGTCAGGCAGGGAGGCGGCGGGGTAGTGAGGATCAGCTCACTGATTGTTTAAAAGCTGGAGGGCTTTTACCGCTGGCTTTTAAACAATCATGTGGGGCATTTCAGCCTTTTCCTCAGCCCCCAGACCGCTGTGTAGAGTCCAGCAGAGGATTTACTCGCATTTCCCATTGACTTACATTGTACTCGTTACTCCTAGTGAATAATTACAACGAAACTCGCGGAGTAATGAGTAGCCCGAATACCGTACTATTCGGCGAGTACCAAATAGTAACGAGTATACTCGCTCATCCCTAATATTTGGCAAAATGGCAAATAATAAAAATCTACAGTTCGTTTTACAAAAAAAATAGATATCATAGCAAAACGTATGTATAATAAAATCACAGTCACAGCTATGAGGAAATGAAGAAATAAAAATGATCTGGTCATCTGAACAAGTCACAAGCCGTGTACAGTATATGCAAGAGGTGTGTACACATGTGTATTTTATGTATACCTGTGTGCAGGGATCCCTGAGGAAGGTGCCAGGAGGGCACCGAAACGCGTAGGAGGTAATAAAAGAGTTCCTTTTGAAGTTCCATCTTCAAGTGCATTTCTTTGGAGTGAGTGATTTTGGCCGTGATACACCATTTCTTCCCTGCAATCCGATGTGTCTCCACATTTGAGTGGACGGTGGAAGTCCTGCAGCAGCCATCTGGAAACTATCATTCATACGCCTTCAAACCAGTTGTGGGTGTCACAACTGTCACAGGTGAGTGGATCCTTGTCTCACCACCTCTACATTTAGTGCCATAGTGATAGGGCACTATTGCACCTCTTGTTCCCCCCCCCCTTCTTTTTGTATGATCTGACCTCAGGGAGATTGGGATCAGGAGGTCACAGCATTGATCCTCTTTAGTGCTCGCTCATCGCTTATTCTGAGTATGAGCATATTTAATTTGATCCAGTGCTGAAGGAGTTAAGGTTCCTTTCAATCCTTCAGTGAGTACCATGTAGTTATCTCAGTTGCAGCCATGCCCTTCTGCTATATAAACCCACTTCTTACTGCTCCTTATGCCGACTATAGCTCATTCTATGCTGACCTGTGAAGGTGTTGACTTTGGAGAAAGCTGTTATTACCTTTCCAGCAGATGCAGTGGATTTTCAATTCTGGAGAAGAATTGGAGTTCTTTTTGTTGTATCTGTTCCTCTTATTTGTCAACCTTCCTCATGTTGTCTTTATACTAGTAGTAAAACTAGTGTCTTTCTGGCCTGTGCATTAGACAGCACTAGTGTGGCTCCCTGCATCCACAGGTACCCACAGGCCTTCCTAGAACACAGATGAATGTCCACAGCAGGTACACAAGTACGACCAACACCTTCCACGAGAGTACAGTAGGGGGAGCCCGACTTGCTGTCCTTAGGCAAGATCCCCTATAAATGCTGATGCTGGGGAGGAGTTAGTCAGAGTGTGCAGATGCTAGGAGAGCTGGGAATACGTCCTGGTGCTCAGTGCCGTGTTAGGCCCGAACCGGTGACCCTGAACAGCCTTTGAGCAGTCCTGCCAGGCCCAAGAGTGGGGACGGAAGGCAAGGAGAGAAGCGAGAAAGGAAAGTGGGAACTGAGGAGCCAGAATAGGATCGCCCAAACAACGCACCGGACATCGGGGTCCGCGTCTGCAGGAGAGCTACACGCCCAGCAGAGAACCCCAGCAAACCGTGGAGACTTCAGTCACCCGGTCAACTGCTTAATCATTGTTTAGGGAGCCAGACACTGTGGGGACAGAAACAGTGGTAGTCATCAGAGGTGTTCTGTTGACAGCGCAGGTGGAGAGAGAGAGTAGTGGAGGCCAGCCAAGTTCTACACGGGGCAGGGGTTTCAACATGGGGAAAGAAGACACGGAGGCCTTACACCCACTTGCTATGGAGATTCAACTGTAAAAGGTAAAGAGACATTCAACAGCGTGTGTGTGCGTTCTTCACCCCCTGTCCCCGTTACTGCAGAGACTATCCCGTTAATCCACAACCTGACCAAACCCCTGCGCCATTCCTCACAATCATCACTGCCCAGAGGTTTACCTCTACCTGTAGGGAGCTGCTCCACCCTATCCGCAATACCACCACCCTCCGGAGGACTGTGGCAGCGCTGGTGTCTAGTCACCAGGTAGTACAGGTGGCGTCACGAGACAAAGAACTTAATCCCTTGTAAATACTAAAAACCCCTTTTTATTGGAGACTGTCCCCTCCCGGACCATGGATCCGGGCAGCCCACTGACGACATTCCCTGCTAGGAGAGTAAGAGGCCCAGACATCCGAATTCCCATACCCTGGGGTGCTACACTAGTCTAGAGTCAGCCAGGGCCTAGGCACGTGATCGTGCATCGTTGGAAGGACCCATCTAGAGATGTTAAGGAGCTCAGGGATCAACCACAGGTGAGTTCGGGTAGTGACCTCTCTCCCCTCTCTTTTATAGTCAGTAGTTTCCATTATATCTTCCCTAGTTTACCCCTCCAATTACGCCCCATGCTGAGCGGTCCTTGCTCCGGTGTGACCATTTTGTGCTGTGGGTTCTGGAGGGACCTTGAAGCATAATTCAAGTATTTTCAGGGAAGATTCAATTAATTATTTATTATTATTATTATTATGGTAATTTATTTTAAACTCCTCCGTGCCTCCCATATTTTGCACTTTGGGTTCCGGAAATACTGAAAAGCATAACTTTAAAGCCTAAACGCCGTTTACATTTTTATTCAATAATAATGTAGAGCAAGTGATTGTAATAAACTTTTAAATATAATGTATCAGAGAATTCTGGTCAGTTGCCATTCATAAACCTTCCACAAGGTGTCCCCACTACACTGTGTGTGAAGCAGACATATGTACATTCTTAGATCTGTCTTTGCAGTGAATACGGGGCATACAACCATATAAAGTAATGGGGGTGTGGCCTACACTGCTAACTGCAGCTGGTGAGGAAGCAATGTATCTGATTAACTCAATCTACAGCACAGTTGCTAAGCAATGTCAGGATCAGTATAAACTTCTCTTTCCTTGGCACAAGCTTCTCTGATCTGTCATTTGGTTCCTTTTCTGCATAGTCATGATCTCTGTTAACCCCTTCTGTGCTGTCACATTGCACTGCTCCCTATCAGCCTGCTCTCAGAAGCTGTGGAAATACACACACATTGCACTGCTCCCTATCAGCTTGCTCTCAGAAGCTGTGGAAATACACACACATTGCACTGCTCCCTATCAGCTGCTGGCCAGCCAAAAAATGCAGTTTTTAAAGAGCCTAGAATTATGTGAGAAAATACGTTATATGAAACAAAAAAGCATAATCTTAGCTGCTGTGTTACTCATCATTAACAACCAGTGCAGTATTGAGTTTTTGTTTTGTTTTTTGTTCAATGAAATGACATTTACACTTTGAAGGCCCCGTCACACACTACGATATTGTTAACGATATCGTTGCAACGTCACCGGTGTGATATTTACCAACGACCAACAATGAGGTCGTTCATCGCTGAGTCGTTGGTAAAGGTCCCGTTACACCTAACGATGTCCCAGCGATCCGACCAACGATCGGGTTGCTGGGACATCGTTAGCTGGTCGCTGGTAAGCTGTCAAACAGACAGACTCGCCAGCGATCAGTGACCAGCAAGAACGCTGGTGTCCAGGGTAAACATTGGGTAACAAAGCGCAGTGCTGCGCTTAGTTACCCGATGATTACCATGGTTACAAGCTGGGTGCTTGCTGTGCGGCGCTGGGAGCTGATTCATCGTTGGTCTTCTGCTGTCACACGCGCCGATGCTGGCCGACCTCATCGTTGGTCGTTGGTAAATGTCACATGCAACGATGTTGTTTCGACATCGCTGCAACGTCACTAAACCAGAGACGCTCGGCGGCCAGCATCGGCACATGTGACAGCGGGAGACCAACGATGAACGATCTCCCAGCGCCGCACAGCAAGCACTGGGAGATGGTAACCAGGGTAAAAATCGGGTAACTAAGCGCAACACTGTGCTTAGTTACCCGCTGTTTACCTTGGTTACCAGCGTTATCGCTGGTCCTGATCACTGGTGAGTCTGCCTGTGTGACAGCTTACCATCGATCAGCTAACGATGTCCCAGCGACCCCCATCGTTGGTCGGATTGCTGGGACATCGTTAGGTGTAACCCGGCCTTGAGTCTTTTTAGCTCAGATTCAATTAAGAGCAAATGATTTCAGCCAGTCGTTTTAAGCAGATCTGCCCGAAATTAATTTACTGAGATTTGCTTTACTTTAATTAATAATCCAGAGCTCTGACATAATAATAAAAATAATAATTCTATGAAGTAGGAACTCAATTTAAGAATTGGGTTTTTAAACCACACTGATGGGCGAAGTGATACATGTACAATTTTTCAGCATTTCTTCCTTTCTCCGGTTATTGGATGCAGAAATGTGTCCGTCTCCATCATTCCGGCTACACATGAACCCGACCTAAAGACGATTATCAGCCGCTGCTTTATTATTTTCTATTTCTTCCTTATTTGTTAGTGTTGGATTATTGTTTTTCTGCTTGTCCCAGATTTCTATTCCGCACGTCCCGGTGCTGAGATAAGGTGGAACTAATCTGCATCAGTTTATTCCCAGTGACAGACAGGCAGCACATTCCACAATATGGCCACTTATCCTTACACAATTAGGACTCCAGCTCTGCCCATTATCTGTAAGACCCCGGCGATGGCCGAGCTCCCCGCCGCGCGTTCACCTGAATAATTACACAAAATCATTAACCAAAGGAGAAACCCGAGGAAATCACATTCCGGGATGAGGCCGGCACTTTCCAGCACAATTTACATCCAATTCCCAGGTGCGGATTATTTTTATGGTTTTATTAGAAAGTTACAAACATTCTGATTTACCCTGAATGACTCCATTTAGCATAAAACACCATAAAGCCAATAGTAAGGGAATTGTACACCGTTTTTTTTTTACTAAATATATTCAGTTTTTTATGCAGATTAATTTCTGAATATAATAAGCAAAGTATTCTGCAGCCACTGAGCGATAAGATGTGAAAACACTGTATATGAGCAATGTGACGCCAGTCCTGCCATGTAAAGTATACTTATAAAATAAAAGTACTTAGTGCACAAATTTGCTACAAATTTGTAAGAGTTTGGCCCAAGCAAGGAATCGGTCCCATCAGAGAAATGTCACCTTGTTGTGGCTGCTGGGTATTATATTATCATTTCTTAATACAGCGCCATTTATTCCATGGCGCCTTATATGCGAAAAGGGGCATACATAGACAAGTATAATATTCATGGACAATACAAAACACACACAGGTACTGGAGGAGAGAGGACCCTGCTACTAGAATTGATCTGAGAAAAGTTGCCTTGGCATGGCTGGTGGGTATATGTTATAGAATTAGTCCCATTAGAGAAAAGTCGCTATGTTGTGGCTGGGGCTATATCTTATAGAATTGGTCTCATCAGAGAAAAGTTGCCTTGGCATGGCTGATGGGAATATCTTATACAATTAACCCCATCAGAGAAAATTCACCTTGTTGTGGCTGGGGGTATATGTTATAGAATTGATCCCATCAGAGAAAAGTTTTCTTGGCATGGCTGGTGAGTATATCTATTAGTATTGGTCCCATCATAGAACAGTCGCCTAGGCATGACTGGTGGGTATATCTTATATGTTTTCTATTTCTTATTAGTTCATCCATTCACATCCTGGCTGGGGTTATTTATGTTGTCCTTTTCCTGCCATTCACTGTGGATTCTGATTAGGAGTAGCAGCTCTTCCTAAAGGGATTGACCTGTTGATAGAAACCAGTTTGTATTTGCCCTGTGTTTTCTCATTTGCTCTAACCTGCTCCTATCTTCTTTTTATTGTTCGGTTTGTAAGAGGTTATCCTTGTTTGCACTTATCATTTCTCCTGTTTCCACTTGTGCACGCATATTATCTTTCATCACTTTGGTTCCCAGTTTATCTCTGCACGCTCTCCCCATTGTGGTTGTAGTGCTTTGCAGCCTCTGGTTCCTTATGAGGCACATGA
Organism: Allobates femoralis; assembly: GCA_033576535.1. Classification (NCBI taxonomy): domain Eukaryota; kingdom Metazoa; phylum Chordata; class Amphibia; order Anura; family Aromobatidae; genus Allobates; species Allobates femoralis. Next base: position 148,613,027 of record JARQOC010000007.1, read on the forward strand.
AACAACTTGACGGCCGTTCAGGGTGCCAGGTCCAGGTTGTGGTTTTCTAGCTGTGCAGCTAGGGATATTCCAGCTGGTGCAGGTACCATTAGTGGCTGTGCAGCTAGGGATACTTAGTCTGTGCAGGAACCAGTAGGGTAAATGTGGTAGTTGAGACATAGACTTTTCTCCCCATTTACTTATGCTTGAAGACATTTGTGCATAATAGAGATAATTTGCTTCCAGAAGAGACTGAGAACGACTTTCCCATAGAGAACACAGGAGCGCTCGGCTAACCCTAGTTATCCTATTTATGGGGGAGTCAGGAGTGCTAGTCATTGGCTGGACAATAATTTAGCCAATAGCCACCTAATGTGTATATGACACTCTGGAGCGTACAGATTCACAGCATTTAGCACAACACTGGAGACAATGGGGATGGAATAGAAGGAAGTCCCGGACAATAGGGATAGAGTAGTCCCTGACAGTCACCTGAGCCTGGACCCGGCACTCCCTCATATCCCTATATGGCTCCTTTCCCACATCTCCGTCACATGCCTACACCCTAACACACCCAGGTTAGTGCACAGGCCAGCATGGTCACTAGCCTCACCTCTGAGGACATGTGATTCTTTATAGGGGAGGGGAATGGTCACCAAAAGGCTACACCTGAGATTAGGCCTCAAAGAACAACCAGAATGGAAAGATTTCTTAACTCCTGCAGCACCAAACAAGTAATGTACATTTTAATACAACTTATGGACCTGATCTAAAATGACTTGCAACCTTCAGGTCTTAGACGTGTCGAAGATCTCTCTAGGGCAGACAGTACGGAGCTTTAGTAAGAACTGAATACATTACATTATTTGATAAATATTTTGGATTCTTTCTTATACAATGTAACCAAGTATCTGCAGTTCCTATTGCACATATAAAACTGGCATCAAGACAGCAACCAATTACTCCGAGACTGAAAGCTCAATCCCCGCGGTCCATAGCTGTAAAATTAAAACGTCAAAAACTGAGAGCCAGCGTCCCGAGGAGATGTGTAAGGAAATATCAAATCCAAATAAAACGCTGATAATTATGTCCTGGATGGAGCAGACAAGTGGCCATAATAAGACTGTTACCTCTATCAAGATACGCTAATGATATGATAAGATGGCCGCTGAGAGGTGGAACGCTCCATCACTGTCATCCTCAGTAGAAGAGCCCGCACCGTCTCTCTCTCTTCTTTAAGTACCTGTCGTGGTTAATATGAGGTCCCTGATGTTTCAACAATCCAATTTGTGCTCCCTTCTCTTCACGGATCCATTTATCTGACACAATTCCATATTCCGGATCCTTGACTCTTCAGATTGACACATTGTGTCTCATTAGAACATTGAGAGCCGACCACATTCTATTTATGACTTTGGGGAGAATTCGGATAAAGACCATCAGGTGTGAGTGACACGTCCCGGCGCGAGTCCTGAGATGAGATTGGGGTGTCAATTTGCCATATAAAGATTGAGGTGACGTGTGCTGAGGAGCGGCCGCGGATGATGATGACCCGCTCCGGCAGTTAATTCTGCTTTATGGCATTTCAGTTCCATATAACATTCTGGGATCAGCGACTCCTTTTAATTCTGTTCCCCGGTTTGATGTAGCGCCTGTTCGGATGAGATGGAGGGGGGCAGGCTATGAGGTCTCACTGCAGATCAATCAGTCTCACAATGGATTGGATGACCTGGACATTAATACATTGTGAAGGGACATACATCATATATTCTACAGGACTCCAGAAGGAAATATCATAGGAAAATGGTCAATATACACTTCACAGAGATGGATAGGTATGAGATAATGACGGATCGAGAAATATCACATAGATAAATTACTTTTATTATTTAGTTCACTTATATAGACCATTAATTCCGCAGCTCTTTACAGATGTTATCATATCTGTCCCCATTGGGGCTCACAATCTGCATCCCCTATCAGCATGTCTTGGGAGTGTGGGAGGAAGCCATAGTAAACCCACAAAACACAGGGAGAACATACAAACTCCTTGCAGATGTCATCCTTAGTGGGATTTGAACCCAGGACCCCAGAGCTGCAAGACTGCAGTGCTAATCACTGAGCCACCATACTGGATGGATAGCACAGTGGCCATGTTTATGGAAAGAATGTGAAGGCATCTTTCAATCAGCAAGGTTACAGAACTAACCACTGAGCCACCAAGGACAGTGGTGACCACTGAGCCACCACATCCAGCTCTTACCAATGAGCCACCACATACAGTGCTAATCATTGAGCCACCCTGTACAGTGCTAACCACTGAGCCACCCTGTACAGTGCTAACCAGTGAGCCACCCTGTACAGTGCTAACCACTGAGCCACCATGTACAGTGCTAACCACTAAGCCATTGTGTACAGTGCTAACCACTGAGCCACCCTGTACAGTGCTAACCACTGAGCCACCCTGTACAGTGCTAACCACTGAGCCACCATGTACAGTGCTAACCACTAAGCCATTGTGTACAGTGCTAACCACTGAGTCACCATGTACAGTGCTAACTACTGAGCCACAGTGCACAGTGCTAACCACTAAGCCATTGTGTACAGTGTTAACCACTGAGTCACCATGTACAGTGCTAACCACCAAGGCACTGTGTACAGTACTAACCACTGAGCCACTGTGTACAGTGCTAACCACTGAACCACTGTGTACAGTGCTAACCACTGAGCCACCATACAGTGCTAACCACTGAGCCACCATATACAGTGCTAACCACTGAGCCACCATATACAGTGCTAACCACTGAGCCACTGTGTACAGTGCTAACCACTGAGCCACTGTGTACAGTGCTAACCACTGAGCCACTGTATACAGTGCTAACCACTGAGCCACTGTGTACAGTGCTAACCACTGAGTCACCGTGTACAGTGCTAACTACTGAGCCACCATTTCCAGTGCTAACCACTGAGCCACTGTGTACAGTGCTAACCACTGAGCCACTATGTACCGTGCTAACCACTGAGCCACCATGTACAGTGCTAACCACTGAGCCACCATATACAGTGCTAACTACTGAGCCACAGTGCACAGTGCTAACCACTAAGCCATTGTGTACAGTGTTAACCACTGAGTCACCATGTACAGTGCTAACCACCAAGGCACTGTGTACAGTACTAACCACTGAGCCACTGTGTACAGTGCTAACCACTGAACCACTGTGTACAGTGCTAACCACTGAGCCACCATACAGTGCTAACCACTGAGCCACCATATACAGTGCTAACCACTGAGCCACCATATACAGTGCTAACCACTGAGCCACTGTGTACAGTGCTAACCACTGAGCCACTGTGTACAGTGCTAACCACTGAGCCACTGTATACAGTGCTAACCACTGAGCCACTGTGTACAGTGCTAAACATTGAGTCACCGTGTACAGTGCTAACTACTGAGCCACCATTTCCAGTGCTAACCACTGAGCCACCATGTACAGTGCTAACCACTGAGCCACTATGTACCGTGCTAACCACTGAGCCACCATGTACAGTGCTAACCACTGAGCCACCGTATACAGTGCTAACCACTGAGCCACCATGTACAGTGCTAACCACTGAGCCACCATATACAGTGCCAACCACTGAGCCACCGTGTACAGTGCTAACCACTGAGTCACCGTGTACAGTGCCAACCACTGAGTCACCGTGTACAGTGCCAACCACTGAGTCACCGTGTACAGTGCCAACCACTGAGCCACCATATACAGTGCTAACCACTGAGCCACCATATACAGTGCTAACCACTGAGCCACCTTATACAGTGCTAACCACTGAGCCACCGTACAGTGCTAACCACTGAGCCACCATATACAGTGCTAACCACTGAGCCACCGTACAGTGCTAACCACTGAGCCACCATATACAGTGCTAACCACTGAGCCACCATGTACAGTGCTAACCACTGAGCCAATGTGTACAGTGCTAACCATTGAGCCACCGTATGCAGTGCTAACCATTGAGCCACCATGTACAGTGTTAACCACTGAGTCACCGTGTACAGTGCTAACCACTGAGCCACCGTATACAGTGCTAACCACTGAGCCACCGTACAGTGCTAACCACTGAGCCACCATATACAGTGCTAACCACTGAGCCACCATGTACAGTGCTAACCACTGAGCCAATGTGTACAGTGCTAACCACTGAGCCACCGTATACAGTGCTAACCATTGAGCCACCGTATACAGTGCTAACCATTGAGCCACCATATACAGTGCTAACCACTGAGCCAATGTGTACAGTGCCATTCACTGAGCCACCGTGTATAGTGCTAATCACTGAACCCCTATGTATTGTGCTAACCAAATTCAGATGCTCACTGAATGGTAAAAAATAGATCATTCTCATAGTCTGCCATTGTTCTCTGCCGGGCTGGTACTGTCCACACAAGACGACGTGCTGCCGAAAATGATCTTATCACCTGATAATTGAGTGTTTTGTTCTGTGATTAGCATCACTTTAAAGGGGTTTATGTGACTGCAGACTTGTGGACCCTCACATGGCATGTACCGGTTTCAGAGCTGGCAATGGCGGTCACCAGGGGAGTAACTACAATAGGTGCAGGAGTTGCAATCACACCCAGGCCCTGTAGTCTAAGGGGCCCCAAAAGTCCCTTTGTCCTATAGGAAAAGACTTCTGCTATTAAAGATTTGCAATAATTGGGGCCCTGTTGGAGCTTTTGCATTGGGGCCTCTGAGCTTCACGTTTCTCCACTGGCGGTCACATGACTGTGTGAGTATATGATATGCAGACTCCCGGCCAGAATTCGACTAGAACAGCGTGGCCTTGCTCAATGCAAGTTTATTATAGGATGCCGTGCCCCTCTAGTAGGATTCTGTCTGGGAGTCTGCACATCATATACTCGCGATCATGTGAACGCCATTCCCGGCTCTGACACCGGTGAATCCTCGCAGCACACCGTGCATGAGATGTGAGGATCCACAAGGCTGCAGTCACATAGAGTGACACTTAGTGACTGCACACTTGTCATTTTAGACCAGAAAACGCCTTTAAGATTATTGTAAATGAGGGTTCCTAGGGACTCTTGTTCTCTATAATCGTGCCGTGTACAATGCACCCAAAACCAGAAGCCAAACCCATTAGCAGCAGCTGAGCAACTCCACTTTGTAATTTGTGCTGACAGAGATCAGCGCCGCACACAACAGGTAGGTAGTTTCTAACTACCTGTCTATTAGTTCTTAGGTACATTGTAAAAAAAAAAATGTAGTCCTGGACAATCCCTTTAAGAAATCCTCCATCTTTGAAGCAGCTGTGTAATAAGGCAATGCTTGTGTTATCATTGAATAATATGATTCTTTAAGGGTCTTTTGTGGTTAAGTCCGCAGCGTCCTATCCGCTGTCATGGGGTCTGCTCTATATTACATGATGGACAATACAGATATTCCAGATACTCCCGTCTCATCATTTACCCATTACTTTTCCCATTGTAGCAGTGATAAAATGGAATTGAGCGCGGGGCGAGTCAATATCCTGAGATAGAAGTCAACGTACAGATATCAGTGTAAGGAGTGATAAAACCTATATGTAGAGTAAATGACCTGAACGTGGCCTGACCTTTACACAAGAAGGACACGAGTCCCCGGAGAGAAGGAATGAGGACTAATGAGGGGGGTGGTGGCCCAGGAATCATATCAAGGCTGCAGGTAATAATGCACAATGCTGGGGGGTGGGGGGCTACTGATAATTATGTCTATTTATCATGCAAAAAAATAGCTGAAAGATGACTGAATCAACCAGTTCTCCTGTTCTTATTGACACTTCTTTGATAGTTTTACTAATATTCATTAAATCGAACTCCAAATCCCCTGATAGAGTTCAGTCTTCCTGCAGCCACCACTAGAGGGAGCTCTGTGTATACTGGGTTATCATTTGGTTCTATGGATTAATCACCTTTTAAAAAAATGTAACAAACACTTTAAAATAATATAAACACTTGTCTCTACTTTTTCCGACCGTTCAGGGCTGATGTTCTTCTCTGTCTTTCTTTGCATGTGGCTAATTTGTGCAGCCGGTCAGCCGTCTCCGATGTCACATACTGAACTATTTCCATCATGGCTCCTGTTACTCCTCTGTCCCAAGTCTGGGCACTGCTTTCTTCATCTTGGTCCCCTAATCTTTCTGGTGCTTTGTGTCGAGCTTTGTGAGTAGCCTGGCATGTATAGCACTTCTTAGGCCTATTTAAGGCTCATCAAGATGAACGTCTGAGTCTGTTCCAGAGGTTTTTAGTTTACCTGTGCACAGTTACCTGTTTCTGGTCTCCAGGACATCTCCTGTTTACCTGTGGATTCTATACCTGCAGTCTCCAGGACACCACCTGACTGCCTGTGGCTTTCAGTACCTCTGCAACCTGCCTGTGGTCTTTAGGATGTCTCCTGGTTGTCTGTGGCTTCTATACCTCTGCAGCCTGTCTGCCATTTCCTTAGCTACCTGCGTGCGGATTCCAGGATCTTTACTATCTATTCCAATCGCAAGGATATCTCCTGGCTGCTTGCGGCTTCCAGTTCCTAAGCTACCTGTTTGCCTCTGACTTTCAGTATCTCTGCAACCTGTCTGCAGTCTCCAGGACTTCTCCTAGCTGCCTGTGGTTTCCAGTGCTTCACCTACCTGTTTGCTTGTGACTTTCAGTATCTCTGTAACCTGTCTTTTGTCTTCAGGACGCCTCCTGGCTGCCTGTGGCTTTCAGTCACCAAACTACTTGTCTGCAAGTGCATTTCAGTACCTCTGCAACCTGTATGTGGTATTTAGGATGTCTCCTAGCCTAGCTGCCTGCGGCTTCCAGTTCTTCAGCTACCGTTCTGCGGTCTTCAGAAACTCTGCTACATTTCTGTGGTCTCCAGGATGTCTTATGTGTGTGTCTGCTGCTTCTAGTATCTCTGCAACCTGTCTGCAGTCTCCATGACTTCTCGTAGCTGCCTGCAGCTTCCAGTTCCCCAACTACCATTCTGTCTGTGGCATTCAGTATCACAGATAATAGTCGCCCATCTGCTGCATTGATACCTGTGGACCGTGTGCCCACTCAAACCTTGGGCTCAGAGGATCTACCTCAACTAACGAGTATCCTAACCAATTCTAGTGATAAGCATTGCTGCCAGTAGTTCAGTGCATGACACCTTGGGCCACAGATTGCTGGGGTCACAGATTGACCGCTTGTATGTTGAGACCTGGAGCACTGCTAAGGCTTCTGCACTGGATCTATTGGGGGAAAATGAATGTTCAAATTTAATTTCAGACAGGCCTGCTGTGTTCTGCTGGCTGACCCGACTCGAGTTGGTCCGAAATGAAAATTCTACATTTGCCGTGAAAATGGATATTTTTATAATCTGAAATCACTGGTGACTCCAAAGCTTAAAAAAATTGAGAGGAAGGGAAGTGCTAAAGTAAAAATACTGCCCCCCCCCAAGGGTTGTGTCATTCCAAACATGGTTCTGGGCATGCTCAGTTCAAAAACCTGGATCCAACGGGATCTGGATTCCATTGGATCTGGGTTCAATAGAGCCCCATTGTATTGTCACACGCATTGCCCTGGATCTGGGTTTTTAGTGTCAGTGCAAAAAATGTGGACACCCAGATCAGGGGGAACCAGGAAGAACTGGATGCACCCCCAAATGCAAGTCAATGGGGCCGAAAACAGATGTGGGTGCATCCAGATACAGCTGGATTCTCGCAGATACCGAAAAGTGATAGTGTGATACCAGCCTTACTCGTTATTTTGATACAATGTATCACTAGATGTTTTGTTATTATTTAAAACTATTTTTAAAGTTGTAGAATTGTAAACCTAAAAAACGAAGAATCCGTATAATCGGCCGTTCTGGGGAGGGTTGAAGATTTCGGCTGTTAAGGGCCGGGATCGGAGGTGCTTAATCAAGGGAAAGCAGTGTCTTCTATCTTTCTGTAGCTGAGGATGAGGTCAGTGAGGAGTCAGGATGAGGATGGGGTCAGTGAGGAGTCAGGATGAGGATGGGGTCAGTGAGGAGTCAGGATGAGGATGGGGTCAGTGAGGAGTCAGGATTAGGATGAGGTCAGTGAGGAGTCAGGATGAGGATGGGGTCAGTGAGGAGTCAGGATGAGGATGAGGTCGGTGAGGAGTCAGGATTAGGATGAGGTCGGTGAGGATGAGGATGAGGATGAGGTCGGTGAGGAGTCAGGATGAGGATGGGGTCAGTGAGGAGTCAGGATTAGGATGAGGTCGGTGAGGAGTCAGGATTAGGATGAGGTCGGTGAGGATGAGGATGAGGATGGGGTCAGTGAGGAGTAGGATGAGGATGGGGTCAGTGAGGAGTCAGGATGAGGATGGGGTCAGTGAGGAGTCAGGATTAGGATGAGGTTGGTGAGGAGTCAGGATTAGGATGAGGTCGGTGAGGATGAGGATAAGGTCGGTTCTTACCGCTCGTGCAGGAGAAGAACAATAAGCGCTGCGAGGACAGGGGTCAAGCGGATTCTGTCATTTACCTAACTCCTTTATATAAATATAATAATTGGTCGTCCATCCCGGGAGACAGCCCTGAGATGTGGAGCAGGGAGGGCACAGCGAGGGTCATCTGGATATTTCCTCCAAGTGCCGCCAAGAATTATACGAGTAATAAAAGGAAATTCATCTAAGGCCGGAGATTGATGTAGGGCGAGGGCTCCTCCTGCTCAGCAATGTCACAGTCACAGCAGCTCCTCAGGACCGGCCGCAGATTAATGTCTGTGACGGTTTCTTGTGGAGGTCAATATGGAATATGGACGGTCTATCTGTAGGGGCGCCACTCCTGGAAGCTGCTTATCATCTTCAGGATTTCCTTAGCATTGTACTAGGTTTTGAATCATCACCAGTGCAGGTGATTCAGTTATCATCTGTGTATAATACAAAATAATATTGTAATAAAGGTATCACTCCTATAATACTTTTCTCAACCTTTTTTTTGGGACTTAAGTATTTACATAGTTATCATCTGTGCAATGCTAAGGAAATCCTGAAAACCTGCACTGTGTGCGGCTCTCAAGGCCTGGAGTTCCCGACCCCTGGGTTAGAGAGATCCTGCAGCATCGCCGAATATCTGTGTCGATGACTTCTAATAATGCTACTCAGTGGCAAGAAGGGAGAGACCGAAATACACATGATGGGCTTAGATACACAGCTCAGCAGTCAGTATCACACATGATGGGATTAGATTACAACTCAGCAGACAGTATCATACATGAGAGGATTAGATACACAGCTCAGTAGACAGTATCACACAGGATAGGATTAGACAGTTCATCAGACAGTATCACACATGATGGGATTAGATACACAGATCAGCACATAATGTCAAACATGATGGTGTGGCGCCCCTATGGCAAGGTGCCACAGGGAGGTATTGCACGCCAAACAGAAGGTGTAGTGCCTCCATAGCCGTAGCCACAGCACCCATCAAGTAGTCCAACATCAGTCCCGCAGCTGGGTTCACGACGCTGAGGAGTAAGGAGACTTTAGGCAACAGACCCCGAGGACTAGAGAGTTGACTTACGAATGGGAGCACGGAGGGCCGACAGGGCATAGAAAGGAACGGGACCAGGAACGCCATTTTTAAGGGCGCCTCTGACAGACTCTGGAAAAGCCTCCAAGGTCCATGGCTACGGCCCCGGTTTACCCAGACTGTATCATGTACTGATTCCAACTGGTGCAAGTAAAGAACTGTTTGAGCTGATCTGGTGTCCACTGAGGGTCCAGGACACCGAACCAGGAACCAACCAGCCGTGATTCCCACTGAAGTAACCCCCTGTCCCGGTATCCGAGTACCCTCTCCCTGTTGACCGACTCAATGGGATTAGATAAACAGCTCAGCAGACAATACCATACATGATGGGATTAGATACACAGCTCAGCAGACAGTATCATACATGATGGGATTAGATACACAGCTCAGCAGACAGTATCATACATGATGGGATTTGATACACAGCTCAGCAGACAGTATCATACATGATGGGATTAGATACACAGCTCAGCAGACAGCACCATACATGATGGGATTAGATACACAGCTCAGCATACAGCATCATACATGATGGGATTAGATACACAGCTCAGCAGACAATACCATACATGATGGGATTAGATACACAGCTCAGCAGACAGTATCATACATGATGGGATTAGATACACAGCTCAGCAGACAGTATCATACATGTTGGGATTTGATACACAGCTCAGCAGACAGTATCATACCTGATGGGATTAGATACACAGCTCAGCAGACAGTACCATACATGATAGGATTAGATACACAGCTCAGCAGACAGTACCATACATGATGGGATTAGATACACAGCTCAGCATACAGTATCATACATGATGGGATTAGATACACAGCTCAGCAGACAGTATCATACCTGATGGGTTTAGATACACAGCTCAGCAGACAGTACCATACATGATGGGATTAGATACACAGCTCAGCAGACAGTACCATACATGATCGGATTAGATACACAGCTCAGCATACAGTATCATACATGATGGGATTGGATACACAGCTCAGCAGACAGTACCATACATGATGGGATTAGATACACAGCTCAGCAGACAGTACCATACCTGATGGGATTAGATACACAGTTCAAGCAGTCAGTATCACATATGAGGGTAATAAAATCTTTCAAATTTCGCATAATTCTTTGGCTATTGGAACTTAGCATAACTAGTGCATTATTTTGACGATATCACATGATGGGTGAATATTGAAGTAGGCACTAATGTAAACTTTCTATAATTAGGTGCGGGCAGAGAACTAACACTAAAGGGAAAGGATCCGAGAAGGTTCCAGGTTATGGAGGGTATGAGGACAAAATAACATAAATAAGAACACATAAAGGTTAGGTTTACATTTAATATACAGTGTAACTAATCTGCAGGTCACAAGAGGAGAATATGTCCACACAGCGGGAGGAATCCTATTAAAACGTACTAGAATATGTACATCTATACAGGTAATATCATATAAACAATAGAGAGTGGTGTTTGAACACTGTGAACAAACCACCATTAATATATTGATTTTTCCCAATAGCCAAAGAATTATACGAAATGTGAAAGATTTTATTAGAGGCATTGTGAAAGGAGACCTCATATGAGGTAAGGGTCTAACAACGATAAATAGACAAATAAGAAACCAAAGTTAAATTAAGTAGTAATTTAATATATCTTCTCGTGTAAATTGAAGAACATTGATCCACCAAAAGTAACGGTGTCCAGGGCATATAAGAAGAAACATCAGATTAAAAATAGTGTGAAACATAGAGTTTTTATTTATTGTACTAAGATATACAAAGAGAAGTACTGTATATGATTTTATGATTTTTAATGTTTTTTAATAAATTGTGTGATAATAGAAACAAAATAGAGTGAGACAATCATTAGGGGTACTAATAAGCCATTGTTAATAGGTCAGTATGCGCTGGGCTTATAGAAACTGTGATACACAGATTCAGCATACATTATCACCTATAACTGCCTTAGATACATACTGTATACTCAACAGACAGCACAGCAAATTATGTGCTTGGATACATGGGATTAACATCATATCAGTATATTTAGATTGTGAGGCCCAATGGGGACAGTGTTGTAAACGTATGTAAAGCACGGTGGAATTAATATTGTTATTATAACCATGTCCCACATCATAAGTCTAGATGCCCTTTACAGTCCGTCTGACCTTGTAATTGGTGATTTCCACAGGTTTCTGCCTTACTTGACTTCACTTCTGATTCCTTTGACTATAAAACATAGAAAATGTACAAGTAAAAAAGAAAGCGATGAATGAAGCCGGAGCCACAGGCCGTGATGGTCAGAGCAGAATTGAACAATTATGTGGAAGGCGTCTGGTGAACAATCTGAGACGTGAATTTAATTGCTGTGTTCTTAGCTGTAATTCCTCGGTGAAGAGTTTCTTCTCAGTGTTGTCGGAGCAGCAGAAGATAGTTGTTTTGCTGGCGGCGTGCCGAGCGTTCCTGAGCCGGTGTGTCCGCACAGCCGCTCCTCATCCGGGCTCTGCTGTCCGCAGACCTCATACATCGCTCATTAATCTCTTAAATTCACATTTCCAGTGATCGTCCATTAGATCGGATCCAGCACAATCCATTGTACAAAAACAACTTTTTTGTCCGTTTTTACATAATTCATTCTTGCAGGATCCGTTTTCTTAACATTGGAGTCTATGGAGAACAGATCCGGTAACTGATTGCTATTTATCTTCCATTTTTCTCTCATTTGTAAAGGATCCGTTTTTTTCTGACTGGATCAGTTTCAAATGGAAAATAAATAGAGATCAGTTACCGGATCCGTTCTCCATAGACTCCAATGTTAAAGAAAAGGATCCTGACAAAATCAGTTAATTAAAAACAGATAAATAAAAAGTTGTGTTTGCGCAATGGATTGTGCTGGATCCGATCTAACGTATTATTACTGGACATATATATATTGTTTTTATTTTTAGGTGTTTTTAAAAGGTTATTCCCATCTAAACAAGTTATCACTTAGTCGCAGGACAGGTGGTAACTTGCTGATCGCTGGAGATCGACCCAAAAACAGGGGGTCTAAAATGCCCTATTGGAACAGAATGGGAGTCACGTACACACCAGCTCTACACTCATTGCTTGTGGGACTTCATTACCTACTGTATCCCCACCCGCCCCTCTTAGACTGTGAGCCCTCGCGGACAGGGTCCTCTTCATTCCTATATCTGTATGACTTGATTGTCCATATATTGTACCTGTCCTCGTCTGCCCTTTCCATATGTAAAGCGCCATGAAATCTAATGGCTCTATATAAATAATAATAATACAATATACGCTGATCATTCTCGTGTCCTGGCATGTATACACATGTTCCTCATATATCCCGATCACAAGCTAGGGACAAGAGCAAGAAGAGCGACTAGAATGGTGACCTTTCTGCAAACCATGTCCTATGAGGAACGGTTACAGGATTTCGGAATGTTTAGCTTGCAAAAAAGAAGACTCAGAAGAGAATTTATAGCTGTCTACAAATATCTCAATGGCTGTCACACTGTAGAGTGATCAGCTTTATTCTAGGGCTGTCACACTGTAGAGGGATCAGCTTTATTCTAGGGCTGTCACACTGTAGAGGGATCAGCTTTATTCTAGGGCTGTCACACTGTAGAGGGATCAGCTTTATTCTAGGGCTATCACACTGTAAAGGGATCAGCTTTATTCTAGGGCTGTCACACTGTAGAGGGATCATCTTTATTCTAGGGATGTCACACTGTAGAGGGATCAGCTTTATTCTAGAGCTGTCACACTGTAGAGGGATCAGCTTTATTCTCATTTGCACAAGGAAAGACTGGAAGCAATGAGATGAAACTGAATGGGAGGAGACACAAATTAGGTATTAGAAAAACTTTTTTGCAGTGATGATGATCAACGAGTGGAACAGGCGTCCACAAGAGGTGGCGATTTCTCCTTCAATGGAAGTCTTCACACAGAGGCTGGACAGACATCTGTCTGAGATGGTTTAGGGAATCCTGTTTTGAGCAGGGGGTTGGACCGGATGACCCAGGAGGACCCTTCCAACTCCACCATTCTATGATTCTACTATAATGTATCAACCCGTTGAACAAAAAAAGGCGGCTATTTGGCTCAGCTCTAATAACTGGACTGTATCGAGCTGTGCCCTGTGCGACAATCACAGAACCAGACAGAGAATGTCCAATGGGACCCGGATCGAGGATGTCCATGGGACTCGGGCAGAGGATGTCCATGAAACACGGACGGGGGAGATTCATGGGACCCAGAGAGGGGATATCCACAGAATACTACTATTGTGTTGAGTAACTCAAGGTCTCTATATACATGACAAATTCTTGAATTCCCATCGCAGGTCCCTTTAAATTGTTGACTGCGAGGTGGTCCTGGGTTAAAGCTTCTTCAAAATAACGTGAGAAACGTTTGGATAAAATTATTACGTTTTGTAAATATTTTGTTTCTCCTTTTTTCTGGAATTGATTTTTATCCGTCTGTCTAAACCAACTATCGTCTTTTTGGTGAAGGAAGCCGAGCCCAGACGAGTACGATGGAGACCTCCAGAGGGATCCTGCTGGAGGGGAGGCGCAGCACGTGCAGTGTTAAAGTTTGATCCATCTGCTTTTTCGTGTTTTGTAAGCTTGTGATATAAAATGCAGCAATAAAACCTGCTGGCAATACGCGTCAGCTCATATAATCCTCAAATCTCGAAGAATTATGTGGTTATACATAATATTGTGGGATTGAAAGCAACCATGATAGAACCACAAAGTTTTTCCAGGTGCTTTAGTAGCTAATCTGATGGGACCTAGAGCCTGGTGATGTCATTACACACTGAAGATGACACCTGGTGTCAGATACTTGGCAGTCTGAATATATAAACCTTCATCTGTAAAGAGAAAAGTGTTGGCTTCACTAGGAGTTCATTGCTGCCTCCTCAGGGGAGTGTCTTAAACTGGCAAACCTTAAACTCCACCCCTGAGGGTCAGGGACTTGCTTTCCAATGACCAATTAAACAAGGGCTGAAAATGGGGAAAAAAGCTCTACAGGTCAGAATTCTAAGGTTATATAATAATGTGGAATTATTAGCAGCGATGAAAGAACAAAGTAACTTTTTCAGGTGTCTTAGTAGCTAATCTGATGGGACTGAGAGTCTTGAGATATCATTACACACTTGGGATAAAACACAGTGTCTGATATTTCACTCTGAATATATAATAAATCTTCATCTACGAAGAAAAAATAATTGGTTTTACTAAGAATTCATTTGTTTCCTCAGGGGAGGGGCTTTAACCCATGAAGCTCACCCCTGAGGATCAGATGTTTACTTCCAATGGTAAACTCCACAAAGAACAGAAATGGAAACAAAAACCTCAAAGGATCAGAATTCTGTGATTATATATAATATTGTGGAATTGCATGCAGCCATGACAGAACCATGTAGCTTTGTCAGGTGCCTTATTAGCTAATCTGATGGAACCGAGAGTCTAATGATGTCATTACCCTTTAGGGATGACACACAGTACCAGATATGTGATAGTCTGAACATATAAACCTTCATCAAGAGAAAAGCATTGGTTTCACTAAGAGTTCATTGTTGGTTCCTTGGGGGAGGGGCTTCCACTGACAAACCATACACTCCACCCCTGAGGATCAGGTGCTTACTTTCCAATGATTAATTTAACAACAAGGGACAGAAATGAAAACAAAAAGCTTAAAAGATCAGAATTCTGTGATTTTATATAATGTGGTATTGTAAGTAGCCATGACAAAGCCACAAAGCTTTTCCAGGTGATTTAACAGCTAATCTTATAGGACTGAGACTCTAGTAATGTCATTAGTCATTGTAGGGATGACACACAGTGTCTGATATTTGACCGTCTGAATATCTAAACCTTCATGTGATACAAAAAGCACTGGTTTCATTGCTGTTTCCTCAGGGGAAGGGCTTCAACTGCCAAACCATAAGCTCCACCCCTGAGGATCAGGTGCTTACTTTCCAATTTTGAATTTAACAACAAGGGACAGAAATGGCAACATTTCAAATGGCCAAGAGTAGCAAACATTAGGAAGCACCCGGCTCCTAAAATGCACACAGCTATTTCCGTTATAAACAATAAGGAGAAAATGGAAATGATAGAAGCAGAAATCCTCGTTGATCTCCAACATGGAGTTGTCACATTATAAATGGACTGGAGCTTTCCTCTAATTCACATTCTCCTTTTTTCTACGCAGAATTCTTGAGAGTGAGAATAATTATGCACATTTAGCAATACAGGGATGTCATTAGGAGGCAGAGGTCCACTTCAGCCTGGAGAAGGACCTGAGTAATGACATATTATCAGACGCTCCGCTGCTCGCGGACACGCCTTGTGGCGCAGGGCCTCATCCTCACCGCACACTGAGTGTTTACCTGGCTCATTCTCTCCAGCCAGAAATAGTCATTAGAGTCATTCTGCTTGTTTCCAGAGAAAGGAAAATTACAATAATCATTCTATCAATCAGGAGACTTTGACTGTGGTTCAAATGCTGCAAAAAGCACATTACAGAGGTATTTATAAAAATGTGGAGAGAAGCAAGTGATGTTAATGCACCAGATTATTCCAGGGACCGAGCACCAGACACAAAGCCGAGGCTTCATATGTGACCAGGTGTAATGTCCAAGCAAAATGCAAATAACTGGGCAATATTGTGTATATATAGATTCAATGTAATGTTCTGCACCAGGAGAATACTGAGTGCAGCTCTGGAGTATAATACAGGAGGTAACTCAGGATGTAATGTAATGTATGTACACAGTGACTCCACCAGCAGAATACTGAGTGCAGCTCTGGAGTATAATACAGGAGGTAACTCAGGATGTAATGTAATGTATGTACACAGTGACTCCACCAGCAGAATACTGAGTGCAGCTCTGGAGTATAATACAGGAGGTAACTCAGGATCAGTAATGTAATGTATGTACACAGTGACTGCACCAGCAGAATAGTGAGTGCAGCTCTGGAGTATAATACAGGAGGTAACTCAGGATCAGTACAGGATAAGTAATGTAATGTATGTACACAGTGACTCCACCAGCAGAATAGTGAGTGCAGCTCTGGAGTGTAATACAGGATGTAACTCAGGATCAGTACAGGATAAGTAATGTAATGTATGTACACAGTGACTGCACCAGCAGAATAGTGACTGCAGTAATGTAATGTATGTACAGTGAGTGCAGCTCTGGAGTATAATACAGGGGGTAACTCAGGATGTAATGTAATGTATGTACACAGTGACTCCACCAGCAGAATAGTGAGTGCAGCTCTGGAGTATAATACAGGAGGTAACTCAGGATCAGTACAGGATAAGTAATGTAATGTATGTACACAGTGACTGCACCAGCAGAATAGTGAGTGCAGCTCTGGAGTATAATACAGGATGTAACTCAGGATCAGTACAGGATAAGTAATGTAATGTATGTACACAGTGACTGCACCAGCAGAATAGTGACTGCAGTAATGTAATGTATGTACAGTGAGTGCAGCTCTGGAGTATAATACAGGGGGTAACTCAGGATGTAATGTAATGTATGTACACAGTGACTCCACCAGCAGAATACTGAGTGCAGCTCTGGAGTATAATACAGGAGGTAACTCAGGATCAGTAATGTAATGTATGTACACAGTGACTGCACCAGCAGAATAGTGAGTGCAGCTCTGGAGTATAATACACGAGGTAACTCAGGATCAGTAATGTAATGTATGTACAGTGAGTGCAGCTCTGGAGTATAATACAGGAAAATTACACAATGCTCTGTATATTGGGAATCACCTGACATTTCTTTCTTATTAGGTTAGTACCTCTCTGCTGCTCAATTTCATAATCTATTAGGGGTCCGAGTGCATTTTTTTCTGATAAAAGCTCTAAATTCCCTGCAGAGACATAGAGCCTCAATACACCCAGGGACATGCATTTTGAGGACTGCGGGCTGGTACGATTGGAGGGGGGCTGTCTGCCTCCAGATATTTATACCAGACCCTTGGCATGGACAGTTTATTCCTTCCTGCCTATCCGAGTGATCGGTGAGGAGCCGGGGGTCAGTGGTTCTTTCAGTTCTTGGCAGATTCTGGTTCTCCTTACATATACTGGTTTAGTCATTTGTTGGCAATTCTCCCCTTGAAACATTATGCAAATTAAACCTTGTCTAGAAGGAAGCAAACTGACTCTCTGATGCCTTCTACATGTAAGTCACCATCTTCCAAGAGCTGCATTAGTAATCATTAAAAATAATATTCAGTTATGCAAAAGCTCTTGACTAAATATAGTATTGTGTCTACAGAACCGAGGCAAAATGATGCATCTCTATAGGCTACGAGCCAGCCCTGCGTAGTCTGATCCCACAGGCATCTCGTACTATCCAACCTCCCATCTGCCTCCTATTGGTTATGAAGAAAAGAGGTGCAAGAGGTGGAGCAACACTGTGACTGCTGGAGCAGACTACACCGGATGTGTTTGTAGTCTGTCACCATGGACATACATAGCTCTGCAAAGGATCTAATATACCAAAGATTAGTAATCCATAATGTCATGTACACACTTCTGGGAGTGTGCCTGCAATGGTTCATTTATCTCCTCTCACTCAATCCAGCACTCAACATCTGATATAGGCCATAAAGAAAGCATAAATCACACCCCAACACTGTCCACACATCCCAGCTACACAACACGCTGCCACCACTCATCAAACACTATAATATAAAAAATAAAGTGTTTACAGGAAAAGGCGTAAAAGACGGAAAATAAAACGACACACAAATATTTAAAACAATTATAAAATACCTAGATGGTGGCCTGATTCTACTACATCTGGTATTGTAGAATATATATGTAGTTGACATACTGTGACTGACAGAACTTGTTCAGTCAACATGAGTGAACTGCACCGCTCCTCCGTCTCTCCTCCTGTCCCTACTCCTCCTGTCCCCGCTCCTCCGTCTCTCCTTCTGTCACCGCTCCTCCGTTGCTCCTTCTGTCACCGCTCCTTCTGTCACCGCTCCTCGGTCTCTCCTTCTGTCACCACTCCTCCATCTCTCCTCCTGTCACCGCTCCTCCGTCTCTCCTTCTGTCACCGCTCCTCCGTTGCTCCTTCTGTCACCGCTCCTTCTGTCACCACTCCTCCTGTTACAGCTCCTCCGTCTCTCCTCCTGTCACTGCTGCTCCTGTTCCTGCTCCTCTGTCTCTCCTCCGGTCCCCGCTCCTCCATCTCTCCTGCTGTCCCTGCTCCTCCTGTTCCCGCTCTTCCATCTCTCTTCCTGTCACCGCTCCTCCGTGTCTCCTCCTGTCATCGCTCCTCCTGTCACTGCTCCTCATGTCCCCACCCCTCCGTCTCTCCTCCTGTCACCACTCCTCCTGTCCCCACTCCTCTGTTTCTCCTCCTATCACCACTCCTCCATCTCTCCTCCTGTCCCCGCTATTCCTGTTTCCGATCCTCCGTCTCTCTTCCTGTCACCGCTCCTCATGTCACCGCTCCTCCGTCTCTCCTCCTGTCCCCGCTCATCCATCTCTCCTCCTGTCCCCGCTCCTCTAGTTCCCACTCCTCCGTCTCTCTTCCTGTCACCACTCTTCCTGTCACCGCTTCTCCTGTCCCCACTCCTCTAGTTCCCACTCCTCCGTCTCTCTTCCTGTCACCGCTCTCCTGTCCCCACTCCTCTGTTTCTCCTCCTGTCCCCTCTCCTCCGTCTCTCCTCCTGCCTCGTGCTCCTCCTGCCCCTCGCCCCTCCTGTCCCTTGCCCCTCCTGTCACCGCTCTTGTCTCTCCTCCTGTTAGCGCTCCTCCTGCCCCCTCTGCTCCTCCTGCCCCCTCCGCTCCTCCAGCCCCCTCCACTCCTCCTGCCCCCTCCGCTCCTCCTGCCCCCTCCACTCCTCCTGCCCCTCCGCTGCTCCTGCTCCTCCTGCCCCCTTCGCTCCTCCTGCCCCTCCTGCCCCCTCTGCTCTCCTGCCCCCTCCGCTCCTCCTGCCTTTCCGGCCCCCTCCGCTCCTCTGGCCCCCTCCGCTCCTCTTGAAGCTCATCAGGAGAATGCGAAGAGTGTGCAAATTTTAATAAAGTGCATTTTGCTTTTCAATTCTGGCCTGACTCCTGGTTGTTTTATATGAATTATATGTTGTTTTGGAGGGCCTTGCATATTGGATAAAGGGTTTTCTGAATCTAAAGCAGTAATCATAGCAAAAAGGTGGCTACTTTGAAGAACCTAGAATATAAGACATATTTTCAGTTGTTTCACACTTTTTTGATAAGTATATAATTCCACATGTGTTAATTCATAGTTTTGATGGCTTCAGTGTGAATCTACAATTTTCATAGTCATGAAAATACAAAAAGCTCTTTGAATGAGAAGGTGTGTCCAAACTTTTGATCTGTACTGTACGTTGCCAGTCTTGATCTAGCACCCCCTCTCTGCTTGCTTTGTGTGGATGACCTGTCCTACATCATTACTTACATTGTGTCCTCCATCGCTCTCCTGTGCTGGTGCACTCCTCTCTGCCCTGCTGAGGGCAAAGCAAGGTGTTGTAGTGTGCATGCGTAGGCTCTCCTTGACCTTTCTCTGCGCATGCGCATTACAGTACTTTGCTTTTCCCTCAGCAGAGCAGAGAGGTGTGCACCTGCACAAGCGTGGGATGGAGGACACGGTGTGGGTGATGTAAGATGGGTGATCCACACTAAGCAAGGGATGAAGGACAGCGATTGCAAGAAGAGAATAGATGCCAGATCAAGACCAGTGATATCCATTCGACCGACTGCCCCTCAGGTAAGTATAATAAAAACTGTTATTTTTACATTATACAGCTCGGCCTGGGGACTTGTATATAATATTCAGGAATACTATATATAGGGGTTTACTTGTGGTGGTCGCAGCTTATATGGAAAAAACCTGGTGACAGGTTCACTTTAAAGTAATTAAAACATTGTTGCAAGATTGTTTGTAAACTTTAGTTGCAGGAAATTAGTGACCTCCCCCCCAGCCTTCATTGTATTGTGAGATTTCTGGCTCCTTTCAGGTCTGGGGCAGGCGGTGCATGCAGTCTGTATCCTCAGCTCTTCATCCTGCTATTCTCCATCTCCTCCTGGTGAGAGTAGCTGCCATCCCTCCCCTGTTCTCTGTCGGAGCTGGCGGAGCCCCTGATTGAGGATTCCGGTCACAGGGAGCAGGATGGGGCCGGCGGGTGCTACTGTGCCTCCCCTGTGCTCTGCGCTGTGCAGCAGCCTCTCATTATCACACAGCCTGATAACTGCCTCCGCACAGCGCCGGACTCACAACCACAACCTGCTTGTCTTCCAGATTCTCCAGAGAAGAGAGTGACCTCACCATGAGCCAAAGAAGAGAGTGAGGAGGACTGAGCCGGCAGTGTACACCCACCACACCATGATTCACTATGGGGAAGGTAAGTGCCACCCCGAGGACACCTCCATACACTGGACTCCAGCAATGGAGGGGTCACCATACAGGAGAAGGTCCTCCCCTCTCTCTCCCTATGACCCAGGAGCTTCAGGTCCCTGCACACAAGGTCAAGGACCAACATAGTGGCCTGACCCAAAACTGGGGTGCAAACCACCCACTGGACAAGATTTTGGGTATCTTCTTCACTTGTGCACAGGAAGAGGAGGAGGAATGATTGAGAGAGGAAGGGTTGAGAGAGGAAGGGTTGACAGAGGAAGGGTTGACAGAGGAAGGGTTGACAGAGGAAGGGTTGACAGAGGAAGGGTTGACAGAGGAAGGGTTGACAGAGGAAGGGTTGACGCCTCTCTTGGGGGTAGAAGAGGTCACTGGTTACAGGAATATCACAGTGTGGTTTCTTCTGCAGCAGAAGCATAGAATACTGCCAAACCAGCCAGACTGGGAGAAGTCTGTCTATCTATATCTATCTATCTATCTATCTATCTATCTACCTATCTATCTACCTATCTATCCATAATAATAATAATCTTTATTTATGTAGCGCCAACATATTCCGCAGCGCTTTTCATATACAGTCATAGTTAACAGTTATAGATAATACAATAATTAAAGCAAAAATAATGATGACCCTGCTCATAAGAGCTTACAATCTATGATGAGGTGGGGGTAACAGAGTACAGGGGTGTACTGAAAATGATGGTCCAGTCATGGGGAATAAATAAAAGCTATATGAGCCGTCGCCAGCCAGTCTGTGTAATGCTTTTGGGTTTGGTGGAGTTTGACGGAGAATTATGTTCAGAGACACAGTGTATAAGCTGTACATCGTAGACTTTGATTAGGGAACGCCTTACCAAGTTTTAGGCGCTTCCTAAAAACACATCTTTTTAAGTTGTGGGTAGACCTAATTTCTTGGGCTAGAGCATTTCAGAAGACTGGTGCAGCTCGGGAGAAGTCTTGGAGCCGGAAATTGGAGGTTCGGATTAGTGCAGATGTTAGTCTAAAGTCGCTTGTAGAACGTAGACAACAGGTGGGGTGATAGACATAGATGAGGGTGGAGAGGTAGGGAGGTGCTGCACTGTGAAGAGCCTTGTGGGTGAGAACAAGCAATTTGAATTGGATCCTATAATGTACAGGCAGTAGGTGCAATGACTGGCACAGAGTGGAGGTGTCTGAGTAACGGTTAGCCAGATAGATGATCCTGGCTGAAGCAATAAAGATGGACTGGAGAGGAGTGAGTCTAGTGTGGGGAGGCCAATTAATAGAGAATTACAATAATCCAGGCGGGAGTGGATCAGGGCCATGGAGAGGGGTTTTTTGTTGTTTCCAATTTGAGAAAGGGGTGGATTCTAGAGATGTTCTTCAGGTGCAAGTGGCAAGAGCGAATGAGAGATTGTATATATGGGGTGAAGGAGAGATCGGTGTCAAACATAACACCCAGACAGTGAGCCTGCTGCCTAGGCGTTATCATGGTACTGCACACTGAGAGGGAGATGTCAGATTTAGAGAGGTTAGTAGAGGGCGGGATCAAAATGTCTATCTGTCTGTCATCTATCTATCTATCTATCTATCTATCTATCTATCTATCTATCTATCTATCTATCTATCTATCTATATATCTATATATCTATATATCTATCTATCTTCTAGAATAAATAGCAGAATAGGAGTGCAGTCCAGTATGGTGGGTGCAATACTTCACGAGCACCCAGCCAAAAAGCATCCAAATGTAGAAACAAATAGATTGGAAGCAGCACAACAATGGAAATAAGTGAAGAGACTGGACTTTATTCCCACATTATTCATTAATTCCATTGGTCTTTGTTTTTTCTTTACTGAAATTCTTGCATTTTATTCATTAACCTGGAAGATCAGGAAGGATATGTCTGGAGCTGCCGTCTCCCGCTGTGTAATTGAGAGGACACATAAAATAATGAGCCGAAAGTCAAATATGTGATTAGAAGCAGTAAACTTTTTTTATTATTTATTTTTACCTTTTTTTTTAAACTCCATTTAGCGAATGTCTGATCTGATTGCACAAAATGCTCCAGACGTGATTTTTAACGTTGTAGAATGGAAACATTGGAATTGACAGGTGATACAGCCCATTTAGTGTGCGGAGTCTGCCAATTCCTGGTAATTACTCTGATCACACACCGCTACTTGTAAATCACACAGGACTCCCGGACCATACTTCATTTTTCTTTGAGAATACAAGGACTCGAATTGTGTAGAGCGACAGTGACAAAGAGGAACAGCGGGAATAATGCTTCTTTTGTGCGTTTTCATCACCCTGTAATCAGCAGTGGCCGTGATGTCATCTCTCCCGCATCATCCTCTACATTGTAAGGAGACCTGTGATGTCATCATCCTCTACATTGTAAGGAGACCTATGATGTCACCATCGTCTACATTACAAAGAGGGCTGTGATGTCATCATCCTCTACATTGTAAGGAGACCTGTGATGTCATCATCCTCTACATTGTAAGGAGACCTGTGATGTCATCATCCTCTACATTGTAAGGAGACTTGTGATGTCACTATCGTCTACATTGTAAGGAGACTTGTGATGTCATCATCCTCTACATTGTAAGGAGACTTGTGATGTCATCATCCTCTACATTGTAAAGAGGGCTGTGATGTCATCATCCTCTACATTGTAAAGAGGCCTGTGATGTCATCATCCTCTACATTGTAAAGAGGCCTGTGATGTCATCATCCTCTACATTGTAAAGAGGGCTGTGATGTCATCATCCTCTACATTGTAAAGACGCTTGTGATGTCATCATCCTCTACATTGTAAAGAGGGCTGTGATGTCATCATCCTCTACATTGTAAGGAGACCTGTGATGTCATCATCCTCTACATTGTAAAGAGGGCTGTGATGTCATCATCCTCTACATTGTAAAGAGGCCTGTGATGCCATCATCCTCTACATTGTAAAGAGGCCTGTGATGTCATCATCCTCTACATTGTAAAGAGGCCTGTGATGTCATCATCCTCTACATTGTAAGGAGACCTGTGATGTCATCATCCTCTACATTGTAAGGAGACCTTTGATGTCATCATCCTCTACATTGTAAGGAGACCTTTGATGTCATCATCCTCTACATTGTAAAAAGGGCTGTGATGTCATCATCTACATTGTAAAGAGGCCTGTGATGTCATCATCCTCTACATTGTAAGAGACCTGTGATGTCATCATCCTCTACATTGTAAGGAGACTTGTGATGTCATCATCCTCTACATTGTAAGGAGACCTTGATGTCATCATCCTCTACATTGTAAAAAGGGCTGTGATGTCATCATCTACATTATAAGAGGGCTGTGATGTCATCATCCTCTACATTGTAAGGAGACCTGTGATGTCATCATCCTCTACATTGTAAGGAGACTTGTGATGTCATCATCCTCTACATTGTAAAGAGGCTGTGATGTCATCATCCTCTACATTGTAAGGAGACCTGTGATGTCATCATCTTACATGTAAAGAGGCTGTGATGTCATCATCCTCTACATTGTACAGAGGCCTGTGATGTCATCATCCTCTACATTGTAAGGAGACCTGTGATGTCATCATCCTCTACATTGTAAAGAGGGCTGTGATGTCATCATCCTCTACATTGTAAAGAGGGCTGTGATGTCATCATCCTCTACATTGTAAAGAGGCCTGTGATGTCATCATCCTCTACATTGTAAGAGGCCTGTGATGTCATCATCCTTACATTGTAAGGAGACTTGTGATGTCATCATTCTCTACATTGTAAGGAGCCTTTGATGTCATCATCCTCTACATTGTAAAAGGGCTGTGATGTCATCATCTACATTTAAAGAGGCTGTGATGTCATCATCCTCTACATTGTAAAGAGGCCTGTGATGTCATCATCCTCTACATTGTAAAGAGGCCTGTGATGTCATCATCCTCTACATTGTAAAGAGGCTGTGATGTCATCATCCTCTACATTGTAAAGAGCTTGTGATGTCATCATCCTCTACATTGTAAAGAGGGCTGTGATGTCATCATCCTCTACATTGTAAGGAGACCTGTGATGTCATCATCCTCTACATTGTAAGGAGACTTGTGATGTCACATTCTCTACATTTTAAGGAGACTTGTGATGTCATCATCCTCTACATTGTAAGGAGACTTGTGATGTCATATCCTCTACATTGTAAAGAGGGCTGTGATGTCATCATCCTTACATTGTAAAAGGCCTGTGATGTCATCATCCTCTACATTGTAAAGAGGCTGTGATGTCATCATCCTCTACATTGTAAGAGACTTGTGATGTCATCATCCTTTACATTGTAAAGAGGCTGAGATGTCATCATCCTCTACATTGTAAAGAGGCCTGTGATGTCATCATCCTCTACATTGTAAGGAGACCTGTGATGTCATCATCCTCTACATTGTAAAGAGGGCTGTGATGTCATCATCCTCTACATTGTAAAGAGGGCTGTGATGTCATCATCCTCTACATTGTAAAGAGGCCTGTGATGTCATCATCCTCTACATTGTAAAGAGGCCTGTGATGTCATCATCCTCTACATTGTAAAGAGGCCTGTGATGTCATCATCCTCTACATTGTAAAGAGGGCTGTGATGTCATCATCCTCTACATTGTAAAGAGGCCTGTGATGCCATCATCCTCTACATTGTAAAGAGGCCTGTGATGTCATCATCCTCTACATTGTAAAGAGGCCTGTGATGTCATCATCCTCTACATTGTAAGGAGACCTGTGATGTCATCATCCTCTACATTGTAAGGAGACCTTTGATGTCATCATCCTCTACATTGTAAGGAGCCTTGATGTCATCATCCTCTACATTGTAAAAGGGCTGTGATGTCATATCTACATTGTAAAGATAAGAGGCTGTGATGTCATCATCCTCTACATTGTAAAGAGACCTGTGATGTCATCATCCTCTACATTGTAAAGGAGCTGTGATGTCATCATCCTCTACATTGTAAGGAGCCTGTGATGTCATCATCCTCTACATTGTAAAGAGGGCTGTGATGTCATCATCTACATTAAAGAGGCCTGTGATGTCATCATCCTCTACATTGTAAGGAGACCTGTGATGTCATCATCCTCTACATTGTAAGGAGGCTGTGATGTCATCATCCTCTACATTGTAAAGAGGGCCTGTGATGTCATCATCCTCTACATTGTAAAGGAGACTGTGATGTCATATCTCTACATTTAAGGGCCTGTGATGTCATCATCCTCTACATTGTAAAGGAGACTTGTGATGTCATCATCCTCTACATTGTAAAGAGGGCTGTGATGTCATCATCCTCTACATTGTAAGGGCCTGTGATGTCATCATCCTTTACATTGTAAAGAGGCCTGTGATGTCATCATCCTCTACATTGTAAGAGGCCTGTGATGTCATCATCCTCTACATTGTAAGGAGACCTGTGATGTCATCATCCTCTACATTGTAAGAGGCTGTGATGTCATCATCCTCTACATTGTAAGAGGCCTGTGATGTCATCATCCTCTACATTGTAAAGAGGCTGTGATGTCATCATCCTCTACATTGTAAAGAGGCCTGTGATGTCATCATCCTCTACATTGTAAGGAGACTTGTGATGTCATCATCTCTACATTGTAAGGAGACCTTTGATGTCATCATCCTCTACATTGTAAAGGGCCTGTGATGTCATCATCCTACATTAAAAGAGGGCTGTGATGTCATCATCCTCTACATTGTAAGAGACGTGATGTCATCATCTCTACTTGTAAGGGACTGTGATGTCATCATCCTCTACATTGTAAGGAGACCTGTGATGTCATCATCCTCTACATTGTAAGGAGACTTGTGATGTCACTTCGTCTACATTGTAAGAGACTTGTGATGTCATCATCCTCTACATTGTAAGGAGACTGTGATGTCATCATCCTCTACATTGTAAAGAGGGCTGTGATGTCATCATCCTCTACATTGTAAGGGGACCTGTGATGTCATCATCCTTACATTGTAAAAGGCCTGTGATGTCATCATCTCACATTGTACAGGGCTGTGATGTCATCATCCTCTACATTGTAAGGAGCCTGTGATGTCATCATCCTCTACATTGTAAAGAGGGCTGTGATGTCATCATCCTCTACATTGTAAAGAGGGCTGTGATGTCATAATCCTCTACATTGTAAAGAGGCCTGTGATGTCATCATCCTCTACATTGTAAGAGGGCCTGTGATGTCATCATCCTCTACATTGTAAGAGCCTGTGATGTCATCATCCTCTACATTGTAAAGAGGGCTGTGATGTCATCATCCTCTACATTGTAAAGAGGCTGTGATGTCCATCATCCTCTACATTGTAAAGAGGCCTGTGATGTCATCATCCTCTACATTGTAAAGAGGCCTGTGATGTCATCATCCTCTACATTTAAAGGAGACCTGTGATGTCATCATCCTCTACATTGTAAAGACCTTTGATGTCATCATCCTCTACATTGTAAAAAGGGCTGTGATGTCATCATCTAATTGTAAAGAGGCTGTGATGTCATCATCCTCTACATTGTAAAGAGACCTGTGATGTCATCATCCTCTACATTGTAAAGAGGCCTGTGATGCCATCATCCTCTACATTGTAAAGAGGCCTGTGATGTCATCATCCTCTACATTGTAAAGAGGCCTGTGATGTCATCATCCTCTACATTTA
This sequence comes from Allobates femoralis, assembly GCA_033576535.1. Lineage (NCBI taxonomy): Eukaryota > Metazoa > Chordata > Amphibia > Anura > Aromobatidae > Allobates > Allobates femoralis. Next base: position 148,640,698 of record JARQOC010000007.1, read on the forward strand.
AAGGAGCTGTGATGTCATCATCTCTACATTGTAAGGAGGCCTTGTGATGTCATCATCCTCTACATTGTAAAAGGGCTGTGATGTCATCATCCTTACATTGTAAAGAGGGCTGTGATGTCATCATCCTCTACATTGTAAAGAGGCCTGTGATGTCATCATCCTCTACATTGTAAGGAGACTGTGAGTCACCTCTACTTGTAAGGAGACTTGATGTCATCATCCTCTACATTGTAAAAGGGCTGTGATGTCATCATCTTACATTGTAAAGAGGGCTGTGATGTCATCATCCTCTACATTGTAAAGAGACCTGTGATGTCATCATCCTCTACATTGTAAAGGAGGCTGTGATGTCATCATCCTCTACATTGTAAAGAGGCCTGTGATGTCATCATCCTCTACATTGTAAGGGCCTGTGATGTCATCATCCTCTACATTGTAAGAGGGCTGTGATGTCATCATCCTCTACATTGTAAAGAGGGCTGTGATGTCATCATCCTCTACATTGTAAAGAGGGCTGTGATGTCATCATCCTCTACATTGTAAAGAGGCCTGTGATGTCATCATCCTCTACATTGTAAAGAGGCCTGTGATGTCATCATCCTCTACATTGTAAGGAGACCTTGTGATGTCATCATCCTCTACATTGTAAGGAGACCTTTGATGTCATCATCCTCTACATTGTAAAAAGGGCTGTGATGTCATCATCTACATTGTAAAGAGGGCTGTGATGTCATCATCCTCTACATTGTAAGGAGACCTGTGATGTCATCATCCTCTACATTGTAAAGGAGACTTGTGATGTCATCATCCTCTACATTGTAAGGGACTGTGCTGTCATTCATCCTTACATTGTAAAGAGGCTGTGATGTCTCATCCTTGCATGTAAGGGCCTGTGATGTCATCACCTCTCATTGTAAGACCTGGATGTCCTACTTGTAGAGGCTGTGATGTCATCATCCTCTACATTGTAAAGAGCTGTGATGTCATCATCCTCTACATTGTAAAGAGGGCTGTGATGTCATCATCCTCTACATTGTAAGAGACCTTGTGATGTCATCATCCTCTACATTGTAAAGAGGCCTGTGATGTCATCATCCTCTACATTGTAAGAGGCCTGTGATGTCATCATCCTCTACATTGTAAGGAGACCTGTGATGTCATCATCCTCTACATTGTAAAGAGGGCTGTGATGTCATCATCCTTACATTGTAAAGAGGCTGTGATGTCATCAATCCTCTACATTGTAAAGAGGCCTGTGATGTCATCATCCTCTACATTGTAAAGAGGCCTGTGATGTCATCATCCTTCTACATTGTAAAGAGGCCTGTGATGTCATCATCCTCTACATTGTAAGGGGCTGTGATGTCATCATCCTCTACATTGTAAAGAGGCTGTGATGCCATCATCCTCTACATTGTAAAGAGGCCTGTGATGTCATCATCCTCTACATTGTAAAGAGGCCTGTGATGTCATCATCCTCTACATTTAAGGAGACCTGTGATGTCATCATCCTTACATTGTAAGGAGGCCTTGATGTCATCATCCTCTACATTGTAAAAAGGGCTGTGATGTCATCATTCTACATTGTAAAGAGGGCTGTGATGTCATCATCCTCTACATTGTAAAGAGACTGTGATGTCATCATCCTCTACATTGTAAAGAGGCTGTGATGTCATCATCCTCTACATTGTAAAGAGGCCTGTGATGTCATCATCCTCTACATTGTAAAGAGGCCTGTGATGTCATCATCCTCTACATTGATAAGGAGACCTGTGATGTCATCATCCTTACATTGTAAGAGGCCTGTGATGTCATCATCCTTACATTGTAAAAAGGGCTGTGATTGTCATCACTGCATTGTAAAAGGCCTGTGTGTCAATCATCCCCTAACCCTTGTAAAGGAGACCTGTGATGTTCATCATCCTCCACATTGTAAAAGTGAGTATTGTCCAGAGATGATCATCATCCTCTACATTGTAAGGAGAAACTTATGTCATAATCCTAACATTTAAAAAAGGGTTGATGTCATCATCTACATATAAAGAGGGCTGTGATGTCATCATCCTCTACATTGTAAAGGAGCCTGTGATGTCATCATCCTCTACATTGTAAAGAGGACTGTGATGTCATCATCCTCTACATTGTAAGGGACCTGTGCTGTCATCATCCTCTACATTGTAAAGAGGTATGTGATGTCATATCGTCTACATTTGTAAGAGGACTGTGATGTCATCATCCTCTACATTGTAAGGAGACTTGTGATGTCATCATCCTCTACATTGTAAAGAGGGCTGTGATGTCATCATCCTCTACATTGTAAGGAGCCTGTGATGTCATCATCCTTTACATTGTAAAGAGGCCTGTGATGTCATCATCCTCTACATTGTACAGAGGCCTGTGATGTCATCATCCTCTACATTGTAAAGAGGCCTGTGATGTCATCATCCTCTACATTGTAAAGAGGTCTGTGTGTCATCATCCTCTACATTGTAAAGAGGGCTGTGATGTCATCATCCTCTACATTGTAAAGAGGGCCTGTGATGTCATCATCCTCTACATTGTAAAGGGGGACCTGTGATGTCATCATCCTCTACATTGTAAAGAGGCCTGTGATGTCATCATCCTCTACATTGTAAGGAGCCTGTGATGTCATCATCCTCTACATTGTAAAGAGGCATGTGATGTCATCATCCTCTACATTGTAAAGAGGGCTGTGATGTCATCATCCTCTACATTGTAAAAGAGGCTGTGATGTCATCATCCTTACATTGTAAAGAGGCCTGTGATGTCATCATCCTCTACATTGTAAGGAGACCTGTGATGTCATCATCCTCTACATTGTAAAGAGGGCTGTGATGTCATCATCTTCTACATTGTAAAGAGGGCTGTGATGTCATCATCCTCTACATTGTAAAGAGGCCTGTGATGTCATCATCCTCTACATTGTTAGAAGAGGCCTTTGATGTCATCATCCTCTACATTGTAAAGAAGGCCTGTATTTCATCATCCTCTACATTGTAAGGAAGACCTGTGATGTCATCATCCTCTACATTGTAAGGAGACCTTTGATGTCATCATCCTCTACATTGTAAAAAGGGCTGTGATGTCATCATCTACATTGTAAAGGGGCTGTGATGTCATCATCCTCTACATTGTAAGGAGACCTGTGATGTCATCATCCTCTACATTGTAAGGGGCCTGTTGATGTCATCATCCTCTACATTGTAAAGAGGGCTGTGATGTCATCATCCTCTACATTGTAAAGAGGCCTGTGATGTCATCATCCTCTCATTGTAAAGAGGCCTGTGATGTCATATCCTCTACATTGTAAGGAGGACCTGTGATGTCATCATCCTTACATTGTTAAAGAGGCCTGTGATGTCATCATCCTCTACATTGTAAAGAGGGCCTGTGATGTCATCATCCTCTACATTGTAAAGAGGGCTGTGATGTCATCATCCTCTACATTGTAAAGACGCTTGTGATGTATCATCCTCTACATTGTAAAGAGGGCTCGTGATGTCATCATCCTCTACATTGTAAAGAGGCTGTGATGTCATCATCCTCTACATTGTAAGGAGACCTGTGATGTCATCATCCTCTACATTGTAAAGAGGCCTGTGATGTCATTATCCTTACATTGTAAAGAGGCCTGTGATGTCATCATCCTCTACATTGTAAGGAGACCTGTGATGTCATCATCCTCTACATTGTAAGAGAGGGCTGTGATGTCATCATCTTCTACATTGTAAAGAGGGCTGTGATGTCATCATCCTCTACATTGTAAGGAGACCTGTGATGTCATCATCCTCTACATTGTAAAGAGGGCTGTGATGTCATCATCCTCTACATTGTAAAGAGGCCTGTGATGTCATCATCCTCTACATTGTAAAGAGGCCTGTGATGTCATCATCCTCTACATTGTAAGGAGACCTGTGATGTCATCATCCTTTACATTGTAAGAGGCCTGTGATGTCATCATCCTCTACATTGTAAAGAGGCCTGTGATGTCATCATCCTCTACATTGTAAAGAGGGCTGTGATGTCATCATCCTCTACATTGTAAAGACGCTTGTGATGTCATCATCCTCTACATTGTAAAGAGGGCTGTGATGTCATCATCCTCTACATTGTAAAGAGGCCTGTGATGTCATCATCCTCTACATTGTAAAGAGGCCTGTGATGTCATCATCCTCTACATTGTAAAGAGGCCTGTGATGTCATCATCCTCTACATTGTAAAGAGGCCTGTGATGTCATTATCCTTTACATTGTAAAGAGGCCTGTGTGGTTAGCACTGTAGCCTTTGCAGCACTGGAGTCTTGAGGTCCTGGGTTCAATTCCCACCAAGGACAACATCTGCAAGGAGTTTATATGTTCTCCCTGTGCTTGCGTGGGTTTCCTCGGGCACTCCGGTTTCCTCCCACATTGTAAAAGACATACTGATAGGATGTTTAGATTGTGAGCTCCAAGAGAGACAGCATTACTCATGTATGTAAAGTGCTATGGAATTAATAGTGCTATATAAATGAATAAATATTATATATATTATATTATTATGTCATCATTCTCTACATAGTAAAGAGGGCTGTGATGTCATCATCCTCTACATTGTAAAGAGGCCTGTGATGTCATCATCCTCTACATTGTAAAGAGGCCTGTGATATCATCATCCTCTGCATTGTAAAGAGGCCTGTGATGTCATCATCCTCTACATTGTAAAGAGGTATGTGATGTCATCATCCTCTACATTGTAAAGAGGCCTGTGATGTCATTATCCTTTACATTGTAAAGAGGCCTGTGATGTCATCTTCCTCTACATTGTAAAGAGGGCTGTGATGTCATCATCCTCTACATTGTAAAGAGGCCTGTGATGTCATCATCCTCTACATTGTAAAGAGGCCTGTGATGTCATCATCCTCTACATTGTAAAGAGGCCTGTGATGTCATCATCCTCTACATTGTAAAGAGGCCTGTGATGTCATCATCCTCTACATTGTAAAGAGGTCTGTGATGTCATCATCCTCTACATTGTAAAGAGGCCTGTGATGTCATCATCCTCTACATTGTAAAGAGGCCTGTGATGTCATCATCCTCTACATTGTAAAGAGGCCTGTGATGTCATCATTCTCTACATTGTAAAGAGGCCTGTGATGTCATCATCCTCTACATTGTAAAGAGGCCTGTGATGTCATCATCCTCTACATTGTAAAGAGGCATGTGATGTCATCATCCTCTACATTGTAAAGAGGCCTGTGATGTCATCATCCTCTACATTGTAAAAAGGGCTGTGATGTCATCATCTACATTGTAAAGAGGGCTGTGATGTCATCATCCTCTACATTGTAAAGAGGCCTGTGATGTCATCATCCTCTACATTGTAAAAAGGGCTGTGATGTCATCATCTACATTGTAAAGAGGGCTGTGATGTCATCATCCTCTACATTGTAAAGAGGCCTGTGATGTCATCATCCTCTACATTGTTAGGAGACCTTTGATGTCATCATCCTCTACATTGTAAAAAGGCCTGTGATGTCATCATTCTCTACATTGTAAAAAGGCCTGTGATGTCATCATCCTCTACATTGTAAGGAGACCTGTGATGTCATCATCCTCTACATTGTAAAAAGGGCTGTGATGTCATCATCTACATTGTAAAGAGGGCTGTGATGTCATCATCCTCTACATTGTAAGGAGTCCTGTGATGTCATCACCCTCTACATTGTAAAGAGGGCTGTGATGTCATCATCCTCTACATTGTAAAGAGGCCTGTGATGTCATCATCCTCTACATTGTAAAGAGGCCTGTGATGTCATCACCCTCTACATTGTAAGAGAGGCCTGTGATGTCATCATCCTCTACATTGTAAAGAGGCCTGTGATGTCATCATCCTCTACATTGTTAAGAGGGCTGTGATGTCATCATCCTCTACATTGTAAAGAGGGCTGTGATGTCATCACCCTCTACATTGTAAAGAGTCCTGTGATGTCATCACCCTCTACATTGTAAAGAGGCCTGTGATGTCATCATCCTCTACATTGTAAAGAGGCCTGTGATGTCATCATCCTCTACATTGTAAAGAGGGCTGTGATGTCATCATCCTCTACATTGTAAAGAGGCCTGTGATGTCATCACCCTCTACATTGTAAAGAGGCCTGTGATGTCATCATCCTCTACATTGTAAAGAGGCCTGTGATGTCATCATCCTCTACATTGTAAAGAGGCCTGTGATGTCATCATCCTCTACATTGTAAAGAGGCCTGTGATGTCATCACCCTCTACATTGTAAAGAGGCCTGTGATGTCATCATCCTCTACATTGTTAAGAGGGCTGTGATGTCATCATCCTCTACATTGTAAAGAGGGCTGTGATGTCATCACCCTCTACATTGTAAAGAGTCCTGTGATGTCATCACCCTCTACATTGTAAAGAGGCCTGTGATGTCATCATCCTCTACATTGTAAAGAGGCCTGTGATGTCATCATCCTCTACATTGTAAAGAGGGCTGTGATGTCATCATCCTCTACATTGTAAAGAGGCCTGTGATGTCATCACCCTCTACATTGTAAAGAGGCCTGTGATGTCATCATCCTCTACATTGTAAAGAGGGCTGTGATGTCATCACCCTCTACATTGTAAAGAGGAATGAGCTCACACAGTTTGGAATTTAATGAAAATCAAACTACTGTGCATACCACCATGTATTGAAAGCGTTTTTGGTTTGTTTTAATCCCTAAATTGATCTTAGGTTGTATAGAATGAACTGTATAATGCTGTTCTGGATAATAGTCACATTCCTGTAGGTAACAATGGCTGAAAGGGTTGATGGTGATATCTCTGATTGTCTACTATGTTAAAATGAATAGTCATAAAATCACAGTCAATTGCATTGATTTGGTATATGGTAATATCCATAATAGTCTGTTATAATGGTGAAATCCCTGCTGGTCTAGGGTGGTGAAGAGATGTGTAGTTAATATTTCCTTAGTAATCTGGGATGTTAAGAGATACTATTGGAGTCTCTGCTAGTCTAAACTGAAGAAGAGGGTTCAAGTATTATCCCTGGTGGTTTGTGGTGTTAATGGGGGACATTACATCTCTTCACCATTTTAGAATAGCAGTCTTTGAGTTAATATTTCCTAAGTGATTTGGGGTATTAAAAGGGATAGTTGTAAAAACACTAATACGGTAATATACGATGGGAAAAAGATCTATGATAGTATCCCTGGTGGTCTGCGGTGTTAGAAGGGTAATGGTAAAACGCCAGCTAATCTAAGGTGGAGAACAGATTTATGGTAATGTTCCTGATGATTTACAGGTTTTGTAAAATCCCTCCTAGCCTATGAAGATGAAGAGGTTTATAGTAATATCCCTGATGGGCTAGTGGTAAAAAAGAAATAGTTTTTTAGTGATCCTAAGGATTCAGCTTTCTGACCGGTGATAGGATAATAAGAGGCTCCTGTGCAGACAGTGACATTTAGTACTTTACCCCTCTCCAGAGACAGTTGGTTCTCTTCTTTACCCCTCTCCAGAGACAGTTGGTTCTCTTCTTTACCCCTCTGCAGAGACAGTTGGTTCTCTTCTTTACCCCTTTAATGTCACCACATAGGTTTCGGGGGTCGAGATTTCTTTGGCTCATGGTTGATTGAGATTCGTAGAAGTTAAAACATATTTTATTGTTAGTAGACGATGGAGAATCGATTAGTCCTGGCGTCTTCTCCTCGATGGTGATGAGAATTCTGACGTTTTGCTCAGTGCCAATTTGCTAACAATATATCTAGATTCTTCTGTTCTCTAATATGAGAGCCCTGGATGCATTTACTGGACACTGATGATGTCATATGATGATGTCACTCCGTGTCGAGCATGAATATATTTTCAATAGATCCTGTTAAATCCTTTGCTAGAGCTCACAGTCATGTTCTAGATCAGAGTTCCCCAACTCCAGTCCTTGAACAGGTCATGTTTTCAGGATTTCCTTAGCTTTGCACAGGGGTTGGAATCATCACCAGTGCAGGTGTTTCAGTTATCATCTGTGTAATGCTAAGGAAATCCTCAAAACATTCAGTGTGTTAAGAGTCACCAACAGGTCATGTTTTCAGGATTCCCTTAGTATTTCACAGGTTATATGTGAATCACATGTACTGATGATGACTCCAACCCCTGTGCAATGCTAAGGAAATCCAGAAAACATGACCTTGAGGCCTGGACTTCCCAACCCTTGTTCTAGGAAATCAGAACTTCATTCTGGGGCAGATGTAAAGCTGATATAGCGCGCAGTTGGCTGTGCTGTTGCACTTTGTGTCTTCAGAGTAATCCTGCTGTAGACATCACCATTTTATTCTAGAAGATCGTGTAATCCTGTTCTGGAGCATTGTGTTACCATCCTTTGCCTCAAAGACTATAATCCTATTGTGGAGCCTTTTCTAGACCAGCAGATAATCCTGTTACTGGACATATTAATCCTGTTCTAGAGCAAAATGTGATTTGTTCTGTAATGTAATCTTGATCTAGCAGGAGGGTTTGCAAATCTTCCAGAATCCAAATGGCCAAAAAAATGTATTTCAAGTGGAAAAATTTATTGAAGTGGCGTTTTTTAATATTTTTATATTTTAGCATTTGAGGCTGGGGGGATCTTTTGTACTGGCATTTTCAGACCTCTTTTTAACTCTATTAAATAATGAAAAAACTTAATGAAAAAAGTTTTTGTTTAATTTCAAGATTAAAATCTACATCAACAGACAGGAGGCAGCGGGGTCTGAGGCGCCTGGCTCTAAAAATGCTCAAAACCGGATCGAGATCCGCAGCCCATAGGCTTCCATTGTAAAACCGGATTGCACTATTTGCAATCCGGTTACCGGATCTGGTTTTGCAGCCTGCGGTAAAAATCATGCAGGCTGCTTTCTTCGGACCGGTTACAAAACCGGATCCGTTTTTTTTAACTTGGGACCCTATGGGAACCGGATTCGGTACGGTACTGGATCCAGATGTGGTTTTTTAAAATTGCAAAAATCCTCATTCCAAAACCGGATGCGTTAATGCATTCAGATCCGGAATGAGGGTTGCAATTTTACAGATTAAAATAAGTATGAAGGCACAGTGCAATACCAGATCCGGTAATGGATCCGGCCACTGGATTGTGCCTTCCAAGTGTGACCCTAGCCTTAATGACTTCACAGTCCTGGTTGTGGAGTTGGAGTCGGTGTCCTTTTTGGTGGAATCGGAGTCAGATTCAGGGAAATTGAAGAGTCATAGTCAGATGTCTGGCTTACCGCCTCCACAGCCCTGGTCACATCATAGGCAGCATTAGCAAACTGAAAGAATTAAGGAACTGATGTCACATCCGTACTAAACAAGAACTAAACATGCAGCACAGCTCAGGCTGAGGTCACACATCCAGTAATCGACCATCAGATCGGATCCAGCACAATGCATTGCACTTTTTTGTCCATTTTGCAAAAATTGATTTCTGCAGGATCCGTTCTTTTAACATTGGAGTCTATGGAGAACGGATCCGGTAACTGATCTCTATTTATCCTCCGTTTGAAACTGATCCAGTAAGAAAAAAAACCAGATCCTTTACAAATGAAAGAAAAATGGAAGATAAATAGTGATCAGTTACCGGATCCATTTTCCATAGACTCCAATGTTAAAAAACGGATCCTGCAAAAATGAGTTTTTCCTAATGGATAAAAAAGTTGTGTTTGCAGAATGGATTGTGCTGGATCTGATCTACCGGACGATCACTGGACAGGTGACCTCAGCCTTATGTGACACCGCACACACAGGGGACGATCTTCTGGTGGCAGTTGGAGGAGCACCGATGGCCGGAGCCGGAGCGACCTGAGAAATTTCCTGCAAGTGCAGAATTATTTAACGTTCGGCACTTAGCAACCAATTGTAAAGCTGCTGGCACACAGACATTTCCCACTAGTGAGGTAATTCCAGGCTGTGAATGTGAAGCCCCTTCTCTCTCCCACAAAGGGTTCTTCTTTTTTCTTACAAATTTCTCTTTAGAGCTGAGTAAATGAAGTGGATCAGCCTGAAGGCAATAAGCAGCGCGAGGAGGAGCCGGAGAACACAGGACTGATGGCAGCTTCACTTTCCAGCCTGTTAACCTGACAGTGGAAGCCAATTTACAAAAGTTTTATACACGAATTGAAGACTTGTGTGTGCAGAAGAGTCTAGAGTTAGTAGAGTCACAGAGACCGTATTACACACCTCACAGGCTGCATACACCACTGACATACTACAACAGACTGTTATCAGATAGCACTTATATTATTATACATAGCAGCAGTATTATAGTAGTTATATTATTATACATAGCAGCAGTATTATAGTAGTTATATTCTTGTACATAGGGGCAGTATTATAGTAGTTATATTATTATACATAGGAGCAGTATTATAGTAGTTATATTCTTGTATATAGGAGCAGTATTATAGTAGTTATATTCTTGTACATAGGGGCAGTATTATAGTAGTTATATTCTTGTATATAGGGGTCAGTATTATAGTAGTTATATTCTTGTATATAGGGGCAGTATTATAGTAGTTATATTCTTGTATATAGGGTCAGTATTATAGTAGTTATATTATTATACATAGGAGCAGTATTATAGTAGTTATATTCTTGTACATAGGAGCAGTATTATAGTAGTTATATTATTATACATAGGGGGCAGTATTATAGTAGATATATTCTTGTACATAGGAGCAGTATTATAGTAGTTATATTCTTATATATAGGAGCAGTATTATAGTAGTTATATTCTTGTATATAGGAGCAGTATTATAGTAGTTATATTCTTGTATATAGGAGCAGTATTATAGTAGTTATATTCTTGTATATAGGAGCAGTATTATAGTAGTTATATTCTTGTACATAGGGGCAGTATTATAGTGGTTATATTCTTGTATATAGGAGCAGTATTATAGTAGTTATATTCATTGTACATAGGAGCAGTATTATAGTAGTTATATTCTTTACATAGGGGCAGTATTATAGTAGTTTATATTCTTGTACATATGGGCAGTATTATAGTAGTTATATTCTTTTACATAGGGCAGTATTATAGTAGTTATATTCTTGTACATAGGGGCAGTATTATAGTAGTTTATATATTATACATAGGAGCAGTATTATAGTAGTTATATTCTTTACATAGGAGCAGTATTATAGTAGTTATATTCTTGTACATAGGGCAGTATTATAGTAGTTATATTCTTGTACATAGGGCAGTATTATAGTAGTTATATTCTTGTACATAGGGCAGTATTATAGTAGTTATATTCTTGTACATAGGGCAGTATTATAGTAGTTATATTTTATACATAGGGGCAGTATTATAGTAGTTATATTCTTGTACATAGGAGCAGTATTATAGTAGTTATATTCTTGTACATAGGGCAGTATTATAGTAGTTAATTCTTGTACATAGGAGTCAGTATTTACAGTAAGTTATATTCTTGTACATAGGGGCAGTATTATAGTAGTTATATTCTTGTACATAGGGCAGTATTATAGTAGTTATATTCTTGTACATAGGAGCAGTATTTATAGTAGTTATATTCTTGTACATAGGAGCAGTATTATAGTAGTTATATTCTTGCACATAGGAGATTTATATAGTAGTTATATTCTTGTACATAGGAGCAGTATTATAGTAGTTATATTCTTGTACATAGGGCAGTATTATAGTAGTTATATTCTTGTACATAGGACAGTATTATAGTAGTTATATTCTTGTACATAGGGCAGTATTATAGTAGTTATATTCTTGTATATAGAGCATATTATAGTAGTTATATTCTTGTACAAGGAGCAGTATTAATAGTAGTTATATTCTTGTACATAGGGCATATTATAGTAGTTATATTCTTGTACATAGGGCAGTATTATAGTAGTTATATTCTTGTACATAGGAGCAGTATTATAGTAGTTATATTCTTGTACATAGGGCAGTATTATAGTAGTTATATTCTTGTACATAGGAGCAGTATTATAGTAGTTATATTCTTGTACATAGGAGCAGTATTATAGTAGTTATATTCTTGTACATAGGGCAGTATTATAGTAGTTAATTCTTGTACATAGGAGCAGTATTATAGTAGTTATATTCTTGTACATAGGCAGTATATAGTAGTTATATTCTTGTACATAGGGCAGTATTATAGTAGTTATATTCTTGTATAGGACAGTATTATAGTAGTTATATCTGTACATAGGAGCAGTATATATAGTAGTTATATCTTACATAGGAGCATGTATATAGTAGTTACATTCTTGTACATAGGGGCAGTATTATAGTAAGTTATATTCTTGTACATAGGAGCAGTATTATAGTAGTTAATTCTTGTACATAGGAAGCAGTATTATAGTAGTTATATTCTTGTACATAGGGGCAGTATTATAGTAGTTATATTCTTGTAATAGGGCAGTATTATAGTAGTTATATTCTTGTAATATAGGAGCAGTATTATAGTAGTTATATTCTTGTACATAGGGCAGTATTATAGTATTTATATTCTTGTACATAGGGCAGTATTATAGTAGTTTAATTCTTGTACATAGGGCAGTATTATAGTAGTTTATTCTTGTACATAGGGCAGTATTATAGTAGTTATATTCTTGTACATAGGAGCAGTATTATAGTAGTTATATATCTTGTATAATAGGAGCAGTATTATAGTAGTTATATTCTGTCATAGGAGCTATTATAGTATTATTTTAGAGTATATAGTATTTATTCTTGTACATAGGGGCAGTATAGTATTATTCTGTAATGGAGTATTTAGTAGTATTCTTGTACATAGGGGCAGTATTATAGTAGTTTTATATTCTTGTAATAGGAGCAGTATTATAGTAGTTATATTCTTGTACATAGGAGCAGTATTATAGTAGTTATATTCTTGTACATAGGAGCATATTATAGTAGTTATATTCTTGTACATAGGGCAGTATTATAGTAGTTATATTCTTGTACATAGGAGCAGTATTATAGTAGTTATATTCTTGTACATAGGGGCAGTATATAGTAGTTAATCTTGTATAGGGCAGTTTTATTATTCTTGTATATAGGGGCAGTATTATAGTAGTTATATTCTTGTACATAGGAGCATATTATAGTAGTTTATTCTTGTACATAGGTGCATATTATAGTAGTTATATTCTTGTACATAGGAGCAGTATTATAGTAGTTTCATTCTTGTAATAGGGCAGTATTATAGTAGTTACATTCTGTACATAGGAGCAGTATTATGTAGTTATATTCTTGTATATAGGGGCAGTATTATAGTAGTTATATTCTTGTAATAGGGCAGTATTATATAGTATTTCTTATAATAGGAGCAGTATTATAGTATTATATCTTGTACATAGGGGCAGTATTATAATATATTCTTGTACATAGGAGCAGTATTATGTAGTTATATTCTTGTATATAGGGGCAGTATTATAGTAGTTATATTCTTGTACATAGGGGCAGTATTATCGTAGTTATATTCTTTGTACATAGAGCAGTATTATAGTAGTTATATTCTTGTAATAGGGGCAGTATATAGTATTATATTCTTGTATATAGAGCATATATATAGTTTATTCTTGTACATAGGGTACATATTATTAGTTATAATTCTTGTACATAGGAGCATATTATAGTAGTTATATTCATTGTATATAGGCAGTATTAATAGTTTATTTCTTGTATATAGGAGCAGTATTATAGTAGTTATATTATTGTACATAGGAGCAGTATTATAGTAGTTATATTCTTGTACATAGGACAGTATTATAGTAGTTATATTCTTGTACATAGGAGCAGTATTATAGTAGTTATATTCTTGTACATAGGGGCAGTATTATCGTAGCTTTATTCTTTCAACACAAGTTGCAGTATTGCAGCATATTTATTTCTATTTTACACACAGACATTATGCTTGTACCTTTTTAAAATATTTTACCATTGTAACTATTGATTTATTGGAACTTTTGTGTTTGATGTGCAATACAGAGAGGACATCTGCTCCTGACTGACAAAAATGTCCACCTTCTTCCTCCCTTATACACCAGGCTTAGGTGTGTCTATCACCAGACATATTGAAGAAGACAAGGATAAAACCACTGTTCATCCTTTCCACAAAAGTCTTTATTGATTGAGTTTTAATACGCTCCACAATGGTGTTTCTAGTGAGATGGTAATTATTTACACATTTCCACTTCAGAGCAGCGCTCCTTCATCCTCTGTCAATGCTCCCTTCACCAGGCTCCATTATTAAAGACTAATACGTTTCTTTTCAGATAGATCATTGCAGACTTCTCACAGCATCGTCCCACCATAGACTCCAAGGCCACAAAATACTTTTGTCACTTATTTTGCAAATAAAGAATTTTAAATATACTACAATAAAGCGAAATAACTTAATGAAGACAAAGGCAATACAAATAAATACAAGTATTCTATAAATTAATTTAATCATCATCCTTAAGACTTTACAAACATTACAATGTACATAAAACTATATACAGAAGGTTATACCAGCTGTACATATATAATTATATACAGGAGATGCCCAGGTTATACCAGCTGTACATATATAATTATATACAGGAGATGTCCAGGTTATACCAACTGTACATATATAATTATATACAGGAGATGTCCAGATTATACCAGCTGTACATATATAATTATATACAGGAGATGTCCAGGTTATACCAGCGGTACATATATAATTATATACAGGAGATACCCAGGTTATACCAGCTGTACATATATAATTATATACAGGAGATGTCCAGATTATACCAGCTGTACATATATAATTATATACAGGAGATACTCAGGTTATACCAGCTGTACATATATAATTATATACAGGAGATGTCCAGGTTATACCAACTGTACATACATAATTATATACAGGAGATACTCAGGTTATACCAGCTGTACATATATAATTATATACAGGATATACCCAGGTTATACCAGCTGTATATATATAATTATATACAGGAGATACCCAGGTTATACCAGCTGTACATATATAATTATATACAGGAGATACCCAGGTTATACCAGCTGTACATATATAATTATATACAGGAGATGCCCAGGTTATACCAGATGTACATATATAATTATATACAGGAGATGTCCAGGTTATTACCAGCTGTACATATATAATTATATACAGGAGATGCCCAGGTTATACCAGCTGTACATATATAATTATATACAGGAGATGCCCAGGTTATACCAGATGTACATATATAATTATACACAGGAGTTGCCCAGGTTATACCAGCTGTACATATATAATTATATACAGGAGATGTCCAGGTTACACCAGCTGTACATATATAATTATAACAGGAGATGCCCAGGTTATACCAGCTGTACATATATAATTATATACAGGAGATGTCCAGGTTATACCAGCTGTACATATATAATTATATAAAGGAGATGCCCAGGTTATACCAGCTGTACATATATAATTATATACAGGAGATGTCCAGGTTATACCAGCTGTACATATATAATTATATACAGGAGATGTCCAGGTTATACCAGCTGTACATATATAATTATATACAGGAGATGCCCAGGTTATACCAGCTGTACATATATAATTATATACAGGAGATACCCAGGGTATACCAGCTGTACATATATAATTATATACAGGAGATGTCCAGGTTATACCAGCTGTACATATATAATTATATAAAGGAGATGCCCAGGTTATACCAGCTGCACATATATAATTATATACAGGAGATACCCAGGTTATACAGTCATGATTATGAATAGTATCTTCTTTATTGTTATGAATGGAGACTTTTGCAGCTTTGTAGCAGAACACTCAGTAATGTGGTGTGATTGTAACCTGGCACTGGCCGCCCATTCTCACTAGTCCAATGTTTGTAGTGTTTTGGTGACAGGTCGGTGACCATTAGATGGAGAGGTCCTCACTGACTGTGACTGCTGGATGCAGAGTGTGATCTGTCGTCTATTCTTCCCTCTGTCGGTCGATGAGGATTTTTATCATTCTTATGGGACTTTTTTCTTGCCAAGACAGGACAGTTTGACTATTGGACAAATAATGAGCCGCGGCGCATGTAGCAGCCATTTAGCTCTGTCTGATTAATGTGAGATGATCAAATGTGTTCTACAAGATGGAGATTATATCAGGAGCCTGGCACAGTATAACGGCGGGTCACCTTGGCAGTAGTGATTACGGCGGGCGCCTGTCATCTGTCACCTGTGTTTTCTGGGGGTAAATGTGATGTTTTGATTAGTCAGATGTTTTCTTTTCTTTGGGTTTTGTGGTCTTTCATGGCAAGAATTTTTATAAATGATAATTTTCAATATTTTTCATATTTGGTGTTAGGTAACATATGCCCGTCCTGTGTGTGTGGGGGGGTATACAAATAAATCATAAGACCCTAAAGGTCCTCCCTTGCTGAGAGCTTCCCTTAATGTGCTAGGTTCTTTGCTCCATTGCTTTTTGCTAATAAATGCCTGCACATAACCACCACTAGAGGGAGCTCACTACATACAGATTTATACAGACACAACTAGAGGGAGCTTGCTACATACAGATTTATACAGCCACCACTAGAGGGAGCTCACTACATACAGATTTATACAGCCACAACTAGAGGGAGCTCACTACATACAGATTTATACAGCCACCACTAGGGGGAGCTCACTACATACAGAATTTATACAGACACAACTAGTGGGAGCTCACTATATACAGATTTATACAGTCACCACTAGGGGGAGCTCACTATATACAGATTTGTACAGTCATCACTAGAGGGAGCTCACTACATACAGATTTATACAGCCACCACTAAGAGGAGCTCACTACATACAGATTTGTACAGTCATCACTAGAGGGAGCTCACTACATACAAATTTATACAGCCACCACTAGGGGGAGCTCACTACATACAGATTTATACAGTCACCACTAGGGGGAGCTCACTACATACAGATTTGTACAGTCATCACTAGAGGGAGCTCACTACATACAGATTTGTACAGTCATCACTAGAGGGAGCTCACTACATACAGATTTATACAGCCACCACTAGGGGGAGCTCACTACATATAGATTTATACAGTCACCACTAGGGGGAGCTCACTACATACAGATTTCTACAGTCATCACTAGAGGGAGCTCACTACATACAGATTTATTCAGACACCACTAGAGGAAGCTCACTATATACAGTTTTATGCAGTCATCACTAGGGGGAGTTTACTGCATACAGATTTTTATAGCCACTACTAGGGGAAGCTCACTGACTATGGATTATACAGCCACCACTAGGAGGAGCTCACTATATACAGATTTATACAGCTATCACTAAGAGAAGCTTGCTGCCTATGGATTATACATCCACCAATAAAGAGAGCTCACTACATACAGATTCCTACCGCGACTACTATAGGGAGTTCACTGCATACAGATTTATACTGTTGACAACAGGGGAAAATCACTATCTACAGATTTATAGAGTTACCACTAGAGAGAGCTCACTACTTACAGATTTATACAGTCACTACTAGGGAGCTTACTGCATACAGATTTATACAGTCACCACTAGGGGGAGCTTACTGCATACAGATTTATACAGCCACCACTAGAGGGAGTTCTTCATAAAGATTTATACAGCCACTAATTGAGGAAGCTCACTACACACATATATACAGCCACCACTAGGGTAAGCTCTCTGCCTACAGATTATACATCCACCAATAAAGAGAGCTCACTACATCTAGATTCATACCACAACAACTATAAGGGAGTTCTTTGCATACAGATTTATACTGTTGACACTAGGGGAAGATCACTATGTACAGATTTATAGAGTTACCACTAGAAGGAGCTCACTATGTACAGATTTATACAGCCACCACTAGGGGAGCTCACTACATACAGATTTCTATAGCCGCCACTAGAGGGAGCTCACTATATACAAGATTTATCCAGCCATCATTGAAGGGAGCTCACTACATACAGATTTATACAGCCACCACTAGAGGAAGTTTACTACATACAGATTTATACAGCCACCACTAGAGGGAGCTCACTACATACAGATATATACAGCCACCACTAGAGGAAGTTTACTACATACATATTTATACAGTTACCATTAGGTGGAGTTCACTATATACAGATTTATCCAGCCACCACTAGGGGGAGCTCACTACATACAGATTTATTCAACCACCACTAAGGGGAGCTCACTACATACAGATTTATACAGACACCACTGGGAGGAGCTCACTACATACAGATTTATTCAACCACCACTAAGGGAAGCTCACTACATACAGATTTATACAGCCACTAGTAGAGGGAGCTCACTACATACAGATTTATACAGCCACCACTAGGGGGAGCTCACTAAATACAGATTTATACAGCCACTAGTAGAGGGAGCTCACTACATACAGATTTATACAGCCACCACTAGGGGGAGCTCACTAAATACAGATTTTTACAGCCACTAGTAGAGGGAGCTCACTACTTACAGACTAAGGCCCCTTTCACATCAGCGGTTTTCGCTGATCGCGGCAGTTGCGGTGAAAAAAACGCAACTGCCGCGATTACCGCATAACTGCTGCACTTTCAGTTCACTTGCGGCAAGCCCCATACAATGTCAATGGGGCTTGCGGCAGGTGCGGCAAATGCGGAATCGGCACCTGCGGCAAGTGCGGTCGCGAAAAAAATGCGGCATACCGCGTTTTTTTTCGCGGCTGAACCTGCCGCAAGTGCCGAAAACCGCACTTGCCGTACCTGCCGCACACTTACCGCAAGCCCCATAGACATTGTATGGGGCTTGCCGCAAGTGAACCGCAAGTGCAGCCGTTATGCGGTAATCGCGGCAGTTGCGGTTCTTTCACCGCAACTGCCGCGATCAGTGAAAACCGCTGATGTGAAAGGGGCCTTATATAGTCATCACTTGGAGGAGCTCACTGAATGTGGGTTTATATAGTTTGTACTCACAAATGATGTGTATACAGTGAGCACGCCCTTGTGATCGAGTTTTATAGCAATGACATGCCCTGCTTCTATGACAAGTGCAATGTATCTTGCCTCCACCTATATGTATTGGGACTGTACCATACCAGTATAGACTGGTCTATAGCATTTGAATTAAGTGCAACTTTTCTTATTGCGTTTCTCTGACTCTGTTAAAAGAAATCCCCCAATGAATGAAGACTGGCATTTCATACTCCAGCATTAATCTGGGACCTGAAGGAAAAAGATGCGTCAAATTCATTAAATAGAGCTCATGTAGTGGAGTGAGACTTCTAACATAATGTACACCACCACTTTTGATTCATTTCATTGGACAGATGTTGTCACATGTTTTTTAGTGGTTTTGTGCTGTCTACTGGTGATGACTGGGCTCTACTATGCTTGGGTACTCGAAACGAGTAGATTGGATGCTTGGATGGGCGCAACTCAAGTACTGAGTATAATGGAAATCAAAGAAGATCTTCTGGGAAAATGCTTGAGTTTCCCATTGACTCCTGTTATACTCTGAACACGAGTCGGCCTGTCCAACCTGCTTGTTTTCAGTACCGATCACCCGAGCATGACAGTGCTCACTCATCACTAGTCTCTACCCTTCCAGTGCCGGGTGCCACTACTAACCATACATCCAATATAGGAGCACCCATGCACATTTCCCCTTGGATAGACAGCATTAATATGATAATGACTTGATGGATTTTCGTCTTGTATGATGTATTTTGTGGCTTTTTTTTTCATCATCTTTCGCATCATGGAGGTGAAGATGCAATGATCCTTCGATGTTTGTTGGCATTAGGGCTTCTCTTCCCATAATAATGAATGTGTATGGGATGGAGTACCAGCACGGTCACTATGAGAGCCCATCCTAAATCCAGTAATTGTGAGCCTCACACTAAGAGGCCCCCGGGCTGGGAATCTTTATGGTGTTGCTTGTTTATTTGCTATTTAGGATCCTGCATCATTCATTCCTGCATTCGCTCAATAAAGGGAGCAGATGAGACCCGGGACATGGTTTGTTTTGCTGGGCTGTAAAGATTGCCATCGAAATGGGGTCTTAAAAAGCAGTTTAGAAGAATGTCGCTGAATCCGAGCGCCGGCACAACGTGATAAATCTCATTCGTGGGAGGGGGAGATGAGAACAAGTACGACGTAAAGTGCTCGACGCGCTTTCATTTTATTGATTGAGACATAGAAAGACGTATTAACCTCTCCTCAGAGGTGGAGCGTCTCGGCGCGAGCCATTTCGGGGCTTCCAGTACAAATCACCCTTTTAGAACTTTTGTGGCTCCACCATAAAACTAGATTATTTGACCATTACAGCTGTGTGCTCTTCAGCTTGACATTGGGATAGCCAAGGACGGCGGCCTTTTGCTGTCACCTTCAGGAAATGCTCAGTAGACTCTCGGTTCAGTGCACACGTTTTATGGTCCATCAATCGAAGAAAGTCTCAGCTCCCATACTGCAAACTTTATCTGAAGTCTTTTTATTTTTTGAGCCAAAGTCCTTAGTTATGTGTGGGAGATCTCAAGTGCTGGTGTTGATTTTTAGAGCAATAGTCTTCTTTACCCCTGAAGCCAATATATTGTTGTAAACTTTTTGGATACTTCACTTAATATCTTAAGATCCTAGGATGAAGTGAATTTGTACCCAATGTTGGCATCACTAAATGATGGGTTTTCCATCCAGAAAATTACCCAGAAGAGATTCCTCAAGTAGAAGGGTTACTGATACAATCTATCTTGTTTTCCAACTCATGGTTCAAGGATCAGACCTTCATGATATGGAGTCTAATAGAAAATGTGTTCAGTAGAACAGATAGAGATGTTGTCTTCTCGGTAGATTGTGATAAGATACACAATACCTTAGAAAACTGCTCTCAGGTTAATGCTGCCCAAATGACAGGCAGCAAGAAGCAGACATGCACCCAGGTATGTTTTACTTTAATATACTCCTTGCCTTGTATAGAAAACATGCTTTACTCTAATATGCTCCTTGCCTTTCACAGAAAACATGCTTTACTCCAATATACTTCTTGCCTTTCATAGAAAACATACATTAAAAAAATGACCGGGGGTTATCTATACAGCTGCCTAGTCTGACGTAGTCCTGGCAGTTTCCCCGGTTGGATCCCTTTGACTGACAGGTCTCTATGTACACCCATAGGGAGTGACCTGTCAGTTAACTGAAGCAGGGCAGGGAGAAGACGTCAGGCAACCACATCAAACTAGTCATCCAAGACATATTATCCCTGGTGGAATTTTTGAAGACGTTTTCATAGAATGTTGGAGTGTGAAGGGACCTGCCGAGTCATCTGGTCCATCCCCCTGTTCAAAGCAGGATTCACTAAATCATCCTAGAGAGATGTCTGTCCAGCCTCTGTATGAAGACTTCCATTGAAGGGGAACTCACCACCTCTCATGGTCGCCTGTTCCACTCGTTGATCACCCTCACTGTCAAAAAGTTTTTCTAATATCTAATCTGTCTCCCCTCCCATTCAGCTTCATCCCATTGTTTCTAGTCTTTCCTTGTGCAAATGAGAATAAAGCTGATCCCTCTACAGTGTGACAGCCCTAGAATAAAGCTGATCCCTCTACAGTGTGACAGCCCTTGAGACATTTGTAAACAGCTATTAAGTCTCCTCTTAATTTATTTTTGGCAAAGATTCCTAAATCCAGTAACCGTTCCTCATAAGACATGGTTTGCAGACGGGTCACCATTCTGGTTGCTCTTCTCTGAACTTGCTCCAGTTTGTTGATGTCTTTCTTAAAATGCGATGCCCAGGACTGCACATAGTATCCAGATGAGGTCTGACCAAAGAGGAGTAGAGGGGGATAATGACTTTGTGATCTAGACTGTATGCTTCTGTTAATACATCCCAGAATTGTGTTTGCCTTTTTTGCTGCTGCATCACACTGTTGACTCCTGTTTAGTCTTTTTCACACGTGCTGTTGCTTAGTTCTATTCCTTTTTATAGACGTTATTTTTGCATTTTGCATTTGTCCCTGTTAAATACCATTCTGTTAGTCACTGCCCACTGTTCCAGACAATCTAGATTCTTCTGAATCCTTCCTTTGTCTTCTCTAGTGTTCCCTTTCCCTCCTAGCTCTGCATCCTCTGGAGGTTTGATTAGTTTATTTACAGTTCACTTATCCAGAACTTTTATTACATTGTTGAACAAGAGAAGACACATCCCTGTGGTCCCCACTGGACACTTTCTTCCTACTGGATGTTCAGCTATTTATGACCACTCTTTAGTACAGTCACTGAGCCAGTTTTGAATCCACCATTTATTTTTCTAAAATGCCACATCACATAGGCATAAAACATACCTGTCCTCAGGGTCACAGCTCATTTATAATGACAGGTTCCCTTTCATTTAGGGTTAAGGGATGAAGCAGACCTCCTGCACTATAATACCACCTTAAGATTAGTGTCCAACTGGAAAACACTCAACAACAATGGAGAAATTAGATGTCACTTTGGCAACGAGAAACTCATGACCTACAGTATTTGATGATAAAAATTTTACACAATATAACGCATTTTGGGTCTAAACGGCTCCATTTCCTGGTGATAGGATGTCACATACAATGTGACCTATTTAATATTTTTTACACCCCATCTTCAGATAATGAACAATTCTTAGCTCCGAAATCCCTTGTTTGGGAATATAAAGTCTTAAATATACCCACATTTTTGTTTGAAGAAGGTTTATTCTAAGCCTTTAAATGCGCTACATTATGTGAGACAATAAAATCTCTTATACCAGGAGCGTAGCTATAGTAGGTGCAGAGGTTGCTCTTGGTCCTAAGGGGCCTAAAAAGTCCCTTTGGCCTATATGAAAAGATCAATGCTATTACAAACTTGCAATAATTGCGAGTCCCAATGGAGCTTTTGAATTGGGGCCCATGAGCTTTAAGTTATGCCTCTGTTGGAGTCTATCAGGACAAAATGACTTTTAAAACCAAGCACAGGGGTTTGAGGCACCTTTGTCCAGACTTTGACATCTACTTATTATGCATCCATCTCCACATTCCTCTTTTCCAACTGACAACTCTGATTTTAAGGAAGGAAAAGTTAAGTGGCAGACAAGAAGGTGGGAAGGTGCACAGAGCTGTTTGGCCACGCCGAGGGTGCACCAAGCATCCTATTTGGTCACACCAAGGGTGCACTGAACGTCCTGTTTAGCCACATCAAGGGTGCACCAAGCGGCCTGTTTGGCCACACCAAGGGTGCACCGAATGTCCTGTTTGGTCACACTAATGTTGCACCAAGCGACCTGTTTGGTCACACCAAGAGTGCACCAGGCGGCCTGTTTGGCCACACCAAAGGTGCACCAGACGGCCTGTTTGGCTACATCAAGGCTGCACTGAACGTTCTGTTTGGCCACACCAATGGTGAACCGAATGTCTTCAACAGTTGTATTTGCTGATGGACTCTCTTTAAGTTTCAAAACACGTTCATTATTTTTCATTGTTTGCTATAAAGTTGACTTAATCCCCATTTTTTGGATTGTCTGCCACGGAGCATCTTCACCGGGAAACCTTGTCTAAAGCTAGAACAGGTCTGTTGGCTAGAATTCAGCAGAAAAACAATCCAATATTACTGTAAGATGGGTGAAGAACAAAGTTCATTAACTTGTTTTTTTTCTTAAAAAGATTGTCCAGGTTGTTGAGGGTTAACGTCCAATCCACTGGAGACGAGAGGCCGAATTCAGTGAAGCAGCAGAACCGTCTCAGACTCCGATGTCAGCAACAGACAAGTAATGCTCCACACTCTATGAAATGTATAATGTCCCCAGCCGCTATGTATATATGGGAAAGTCATGCCAGAAGGGCAGATGGTCTCTCTGGAAATAATCCAAGTCTGCGATATTCACTGGGAATCTCAGCAATATGTTTCTGCACAATTAGAAAACATTCATGAGCCATTCGTTCTTATGGATACAAGTGCACCACAACCCTGCAGATACAATATGTCCACTTGTACATAATATATGATTTGTGTACTAACATGGGGCTGTGTTTCGCAGTTAACTTATAATTAATGGCCTTTCACACAAAATCTGTAGAAAAGCATGATCTTACCGCCCTCAGCTCTCACATGGGCAGCTGTTTTTGACAGACATACAGGTATAATATGTTCTATAGGGGTGGACAGATCAATGGTGCAAACTGAACAGGTTACGTGGATGCAACAGCGCAGAGAAGGATGATTCAGCGGTAACTTAAACAACAGATATTTAGTTTACACGGACAGATAATGCCCTGAGAATGAGCTCGGGAAAGGGCACAGATGACGGCAAATAAGCCGTATAAGGGGCCCTTGTCGCCAGCCGCCCCCTGCGCCCGCCGATTCCAGAGCCGGGCACCCGCTTCACATAGATGTGTGATCCCGAGGATGCAGATCCATGTCACTGAGTGGCAGAACGCGCCGCTATAGGGCCCGTGTGTCACGGAGAGGAGGGGAGGGGGGACCCCTCACTTCCTCTTTCATTATGCGTTCCACTGTGTGGAACTGATACAGCAGTCTGGTGCCGCCTCCGGAGTCTTCTCTTCAGTAAGGAGACCAGAGCAACGGGGGAACGCGGAGAGGTTAGAACAGGTATTTTGTTTCAGTAAGGGTACCGTCACATTTGGCGACGTTGCAGCGATCCCGACAACGATACGACCTGGTAAGGATCGCTGGAACGTCACTACGTGGTCGCTGGTGAGTTGTCAAACAGTCAGATCCACTGAACGATGCAGCAACAATACGGCGACCCGTATAACGACCTCGGCGGTCGTTGGGACCCTGTCACACAGCAGCTAGTCTGACGACTCAGATCTATGTGGATGAGTTCTGAGTCGCCAACGAGGTCGTTGTTAAGGAGTCAAACACACTGATGCATGCTGCCCAGCGGGAGCTCGACGATCAAAAAATGGTCCAGGCCATGCCAACTCGATCGGCGATGTCACAGCGGGGGCCCTGTCGCTGCTACGTGTCAAACATAGCGAGATCGCTGGCGAAGTTGCTGTTGCATCACAAAACCTGTGTCGCAACAGCGATCTCGCTAGCGATCTTGCTATGTGTGACAGAGGCTTAAGTGAGTGCTCGGTGGGAAGAGAATTATGGGGGGAGGAGAGGGTGCATTATACTACAGGGAGAGTTATGAGGCTGCATCATATAGAGAGGCTATGAGGCTGAATATATGACTGCACCATATAGAGAGGCTGCATATATAAGACTGCACTATATGGAGAGCTATGAGGCTGCATATATAAGGCTGCACCATATAGAGAGGCTATGAGGATGTATATATAACCCACTATATACAGAGATATAAGGCTGCACTATATGGAGAGCTATGAGGCTGCATATATAAGGCTGCACTATAGAGGCTGCACTACATGGAGAACTGAGTCTGCATTATACTGTATAGAGGACTGTGAGGCTGCATTATACTATATGGGGGGCTGTGAGGCTGCATTATACTATATGGAGGGCTGTGAGTCTGTATTATACTATATGGAAGACTATGAGGCAAACACATGTAGGATAATAGGGGTGCATTATAATAATTGGAGGACTATCGTGGTGGGAGGAGGAAGACCATACAAACCATGATGGGGGACATATATTCCATGATAAGGGCCATATTCCAGGAGGAGGACCATGTATAGCAGGATGGGAGCCATATATAAAAGGACAAGCTCCATATTTCAGTAGGAGGACCATATATAGCAGGATGAGGGACATTAATACATATTGAAGGTGGAGAGGGGTCAATTAGTGAGTCTTTATAGAACTTGGAGCGTTACACGAGACCCATACATCCGACCAACGTGTGCGCGCGGTACTGTAGGTGCATCTTCTCATCCACCCTTACACACAGGGGCCCAAGAGGTAAAAAAGGCCCATTTCCACTTCCAAAACAAGTTGAATTGTGCATTAGGAAGAACTATTGGCCTACAACGGGCCCAGATATTGTTTATGCACAGGGACACTTTTCTGTCTGCATCCTCCAGTGTGCTCCAGAACTGTTGTGATTCTCATGCTGGGTAATTTGCAATTCAATCCCTTTCAGTGGAAAGTTCATCTTCTCAGCATCATGGCTTCATTATAGAGGTTGGCCTCTTTCCCCTAACTTCCCAGCATGCATTGTTCCAACTACTGTACAATGGATCAATGCCTAGAATGAAAAGCCTGTATCTCTGTTATGCTAGTATTCAGATAATCAGACAGGAGAGCAGGAGTAGAGAGACTAATACATTTCCTTTTTCCCGTGTCCTATAGAGGCAAAGACCTTTTCCCACATGTGTATCGGCAGATAAAGACCCCATCCACATCTTACAGAGAGACAGATGCACACTCACATCTTATAGAAAGCTATAGACTCACCCCCACTTCCTGTAGAGAGACAAAGACCTGACCCAACTTCCTGTAAAGAGACAAAGGCCTGACCCCACATCCTGTAGCTAAACAAAGACCTGACCCAACTTCCTGTAGAGAGACAAAGACCTGACCCCACTTCCTGTAGAGAGACAAAGACCTGACCCCACTTCCTATAGGTAGACAGACCCGCCTCACTTCCTGTAGGTAGACTGACCCGCCTCACTTCCTGTAGGTAGGCAGACTCGCCTCACTTCCTGTAGGTAGACAGACCCGCCTCACTTCCTGTAGGTAGACAGACCCGCCTCACTTCCTGTAGGTAGACAGACCCGCCTCACTTCCTGTAGGTAGACAGACCCGCCTCACTTCCTGTAGGTAGACAGACCCGCCTCATTTCCTGTAGGTAGACAGACCCACCTCACTTCCTGTAGTAGACAGACCCGCCTCACTTCCTGTAGGTAGACAGACCCGCCTCACTTCCTGTAGGTAGACAGACCCGCCTCACTTCCTGTAGGTAGACAGACCCGCCTCACTTCCTGTAGGTAGACAGACCTACCACCCACATCTTGTACGGAGACATCCATCTGCCTCCATTTTCTGTAATCCATCTGTAGGGTCTCTTCTGCCAGATTGCACTTTACAACAGTCAGTGGACAGTGAGATATACAGAAGAGAGGCATCTATTGGTCAACACTTTGGAGTTATTTCTTGACGGAAGATATAATTTTTACATAAATTGATGAAATTGGATGAGTTATGTTTTTTTTCTAGAAGCCTGTACTTCACAGACTACTCGTGAGAGTGTTACTGATGTATCCAGACTGATTCATCTTACCTTCACTGATACAGTGTAACAAAGTATCACGGCAGGAGGGAGGTTTGTGCTGGGGACACACTTACAGAGGGGAATTTCCTGAGCTTAAATATAAGTAGAGAGAGACGTGAATCTACTGCACTTCATCTTGTTATTCAGTAGCTAAGTGAAAAGAACCTGCGCTGTATCCCCTCCGCTAGCTCCGGTATTTGGTGTTTTATACTCTATAGACATTTTTGGAGTTACATAGACTGAAAAAAGACCAAGGTCCACAATTCTTGATCAATTATACATTATACCCAGATTATATATTAACCGACAACTTGAGATATTATGAGAAAAGCCGTCAGCCATGATTAATTGCTGATCTTGTGTTTGCTGTTCCAGCTCTTGCATTGTGACTTTCCCCAGTCTGGCTGCTCGAACCGTAAAGAATCCTTTCTTATTTGGATGCCATTTTTTAGACCCTGCTTTATAATAATAATAATAATCTTTATTTGTATAGCACCAACATATTCCGCAGCACTTTATGAATCCCTTTAAGTGTAGGTTTAATAAGCATTAAGTTACGGGAATCTTCTATGGCGATGGTTTTGCAGGATGATCATTGTGTATAAAGCATCTCGCATTCATCCCGAATTACTTTATTTTAATTTCCCTGTGCCCATAAACCTTTGCTTCCGGGCCATTGAGCCCACTCATTTCCAGTATTTAACTCTCTATTTTGCTTTCAGTTGCAGCAATCACTATTTATCGAATTAAAAGTGTGACTCTCAGTAATGGCGCTGACCCCGTCTGGCGTTATGGTGCGTGACGGAGCGCTCATTGTGGGGTATTACTTGACATTGTTTGGTGCGTTGGCTATAGAGCCACTTATAGGAGCCGTCACATTTAAAGATTTTTTTTTTTAACCAATTCCAATGGATTAACACCAAGGTTCACGAACCGCGGAGAGAAGCCAAGAGGACGTCTGCCAGCTCAGCGGGATTCCTTATCCAAGTAATGTTAATTTGCAGAGCTGGCATCTCGTCTTATCTGCTGATGTACAAAGCCTGATATGGCTGCGGACCTGCAGAATGCAAAACGGGCCTGACACATATCGGGGGGACGCCGGTCGTATACCAGCCATTCAATAACAATACGTTTATTCCATGTGTAACCGATGAGAGGAGCATTGATTCATTATTCTCCTGCTCATTATACCCTCATAGACATCACGGACAGGTGAATAATACACCCTGTGATATCTAGGGTACAGGAGGGCTGGCTACAGACCATGTCTGGCCAAAAGGTAAAAGGGAGGTCCTAAAGGGTAACACATTGTACCAACACTCACAAACATTTACGTTGCACTTTCAAAAGCTGATTTCTCACTATTAAATGAGCTCCATTTGACTATACTCCAGTGATCATCACTTGTTTACAAAGTTTGATGATTCACAATAGGGTCAGAACAATCACAAATACGCTGGGTCTGACCGCATCATTATCTGCAGCACAGGTCCTGGTTATCTGCAGCACAGTTCCTAATACTGCCCCCATACTCCCCCACATGTTTGCACCTTATACTGCCCCCATACTCCCCCATTATTTGTTCCTAATACTGCACCCATACTCCCTCTGTTTGTTCCTCCCACAGCCGCCATACTCCTCCATATTTGTTCCTCATACTGCCCCCATACTCCCCCCATGTTTGTTCCTAATACTGTCCCATACTCCCCCCGTTTGTTTCTCATACTGCCCCCATACTCCCCCACATGTTTGTCCCTTATACTGCCCCCATACTCCCTCCGTTTATTCCCAGATTTGTTCCTAATACTGCCCCCATATGCCCATGTGTGTCCTTGTGTCCCTCATACTGCCTCCATAATTCCCCCCATGTTTGTTCCTAATACTGCCCCCATACTTGTTCCTAATACTGCCCCCATACTTGTTCCTAACACTGCCTCCATACTCCCCTTCCCCCCCAGTTTGCTCCTCTTACTGTACATTCCCACCCTCTCCTCTTCCCCAAGTTTCATTGGTCTTCGGTGTCTTCAGCTCCTGTAGCTGGAGCTCTTGTCACCAGTTTTCTCTCTGCCCGGTCGCCGAGTGACGTCAGCAGCGTTAATCAGGTTACCTGATCACGCTGCTGAAGTCCTCTCGACCCCGGAGTGCCGGGTACTATCAGGGCTCCATGGTACAGAGTGTCTAATATACGCTCTGTACCATGGAATGCTGGAGCCGGGGTGAAGCGGATTCTCTGCTCCCGCGGTCACCTTACACCGGGAGCAGAGAACAGCGGCTCACACTGCAGAATGGAGGAGCAGGGGAGAGACCTCGGGCGAGGCAGCAGGAGGCCTGACATCGCCCTCCTGCCTGCTGCGCCCAGGGCAGATGCCCCGGCAGCCCCCCAAGATACGGCCACTGGATGACACACACACTGTATGTTACACATACATTATACACACACTGTATGTTACACAGATACACATACACACTGTTAAACACAGTATGTTACAGAGACACTTAAAAAAACACACTGTTTGTTATACAGACATCCACACTGTATGTTACACATTATACACATACACACTGTATGTTACACATATTATACACATACTCACTGTTACACACACTGTGTTATACACACATTATACACACTGTTATACAGACACACACTGTGTTGTACACACACATTATACACATACAAACTGTATGTTACACACAGTGTTATACTCACATTATACACACTGTATGTTACACACACATTTTACATATACACACACAATATACACATACACACTGTATGTTACACACAGTGTTATACACACACATTATACACATACATACTGTATGTTACACACACTATATGTTACACACACATTGTACACATACACCTGCATGTTACACAGTGTTATACACACATTATACACACACTGTTATATAGACACACACTGTATGTTACACACACAGTTTTATACACGCACATTATATGCACATTGTATGTTACACACACTTTGTTATACACACTGTTATACAGACACACACTTTGTTACACACACATTATACCCATACGCACTGAATGTTAGTGTTATAGACATACATTATACAAATACCCACTATGTTACACACAGTTATACACACACTGTATGTTACACACGCTTTGTTACACACATACATGATACAAAAACACTGTTAGTGTCATACACACATTATACACACACTGTATTATACACACATTGTTCTACACACTCATTCTACATATACACACTATATGAAACACACACACCCCATGCTGCAGACACACTGTATTTTATATGTACACTCTCACCCCGTTATCCTCACACTGTATGCTATATACAAACACATGTAACACACACTGCATGCTACACCTGTTGGTGGCTATTTTGCCGGGTTTGGGCAAATCAAGTCTGAAAAAATATACGGTAGATTCTGACAAACCTGAATTTTGGGGGAAAATTTCTTCTGAAGTGATTGGTTATGGATTGTTTGCTCATCTCTGGACCAATGACTTCCACATCCGCACATCACTGACCCTGATGATGATGTGATGTCTGCACTTGTCTTCCAGGACACATGCGCAATCGTCAGGTATGTGCAGATGTGACATCATTAGCACCGCTCAGTATGGAAGTGTGCAACGCAAGACAAACCCATTAATATTCCTTATATCATGTTCAAAAACCTTCTAAAATATTTATTATGTATGTACAGCGCTGTGCAAATTAATTGGGACAAAGAATTTTTTTAAGTAAAATTGTAAGTTGGTTAGCAGTGAGTGATTCACACCAGTTTTAACAGCTTTGAACAGGTGTGAGTGTACAACCTTGAGTAACAAAATGTGGTTTGACTGGTTTTAGTCAGAAAATAGCAGCTAGCTGCCCCCTCAGCTTCAGGTGAGAGCTTGTTTCTGTGAGGAGTGGTTTAGTTACTTTTTCTCAGTCTGATTCGTGCCTGTAGAAATGGATGTTACTCCACAGAAGAGGTGTAGAATTATTACTCTTAATGAACATAAATAAGTGCCATAATAATAAACATTGCCATACAACTGTGGTTCCATGATGAAGAATTGAAGAATTTAGACAAAAATATGGTAAAATCTCATATTTGCTAAAGGAGGACATATTTCTTAAAATTAGTATGTAACAGTGCATTATAACATTTTATTATTAAATATTCAAAAATATGTGGGTTTTTTTGCTTTGTCCCAATTAATTTGCACAACACTGTATATATAAGGGCAATGCAGGAGAGGGGGGAGATGTAGCTGCAGCTTCTCCCTGTGACTGCACGCTGTGAGAGGGGAGAGGGAGCTTCAGCGGAAAGTCATCTGCTCGCTCAGAGGACAGCATTCATATTATGGGATGGATGTACGGACAGCAGGAATCCAGCAATGTAAAGAAAACATTACATAAGATCCCGCACACGCTGAGATTCTATAAAAATATGTAACAAATCTACAGGAGCCACGAAATAAGATGAAAAAGTGCCCTAAATTCAGAAGTGACATCATCACTGGATAGTCTATATCTAACACATCTGTAGAGGCTTCAAGAGGGATTTAAATATATAATAAAATGCTATAAGGTAAAAGAGAGAAAAATGTTGAAACTTAAAGTTTTACTTTTATCATTTATTGCTAAAGAAAAAACATTTGAATTTTAGAAGGAGGGAAAAAAAAAAGCAAGGAGATGGTGGGGAGGGACGGAGAGAGAGAGAGTGTGAAGTGAGAGACAGAGGGGACGGAATGAGAGAGAGGAGAGGGAGTGAGGGGAGAGGACATAGCAAGAGAGGGGACGGAGAGAGCGAGAGAGGGGGAGGGAGCAAGAAAGGGAGAAGACATAGCAAGAGAGGGGACGGAGAGAGCGAGAGAGGGGGAGGGAGCAAGAAATGGAGAAGACATAGCAAGAGAGGGGACGATGAGAGCAAGAGACGAGAGGGAGCAAGAGATGGAGAGAACATAGCAAGAGAGGGGACGGAGAGAGCAAGAGAGGGGGAGGGAGCAAGAAAGGGAGAAGATATAGCAAGAGAGGGGACGGTGAGAGCGAGAGATGAGAGGGAGCAAGAGGTGGAGAGGACATAGCGAGAGAGAGTGGAGGGAGCAAGAAAGGAAGAAGACATAGCAAGAGAGGGGACGGGGAGAGCGAGAGACTAGAGGGAGCAAGAGAGGTAGAGGACATAGCAAGAGAGGGGACGGGGAGAGAAAGAGACTAGAGGGAGCAAGAAAGGGAGAAGACATAGCAAGAGAGGGGACGGGGAGAGAGAGGATAGGGAGCAAGAGAGGGAGAGGAAATGGCAAGAGAGGGGACGGAGAGAGCGAGAGAGAGGGGAGGGAGCAAGAAAGGGAGAAGACATAGCAAGAGAGGGGACGGTGAAAGCGAGAGAGGAGAGGGAGCAAGAGAGGGGACAGGGAGAGAGAGGAGAGGGAGCAAGAGAGGGAGAGGACATGGCAAGAGACGGGATGGAGAGAGCAAGAGAGGGGAGGGAGCAAGAAAGGGAGAAGGCATAGCGAGAGGGGAAGGGGAGAGCGAGAGAGAGCAAAGGGAGCAAGAAAGGGAGAAGACATAGCAAGAGAGGGGACAGGGAGAGCGAGAGAGGAGAGGGAGCTAGAGAGGGGACAGGGAGAGAGAGGAGAGGGAGCAAGAGAAGGAGAGGACATAGCAAGAAAGGGGACGGAGAGAGAGAGGAGAGGGAGCAAGGGAGGGAACAGAGGGAGTGAGGAGATGGAGCGAGCGAGGGAGAGGACAGAGTAAGAAGAGAGTGAGCGAGGGTGGGGACAGTAAGGAGAGGGAGAGAGGGAGGGTACAGAGTGAGAGTGGTGAAGGATTGAAGGAGGGGAAAGAGGGAGAGAGGACAAGGAGGGGAGAGGGGAGCGAGGGAGGGGACAGAGGGAAAGAGGAGAGGGAGTGAGCCGCCCAGGGGTATATGGGAACTCGGTACCCGGGCGTTGATATAGGGGTGCTGTCTCGGTGGCTGGTGCCCGGGCCCGTAGCCCTGGGGGTCAGCTAAATAAAGGGTAAAAAAAATAATAAAAAGTCTTGTGAGGCCACCTGCAGTTTCTGGTGATCTCACCAGCGCCGCTGTTAGACTACCGGGGACGATGGTATTGCAGCCAGTTGTTAATGCTCCCTGCAGTCGGAGCAGGGTCCCCGGAGCAGGAGCAGGTAGCACTTGTCATCGCAGTGCTGGTTGTGGTCAGCGTAGTTCTCTGCAGCTTAGTAGAAATGAGACACTTGAGTTGTACTTGCTCTGTACGGATTTTTACTTGTAAATGTTCACGGTTGTTCAGGTTCACAATTACACAGTCTTTAGCGGGTAGCGGGCCGGGTAGTCACTGGGGAGGATAAAGTCTCTTTGAGGCTCCCAGAGTGTTCTTTCAGCTATATTCACTGTTCTTTGCTGTCTTTCCTTGCGCCTCCTTACTTTCCTTGCGCTGCCCTGCACAACCCTCTTGTCTACCAAGCCCGTTGAGTGCTATGAGGTTACCCTTCTTCTCTAAGGGGCTCAAACCAGTTTAGTGCTCCTGGTGGGGCTACACGTTCTGGACGAGGTCGGGGCTGCTTGGCAGACCTGGGACCCACCGGTATTGACAGCTCAGGGTTAAACTCGCCTGCACCGTGACTCGGAGCCGGTATCCCATTATGGACCAGGATTCCCCTGGACTGTTGATAAGGGCCGGCACTGGGTCTCCTCCTTCTGTCTGAGTCGCCGCTCCTTTTCAGGTGCCCTCCCTGCAGTGTCCCTCTAGGACTTGTTCCTTGCTTCAAACTACTCTCTGCCGACTGACTAACTGTGTCGTTCCCGCTCCATCTACCCTAACACTCCTCCCACCAGGACGGGTTACCCTGGTAACGGGTGGCCAATTGGTCTCCTCTGTTAGGTGTAGGGATGCTGGGATAAGAGCCTCAGGTTGACTTTACACTCCCCAATGACAGGAATACTGTACACTCAGTCAAAGGTGCAGTAACCCTACTGTGGTGCACTGACCAGTGGGGTGCCACAGGAGCAAGGAAGGGGAGAGGGGAGAGGGAGCGAGGGAGTTGAGAGAGTGAGCGAGGGAGGGGACAGCGTGAGAGAGGGGATGGAAAGAGAGTTTGGATGAAGCAAGAGAGAGAGGACGAAGCGAGAGAGGGCATGGAGTGAGAGAGAGGGACGGATAGAGGGGGGACGGAATGAGAGAGGGAGAGTTTACGGAGTGAAAGGGAGAAGGAATGGTGGGAGAAAGAGATAGTGAAAGAGGGGACAGAGAGAGCAGGAGAGAGGGAGGGGACAAAGTGAGAGGAGAGAGAGCGAATAGACTGGACGGAGAAAGAGAGGACATGAAGAGCGGCAAACAGAGAAAGATGGATGGGGTGGAGAGAGAAAGACTTGAGTTAAAAGTTGTAAAAGAGGGGTGCATGGAGAAGCGGTAGAAAGGAAAGAAGAGGGCGTTAGAAAGGGGGAGATAAAATAGATGGAGAGAGCATGAGGGAGAGTAAGAGAAGGAAAGAGTGGGCAAGGTACAGGAGGCAAGAGAGAGAGAGAAAAGAGGCAGAGGAAAGGGAGAGACATGGAAATGATGGGACAGAGAAAGAGAAGGGAGAGATAGAAAGATGGGGAGGAGGGAGTGAAGAGCGGAAAGAAGAAAAAGATGAGGGAATCAGGAAGAAAGGAGTGTAAAGCGAGGACAGAGAGGGACAGGAAGAGAGATTTAAGGGGACACAGAGAGAAGAGGATAGGGAGGTTGAGAGAGTAAGATCACAGGGGAAGAAGATGGAGAAGGCAGTAAAAGATGAGATTAAATAAAAAGGGTCAAAATGGGCAAATTATTCAAGAAACTGAAAGTGGGGAGAGAAAGAGAGGAGAAAATGTGAAGAAATGGAGAAGGAAGAAAAGGAATGGTGCAGGTGGGAGAAAGAAGGGAAATATAGGAAGGTGGGAGAAAAGGATAGATATAGAGGAAGGGTGAGGGCGACCTCCGCACACAACCTCCAGGAGATGTAACATATCCATCATCTGTTCCCAGTGATGCTGATGTTGCCAGTGTTGATTTCCAGTGACCGGTTCCAGCGTTCACTCGGATTAATGTAATTAACTTTACAAATCTGATAAATCACAATCATTTGTTCTCCCTGATGTCCCGGATCGGGGGTTTGATACAATTTGTGTTCAATATTATAAAGGCTTTAATCTTTGTCAATTGTGCTGTGAGCGGTGATTGATACATTTCGCCGCTCTGTGTCATTTCCATTAAAGCTCTTGGCACCGGGCCGGGATTTCTCACATTGTAGTAGGGTCTGTACATTGTACTGTCATTACCAACCAGCGGGAGATTGTACGCCGATACAACCGGCCTTTAATACATCAGTCCGAAGGAAAATATCATTGTTATGGCTGTTGGGGGCCTCCTCTTCTTGGGGGGAATATGATGCCTCAAAGCTCATAATACTGAGGACTTGATATCACCTATAATATGCCCCACCAAACCTACCGCATCCACATTATATCCCTCCTCTTCTATTGATGTGTTAATACAATTAACGTTTAGTCAAACAGTCCATAATTGTGTATTTTTTCTTTCACATCTGTGTTTAGTGCAGATCCGGCACTTGCAGCAGTGCAAAAAAATCCTTTGCCGCAAGTTCCTGATCTGCCGGATCCGGCAAGAACGCAAGTGCCGCACCTGACTGCAAGTCTCATAGAGAATGAATGGGGCTTACCGCAAGTGAGCCGTTACTACACTAAACACAGATGTGAAGGCAACCTAAGACGGTGGCTACAACTAGTCTTGCCCTATAATGGATGGATGGACGGATAAATAGAAAGATAGATGGATGGATAGATTGATTGATAATTAGAAAGATACATAGATGGATGGTCCTGACCAGATATTTGGGGATTGGATTATTGCTCCTTCCTCCATTCTTGGCATTTTATTTCGCAATCTTGTTTACGACCGCGCCGGCTGACACCTGTAATTACATCGATCTGCCCTTTGTCCCCGGCTTTCCCTGTTACCATAGATAAAGCTCCAGTGTCAGGTGTTTTCTGTGCAATATGGAGAGTTCTATGAAGGACCCTGGAGAAAGTAAGTGCCCCCCCCACCTCCATCATGTTACATTGTATTTATATCCATATGTCTTAGATCTACAGTATACATGGACTTCTCGACCCGAGTGCAGGTTGGCCATTAAATAGTTAATTCCGGCGTGTGCCGCTATGATGGATAATTCTGTGTATTTGCTCGGCCCGGCTCTCTGGAAGCTTCTCGGGGGCTCTGCTCCCTCTTGGGATATTCAGTCATTATTTCTTGTTGGACAATTGGGTGAAAATGTGTGAAAACCTAAACTCGCCGGCGCCTCGTGTATTCTACATGTGCGAATTTATATCTGAAAATTGTGGAATAATGATGGGTCCTCCGGGGGGTCATGTAGAAAAATGTATTCAATTTACTTCAAATTTAAAATTGCCATTTCTGCAAGGAAACTGCAAAAAAAAGAAGGGAGAAGGTCGGATTTATATGATGTAACTGCACTGATTGTGTCCAGGAACAATCACTGCTGTCCATCATATAAGAATTGTGTACTGGTTTAATATTGATATCCTATACTTTAAATAGGTAATCAATATCAGATTGATGGGGTCCGACATCCAAAACCCCCACCGACTAGCTGGAAGCAACCAATCTTAATAGGAGCTAAGATGCAGTACTGAAGAATGGCCACTACACCATAGGTGCGCTGTGCTGTTTTGCCTCCATACACCGAAATTTCTGGCCACCATGGACCACGGCAGGCGCTAATCCAGGGGGTGCTATGTGTCAGACCTCCACCAATATAGTATTACTGAACAACCCTGAGGATAGTCAATCAATACCCTGAACAATGAATTAAAGTAGAAATTCTGTCTTCTTGGTTAGCATTGTAGAAAGGGTAACCCTGTGGTTAGCATTGTACTTCGTGGCTCTGTGGTTAACAATGGACACAGTGGCTCAGTGGTTAGCACTATACACAGTGGCTCAGTGGTTAGCACTATACATGTTGGCTGTGTCATTAACACTGTTCATGGTGGCTCAGTGGTTAGCACTATACATGTTGGCCCTGCATTAACAATGTACATGGTGGCTCAGTGGTTAGCACTATACATATTGGCCCTGCATTAACAATGTACATGGTGGCTCAGTGGTTAGCACTGTACATGTTGGCTCCGTCATTAACAATGTACACTGTGGCTCAGTGGTTAGCACTATACATGTTGGCTCTGTCATTAACAATGTACACTGTGGCTCAGTGGTTAGCACTATACATGTTGGCTCTGTCATTAACAATGTACACTGTGGCTCAGTGGTTAGCACTATACATGTTGGCTCCATCATTAACAATGTACACTGTGGCTCAGTGGTTAGCACTATACATGTTGGCTCCGTCATTAACAATGTACACTGTGGCTCAGTGGTTAGCACTGTACATGTTGGCTCAGTCATTAACAATGTACACTGTGGCTCAGTGGTTAGCACTGTACATGTTGGCTCCATCATTAACAATGTACACTGTGGCTCAGTGGTTAGCACTGTACATGTTGGCTCTGTCATTAACAATGTACACTGTGGCTCAGTGGTTAGCACTGTACATGTTGGCTCCATCATTAACAATGTACACTGTGGCTCAGTGGTTAGCACTATACATGTTGGCTCCATTAACGATGTACATGGTGGCTCAGTGGTTAGCACTGTATATGTTGGCTCCATTATTAACGATGTACACGTGGCTCAGTGGTTAGCACTATACATATTGGCTCATCATTAACAATGTACACTGTGGCTCAGTGGTTAGCACTATACATATTGGCTCAGTCATTAACAATGTACACTGTGGCTCAGTGGTTAGCACTGTACATGTTGGCTCCATCATTAACAATGTACACTGTGGCTCAGTGGTTTGCACTGTACATGTTGGCTCCATCATTAACAATGTACACTGTGGCTCAGTGGTTAGCACTGTACATGTTGGCTCCTCATTAACAATGTACATGTGGCTCAGTGGTTAGCACTGTACATGTTGGCTCCATCATTAACAATGTACACTGTGGCTCAGTGGTCAGCACTGTACATGTTGGCTCTGTCATTAACAATGTACACTGTGGCTCAGTGGTCAGCACTGTACATGTTGGCTCACTCATTAACAATGTACACTGTGGCTCAGTGGTTAGCACTATACATGTTGGCTCTGTCATTAACAATGTACACTGTGGCTCAGTGGTTAGCACTATACATGTTGGCTCCATCATTAACAATGTACACTGTGGCTCTGTGGTCAGCACTGTACATGTTGGCTCGTCATTAACAATGTACACTGTGGCTCAGTGGTAGCACTTACATGTTGCTCTGTCATTAACAATGTACACTGTGGCTCAGTGGTTAGCACTATACATGTTGGCTCCATCATTAACAATGTACACTGTGGCTCAGTGGTCAGCACTGTACATGTTGACTCAGTGATTAACAATGTACACTGTGGCT
This sequence comes from Allobates femoralis, assembly GCA_033576535.1. Lineage (NCBI taxonomy): Eukaryota > Metazoa > Chordata > Amphibia > Anura > Aromobatidae > Allobates > Allobates femoralis. The sequence goes on from JARQOC010000007.1 coordinate 148,679,449, forward strand.
CAGTGGTTAGCACTATACATGTTGGCTCTGTCATTAACAATGTACACTGTGGCTCAGTGGTCAGCACTGTACATGTTGGCTCAGTCATTAACAATGTACACTGTGGCTCAGTGGTTAGTACTATACATGTTGGCTCTGTCATTAACAATGTACACTGTGGCTCAGTGGTTAGCACTATACATGTTGGCTCCATCATTAACAATGTACACTGTGGCTCAGTGGTTAGCACTGTACATGTTGGCTCTGTCATTAACAATGTACACAATGGCTCAGTGGTTAGCACTATACATGTTGGCTCCATTAACGATGTACATGGTGGCTCAGTGGTTAGCACTGTATATGTTGGCTCCATTATTAACGATGTACACGGTGGCTCAATGGTTAGCACTATAGATATTGGCTCAGTCATTAACAATGTACACTGTGGCTCAGTGGTTAGCACTATACATGTTGGCTTCATCATTAACAATGTACACTGTGGCTCAGTGGTCAGCACTGTACATGTTGGCTCAGTCATTAACAATGTACACAATGGCTCAGTGGTTAGCACTATACATGTTGGCTCCATTAACGATGTACATGGTGGCTCAGTGGTTAGCACTGTACATGTTGGCTCCATCATTAACAATGTACACTGTGGCTCAGTGGGTTAGCACTATACATGTTGGCTCCATCATTAACAATGTACACAATGGCTCAGTGGTTAGCACTGTATATGGTGGCTCAGTCATTAACAATGTACACTGTGGCTCAGTGGTTAGCACTATACATGTTGGCTCCATCATTAACAATGTACACAATGGCTCAGTGGTTAGCACTGTATATGGTGGCTCAGTCATTAACAATGTACACTGTGGCTCAGTGGTTAGCACTATACATGTTGACTTCATCATTAACAATGTACACTGTGGCTCAGTGGTCAGCACTGTACATGTTGGCTCAGTCATTAACAATGTACACAATGGCTCAGTGGTTAGCACTGTATATGGTGGCTCAGTCATTAACAATGTACACTATGGCTTAGTGGTTAGCACTATACATATTGGCTCAGTCATTAACAATGTACACTGTGGCTCAGTGGTTAGCAATGTTGAGGTTGTCTTCAATAAAATGGCGACCAGGATCAGCAAATGCGCTAACTGTTATCTCTGGCTCCATTTTATTGAAGACACTGAGCATCAGGGGTGCATATGCAAATGGAAAAGAAAATTTAATCTGCGCATGTGCCACATTGATCTTCACAGTGTCTTCATTAAAATGGCACTAAAGATCACGGTATGCGCATGCATTGATTCCAGCAACATTTTATTGAAGACCATTGCGCAATAGCAATGCGCATGTGCCCACAACAGTGGTAATGGCGGTGCCGCAAAATTTCAATAAAGAAAAGAGGGAAGGCAGGAGGAGGAATGATTACCAGGACCCGACCCAAAAAGTCCCACCCTGATGCTCAAGACACTGCACTCATGATATCATTTATGAAGGTTTGAGCAACGATTATTCTGCAATCAACACTCAGATTTCAAAGGTATCATATTAATCAGCATCCTAGCACCATTATGTCACTGCCACTAGTTCATAGAGTTTGGTTCCCATTAATATCCTGGAGTCATCCAGAAAATCGGGAGACCTCCTGGACTGCTAGAGGAGTTGGCAGATCCTCCGGAGACAATCTTTAAAGAGGAACTCTGAGGAGATAAAAAATTTTGTACAGTCCCTGCCCTCATACATGATAAAGCAGAGCTGGGCACTACAGTTCTATCTATTATATAATTGCGAATGCTGCGAGTGCCCCTTTGTCGTCATGTGGATACGAACGAAGCATTGGCCGCGCAGCGGCCATTGCGAGCCGGCGAGTCGCTATGCCCGCGCAGCGGGCATGGCGAGTCGAAGCATTGGCCGCGAAGCGGCCATTGCGAGTCGCTCTAAGGCGACTCGCTATGCCCGCGCAGCGGGCATGGCGAGTCGCCTTAGCAGCGCGAAGCATTGGCCGCGAAGCGGCCATTGCGAGTCAGAGACTCGCTCTGCTAGAATCCCGATGCATTGTGCATCGGGCACCCATCTAGTGATCTATAAATCTCTTATAAAGCAATAAAATCATATCTGCTCCTCAGTTCTCACCCCTCCCTCAGGGGACAGAGAAATTCATGCTGCAGCAGAGAGCAGGGGGTGTGTTGGGGGTGTGGACCCTGGGACTGGATCATCTTACATTCCCACCCCCTCACACTTCTGTATGAACAGGGGACGTGGGATATAGCATCTTATTTAATGTATTAACAGGGGTGTTCTCTCTTCAAATAGCAATCATGTCAGCAAGCAGATATAAATACATGCTGTAGTCCTCTGCTGTACAATATGATGGTGCATAATGTGTGCTGTCATGTATCAGGCTAGGAGCATAGGCAAAGCACTGCATTAATCAGCACTACCATGGTCTCTCCTCTCCTATAGCAACTTGGTATCTTCCTGTACCCGAAACTTTAGCACTATGAATGGCTGAATTTCTCTGTCCCATGAGGGAGGGGTGAGAGCTGAGGAGCAGATATGATTTTATTGATTTATAAGAGATCTATAGATCCTAGAACTGCAGTGTACAGCTCTGCTTCATCATGTAGGAGGGCATGGACTGTACTAAAGTTTTCTTTACCCGGAGTTCCCCTTTAAGATGTTTTCATGTGTATTATGCCAAAGAGCTAAACCCTTAAGTCCAGTTGCCCATTCGGGGGGTGAGATGTGATGTGGAGGGGCAGAGGCTGAAGAGGGGCATGGGGTACAGATGCATTGGGGAAAGCATGCACAAACATTACACTGTCTATCCCCCTCCCCCAGCGTGCACTGAGCCCCTCGTCTCTGAGTTTGCAGCGTTGCGACTAATGTTGCTGATTTTAAAAAATACATAATGTTCCGGTTTTACTGAAATGATTTTGCGGAGATCGGAGAGGGTATAATTTAGTTAAGGACCAATTACCTTATTATGTCGCCGTTCTCTGTTATCAGGGTATAATTTTCATGTTGCTTTAATTAAACATTGCCTGAAATACCGGATTTTAGGAAATCTATAGAAACATGTATTTAGTGGCGGTTAAGAGACTTTTTGCAATGTAATCCTGTGATTAGTGGAGAAATTTCCTCAACTACTTACTGCTGCCAAACGTGGAGTGAATAGACCGGGGAGAGGTATAGGATGCTGATATTAGATGGTCGGGTATGGGGGACGCACAGTGATGGGGTTCAGCAGCTGGAGCGACTGTGAAAGGGTTAATTTCAAGATAGTAAGACATCCCGACCCAAAGGCGTCCAGGAGGTCAGAGCCTCACAGACCAAGAATGGGGCCGTGAAGCCAAAGAACTGCGCTATGTGTGGTCCTATCATGAAGGGGGGGCATGCTCAGCGTCCTCTCTAGTCATTGTCTATGGGACTGTGGGAGAAAGCATAGCACAGCGCTGCGCCGTCCTGTGCACAATGAGCGGAGCCAAGGCTGAGCTGGTGCAAATCTGCTGCGCTATTAAAGAGGATCTCTGTGGTTCTGACCGCTGTAGGATTTAGGCTATGTTCACATGTTGCATTTTTTCACCATTTTTTTCATGAGTTTTATGCAAATTTACTGCCAAGGGAGCAGCAAAAGCGCATCATGTGAACATAGCCTAATAATTGCAGGTCACAGTCTTCAGTGTTGTCTCCTTATGACCTGTCTGATTAGTTGCTTGTTATCCCCTCCATCATTGACTCTTGGTTCGGTCCCTTACCTCCTCACTCCACAATAACTGAAGCCATTGGATTAACCCATTCTCCAGGAGTTCTGGATTATCGGTCATTTCGGCACAAGCACCTTCGGGGTTCACTGTTGTCGGAGGGTCGGTAGGTGGCTTCAACCATTAGCAATCACTGATATTCACATGTAAAGCACCATGGAATAAATGGCGCTATAATTATAAATAATAATAACTTTGTGAAAGAGGGGTGACAACTGAATTTGGAATATTAAAGGCGTTCTCCAGTAAAGTCAAGTTATCGCCTCTCCATGATGAACTAGTGATCGGTGTTAGTTGGACTGTTGGGACCTCCTGCACCGATCGGAGGCACTGAGCTCGGTTATCTCCAGTAGATTGGGGTGAACCTCTGCTCCATTCAATCTCTATGAATAGCCAAAAAAAAAAGCAGGTCCACTCTACACTTTCATTACTCTGCCTCTGGGTTGGGTGGAGCCATGTACAAGGTTGCCCCGCCCCTGAATAAGGGACAACCCTAGAGGAGCTCCTGTCCTGCCTCTTTGCAATGAACGTTCTCATATCTCCATATAAGAGAACAGACAGAATCTTACTTGATGAAACACTTTTTAGCTTTTTTCCTTCTCTTTTTTTTTTTTTTAATTAATCCCTTTGGCGAAAACTAAATTAAAAATTAATTATTTTCTGTCCTCAAAACAGTGAATGTACAGAAGTCGCCTTTTTATGTTGAAGCTGCGGTTCATTAACCAGTGGCAGGATGGAGGTTTTTTTAGTCTTCGCAGTACAATATTTGATTACACACTACATTGACTTGATAAGCAAGTCGTCAGCTAATATTTTAGGAATGATGTTCTGCGCAGACTTTCTTTTCCGCTGTGATTTCTCCCCAGCTGTATGGGCAGGGGACAATGTTGATGGTAAATGTATCACTTGGAAAGTATTGTTCCATTATCTGTACTGACCTACATTAGGAGGAGTCGGAAGCTGGGAAAACAGATTGACTGTCACAGTAATCTGCATAACAAACCTTTCATGGGGACAGTATGGTGAACGCTCACTGCCCGCGACAGACCCACTATTATGACTACTAATCTCCAGGGCAACGTCCCCCCCCATCCAGCCCCGAACAGAAGAGAGCTGCCAAAACGTACCGCCACAAGCTGAAGACGCGGGATATCTGCAACATGGCAGAACCATGGGGGAATCTAGGACAAGGATAAACACAACTGTAACCAATAATAACCAATCAGAGCACAGCTATCAGAGGGAAGATAATGGGAACTATTCTTATAATGGTCGACTGAACTGTTATATGTGTACACAGGTACTTATCCTGTACTGATCCCGAGTTATATCCTGTATTACACTCCAGAGCTGCACTCACTATTCTGCTGGTGGAGTCACTGTGTTCATACATTACATTACTGATCCTGAGTTACCTCCTGTATTATACTGCAGAGCTGCACTCACTATTCTGCTGGTGCAGTCACTGTGTACATACATTACATTACTGATCCTGAGTTACCTGCTGTATTATACTCCAGAGCTGCACTCATTATTCTGCTGGTGCTGGCACTGTGTACATACATTACATTACTGATCCTGAGTTACCTCCTGTATTATACTCCAGAGCTGCACTCACTATTCTGCTGGTGCAGTCACTGTGTTCATACATTACATTACTAATCCTGAGTTACCTCCTGTATTATACTCCAGAGCTGGACTCACTATTCTGCTGGTGCTGGCACTGTGTACATACATTACATTACTGATCCTGAGTTACCTCCTGTATTATACTCCAGAGCTGCACTCACTATTCTCCTGGTGCAGTCACTGTGTACATACATTACATTACTGATCCTGAGTTACCTCCTGTATTATACTCCAGAGCTGCACTCACTATTCTGTTGGTGCAGTCACTGTGTTCATACATTACATTACTAATCCTGAGTTACCTCCTGTATTATATTCCAGAGCTGCACTCACTATTCTGCTGGTGCAGTCACTGTGTACATACATTACATTACTGATCCAGAGTTACCTCCTGTATTATACTCCAGAGCTGCACTCACTATTCTGCTGGTACAGACCCTGTGTACATACATTACATTACTAATCCTGAGTTACCTCCTGTATTATACTCCAGAGCTGCACTCACTATTCTGCTGGTACAGACCCTGTGTACATACATTACATTAATGATCCTGAGTTACCTCCTGTATTATACTCCAGAGCTGCACTCACTATTCTGCTGGTGGAGTCACTGTGTACATACATTACATTTCTGATCCTGAGTTGCCTCTTGTATTATACTCCAGAGCTGTACTCACTATTCTGCTGGTGCAGTCAATGTGTACATACATTACATTACTGATCCTGAGTTACCTCCTGTATTATACTCCAGAGCTGCACTCACTATTCTGCTGGTGCAGTCACTGTGTACATACATTACATTACTGATCCTGAGTTGCCTCTTGTATTATACTCCAGAGCTGTACTCACTATTCTGCTGGTGCAGTCAATGTGTATATATGTAGTTCAATATTCTTCTGTTTGTGATTTAAAATGGTCAGCAACTCTGTTGACCACCAACCCCCTAAGCCAGATCAGAACCCCAAACTACAGATGCTGCGTTTCGGGGTAACACAACACATATATACTCTGAAGCAGGAGGGAGGGGTCATTCCTGAGAACTGGTAGAAAACTAAAAAAAATTGTGGATGCAGAAATGTTATAAATAAAGGAATTTAGTTTGATAAAGTTCCTGCATTACATGGGGCTGTGTATGGTGCGCGTCTCCTAACGTTAGAGCTTCATCCTGGAGACCTGTCCTCTGTCTATGCTGCACGTCAGTAAATATCCTGAAAATATAAAATCATTAAAGCAGACAAAAAGCAGCATTACAGAAATGTCAGGGAATGTCACCTGTCTCGGCTGGGCTCCTGCAGCCCGCGGTCATTCTGCTACACTTCATGACAAAGCTGCTGTGTGTCCTGTGAGGCTGTGAGACCTGGCTAGTAATGATACCCCTGGGGCCACTGCTGTTGCTGACCCATGCAGTCTGGGGCAATAACAGAAGGAAAAATGTCTAACGTGTCGGCCGTGCATATTTCCGTACACATTTCCACCAGAACCAATGGAGATATCACAGCAATGTCCGTCTGTTGTGTTTCAGGACTCTGCACTCAAGTCTAATCTGTAAAATCAAGAATGGTTAATTGTAGCGACAACATTAGATAAAGTAGGAAGATGCATAGATAAAATGTGGCCATTCCTGAAAACAGGTGTCATGTACTGTAGGATTACACAAAGATCTATTAGCAAATCGGAGCAGAGACATATTGAAACCAAAATTTAAAGGTGAACAAGTCTATAATTATCACACATGGCAGATAAAGTTAAGTGCAGCCAGAGCAAGTTTAAACAGGCCAGTACTGAAAGTCTCAAGAAATAGTTCTCACAAATATTAAACTCCCAGAGGTCTGGGAATGGGAGTCCAATGAGAAAAAAGTCCAAACACTATTTAATGCAGCTTTAAAGAGTCCCAATGTTCAGAGAGCTGCACACAAACAACAGTTCAGCAAGTGCTGGCAAGGCACACAAGACTTACATGACACAGGGACAGGTGAAAACAGCAACAGAGTCAGGGGGGAAAGCTCAGGTAGCTGGAAGCAGGAGAGTATCAGGAGGTGAGAATTGCTGGAGTCCAGAGGTAATAGCTGAAGAATCAGAGTGGATCAGCAGGAGGTGGAACAGACTGCACAGCACAGGAAGCCAGGGATTCTCAAGCATAGGTGGACAGTAGGCTGAGGTTTGTAAAGGCAGAGGGAAGGATCACATGATCAGGAGTGAAGAAGCGGACACCATTTTAAAAAGGGGCAAGACGCACAGAATGTCAATAGAGATCCAAAGTGCTTACAATGGGGCTCAAAATACATACTTATACACCAAATACATCACTTGCATCCTTTTTTTCTTTTTTTGCCTTGATGCATTTTGCACCATTCTTCAAGATGGCAAATTAATTTTGCACAAGTTTAAAAATGCTTTTTATTTTTGTCTTTAATCATTTTGTGACTTTTTAATGCATTTTCATGTTCCAGTAAAATGCAGAATTTGAGCACAAAAATTTCAGGAGTTCATAAAGGAAAAATCCCTCAGGTGTGGAGCAGGGGGAAGGAGAGAAGGACATTTGCATAAAAACTTTTATGATGAATCTGACAACGACGAATCCTGTCCGCTGTGCCGAACATAAGTGATCACGTAAAGAAGACTTTAAAAAGGTGCAAAGTAAGACGAGTTGGACACAAGCGAAAAATTGTCGAAAAAAACACCAAAAAGTGGTCATAAATGGGCGTGAATTGACTAATGATTGGGCCCATAGTATTTATGAAAGCTGAAAAACTTGTACAGTGCAGGATCTTTGCCAATGACCATCAAAAACCTCCTCAGAACCACAAGAGAAATAACTAATAAACGGGAGAGTACAGAAAATATCTATATTCAAGTGCAGCTCCAGAAGGAGGGCTAGGGAGTTTTATATTAAGATTGTTTTATTTACCATAAATGCAATCCCTCATGCAATCATAAACTGCTGGTTACCTGCAGTCTCCACTAGAGGGAGTATTATTGCTTTCCTGTGTGATCAGTATACATTGCTCTCTCCAGCTCCCCCTAGTGGTAGTGGTCAACAGAGGGAAATGTATCATAAAATTGTACATCTATGTGTCATGGTTCGGTTTGATGATTCAAACGGGTCATCTCCATGTTCGGTTCCTGCATCTACTGGGCTATTGCCTTTTCTTCCCAATCCAAATGCTGATGATCCCAATTGTCTGTGTTCTCTCTTCTTGGTTCCCTCCTCTCCAGGTGTTTCTCTGTCCTATCACATTCTGTGTTCTATTTTATATGTTCACCTTTCACTACACTTCCTTGCTGGCTATACCTCTAGATGGACTTGCTTTTTGGAGTTCCAGCCCTTTCGCTCTTAGGGGTTTACTTTATTGGGTAAACACCAGTTATTTCCCGCAGTGAGTCGGTTTGTTTCCTTCCTAAAACCTTTTCCTGCCACTTTTTTAGGTTTCTGGGAGAGTTTTCCTTGATCTGCTTCTTGGCAGCTCTCTATAGCTTTCCTTCTCTACTTTATATTAACGTGTTTTAGTTTTATCCCCTTTGCATATTCCTGAACACTTTCCCCTTTCCTTGTCAGCAATGTGTTGTGGCCTTCCCTCTGGTCCTTCAGGAGGTGCGAGACACCCCTCGACGGCCTTTTAGGGAGTCAGGTCTGAGGTGGTATTTTGAGTTGTGCAGCTAGAGTCTTTCTAGTCTGTACAGGGACCAGATGGGTGCAGGTGGGGTAGCTCCATTACAAGGACTCCCTTTATCCGTTAACCATGTCTGAGAGTGTTTACGTTCATAACACTTCGAACTAGGCAGGAATATTGAGAGATACAAGTGTGTTCTATGAAATCTGCACACGACATTGCTCCTTAACAAAGGTAATTTTTACAAAAGGTGCAGAGTTATATTTTGAGTATTTATATAAATCTTGACTCCCTCTATGACTCTTCTATATATGATTCTGTTGTTCATACCCAGGGCACAGTGACTAACCTGAAGGGACACGGTTACACATATTACTGCTTGTAGTGAAACATTAAATAGACATTTGTCCTAATTAGTGTTAGGTTGAAGTTTGGACTCATTCTAGATAAGATCTTATTCTATGAAACTTCAGCACATGCAGGTTTCGCTGTCACCTGGGATGACCTCACCCATCGCCACCGCTGTGTCTGCAGGAGACATACCATGTTGGTTGTGGGTCTTCACACGTCCTCCCTTTCTCTGGTGCAGAGTCCTTATTTAAATAAAGATTATGCACATCTGTACAGTTATCTGTTTCAGGACACTTAAAATGGAAAAATGTTTGGAAATCACAATAACAATAAAAATGCACTTCTACTGGAAACTAACCAAAGACCATCGTTGAGTCCCTTCTGATTCCTTCCCCACGTTCCAGGAAAAATCACCGATTCATCTCACGTCCATTGTTGTATTGTTACAAGCTTTGGTGTACGTGTTGCCTACAGGACGGGGAACCTGTGACCACCCAGTATTCGTGGCAGCAGATCATCAATGGCTGTCATGTTGGAGAACGCAATTGTATACTTGCCGGTCATCCATACATTCATGGTGTCAGGTACAGATTTCTTCAGACTGTTGTCTGTGTGTCATGGGTGTGTTTCATCTTGGGAAGACCTCTGCAGAGTCAGGAACCGAAGGTCACAACGGCTTATTGGTCGCAAGTCTTCAACTGGTGTTTAAATGTATTTGCTTTCCTTTAGTGCTGCAGGGGTTAAGGACTCTTTCCTTGCTGGCTGTTTCTTGTGGCCTTAAATCTCAGGTGCAGCTTTTCTGTGGCCACTCCCCTGCGCTGTAAGTAATCACATGTCTTACCATCTGACGCTGGATATAGAATCTCTTTCTATGCTGACCACTTTGGAAGCAGCCTGTCTCTAGAAGGAGCTGTGGAGTTGGGATTATTGCAGCTCTGACATCTTGTTGCATTGGTGGAGTTGGAGTGCTTTTCTGTTTTTGTCTATTTCTTTTTGTCTGTTTCCCTCTCCCCTGTGTCATATTATTTGCAGTGGTGAGTCTAGTGTACTCACCAGCCATCCCACTCACCAGGGTGAGTTCAGGGTAGGTGAGGGCTTAGGGATGTGATGGTGACTGGGGGAAGGACCCATATAGGGACATTAGGGAATGCAGTTCACAGACTCAGGTGAGTGACAGGAGGTGACCCATTTCCCTGTTGCGTATCAGGGCCTCCCTTCATCTTTGTTGTCTCCTTTCTGTTGTGCCATAAACTTTCTGTACACCCGGGCATGACACTGCAGTGTAATTCTTAAAGTAATTATTATGTCCACTCCTGGCTTACAGCTGCTTAGTCCTTTGGTCCTTTGGTTGCCAGTAAAGACCTCTATCATAAGACCTTCTTTTGTATCACTTTTTTTCCATCTAAATTTTAGGGCGATTTGGCACAGTTTGCACTTTAAACAACGTGTTTTCTACCTATATCCCACCCCTTCCTCTAAGCCTTTTCTAAACTATAGGAAAAAAGCCACAGAAATTATTTAATACACAGGATAAATAGGTCAAAAGCTACAAAGATTTGCACCAAAACTTTGATCATTGTTGGTAAAGAAGCCAAAATTATTCTTACAACCAAGGTTCAATGCACACAGTAAACCTTTTTCCAACGGATGGATGGATGGATAGATGGGTGGGGATGGATCGGTGAATGTATGTGTGGATGAATGGGTGGGTGGGTGGGTGGATGGATGGATGGAGTGATGGATGGATGGAGTGATGGATGGATGGAGTGATGGATGGATGGAGTGATGGATGGATGGAGTGATGGATGGAGTGATGGGTGGATGGAGAGATGGGTGGATGGATAGATGGATGGGTGACTGGATGGATGGGTGAATGGATTGGTGAGAGGATGGATAGATGGTTGGATGTATAGATGGATGGATGGATGGATGGATGGATGGATGGGTGGAGTGATGGATGGGTGGAGTGATGGACGGGTGGAGTGATGGACGGGTGGAGAGATGGGTGGATGGAGATGTGTGGATGGATAGATGGATGGGTGACTGGATGGATGGGTGAATGGATTGGTGAGAGGATGGATAGATGGTTGGATGTATGTATGGATGGATGGATGGATGGGTGGGAGGATGGATGGATATAATAAGAAGGTAACATTATCTTTATTAATACATGTCTTAGTGCAACAATGTTTCAGCTGCTTAGATAGAAAGTTTGAGTTTGAAACTCCTACAGTAATTACCTATGCAAAATTGATATCAATATTACATTACTATGTTAGGTCTGTGGATACAAAATAGATAGATAAAATATAGCTAATAGATGCAATGATAAAAGATAAAGTTGTAGTTAATAAGTCTGCATTGGATGTATTGTAGACTTTCTCAGGTAATTATCTAGTGTTTTTTGTCTTTGTCTTGTTCCCATGGTATATACTGTAGTGTCTTTGTCTTGTTCCCATTGTATATACTGTACTGTCTTTGTCTTGTTCCCATTGTATATACTGTAGTGTCTTTGTCTTGTTCCCATTGTATATACTGTAGTGTCTTTGTCTTGTTCCCATTGTATATACTATAGTCTCTTTGTCTTGTTCCCATTGTATATATTGTAGTGTCTTTGTCTTGTTCCCATTGTATATATTGTAGTGTCTTTGTCTTGTTCCCATTGTATATATTGTAGTGTCTTTGTCTTGTTCCCATTGTATATATTGTAGTGTCTTTGTCTTGCTCCCATTGTATATACTGTAGTGTCTTTGTCTTGTTCCCATTGTATATATTGTAGTGTCTTTGTCTTGCTCCCATTGTATATATTGTAGTGTCTTTTCTTTTGCAGCCCTTATGTTGTGTTGCTGGCGTTTAGCGGCGGATCTCTGCGGTTTACACGGCAGCACCGACTTTATAATGTTAATAGCATTTTTCTGCCATTTGAATACTAATCACATTTAGTTTTGCACTTTTTAATAAAATGCAGGCGATCAACCATGTAAATATTTATCTGCCATCTAATGCGAGGGTTTAAATAGGAATCTGAATACGTTTAATTGGATTTTTTTATCAGTTTATTTGTGGCCCATGGCAGCGGCTGAATCAATTGTCTGCGTTACAGGTAGTTAAAAGGTTAGTACTCATACATTTACATAAACAGCTATGGGGGATGGGACATTGTCAGGATTCTGTCCGGAGACTATGACCAGGTATGATCACTACGGAAATAAGAGTAAAATAGAGATAAGGTGAGGATCCAAACCTGACACTAGGTCATGGAAAGTGTAGCAATGACAGACCGACTAGATGAATACAGAGATGGAGAGACGGATAGATGAATAGACACACCCTAATAGATGCTTGAAAAATTTGACTGATGACAGCAATATATTTCCAATTGGGGTGAGGGGGGTAACCTGGATTTATAGTGCAAGAGAACATTGGTAAAGCAAGGATACAGTCTTCAGAAAAGAGGAAGGAAGGAAATGAGAAAAGGAAGGAAGGATAAAGGATTGAGATAAGGAAGGAAGAAGAAGGGAATGACAAAAAGGAAGGGAATGAGATAAGGAAGGAGAAGGGAGTGAGAAAAGGAAGGAGAAAGGAGGAAAAGGAAGGAGGAGTGAATGAGAAAAGGAAAGATAAGGGAATGAGAAAAGGAAGAAGGGATTAACAAAAGGAAGGAAGGAGAAAAAAGAAATGAGAAAGGAACAAAGGAGAAGTGAATGAAAAAAGGAACAAAGGAGAAGTGAATGAAAAAAGGAACAAAGGAGAAGTGAATGAAAAAAGGAACAAAGGAGAAGTGAATGAGAATAAGAAGGAGAAGGGCATGAGAAAAGGAGGAAAGAAGAAGGGAAAGAGAAGGGAATGAGAAAAGGGAAGGGAATGAGAAAAGGAAGGAGAAGGGAATGAGAAAGGCAAGAAGGGAATGAGAAAAGGAAGGAGAAGGGAATGTGAAAAGGAATGAAGGAGAAGGGAATGAGAAAAGGAAGGGAATGAGAAAAAGATGGAGGGAATTAAAATAGAAAGGAAGGAGAAATGGAATGGAAAAAGGAAGGAAAGAGAAAAGATGGAAAGAAGTAATGACGGAGGACCGAATTAAAAAGAGAAAACGAAGGGAAGAGGGAGAAAGGACATAAATGACTGTATCTTGTATTAGCCATCAGATGAGACATCCTGCTGCATTATAATGTTACTCCTGTTGAATGTGAACAGAAAATTGATTTCATGTATCTGTCAGAGTGTTCGGATCGCCCCTTCCGTCACATTGTATACTGTAGATTACAGCGCGGATCATTTGTTGTTTTTCTTTTGCTCGTCAAAGAAAAGTAATTGAGTGTCAAGTTTCTGTGATGCTTCTATAATTCACCCGGATTCTTCTTTCCTTCATTACAGCAGCTTGTTATTGACCCGACATTTTTTTTTTGCTTTCCAGTTGTTGCCGTTACTGTGATCTAGGGGTAATGTTGATTATAATATTTTGGTACTGTAATAACTGTATCACATTTGCCATAGTGAGGGAGGAATGTTACTCTGTTTACATTACAATCAATATTCTAATTAGAACACATAGTAGAAGATCAGAGACCAGAAGCCTCTTGTATCTTACTCCCAAGACTTACAGATAGGGAATGTAGATTGTGAGCCCCGATGGGGACAGAGATAGTGAATAATGTTATATGAATGTATGTATTCATAGCGTTATATAAGTGAATAGATATTATTATTATCTCCATATCCTAACAGATCCTAATAGGATAGACAGGTTCCCTTTAAATAAACGTCCCTCATCCTAGTGTTACTTTGTATCCAGCAATGATCAGAAGGAATCTGACACATGTAATTTTTTGCCAAGCTTCAATCCTCTTGATCAAATATGAGGACAGCTGGAACGTTATAAAAAGACTCCGAGCGCCTCGTTCTTTACCAGATCTGCGCAGGCTTTCACATTACAAATGCTAAATATTCCACTAACTTTGCCTCGGTTGCCAGGGAACTTGGAATAAATTAAAATATCTTTTCGATTTTTTTTTTTTTCATTTTAATCCAAATCTATATTTTACATTTTCAGTTTCAAAGTACATAGCACAACGAATAGCCCAGCTATAATGACAAAACCAAGCACCCGGTCCCTCCTCAGCCAGATGGAGGATATATTAGTAAAGTATTTGCCTGTATCCTTTCTTCGGCTGGTAATTGTCATTATCCAGTAGGAGGCGCTATTCCTCGTAAGATATAAGGCCATTACCAAAGGCTTGGAGCCATACAGTTCTCTCTCCTCCTTGGCTGCGCCTCTTCCTTTGCCAAATTGATTTTGTTTCCTGAACAACTTATGCATAAAATCAGACAACCAATATTTTCCTAGGACACCCTGGAAATCCACAGTCATTCATTAATAGTTTAACTGATATCAGTTTCCTATTTTTATGCAGATTTCAGGGATCTTTGGATGGATACTGTCACTGTCTTACTCAGAAATTGCAGCTTCATACCCCTCCTCCCCCTTTATTCCGTCTCTTAGTTATTATATTACTCTCGGTAGATTTTCTTTAGTACTATATGGAAGACTAAAAGGGAAATGTATAGATATATATAGATCTCTGTGGTTTCGGCTGTAGGTGCTGCTGGACAAGACATCTCAATTTATCTTTTTATTAATAATTAATTGAATATATGAATCCACAAGGTTTATAGCAGGTTTTCTTTTGTTTAAAGTGAAACCGCTGTTTAAATTTTTGTTTAATAATAATGTAGAGCAAATTATTATAATAAACTTTCAAATATACTTCATAAGTGAAATCTGGAAGAAAACCTTCCAGAAAATGTCCCCACTAGGCTGTTTCTAAACCTGACATATGCTGGTTGTCAAGGAAATACGTCTTCAGCTCCACACATGAATACGACCATAAAAGGGTGGGGGCAGGGCCTACACAGTGTTCACACTACAGCTGATCAGAGTCTCAGGTCATCTCAGGCAGGGACAGTGTTGAACTCAGGCTGCCACCACACTGCTGCTGTGATCTCTCTCCATTCACATGGGGTCTGCTCTGTGTTATCAGCTGATGGCCTCCACACAGCTCCTCAGCTGATAACACAGAGCAGAGCTGATGTGAATGGAGAGAGATCACAGGACCTGAAGTAATCAGAGATTCTGATCAGCTGTAGTGTGCATGCTGTGTAGCATATACATAGACACATTACCCAGCATGTAGACATAGAAAAAGAAGCATGATTACAGCATTCTCATACTCAAGACTCAGGACTGACTCCAGGAATCACACAGGGTCCACAGACCGGGCACAGAGAGTGGAACAGGCCTGTATGATTCCTAGGACTGTACCTTCTGCTGTGCTCAGTACATTATTGTATATGATACAGATTCAGTTATATTTCTGCGGATCTGTGGCACAGGGTGGTAGACCCACACACCTCCTTTGAGGTTGTAATGTTTTTAAATTGGTTTTAAAATGTATATATAACTGTACCAATAAACTTCGTTAATAACGTTCGCACTACTTGGGCCCTATTGTGACGTCTTATTAAGGTATTTTTGACTCCTTGTGCCATTCCTATACTATTTTATCCTTTTTTGCTGCCTATTTTCTTTGTGTAAGCACAGGAATCTTAGGTTATCCCTTTAAGATGGGAAATACTGGCACGTTGAGTTATTTGCTTCTTTAGTTTGTTTTTTAGTGCATAGTCTTACAGGTCAAGATAAGACGCATTTTGGCTATTAGTTTAGCCTTCTTTAAATGGTAATATTTGAAGAAGGCTAAACTAATAGCTGAAACGCGTTTTATCTTAACCTGTAAGACTATATGCAAATTTGCACTTCACTAAGGAAGTTGAGAAACTCCCGTGCCACATTTAAGCAGCTTCCTCAAAGTCATAATCGCTTTCCTACAAGCTTTTAATATAACTAAGGGATTTGTGCCAGATCAGAACCCCAAACTACAGACGCTGCGTTTCGGGGTACCTGCCCCTCATCAGTGTAGTGTGTGGGATATTCTGATCTGGCAGAGTGAGTGGGCTAAGACAAGGTCTGGGAACTTGCTCTCAACCTTATGGAGAGAGCGCTCTCCATAAGGTTGAGAGCAAGTTCCCAGACCTTGTCTTAGCCCACTCACTCTGCCAGATCAGAATATCCCACACACTACACTGATGAGGGGCAGGTACCCCGAAACGCAGCGTCTGTAGTTTGGGGTTCTGATCTGGCACAAATCCCTTAGTTATATTAAAAGCTTGTAGGAAAGCGATTATGACTTTGAGGAAGCTGCTTAAATGTGGCACGGGAGTTTCTCAACTTCCTTAGTGAAGTGCATATATGCATATATCTGAGAGGAGGGAAGTGGCTTACAATCTCCTCACCTACTTCGCTCTCTCCATAAGGTTGAGAGCAAGTTCCCAGACCTGTAAGACTATGCACTAAAAACAAACTAAAGAAGCAAATAAAGGCCCTGTCACACTGAACGACCGCTCCAGCGATCCTGACAGCGATAACGACCTGCCGGGATCACTGGAGCTTTGTTACCTGATTGCTGGGGAGCTGCAAACAGGCAGATCTCCCCAGCGATCAGGTCATCGGAGCCACCTCCCACATCGCTCCCTGCTTAGTGCTGCCTTATAGGCAGCGCTAAGCATGGAGAACGATGGTAACTATGATAAACAGTGGGTATCCAAGCAGCCCGCGCTGCCTGAATACCCGCTGTTTATCATAGTTACCAGCGTTTTCCCTGCTTACAGGCAGTACAAAGCAGGGAGAACGCTGGTAACCATGGTAAACACCAGGTATTTAGACAGCGCGCGCTGCCTAGATACCCGGTGTTTACCATGATTACCAGCCCTGTGAGGTCCCAGATCGCTGGTTTCTCGCGGTCACACGCAGTGATGCGTGCTGACCAGCGGGAAACCAACGATCAAAAAATGACCCGCAGCACTTTGTAACGATCAGCGACCTCACAGCAGGGGCCTGATCACTGCTAAGTGTCACACAGAACAACATCCCTGGAGAGATCGCTGTAACGTCACAGTTACAACGATCTCTCTAACGATATTGTTATGTGTGACTGGGCCTTAACTCAACGTGTGCCAGTATTTCTTATATTGAAAGCTGGGCCTGCTATCCTATTACTAAGCACCGTCATTAAGTCACCGTTATCCAAGGTTATCCTCTTTGTGATTCGGTAGTGCCATCTCACTGACCTCTGGTTTTCTTTTATAGGGAAATGTGAACTCAGCGTTACTTATTGGGAGAATATAGGGACTGATGACCTCTTCCATTTTGATACCCACTAGCAGTGATAGTGCTGGCTACGGGGAAACCCGCTCCAGCCCTCTCTGTCAGCAGGTGGTGGTTGAGGGGCCAGAGGGTCCTGGGGCCCACCGGAGGTTTACCCGGTTTCCCGGCAGGCCAGACCGATCCTGCCCACTACTTGGGGAACACTCCATCTCCTGAATGATGCTTCCCTATATTTTCTATAAAATTTGCTTCTCTTTCTGAGAGTTGAGATTGCCTTCGCGCTCGGAACACTGAGTTCTTTCCGCCAGGTTGTCATGTTCCTTCCTCTCTAATGGAGAATCACAGCAGCCTAATGATGGCATCCTCTTAGCTATTCACTTTCGAGGTTGGACAGATACCGGGGAGAGGTTGCTGTGACCGCGCGCTGCAAACCTTTAAGTGCACTCCATGACTGGTGACAGAGCGCGTCCCCCTGAGCCCCCTCTAACGTGGCTGTTTGTCATTTCTCCCGCAGCTCTTGAAAGACATGAGTGAGAGATGTGATTTGGAGAGTTGCATCTGAAGGGCTAAGCGATTCTGTTGGAGAAGACTTCTAGATGAGCCTGGATCTGTGTGAAAAGGTCTAAGGAGGATTTAATAGGATGTCAACTGAGGCAGAACTTCAAGTGGCTGTGAAAACCAGCGCCAAGAAAGAATCAAAAAAGAAAGGTACTTTTCATGTTCTGGGAGGTGCGGTGTCAGACGAGCTCCGCTTTTATTAGGCGGCCTTATATTTCATGTCGAAAATTACATTTTACAGAAAGGGTTTCTTCTAAAAGGAAAACTTTTCTTTATACAAGAATGGTGACAAAGGGATCTTTGGGGAATATTAATACTGAGAAATAATCCTTCTATGTTCACATGGACTCTGCTCCCAAATCCACATCAAAAACTTCAGGCGCTCTTTGAATTGGCTCCTTATTTATTTCGATAGGGAAACTCGCCGGTGATGCACATACTGTTTTAGGCTGTGTACACACTATGAACTTATGTGTTCTCTGATGCGTTTTTAGTGCAGTTTTGTCACAAAACTGCATGTAAATTCTGATTCCAACAAAGTCAATGAAAATCCTGATTTTTTTTGTGCACACGTTGCTTCTTGCTTTGGTGCAAAAATCTACAGCATGTCAATTCTTGGTGTGTTTTTGCAGAGTATTTACACCTCAAATGATAGAAAACACGTCAAAAACCCCCCGAAACACATAGAATGCATTGAAACGCATCAAAACACTGCCAAAATACTCCCAGAACCCTTCCAAAACCCTCAAACGCGACAAAAAACTTTTCAAAAAGGCATGGTGTTTTTGGTTAGTTTTTCTGCCCGGAGATACAGATTTGGTGCAATCAAATACTCAACCTACAAATATGAAGAAGAATAAGTGGCACTCACCTTATTTTGCTTAAAAAAATCCTTTTATTCAGTGGCCATTAAAAAAAAGCAGGTGCAGGAAAGAACAGCTCAGCAGTCAAGGATGACAGCTGTTTTGTGTGTATCCCACTCTTCAACAGATCCTAACTAGTGTGGGATACACACGAAACAGCTGTCATCCTTGATTGCTGAGCTGTCCTTTCCTGCACCTGCTTTTTTTAATGGAGAAACAGCTGTCATCCTTGATTGCTGAGTTGTTCTTTCCTGCACCTTCTTTTTTTAATGGAGAAACAGCTGTCATCCTTGATTGCTGAGCTGTCCTTTCCTGCACCTGCTTTTTTTTAATGGAGAAACAGCTGTCATCCTTGATTGCTGAGCTGTCCTTTCCTGCACCTGCTTTTTTTAATGGAGAAACAGCTGTCATCCTTGATTGCTGAGTTGTTCTTTCCTGCACCTTCTTTTTTTTAATGGAGAAACAGCTGTCATCCTTGATTGCTGAGCAGTCCTTTCCTGCACCTTCTTTTTTTTAATGGGGAAACAGCTGTCATCCTTGATTGCTGAGCTGTCCTTTCCTGCACCTGCTTTTTTTAATGGAGAAACAGCTGTCATCCTTGATTGCTGAGTTGTTCTTTCCTGCACCTTCTTTTTTTTAATGGAGAAACAGCTGTCATCCTTGATTGCTGAGCTGTTCTTTCTTGCACCTGCTTTTTTTAATGGAGAAACAGCTGTCATCCTTGATTGCTGAGTTGTTCTTTCTTGCACCTGCTTTTTTTAATGGAGAAACAGCTGTCATCCTTGATTGCTGAGTTGTTCTTTCTTGCACCTGCTTTTTTTAATGGAGAAACAGCCGTCATCCTTGATTGCTGAGTTGTTCTTTCTTGCACCTGCTTTTTTTTAATGGAGAAACAGCCGTCATCCTTGATTGCTTATCTGTCCTTTCCTGCACCTGCTTTTTTTAATGGAGAAACAGCTGTCATCCTTGATTGCTGAGTTGTTCTTTCCTGCACCTTCTTTTTTTTAATGGAGAAACAGCTGTCATCCTTGATTGCTGAGCTGTTCTTTCTTGCACCTGCTTTTTTTAATGGAGAAACAGCTGTCATCCTTGATTGCTGAGTTGTTCTTTCTTGCACCTGCTTTTTTTAATGGAGAAACAGCTGTCATCCTTGATTGCTGAGTTGTTCTTTCTTGCACCTGCTTTTTTTAATGGAGAAACAGCTGTCATCCTTGATTGCTGAGTTGTTCTTTCTTGCACCTGCTTTTTTTTAATGGAGAAACAGCCGTCATCCTTGATTGCTGAGTTGTTCTTTCTTGCACCTGCTTTTTTTTAATGGAGAAACAGCCGTCATCCTTGATTGCTTATCTGTCCTTTCCTGCACCTGATTTTTTTAATGGAGAAACAGCTGTCATCCTTGTTTGCTGAGCTGTTCTTTCTTGCACCTGCTTTTTTTTAATGGAGAAACAGCCGTCATCCTTGATTGCTGAGTTGTTCTTTCCTGCACCTTCTTTTTTTTAATGGAGAAACAGCTGTCATCCTTGATTGCTGAGCTGTTCTTTCCTGCACCTTCTTTTTTTTAATGGAGAAACAGCTGTCATCCTTGATTGCTGAGCTGTTCTTTCCTGAAGCTGCTTTTTTTAATGGACACGGAATAAAAAGATTTGTTAGAGTGAAATAAGGTGAGTGCCGCTTATTCTTCTTCATATTTGCTATAAAGAATTCTTTACGCTACAAGTGTGCACCAACTTACGCTATAATAGCCTTCTGTCCGCTGAAAACCATCAAAGTCCTGAGCCAAATACCTTGAACAACCCAGGTGAATTAATTGGTGCTGAACATTTCTGTTTATGTCTTTCAAATACCCAATGTGTGCACATAGCCTTACACACCTGTCGTTTTTTTTCAGTGAGTAAAAAGAAGCAAAAGGTCAATTCTTGAGCCATTTCTACATGAAAAAAAGCCTTCAAATTTGGCCACTGATTCAGTTGGAAGTAAAAACAATATCCCATAGACACTTAGAAATATCAATCGGCTGCAAAAATGCAAAAAACTGACTTTTAGACTTGGGTTCTGGTGAGAAGTATGCCTAATTATTGGGAAAGTTGCACTTTTGCAGTCATCTAAATAGGAGCTGTATATTTGCACCAACTTTGGAACCTTAAAGGGATTCTCTGGGGCTAAGATTTTGGTGATCTATTCTCAGGAAAAAGTCATTAATATGAGATTCTAGGGTTTGAAATCTGTCCCTCTAATTAGCTATGTCCACTCTAAAGGAAGAGCCAGAAAATCACAGCTCCAAACACCACTTAGTGGCTCTTTTTAGGTACTCCATCTTAGCTCCTTCACTTCAACAGGAGCTGAGCTGCAGTACCTGCTAATGACCACTACACAGTGAATGGCGCTGTGTTTCTCCATCCTTCTATACTGTATGCAGATGGACCTGGTAACATTGGTTCGATGTCAGACCTCCACCAATAGGATATTGATGACCTACTGTATGGATAGATTATCTACAATCGTGGACAAACCCTTTTAAAATAAAATCATGCCAAAAGTACATTTGACCACCTGACTTTTCTCACCAGTTTTTTTTCAAAGCAAGGAGACAAAATGCATAATTTGCCTCATATTTAAAGGGGTTGTTCACCTTTGGGGGACTTTTTTTTACTTAAATGCATGTATTTAAGGCTAAAATTATATTTTGAGTTTAGTTCAAAACTTTGCACTGTTTGGTCTTTACAGACTGTTTGTTTTCTACACATTCAGCTTCAATGTGCTCAGTGGTCACACGTCAGTTGAAAGGAGCTCAGAAAGAGAGACAAGGGAGCTCCAAACTCTCCATGTCTGACCTTCAGCACAAGCTCACAGGTGGATTAGTTATGGATTGGATCTCAGGCAGCAATAAACTGTGCAACATAGTGACTTTAAAAGGCAAATGGTGCAAATTATTTCATAAAACCCAATAGTAAATTGTCCCTAAAACTGTACAACCCCTTTAGATGCAACTGTACAACCCCTTTAAATGCAACTGTACAACCCTTTAAATGCAACTGTACAACCCCTTTAAATGCAACTTTTTAGTAACATTAATAAACGTAGATCAATTGGTGCAGATTTGGAGTTGAATCTGTTGCAGTTGAAATTGCTGGAATATCATCTCTGCTACATAGAGACTTCTCGTTCTCCGGTAAGGAAGGCTGACTGTTGGCGGGTGTCACCAGAGGATATTAGGCAGGTTTGTTGGAGGCTACAGTAAATGTTTCCAGACACTCGGGATGGATGAAGGTTCTGCGTGTTCTACCTTGGCTCAGTGCATCTACTTATTAGAGGATGTGAGAATCGTACATGGATTCATCCAGACAGCGCAGGGAAGGCTCCTGTCATGTAGAATAGAGGATTGTGATTTACAGGCAGTTGGATTACCCAGGAAAGTATCCAGCAATTTCTAATAACAATGTTCCTATAAGTAAGTGGCTACAAAAAGACTACAAATATCTCTCTATGCAGAAATTTTAATAGACATGGTGTAATGTTTCATTTCTCCTCCGGAGGCGCTGTAGGGAAATTAAACACTTGCCTCCCAGTTCCTCCAGATAGCTGATTGTTGGGGGTCCTAGTAGTAATGCAGCTCGGCATCAGAATTTCGTGTTCTTGATACAGTTGTAAAGTCGATTATTATTAGTAATATATTATAAACTATTGAGATCTCCTGCAATCAAAGTTTCCCCTTATGCCTCCAGAATAAATATCAGTGTCCTGGAATATTGCTGGGAGGCTTTTCAGGAAGATAAAGGGCTAACATATAGGGCGCAACATTGTATCTGATGGCTCTTAAAGATCCATAGAACTGTCAGGGGTTGCTAGGCAACAGCACAGAATAGAATTAAACATTGATACTGTAATTACATCGTGCAGGATTCCGTATACAGATTATTTCCTGCCTCTCCTTTAATAGCAGGTAGTACGGATATTAGTTAATGTGGATGCGTTGGATCAGAAAAAGGGAAAAATAATTGTTAGAAGAGTCGGAGGTAGAAATGAGCCCCATCTTCAGGAATTCATTTTAGGTAAAGTGACTTGAATTGGTCGTCAAACACTATTTGGTCCTTGTGGAAAGTGATTAACTGTCTTTTTATAGTAAATCAGTCTCAGAGGTATTTTTCTGGATTCCTGCAAATTAAACCTAGAAAATTTTGGATTCACTGAAACTTGAGATTTAAAAAAAAAATGCCTATAAAATTTGATTCACTAATCAAAATACTCCCCGATAAAGTAACACCCAGTATTCTGTAATACTTTTATGAAATCACTGTAAGTATTCACTTATTCTCTGCAGTGCCCCTACAGGTTACCTGGAGTATTAAACAATTCCTATTCATGTCAATGGCAGCTGGTCAGGACTGGTCTGGTCGTCCAGAGCAGGAGACTTTTTTAAAACCTCTCAATAGTCAAGAGATGAGGATCCTGAACAGAAAACCCCCAGATAAGGGAAACAGGACAATCCCCTTAATTAAAAATTCCTTAACAGGGTAGTTTATATGGATTTTCTATTCCAGGCAACCCCTCTAAAGGGAATCTGTCAGCAGGTTTTTGCTATGTAATCTGAAGACAGCACGCAGTAAGGGTTAAAATGCAAATTTCAGTGATGCCTCTTTTATCTGGGTCCCTGCTGTTTTCCTGCAATGGTTGTTTTAGCGTAAAAAGATTATCATTGCTAGACATGGTCAGCCTAATTCGACATGCCCCTGCTGTGATAAGCAGCTCATTCTCTGTAGACTCTGTACACACAGAGCCTGGTCTGGGTGGAGGCAGCTCACTGTCTATAGACATTGTACATACAGAGCCTTGTGTTAGTGGGGGCAGATCACTGCCTATAGACTTTGTACATACAGAGCCTGGTGTGGGCAGCTCATTATTTATGTACATTTTATTTACAGAGGCTGGTGTGGGTGGGGGCAGCTCACTGTCTATAGACATTGTATATACACAGCCTGGTGCAGGCAGGGGCAGCTCACTGTCTATAGACATTGTACATACAGAGCCTGGTGTGGGTGGGGGCAGCTCACTATGGACATTGTACATACAGAGCTTGGTGTGGGTGGGGGCAGCTCACTGTCTATAGACATTGTATATACAGAGCCTGGGAGCAGCTCACTGTCTATAGACATTGTACATACAGAGCCTGGTGTGGGCGGGAGCAGCTCACTGTCTATAGACATTGTACATACAGATCCTGGTGTGGATGGGGGCAGCTCACTATTTATGGACATTGTACATGCAAAGCCTAGGAGCAGCTCACTGTCTATAGACATTGTACATACAGAGCCTGGTGTGGGCGGGAGCAGCTCACTGTCCATAGACATTGTACATACAGAGCCTGATGTGGGCGGGGGGGGGGGCGTACTGTCTATAGACTTTGTATATACAGAGCCTGGTGTGGGCGGGGGCAGCTCACTGTCTATTGATTTTGTACATACAGAGCCTGGTGTGGGTGGGGTTAGCTAACTGTCTATAGACATTGTACATACAGAGCATGGTGTGGGCGGGGGCAGCTCACTGTCTATAGACGTTGTACATACAGAGCCTGGTGTGGGTTGCTGAATCTAAAAACTCTTATTGTATGAGACTGTTGCACCCAGTAATCTAAGTGATACATCGCTGGATAGATGAGATAGTAAAAACCTGCTGATCGATTCCCTTTAAAAAAGGTGTCTGAAGGCAGATGATGGCTATGTTTGTTTTGTTTTCTTTATTAGAGGCAAAAACTTCTAAAAGAAAATAATGGAATAAAAAATAGCAACAATGAAACGTTCCCCCGTTTTACCTAATGGATCCCCATGAGTAGAGGCCCTTGATATGAACAATCCTGAGGATTTCACTATTGTAAAGTGTCAGCCGATACTTGAGCTTTTATCTCCTGAAAATATTTCTATATTTTTGCAATTTTTAATCTAAATGCAAACGGCGCCCCTGGTGTGGTGTGCAGTCAGTGCAGGAGGACGGGCTTCTATAGGGTGTTATGTGCTGAGGTTTTTTTTTCTCTTGGAGCATGACGAGACTGTCAATGTGTCAATAGACGGAGAGATTCCTATAGATGTCAGGATAACAAGACATTTATTACTGCAGTCCCCTCTGGCATCAACACAACCCAGAGATGGAACGTTTAATCTTTATGGAAAGCGACATAACAACTACATCCTCGCTCTGACATGTTTCACAATGACAAAGAAATTGAATCTGCCTCGTGGACGGTGTTTAAAGCGTTTCCTTCACCTGCGCAGAGGGAAAGCGGCCATTACATCAAGGTGTCCTCCGCCAAATACACGGGGACCTCTCACCACGTCACCTCCCCTGTGGGGATTTATCAGCTGTTATATTGAGGTTGATCCAGTGGGTGCAAATTACTCCTAACCCCATAACCTGGAAAGCCTAGAAAGGGATATTGGCTTCTTCTCTACTGACTGTAGGGGCCTTGTCTACCTAGAGAGATTTACTCATTCCACATATCCCTGTCACATATTGACTGCCTTGTAGTATGGAAGTGCTGCTGCTGTAGGTTTAAATGAAGCCTTTTTTATCCCTTCTCAGTGTAAGTAGATGAGGCTAATGAGCGGAGCATGTAGTAGGTGGTGTGTGTGTGAATGCTTAGGTATGCTGAGGGGCGTGTCTGGGCTGATTGCTCCCCACCCCTAAGCCTTAAATGGATCAGCTCACATCCACCTGTTGTTGCTGATTTCAGTTCACTTCTGGACTGTGACCTGGTGTGAGCAGACGCTGATCTGAAGCTGCTGTGGTTTTTTTCCCTTGAAAGTTGCTGGGCTCCGTGGTCTGTGGGTGGAGGTAGGGGCTTATGCCTAGGGCTTCTCAGGAACTTTAGGGACTTAGGCTGGTGGCTTGAACCTCCTCACCCTCAGAGGTACCTTCGAGATCAGGGTGAGTCAGGGACCCCAGTATCAGGGCCAGAGCAGGCTCCCCTGACTCCTTACATCCAGCTCCCTCCTACTTCTGGGCACCTCGCCGCCCCAGCGTGACAATTCCCTTCTTAGCAATGTATGGTCTACATCAGAGGTCCCCAACTCCAGGCCTCAAGGCCCGCCAACAGTGCAGGTTTTCAGGATTTCCTTAGTATTGCACAGGTGCTAATGTGATCATCTGCACAGGTAATGATTCCAAGCCCTGTGCAATACTAAGGACATCCTGAAAACCTGCACTGTTGGTGGGCCTTGAGGCCTGGAGTTGGGGACCTCTGGTCTACATCACCTCTCGTGTTGCGTTTTTGCTGTGTTTTTTTCTGCAGCCAAAATCCTGTTCTCTTGGCAGTAAAAAGGCTGCTTAGAAAAAGTATTATAGCCATGCCCCATCCACAGCCACATCTCCACATACCTACACCTTCTGAAAGCCTTCCATATAACATAATACAGCCTTATAGCCCTCCATATAGCATAATACAGCCTCAAATCCCTCCATATATCATTATGCAGCCTCAAATCCCTCCATATATCATAATGCAGCCTCATATCCCTCCATATATCATAATGCAGCCTCATATCCTTCTATATCTAATATATAAAGCTGACTATATATGTATGTATGTATATGTTTCTATGTATATATGTGTGTATGTCACAATAGAAAGAATCAAATTCAAATCCACAAGTAGAACTCAGGAGACACAAATACTGCACAATTACAGTGACGTGACTGGGAAGGTTATAACTCTATTGTGACATCTCTGTTTTGTTCTATAACTAAGAGCAGTTAGTTACTATATCCGGACAAGGCCGAGCCGTACAGCTAGTGATTAATAAAGTGGGAGCTGTCATGTTACCTGTGGGATGTCTTCCCTTCCATGTTGCTGTTCGTGCTCGATACAGATAGAATTCAGTATGGGTTCATAAGGTAAGGTCGTCAGGGCCCCCTATATAAAAGGCCATAGCAGCTGCATGGATTTCCTGCTGCTCCAGATGCAAGTTTCAGGGTACTCTACACCATTCAACCAGATACAATGCTTTTTCAGGGGCTGCCTGGCATTGGTTATAATAACGTCTACAAGTTGGTTACCTGTGGTAACGAATTCTCTTAGTAGTATATAGTATAAGTGCTGGATGATAACAAAGTGCTGTTAAGAGCCGTGGATGAACATAATGGGAGCGAAATTTGTTTAAAAAAAAATTCCCTTCCCACATTCAGGAACTTTCTGGAGCATAGGTGTCCTAGGTAGGTGAGGGAGTTAGTTGGTGTTCATGTCATTATGTGGCAAAATTGGACATTGGCTTAGTGTTTTCTTGACCTGGCTGCCATCATGAGCTGTATCCTAAAGGGGGAGTCTGACATTGTGAAATTTAGAGTTATAGGGTTATGCTCATCTTTGGTCTTCAGGAGTGCACCGCTCTTCTGCTTGCTATTCACTCTTGTATATAGCTGGTTCATGCAACGACAGGGGTGCGCCTCTGGTCTGAACTGTGCACCGTCTATACTGCAAGCAGAGGCAGATTTGCCTGTGGAGCATCAGTGGACCGCAGGGGCATGGAAACGCACAGAATAAGCAATCTGGCCAGCTTCAGAGCAGAGCTTACAAGATCTTTAGAAAAGAGCACTTTACCTCTTAATAAACATTCTCTCTGCTATTAATAAGAGATATGCTTAACTCATTAGCTTATAACTTATCACCGAAGAATAGAAGCTTTTGCAAATAAAAACTAGTCTGTTGCTGCACTCTGAGGGCCTACTGCACTTCTATTCCTATTCTTATTCCTTCTGTTTATGGAACATTGATATTAGAGGTATACTGTAGACTTGCTTGTCTTTTCAACTATTTTGCAAGTTTACTTATGTATGATCATGAGAAAACCCCTAAAATAGAAAACCTTTGTCTATTAGGAGGGAAGACTGCAGTAAAGAGCGCCCCTGGAGCCAGGAGGACTTGTCCTTTTCATGGACAGCTCTTTGATTTCAATAGGCGCAGTGTAATGCTTCTGTTCCCCTCCGGGGGCGCTGCAGGGTCTTAAAATGACCACAAAGATTATAACTGATAAATTGGGGCCCGAGCCATGAGACAAATTACAATCAGAGTCCACGGACGCTTTTGACCCCTCTATAGACGTTCATCATATATTTTCAGGGCAGTGAGAATCCTACCAGTCTGTTTGCCGGTTTCCTCTACATATCGGCAATTATCGCTCCTCAGAAGATCTCTTCTGTGTGAAAGCGACTGTATTCTTCAAGGTCAAAGAAGAACTCCGCTTTTAATTTCCATATCAAAAAATCTTGAGTTCAATTAGAAACTTGTCCCCGATAGATTGTCACCGGAGGTGACGCACCGCCCCGAATGTGGAGAACCGGGAATCGGCAAAACTAAGTGCACTTCAGAAATGGGTCAATAGGAAGCGAACGCGGAGTCCTCGTCTGAAGGAAAGGCGTCTCACAATGTGGACGGCTCATTATTTCAGATTGACAGTGATTATATGTGTTACATTATATCATATTACCATACACTGTTATTACTGCTCAGCCTAAAAACAGCAATTAAAACCCAGGTCCAGATCCGGCCCCAATTAAATGAGGCTTAAGGTCGTTATCGAAGCCGCTACCACTAATGACAGAAGGGGCAGAACGTTCTGTGAGGACCCCATTAGTTCTAATACATATCTGCACAGCTGAATATATCGTCCTCATCACTAAGTGGCAGAATATTCAGAGAAAAGGCAGCAACATAGAAAAGGGAGGAAAAGAAAAGACATTAATCTGCTGCAACATCAACTAGTAATCATGCTGTTATTACAGCAAGGCTGTGTTCACACAGTGCCGATGTAGGATGTAGGATGCTGAGGCTTTTTGTTTTTTTAATTTCCAAAACTATTTTGCTGCAGTTTTCAAAAATAGCAACTGATACAACGTAGCAAAAAGAAGCACTGAGACTGCAATGTGTGAATGTAGCCTGAAGGTGGCGATACATGGATAGAAGGCTAGATAGATATAAGATGGATGGATAGATATAGGGTAGATAGTTAAGGCCTCGTCTCACGCTTCAATGGCCGAACGATGCAATCAACGATCCAACTTGACCTAGATCGCTTGAACGGCGTTCAATGATCGCTAGTGAAATGTCACACGTACAGATATCGTTAACGACGTAGCAACGATTCCGCGACAAGCAAACGATACGTGCGGTCGTTTGGTCGCCTACGTCCTTCATTTCCCAATAGGCGAGGTCGTTAACGACATCGTTATCAAGGTGTCACACACACCCATGCTGCAGGTTGAACGAACGATCATCGTTTGGTTTAAGGTCCGGCTCACAAACCTCCCATCAACGATCTGCCCGATTCATTGATTGGATGTACATGTCACACTGAACGACGTTGTTACAACGTCATTAGAACAACTGAAAACCTGTGACGTTTCAACGATTTTGTTAACGATATCATAGTGTGTGACGGGCCTTTAGATAAGATAGATGGGTGCATGGATGGATTTGAGGCTAGATAACATGATGGATTGATAGGAGGGAGGATGGATGGATATATTGCTAGATGGATATATAGATAGATAGATAGATAGATAGATAGATAGATAGATAGATAGATAGATAGATGGATATCTAGAGAGATAAAAAAGACACTGTCACTTGTGTGTCAGGAGGCATGAGACTGTAGAGGCCACTTGCAGAAGATACCAGCGTTTGGCCAAGCAATCAAAATCCAAAGAAAATGTCTCTGTCGCTTTGAGGCATTCCCCTTTTAGTTAAAGCTGGAGGTCACTAGGACCCAGCTGATCCCTTACCTTGAGCTGCCTATATATCCCCCTTGACTCCCAGCATGCACTACTGGTGATAGCTGTTCAGGTGTTCCTGATTGCATCCTAGCTCAAAGCAGTGTTTCCTGGAGTCTGTTGGTTTGCTTCTTGGATCTGCTCAAGCTAAGTGTATCTCTTCCCTCTTTGTTTGTTTCCCTTGTGTGTTTCTCTAGTTGCTAGCCGGGCTGACTAGTGATCACCCACTCTCCCTGAGTAGTGGTAGTCCAGGGACAGGCAGGGAATAGGTATCCTGACGGCGACAGTTGGGGAAACTGTATAGGGACGTTAGGGGAGCCAAATGTCAGCACCAATTTATCTAGGGGTCACCATCCCCCCTTTTTCCCTTATGATCAGGGAATCCCCCCCCTTCGTCGTCCAGGGCTGGGTGTCTTTCTACAACCAGTGTGACAGACGGATAAATGGATAGTTATCTAGAGAGATAGGTAGGAGAATAGATAGATAGGAGACTAGATAGATAGGACTAGATAGATAAGGAGGATAGATAGATAGATAGATAGATAGGAGGATGGATTGATAGATGTTCAGATAGATGGATAGTTACCGTATATACTCGTGTATAAGCCGAGTTTTTCAGCCCAAAAATTGGGCTGAAAAGTCACCCCCTCGGCTTATACACGGGTCAATACGGTAATATATGTGTGGGGGCTGTGTCCAGGTGCTGGGGAGGCTGGAGGAGGCGGGGGGAGGCTGATGACTGAGCGGCCCGTCACGTGGGGCCGCTCATTAGATATGCACGGCTCCCCCCGCCCATCACAGCGACAGGGGGAGCCGTGCATACAGCCCCCCGTGTATACAGCAGCCCCCCAGTGGCACTAGCCCCCCCCCATCATGGAAAGAGCCCCCACACTTGGCAGAGCCCCCCCCCCCCCCGATGCTTTACCATCCAGTCAGTGTCTTCGCTGCGGGTCCTGCGCGCTGTCATCCCGGTCTCACGTGACCCGGCGCGCTGACGTCATTCCACAGCGACCGCCGGGTCACATGAGACCGGGAAGACAGCGCGGGAGGAAGGACGCGACAGCCCGCGGTGATGAAGACGCTGGATGGTAAGTTAATGCAGCGGGGGGGAGGCTCTGCACAGTGTGGGGGGGCTCTTTCAATGATGGGGGGGGGTAGTGCCACTGCGGGGCTGCCTGTATACACCTTGGGGCCAGCTGTATACCCTGGGGCCAGCTGTATACCCCTGGGGCCAGCTGTATACCCCTGGGGCCAGCTGTATACCCCTGGGGCCTGCTGTATACCCCTGGGGCCTGCTGTATACCCCTGGGGCCAGCTGTATACCCCTGGGGCCTGCTGTATACCTCTGGGGCCTGCTGTATACCCCTGGGGCCTGCTGTATACCCTGGGGCCTGCTGTATACCCCTGGGGCCAGCTGTATACCCCTGGGGCCTGCTGTATACCCCTGGGGCCTGCTGTATACCCCTGGGGCCTGCTGTATACCCCTGGGGCCTGCTGTATACCCCTGGGGCCAGCTGTATACCCCTGGGGCCTGCTGTATACCCCTGGGGCCAGCTGTATACCCCTGGGGCCTGCTGTATACCCCTGGGGCCAGCTGTATACCCCTGGGGCCAGCTGTATACCCCTGGGGCCTGCTGTATACCTCTAGGGCCTGCTGTATACCTCTGGGGCCTGCTGTATACCTCTGGGGCCTGCTGTATACTTCTGGGGCCTGCTGTATACCTCTGGGGCCTGCTGTATACCTCTGGGGCCTGCTGTATACCTCTGGGGCCTGCTGTATACCCCTGGGGCCTGCTGTATACCTCTGGGGTCTGCTGTATATACCCTGGGGCCTGCTGTATATACCCTGGGGCCTGCTGTATATACCCTGGGGCCTGCTGTATATACCCTGGGGCCTGCTGTATATACCCTGGGGCCTGCTGTATATACCCTGGGGCCTGCTGTATACCTCTGGGGCCTGCTGTATATACCCTGGGGCCTGCTGTATATACCCTGGGGCCTGCTGTATATACCCTGGGGCCTGCTGTATATACCCTGGGGCCTGCTGTATACCTCTGGGGCCTGCTGTATATACCCTGGGGCCTGCTGTATATACCCTGGGGCCTGCTGTATACCTCTGGGGCCTGCTGTATATACCCTGGGGCCTGCTGTATACCTCTGGGGCCTGCTGTATATACCCTGGGGCCTGCTGTATATACCCTGGGGCCTGCTGTATACCTCTGGGGCCTGCTGTATATACTCTGGGGCCTGCTGTATATACTCTGGGGCCTGCTGTATATACTCTGGGGCCTGCTGTATACCTCTGGGGCCTGCTGTATATACTCTGGGGCCTGCTGTATACCTCTGGGGCCTGCTGTATATACCCTGGGGCCTGCTGTATATACCCTGGGGCCTGCTGTATATACCCTGGGGCCTGCTGTATATACCCTGGGGCCTGCTGTATATGCCTCTGGGGCCTGCTGTATATGCCTCTGGGGCCTGCTGTATATGCCTCTGGGGCCTGCTGTATATGCCTCTGGGGCCTGCTGTATATGCCTCTGGGGCCTGCTGTTTATACCTTTAGAGATGCTGTATATACCACTGGGGGGGATGCTGTATACTACCACTGGGGAGGCTGCTGTATACTTCCACTGGGGGGGATGCTGTATACTACCACTGGGGAGGCCTGTATACCACACTGCTGGGGGCTGTATACCTGTGCTGGGGTCCACCCTCGGCTTATACACGAGTCAATAGGTTTTCCCAGGTTTTGGGGTCAAAAGTAGGGGGGTCGGCTTATACACGGGTCGGCTTATACACGAGTATATACGGTATCTAGGAGAGATGGGACGGATAGATTGATAGATGGACAGATAGATGGATAGATATCTAGAGAGGTAGAAGGACGTATAGATTGATAGATGGACGGATAGATGGATAGATATCTAGAGAGGTAGAAGGATGGATAGATTGATAGACAGATAGATAGATATCTAGAGAGGTAGAAGGACGGATAGATTGATAGATAGATAGATAGATATCTAGAGAGGTAGAAGGACGGATAGATAGATAGATAGATAGATAGATAGATAGATAGATAGATATCTAGAGAGGTAGAAGGACGGATAGATTGATAGATAGACAGACATAGTGAATTCCACTAAATACCATGTTTATCTTTTGATATAAAGGACTTGACATCTCTTTTCAGCACGTTCAGTCCTGAGAGTGAAACTGTTTAGGCTTCAGGCGAATACCATGGGGGAGATAAACCCAAACTGTTGTAAAGAAAGTCCAGTGGAAAAAACATGGCTAACACTCCTGCCGAGCCCCATACATTATGAATGTGCGCTCATATTAAATATTGAGGCATTTCACAGTGACTCACTTGTCTTCTTAGTTGAGAATGATCTGAAGTTTATCCCAAACTGGAGCAAAGAAAGTAAAACAAAAAGAAAACAAACAAATAAATGCACGAACTGTAATTCTGAAATCCCAAAATAAATGTGTGATATCCTGCACCCCGCTCCTGACTGTGTATTTTGCTTTATTTAGTGTCATATTTTTATCTGCACTCTTGGCACGATAAGGAGCACAGAAAACGGCACAACAGATGGCAAATTTTACAAGAATTCTGGGCCGCGGTAACGATTGTTCTGACACAGTCTGCTCCTGCAAATATGCAATAAATAAATGACGTTCTCAGCGCTGATGAGTGACAGGCGGCTCTGATGGACGGCCGACGGAGCTGCTCATTCCAATCTATAGGGGTCGGAGGTCATTGGGACATTTAGGAAGGATAGGGTCACCGAGGATGCTCCAAGACAGAACTAAATTCTGTAAAACTGGAGCTAAACGCGGCCCATGATTTTATTATGAGGGATAGAATTAAAATTTAATTTTCCATGTGTTGGGCGGCACAGTGACAAGTTCATCCATGATCCTGTTGACTTTGGACGGCAGTTTTGTTTCAGGAGACGTAAATAGAGCTGCGTTGTTCCTCCACTAATTTGCATTTTGTCCTTGCCGCGTCCCTTCACCACTTTTACAATCCTTTTAAAGGGAAACTCTAAGGAGATAAAACATTGTAGTCCAGTCCCTGTCCTCCTGCATGATGAAGCAGAGCTGGGCACTACAGTTCTACGATCTATAGATCTCTTATAAATCAATAAAATCATATCTGCTCCTCAGCACTCCCCCCTCCCTCAGGGGACAGAGAAATTCAGCCTGATGCTGCTGAAGTGAAGGTAGGTGTCGGGGGTGTGGACCCTGGGGGCTCCAGGATCATCTTACATTCCCACCCCCTCACACTTCTGTATGAGCAGGAGGCATGTCATGTGCATGGCAGGGTGTGGCCACCAGCCCCACGATCACAGTACATACATATTGCGTGTTATGAATTTTTTGTTCAGGCCCAAAAGAGCTGAGACAAAACACTGATCAGCTCTGAATCATTCAATAACATCAGTCATACAGCAGTTCTGTATTGAATTCAAGAGTTCCACCTTAGTTTCTCTAACATGGGATTCAGACAAACCCCTTAGATAGATATAGATGGACTAGTAATGCAATCAGAATAATGGTCACAGCCAAACTAGTGCTATAAGTGCCAAAAACCATGGCAGAGACCTAGGTAACGCACACCCCGGCCTTTTGCCTATCTGCCCATCTTCCCTTCCTTTATCCTTCTTCAGTCGATGGTTTCCTTCTTCTTTCTCACTTTACCTCTCGCTATGATATTTCTTCTGTGTTGTGTATCCTCTTTCCAGGAATCGGCGATTTTGTTACCGCTCCTTGATATAATGGCTCTACACCTATCTCTTACATACTGATCTATATATTAGTCTCTCTGTAACGCAGTGATACCGTTTTCCAAATCTGGTTCTCTTGGTTAATCAAGCCTTCAGTCTATATAATTCTTGACATGACAAGAGATAGTGTCCTGTCCAAGGTCACATGGAGGGTATACAGGCGATGGAGCCAAGGTCTCCCTGTAGCATTGTTATTCTGCCCCATGCACTGTACACGCTGCAAGAATTACATTATCGGTAATTATGTGATGCAGTCAGTTATATCAGTCTTCAGAAGTATTGATTGTGCTGACATGGAGCTTATGTAGTGGAGATTTATTCATGTACAGTATGTGTGCTATTATGTGTGTGCCAGATTATTCCATTATATCTGAACAAAATGGTAGAAATATGAGCAATGCACAGAAGCCTCCTCTAACTGTAGAGGAGCTATCCTGGGTTAACAATTCTGATACTGCCCCTATGTACAGGAATGTAACTGCTATAATACTGCCCTCTATATACAAGAATATAACTGCTATAATACTGCCCCTATGTACAAGAATATAACTACTATAATACTGCTCCTATGTACAAGAATATAACTACTATAATACTGCTCCTATGTACAAGAATATAACTACTATAATACTGCCCCTATGTACAAGAATATAACTACTATAATACTGCTCCTATGTACAAGAATATAACTACTATAATACTGCCCCTATATACAAGAATATAACTACTATAATACTGCTCCTATGTACAAGAATATAACTACTATAATACTGCTCCTATGTACAAGAATATAACTACTATAATACTGCTCCTATGTACAAGAATAGAACTACTATAATACTGCTCCTATATACAAGAATATAACTACTATAATACTGCTCCTATGTACAAGAATATAACTACTATAATACTGCTCCTATGTACAAGAATATAACTACTATAATACTGCTCCTATGTACAAGAATAGAACTACTATAATACTGCTCCTATGTACAAGAATAGAACTACTATAATACTGCCCCTATGTACAAGAATATAACTACTATAATACTGCTCCTATGTATACAAGAATATAACTACTATAATACTGCTCCTATGTACAAGAATATAACTACTATAATACTGCTCCTATGTACAAGAATATAACTACTATAATACTGCTCCTATGTACAAGAATATAACTACTATAATACTGCTCCTATATACAAGAATATAACTACTATAATACTGCCCACTATGTACAAGAATATAACTACTATAATACTGCTCCTATGTACAAGAATATAACTACTATAATACTGCCCCTATGTACAGGAATGTAACTGCTATAATACTGCCCCTATGTACAAGAATAGTAATACTGCCCCTATGTACAAGAATATAACTACTATAATACTGCATCTATGTACAAGGATATAACTACTATAATACTGTGCCTATGTACAAAAATATAACTACTATAATACTGCTCCAATGTACAAGAATATAACTACTATAATACTGCTCCAATGTACAAGAATATAACTACTATAATACTGCATCTATGTACAAGAATATAACTACTATAATACTTTCCTATTACAAAAATATAACTACTATAATACTGCCCCTATTACAAGAATATAACTACTATAATACTGCTCCAATGTACAAGAAATAACTACTATAATACTGCCCCTTGTACAAGAATATAACTACTATAATACTGCCCCTATTACAAGAATATAACTATACTATATACTGCTCCTATGATACAAGAATATAACTACTATAATACTGCCCCTATTACAAGAATATAACTACTATAATACTGCCCCTATGTACAAGAATATAACTACTATAATACTGCTCTATGTACAAGAATATAACTACTAATAATACTGTCCTATGTACAAAATAAACTACTATAATACTGCTCCTATTACAAGAATATAACTACTATAATACTGCCTCTATGTACAAGAATATAACTACTATAATACTGCTCTATGTACAAGGATATAACTACTCTAATACTGTCCTATGTACAAAATATAACTACTATAATACTGCACCTATGTACAAGAATTTGAACTACTATAATACTGCCCTAATGTACAAGAATATAACTACTATATACTGCTCCTATGTTACAAGAATATAACTACTATAACTACTGCTCCTATTACAAGAATATAACTACTATAATACTGCTCCTATGTACAAGAATATAACTACTATAATACTGCCCTATGTACAAGAATATAACTACTATAATACTGCCCTATTACAAGAATATAACTACTATAATACTGCCCAATGTACAAGAATATAACTACTATAATACTGCTCCTATGTACAAGAATATAACTACTATAATACTGACCCTATGTACAGGAATATAACTACTATAATACTGCCCCTATGTACAAGAATATATACTATTACTGCCCCTATAGTACAAGAATATAACTACTATAATACTGCTCCTATGTACAAAGTATAACTGCTATAATACTGGCCCCTATGTACAAAATAACTCGTAATACTGCCCCTATGTACAAGAATATAACTACTATAATACTGCTCCTAATGTACAAGAATATAACTACTATAATACTGCTCCTATGTACAAGAATATAACTCTATAATACTGCTCCTATATACAAGAATATAATCTAATACTGCCCCTATGTACAAGAATATAACTACTATAATACTGCATCTAAAAAAAAAAAAAAAAAAAAAAAAAAAAAAAAAAAAAAAAAAAAAAAAAAAAAAAAAAAAAAAAAAAAAAAAAAAAAAAAAAAAAAAAAAAAAAAAAAAAAAAAAAAAAAAAAAAAAAAAAAAAAAAAAAAAAAAAAAAAAAAAAAAAAAAAAAAAAAAAAAAAAAAAAAAAAAAAAAAAAAAAAAAAAAAAAAAAAAAAAAAAAAAAAAAAAAAATTTTTTTTTTTTTTTTTTTTTTTTTTTTTTTTTTTTTTTTTTTTTTTTTTTTTTTTTTTTTTTTTTTTTTTTTTTTTTTTTTTTTTTTTTTTTTTTTTTTTTTTTTTTTTTTTTTTTTTTTTTTTTTTTTTTTTTTTTTTTTTTTTTTTTTTTTTTTTTTTTTTTTTTTTTTTTTTTTTTTTTTTTTTTTTTTTTTTTTTTTTTTTTTTTTTTAATACTGCTCCAATGTACAAGAATATAACTACTATAATACTGCTCCTATGTACAAGAATATAACTACTATAATACTGCCCCTATGTACAAGAATATAAACTACCTATAATACTGCTCCTAATTACAAGAATATAACTACTATAATACTGCCCCTATGTACAAGAATATAACTACTATAATACTGCCCTATGTACAAGAATATAACTACTATAATACTGATCTATGTACAAGGATTAACTACTATAATACTGTGCCTACGTACAAAAATATAACTACTATAATACTGCTCCTATGTACAAGAATATAAACTATATAATACTGCCTCTATGTACAAGAATATAACTACTATAATACTGCATCTATGTACAAGGATATAACTACTCTAATACTGTGCCTATGTACAAAAATAAACTACTATATACTGCCACCTATGTAAAATAAACTACTATAATACTGCTCCCAATGTAAAGAATATAAACTACTATAATACTGCTCCTATGTACAAGAAATTATAACTACTTATATACTGCTCCTATTTACAAGAATATAACTACTATAATACTGCTGCCTTATGTACAAGAATATAACTACTATAATACTGCTCCTATGTACAAGAATATAACTACTATAATACTGTCCCTATGTACAAGAATATAACTACTATAATACTGCTCCTATGTACAAGAATATAACTACTATAATACTGCCCCTATGTACAAGAATATAAATACTATAATACTGACCCTATATACAAGAATATAACTACTATAATACTGCCCCTATGTACAAGAATATAACTACTATAATACTGCTCCTATATACAAGAATATAACTACTATAATACTGCTCCTATGTACAGGAATGTAACTGCTATAATACTGCCCCTATATACAAGAATAGTAATACTGCCCCTATGTACAAGAATATAACTACTATAATACTGCTCCTATGTACAAGAATATAACTACTATAATACTGCTCCTATGTACAGGAATGTAACTGCTATAATACTGCCCCTATATACAAGAATAGTAATACTGCCCCTATGTACAAGAATATAACTACTATAATACTGCATCTATGTACAAGGATATAACTACTATAATACTGTGCCTATGTACAAAAATATAACTACTATAATACTGCTCCAATGTACAAGAATATAACTACTATAATACTGCTCCAATGTACAAGAATATAACTACTATAATACTGCTCCTATGTACAAGAATATAACTACTATAATACTGCCCCTATATACAAGAATATAACTACTATAATACTGCCCCTATATACAAGAATATAACTACTATAATACTGCTCCAATGTACAAGAATATAACTACTATAATACTGCCCCTATGTACAAGAATATAACTACTATAATACTGCCCCTATATACAAGAATATAACTACTATAATACTGCTCCTATGTACAAGAAAATAACTACTATAATACTGCTCCTATGTACAAGAATATAACTACTATACTACTGCCCCTATGTACAAGAATATAACTACTATAATACTGCCCCTATATACAAGAATATAACTACTATAATACTGCCCCCATGTACAAGAATATAACTACTATAATACTGACCCTATGTACAAGAATATAACTACTATAATACTGCCCCTATGTACAAGAATATAACTACTATAATACTGCCCCTATGTACAAGAATATAACTACTATAATACTGCTATTATGTACAAGAATATAACTATATAATACTGCCCGTATATACAAGAATATAACTACTATAATACTGCCCCTATGTACAAGAATATAACTACTATAATACTGCCCCTATGTACAAGAATATAACTACTATAATACTGCTCCTATATACAAGAATATAACTACTATAATACTGCCCACTATGTACAAGAATATAACTACTATAATACTGCTCCTATGTACAAGAATATAACTATTATAATACTGCCCTCTATATACAAGAATATAACTACTATAATACTGCTCCTATGTACAAGAATATAACTACTATAATACTGCTCCTATGTACAAGAATATAACTACTATAATACTGCTCCTATGTACAAGAATATAACTACTATAATACTGCTCCTATGTACAAGAATATAACTATTATAATACTGCCCTCTATATACAAGAATATAACTACTATAATACTGCTCCTATGTACAAGAATATAACTACTATAATACTGCTCCTATGTACAAGAATATAACTACTATAATACTGCTCCTATGTACAAGAATATAACTACTATAATATCGCTATTCTTGATTTACCCCTCAGGTCATTCTTTTTCCTGTGTGATCCCTCTCAGTGCACTTTCTATATATGAACAGTTATTATAGTGGAGGGAATTGGGCTGACGATTCCCTGTTGGTCCTCGGCTCTCTTGCGTGTGGAGCCCAGATGTGCCGTATCTGCAGTAGAAGCCGCTCTTGCGGAATTATTTGCATAGAGACATGGAGCAGCGCCGGTTAAGCAGCTGTGAGTGCATTATGGGATGTCCCCTCCAGCACAATTGGCTATATTTTTTGGAAGTATTGGCCAGAGGTGACAGATTGGAGTCTTTACCTTCAATAGGGGAGTCATCAGGGGACAATTGGAGAGAACGTTTGTAATTTTGCAGAAGGCTCCATCAGACGCCTCTGGCGGTGTATTCTCGTATTCTGTGCTGTGTGTGGACATCTTCATTGTAACAAATCATCTGTTGAGAAGCAAAAACTGCAAAAAAGACAAGTAATACATGTCATATAAGATGGAGCGGAGACACGTCAGCACCCAGAGCTGATTACATGAGACATGGCTGTGTTATTACCGGATGATAGATATGTCTATAGAAATATACACATCCAAGATAATGGAATATTTCCACTAACCTCAGATTAAAATAAAATAATAAAAAAGGGGGAAAAAAATTCAAGTCATTCTCAGTATATAAAATTGGTGGGTATATTGGTTTTTATGAATACATATATTGATTTTCCAACATTCATTGCTGTCGTAACTTACATTTCCTGGAACTAATAATGCAAAAAATATATATTTCTTAATATTTAACTATTTTTTTCCTTAGTGCACAAAAAGGAACGATATATCATAGTCGTTGCCATAGTGTGGCAGTTGTATGAGAACAGCGCCTCACCATTTTGCAGTTTGTCCGTGGTATTGCAACTAAGCTCCATTCAATTTAATGAATGGGACAGGTGTGGCACTCTTTTTTTGGAATTTCATTATTATGGATCTCTGTTATATCCATGATGTGGCTGCCATATTGTGTCATGGCCTTGTATTGGTTGTGACTATTAAAAGAAAACAAAGCTATCCAATAACGGAGAGCGCGGACCCTCCTGGTGGCATCATGTAATTGACTTTTCTCATGTAACGACAAGATCAACGTTTTAATTCCCCGTCTGGTCTTTCCCCTCAATCAGAATCTCATCCACAATAAACATTTCCAGGGAGGAGATAAAAACACAAATAATCATTATTACACATCAGAGGAGAGCGCCACATAGAGAAAAGAATCACCCATTACATTATCAATTATAATAAAGCATAAAACACATCATGAAACATTAATTATGTCTCCCCGATATTGTCCTGTACGGTGGTGTGTGTAATTCTCCATTACTGTGATGAGTCTCACTGTCACGTGTCATTTATAACAGTTGATTACAGATAATTATTAGATACTTATTAGATGTAATGTGATCCGGTGTTACCAGAATTATAGACAGACCCCAGAGAACGTTACCCGACATATACAATTCCCAAAATCTTGACGCTGTGTAAACTGTAATGGTACCTTTACACGCCGCTACAGAAGGTTAGAAACAACCGGGTGTCGGAGACAAATGTATCTTGCACCGTCAAAACACCGCGAGGTAGCGGCGTGTAATTCAGGTTGTTGGCACCCGTCACTGTCGACACCTGTCTTTCAGCACTGCTCAATAACAGGTTGATTTCAACCCGATGGTAGCGGCGTGTAATTCAGGTTGTTGGCACCGGTCACTGTCGGCACCTGTTTCAGAGCAGTGCTCAATAACAGGTTGATTTCAACCCGATGGTAGCGGCGTCTAAAT
This sequence comes from Allobates femoralis, assembly GCA_033576535.1. Taxonomy (NCBI): domain Eukaryota; kingdom Metazoa; phylum Chordata; class Amphibia; order Anura; family Aromobatidae; genus Allobates; species Allobates femoralis. The sequence goes on from JARQOC010000007.1 coordinate 148,721,196, forward strand.
GAGGAACAGGAAGGTTTTTGCGACACCTAGTGAACTCCCTGGGGCGTGACACAGGCTCCGGGATACCGCGCCCCCTTCAGCGATCATTGGTGGAAGCTCCTGCGTTACAATTGGTTGTCCCTGCATAGGGCGGCATATTTAAGGAGCTGACCAGTCACACTACACAATTGCAATAGCGTCATGTATTAATCAGCCTCCTGCGCTGGCCAATCATGATGCTATTGCATTGTCCAATCACCGTACGAGCGTCTCGGAATCCACAGCTCTGGCACGCCTATGTGTTGTCCCTGCTGCCCCAGGTCCTCCCATATTGCATTGTAGTAGCGGCATGTAAATGAGGGAAGGTGCTCTACAGAAGGTAATCTGCGGCACCCGGCGGTGTCTCCAGGGATAGACTAAACCTTCTATAGAGCACCTTGTAGCGGCGTGTAAAGGCGGTATTGGGTACCGTTTGCAACCGTTGAAACGTGCTCGTGCATGTGAGACACCTGGTTGTTTCTAACCTTCTGTAGGGGCGTGTAAAGGTGCCATTAAGGTACCTTTACACACCACCACTGCGTGGTAGCAACTGCCGGGCATTGGGGATTTTTGTGCCGGTTGCCTTGAAATTGCTGCGAAATGGCGGCGTGTGAATTGGGAAAGTTATCGGGTTTCCTGCAGTTGACTCAGATACCTGTTGCTGAGCCGTGCTCAAAAACCCAAGGCAACACAAAGGCACAATTGCCATGGCAGTGGCGTCTAAACAGGGCACAGGCATGGATGTTGCGTCCCCTAGTGATTTCACAGGGGCGTGCCACAGCGTCATGAATACCACGCCCGAGTTTGTCTTTATTTTTCTTATGCTAATAAAGCTTGAAAGGCCGCAGTGCAGCCAATCAACAAGCGTTTCCGGTGTGGGCACTTCTGGCCCCATCGCAATCATGTCAAGTATTGGCATGGCAGTGGTTGGTCGGTGCACCACTTGAAAACATAAATAATTTAATAAATGACGTTGGCTCTCGCCTATTTTTGATACCCAGTGCAGGTAAAGCAGACAGCTGTGGACTACAACCCTCAGCTGCCTACTTTACCTGCACTGGGTATCAATAATAGGGCAGCTACATATTAAAGAGCTGTAATTCCTCAACCCTTCCTCCAGTTAGGGTTTAAATACCCCAAATTAAAGCTGAGATTCGGCACTTTAAGCCCAGATTGATTATAGAACTATATCTTGAATATTTTTTGCTAGACCGTGAACTTGATATAGAATTAAGGGGGTATAAAATCTGCTCTGCTTTAAGCCCCTTTCACATCACAATTTTTGTGCATCTGTAGCTATCCATTGTAAAACGGATAGCCACCGATCTGATTTGCCCCCATGTATCCCTATGGACACGGATTGGTCCTGTATGGCCATCCGATTGTGTCCGAATTGTCACAGATCTGATTGTGCCCAATTTTTTGCTGTACCCAGATACTCAGAATCGGAGACTGCTCCAAATTTGGGCATAGCGGACAAAATCAGACAGAATCGGATCCGGCGCAGTCCGCGTGGGCATCTCCTGTATATAATTATATATGTACAGCTGGTATAACCTGGGCATCTCCTGTATATCATTATATATGTACAGCTGGTATAACCTGGGCATCTCCTGTATATAATTATATATGTACAGCTGGTATAACCTGGGCATCTCCTGTATATAATTATATATGTACAGCTGGTATAACCTGAGCATCTCCTGTATATAATTACATATGTACAGCTGGTATAACCTGAGCATCTGCTGTATATAATTATATATGTACAGCTGGTATAACCTGGACATCTCCTGTATATAATTATATATGTACAGCTGGTATAACCTGAGCATCTCCTGTATATAATTATATATGTACAGCTGGTATAACCTGGGCATCTCCTGTATATAATTATATATGTACAGCTGGTATAACCTGGGTATCTCCTGTATATAATTATATATGTACAGCTGGTATAACCTGGGCATCTCCTGTATATAATTATATGTGCAGCTGGTATAACCTGGGCATCTCCTGTATATAATTATATATGTACAGCTGGTATAACCTGGGCATCTCCTGTATATAATTATATATGTACAGCTGGTATAACCTAGGTATCTCCTGTATATAGGTATATGTGTACTGTTGTACAGTATATAGCAGTCTACTTAGTGCAATATTACTTTTTCTATTTCTCGGGCTTCTTTCTACTTCACACATTCCTTAGAATGAATACAATATCAGTAATTATCCTTTCTTGTGGGGGAGGGGTAACAATTTATTTTTCTCTCATTTAGCCTGGAATCCTCCTTTGTTCTTGCTCACACGTTGCATTATCATAAATCACGTTATCTCTGTCCCCATTGTTTTATATTGGCGGCTCCATGTCTTCAGGTGAATGTCCGCCAGGAAGGCAGGAGCTCGGCTTCAAAGTTCTATTCCAGAATGTGTCAGCGGTAATTGTGAGCGGCTCATTTTCTCCTTCTCTCGCTCTTCAATTCTTTACTTTCCTCACTGGAGTCTAATGATTTTACAAGTAGCCGCCATTGATCTGTTTAATTAAATAAAACACAGAAACGCTGGCTAATCCGGATGATAGATGTCGCCTCAAACGTCAGCCTCACTGCGGCTCCAGGGTTCACATGCTCTATGTCTATGGGGTTCTGTTCAGAGTTATTCTATGGGCACAATGTGGCGGTTTTACCTGTCAGGAGTCTCTGAAGCTCATCTTTCCAGTGTGGGCTGAAATGGGGGAAATACTGGTCTATCTATCTATCTATCTATCTATCTATCTATCTATCTATCTATCTATCTATCTATCTATCTATCTACGGTATCTATCTATCTATCTATCTATCTATCTATCTATCTATCTATCTATCTCTATTTTCTGTCTATGTATTTATGTATCCATCTATCTATTCTTCCATCTATCTCTATATTCCTTCTATTTATCCATCTATTTATTATTTATTGCTATCTTCTTACACCTATCTATCTGTACAATATGTACAGAACATATAACTGACTGCAGTACCTATTTGTACCACTAGATGGCTCTGTGGTGCATTACATTAGTTGTTGTGGTTAAGCATGCTTTTTCCACCCTTTGCTCTTGCGTATGTTTCTCATTGATAGCACACCCTGTGGCCAGACAAGGTACTGCAGTTTCTTTGCATTACCGTACTTTAGAAAAATATTGGAATGTGAGAGTCCTCAGTGGTTGATACCTTTTAATGGCTAAGTGAAAAGTTGGTAAACATAGCAAGCTTTCAGGACACAGTGTTTATTTTTCTTTAGTATTTCAACAGTGTTTTTTTGTGATGCCATATGACCCCTTAGTGATGTACTGTCATGGTGTCCAGTTAGCTGGTTGCCTTTTGTGCTAGTATTATACATGAAATAACACCTGTTAGCAGGATTTTAGACTCTTAACCAGAGATATAGCTGTATTGACACTTTGATGGCGATCAAAATGATATCCATTTTTTGCAGGAATCCACGCTCTTCTTGTTCTGTAATCAGACATGGATGTTTTATGCTAATTAGGCACTGGTGCAGCAGGGCTGGACACTGCACGTCCTCTTCTCCTGCCTGTCCGGGCATTATCCTCTCTCCACCTACCTATGGTCTGTTTGCTTTTTTGTCACCTGCCTCCTCTAGACAAAATTGACAAGGGGCTGGGCATGCACATATCCAATTCTCAGCTCAGTCACATCATTTGGAAGTTGCAGCCCCCTGGTATGATGTATTTATCTCTTACCCTTGCAGAGAATATTCTGGACTGAGTTTATAACCTAAGGTTCTTTGAAGGGTCAATATTATCTTCTGGGATTGGTGCCCCCAATAGGTGGCGCTAGAGACTTTCTCAGCTCCAAGCCAATCAGATGTCTCCTCCTACTGTTTCCCCACCTTTCACACAGCATGCACCCCCTATACACAAACAGAGAGAGAACCTGCAGCTGCATCGCCCTCCTCTCCATCCTCTCCCTCCTATGGTGATTCCTGCAGACAAGAAAAGAAGAACTGCAAGCTGTAAAAACATGCAGGGGAGGGCCGGGGGGCAGGGATGCATTTGCCCCTCGGGCCGCCCTCCCAGCAATTGCAAAGAGCCGCCGGCCGCCTGCTGCAGCGTGACATCTGTATTAGACATGGAAATTAATATTAAAAATTCTATAATATCACAAGAAATGATGATTTAATCATCTGAAACTGAAACGCGTCCATATATGACCCTACCGTTGTAAGGAGCAGATAAATACCGCAGCTCCGGGTAGTGCTGCCTTTTTAGCACCATCATTTTTTTTTACATTATATTGTATCAGCTTCTTAAAAAAAAAAAGAAAAACCCTTAAGTATAAGTAGGACAGATGTTAGGACAAAAAGCTGTCTGCTGCGATCACGTTAAAAGAAGAGGCGGAAACTCTGCTACATAATTTAGCGGAGGAGACCACCTGTCCTGTGTGTTGCTGTGCTTTTTTCTATAAGGATAATTAGCGGCGCTGTGTACTTTGCTTGTAGTCGCCGCTGGCACCGCTGCCTCCCTCCCCCCAGACCTGCACAATCTGGAACAGGTGCAGCCCTCGCATGTTTTTGTTGATGCGGTGATCTAAAGGCCTCGCGGGGTCCCGGGGGGGTGGGGGGGGGGCTCATCCTCATCTTATTCTTTTGTCTTACAAAGTTCTAAATAGATATTTATTTTTTCAGGCTGACAACAATGTTTGGCCCAAGAGTGGAACAGAGTCTGACTTGTGCAAAAAAACATTTATGTTCCAAAATCTATAGACGTTTATTATAATTTGTGGTTTGCAAAATCACATTAAAGCGATGCTAAAGGGAATAAAACGTGTCAGCTTAAATCCAAAGGCGGGGAGCAGGGGATGGACACTGGAGCTTATAGTGAAGCTTTGGGCCAGTTGTATTCAATCCCCTGATGGTTGTGCCCTATGGGAGGTTTGTCACTTGACACACATGCTTCAAAGTATAACACTGCTTTTAAAGGGGTTGTCCACACAAAAAGTAAAGTTCCCCAGAGACCACTCCATGGTGTCCACCGGCTGGTGACTGACTGCAGCGGTCAGGTGACATCATTGGATGATTTTCTGATAATGCACAGCTCAAATTCTTGGACCTTTACTACCAATCGCAGGCTGCAGCGGTTCTGCTGTTGGTGGGATGGTCTCAGTGCAGATTATGGAGCATCCTGTGCTGGATGCAGGTGGGTCCCGGTAGGTGAGTACCACTCAGTTTGAGGAACTTTTCCGTTTGACCAGACAACCGCTTTTAATAATGCCTAAACTTTTTGATGGTCACAAATCCTCCTCTGTGTCTTGGATGCAGTGAGAGACAGTTTGCTGCACTATGGAATCAGGGCTGTGCTGTCAGTTAGGTGAGTGACAGCTCAGTCGTCCTCTGCGGTGCAGGTGCATGCTGAGCTGTCAGCGTGTTGATTGATGGTTCAGCCGTCCAATCTGCGGTTGGGAGATGCTGGGCGTCTTCAGGTGTTCCCTATTCTCTATGATTGTACAGCTACTTAGCTGAGCAGCCAGTTTCAGATCTTTGTGAAGTAGAAACCACCGGTGCTTGTCTTCTTAAAATTCTTTTCTTTATTATTTTTTGAAAATTATTAGCTAATGATTAAGGAAGGTGTTCTTCCAAAACGCGTCTAGCACTCAGCTAGCACGCTGAATGATTTTATCATTTTCAAATAATAATAAAGAAAAGAATTTTAAGAAGACAAGCATCGGTGGTTTCTACTTCACATTGTTTCCTGGGCAGTTGTCAAAGCTGCCACACCAGGTGCAGGAATCCAGGAGGTTAATGGGCGGTGGAGCGGCCTTCCCTTTCCCCTTTCCATTTGAATGAAAGTTTCAGATCTTTGCCAGTCATTGCATTTTGCTCATTGGTGCATGTTGGCCTCACCTGTGTTCTGATCTATTGCTTTTGCCTCCTCTTTACCTTCCATTTGCCCTGGCCCTTTTCTCTGATCCGCTATCCTCCTGGTATTCTCACCCTGGCCCATGACCTGACTTTGTCTTTGTTTATCCCCTTGGTCCACAATGTGCTTTCTTGGTAGCTGTTCCCGGAACGTTTGATTTCTCTAAGCTATTGTTCCCATAAGTCATTGATTCCTATGAGAGTGTGCAGTGTTGTGGCCATGCTCTGTCACCTGTGCAGAGGTCACTGTACAGGATGGGGAAGGAACAACAGAGGTGTCCATATCCCCTATTATCAGTAGATAAAATAAAATGACAGTGAGAGTCCGTTTATTGTAAAGCTCAGACTGGATACAGCATTATTCTTAGATGCAAGGAAAATAAGTAACCCACCCCCCTTCACTCCCCCAAAAGCAAAAGTGTTTCTGCAAGAAAGAAGCAGCATTCCATAGCTCCCATTCATATCAATACATCAGAACGGACGGGGGACGAGCATGCTAGTAACTCCATGTGATCTAATAAGCCATAGGTGATCGGTATGTGCAAAGTGAACAATCCCTTTAAGATTGTATGCTGTCATTATACTTTTACTTAGATTAGGTGTCACCCCACCCCCACGATATTTCCGGGTGATAAGATATTATTTAAGATGAAATAATACGGTATAATAATGTAACCGAGCCCCAGCGAGACACGTGCTCCATAGATTTTAATTTCGATGTTAATATCCCGGGGCTGAGATGTGTTTGCCGGTAATTGAGCTTATTCCTTAAGGGTCAGTGTTATGTGCATTTTGCAGACGAGTCAATTCTTGCCAGGGCAGTTGCATATATTAAGTCCGATCTGCAGTGTAATTGATAGAAAAGCAGATTTTATTTTTTATCCCGAGCTATGAATGACAATTTGCATTGGCTGATGTAGCATTCTCCATGGATTTTCATAGGGAATTTACTGAGTTATATTAAAAAGTTTTCTGAGCTTGCAATAATGCTAGAATGACAGAGAGAAGAGGTCATTAATATCAGCTCGATAGTGGTCTGACTCCAGGGAGAAAAGTGCACAGTTCCCCCTGGCACCGGGCCGGATATATGGCAGCTCTCAATGCCAGAGACGTGGCGCTGTGTCACGTATCACATGGTGCTGGAAGAAGGACTCCACCTATTAGATGCACAGGACCCAACTAATCAGAGGAATAGGAGTCCACAAATTAGGTGCTCAGGACCAAACTAATTAGAGGAATAGGACTCCACCAATTAGGTGCTCAGGACACCACCAATCAGATGTGTAAATCCCTCGTAATGGGGGGCTTTCCACTCACTGCTATCCACCCCCATGCAGCATCCACGATAATGACCACAGACACAGGTCTCGGGGACAACAGTTGCGGAATATAACATGGAGTAAATTCTTCACAGTTCATGTGGGTAGTCCACAGCAAATACAGTTCAGAGTCAGATTCTAACATGGAATTGAGACTTCTTTATGTGTAGTGCTTATAAATTGTTATAGAGGGGTTCAGAGACTTTTTATAGCTTCATGCAGAAGATTATGTATAGACCTGGGAGTCCTGGGGTAATTTCATAGCTTGTCATGGCACATGCAGAAATACATCTGGCGAAGCAAATGTAAGAACGGATAGCGATGACCCAGGGTACAAAGCTTTTAGCAGACTGTCTGCAGAAGACAGAGTAGAATCGCAGGCTTTGGGGCCTGCCAGGAGATCTTGTGGTAAGGGAGTCTCCACATGTGCTCTGCTACCTGTGGCATCTTGTCCCAGACTGGGGAATTTCCAGCTCTGTGTCTAGACTAGGCAAATACTGGAGTAGCTCCTCCTATTGAACCCTCAATTCTCATGTCAGATCTGTACAATGCAAAAAATGATATAAATCATACACTTTATCACCAGATGGTGCTGCAACACAACAAATGAGAAATATCTGGGTTTAGATGAAAGTACATATCTGACACTCACTGATAATAGTAAAGAAGAGTAAGGAGTAAGCTGCAGTGTCGGGTTACTCGCGACTCAGGGGTACTTAAAGAGACAGACATAATCTGGACTGGTCAATACAGATGCATAGGACCCCACCAATCTGATGCATACTCACTGTTCCTGACTCTCAGCTCCTCCTGTGCAAACTCGGATTTTACTTTTGGACCCTTGTTGCGCCTCTGTTTCTTAGGCTGGCTTCACACTACATTTTTTACTATCCTGTTCTGTTCGTTTTTGAAACAAAAAGTACAGGATCATTTTTGGCCCCCCCCCATGTATCCCTATGGGGCCGGATTGTCCCTATTTGGCCATCCGTTTTTTTGAATCCGATGCAGGATTCGTTTCTGTCCTGTTTTTCACCGGTCCCAAAAGCGAGGCCTGCAGCGTTTTTGGGCTCCGGTGACAAAACAGGACACAAATGAATCCTGTCCTGTCCGGCACACACAACATGGGGGCCTATGGAGCCGGATCCAGGATACAACAGAATCGTTTCCCAGATCCGGTTCCAGGGTACAGAGCATGCGCAGAACAGGAGCTGTGCTCTGTACCCATAGTGAATCTGTGTAATATCACTTAAGCAGTGTATCTATATTCACTGCTAAAGTGATATTACCGTATATACTCGTGTATAAGCCGACCCGTGTATAAGCCGACCCCCCTACTTTTGCCCCCAAAACCTGGGAAAACCTATTGACTCGTGTATAAGCCGAGGGTGGACCCCAGCACAGGTATACAGCCCCCAGCAGTGTGGTATACAGCAGCCCCAGAGGTATATACAGCAGCCCCAGTGGTAGTATACAGCAGCAGCCCCAGTGGTATATACAGCAGCAGCCCCAGTAGTTAGTATACAGCAGCCCCAGAGGTATATACAGCAGACCCAGTGGTAGTATACAGCAGCCCCAGTGGTATACACAGCCCCAGTGGTAGTATACAGCAGCCCCAGAGGTATATACAGCCTCAGAGGTATATACAGCCCCAGTGGTATATACAGCCCCAGTGGTAGTATACAGCAGCCCCAGTGGTAGTATACAGCAGCCCCAGTGGTATATACAGCCCACCCCCCCCCGCTGCTTATCTTACCATCCCGGTCTTCTGCTCAGCGTCGCTCCTTGGTGCTCCGTTCTTCATGCTCCGTCCTCGCTGCATCCGGGTCCCCGGCCGTCGCGCGATGACGTCATATGCCTGCGACTGCCCGAGATCCCGGATGTAGCAGGACGGGAGCAGCGAGGACAGAGCACCGAGGAGTGGCGCTGTGCAGAAGACCGGGATGGTAAAATACGCAGCGGGGGGGGGGGCCCTTACAAGGGGGAAGAGTGCCAGCATTTGGGGCACATATGCACTGCTTCCCCCTGCCGCTGATTGACAGGGGGAAGCAGTGCATATATAATGAGCGCCGGGCCCCGACTACAGTATTGAACCGTGTATAAGCCGAGGGGGAGACTTTTCAGCCCAAATTTTGGGCTGAAAAACTCGGCTTATACACGAGTATATACGGTAAATAAAGGTATGGTTAAAAATTAAAAAAATCATAAATACTCACCTTCCAGCAACCACGAGAGTCCCACGCTGAATCTCCCAGCCATTCAAGGACCTGGCATGATGTCACTGGGAGGGTGGGGCAACCCGATCACATGACCACATCAGCGCAGGTTTTAATTGGTGCTGATGCGGTCATGTGATTGGGTTGCCCCGCCCCTCCAAGTGACATCATGCTAGGTCCTCAAATGCCGGGAGATTCAGCGTGGGACACCCAGAAGTCATCGGAAGGTGAGAATTTATGATTTTTTATTTTTCATCATCCCTTTATTTAATATCATTTTAGCAATGTATACAGATATACACTGCTAAAATTATATTAAACAGCGCTGACAGCACTTGTCACACAGCGCTGACAGCGGCTCGGCTCCCCGGATACCGGACCGGACACAGAAATAGCATCTGAAGGTGCCAGTCCAGTGCTGTCCATTCCTGTTCGTTTGGATGCTGCAAAGAACAGGATCCAAACGAACAGGACAAAAACGTAGTGTGAAGCCAGCCTTACTTGTATCCATATCCCGTAAAACAGGGCGTCAGTAATTGAAGAACCTCCACTGCCGGTCATGTAACCTTTTTGACCAATTAGGGTTCTGACTCACCGTGGCCAGGACTCCGATTAAGACAGGCAGTAGCTTCTTCCTCCTTGTCACGGGTGGACCGCGCCTGCCGGTAGTGGGGCCCGGTTGAGTGCAGATCAAAAAGTTGAAGACGTCTTGTGGAACAGATTAAGGGGTTAATTGTTTTGTGACGCCACCTATGAGTGTTTCGGTAAGTCTTACCGACGCTGCGGGGCCTCCGGGGGATGGAATGCAGCAAGATGGAAAGCTCACCACAGGCTAAGCGATGATCCCCGGAGGCTGGAGCTGCTTAAGATGTTGTGCGGCAGCTGCGGTTACCTTGAAGTGCGGACAGACAGTTCATAAGAAAGCTTGGACACTGTAAGTCTCTGTAACGGGTCTTTACTGTAACCAGCAGGCAGTACATGGTATACAGTTTACGGGTAGTGGACCGGGTGGACTCAGCAGTGATAGGTGTCCCTCAGAGATCCGCGGTGTTCCTCCATTCTAACTAGGTAAGTTGCCGTTGTCGCCCAGGAATACCAGGTCGGGTACAGGGAGGCTGCTTGAATGCTCTATCCAGGGTATACGTTCCGGATGCTTTGGGGAGCCTTGGGTCCCTTGGTGGGTACACCGCTGGTTAGACGACTGGATTTGGCGATGGTGGGGTGCTCCTGTAGAGTGGTTCCTCCTCTCTTCTGCTTCGCATAGCAGAGCTGAACTGCTGCTAGCTTCAGTACCAGCAAACCGGCTGTAGATGGGCACGGGATGATTTTGGACCCGCATTTTGAAGCCCGTAGATCGGTTGGTAATGCACCGGGAGTAATGGTGCTCAACCGTGGTGACGGTAGGGAGATGGCCGGTAGAAGATGGCCAGGGGGCCGCACGGGGCTGTGCGAGCCCCCTCTCCTAGGTTGCAGAGCTGGGATTCTGCAGAGGGTCTTCTAGGTTGCTGTTACATCTTCAGCCCTTGAACTCCAACTGTTCAAAACTTTCCACTACACACTACCCTTGCACTCCGCCCACCAGGACCTTGATTGGCCCTCTATGCTAAGTGATGCATGCAGGGTATGGATCTCTGAGTTAACCATATGACTGCTGGGTCAGAGAATATTGCTGCTGCATTTATGACTGCAATACCCTCCTGTGACGCACTCGGTGCGGGGCGCCACAATTATGTCCTTGTCTGAACCTGCTGTTACAGCCTCTGCCTCTGTCACCAGGTGGCGCCACTCTTACACTTCGGCTGGCACCATTGCAGCTAAGCAAACTGATATGACTGGAACTTGTGGTGTGTGTCGGCTGGGTAGTCTGTGCATTTTTGCATGCTAGCTCCCTGCTGTGAGCTTTGGGCAGCGCCACACCGATTGAAACTACCTTCAGTTTGCTAGAAGTTGCCAGTTATAAGTATTCATTGATTCTGGTCTATAGTCCCCCGCCACCTGACCTAGATTATTTGCTGACCCTGATTTGACTTACACCCCCTACCCTGCACATGACTGTTGATTCTGATTCCATTCTCCTGGCTCAGACTTCGGCTATCTCACGACCTAGACCCTGATTTTTGGCTTCATCCCGAACCTGTCCTGTCTGATTTTGCCCCATCTCGTCAACACTCCTTTGCCAGCTGTCCCCACCGGCCTGCAGCCACCCCGTGAATGTAACCCTGAAGACCTTCTTGTAAGTCCAACACCCTTTTTTTTGTGGAGACAGGTGTTCATCTGGGTCTAAGGAAAGTCTGTCCATTAAAACCTTATTAAAGGGAATTTGTCACCAGGTGTTTGCTCCCCCATCTTACAGCAACACTATGTAAGGGCACAGTCTGATTACAGCAATGTGTCACTTACTGAGCTGCTTGCTGTAGTTTTGATAAAATCACTGGTTTGTCTACGTCAGATCTACCAGTTCTCAGGGTTCTGAGCTCTGTATAACCCCACACACACCACTGATTGGCAGCTTTCTGTGTGCACTGCAAATAGGCAGAAAGCTGCCAATCAGTGGTAAAGGTGGGGTTATACAAAACTCAAGAATATAGAGGACTTCATGGCAGGAGATAACGAGTCCTCTAGTGATAATCATCTGCTGATAAAACAGTGATTATATCAAGAGTACAGCCCATAGCCCAGTAAGGTATACATTGCAGGAGTCCAGAGTTCTGCCCCAATATCATACTGCTGTCAGATCAGCTAACAAACATCTGGTGACAGAATCCTTTTAAGACGTCATAGGCCTTAACGTACAGGTGCCCTTACAGATTGCATTGTAAGCAAAGTATCTACATAGTGTGGGGGAGGACTGATAATTATCCCGCAAGTGGTGTCATTGGATTCATACATTTCTAAGTTGTCAAAATGCACATTTTGCCTTATTTGTGTAGTTGGCGCCAATCCTGTGACACATACTAGATGTAAAAGCTTGTGCAGGACGTGGCTTACTTTCTTCAGAGTCATTAGTCATGGAAATTTATCCAAGTTTGGGACGCTCAGTGCCAGCTGCTGCCTTCATTTAGCTGTGCCCAGCACTACCTTCATTTGGTGATACCCACCACTGCCTTCATTTGGCAATACCCACCACTGCCTTCATTTGGCAATACCCACCACTGCCTTCATTTGGCAATACCCACCACTGCCTTCATTTGGCAATACCCACCACTGCCTTCATTTGGCAATACCCACCACCGCCTTCATTTGGCAATACCCACCACTGCCTTCATTTGGCGATACCCACCACTGCCTTCATTTGGCGATACCCACCACTGCCTCCATTTGGCAATACCCACCACTGCCTTCATTTGGCGATACCCCCCTCTGCCTTCATTTGGCGATATCCACGACTGCCTTCATTTGGCGATATCCACCACTGCCTTCATTTGGTGATATCCACCACTGCCTTCATTTGGTGATATCCACCACTGCCTTCATTTGGTGATATCCACCACTGCCTTCATTTGGCAATACTCACCACTGCCTTCATTTAGCAGTGCCCACCACTGCTTTTATTGGGTTGCCCACCACTGCCTTCATTTGGTGATACCCACCACTGCCTTCATTTGGTGATATCCACCACTGCCTTCATTTGGCAATACCCACCACTGCCTTCATTTGGTGATACCCACCACTGCCTTCATTTGGTGATATCCACCACTGCCTTCATTTGGCAATACCCACCACTGCCTTCATTTGGTTGTGCCCACCACAGCCTTCATTTTGTGTTGCCCATCGCAGCCGTTGTTTGGGGGTGCCCACCATCGCCGTATGACAATGTAACTATCAGCTCTGAATTCTAGAAACACTTTGCACAAGGCAGCGGCTCCCATGGGACGTGTTTGCGTAATTACCATGTAGAGTAATTACTGTATGTTAATTCTGCTTTTGACGCGTTGAATCGATGACATTGACGCATTTCTTCGTGTTTCTTTCTGCACCGTTTCTTCGCCCTGACAGCATTGTCTGGGAAGAAAGGCTCGGAGCTGTGTTATTTGCAGGCTCGGTGTTCTTGTCACCGGGAGCCTTTTATTTGGTGTTTCCAAGGTGCCGCGTCTCTGCTCTCATAGCAATGTCATGAATCATCTGAAGGAACAGTTGCCGGTGTCCTGCACATTTGGGATCGCAGCCTCCAGATTTTGCACGGCTGGCATTTTGCCTCAGTTTGCTGGGTCTTCGTCTGCATCAGCCAGGGCATCTGTATTTCCGAGGCCCATTGGGTCTATTAGTCCCTACTCTGCAGAATAAATTATTCGTAAACCACGGCGCTGCCACCATCAGCCGCTGCGCTGTCACTCTACAGCTGTACAATAAATGGGGTGAGCAGGCACAGAGCAGCAATCACATCAGACGCAGAGGTTGCCATTTTCCTTCCAGCGCGTTGTGCATCCAGTGACCCAATACAGGTTATAGAGACTTAGAAAAATATTATTTTGCACATTGCAGGCAGTCTAATAGGAAATACTGAGCAACAAGACATGAGGCTATTATAGGGACCCTATAATAGTGGCCCCCAGTCTATGGCTCTCTAGATTTAGTCACTTTTCCCATCATGCACTGACATCCTGCAAAACAATACCAAAATCTCCTTCACTCACTCTGGGCAAAGACATAGGGGTGCCGGAAAGACAAGTGCAAATAGGGTCTTACCCAAATAATGTGTAACCAAAAAAACAAAGCTGGAGGTGGCTAAATCAGCATAAAATGGCTGAGCTGACCCACATGGAACCAGCGTGAAGTAGGACAAAGAAAGGGGTCATATCTGCGCTGCCGTGGAAAGACCAACAGATACAGACTAAGACAAGTAATCTTAATTGTCAACGCGTTTCAGAGCAAAAGTCCCTTTAGGACACATCGCATTGTGATTGTCCTGAAGAAGGGGCTTTTGCTCCGAAATGCATAGACAAAATACAATCACTTCTTGTCTTCATCTGGATCGGATTTGTCCTAAAGGGGCTTTTGCTCTGAAACGCGTCAACAATTGAAATATCCTTCGGTCTTTCCATGGCAGCGCGGTTTTGACCCTTTTCTTTGTCACATTGTGATTTGCCCTGAAGAAGGGGCTTTTGCTTTGAAACACGTCAACAAGAAAAATCACTTTATGTCTTCATTGGGATCCTTTGGTCTTTCCACGGCAGCGTGTATATTACCCTTTTCTTTGTCCTACTTCATGCTTACTCTGGGTAACATAGAGGCAGCAGTTGCATCCGGGCCCTGATTCCTGAAAAGACCATAAAGTCCACCTAACATAGGAAATGGGGGGCTCTTTGCCCTTTGGGATCCCATAGCTTCCAAGACTTTTCATAGAGGAAACTGCATCGAAAGAACGTAGATAACCCCCTTAAAATCAGAGATCCCGTGTGTCTGCACGAAATGCAATTGCAGCATTCGCTAGTTTCTTACATATGTCACCTATCCAAGTCCATAGGCGCACAAAACAAAATCGGATCCCAAAGAGATCAACTGTGGAGCACCCGATTATTATAGATACATTGCAATTATTAACAATTTTAACATTTTGTGCATTTTAGAATGTTGACGTCTAAAAAGAAAAATTTAAATGATGGACTCGTGGAGGACAACATGGGTGAAAGTTGAGTATTCCTCATGAGATGGACAAGTTTTGTTTATGCTCATGTGAACCTAGCCGTAGTTGTAGTCAGGAGATGCCCTCGATTCCCCAGAATATTGGGACAGTTCCCCAAATTTGCTTTTAATCCTTATTAAACTATGTAACTACCGTATTTTGCATTATCTAATATTGAACTGTGTCATCCAGAGCTAAACTCACAATTCTTCTATTTAGACTGCAGGAAAGGTCACCACCTTGCTCTCTCCGCCTGCGTCGTGTCTCTCCAGTGTGCACGGCCGGAATATACAAGTGATTCTCAATAAATTAGAATATCATTATAAAGATCATTTATTTCAGTAGTTCAATACATAAAGTGAAACACATATATTATATAGAGTCATTACACACAGAGGGATCTATGTCAAGTATTTATTTATGTTAATGTTGATGATTATGATTTACAGCCAATGAAAACCCGAAGGTCATTATCTCAGAAAATAAGAATAATTAACACAAAACACCTATAAAGGCTTACTAAGCGTTTAAAATGGTCCCTTAGTCTGGATCAGTAGGCTACACAATCATGGGGAAGACTGCTGACTTGACAGATGTCCAGAAGGCAGTCATTGACACACTCCACAAGGAGGGTAAGCCACAAAAGGTAATTTCTAAAGAAGCTGGATATTCACTGAGTGCTGTATCCAAGCATATTAATGAAAAGTTGAGTGGAAAGAAAAAGTGTACTAGAAAAAGGTGCACAAGCAACCGGGATAACCGCAGCCTTGATAGGATTGTTAAGAAAAGGCCTTTCAAAAATTTGGGGGAGATTCACAAGCAGTGAACTGCTGTTGGAGTCAGTGCTTCAAGAGCCACTACGCACAGACGTATCCAGGACATGGGCCACAAATGTCACATTCCTTGTGTCAAGGCACTCATGACCAATTGACAATGACAAAGTGTCTTACCTGGGCCAAGGAGAAAAAAGAACTGGAGTGTTGCTCAGTGGTCTAAGGTGTTGTTTTCAGATTACATTAAATTTTGCATTTCATATGAAAATCAAGGACCCAGAGTCTGGAGGAAGAGTGGAGAGGACACAATCCAAGAGTCTGGAGGAAGAGTGGAGAGGACACAATCCAAGACTCTGGAGGAAGAGTGGAGAGGACACAATCCAAGAGTCTGGAGGAAGAGTGGAGAGGACACAATCCAAGAGTCTGGAGGAAGAGTGGAGAGGATACAATACAAGAGTCTGGAGGAAGAGTGGAGAGGACACAATCCAAGAGTCTGGAGGAAGAGTGGAGAGGCCACAATCCAAGAGTCTGGAGGAAGAGTGGAGAGGACACAGTCCAAGAGTCTGGAGGAAGAGTGGAGAGGATACAATACAAGAGTCTGGAGGAAGAGTGGAGAGGACACAATCCAAGAGTCTGGAGGAAGAGTGGAGAGGATACAATACAAGAGTCTGGAGGAAGAGTGGAGAGGACACAATCCAGGAGTCTGGAGGAAGAGTGGAGAGGACACAATCCAGAAGTCTGGAGGAAGAGTGGAGAGGACACAATCCCAGAGTCTGGAGGAAGAGTGGAGAGGCCACAATCCAAGAGTCTGGAGGAAGAGTGGGAGAGACACAATCCAAGAGTCTGGAGGGAGAGTGGAGAGGACACAATCCAAAAGTCTGGAGAAAAAGTGGAGAGGACACAGTCCAAAAGTCTGGAGGAAGAGTGGAAAGGCCACAATCCAAGAGTCTGGAGGAAGAGTGAAGAGGCCACAATCCTAGAGTCTGGAGAAAAAGTGGAGAGGACACAGTCCAAAAGTCTGGAGGAAGAGTGGAGAGGACACAATCCAAAAGTCTGGAGAAAAAGTGGAGAGGACACAATCCAAGAGTCTGGAGGAAGAGTGGAAAGGCCACAATCCAAGAGTCTGGAGGAAGAGTGAAGAGGCCACAATCCAAGAGTCTGGAGGAAGAGTGGAGAGGCGACAATCCAAGAGTCTGGAGGAAGAGTGGAGAGGCGACATTCCTAGAGTCTGGAGAAAAAGTGGAGAGGCCACAATCCAAGAGTCTGGAGGAAGAGTGGAGAGGACACAATCCTAGAATCTGGAGGAAGAGTGGAGAGGCCACAATCCAAGAGTCTGGAGGAAGAGTGGAGAGGACACAATCCAAGAGTCTGGAGGAAGAGTGGAGAGGACACAATCCAAGAGTCTGGAGGAAGAGTGGAGAGGACACAATCCAAGAGTCTGGAGGAAGAGTGGAGAGGCCACAATCCAAGAGTCTGGAGGAAGAGTGGAGAGGCCACAATCCAAGAGTCTGGAGGAAGAGTGGAGAGGCCACAATCCAAGAGTCTGGAGGAAGACTGGAGAGGCCACAATCCAAGAGTCTGGAGGAAGAGTGGAGAGGAAACAATCCAAATGTCTGGAGGAAGAGTGGAGAGGACACAATCCAAGAGTCTGGAGGAAGAGTGGAGAGGCCACAATCCAAGAGTCTGGAGGAAGAGTGGAGAGGACACAATCCAAGAGTCTGGAGGAAGAGTGGAGAGGCCACAATCCAAGAGTCTGGAGGAAGAGTGGAGAGGCCACAATCCAAGAGTCTGGAGGAACAGTGGAGAGGCCACAATCCAAGAGTCTGGAGGAAGAGTGGAGAGGCCACAATCCAAGAGTCTGGAGGAAGAGTGGAGAGGCCACAATCCAAGCTGCTTGAGGTCTAGTGTGAAGTTTCCATAATCAGTTATGGTTTGGGGAGCCATGTCATCTGCTGGTGTAGGTCCACTACCAGGACATTTTGGAGCACTTCATATTTCCCTCTGCTGACAAACTTTTTGGAGATGGCAATTTCATTTGCCAGCGGGACTTGGTACCTGTCCACACTGCTAAAAGTATGAATACCTGGTTTACTAACCACAGTATCATCGTGCTTGATAGGCAGCAAACTCACCTGACCTAAACCCCGTAGAATCTTGTCAAGAGGAAGATAAGAGACACCAGACCCAACAATGCAGACTAGCTGAAGGCTGCTATCAAAGCAACCCAGGCTTCCATAACACCTCAGCAGCCACAGGCTGATCGCCTCTGTGCCACACTGCATTAATACAGGAATTCATGCTAAAGGAGCCCTGAGCAAGTATTTAGAGCATTTAAGGCCCCGTTACACGCTGCGATGTGGCAGCGATCCGACCAACGATGTGGATTGCTGCCACATCGTGAACTGATCGCTGGTGAGCTGTCACACAGGCAGACACCAGCGACATCGTGGAAAAGAATAAAATATTCTTTCCATGATGTCTAGCTCCCCCTGCCAGGCTGCGGTAACGAGAGCTTGCTGGTAACCATGGTAAACAGCAGGTATCTAGGCAGTGTGCAGCGCCTAGTTACCCGATGTATACCCTGGTTACCAGCCTTCTCCGCTTACAGGTTGGTATCCAAGGTACACAGTGGGTAACTAGGGACAGGCTGTAAGTGGAGAAGGCTGGTAACCAGGGTATACATCGGGTAACTAGGCGCTGCGCGCTGCCTAGACGCCCGCTGTTTACCATGGTTACCAGCCTGCTCTGCTTATCCTTGGTCATTTGGCCCCAGTCACACACGCCTATACGTGCTGACCAGCGGACAATCAACGATAGATTAATGGTCCTGGCCATAAATCTACGATCAACGACTTATCGTTGATTGTTGATACATGTCACACACAACGATGTCGTTTCAACATCGCTGCAACGTCACAAAAACAGTGACATAGCAATGAAATCGTCAGCGATATCATTGTGTGTAACAGGCCCTTTACTGTTTATTCTTTTAGTGAGGCCAACATTTATTAGTTAAAAATTATTATTTCAGATGCTCTTATATAATATTCTACTTTTCTAACATAATGACCTTTTCGGTTTTCATTGACTGTAAACCATAATCATCAATATTAACAGAAATAAACACATGTAATAGATCCCTCTGGGTACCTTTACACACGGCTACATTTGTAGCTTGTCACCAGGCAACTTACAGGTTGCAGTGAAATCATGGATACATGATTCCATTTGTTCACAGCAACAAGATAGAACCATGTATCCATGATTTCACTGCAACCTGTAAGTTGCCTGGTGACAAGCTACAAATGTAGCCGTGTGTAAAGGTACCCTCTGTGTGTAATAACTCTATGTAATATATGTGTTTCACTTTCTGTATTGATTTACTGAAATAAATTAACTTTTTAATCATCAGGCACCATTCGAAGTGCAGCTCTGGAGGTGACTGGAGACATGATGATGTGAATCTGGACCCGCCATCCAGGGCCGGCGTCAGCACCCGGCGCACCCGGGCAAATGCCGGGGCCCGGGACAGGTGGGAGGGCCCATTCGCTGTCAGGCAGGGGTGTCCTTCTGCCAGTCATAGCAGATCTCTCACAGCAGCTATAGGAGCTGGAGGGCTGCTGCTGGGATTTTCCCCCTCAAACTGGAGCAGTCTATGTGTGGAGGATCATGCAGCCAATGGGAGCTGCAGGGGGCGGGACTTTATTATCCCGTCCATGCTTAGCCCGCAGCAGATCAGTGAGGAGCCCTGAGGTGAGTGTGTGCTGGGTCCCTCCAGAACAGGAGCAGCAGTGGTATCCTCAGTCAGCCGGTGTGCTGTGACCCGAGCTCACTGAGGAGGATGGCCGCTCCTAATACTGACTCTTCTCTTGTCAGCAGTAAATCTTGATAAACTCCGCGGCAGATTGCTGGTGTTTGTGCTGGTGACCTCCTCCTCCACCTACTGCTGTGAAGAGCCAGAACAGGACAATACAACTCAATTCTTAAGATTCCCAGAGATGTCATTTACTACCAAACTGCTCTGGAAAACCTGAGTATGGAGCCTGGGTGTCCTGTCAGGGGTCAGATTGGGCACAAATATCCCCATGCTCAGCACTAGATGGGGGAGAGGTCACCAGCACACAGTGCACTGCACTTATAAGGGTTAATAGCAGACAGATACTTTCACTTTCTACAGATGTCATTAAACACACACAAACAGTGTATGCATCCAACTCTAAATATATTAAATCTATTAGTTACCCATCCATCAATCATCTATCTGTCTATCTTTGTGCATATAACTATAGTAGCACAAGCACTGCACAGTATGATATATGCAGAAGCCACCATTTCCATCTAACTTTGCAAGTATTATGCATGTAGAAAAAAAAGGTAAAAAATGTAACATGGCATGTTGACGTGTTCCTCAGCGTCAGTGCATGCCGTCTTCATCCTCCTCAGTGGCAATCGCCGTCTTCCTCCATTCAACAGTTATAAAAAATTATTGAGGCAGGTGTCCAGCATGAGATGGGTTAATATGACAAGAGCTGCCAGGGGGGAAATAAAGGATCTTAGGCTGCTTTCACACCACGATTTTTGTATTTCCGATGCTGTCCGAAAAAAATCGGACAGCATCGGACCGATTTTCGGATCCTATGGATCCCTATGGGGATTGGACCGAATCGGATGTGCACTAAATGCCATCCGATTTGGTCCGATCCGATTCTGCCCGATTTTGGCCGATTTTTTTCAGGAGAAAAAAATCGTTGCCTGCAACGATTTTTTCATCCGATTACAAAATCTGACAGAGTCGGATCGGACCAAATCGGATGGCATTTAGTGCACATCCGATCTGACCCGATCCCTAACATGGGGCCCTATGGAGAAAGGTCCGAGGAAATATGTGATGTTTCCTCGGACCCCATTTTACTGTACTGAGCAAGCTCAGTACAGTAAAAATGCTCCTGGGAGCACAAGGGTTAAAAAGAAAAAAAAAAAAAGTTTATTCTCACCTCTCCCCGAGCCCCCCCGTCTTCCGCCATCTTCCTCTAGGCTCCTGGTGGCTCCCGCAGGCTGCCGCAGGCTCCGGTGTCAGCAGAGGTGTACCTCTGCTGTTCAGGACCTGCGGTGATGTCACAGTCATGTGACCGCGGGTTCACCATGGTGAATGGTGAACCCGCGGTCACGTGACTGTGACATCACCGCAGGTCCTGTGTAAAGCAGAGGTACACCTCTGCTGACACCGGCAGCCTGCGAGAGCCACCGGGAACCTAGAGGAAGATGGCGGAAGACGGCGGGGGCTCGGGGAGAGGTGAGAATAAACTTTTTTTTTTTTCTTTTTTTGCAGCCTCTGGCGCCGATTTTATGCCGGAATCGGGCGCCTATTTGGCACCCGATTCCAGGCATCAGAAGGGAGCCGATGCTGTCCGATTTATATCGGACAGCATCGGCTCCCTAAAAATCGTGGTGTGAACGCACCCTTACACTTTTTCACCCAGACTTTGCAGAGCTGGCTCAATTCTCTCTTATATACATATATACCATAATTAGTCCTTATATTGTAAAATACTCTGGAATATGTGTCCTTCACCCTATGCTCTCTAAACGGAGTATCATTATATGTACATATTCAAGTTCATACAACTTCACCAACCGTTGATTGGACACCGGCTCCTCACTAATGCCAGGTCACATATAATAGTAATAATTATTATTTCTATAGCACCAAACATAATCCACAGCACTTTCCAATTCAGAGGAAACAGGTACAGACAATATGAGACAATACAGAGTAGGTATGTGCCCACAGGACGTTTTTCCTGCTCTCATGCGTTTTTAGTATGGTTTTATGCAAATGTATGCTAATATGTTTCAGCGTTTTGGCTTTCCAGCAAAACCAATGTGTTTCACAGAACTACTGAATCTACATATTGGTTTTGGAAGTTGCTGAAAGTGTCAAATCCCCCAGTTTTTGCTGTGGTTGGGAAAGAATGAGCATGTCCAAAAACGCAAGAAAAACGTGCAAAAAAAACGCAGCAAATCTCCTGTCAAGGACTCTTGAGATACTTGAAACCACTACAGGTTATGCTGCATTCTGGACCGCAGCAAAAATGTCCTGTGGGCACATAGCCTAACAAAATATTCACCAGATACATAAGGAGTGAGGTCCCTGCTCACAAGCTACAATCTATAAGGATATAGAGGAGGTGAAAAGGTGAATGGTAAAAAGTGCCGTCATATACGGTCCAGCCATAATGCTGCATGAACCGTTCACCAGCCAGGATCTGTACAACAGATAAAGTGCTATTAAGTGCATGGGGGTGTAGAAAGGTGGCACAAGAGACCAGATCTGGAAAAAGGCAAAATGGAAATAGTTAAATTGCTGAGGTGATAGGCCAATCAAAAGAAAGGGCTCACATAAAAGTGTGGATATTGGGAATTAATCAAATTGTTTTGGGAAATACATTCCAGAGAATTGGTGCAGCTCGTGAGAACTCTTGGAGACCGGAGTGTTAGGTTCAGTTTATAGATAATGTCAGTCTTAGGTCATTAGCAGAACAGAGGTAGCGTGTAGTAGTTCGATAGTCATAGATAAGGGAGGAGATGTAGGGCAGCATTGTGGAGAGGATGGGTAGGTGATAAAAATAAGGAGGAGATATTGGACAGTGTAGTACTATGGAAAGGATGGGTAGTTGACAGACAGAGATGAAGAGAAGATGTGCAGAAACTGTAAAGGGCTTTGTGGTTCAGAGTGATAACATTATATTGTTCTCTGTAGGGGATGGTATGTGTTAAAGGGGCCCACTGCAACTCTTTCGCCCAGGGCCCATGAAAACCTGGAGCCGGCCCTGCCGCCATCCTCACAGCCTTGAACCTCCTGATACTGGATTTTTGTATTATTTCTCCTTAATCAATATTCATGTCTGTTCTATCTCTATAAATCTGACATATAGCAATGATGCAACAACCTGAGGTCAAAAGGTCAATGTTTTTCACTTTATTTAATGTCACCATATCTTCTGGAGAAGTAACGCTCGATATGGGGTAAAGACGACGATATCAGAGCAGATTCTGCATGGAGTTCACACATAATGGAGAATGTCTCAGCAGAGGCGAGACACATGGGGCCGTCAGATGAGACGTCTCAGCGTGGCGGCCGCACTTAATGTACACGGCTTCTTAAGAGAAGAGCCTAAAATACATAGAATGTCGCCATATGGACAAGATACAATATAACAAGTTTATTGACTCTTTACCTCCCAACAAGTCGCAGAATCAGAAATATCACCAGGAGTTTAATGGGTCAAGGGGCACATTTACCATATATATATATATATATATATATATATATACTCTTTATAACCCGATGTTCATCCACAGAGCTATAAGTAAATATTTATTATGAAGCAAGTAGATATAGTTTATCACAAAGGAGCAGTATTATAGTAGTTATATTCTTGTACATAGAGGCAGTATTATAGTAGTTATATTCTTGTACATGGGAGCAGTATTTTAGTAGTTATATTCTTGTACATAGGAGCAGTATTATAGTAGTTATATTCTTGTATATAGGAGCAGTATTATAGTAGTTATATTCTTGTACATAGGGGCAGTATTATAGTAGTTATATTCTTCTATATAGGGAGCAGTATTATAGTAGTTATATTCTTGTACATAGAGGCAGTATTATAGTAGTTATATTCTTGTACATAGGAGCAGTATTATAGTAGTTATATTCTTGTACATAGGAGCAGTATTATAGTAGTTATATTCTTGTATATAGGAGCAGTATTATAGTAGTTATATTCTTGTACATAGGGGCAGTATTATAGTAGTTATATTCTTGTATATAGGAGCAGTATTATAGTAGTTATATTCTTGTACATAGGAGCAGTATTATAGTAGTTATATTCTTGTACATAGGGGGCAGTATTATAGTAGTTATATTCTTGTACATAGGAGCAGTATTATAGTAGTTACATTCTTGTACATAGGAGCAGTATTATAGTAGTTATATTCTTGTACATAGGAGCAGTATTATAGTAGTTATATTCTTGTACATAGGAGCAGTATTATAGTAGTTATATTCTTGTACATAGGGGCAGTATTATAGTCGTTATATTCTTGTACATAGGGGCAGTATTATAGTAGTTATATTCTTGTATATAGGAGCAGTATTATAGTAGTTATATTCTTGTATATAGAGAGCAGTATTATAGTCGTTATATTCTTGTACATAGGGGCAGTATTATAGTAGTTATATTCTTGTATATAGTAGCAGTATTATAGGAGTTATATTCTTGTACATAGGGGCAGTATTATAGTAGTTATATTCTTGTATATAGGAGCAGTATTATAGTAGTTATATTCTTGTACATAGGAGCAGGATATATAGTAGTTATATTCTTGTACATAGGAGCAGTATTATAGTAGTTATATTCTTGTACATAGGGCAGTATTATAGTAGTATATTCTTGTACATAGGAGCAGTATTAAGTAGTTATATTCTTGTACATAGGAGCAGTATTATAGTAGTTATATTCTTGTACATAGGGCAGTATTATAGTAGTTATATTCTTGTACATAGGAGCAGTATTATAGTATTATATTCTTGTACATAGGAGCAGTATTATAGTAGTTATATTCTTGTACATAGGGCAGTATTATAGTAGTTATATTCTTGTACATAGGAGCAGTATTATAGTAGTTATATTCTTGTACATAGGGCAGTATTATAGTAGTTTAATTCTTGTATATAGGGCAGTATTATAGTAGTTATATTCTTGTAATAGGAGCAGTATTATAGTAGTTATATTCTTGTAATAGGAGCAGTATTATAGTGTTATATTCTTGTACATAGGGCAGTATTATAGTAGTTATATTCTTGTAATAGAGCAGTATTATAGAGTTATATTCTTGTACATAGGGCAGTATTATAGTAGTTATATTCTTGTACATAGGACAGTATTATAGTAGTTATATTCTTGTACATAGGAGCAGTATTATAGTAGTTATATTCTTGTACATAGGAGCAGTATTATAAGAGTTATATTCTTGTACATAGGGCAGTATTATAGTAGTTATATTCTTGTACATAGGGCAGTATTATAGTATTATATTCTTGTACATAGGGCAGTATTATAGTAGTTATATTCTTGTACATAGCAGTATTAAGTAGTTATTTTTGTACATAGGCAGTATTATAGTAGTTATATTTCTTGTAATAGAGCAGTATTATATAGTAGTTATATCTTGTAATAGGAGCAATTATATAGTTATATCTTGTACATAGGAGCAGTATTATAGTATTATATTCTTGTACATAGGGGCAGTATTATAGTAGTTATATTCTTGTACATAGGAGCAGTATTATAGTAGTTATATTCTTGTACATAGGAGCAGTATTATAGTAGTTATATTCTTGTAATAGGAGCAGTATTATAGTAGTTATATTCTTGTACATAGGAGCAGTATATAGTAGTATATTCTTGTACATAGGAGCAGTATTATAGTATTATATTCTTGTACATAGGAGCAGTATTATAGTAGTTATATTCTTGTACATAGGAGCAGTATTATAGTAGTTATATTCTTGTACATAGGAGCAGTATTATAGTAGTTATATTCTTGTACATAGGAGCAGTATTATAGTAGTTATATTCTTGTACATAGGAGCAGTATTATAGTAGTTATATTCTTGTACATAGGGCAGTATTATAGTAGTTATATTCTTGTACATAGGGCAGTATTATAGTAGTTATATTCTTGTACATAGGAGCAGTATTATAGTAGTTATATTCTTGTACATAGGGCAGTATTATAGTAGTTATATTCTTGTACATAGGGCAGTATTATAGTAGTTATATTCTTGTACATAGGGGCAGTATTATAGTAGTTATATTCTTGTACATAGGGGCAGTATTATAGTAGTTATATTCTTGTACATAGGGCAGTATTATAGTAGTTATATTCTTGTACATAGGGGCAGTATTATAGTATTATATTCTTGTACATAGGGCAGTATTATATAGTTATCGTATACATTTTTATACTGTACATAGGAGCAGTATTATAGTAGTTATATTCTTGTACATAGGAGCAGTATTATAGTAGTTATATTCTTGTACATAGGGCAGTATTATAGTAGTTATATTCTTGTACTATAGGGGCAGTATTTATAGTAGTTATATTCTTGTACATAGGGCAGTATTATAGTAGTTATATTCTTGTACATAGGGCAGTATTATAGTAGTTATATTCTTGTACATAGGGGCAGTATTATAGTAGTTATATTCTTGTACATAGGAAGAGTTATTATAGTAGTTTATATTTACTGTACATAGGGCAGTATTATAGTATTATATTCTGTACATAGGGAGTATTATATGTATTATATCTTGTACATAGGGCAGTATTATAGTAGTTATATTCTTGTACATAGGGCAGTATTATAGTTTATATTCTTGTACATAGGGCAGTATTTAGTAGTTATATTCTTGTACATAGGGCAGTATTATAGTAGTTATATTCTTGTACATAGGAGCAGTATTATAGTAGTTATATTCTTGTACATAGGGGCAGTATTATAGTAGTTATATTCTTGTACATAGGGAGTATTATAGTAGTTATATCTTTACATAGGGCAGTATTATATATTATATTCTTGTACATAGGAGCAGTATTATAGTAGTTATATTCTTGTACATAGGAGCAGTATTATAGTAGTTATATTCTTGTACATAGGGCAGTATTATAGTAGTTATATTCTTGTACATAGGAGCAGTATTATAGTAGTTATATTCTTGTACATAGGGCAGTATTATAGTAGTTATATTCTTGTACATAGGGGCAGTATTATATTAGTTATATTCTTGTACATAGGGGCAGTATTATAGTAGTTATATTCTTGTACATAGGAGCAGTATTATAGTAGTTATATTTTTGTACATAGGGGCAGTATTATAGTAGTTATATTCTTGTACATAGGAACAGTATTATAGTAGTTATATTCTTGTACATAGGAGCAGTATTATAGTAGTTATATTATTATACATTGGAGCAGTATTATAGTAGTTATATTCTTGTACATAGGAGCAGTATTTTAGTAGTTATATTCTTGTACATAGGAGCAGTATTATAGTAGTTATATACTTGTACATGGGGGCAGTATTATAGTAGTTATATTCTTGTACATAGTGGCAGTATTATAGTAGTTATATTCTTGTACATAGGGTCAGTATTATAGTAGTTATATTCTTGTACATAGGGGCAGTATTATAGTAGTTATATTCTTGTACATAGGGGGTCAGTATTATAGTAGTTATATTCTTGTATATAGGAGAAGTATTATAGTAGTTATATTCTTGTACATAGGAGCAGTATTATAGTAGTTATATTCTTGTACATAGGGGGTCAGTAATATAGTAGTTATATTCTTGTACATAGGGGCAGTATTATAGTAGTTATATTCTTGTACATAGGGGCAGTATTATAGTAGTTATATTCTTGTACATAGGGGGTCAGTATTATAGTAGTTATATTCTTGTATATAGGAGAAGTATTATAGTAGTTATATTCTTGTACATAGGGGGTCAGTATTATAGTAGTTATATTCTTGTACATAGGGGCAGTATTATAGTAGTTATATTCTTGTACATAGGGGCAGTATTATAGTAGTTATATTCTTGTACATAGGGGCAGTGTTATAGTAGTTATATATTTGTACATAGGAGCAGTATTATAGTAGTTATATACTTGTACATAGGAGCAGTATTATAGTAGTTATATACTTGTACATGATAGGAACAGTATTATAGTAGTTATATTCTTGTACATAGGAGCAGTATTATAGTAGTTATATTCTTGTACATAGGAGCAGTATTATAGTAGTTCTATTCCTGTACATAGGAGCAGTATTATAGTAGTTATATTCTTGTACATAGGGGGCAGTATTATAGTAGTTATATTATTGTACATAGGGGGCAGTATTATAGTAATTATATTATTGTACATAGGGCAGGATTATAGTTGTTCTTATATATGAAGGGACATTGTTATATTTACTTTTGATAGTAACTGTATTTTGGATATACGGTAAATTGCCATTGTGACAGTATTTATGATTACATGGAACTTCTATATTACTGCCTATAAAACGACGAATACTGCAGTTCTGCTTTAATCCTTCTGTAAGATGTTCAGCATCATGTCAGTGACCTTGGGGTTCCCTTGTGTGACACTTACACTTCTCCTTGAGTTAATCCTTAGATTGTCTCCTGCAGTAATTGTCTCTTCCATAGCTGCTGAGGGCTGAGTAGATAATTCTGAGCCTTCACCCTGGAGAGTTTCTTCAGATTCATCACTGATTCTATGCAGCCTATTCACACAGATATTTATAATGCACTGGACGTCATGAAGACTAGGCCGTGTTATGTTCTGTTGAAGGTGAAGCAGAGACGCATCTGATTATTTGTAACTCTAAAATCAGCCATGATTTCAGGGATGGATCTACAGGAGTGTCAGTGTAAATGAGCGCACACCACTTGTTTGAGCTGTGAGTAGAGCACTCAGGCTCGGACTGGCTGGCGGGAGGGCAGGGGAATCCCCTGGTGGGCCTTTTTCCAGTAGTTTGTCATTTGCCCCCCAAATATAATCATAGTTGGCACTATACACTTGTTTCACTATGTAGAGATAAAGGAATCATCTTATCAATCATTTTACAAACTACCCAGTATATTACTATATAAAAGCATGGGTAAGTTTGTGAATGTAAAATTTGCATGTGGCCCCCAGAGTCACTGTTACTGGTGGGCCCCTGCTGCCCCTGTCTGACACTGCACGGACTATTGCTCCATTCACATGAGGGACTAGGGACCTGTTCTCATTATCAGTCGCAATGATCAGGGGCAATGACCAACGATCCCCATTCTGCGCCCGGCACCCTGAACGATCCTAACGACCGACGAGTGTCATGCGCATTGCTGGGTGATCGCTGGTAAGTCTGCCTGTGTGACAGCTCACCAGCGATCAGATAACAATGTGCCAGCAAACAGCAGGGTTTTCGTTACAGCTGTATCTAGTCTATACAATCCTCTGTGAGCTGAACACATCAGCTCCACAAATCTTTCCACCGTACTGATACTTTGTTACAATGTATCAGCGCAGGTGAAATAAGTAAAATGAAAAGTTCCAAGTCTAATTTGACCCTTCCATCTCCACATCTGAAGCTCGTCTCATCCTGACTTTAGAGCTGTGACATTATTATTACTGTGTGAACTGTCTGCGCTTTCATGATCTTTACATGATCTCCATTTAAAGGGGACCTGCGTCCTTGCCGGGGGCCTCAGCTCTCGCCCTTTGAACGTATTTATATTGAGGATATGAGAAAGCTTTGAAGTGCCCCATATTCAAGTAGCACACACTCCCCTTGAAAATCAGAATCTACACTTTACCACCATATGTGTGTGTGTGTATATATATTAAGTCTCCATTAATTTTGCATGTATGTGACATACAGGATCCCTTGGTTTGACCTCTGATTTTACTTGCATTTGCCCATCACACTCCTTTCTTTACCTTTGATCTGTAAAGGAGCAACTATATCTAGAAAGGTCAAATATATGTTTGTACCGTGTTAGCCAGCAGATAGAATCTAAGTCTAGAAAAACATTATTGTTAGTGATGAGTGAGTGTGGTCACCACTGCACGATACTCCATCAAGCATCGTGGTGCTCGGGTACGCTCTGTATTGAGTATTGTGGGTGCTCGGGTAAGCTCAGTATCGAGTATCGCAGGTGCGCATGCATTCTCAGTATTGAGTATCGCAGGTGCTCAGGTACGTTCAGTATCTGGTATCGCGGGTGCTTGGGCACGCTCAGTATCGAGTATTGTGGGTGCTCGGGCACGCTCAGTATCGAGTATCGTGGGTGCTCGGGTAAGCTCAGTATCGAGTATCGTGGGTGCTCGGGCACGCTCAGTATCGGGTATCGTGGGTGCTCGGGCACACTCAGTATCGAGTATCGCAGGTGCTCAGGTACGTTCAGTATCTGGTATCGCGGGTGCTTGGGCACGCTCAGTATCGAGTATTGTGGGTGCTCGGGCACGCTCAGTATCGAGTATTGTGGGTGCTCGGGCACGCTCAGTATCGAGTATTGTGGGTGCTCGGGCACGCTCAGTATCGAGTATTGTGGGTGCTCGGGTCAGCTCAGTATCGAGTATCGTGGGTGCTCGGGCACGCTCAGTATCGGGTATCGCGGGTGCTCGGGCACGCTCAGTATCGAGTATTGTGGGTGCTCGGGTATGTTCAGTATCAGGTATTGTGGGTGCTCAGGCACGCTCAGTATCGGGTATCGCGGGTGCTCGGGCACGCTCAGTATCGAGTATTGCGGGTGCTCAGGTACACTCAGTATTGGGTGTCACGGGTGCTCGGGTACGCTCAGTATCGAGTATCGTGGGTGCTCAGGTACGTTCAGTATCAGGTATCGCGGGTGCTTGGGCATGCTCAGTATCGAGTATTGTGGGTGCTCGGGCACGCTCAGTATCGAGTATCGTGGGTGCTCGGGTAAGCTCAGTATCGAGTATCGTGGGTGCTCGGGCACGCTCAGTATCGGGTATCGTGGGTGCTTGGGCACACTCAGTATCGAGTATCGCAGGTGCTCAGGTACGTTCAGTGTCTGGTATCGCGGGTGCTTGGGCACGCTCAGTATCGAGTTTTGTGGGTGCTCGGGCACGCTCAGTATCGAGTATTGTGGGTGCTCGGGCACGCTCAGTATCGAGTATTGTGGGTGCTCGGGCACGCTCAGTATCGAGTATTGTGGGTGCTCGGGTAAGCTCAGTATCGAGTATCGTGGGTGCTCGGGCACGCTCAGTATCGGGTATCGCGGGTGCTCGGGCACGCTCAGTATCGAGTATTGTGGGTGCTCGGGTATGTTCAGTATCAGGTATTGTGGGTGCTCGGGCACGCTCAGTATCGGGTATCGCGGGTGCTCGGGCACGCTCAGTATCGAGTATTGCGGTTGCTCAGGTACACTCAGTATTGGGTATCACGGGTGCTCGGGTACGCCCAGTATCGAGTATCGTGGGTGCTCAGGTACGTTCAGTATCAGGTATTGCGGGTGCTCAGGCACACTCAGTATAGAGTATAGCGGGTACGCGTGCATGCTCAGTATCGAGTATTGCAGGTGCTTATCCTCGCACCTCACATGTTTCACGTCTGTTTTTCAGAAAATAAACAAGCAGGGATTGCCTGAAATACATGGCAATACTGTAGACATGTTAACTATTGGCATTACTGTGATTAACTGGCCGCACCGTATCGTCAGATCTTATATGAGGCCCGGGGTGCGATGCTAATCACACTGCAGGTCAGGGAGAGTTGATATAGGAGGGAGAGCTTAGATTAGAGCAGGTATATAGGCAGGGGTGTACTCTGGCACCCTTTAGTTCTTGTCATTTGACATTAAAGGGTGTTTTTAACCTGGTTTAATGTAATAAATTAATAATGTAAAAAACGAGCATGGGGTCCCCCCAGTTTTGATAACAATCGAAGGTAAAGCAGACAGCTGAGGGCTGATATCCGGCTGGGATGGACCATCGTTATTGGCCAGTCCCTGCCTAAGGCTACATTCACACTTTTAATGAGTTTTTTGAGGATCCACTTTTCATAAAACGCATCATCTATTCACACATTGTGCTTTTGATCAGTTTTTGCTGTGTTTTTTTTACTGTTGCATTTTTTTTAGCTCAAGACAATGGAGTCAATGGGAAAAGTGGGTCAGAAAAATGCCACATAAATTGACATGATTCCTTATGAGGATACATTTTTGAGTCAAAAAGGGATCTTCACAAAAAGTGTCTCAATGTCAATTCTTGAAACATATTGCCTTTGCTAGCATGCCCAGAGTCACTGCATGTCACTGCAAAAATGGACCGCAAAAACGCAGCCTTAAATGGATCAGCTCACATCCACCTGTTGTTGCTGATTTCAGTTCACTTCTGGACTGTGACCTGGTGTGAGCAGACGCTGATGTGAAGCTGCTGTGGTTTTTTCCCTTGGAAGTTGCTGGGCTCCGTGGTCCGTGGGTGGAGGTAGGGGATTATGCCTAGGGCTTCTCAGGAGCTTTAGGGACTTAAGTCGGTGGCTCGAACCTCCTCTCCTTTAGAGGTACCTTCGAGATCAGGGTGAGCCAGGGACCCCAGCATCAGGGCCAGAGTAGGCTCCCCTTATCCCCTTCGTCCAGCTCCTGGCTACTCCGACCCCTCCCAGTGTGACATGCAGCTTCCATAACTGAATAGCAGTAAAGTGCAATTACTCACAGGTGCTGGGTACTGACTACAACTCTCATCAGAGCTGCTGGGTCTCATTGAGTACCGGAAGTGTTATCTTGGGGACTATAGACGTACAACTTTAATCTCTAATATCTCCAGAAGCACACGTGGGCGGCTGTGGCGCACAATCCGGCAGCAAAGTTATCTTGGCGTCGCCAGCATTACATCATATAAATAACTATTAGAAGTAAGGTATCTGATTGTGTCTCTAATCATGGGACAGGAAGTGTTATCATAGGGCCAGCAATCATCAATATTCTTTCCACTCATTCTCTCCTGACATATTCCATTTTCTCTGCCTCTTGTACATGTTTCTGCACCTCGTCAGCTTTTCTCTGACATTTGCAGCCACATCATGGGCTCGACATTCTTAACACAAAGTGAGGAGTTTGAGCCGCTTAATCTTCTCTTATTGAACAATCGTTGGATTTCTAACAATGTGATTTACTCCAGTAATCGGTTCACAGTGACCAGAACTCTGCAAAGAGAGAAAATCCAGTGCAAATCCGCGGTGCGGCGGCAGATCCCGGGCCGCTCTTTGCTCAACTCTCCGCCCGCCGGGTCTGATGTTGTTTTTGCAGCCAAAGAAACTGAAGAGATTTCATAAGAAATTGAATTTCTATCTCCTTCATCTCAATTCTTAACGGGTCAGCTCTTGCACGGAGCGCCGTCTCTAACCTCTCTTTAGCGAGTAATTCTCCATCGCTGTTCCCGTAAGCGCACTGATCATTCTCAGAAGATTTCAGGACTTTCTAGTAAATTCATGTTTATTGCCTCTATATAAAGCTGTAAAGTTTTTCATGTAGCAGCTCAGAACCTACATAAAAAAAAGTTACAGAAGCTTCATAAAAGAGTCACAAAGTGTCACAAGTGGAAACTTTGCTATGAGAAATATGTATGAATGTAGGAAACTTGTTTTTTGCTCAATTTCCAGGTTTTTGGAAGCAGCCTGTAGTGTAAAGAATGGTGGTTGTCATGGCTTCATCATTCATATCTATGTGCATGATGTAATGATACTTTCTTCTCTAGTCTATAAACCATCATTATACTATACAACATATTTTTACAATCCGAGCCGTTCTCTCTCCTCAGAGCTCAAGTTGCTCAACCTGAGTTCATAAATAAAATGTCAGAACGACAGTGAAGACTGACACATAACCCGAGAACTAAGAGAATGTAGGATTGTAGCTGATTTTTTTTAGGCAAATGGAGTGAATGTAATTAGACTCTGAAAACCTTGGGGATGTCACGATGTCCTCTGTGCACTGCAATAAGAGTTGTTTGGTATGTTGTGTATTGAGCTGCCAGCAGTTAATTGACAGTTCAGTTTCCATTCTGCATCTGGGAGGTGCTGGGTTGCTCAGTTGTTCCATCTTGCCAGTGATTGCTCTGCTACTTTACTGGGCAGCCTCTCCCAGAATCCTGCTAGTCATACATTCTATGTGAAGTGCTGTGTGGCCTGCAGTCCTATGTCTGTTCTGATCTCTGTTATTTCATCCCAGATTGTTGCTTATTTTCCCTTCTGTTTGCTCTACTGTACGTGCTGTGAACTCCCTGTTATTTTGACCACCCCCGGAGCGTTACCTGAATGCACCTCTGTTGACTCCCTGAATCCTCGTCGTGCTGTTCTGGAAACCTGACCTTGGACTATTGCAAGACTATATCTCTGTTGAGTCCCTGAATCCTTTTTGTGATTTCCTGGAAGCCTAACCCTGGACCGCTTCATGACTATCTTTTTGTCTTGTCTACTCCCTGATTACTACGAGCTCTCCTGGAACCTGACCTTGGATTGCTTGACTTTCCTGCTGTCTATACAAGCAGTGACTGTGTCAGACTCTAGCTATTAGTAGTGACTAGAATCATTTTCATTGCTGTGAATTTTTGTTCTTGCACTTTCTATTTTCCCTTCTTGCTGGGGCCATAATTGTATTCTTTTTCTGTCTGTCTAGTTTTGGATAACATCTTTCATTTTATCATGTAATGTAGTAAATAAAGAGAACAAAACTCCAAGTGTAATAAAATGGTGAAAAAAAAGGAATTCTGAGTATTTTTTTAGGTTTTATTTTTATAGTGTTTCACTTTATTTTTAGAGCCCCTTGAGGACTTGAACCTGAGATCTGAACCTACTTCAGTATTGCAATAGTTAGCGAAGCTAACAATCTCCTATGACGCTCGGCCACATCCTGGATCCACAACAGCACAAAGATGGCGCACAGGGGTCTTCAGTCGACACTTGGCTGACATAGCAAACAATCGGTGTCCCACAAGGCAGGCAATGGGCACCTGAATAAGCGCACCAGGTGGAGGGTGCCACTTAAAGGGATATTCCCCCCAAAAAAAAATTAGGATGTGGGATAACCTGCAGACTGCTGGGAACTGCAGAGGTTGGGACTTTAGACCAATGAGAACCACACTCTTCAGTTCCCTTATGAATGAAGCAGCCATGCCCCTTCTCTCCATTGATGCTGAGTGCTGGAATCGGCTTTTTCCAACAGTCCCATAGTCACTGAATTGAGGATTTGCACTTCTGAGCTCCATTCTCAGGCTTTCAAGGCCCTAATCTCAGCAGTCTCGGGGTTCCAAATGGTCAGACCCCCAACTATCAGCAATTTATCCCTTATTCTATGGATAGAGGATAGCTTGATTTTATGGGGGGAATAACCCTTTAAATGATGCTAACTTCTGTTGCGGGTGATTATGGCTGTATGACAAATCCAGCACATTTTGAGTATTCACGGCTCACCCAACATGTGGCGTTAGAGGTTAATGGTGGCCATTGGTTGCCATCACGTAAAATTATTGCATGTTTTATATTTTTGCTCAATCATTTCGTGCAAAGATAAAAATCAAGCCCCATTCAGGAGCTTCTTGACACCAATGTGCTCCTAAGTCTAAAGGCTTTAGTACGTTGATGATCTCCCATTGCAATGAGCATTCCACCAATCAGGAATAAGACCTTTTTCTCCATGTGCCCACTAACAGTCACATAATACATACTAATAGGTCATCTGTATATCTGTAGTGAGGAGCAAATATATTTGGCACTATTCGTTATGTTCTCGAATATTAAGGTATTCGGGATATTTGTTACTTGATGAGTATTTCGGTACTCTCATCGCGAGATTGGAGTCCCCACTAAACATGCGGGGGGGATTGCCTGCCAATCACAGTAATGCTGTCACCATCTTTGGTACTTTCAATCCTGTGATTGGCCAGTTGCGTCATGTCATAACACGCCATCCTGTGTATAGGATGAAGGGAGAGGTTCTTTTTGCTACCTTTGTATACGTGCTGGTACAATAATCAACCAAACAGTCCTTTTAAGGGCTGATTACGCTCTGTATATTAAGACATAATATAATTTGTATAAAGACCTTAACTTCTCCTTTTGGCTGCAGATAACCTGAGATTTGGGTTATAGGATGACCTGCTTTGAGAAAAAAAAAAAAATCATGATTTTGTGATATTCTGTCAAGGGATGCTTATGATCTATGTATCTGTATATGGCCACCTAGTGGCTGTTTTGTGTATTGCAGCCTGTCCAGGGTTTTTCTTGCTTGCGATAATATATTGAATTTATTTTGTCAAAAATGTAAGTCCTCATGGAACAGTAATGTAGCAAACACTGAGTCACAACCTGTAGAATATTCTCCCGGCATTGACTGCGTCTTGTAATTTCTTTTACTCCCCTGCATGACCCACAGTGTCTGTGCGGCCGCGGAGCATTGCAGGTAGGCCGCTGCCCTGAGGCTCCGCAGGAGCAATCAGCGTCGGTAACCTGTTATGGAACAGATGTTTCCAATGCGAACTATGAATCATAAAGTCGATGTAATCAAAGACGAGAAACATAAGCAAAAGCTACAGGCAGAAGAGGCCTCTGGTGCCCATGACTCAGAGAGCGACGCGGGGTGACAAGCCGTGAAATCCACATACATAAATAATACACAGCCGACCCCCGAGATGCTTTATGCTCAGGTGAACTATTGATAAACGGTTTCATACAAAGCAAGAACCTCAAATTCTGTGTAATGTTGTAAAGTGGGATCTCATAGATGCAGCATCGCATATTGTGTTTAATAAATACATACAAATATTGTCAGCCTTCTCCCATCAATTCATGCGTTCCTCTCCCTGAGAATAGACTGTTCATCCTGAGCCTCCTGCTTCATGAATAAAGTAGTACAACTATGGTGAAGACTGACACCAAGGTAGAGGTGTAGAAAAGAAGACAGTCAGAGAAAGATGGAAGGAGTATAAAAGAGAAAAAGAAGAAAGAATGAGTATAAAATAGGGAAAGAAGGAAGGAGTATACAAGAGAGAGGGAAGGAAATAGCGTGAAACAGATAAGGAAGGAAAGAGTTTAAAGAGAGAGAATGAAAGAGTATAAAAGAGAAAGAAGGAATGAGTGGAAAAGAGAAAGAAGGAAAGAGTAGAAAAGAGAAAAAACAGAAAGAATTATTATAAAATAGGGAAAGAAGGAAAGAGTATACAAGAAAGAAGGATGGAAATAGTGTGAAACAGATAAAGAAGGAAAGAGTCTAAAAGAGAGAGAATGAAAGAGTAGAAAAGAGAAAAACAGAAAGAATGAATATAAAATAGGGAAAGAAGGAAAGAGTATACAAGAGACAAAGAAGGAGGTAGTATAAAATAGAGAAAGAAGGAAATAGTGTGAAATAGATAAAGAAGGAAAGAGTTTAAAATAAAGTAAAAAGTATAAAAGAGAAAGTAGGAAAGAATATAAAAGAGAAAGAAGGAAAGAGTATGAAAGAGAGAAAGTAAAAAGTATAAAAGAGAAAGAAGGAAACAGTATGAAAGATAAAAAGAAGGGAATAGTATAAAAGAGGAAGATGGAAAGAGTATGAAAAAGATATAAAAAAAGGAAATGGTAACAAAAAGATAAAGAAGGAAACAGTAGAAAGGAAAGATTATAAAAGATAGAAGATTATAAAAGATAGAAGGAAAGAATATAAAAGAGAGGGAAAGGGTATAAAAGGGAGAAAGGAAAAGTATGAAAGAGAGAAGGAAAGAGTATAAAAGAGAAAGAAATAACATGAAAGATATAAAGAAGGAAACAAGAGAGAAAAAAGAGAGAAAGGAATGAGTATAAAAGAGAAAGAAGGAAAGAGTATGAAAGAGATAAAAAAAGGAAATAGTAAGAAAGAGATAAAGAAGGAAACAGTATAAAGAGAGAGAGAAAGGAAAGATTATAAAAGATTGAAAGAAGGAAAGAGTATAAAAGAGAAGGAAAGAGTATAAAAGAGAGAAAGAAGGAAATAGTATGAAAAAGATAAAGGAGGTAATAGTATGAAAAAGATAAAGGAGGTAATAGTATGAAAGAGATAAAGAGGGAAAGAGAGAAGGAAATGGTACAAAAAAGAGAAAGTAGGAAATAGTATGAAAGATAAGGCTGGAAAGAGTATGAGAGAGATAAAGAGTGAAAAAGTATGGTATAAAAGAAGGAAAGAGTATAAAAGAGGAATGAAAGAGTATAAAAGAGAAAGAAGGGAAGAATATAATAAAGGGAAAGAGTATAACAGAGAGAAAGAAAGAATAAAAGCAGGAAAGTTTATAATTATGGAACAGTTTAACATTATATATATACAAATTGCAGCCCAAAGAAGAAAATATGATAGATAGATGGAAAGTGCAGGATGGAGACATGTTCTACCCAATATTAGTGATCTGTAAATAGTAGATAATTAGAAAGAAAATGTCCAAACCTCTTTATTACATTTGGAGTATGAGCGCCACATACAGAAATCCCGGTATGTCCAGCCTCTGCTGCTATCACTGAGGTTATTAATGGTCGTCTAAGGAAAGTTCTCGGTGCCCAATGCATGTGGGCAAATCATCAAGATCCGCTGCTGGCAGCTCCCTTTCTCATATTGACCACTCCAGGCCACATGTTGCTGGTTCTGTTGTGAGCAGACTGTGTGGCCTAAATGAGCTACCATGGCTGCAGTGTCTCCAGACTTGTGTCCAGGAGCTGCCAGCAGCAGATTTTGATGATTTGTTCACATACACTCAGCACGGCAGAACTGTCCTCGGACGACCATTAATCTCCTGAGTGATAGCAGCTGAGGCTGGAAGTGCGGGGATTTCTGTGTGTGGTGATGTCTGTGTGCGGTGATGTCTGTGTGGCGGTGATGTCTGTGTGCGGTGATGTCTGTGTGCAGTGATGTCTGTGTGCGGTGCTCATACTGCAGACTGAATAAATCAGGACTTAATGTCTCCAATTGTTCATCAGTTGCAGATCGGTAATGTTTCCAGCCTTTGGTTTCCTTAATTAAAAATGTTTCTCCTTAGTGTTGCAAATTCATTATTGAGAAGTGTATATATAGACACATACAACTAGATCCAGAGATATTTGGATAGTGACGGAAGCTTCGTGATTTCAGCTCTGGAGGCCACAATATTTTATTCAAAATAAAACAACTGAGATGTAATTGAAGTGGAGACTTTCAGTGTAATTAAAGGGTTGAACAAAAAAAATACTGCAATATGTTTAGGAATTGCAGCCAGTTCCCCATTTCTGGGGCTCAAAACTAAATGGACAAATGAAGTTCACCACCAATATCCTTTGCAGCAATGACTGCAGTATTTCAGTCATGGACGTCTCCATCGCTGGTTTCCTCCGGCGTGAGGCTTTGCCGCCTTTACTGCAGTGACTTCAGCTGTTGCTTTTTCTGGGTCTTTCTACCTTAAATTTTGTCTTAATCATGTGAAATGCGGCTCAATGGGAGCCCTGTACATTTCAGAATTCATCCGCTGCTTCTGTCTTCAGTCACTCCATCAATAACCACTAGATCTCCAGGCCATTGCAAGCTATGCATGCCTGGCCAGCACACCACCTCCGCAATGTGTTACAGAGGTTGTGCTGTGCTCTGGATCAGGAGCCGTTCCAATCCTTCCCCTGTCTTTCTCCGTCCCATCATTTTGGTGCAGGTTAATCTTGGTCTCATCCATTCTTTGCCAAAAACATCTAAAGGAGGCTCCCAGGTCTGGAAAAGAACCAAAGTCTAATCTGGCCTTTCTATGTTAAGACTGATACGGTATATTGTTTGCACCTTGTGGTGATCCCTCTGTATTTGCTCCTTGTGGTGATCCCACTGTACTTGCACCTTGTGGTGACCCCTCTGTATTTGCACCTTGTGGTGATCCCTCTGTATTTGCTCCTTGTGGTGATCCCACTGTACTTGCACCTTGTGGTGACCCCTCTATATTAGCATCATGCAGTGACCCCTCTGTATTTTTAGCTTGTGATGACTCCTCTGTATTTGCACCTTGTCATGACTCCTCTGTATTTGCACCTTGTGGTGACCCCTCTGTATTTGCACCTTGTGATGACTCCTCTGTATTTGCACCTTGTGATGACTCCTCTGTATTTGCACCTTGTGATGACTCCTCTGTATTTGCACCTTTTGATGACTCCTCTGTATTTGCACCTTGTGGTGACCCCTCTGTATTTGCACCTTGTGGTGACCCCTCTGTATTTGCACCTTGTGATGACTCCTCTGTATTTGCACCTTTTGATGACTCCTCTGTATTTGCACCTTGTGGTGACCCCTCTGTATTTGCACCTTGTGATGACTCCTCTGTATTTGCACCTTGTGATGACTCCTCTGTATTTGCACCTTGTGATGACTCCTCTGTATTTGCTCCTTGTGATGACCCCTCTGTATTTGCACCTTGTGATGACCCCTCTGTATTTGCTCCTTGTGGTGATCCCACTGTACTTGCACCTTGTGGTGACCCCTCTATATTAGCATCTTGCAGTGACCCCTCTGTATTTGCACCTTGTAGTGACCCCTCTGTATTTTTACCTTGTGATGACTCCTCTGTATTTGCACCTTGTGATGACTCCTCTGTATTTGCACCTTGTGTTGACTCCTCTGTATTTGCACCTTGTGATGACTCCTCTGTATTTGCACCTTGTGTTGACTCCTCTGTATTTGCACCTTGTGATGACTCCTCTGTATTTGCACCTTGTGGTGATCCCACTGTACTTGCATCTTGTGATGACCCCTCTGTATTTGCACCTTGTGGTGACCTCTCTGTATATGCTCCTTGTGGTGACCCCTCTATATTTGCACCTTGTGGTGACCCCTCTATATTGGCATCTTGCAGTGACCCCTCTGTATTTGCACCTTGTGGTGACCCCTCTATATTAGCATCTTGTGGTGACCCCTCTGTATTTGCACCTTGTGGTGACCCCTCTGTATTTGCTCCTTGTGGTGATCCCACTGTACTTGCACCTTGTAGTGACCCCTCTATATTAGCATCTTGCAGTGACCCCTCTGTATTTGCACCTTGTAGTGACCCCTCTGTATTTTTACCTTGTGATGACTCCTCTGTATTTGCACCTTGTGATGACTCCTCTGTATTTGCACCTTGTGTTGACTCCTCCGTATTTGCACCTTGCATTGTCTTTTTTGCAGAATGTGCCAAACTGTTGATTTTGCCATTCCTAACATTTCTACTATCTCTAATGGATTCATTTTCTGCAGACTAATGATGGTCAGTTTCTCTTCCAGTGAGAGGTCCTTTGACTGCACGTTGTGTGTGTCACAGCAACAAATTTCCAAATGTAAATGCTGCACCTGGAATCAGCTCCAGACCTTTTAGTTGCTTAATTAATGATAGATTAATGGGGGAATCACCCAAGCAGCCCTTTAAAGAGCTTTTCAAATAATTGTCCCATTACTATGGTCCTTTGTAAAAGAGGCAGCTACATATTAAAGAGCTGTAATTCCTTATCCCTTCCTCCAATTAGGATCTGAATAATCTCAAAGCTGAGAGTCAGCACTTTAATCCCATAGTTATTGTAGAACTGGATCCTGAATATGTTTTTGTAAACTGCTAAAATGAAAAAACGTGTGTCACTGTCCAAGTATTTCTGGACCTAACTGTACGTACTAAGAGTTCCCGGGTGTAGGGTGCGAGGTAACAGCCTTCATAGCCAATATGCGGATGGCTTTTAGTGATTCTAATTTTATAGGAGCTGAGATTTGGTCAAGGATGGCAAATAGGAATACTAATACTGCTAGGGAGACTCTTGGGTAATGAACTCTGTGAACTGAATGCAAATAAATCTTCCCAGTAGAAAAAAGGTCTTTGGGAAAGATAATATAATATCCCAGAAAATGCCTTCTGCAGTCTAATCATTTATAATTTGGCCGGTGCAGCATTGACTTCACACACCTTTCTACCGAAGGACAACACTCTTGATACAATGTCATGTAGATGTTAGGGTGAAAGGCAGCTCACCATAGTCTTCAGAAGGGCTGATAATTGTTTACATTTTCTACTTTGTTAAGCAGCTCTGGGTTACTAGCAGATGCCATTGAACTGTGCAGAATCAGACCAAGATGCTCTGAGATGTAGCAGTATATGCATATACAAGATGAAGTGCTTCACGTTTACACACAGTATTGTCCTCTATCTAAATAATGCACTTTCCTTGAGGACCGGAGATGTAGCAGCATAAGCATGTAGAAGTTGATGTGCTTCACATTTACACACAGTATTGTCCTCTATCTTCGGCTGCCCTTCACACTGTATAATTTTCACATCCATGGGGTTCCTTGAATTTCCAGGATCACCTGGACAGGCACTGGTCTGCGCCAAGGGATGCAAACAGATCCATCATCAGTTAGCAGAGAAAGGGGTGAGAGGAGCTGTGCCTTGCTTCTGAGCATGCTCAGTACAGCAAAACGGATCTGCTTTACCAAATCCGTCTCCATAGAGCTCCATGTTATTTGACGCGGACAGCTACGGATCCGTGTCTGTCCATTGGTGTTGGTGATTTTCAAGTCATCACAATATTAGAGCAGTCACCGAATCTGGGAGCATGAAAAACTGACACAAACCGATCAGTGACAAAACTGACACACACAGATGGCCATATAGGACAAATCCTTGCCCATAGGGATACATGGGAGGCCAAAACTGATCCGTGGCTATCTGTTTTAAAGGGATAGACACAGATCAGAAATTATGCAGTGTGAAGGCAGCCTTAACATTGCACATTCCTTAAGGACTGCAGATGTAGCAGTATATTCATGTACAAGCTGATGTGCTTCACATTTACACACAGTATTGTGCACTATATTAACATTGCATGTTCCTCAAGGACTGCAGATGTAGCAATATATGCACGTACAAGCTGATGTACTTCACATTTACACACAGTATTGTCCTCTGTCCTAACATTGCATGTTCCTCAAGGACTGCAGATGTAGCAGTATATGCACGTACAAGCTGATGTACTTCACATTTACACACAGTATTGTCCTCTGTCCTAACATTGCACGTTCCTCAAGGACCGCAGATGTACCAATATATGCATGTACAAGCTGATGTGCTTCACATTTGCACACAGTATTGTCCTCTATCATGGCATTGCATGTTTCTTGCATTGAATTCCTGCTGCCTATATATTGAATGACATCTTCCTAACTGGTAATGAGAGATGGGATCTTACAAATTTTTAGGACCGTCAAATAGAATTTCTTACCTGCAATCACACTGCGCCCCGCCATATCATTTCAGAACAGCTTGTTTGGAAATGATGACGCTTTCCCGATTAGACGATAGATGGATTCAGGGTTTAGAGCGTGTGGTTATCAATAGATTGAGATGAGGACGATGAGGAAGATTACGAGCGAGAGGAGCATTTATTACGGGGGTTTGTCACTGTGATGGATTATAGAGCCGATATAGATAATACGGAAATTACATGAAATACAATATCTACCCTTATTACAGGCAGCGGAGGAGGGTTATAGACGACAGCAGCAGTCTCCCAGCACAGGTTGTAAAGTCCAGATGTAAAATACCGCCATATGCATATTGTCAAGGATATACTACATATCACTATAACACAGACTGATATAATACAAGTGGCCATCACCTATTGGACATATAGATGCGTCAGTGACACCAAATTACCTGAATGATTATATTGGAATATACCAAATAATACAGTAAGACATCAAAATAATAATAATGATGTTTATAAATTAATAATAAACCGTATGTAACATTACAAATAGCGCTATTTATTTTCTTACATCCCAGAAATTATAGATATTCGGTGTCCAAACACACCGACCCCACAATAGTGAAGGGGTCTATAGTGATGACCCTGGGGGTCTAGAGGAGTCAGTGTTTCTGAACTTCACTCTGATTACTCCAACATTTTGTTTCCACTTAGGAGTCCTAAATTACTATAAGTCTCTATATAATAGTCATACAGTACACCAGAAAATGCTACTATATAATGTCTACATCTCACTCTTTATATCCCACACAACACTGCCCTGGATAGATGGCTAATCTATCTCCTGAAAACCTTCCCTAGATGGGCATAGAAAGTGATATCTCTAGATGCACAGGTCATTTTTTTTAAATGAATAATACTGCCATACAATGCAAAATAATGTTGATATACAATGTGGAAAAATGCTTCTCAATAGAGGCCACATATTACTTCTATTTATTTCACAAAAAATGCTACCAAATAACCCAAATGCATATAATACTTCAATAGTGAAGGGGTTAATGATAATGTCCCTGGTGGTCTAGGGAGGTAGATATTTATATGCTCTTCTCTGCTTAAATACTTTGTGGTACTAAAAGACACAAGGGCAAATTCACAAATTTTCTACTTCCCCGAAAAGATGTGAGTGGAACACAAAGAGTGCTCCCAATTCCAACTATTGTTTGTCCTAAGCCCTCCCTTCAATATACATGATATTGTGATTATATACAGCCATGGTGCAGTGAGCATAAATATATAGATCATATATAAAAAACTGCTCTCAAACACTGTAACAACCCTCGCAGCTGTTTTATTAATAATAATATTTATAGAGTACCATTAATTCCATGGTGCTGTACATGAGAAAGGGTTACATTAAAAAAATAAAGAGTACAATAAACAAACTAACAGTGATAGACCAATAGAGAGGAGAGAGGACCCTGCCCTCGCATTCTTTCATTCTACAGTGAGGAGGAGACAGTAGGTTGGGTCAGCTCAGATGGTGGTGAAGCACCAGGTCTAGTGGTGGTGGAGTGCCAGGTCTAATGGTGGTGGAGGAGTGCCAGGTCCAGTGGTGGTGGAGCACCAGGTCCGGTGGTGGTGGAGCGCCAGGTCTGGTGGTGGAGGAGTGCCAGGTCCAGTGGTGGTGGAGCACCAGGTCCGGTGGTGGTGGAGCGCCAGGTCTGGTGGTGGAGGAGTGCCAGGTCCAGTGGTGGTGGAGCGCCAGGTCCGGTGGTGGTGGAGCGCCAGGTCCGGTGGTGGTGGAGCGCCAGGTCTGGTGGTGGTGGAGCGCCAGGTCTGATTGTGGTAGAGCACCAGGTCCGCTGGTGGTGGAGCGCCAGATCTGGTGGTGGTGGAGCGCAAGGTCTGGTGGTGGTGGAGTGCCAGGTCCAGTG
Source organism: Allobates femoralis (assembly GCA_033576535.1). NCBI lineage: Eukaryota > Metazoa > Chordata > Amphibia > Anura > Aromobatidae > Allobates > Allobates femoralis. Next base: position 148,765,810 of record JARQOC010000007.1, read on the forward strand.
GTGGTGGAACGCCAGATTCGGTGGTGGTGGAGCACCAGGTCTGATTGTGGTAGAGCACCAGGTCCGGTGGTGGTGGAGCACCAAGTCCAGTGGTGGTGGAACGCCAGATCCGGTAGTGGTGGAGCACCGGGTTTGGTGGCAATAGGGTCAGTGCAGGCTGTAGGCTGTTCTGAAGAGATGGGTTTTCAGGCTCCGCTTGAAGGTTCTGAGTGTGGGGGATAGTTGGCCATGTTGGGGTGCAGAATTCCAGAGGATGGGGGATGCTCGGGCGAAGTCTTGCAGGCAGTTGGATGACGAAAGTACGAGTGTGGAGGAAAGAAGGAGGTCTTGGGAGGATCGAAGATTACGAGTTGGATGATATCGGGAGATTAGTTCAGAGATATATGGTGGGGGGGTCAGATTGTGGACCGCTTTGTAAGTCAATGTTAGTATTTTGATATGGATTTGGAGGAATAGCGAGGAGAGAGGTGGATTAGTCGGGCTGCAGAGTTGAGGACAGACTGGAGAGGTGCGAGAGTGTTAGCAAGGAGGCCACAGAGAAGGAGGTTGCAGTAGTCGAGGTGGGAGATGAAGAGGGCATGTGCAAGTATTTTAGTAGATTAAGCTTTATAAGAGGCACATGATCCCAGAATGGTCATTAATCTAAGGCAAGAAACAGAGATCTTATAAAGGATAAAGAACATTAATTAAACTAGAAAAATATAAGAAACATGTAAAAGAGGAGGAAAGTCGTCGTCCTGTGGAGAACGGTGACTGGTCTGACCCACGAGAGGGGAGAAAATTCAGTGTGAAGGTAACGGACACGGAATGGGATTTCTGTGCCATCGGCGAAGCTGAATCCGGCTTGGAATGTTTCAAATGAAATATCCCTTTAAGAACGAATATTTTCAATTACTTTTTTGTAATATTCTCCTTTCTACTCAGTTCTGTCTTATATATGGGATTTAATTAATTCTCGGGGAGCTGTAGGGACGTTTTTATGGCTTTTTACAAGGAAAAGAAAAGACCAAAGTGTTTTCCAAGACACGAGATGCATTTGATGTTTTTCTAACACACGTGAAATCTGATGGTATCTCTGCTTATGGGGAATGTTATGATGGTGCGATATCTCTCCTCTTTGTTTCCTCGTACGGCTGCACCAGAGTTTCCATTTATCTTTAATTAAAGCGACGTCTCTCCACATCGTGTGTATGTACGGCGATGATTCAGGTGAGAGGGGGAGAAATAGTTACAGCGAAGACGATGGCCCATATTTATAGCAAAATTCCAACATTCCAAACTTATTAAAATATTGCAACTTTGCTGCTTTGTTAGGGTGTCGGCGGTGGTTTGTTCACTGATGTTCAGCTTTGCAGGAGTTAATTTTTTGATTAGTGAAGGTTGAGGTTGCTGGAACACCTTCTCCCTTTAAGTATGGCTCAAAACATTCCTGGATGCCGACTATAGCATTTGTTTGCAGGGGTGTATCCAGGATCTAAACCAGTGGGGAGCCAGCCATGGTCGTTCAGGGTGTAAAATTTTTGAACAGAAAAGGTGAATGAAACCAAAATTTTAAGAAAATCATATGTAAATATAGCAGTGCTTTATTAGTTATTACAATTATTTACTTGCAAAAAATGTTGATTTTTTATTCTAATTACAAGTCTTATGCTGATATAATTTTCTTGGGTTTGAAGAAAACGTTTTCAAAACTTTTGTTTCAATTCAATCAGCATATATGTCCCCTTATCATGCTACCATATATATGTCCTGCATTCTGGTATCCTGGTATATATGCCCCCCCCATCCTGGTATATATATATCCATCATCCAGGTATGTGTCCCTCATCCTGGTATACATGCCCCCATCCTGTTATATATCCCTCATCATGGCATATATATCCTTCATCCTGGTATACATTTCACCATCCTGTATATATGCCCCCCATCCTGTATATATGGCCCTCCATCCTGTATATATGCTTTTATCTTGGCATATATGTCCCATATACTGTATATGCCCCCATCCTGTGCATATGCTCCCATCTTGCCATATATATCCCCTATACTGTATATGCCCCCATCCTTTATATATGGCCCTCCATCCTGAATATATGCTCCCATCTTGGCATATATGTCCCCTATACTGTATATTCCCCCACCCTGTATATGTGGCTCTTCATCCTGTATATATGCTCCCATCCTGGCATATATGTCCCCTATACTGTATATGCACCCATCCTTTATATATGGCACTTCATCTTGTATATATATATGGTCTCCAAACCTTTTGTTCATGGCCCCCATCCCTCCTTGGACTCATTATGTCTTACCGAGGGGGAGGGCCGCGGCCATGGAGCAGGGGTGACGCAGGCAGGTCTCGGAGTGAGAGGGAACATCTGCAGGATCGGAGCTGCGGGGAGTAGTGGTGGCATCGAGCAGTGGGCGCTGCCATGTTCTTGGTGGCCGGCTGAATTCACTAACTGTGCAGCCAGTCGGTAGAGGTTGAGACTTCTACAAAATGTCTGCGGTCAAATGGAGATTCGCGGCCATTTTGTAGAAGTTTCAACCTCCACCGAGAGAGCGAAAGGCTCAAGAGTCCTAACTTACATGGACGATGAGGGATTGAATGCTGGAGCAGTGGAAGAATCTTAGGGAGCACTAACGGTCTGTGGGTTTCCTCTCCTTGCTCCGGGTGCTGGTGACCTACACTCAGGCACTGGTCGCCGTTCTCCCCCATCCTAGACCTTCTTCCATGGTCGGCATTCTTGTCACACCACGGACCAGAGTTCAGAGCATGATAGTGGCACACAGACGAATAGTATCTGGCACACTACACAAACAACAGACTGGGGAAACACAGAGGGGGACAAATAAGACAGAGGGCCCTGCTCGTAGGGACTGGGGGAAGAGGTGACCTCCCGCACTCACCTTCGGCTGTGCCCTGAACTCTTTACCGTCCCTATGCGGGTTCTTTCACTCTGTCGCCGAGCAGGATACAGAGTCCCTTGCTGACCCTGATGTTAAAGGAGTTGTTCAGAATTCAATAAACTTGGCTGAATTCTTTCAAAAACAGCACCACCCCTGTCAACAGTTTTTGTATCGTATTGCAGCTCACCTCCATTTAAGTGTATGGACCTATGCTGTAATACCACATGCAACCTGTAGACAAGGGAGGCAATGTTTTTGAAATAATGCAGTACAGTTATATTAATGCAGGATATCCCCTTTAACGCTAAATAGGGATATGTCCGGCGGGAGCACTAGTCCCAACCGCGGCACTAAGAACAACAAGAGGGAAGGAAAGACAGGGAATCAACAAGACAACTTCACGCCTGCTGCCACAATCCTAGGCAACAGACGGCTTGGCAATGGTCAGCTTTTCCAGAGTGGCACCTTCACCTAAGATAGCTAGACCAGGAATGAAATTTGATCACTAGTAATGAATGCTGGATCATGTGACCATATAAAGGAGATGGAAGTGATCACAAAGTAGCCACACCTGGGAAGAGAACTAAAGAGCTAACAACAGAAACTGACATTAACTCCTACACTGCCAAAGAAAAGAAACAAATGTAATATGGTCTCAATACAGGAATGAGACAGAGGTCCCAAACCAGTCTCAGACTCGTGACAATTCTACTGACTAATAACTCTTATTGGCTGCCTTTCCCTTTAACCGACAAGCACATAATAAATTGTTAACTAAGTACTAAGTTTTTTTGTATTTTACATCTATTTACTTGTTAGAATTTTCCTTCCAGTAACCAGTTGCTCTTTTTTTCTGCAGTAATAACACGTTGAGATAAGACGGCTTTACACGGGGCTCCGCGCTGCTGCCAATACATCTTAGAATAGCTGCCTTGTAACTATGGAAACTTCCTCTGACCCCCTCCCCCCTCTGTATAACAGCGTTTATTTCCTAATGTGAGAAGAAAAATAAGAACTATTTCCATAAATAGTCCACTGCCGCCAAGAGGTGGCCCCTGAGAGCCCGATGAGCCCCGGCGTCCGACCCTGCGCTGCAGACCCCGAACTCTTCTTTTATCATTGCAGCAATTTAAATGCAACGCTGTGTACGGAGGAAACGTGAGAAATATAACAAAAGTGCTGTTTTAAAACTGCATTTTATGGCTGTGTGGGTGTGGCCAGCATCTGCCAGCACTGTGTGTGTGTTTCCACAGCTTCTGAGAGTAGGCTGATAGGTCGCTGTGTGATGTGACAGCAGAGAAGGGGTTAACAGGCTGTGACTGAGCTGTGTGGAGCCTGATGACAGAACAGAGAAGCTTGTGCCAAGGAAAGAGGAGTTTACAATGATCCTGACATTCTGACATGTGTAGACCACACCCTTTTACCTTATATGGTTACATGCCCCATATTCAGTGTATAGATGGATCTGAGTTATAATTATCATATGTCTGCTTCACACGCAGTGCAGTGGGGACACCTTGTGGAAGGTTTATGAATGATTCTCAACCAGAATTTTCTAATGACTTCATTTGAAAGTTTCTTAAAATTACATCTACATTATTATTATTAAATAAAAATTTTAACAGTGGTTACACTTTAATGAAATGACATCAGTGTAAAAATATGGGGGATACTGAGAACTTTGATTACATTCCATAAACCATTGTTATCATGATGAAAATCTAGATGGAATGAATGATCAATCATCTGATCAGCAGAAAGAACCTGGAAGTGTTTAATTTGCCCACAGTGCCACCAGTGGAGAAATGAAGCATTGGTTTTGTGCTGAATGAAAGTAACTTTATCAAACATGTACTGTAGACAAATGACACAAAAAAAAAAAAAAACAGCCAAAAATGCAACAAAATAAAACATCAAAAATGTGCAAAAAAAGTTGTAAAATTGCCACAGAAAAAGAAAAACGTATTGAGAAAAAAAATGTGAACACAGCCTTACTGTTAAGCATGACGGTATTCCACTTTTTACTGAATCCCATTGCGGCTTATTGGGAAATGGGACAAAGGACTGTAGATTTTAGGAGTCCATTGAGCTAGTTTGTCTTTCCAGTGGCCCGGCAGTTTGGACTTTCATAGGCAATTAGGCATCAATAGAAATAAAAAAAACATCCCCCAATACGTTTGCAGCCTCTAGACCAGTGGTTCTTAACCGGGGTTCGATCGAACCCCAGGGTATGGTATGTCGGTCTCAGGGTTTCGGTGGAGCCTCCGCCATGAAGGTCAACACATTCCCGACGGCTGCATGTAGATTTATCACTAAAGAAGGGTTCGGTGAATGTGCATATGAAACTGGTGGGTTGGGTACCTCAAACAAGGTTAAGAACCACTGCTCTAGACTTATAAGTTCATTAGACCCTAGTATTTGTGCATGTTATGACTCTTGGCATGGGTATAATTGCCCAGGTATCTTCTGAGGAGGTTGGATTTGCTTTTCAGGGCACCGGTTGTGCTCAGCTAGAAAATAGCGCAATCACTGATGTGACCAAGAAAACAATTTTGTCATAGGCTCAACTCTTGGCATTTATAGAAAGACTTGTAGGCTTGGGGGTTACAGTCCATGGCCTACAAGCCTGATGGTTACAGTAGATGGTGGAGAGCCTGGCTGTGTTGGGATCACTCATGCCAATAGGAGGGTAGAAATTCTGGGCACCATGAAGGTTCGGGTAGTATTTCCGGTTCCCTGAAGTTAGGAAATGGCCCATAGCCACTCTGCCACCATACACAGAGTCTCTGATGATGCACCAACTCCAAGGCCACCGCCATTTCCACAAATCAGTTCAGTAACACCAACACTTCAATATATAGAATTGGCTCAGTCTATGGCTGGACCTATGCGGCACCACGCTCGAGCATCACACATATTGGGTCCATATTACCGAGCAGCACGGACTCTTTGTGCCGCAGTAGCGGCTCTGCAAGGTGCCTTATGAGTACAGATATGACATCTAAAAACATAACCTCCATATAAAATTCAGGAGTTGGAGGGGCGTGGCATGACCAGCGTGGAGTGAGGGCACATTTTCAGGAGCTCTCTCACCCTAGCTTCCCGACATACCAGTGCACCATACAGCTGACCGTTGCACCAATGAGTACCAGGAGACGGAGGGGACTGAGTGTTGTCGGTCCCACGGTGCCTGAGACCGCCACGCACGATATCTCCCGCTTCTTTGTGGGTGCCGCAGGGGAGAGGCTGCAGACACCATGATGGGAGGACCAGACACCCCATCAGCACCGGGGGAGGACACACGGGTACCAACCGATGGGGTACAGCTAATAAAGGCTGGAGGGAGCGGGAAAGATCCCTGATGTGCCGAATTGCCATCTCAGCAAGGGGCCCAGGGGATAAGTGATCCTGTTTAAGATTGGCGCCCTAGGATCCCCCGGGCCCGCATGGCACAGGAGGAGCTCACAAGGAAGATGACTTTCCTGTTAGGGGACCGCAGTAATGGGGAAAAGGGGGCAGACCCACCCAGGCACAGAGAGGATGGCTCACTGGGAGCTGTAGACGGTCCCCCCCAGAGTCACCACAACCCATTCAGCTCCAGCCATATTGCAGGGAGGTGGGGGAGCCCAGCTGCAGGGACATGGAAGCCACACTGAGCCCTACAGTGACCTGAATCAGCTACGTAACCAGCAGCATCTCATACCTTCCATGCCCCAATCTATCCAGCCAGTTCAATACATCCTGGGGAGCGGAATGAACCCCCAAACCTCTATGGGCTTTGATCTAACCCTGCTATAAAATAAAGGACTTACCAACTAAACAGGAATAACACCATAGTGCAGTATATTGAACGCCTAGAGTCCTCCTATAAAGCAGAACTCTCCATGCTGAAATATAACATACAGCAGTGTGGAGAGAAAGGTAATTCCCATGACCAAGATTTAAAGGGGAACTCCAGTGAGAGAAAACTTTTTAGTCCAGTCCCTGTCCTCCTACGTGATGAAGCAGAGCCGTACACTGCATTTCTAGGATCTATAGATCGCTTGAAAATCAATATAATCATACCTGCTCCTTTGCTCTAGCCCCCACCTCAGGGAACTGAAATGTCAGCCTGTCAACTTCTTCTAGAACAGGGGTCTCAAACTCCAGGCCTCGAGGGCCGCACACAGTGCAGGTTCTCAGGATTTCCTTAGAATCTGACAGTTGGTAATTTGATTACCAACTGTCGAATGTTGTTCTAGAAGCAAAGAGGAGGAGGTGTGTCAGGGGCGTGGCAAGAGGTGTGTCAGGGGCATGGCAAGAGGTGTGTCAGGGGCATGACAGGAGGTGTGTCAGGGGCGTGGATGCTGTGAGCTGCAGGATCAGCCTACACTCACGCCCCCTCACACTTCTGTATAGGGAGGGGGCGTGACCACTGGCCCCATGTTCACACACATACAGTCCAGCCCCTGATATACCATTCTATGTGACAGGGGCTTCAAATAGCAATCATGTCACCAAGCAGATACAAATAAATGCTGTGATCGATAGATAGTTGGATGGATAGATAAATAGATTTATGAGTGGATGGATGAATACATAACATATATGATAAGGGGACGTCACACACTATGATTTTGTGAACAGTCTCACCTACGATCTCAGGGGTTCGCGCTCATGGACAACATCGTTAGTGAGGTGTCACATATATAGATATCATGGACGACGCAGCAACGATGTTACATGCAGGTATCGTCACCACTCTCTAGTGAATGGATAGGCTGCATTCTCAGTGATGTCACCGCTCTCTAGTGAATGGATAGGCTGTATTCTCAGTGATGTCACTGCTCTCTAGTGAGTGGATAGGCTGCATTCTCAGTGATGTCACCGCTCTCTAGTGAATGGATAGGCTGCATTCTCAGTGATGTCACCGCTCTCTAGTAAGTGGATAGGCTGCATTCTCAGTGATGTCACTGCTCTCTAGTGAATGGATAGGCTGCATTCTCAGTGATGTCACACTCTCTAGTGAATGGATAGGCTGCATTCTCAGTGATGTCACCGCTCTCTAGTGAATGAATAGGCTGCATTCTCAGTGATGTCACCGCTCTCTAGTGAATGGATAGGCAGCATTCTCAGTGATGTCACCGCTCTCTAGTGAATGGATAGGCTGCATTCTCAGTGATGTCACTGCTCTCTAGTGAATGGATAGGCTGCATTCTCAGTGATGTCACTGCTCTCTAGTGAATGGATAGGCTGCATTCTCAGTGATGTCACAACTCTCTAGTGAATGGATAGGCTGCATTCTCAGTGATGTCACTACTCTCTAGTGAATGGATAGGCTGCATTCTCAGTGATGTCACTGCTCTCTAGTGAATGGATAAGCTGCATTCTCAGTGATGTCACCGCTCTCTAGTGAATGGATAGGCTGCATTCTCAGTGATGTCACCGCTCTCTAGTGAATGGATAGGCTGCATTCTCAGTGATGTCACCGCTCTCTAGTGAATGGATAGGCTGCATTCTCAGTGATGTCACCTGCTCTCTAGTGAATGGATAGGCTGCATTCTCAGTGATGTCACTGCTCTCTAGTGAATGGATAGGCTGCATTCTCAGTGATGTCACCCCACTCTCTAGTGAATGGATAGGCTGCATTCTCAGTGATGTCACGCTCTCTAGTGAATGGATAGGCCTGCATTCCCCAGTGAAGTGTCACCACTCTCTAGTGAATGGATAGGCTGCATTCAGTGATGTCACTGCTCTCTAGTGAATGGATAGGCTGCATTCTCAGTGATTGTCATTCACACTCTCTAGTGAATGGATAGGCTGCATTCTCAGTGATGTCACCCTCTCTAGTGAATGGATAGGCTGCATTCTCAGTGATGTCACCACTCTCTATGAATGAATGTGATTATGAGCCAGCTCATAATGCTGCATCAGTGATGTCACCGCTCTCTAGTGAATGGATAGCTGCATCCGTGAGCACTTCTCTAGTGAATGTAGCGCATCTCAGGATGCCCGCTCTCTAGTGAATGGATAGGCTGCATTCTCAGTGATGTCACCGCTCTCTAGTGAATGGATAGGCTGCATTCTCAGTGATGTCACGCTCTCTAGTGAATGGATAGGCTGCATTCTCAGTGATGTCACCGCTCTTAGTGAATGATAGGCTGCATTCTCAGTGATGTCACCACTCTAGTGAATGGATAGGCTGCATTCTCAGTGATGTCACTGCTCTCTAGTGATGGATAGGCTGCATTCTCAGTGATGTCACTGCTCTCTATGATGGATAGCGCATTCTCAGTGATGTCACCACTCTCTAGTGAATGGATAGGCTGCATTCTCAGTATGTCACCGCTCTCTAGTGAATGGATAGGCTGCATTCTCAGTGATGTCACCGCTCTCTAGTGAATGGATAGGCTCATTCTCATGATGTCACCCTCTTAGTGAATGGATAGCGCATTCTCAGTGATGTCACCGCTTCTAGTGAATGGATAGGCTGCATTCTCAGTGATCACTGCTCTCTAGTGATGGATAGCTGCATTCTTAGTGATGTCACACTCTCAGTGAATGGATAGGCTGCATTCTCAGTGATGTCACGCTCTCTAGTGAATGATAGGCTGCATTCTCAGTGATGTCACACTCTCTAGTGAAGGATAGGCGCATTCTCAGTGATGTCACGCTCTCTATGAATGGATAGGCTGCATTCTCAGTGATGTCACCTCTCTGTGAATGGATAGCTCATTCTCAGTGATGTACCGCTTCTAGTGAATGGATAGGCAGCATTCTCAGTGATGTCACACTCTCTAGTGAATGATAGCTGCATTCTCAGTATGTCACCGCTCTCTAGTGAATGGATAGGCTGCATTCTCAGTGATGTCACCGCTCTCTAGTGAATGGATAGGCTGCATTCTCAGTGATGTCACCGCTCTCTAGTGAATGGATAGGCTGCATTCTCAGTGATGTCACCGCTCTCTAGTGAATGGATAGGCTGCATTCTCAGTGATGTCACCGCTCTCTAGTGAATGGATAGGCTGCATTCTCAGTGATGTCACTGCTCTCTAGTGAATGGATAGGCTGCATTCTCAGTGATGTCACCGCTCTCTAGTGAATGGATAGGCTGCATTCTCAGTGATGTCACCGCTCTCTAGTGAATGGATAGGCTGCATTCTCAGTGATGTCACCGCTCTCTAGTGAATGGATAGGCTGCATTCTCAGTGATGTCACTGCTCTCTAGTGAATGGATAGGCTGCATTCTCAGTGATGTCACTGCTTAGTGAATGGATAGGCTGCATTCTCAGTGATGTCACCACTCTCTAGTGAATGGATAGGCTGCATTCTCAGTGATGTCACTCTCTAGTGAATGGATAGGCTGCATTCTCAGTGATGTCACCGCTCTCTAGTGAATGGATAGGCTGCATTCTCAGTGATGTCACTAGCTCTCTAGTGAATGGATAGGCTGCATTCTCAGTGATGTCACCTCCTCTAGTGAATGGATTAGGCTGCATTCTCAGTGATGTCACCGCTCTCTAGTGAATGGATAGGCTGCATTCTCAGTGATGTCACCACTCTCTAGTGAATGGATAGGCTGCATTCTCAGTGATGTCACCGCTCTCGTAAGTGTGGATAGATGAGATAGGCTGCATTCTCAGTGATGTCACCATGCTCTCTAGTGAATGATAGGCTGCATTCTCAGTGATGTCACCACTCTCTAGTGAATGGATAGGCTGCATTCTCAGTGATGTCACCGCTCTCTAGTGAATGGATAGGCTGCATTCTCAGTGATGTCACCGCTCTCTAGTGAATGGATAGGCTGCATTCTCAGTGATGTCACCGCTCTCTAGTGAATGGATAGGCTGCATTCTCAGTGATGTCACCGCTCTCTAGTGAATGGATAGGCTGCATTCTCAGTGATGTCACCGCTCTCTAGTGAATGGATAGGCTGCATTCTCAGTGATGTCACCGCTCTCTAGTGAATGGATAGGCTGCATTCTCAGTGATGTCACCACTCTCTAGTGAATGGATAGGCTGCATTCTCAGTGATGTCACCGCTCTCTAGTGAATGGATAGGCTGCATTCTCAGTGATGTCACTGCTCTCTAGTGAATGGATAGGCTGCATTCTCAGTGATGTCACCGCTCTCTAGTGAATGGATAGGCTGCATTCTCAGTGATGTCACCGCTCTCTAGTGAATGGATAGGCTGCATTCTCAGTGATGTCACTGCTCTCTAGTGAATGGATAGGCTGCATTCTCAGTGATGTCACCGCTCTCTAGTGAATGGATAGGCTGCATTCTCAGTGATGTCACCGCTCTCTAGTGAATGGATAGGCTGCATTCTCAGTGATGTCACTGCTCTCTAGTGAATGGATAGGCTGCATTCTCAGTGATGTCACCGTTCTCTAGTGAATGGATAGGCTGCATTCTCAGTGATGTCACCGCTCTATAAGTGAATGGATAGGCTGCATTCTCAGTGATGTCACCACACTCTAGTGAATGGATAGGCTGCATTCTCAGTGATGTCAGTGCTCTCTAGTGAGTGGATAGGCTGCATTCTCAGTGATGTCACTGCTCTCTAGTGGATGGATAGGCTGCATTCTCAGTGATGTCACTGCTCTCTAGTGAATGGATAGGCTGCATTCTCAGTGATGTCACCGCTCTCTAGTGAATGGATAGGCTGCATTCTCAGTGATGTCACCGCTCTCTAGTGAATGGATAGGCTGCATTCTCAGTGATGTCACCACTCTATAGTGCATGGATAGGCAGCATTCTCAGTGATGTCACCACACTCTAGTGAATGGATAGGCTGCATTCTCAGTGATGTCACTGCTCTCTAGTGAGTGGATAGGCTGCATTCTTAGTGATGTCACCACTCTCTAGTGAATGGATAGGCTGCATTCTCAGTGATGTCACTGCTCTCTAGTGAATGGATAGGCTGCATTCTCAGTGATGTCACCACTCTCTAGTGAATGGATAGGCTGCATTCTCAGTGATGTCACCGCTCTCTAGTGAATGGATAGGCTGCATTCTCAGTGATGTCACTGCTCTCTAGTGAATGGATAGGCTACATTCTCAGTGATGTAACCGCTGTCTAGTGAATGGATAGGCAGCATTCTCAGTGATGTCAGCACTCTCTAGTGAATGGATAGGCTGCATTCTCAGTAATGTCACCGCTCTCTAGTGAATGGATAGGCTGCATTCTCAGTGATGTCACTGCTCTCTAGTGAATGGATAGGCTGCATTCTCAGTGATGTCACCGCTCTCTAGTGAATGGATCGGCTGCATTCTCAGTGCGGTCACCGCTCTCTGGTGAATGGATAGGCTGCATTCTCAGTGATGTCACCACTCTCTAGTGAATGGATAGGCTGCATTCTCAGTGATGTACCCGCTCTTTAGTGAATGGATAGGCTGCATTCTCAGTGATGTCACTGCTCTCTAGTGAATGGATAGGTTGCATTCTCAGTGATGTCACTGCTCTCTAGTGAATGGATAGGCTGCATTCTCAGTGCTGTCACCGCTCTCTGGTGAATTGATAGGCTGCATTCTCAGTGATGTCACCACTCTCTAGTGAATTAGGCTGCATTCTCAGTGATGTCACTGCTCTCTAGTGAATGGATAGGCTGCATTCTCAGTGATGTCATTACTCTGTAGTGAATGGATAGGCTGCATTCTCAGTGATGTCACCACTCTCTAGTGAATGGATAGGCTGCATTCTCAGTCATGTCACCACTCTCTAGTGAATGGATAGGCTGCATTCTCAGTGATGTCACCGCTCTCTAGTGAATGGATAGGCTGCATTCTCAGTGATGTCACTGCTCTCTAGTGAATGGATAGGCTGCATTCTCAGTGATGTCACCGCTTTCTAGTGAATGGTTAGGCTGCATTCTCAGTGATGTCACTGCTCTCTAGTGAATGGATAGGCTGCATTCTCTGTGATGTCACCACTCTCCAGTGCATGGATAGGCTGCATTCTCAGTGATGTCACCGCTCTCTAGTGAATGGATAGGCTGCATTCTCAGTGATGTCACCGCTCTCTAGTGAATGGATAGGCTGCATTCTCAGTGATGTCACTGCTCTCTAGTGAATGGATAGGCTGCATTCTCAGTGATGTCACTGCTCTCTAGTGAATGGATAGGCTGCATTCTCAGTGATGTCACCACTCTCTAGTGAATGGATAGGCTGCATTCTCAGTGATGTCACCACTCTCTAGTGAATGGATAGGCTGCATTCTCAGTGATGTCACCGCTCTCTAGTGAATGGATAGGCTGCATTCTCAGTGATGTCACTGCTCTCTAGTGAATGGATAGGCTGCATTCTCAGTGATGTCACCGCTCTCTAGTGAATGGATAGGCTGCATTCTCAGTGATGTCACCGCTCTCTAGTGAATGGATAGGCTGCATTCTCAGTGATGTCACCGCTCTCTAGTGAATGGATAGGCTGCATTGTCGGTGATGTCATTGCTCTCTGTTTTTTCATTGCTTTACAGCTTAGAACAAAGATCCAGCATACACAAAGACTAAATATCTGCCCCTCTAATCAGTAAGGATGGGTATTGTCCTCTGCTCTGGGAGAAATATAATAGTAAAATAAACTATAATAATCACATTTCGGTATGAAGTACAATAAGCGGAGCTCACATACGGATTTAATTGCACAGCATTGTGGGCATGCATGCCCCATATTATGAAGCAGATGGCAATTATTCTTGTTGTTTACTACGATTTTCTCTCTGTTGTCTGTACCACTGTTGCCTCGAGCAAGAAAAAAAAAAGAGAAACATTTGGTAGTCAGAGATGTCTCTATCGATAGTTTTCATGGCTTGTTGTACCCGGAGGGGAGGGGAGATGAAATCTTTGTTGTAACTTTGTATTTTCTTAAACTTATTTTTCCTTGTGTCTTTTCAGGCCAAGATCGCAGTGAAGCTACTTTAATAAAAAGGTTTAAGGGGATGGTGTACGGTACAAGGCAAAACTGATCGGGATTGACGAGGTCTCGGCCGCAAGAGGAGACAAGTTATGCCAGGATTCAATGATGAAGCTCAAGGTATTGTATGATTATTTATTGGTGATTGATCACTAATCGCTGGAAGCCGAGCAACGTCCTTGTGTAAGAGATTTCCCCGTATTTCCTCTACCAGCTTCCACCCAAACCACAGACCCCATACACCCCAATAAGGCTGGCCATACAGATTACATGGGTATGTGGATTTGGGAAGGGATTTTTTTTCTAATTTGTAGTTTAGCGTCTGCCGAAATTATCTACATTCTGTTGAATGTCGTTGGAGAGACCACAAAACTATTGTAATCTGCCGATGACCAATCCTCATGTCTACAAATGAGCCCTGGTGCAAAATTTGGACCTACCCCCCCGCCCCTCCATGAGCATGTTGTCACCTCCCCCCCCCGCCCGTGTTGGTCAGGTGTACGGGCCCCATTTAGTGTTCTAAATCCTATAAAGACATATGACTTAACCCCTCTACATCTTCATTATGTATTAATATCCCCATTTTGCTATATATTGTCTTATTCCTGCTCCTCCTGCTTGGTCCTCCTGGAATATGAAGGGAAAACAGATGGACAGAGTTCCTCGGAGCTGCGCTGCTCATACAATGGAAAAGACGGTCAGACACTTGACGGTGCAGAGGTGGCTTTCATTTCATCTGACACGTTTCGGAGTCATATGCCTACTCCTTCAGGAGTCGGGCTATGATGCCAAAACGCATCAGATGAAATAAAGCCACCTCTGCACCGTCAACTGTCTGACCGTCTTTTCCATTGTATGAGCAGTGCAGTTCTGTGGAACACTGTCCATTTGTTTTGCCTTCATCTGATTTCCACGTTTGCAGTGGAGTGTCATCCTGTGTATATGATCCTCCTCCTTCTGCCACCATAATCCTCCAGTTATTATAATGCACCCCCATAGTCCTCCATATATTATAATGTACCCCCATAGTCTTCTATGTATTATAATGCATCCCACAGTCCTCCATACAGTTAAATCCCCATAGTTCTTCAATTATTATAATGAACCCACATTATAATGCACCCACATTACCTCCACACAGTATAATACAGCCTCATAGTCCTCCATATACTATAATTCAGCCTCATAGCCATCCATATAGTAAAATGCAGCTCAAGCCTTCCATATAGTATAATGCAGCTCAAACCCTCCATATAGTATAATGCATCCCTATAGCCCTCCATATAGTATAATGTAGCCTATTAGTACTCCATATAGTAAAATGCAGCCTCATAGCCTTCCATATAGTATAATGCAGCTTCATATACCTCCATATAATGCTGCCTCATATCCCTCCATATGGTATAATACTGCCTAATATCCCACCATATATTATAATTCAGCCTCTTATCCCTCCATATAATATAATGCTGCCTCATATCCCTCCATATGGTATAATACTGCCTAATATCCCACCATAAATAATAATTCAGCCTCATATCCCTTCATATAATATAATGCAGCCTCATATCCCTCCATATATTATAATGCTGCATTATATCCTTCCATATCATACAGTGCAGTGTCATATCCCTCCATATAGTAAAATGTGTAGACTTATATCCCTTCTTATAGTGAAATGCACCCCCCATAGTCTTTATGCCAACTTGCACTCACTGATTAACATAAATAAGTACTCACCTCTCCCAGTTTCCTTGCAGCTTTGGTCTGTCTGCAAGCGTCCTGTACTTTGCACATTCCAGCAAAGCGCACAGTAGTGACGTTACTGCGCTCTGCTGAGGTGTCAAAGCACAGGTAGAGGGGGAGAATGAGGATGGACGGAGCGCCAGACAGTGAAGCCCTCCCTCTTTCTTCCTTGCAAGGAGGCAGGGTGGGCCATAGGCTAAGGGGAGCCCAGTGCCAGAGCCTCATAGGTTCTATAGCGGCCGCGTGGTCTGCTGTTCAGAGACATGGATGAGCGTCCTTGGGGATGCACATCCATGTAAAGCAGGACCCCTGGGTCCATTCGTGATCACAATCCCTCCAACCACAATCGTTACGTCCCTGTCAGCGGCTGCAGACCGATGTGTGTGAATGCGCTCCGAGCGCAGCACTGCAGCACATGCCGAGCAGTAGAACCAAACTAGCAATACATCGTTTATATCTATTTTTTTACAACAGAAATCAGATAGAAAGAAGCTGATAACCGAGAATGTAATAATATTAAAAGACAAGTAATCTCCTGAATACGTTACGCTATATAAAGCAGGCGGTGATGATCGCTCTTATCTGAGATTCCCAGTTCAGCCGTCTGCTCACAAGTGATAGAATATTGTTCTCCGAAAATGCAAGAAAGAATGAAAGTCACAAATAAGACCTAGACGTGAAGACGACGCACATGTAGATTCTTCATCAGTCTCACAATGAGATTATAGTGAATATTCATTCTGTTCTGTTACCTAGAAGCCTGCGGTGTCATCTGATCAACCCCACTGATGGATCCCAAAGCTTCAACTTGGGTTATCCTCGTCTTCAGTCTTCTGGAAACACAAACATGAAACCAATAATGCAGCATTGTATAAGGCTGGCAGACACACAAACACCTATAGAAGGGAACGATACTGTGAACAATAAATACTGCACACACGGGATAAAAAACGCTGATCCAGTGCACCCCATGGTCTAAAACTCTGAACAAGGAGACGCAAAGGACTGAAGACTTAAAGTACTGGGTACCAGGACCTCAGCAACTAAACTACTGGACTCTATGGACTGAAAAACAACCAGTAGACACCAGGACCTAAAACCAGTGGATGGACTAGACTGTAGAACTGAACCACTGAACCCCAGGGCCTTGAAAGCAGAACAACTGGACATTAGGGCCTTGAGGACTGCTGCACTACATGAGAGCAGAGAATGGAGGAATGTAACACTGGACACTAGAGACTAAAGAAATGGACCACAGGACATCAGACACTTGGGAACTGAACAACTGGACATCAGGGACCAGAGAATGAAACCACTAGACATCAGGGACTAGACAACTGATCCAGTAGACACCGAACTAGAGAATGGAACCATTAGACATCGGGTTTGGAGAGCTAACCCTACTGGAGAACTGAACCACAAGGCACCAGGGACTAGAGAGCTTAACATAAAGACACAAGGATGTAGTGAGCTGAACCACTGGACACTAGACATTAGACAACTGAACCACTGGAGATCAAGGGGTGGAGAACTGAACCAGAGGACATCAAGAACTATAAAACTGAAACACTGAGCACCAGGACCTAGAGAACAGAGTACTGGACATCAGGGACTAGAGAACTGAAGCATTGGACATAATGGACTAGTGAACTGAACCACTGGACATCAGGAAGTAGAGAACTGAACTACTGGACACCAGGGAGTAGAGAACTGAGCCACTGAACACCAGGGAGTAGAGAACTGAGCCACTGGACACCAGGGATTAGAAAACTGAGCCACTGGACACCAGGGAGTAGAAAACTGAGCCACTGGACACCAGGGAGTAGAGAACTGAGCCACTAGACACCAGGGAGTAGAGAACTGAGCCACTGGACACCCAGGAGTAGAGAACTGAGCCACTGGACACCAGGGAGTAGAGAACTGAAGCATTGGACATAATAGACTAGTGAACTGAACCACTGGACATCAGGAAGAAGAGAACTGAACCACTGGACACCAGGGAGTAGAGAACTGAGCCACTGAACACCAGGGAGTAGAGAACTGAGCCACTGGACACCAGGGAGTAGAGAACTGAGCCACTGGACACCAGGGAGTAGAAAACTGAGCCACTGGACACCAGGGAGTAGAGAACTGAGCCACTAGACACCAGGGAGTAGAGAACTGAGCCACTGGACACCCAGGAGTAGAGAACTGAGCTACTGGACACCCGGGAGTAGAGAACTGAGCCACTGGACACCAGGGAGTAGAGAACTGAAGCATTGGACATAATGGACTAGTGAACTGAACCACTGGACATCAGGAAGAAGAGAACTGAACCACTGGACACCAGGGAGTAGAGAACTGAGCCACTGGACACTCAGGAGTAGAGAACTGAGCCACTGAACACCAGGGAGTAGAGAACTGAGCCACTGGACACCCGGGAGTAGAGAACTGAGCCACTGAACACCGGGGAGTAGAGAACTGAGCCACTGGACACCAGGGAGTAGAGAACTGAGCCACTGGACACCAGGGAGTAGAGAACTGAGCCACTGGACACCAGAGAGTAGAGGACTGAGCCACTGGCTACTCGGGAGTAGAGAACTAAGCCACTGAACACCAGGGAATAGAGAACTGAGCCACTGGACACCCGGGAGTAGAGAACTGAGCCACTGGACACCAGGGAGTAGAGGACTGATCTACTGGACACCAGGGAGTAGAGAAATGAGCCACTGGACACCAGGGAGTAGAGAACTGAGCCACTGAACACCAGGGCGTAGAGAACTGAGCCCCTGAACACCAGGGAGTAGAGAACTGAGCCACTGGACACCAGGGAGTAGAGAACTGAGCCACTGAACACCAGGGAGTAGAGGACTGAGCCACTGGACACCAGGGAGTAGAGAACTGAGCCACTGAACACCAGGGAGTAGAGAACTGAGCCACTGGACACCAGGGAGTAGAGAACTGAGCCACTGAACACCAGGGAGTAGAGGACTGAGCCACTGGACACCAGGGAGTAGAGAACTGAGCCACTGAACACCAGGGAGTAGAGAACTGAGCCACTGAACACCAGGGAGTAGAGAATTGAGTCACTGGACACCAGGGAGTAGAGAACTGAGGCACTGGACACCCGGGAGTAGAGGACTGAGCCACTGGACACCAGGGAGTAGAGAACTGAGCCACTGGACACCAGGGAGTAGAGAACTGAGCCACTGGACACCAGGGAGTAGAGAACTGAGGCACTGGACACCCGGGAGTAGAGGACTGAGGCACTGGACACCCGGGAGTAGAGGACTGAGCCACTGAACACCAGGGAGTAGAGAACTGAGCCACTGAACACCAGGGAGTAGAGAATTGAGTCACTGGACACCAGGGAGTAGAGAACTGAGGCACTGGACACCCGGGAGTAGAGGACTGAGCCACTGGACACCAGGGAGTAGAGAACTGAGCCACTGGACACCAGGGAGTAGAGAACTGAGCCACTGGACACCAGGGAGTAGAGAACTGAGGCACTGGACACCCGGGAGTAGAGGACTGAGGCACTGGACACCCGGGAGTAGAGGACTGAGCCACTGGACACCAGGGAGTAGAGAACTGAGCCACTGGACACCAGGGAGTAGAGAACTGAGCCACCGGATATTTGTGACTAGAGGACATAGTCACTGGACACCAGGGAGTAGAGAACTGAGCCACCGGATATTTGTGACTAGAGGACATAGTCACTGGACACTAGAGAATGAATAACTGCTCTACGAGATAGGGATTTGGACAACTAAACCTACTGGGCAAAAAGGATTGGAAAGGTTGAGCACTGGACACCAGGAACTGTAGAACTTAAGTACTGGACACCAATTACTAGGAATTGAACCACTGCACAACAGGGGCTAACAAACCTGTACAACTGGACACCAGTGACTGTGGAGGCGTATAGCTGCACACCAGGAACGGGCACGCCTTACATTTGGAAATGGTCCCAGCAGACATTATGAATAACGACAATGAATCACAGGGAGAAGGATCTGAACAATAAACCTACAAACAGGAAAGTAGCGACATAACTAAGAAATACTGAGCTATTGGGAACTGGGTCAATAAAATACTGCCATTGGGAATTAGATCACTTAATGTTTTCCTTACAGGGACCAAGTCAATAAAGCAGTGAAAACTGGATCAGTGAAGTGCTGGACATGAGAAAGCACTGGATACCAAGAAATGAGTGTCTGTGCCATAAATGGGGAGCTACAGGGACTTCAGATGGGGGCACTGGGCTATAAGACTGTATATATAGGGCTGGATACTGGCTCAGATACCTGAGCCTCTGAGTGGATACATCTTGGGAACGTTGCACAAATTTACCTCCTTCGCAGCCAATCCCTTCAGCTGCCATCTATTACTACAGCCGCCATCTATTCCTACAGCCTCCATCTATTCCTACAGCCTCCATCTATTCCTACAGCCGCCATCTATTCCTACAGCCTCCATCTATTCGCACAGCCGCCATCTATTCCTACAGCCGCCATCTATTCCTACAGCCTCCATCTATTCCCACAGCCGCCATCTATTCGCACAGCCGCCATCTATTCCTACAGCTGCTATCTATTCCTTCAGCCTCCATCTATTCCCACAGCCGCCATCTATTCGCACAGCCGCCATCTATTCCTACAGCCGCCAACTATTCCTACAGCCGCCATCTGTTCCTACAGCCGCCATCTTTTCCTACAGCCGCCATCTGTTCTTACAGCGCCGTCTATTCCTACAGCTGCCATCTATTCCTACAGCCACCACCTATTCCTACAGCCGCCACCTATTCCTACAGCCGCCACCTATTCCTTCAGCCGCCACCTATTCCTACAGCCGCCATCTATTCCTACAGCCGCCATCTATTCCTACAGCCGCCATCTATTCCTACATTCGCCATCTATTCCTACAGCCGCCATCTATTCCTACAGCCACCATCTATTCCTACAGCCGCCACCTATTCCTACAGCCGCCACCTATTCCTTCAGCCGCCATCTATTCCCACAGCCGCCATCTATTCCCACAGCCGCCACCTATTCCTACAGCCGCCACCTATTCCTTCAGCCGCCACCTATTCCTTCAGCCCCCATCTATTCCCACAGCCGCCATCTATTCCCACAGCCGCCATGTATTCCCACAGCCGCCATGTATTCCCACAGCCGCCATCTATTCCCACAGCCGCCATCTATTCCCACAGCCGCCATCTATTCCCACAGCCGCCATCTATTCCCACAGCCGCCATCTATTCCTACAGCCGCCATCTATTCCTACAACCGCCATCTATTCCTACAGCCGCCATCTGTTCCTACAGCCGCCATCTTTTCCTACAGCCGCCGTCTGTTCTTACAGCCGCCGTCTATTCCTACAGCCGCCATCTATTTCTACAGCCACCACCTATTCCTACAGCCGCCACCTATTCCTTCAGCCGCCACCTATTCCTTCAGTGGCCATCTATTCCTTCAGCCGCCATCTATTCCTACAGCCGCCATCTATTCCTACAGCCGCCATCTATTCCTATAGCCGCCATCTTTTCCTACAGCCGCCATCTGTTCTTACAGCCGCCATCTATTCCTACAGCCGCCATCTATTCTTACAGCCGCCACCTATTCCTACAGCCGCCACCTATTCCTTCAGCCGTCATCTATTCCCACAGCCGCCATCTATTCCTTCAGCCACCACCTATTCCTTCAGCCGCCAACTATTTCTACAGCCGCCATCTATTCCTACAGCCGCCATCTATTCCTACAGCCGCCATCTATTCCTACAGCCGTCATCTATTCCTACAGCCGCCATCTTTTCCTACAGCCGCCATCTATTCCTACAGCCGCCATGTATTCTCACAGCCGCCATCTATTCCCACAGCCCCAGGTTAGAGACCACAGTCTAAATATTTAGCCTGACTTTGACCAGGTTTTATGCCTCAGTAATCAGCTATTTTTTCATTAGTAATTCCTTTTATCACCTTGGAAATATGAACATTAGAAATTAGTTTTAATCCTCTCCTATTCCACTTACCCAACATGTAACCCTGACACCTGCTGATAAAATTTGCCGTCCATTGCGTTCGGCTAAATGTCCCCTTGTCTCCAAGACGCTGGATTCTTTTCTTCCCAATAATTGAGAGGTTTATCTGAGCTCGGGAAAATGATGATGGACCCGGGAGGTCTCACAGATTAATGTTCTTGTCTTGTAAGCAAGTCTAACAGCCTTTATCCGGAGCAGTGTGACACAAGGGTTTCTGCTCAATCTTAATCATTTCTGCCCTTTTTTTTATTGAAGGCTGAACAAAGCATTAAGGTTTCCCTCTGAATACACAAAACCTTGATTGGCGCTAATGCATCAGTATCCGAGGTTTCCAAAAAGCTCCCAAGGCAGAAAAAGTCAATGGTGGCGACATTTATTGGTGCCCGGATATCACAGAGATGTCAGTAATGGATACAGAGATACAATGTCACTTCAAAGAAAGCCCTGTTCATACACAAACCTCAAATCTGAGGGTTCAAACAAAATCACCCCACCCCTGCACACATGATGATGAGTATGATGATGTCATGTGATGATGAGTATGATGTCATGTGATGATGAGTATGATGATGTCACGTGATGATGAGGATGGTGATGTCATGGGATGATGAACATGGTGATGTCATGTGATGATGACTATGGTGATGTCAAATAATGAGGAGTATGGTGATGTCACATGATGAGGAGTATGATGATGTCATGTGATGATGAGTATGGTGATGTCATGTGATGATGAGTACGGTAATGTCACATGAAAATGGGCACAGTGATGACACATGATGATAGGTAATGGGATGCCACATATTGATGTGTTTATGCTAACATCAATGCATATATTTTGAGCTAAATATCATTAGTGTAATTTGGTTCCATTAAAATATTGGCATCGTTTGTCTTTTAAAGGTTTTTTGCTTACCTTCACATCACTGGTTGAAGAATGAGTTATCTGAGAATCAGCCAGTGAGCTGTATATGACAGATTGTAATTCTTGTATCCGCCTTATTCTGAGTGTTCTCAGCTGATTTATCACCACAAAGTTCAGAACAACTTTAGTCATAAATTTGCTGAGAGAAACTCGGAAAAACTCTATTCCAAACAAATCACTGGCAGACTCTCAGTTGACTCACTGTGCAGCCTGTTATACAGAGGCTGGAGAAGGCAAATGGTGTAACATTTTTCATGTACCGTAACCTAAATGTAATTTGTTTCTACCAAAAATACATATATTTAAGTAAAAAAAAGTCTTAGAAGATGTCTATATTCTTAAGTGTTGTATTATTATAATACTGATGTGTTTGGGTCTGAACTGACCGGCCCCTTCTTCATCTCTTGTATTCATCTCTGTACATATGAACTCGGGCCACGTCATATCTTTGATTTTTTGGATATATTTCAAAAATCACAAAAGCTGCTTTGCAATTTGTCTACGTTTACATAACCATTTATTTTTATCTCCAAAATTGTTTGCTGCTTCTCCTAACAAAGCCGTAGGGCTGTATGATACAAATCTGCTGCTTGTAGTCACCACCAGGGGGAGCTCACTAACTGTTAGCATTGGTCTCAATAGGAGCTGTGTATACAGTGAGCTCCCCCTAGTGGCTGGGACAGGTAGTTAGATTTTATTGAGTTACCTGCAAATTATTTGATACAGGCTGGCACTTTGGAATAAATGTGAATTAAGCAGATCCTCTCTACTAAGTTCTGCGCCACTTTTCAGTTGGCTTTAGTAGAATTACAATCTGAACTGTGAAAGTTTAACCAAGTGAATCTCTTCAGTGGAAAGTGACTGAGCAGCGGCAGCCGTCTCAGTCCTCACTTAAGTAGAATTTTTCAAACATCCGCAAAATAATGGGGGAACCTCTAACCCCAGATTATCTTCTTTTTCTTCTCTCGACAGGGTATTGCAGCGGGAGCTCGATCAAAAGGCGAACACAAACAAAAAGTCTTCTTAACTGTTTCCTTTGGAGGAATCAAAATCTTTGATGAAAAGACCGGTGTAAGTAGATGCACAATCGCCATAACTGTTTAATATGCCCGGAAACGTGGAGAATACATCCAAGGAAAACGGCGCTCAACACAAGCGCTTGTTATAGATTCCGCCGGTCGCCTGCTGACCCTCGCCTCCTCTTTACCTTTCATATCTTTGCTGCTTCCACAGTTGTAGAAACGGATTTGGAAAATTCGAGGGGGAAAAGCTGTAAGAAAGAGACAGAAATGATCCGTCACCTTCTGCAGTGATTTCCCCTTGTTCTCAGTAAGGACAGAAGAATATAAAATGATTCATCCTCTTCCTATTTTTAAAAAGTGATTGTCCTTTAAAAGCATAAAAGAAACCCTGACCTGGATACGTCATCACCCAAGACGTCTATTAGATGGGCCACCATTATAGACGGGGCCACCTGACTTTCTGTAGATTCTATAAAAGGTTATTCCACTGCACACTACAACACTAAGAATTAAAGTGTCACCACCATTTAAATTTTTATTTAATAATAATGTAGGGCAAGTAATTTTAATAAACTTTCAAATATATTTTATCAGAAAATTCTGGTTGAAAATAATTCATAAACCTTCCACAAGGTGTCCCCACTACACTGTGTGTGAAGCAGACATATGGTCAATATCAGTCAGATCCATCTCCAGTGAATATGTAACCATATAAGGGAAAGGAGGCGTGGCCTACACTGCTGACTACAGCTCATGAGGAAATAATGTATCTGGTTATCTCAGCCTAACTGCACAGTTGCCAAGCAATCTCAGAAGGTCTGGATCAGTGCAAACTCCTTAGATGTTTGTGCCAAAGTAAGATCTGTCATCTGGCTCCACACAGCTCAAACACAATCTCTGTTAAAACCTTGTCTGCTGGCTCCCCACACTGCTCACTATCAGAAGCTGTGGAACTACACACACAGCGCTTGCAGATGCTGACCATGCCCGCACAGCCATAAAATGCAGTTTTTAAAAGAGCACAGAAAAATGTGAGAAAATAAGTCATATGGCACAAAAAAGCATTATCTTAGCTGCTATGTGACCCATCATTAACAACTAGTGCAATATTGTTTTTCTTTTTTTTTCAAGGAAATTACATTTACACTTTAAAGGAGACGCTTCGCAAATGTATTGAGCCCGATAAGGTTGCTTTCACATAACGATTTTATCAGTTCCGATGCTGTCCGATAAAAATAGGACAGGATCGGACCGATTTTGGGCCCCATGCAGCCCTATGGGCATCGGACCGAATCGGATGTGCACTAAATGCCATCTGATTTGGTCCGATCCGATTCTGTCCGATTTTATTATCGGTGCAAAAATCGGCGCAAAATAAAATCGGACAAACTCGGATCGGACCAAATCGGATGGCATTTAGTGCACATCCGATCTGACCCGATCAATTTGACATGGGGCCCTATGGAGCAGGGTCCGAGGAAACATCTGATGTCTCCTCGGACCCGATGTTAGTGTACTGAGCATGCTCAGTACACTAAAATCGCTCCAAAAGTGAATGAATGGGTTAATTAAAAAAAAAAAAAAATCTATGCTCACCTGTCCACGAGGCCCCCGACGTCTCCCGGCGTCTCCGGTGTCTCTAGGTATCTTGCCGTCTGTGTGCTGACAAGACCTGCCGTGATGTCACAATCACATGACGGCCAGTAACCAATAGCCGGCAGTGATGTGATTGTGACATCACGAGAGGTCCTGGCAGCACAGAAGACAGAACAGCAAAATACCGGGACACGCGCGGGACCGTGCAGGAGTCGTGGACAGGTGAGAAAGGAGAGGAGGAGAGGGGAGGACAAGAGGAGAGGAGGAGGAGGACATGAGGAGAGGAGGCGGACAAGAGGAGAGGAGGAGGACAAGAGGAGAGGAGGGGAACAAGAGGAGAGGAGGAGGACAAGAGGAGAGGAGGAGGACAAGAGGAGAGGAGGGGGACAAGAGGAGAGGAGGGGACAAGAGGAGAGGAGGGGGACAAGAAGGAGAGCGCAATGGGGGACAAGAGGGGGAGCGCAATGGAGGACCGTGGGAGAAGAGGGGAGGACCGGGGACCATATTGGAGCACCGGGGGAGAGACAGCTGATGACAGCTGACAGGAGGGAGGTGAGGGCAGGCATCAGATAAAATGTCAGAATCGGATGCCTATTTGGCATCCGATTCCAGGCATCAGAAGAATCCGATGCTGTCCGATTTATATCGGACAGCATCGGATTTAAAAAAATCGTAGTGTGAAAGTAGCCTAAGGCTACGTTCACACATTTGCGTATTTTGCTGCGCTTTTTTGCGCGCGCTTTTTGCCGCGTTTTTCAGCCGCGCAAAAAAACGCAGCAAAATACGCAGGGGCTTTCACACACTGCGCTTTCTTTCCCCCATTAAAGCGCAGTGATGTCACAGAGGGGAGGAAGAATCCTGCTTCCTCCTCCCCTCTGTGACATGTGTGACCGCCCCATTAGATTCCACAGTGTGTTAATATACACTGTGAAATCTAAATTAAACAAAAGCAAGTGTGTGAAAAATAAAAAAGAATCAATACTTACCTTCCGACGCCTTCTCCCGCTGTGCGATCTCCGGTTGTAAGTAAGATCTCTTCTGACAGGACCTGTGGTGACGTCAGTGGGGGGGGGGCGTTCCCGGGGCGGTCCCATCGCTGATTGGCTGCTCGCGGTCACATGACCGCGAGTGCCCGGGAACGCCCCCCCTCTGACGTCACCACAGGTCTTGTCAGAAGAGATCTGACTAGAACCGGGGATCGCACAGCGGGAGAAGGCGTCGAAAGGTAAGTATTGATTCTTTTTTATTTTTCACACACTTGCTTTTGTTTAATTTAGATTTCACAGTGTTTATTAACACTGTGAAGTCTAATGGGGCGGCCCCACATGTCACAGAGGGGAGGAGGAAGCAGGATTCTTCCTCCCCTCTGGGAGAATACGCAGAAGTAGCTGCGTAAACAATTGACATATCAATTGTTTACGGAGCTGTGTTTTCTCCCGGAAAACGCATTGCGTATTTTTACGCAATGTCTGCACTGCAAAGTGAATTTCCCATTCATTTTGCAGGCAAACAAAAGGCACATTGCGTATTTTGAAAAGCACGCGTAAAAAAATGCGGCAAAATACGCAATGTGTGAACGTAGCCCAAGGGTACCTTTATACACGGCTACATTTCTAGGGTGGCTACAGGTAACTTACTGGTTGCAGTGAAATCATGGAGACATTATTCCATTTGTACACAGCAACAAGATAGAACCTTGTCTCCATGATTTCACTGCAGCCAGTAAGTTACCTGTAGCCACCCTAGAAATGTAGCCGCGTGTAAAGGTACCCTTACAGTGACAAGGTGCATCTTATGTATCCGGACCCTAACCTGAAAAGCCTCTATGTGCGATTAAAATCAGCCTGTATAGGTAGGTAGGGTCCTGGCTATAAAGGAAGGATTCTACTATGGCTAACGGGCAGGGGTGCACAGACAGAAGAAGTACTACAAATTACACAAACACTGACAGGCACACCTAATGTGTGTGAATGAGGTGCTAGCGGAAAAAAACACAACTATAAAAGTTTGAATGCTAATTTTAGGAGACACTACCTGCCCATACAAGCAGATTTTAATTGCACAATGAGGCATTTCAGGTTAGGGTCCCGATACATGAGATGCACCTTGTCGCGGTTATCGGGCTCATTTGCATTGGCCAAAACATTTCTTAAGCATCCCCCTTAATTGTTAGTGTTCTAGGTAGCAGTTAAATACCTAATACACATTCTGTGGGCGGATAGTTTTGCCAAAATTGTCAAGTTTGGTAAGCATTAGTTCCCAAAAGTGGGAGATTGAGAAGCTAAGTGTTTTCTAGTAAGTATTTCTTTCCAACCCTAGAGATGGATTCACAGCTACACCGCTCAGTACTGCTGTATAATGTCCTCTATGCTGCTCCTGCTTCTGTATATATTGCTTCATAGACACAGGAGAGCAGTGAGCCATCATCTCTGTGTGTACTGTGTATTGGAGACATCATATCAGCTACTCTCCACTCAGTAGCTCTGAGACAACAGAAAATAGTCTGCTGAGGAGAAAACTAGTGAAAATGCAGAATACATAATGACTAGAAGAAATGTTATTGTTCATGTGCAGCTTATTTGGAAGAGGTACCTGAAATTACAGGCACATTGTAAAGGAACTGTAAACATTAGTCCCATAAGATGGGAAGTTGAGAAGATGAGTGTTTTCTAGTAAGCATGTTTTTCCCACTCAAGAGCTGGATTCACAGCTACCCTGCTCAGTTCTGTTGTATGATTTCCTCTGTGCTGCTACTCCTGTACATGTGCTAAATAGAGAAAGGAGAGCAGTGATGCATCATATCTGTGTGTGCTGTGTCTGGGAGACATCATAACAGTTAGTCTTCACCCACCAGCTCAGAGAAAACTGAAAATGAGAGTCTGCAGAGATGCATTAGTGATAATGCATCATGCAAGTCACATAATGATTAGAGAGAGTATTTGACCTCATGTACAGCTTATTTAGAAAGGTTATCTGAAATGACATACATTTTAGAGGGAGTCTGTCAGCAGGTGTTTGCTATGTAATCTGAGAGCAGACTGTTGTAGGGACAGAGACCCTGATTTCAGTGATATGTCACTTGCTGGGCTGCTTGCTGTTATTTTGAGACAATCACAGTTTTCTCAGAATGCTGAGCTCTGTGTAATCTTGGACATACGACTGATTGGTAGTTTTCTGTGTACACTGTGCATAGGTAGAAAACTGATATTCAGTAGGGGAGGGTTGGGATACACAGAGCAGGAGGACTAAGAGGCAGGAGACTTCTAGTCCTGTAGTGATAATCTCCTGCTGATAAAACATTGACTTTATATAAAGAGCAAAACAAACTAAGTAAGTGATACATCGCTGGAGTCAGGCTCTGAGCCCCTACATTATGCTGTTCTCAGATTACAGAGCAAAAACCTGCAGAGATTACAATTAGAGGAACTTCATTATTAAATACTCCAAGTTATTGAGCGCTTCTTAGAAGGATAGTCCTACCTTATGAAGATGCAAGACATATATTTGTACAATGTAGGGACAATAGCGACGTATTGTCTGCTCACTGGGCACATAGCACTGGTGACATTGCAGGTCTGTGGCCACCATGTGGTTAATGGTCAATTAATTTTTTGCACTTGTTTAGAGAGATTATGCTGATTTTGCATAGAAAGCAGGCAGTTACCTTCAGATGGAAGGAAACAGACAGACTAATTGGCTGCTTTCAGACAGAGATGTATTGTGCGGCGGCTCCTATCTAAGGCGAGCAGTCTGTTCTACAGCGGCCGCGTCCACCAGGGACTGCGCTCTCCTGCTTGTATCTGCTCCACTACAAGACATCTGACTGCGGCACACAGGGGAGCGCAGAAAGGGGGGGACATGACCACCTGGATCTGCAGATGGGGGGACCCTGACACAGACGCTTGTCCTGATTAAGAGCTGCTCATAGCACTTTATCAGGCCCAGAATCTGCTAGAACCAGCGGATTCAGGTACTCATCAAGGGGAAGGGATGGAGCAGATGATGGGGTCATTTATACAGACAACGAAAAATGAATGTAATCTTTAGTGGAATAAGAATGGATGATGGTGGTTGTGATCAGGAGGGGGAACGTCCAGCAGATGCGGCACAGTTATTATTATTAATTATTATTATTACTACACATTTATATAAATAAAGTCTAATCTATTTGTAAGCAAAAATAGATCTCATTCGATCCAGTCCATACAATCCTCTGTGAGACAAACATCAGCAGCAGCCCAGATCTCTTCACTCGCTACAATGTATCACTCAGGAACAGGAGCGTAAGTACAACGGGTGCAGGGGCCGCAATCACACCCAGGCCCTGGAGCCCCAAAAAGTCCATTTGGCCTATAGAAAAAGACTATTGTTATTAAAGACTTGCAAATATTGGGGGCCCTGTTGGAGCTTTTGCATCAGGGACCATGATCTTCAGGTTAGGCCACTGCTCAGGTATCCAGGGTGTTGAGCTCACAGAGCCTTGTCCAGATTGGATACAGTTGTATCCACTTTCAGGATTAGCTGTGTGCAGTAGAGTTGAGGAAACAGATTTGCAGGACAATGACCCAGCATTGGTGTCTGTGGTTCCTGCTCACTGAACCAGCGCCTCTACCTACCTCTCGGGGCCCCTGGGGCCCTTCTGATTAGCAGACACAGTGTGATGTCATGCATTTTTTGCGTCACACAATGAGATCTTGTCTAACCTACCAATAAGAGGAAACAATGAGGATGTCCACAAATGGAAGGAGGTTCGCAGGTCCTTGAAAATGTTTGTGCAACTGTGTTGTAGAGGTTTACTGCCTCTGAATGTAAACGAGGGTTCTTCTTTGTTGCCAGAAAGTACAATACAAAATAATATTGTGGTACCGTGTTAGCCAGAAAAAGGGATGTAAATACTTAAGTCTCAAGAAACATTTTGAGAAAAGTATTCTAGGAGAGACACCGTTATTGGCTAACGAGAAAAATTATATTTGTAAAGGCCGGTTATCATGTAGCGACATGGTTAACTTGTGACGTTGCAGCGACCTCGTAGCGATGTCACTATGTGTTAAATACTGCAACGATCGCAGCTCGCTGATAGGTTGGTACAATAGCCAGGGCTATTTTTCGATCGCTGGTCTCCCGCTGGGCAGCGAGCATCGCCTTGTGTGACAGTGGGAGACCAACGATCATCGACCTCCCAGCGCCGCACAGCAAGCGCTGGGAGCTAGTAACCAGGGTAAACAGTGGGTAACTAAGCGCAGCTGATGGCTGGTGAGTCTGCCTGTTTGACAGCTCACCAGCAATCAGATAACAATGTGATCGCAAGGGGCACCCATCACTTTCCTGCTTTGGCTGCTGAGGAGAGGACCATGGTGAATGCTGGACCAGGACAGTGTGAATCTTATTCCTTGTCTCTATTTATTGCATTTATAGCAATACCTCCAGATCTGCCATAAACGTCCATTACATGTGGGACCCACTGACTTGCATTGCTCTTGAGAATGGGACTCCTTCGAGGTCTAACAGGACACTTTGAGTTTATCTCCACTCATTTGTATGGGAGCTTGATGTTACATAAAAATGTACAACCGTAGATCCGCTCGGCTAATAACCAGTAAACTGAGATTCTTCAATTCCTATCGCCTGACGCTAAGTCACCGGTAACCTCGTCAGCAAGGAAATATTAATTGTCATATTAATTAGTTGTATTTATGCTCATCATTAACTGATTAGCCGGGAATAGGAGGGTGGATTTTTATTAAACTGTGTTTCTCTCCTCTAACATTTCCAATTAATGAGGCTGTTTACAGAGTGCAGACCCTGCGGAGGTTCCTTAATGCAGCCACTAATTACTTGTTCGTTAGGAGGAAAAAACAACTATCTGAACTAGGTATGAAGGTGTGAATTAAAGGGGCTTAGGTGCTGCGGGTGCCACGGTCCGGGCGTCCGTGTGCTGACGGTAATTCCTGGATTTTTACGGCCGGATGCACAATTTCCACATCAATAAATTCTGTCTTTATTTTCAAAATGGTCCCTCATAAAGGACGAGGAGCGGGAATAAATACTCGATAGCGCGCGCCTCATTATTGCGTTATAAACTACATTGGTGCGCTTCATTAAGTTTGTTTTACTTGATCTGTCATTGAACAAATGTGCGTTACACAAAAGAAGATTGAGGATCCCACCGGAGCGCCCCGGCCGGGGAGACATACTTTTCTTTTTGCATTTATTTTGGTTATCATTTCTTTTAATTATAGAACATTTTGCAAATGAGAATCAGTTAGCAGAAATAGAATGTTGGGTTTTTTTCGTACACGTTAAGTACGCCACATTTACTATCTTAATGAAGAGGCAGCTGTCGGGCAAAGGATAAAACAGCAGCGCAAGGAAGGCTGCGGAGCCGTGAATCTGTGAGCTGTGCCATCACTTCTGCAAGTATTCTCTGCTGAAATCCCCAACCCATATGTCTGGCATTTCTCAGAAAATGTGTTTATTCTGCTTGCCAAATGCAAACGATCTCACTCAGAAAAAAAGGTTACTGTGTCTTTAAATCTGACATATTTGTTACCAGTGAAATAAAAGCCTCAGGATGTGATACATTGGAGCCTTATATTAGGCAGCACTGCGCTGCCCAAAGCAGAGCCCTACAATCCCAACAATTAATTGGACCCATTATGTGAACCCTCAGACCCACCAACTGAGCCTTCCTTTATGATTTTAGATATTTATTTGATTCATCCCAAGAGGAAGCAGTACTGGGACTGATGACATCAAGACAGTAGAGCTGTAGGACTGATGACATCATGATAGTAGAGTTGTAGCTGAGACTGATGACATCATGACAGTAAAGTTGTGGATGGGACTGATGACATCATGACAGTAGAGCTGTAGGACTGATGACATCATGATAGTAGAGTTGTAGCTGAGACTGATGACATCATGACAGTAAAGTTGTGGATGGGACTGATGACATCATGACAGTAGAGCTGTAGGACTGATGACATCATGATAGTAGAGTTGTAGCTGAGACTGATGACATCATGACAGTAAAGTTGTGGATGGGACTGATGACATCATGACAGTACAGCTGTAAGACTGATGACATCATGATAGTAGAGTTGTAGTTGGGACTGATGACATCATGACAGTAGAGTTGTGGATGGGACTGATGACATCATGACAGTAGAGTTGTGGATGGGACTGATGACATGATGATAGTAGAGTTGTGGATGGAACTGATGACATCATGACAGTAGAGTTGTGGATGGGACTGATTACATCATGATAGAAGAGTTGTAGCTGGGACTGATGACATCATGATAGAGTTGTGGATGGGACTGATGACATCATGATAGTAGAGTTGTAGCTGGGACTGATGACATCATGATAGTAGAGTTGTGGATGGGACTGATGACATCATGATAGCAGAGTTGTAGCTGGGACTGATGACATCTTGACAGTAGAGTTGTGGATGGGACTGATGACATCATGACAGTAGAGTTGTGGATGGGACTGATGACATCATGACAGTAGAGTTGTGGATGGGACTGATGACATGATGATAGTAGAGTTGTGGATGGAACTGATGACATCATGACAGTAGAGTTGTGGATGGGACTGATTACATCATGATAGAAGAGTTGTAGCTGGGACTGATGACATCATGATAGAGTTGTGGATGGGACTGATGACATCATGATAGTAGAGTTGTAGCTGGGACTGATGACATCATGATAGTAGAGTTGTGGATGGGACTGATGACATCATGATAGCAGAGTTGTAGCTGGGACTGATGACATCTTGACAGTAGAGTTGTGGATGGGACTGATGACATCATGATAGTAGAGTTGTAGCTGGGACTGATGACATCATGATAGTAGAGTTGTGGATGGGACTGATGACATCATGATAGTAGAGTTGTAGCTGGGACTGATGACATCATGACAGTAGAGTTGTAGCTGGGACTGATGACATCATGACAGTAGAGTTGTAGCTAGGACTGATGACATCATGACAGTAGAGTTGTAGCTGGGACTGATGACATCATGACAGTAGAGTTGTGGATGGGACTGATGACATCATAACAATAGAGGTGTAGCTGGGACTGATGATATCATGATAGCAGAGTTGTGGATGGGACTGATGACATCTTAACAGTAGAGTTGTGGATGGGACTGATGACATCATAACAGTAGAGTTGTGGATGGGACTTATGACATCATGACAGTATAGTTGTAGCTGGGACTGATGATATCATGACAGTAGAGTTGTGGATGAAACTGATGATATCATGACAGTAGAGTTGTGGATAGGACTGATGACCTCATGACAGTAGAGTTGTGGATGGGGCTGATGACCTCATGACAGTAGAGTTGTGGATGGGGCTGATGACATCATGACAGTAGAGTTGTGGATGGGACTGATAATATCATGACAGTAGAGTTGTGGATGGGGATGATGACGTTGGAGTGGTTTTGATGACCCCCGCACACCCCCACTGATCAGCTGTTCTCTAGTGATGAGCAGGCACTACCATGCTCAGGTGCTCGGTACTTAAAATGGGTGCAGCTCGAGTACTGAGCACCCAACCATGGTAGTGCTCACTCATCACTCACTCATCAGTATAATGGAAGTCAATGGGAAACTCAGCCATATTTGCGCAAGATCTTCCATTATCCTTGGTTCTCATGTAGTGCCCATTGACCTGCTCATTTCAAGTACAGAGCACCTGAGCATGGTGGTGCCCGCTCCTCACTAGTGTTCTCTGAGGTTGGATGGAAGCAATGTACAAAGCTGGAACAGCACAGTGCCATCTACGGTATAGTGGTCACTCCTGGTATTGCGCCATGTCTCCTATTCACGTTCATTAAAAAGTAATTGAAAAATGAATAAGTCCTGCATGATAGGGGTTGTAGTGCTTAGGCAATACCACAGTAGGGAGCTTACTTCTGAGTCACTTTCAGATGACGGAATCCTGTGGGATCTCTCAGATTATGATCCGGAGTATTGGTCTCCCTCCAGCTCATCACTCCTCTGTGATATCACGTGTTCTCTGCACAACCAGCTTTCACACCTTTGGAGTAGCCATTATTTTAGGGGTGATTAATCCGGTGTTTGTATAATTTACCTTTAGGTCTCATTAATCCCGTAGAAAGCATAGTCGACGGTCGGTGGTGAACAGTCTACACCGGCGTTGGGTTAAAGCCAAGTTCCTGCACAGCAGCTAATTACACAGGGGGAGATTGGAAAGATCTCATTAGCAAATGAGAAAGAAACTAATTGTTAGCGACGTCGGCGGAATCGGCATTACTAAAGATGTCTATAAAGGATATTTATATACCTGCTCAACAAAGACTGCAGCTGCTGCAGAACACACCTCCAGCTGAAGAGCTGTCAATCACTGGAGGTCTGGACCAGAGAAGAGCACCACAGCCATATTGTGCAGGGACGGGGATAGTGCACACAGTGATGTCACAATACAGGGATAATACACACAGTGATGTCACAATACAGGGATAATACATAGTGATATCACAGTACAGGGATAATACACACAGTGATGTCACAGTTCAGGGATAATACACACAGTGATGTCACAGTACAGGGATAATATACACAGTGATGTCACAGTACAGAGATAATACACACAGTGATGTCACAGTACAGGGATAATACATACAGTGATGTCACAGTACAGGGATAATACACACAATGATGTCACAGTACAGGGATAATATACACAGTGATGTCACAGTATCGGGATAATACACACAGTGATGTCACAGTACAGGGATAATACACACAGTGATGTCACAGTACAGGGATAATACACACAGTGATGTCACAGTACAGGGATAATACACACAGTGATGTCACAGTCCAGAGATAATACACACAGTGATGTCACAGTACAGGAATAATACACACAGTGATGTCACAGTACAGGGATAATACACACAGTGATGTCACAGTACAGGGATAATACACACAGTGATGTCACAGTCCAGAGATAATACACACATTGATGTCACAGTACAGGGATAATACACACAGTGATGTCACAGTACAGGGATAATACACACAGTGATGTCACAGTACAGGGATAATACACACAGTGATGTCACAGTACAAGGATAATACACACAGTGATGTCACAGTACAGGGATAATACACACAATGATGTCACAGTACCGGGATAATACACACAGTGATGTCACAGTACAGGGATAATACACACAGTGATGTCACAGTACAGGGATAATACACACAGTGATGTCACAGTACAGAGATAATACACACAGTGATGTCACAGTACAGGGATAATACACACAGTGATGTCACAGTCCAGAGATAATACACACAGTGATGTCACAGTACAGGGATAATACACACAGTGATGTCACAGTACAAGGATAATACACACAGTGATGTCACAGTACAGGCATAATACACACAATGATGTCACAGTACCGGGATAATACACACAGTGATGTCACAGTACCGGGATAATACACACAGTGATGTCACAGTACAGGGATAATACACACAGTGATGTCACAGTCCAGAGATAATACACACAGTGATGTCACAGTACAGGGATAATACACACAGTGATGTCACAGTCCAGAGATAATACACACAGTGATGTCACAGTACAGGGATAATACACACAGTGATGTCACAGTGCAGGGATAATACACACAGTGATGTCACAGTACAGGGATAATACACACAGTGATGTCACAGTACAGGGATAATACATAGTGATATCACAGTACAGGGATAATACACACAGTGATGTCACAGTACGGGGATAATACACACAGTGATGTCACAGTACAGAGATAATACACACAGTGATGTCACAGTACAGGGATAATACACACAGTGATGTCACAGTACAGGGATAATACACACAATGATGTCACAGTACAGAGATAGTACACACAGTGATGTCACAGTACAGGGGTAATACACACAGTGATGTCACAGTACAGAGATAATACACATAGTGATGTCACAGTACAGGGATAATACACACAGTGATGTCACAGTACAGGGATAATACACACAGTGATGTCACAGTACAGGGATAATACACACAGTGATGTCACAGTACCGGGATAATACACACAGGGATGTCACAGTACAGGGATAATACACACAGT
Organism: Allobates femoralis; assembly: GCA_033576535.1. Taxonomy (NCBI): domain Eukaryota; kingdom Metazoa; phylum Chordata; class Amphibia; order Anura; family Aromobatidae; genus Allobates; species Allobates femoralis. Next base: position 148,802,067 of record JARQOC010000007.1, read on the forward strand.
GATGTCACAGTACAGGGGTAATACACACAGTGATGTTACAGTACAGGGATAATACACACAGGGATGTCACAGTACAGGGATGATACACACAGTGATGTCACAGTACAGGGATAATACACACAGTGATGTCACAGTACAGGGATAATACACACAGTGATGTCACAGTACAGGGATAATACACACAGTGATGTCACAGTACAGGGATAATACACACAGTGATGTCACAGTACAGGGATAATACACAGTGATGTCACAGTACAGAGATAATACACACAGTGATGTCACAGTGCAGGGATATAGCGCTCCACCCACATCTGTGTGCAGATTATTTACCAGATTATATATTCCAGTGTATAGGAGACAGGTTACCCCCATTGTGTGTGCAGAATGTTGGGCATTGTCCATTTCTTGGCCGGTTTGGCAGCATTGACGCCCCTCTGGACAGTCGTGTCTATCACCTGCCTCTGCGGATAATGCGCCTGCACCAGACTGGGGTCAATTACATTCTTCATTGGATAGTGACACCTAAAGTGCCTGATGGCAGATGTATATCAGGGAGGTGGGGGTGAGCCCGGACCGAGGGGTCAGACAGAAATGGATGATTCACGACTCTGCTACAAATATCTACATGATGGTCTCTTCTTTATTATTCTATTTAATGGAAGCATTACTGGAAATGTAGCGCTGTGAATGGATCTGTAGTCACCATATATCACCTTTCTACCTGTATGTACTGCCACCTGCAGGCCACAGCTGACATGGCATGCACAGTATCTGAAACACAATCACAGAGAGTGCCCAGTGATCAGCTCCAGTCATTGACTGAGAAGAAATAATTTATATTGTAGTCTATTTCCTAAAATGTACTGCAATAGATGTGAGATCCAGTCCGGTTTTCAATATTACCCATGTTTGGGGTTTAAAGGACACCCCCACCTACCTCCCTTACACTCTTTATATCCAAACATCTTTATCCTCACTGTAACATGAGCATCCCAGGTGAACAAGTCACTGCCACAACAAAATTGCCACTCTGAGCTCCTGAAATACTCTGTGCTACTTTTTCCTCTATAAAATTAATGTGTGATCCTCCCACATTATGAGTCTGTCTTCTGCCATAGGCATCATTATACTTCCTCCTGACATACTCTGTGCTGCTGAACAACCTTTATGTTATAAAATTAGCGTTGGATTTTCCCCGCACTATTACACCACCTTTTGTCATAGGCATCAGGGTACAGCCTTCTGAAATACTCTGTGCTAACCCTTATGTTTATAAAATTAGTGTGGTATCTTCCCACATTATTAGTCTGTCTTCTGCCATAGGCATCAATGTTCAACTTCCTGTAACACTCTGTGTTTTGAACAACCCTTATATTATAAAAAACCTTATGTTATAAAATTAATGTGGGATCTTCCCACACTATTTCAGTGCCTTTTTGTCCTAGGCATGAGTCTACAACCTTCTGAAATACTCTGTGCTGCTAGACAAACCCAGTTTGTGTGTGATCTTCGAACATTATGAGGAGTATACTACGTCCTGAGTATTTCTGTTTATTGCATACATTATCCCTATGGCATCTTATACTGTCCCTTCTGTATTATAGTGAGGTTAGATGTATACATCAGAATATATCATTGAAACAAACCCTCAGCTGGTAGAGAATTAGAACTGCACAGCGGTGTAACTGGAAGCTCTTTAACCCCAATGCAAAAGCTTCAGTGGGGCCCCCAATTATTGCAAGTCTTTATTAGTTTGGTTGTCTTATATAGGCCAGAGGTACTTTTTGTGCCCCCCTAGGCTCCAGGGCCTGGATACAAGTTCAACTCCTGCACCTATTGTAATTGTAGTTACTGTATATCCCTGGAACTGCTTGTGTTTTCAGTCTCTGGGTGTAAATAAGGATGTTGCCATTCACTGACTGCAAGCAGGGAGCATGGAAACTGTGATGAAGTGACACAAAAAGAATACCCAAAAGTTTACAAAACGTATGCAGTTGTGTGTGGGCAGGATGATATCACCACATAGCAGTCAGGTCATACAGCCATGGTGAAAACTGATGGCACCTCGACATTATTCCAGAAAATGAAGGGTCTCCCAGAAAATTATCACAATTTCCCATGTTTTGTTATACACATTTATTTGCTTTATGTATTGGAAAAACATCCTCAAAATATGTGACCTCCCCCATATGTGACTGTAGGTCCTGTGATCTTTTCGCTAGCCTTCACCATATGTGACTGTAGGTCTTGTGATCTTTTCTCTAACCTCCCCCATATGTGACTGTAGGACCTATGATCTTTTCTCTGACCTCCCCTATATGTGACTGTAGGACCTGTGATCTTTTCTCTAACCTCCCCCATATGTGACTGTAGGACCTGTGATCTTTTCTCTGACCTCCCCCATATGTGACTGTAGGTCCTGTGCTCTTTTCTCTGACCTCCCCCATATGTGACTGTAGGTCCTGTGCTCTTTTCTCTGACCTCCCCATATGTGACTGTAGGTCCTGTGCTCTTTTCTCTGACCTCCCCATATGTGACTGTAGATCCTGTGCTCTTTTCTCTGCCCTCCCCCATATGTGACTGTAGGTCCTGTGCTCTTTTCTCTGACCTGCTCCATATGTGACTGTAGGTGCTGTGATCTTTTCTCTGACCTCTCCCATATGTGACTGTAGGTTCTGTGCTCTTTTCTCTAACCTGCCCCATATGTGACTGTAGGTGCTGTGATCTTTTCCCTGACCTCCCCCATATGTGACTGTAGGTCCTGTGCTCTTTTCTCTGACCTCCCCCATATGTGACTGGAGGTCCTGTGCTCGTTTCTCTGACCTCCCCCATATGTGACTGTAGGTCCTGTGCTCTTTTCTCTGACCTCCCCTATATGTGACTGTAGGTCCTGTGTTCTTTTCTCTGACCTCCCCTATATTTGACTGTAGGTCCTGTGCTCTTTTCTCTGACCTCCCCTATATGTGACTGTAGGTCCTGTGCTCTTTTCACTGATCTCCCCATATGTGACTGTAGGTCCTGTGCTCTTTTCTCTGACCTCCCCCATATGTGACTGTAGGTCCTGTGCTCTTTTCTTTCTAGCCTCATTCTGTTTTCAGTAAACAGTAGAATGATTTGCTTTACCAAATAGCTCTATCTTGTCTCATCTGTCCACAAGACACTTTCCCAGAAGGATTTTGGTTACTCACATACATTTTGGCTTTTTTCTGTCTGTGTGATAGCAGTGGGGTCCTCCTGGGTCTCCTCCATAGTGTTTCATTTCATTCACATGTGGATGGATAGTTTGTTCTGACAATGATGCCCCCTGAGCCTACAGGACGGCTTGACATTATTTGTATCTTGATTGGAGCTTACCTCCCTCCGCACTATCCTGTGTTTCAATCTTTCAATTTTTCTCTGCCATCCACATCCAGGGAGATTAGCTACAGTGCCATGGATTGTAAACTTCTTTCTTATGCTGCGCATTATGGACAAAGGAACAGTAAGATCTCTGAAGATGGACTTGATATTTTTTTTAACAATTTTGGTTCTCAAGTCCTCAGACAGTTGTTTTCTGTCTGTTCTCCACATATAGTGTGGCACACTCAGACACACAATGCAAAGATTGAGGCAACTTCTCCCTTATTTATCTGGTATCAGATGTGATTTTCATATTGCCCGCACCTGTTACTTCTCACAGGTGAGTGTGAACGATCATCACATGCTGGAAACAAAGTTACTTACCCACAATTTTGAAAAGGGGTCAACAATTTTAAGGTTTTATGTGAAATTATGTGCAGTTTTTCCTGTTTTTTGTGTTGTTCCAATACGCACAATAGCAATAAACATGTATATAACACAATGTGTAACTGCAATCATTTTCATGGAGAAATATTTCATTTTCTGGAGCAATGTCAAGGGGGCCATCACTTTTGGCCATGACTGTAAGTTGCTGTTCTGAAGTTCCCGGATGGTGACTTGGCCTCGGCACAGACGTCTCCATGCAATATTCAGCGTCCCTGTTGCGTGAGTGCGAGCTGGGACAGCGACTCTTCTAACTTCAGAATTAGGTCACTTTATACTCAGCAGTAGAATAATGCGGCCCCCGGTGATTTCTGACGCCTGATACCAAAGTTTGTGCCAGTTTTTATCTGTGAGTTAAAGAGGAGGCTCAAGGCTAAAGAGAGAAAAACAACTTAAGAAGTAAAAGGATGACACTTTATATCAACTGCAAGAGAGGATTAAAGGGAAAGACAAGAGCCAAAGAAGAGGAGCCCCAGTATATAGAAGGGAGGGCTCATAGCCAATCATCATCAACGCCAGTAACCTTCAGTCACCGTTATTATCAGAAGCTGGTATAACCATCATCATCATCAATCATAACAGCTGCCGCTTACCATTATCACAGTTGTCATCATTACATATGTAAAATTAAATTAACCAGATTTGCATAAAAGAACCTTATGACTCATTGTAACAGGCGTTCCTGCCACACCGGCGCACTCATAGAGGCGTCTCCTGTTCCCTCCATCCATCTGCAATGTCCTTGATGAAGAGCTGAGATTGTGGAATAAAACGTCACGTGTGCGCCTACTGTCTCATTGCATGCTCATGCATTACATGATCGCTACATTGATTTCAATGAGACCTTTGTAGTACTTTACTTTCCCTGCGGAGGCGCTAGAGAGCAGACCAGTTGATGCTTAGTTTCCTTTCAGCGGTCACTGGGGCTTCACCAGCAGTTCATTCTTTCATGCCTTCTAATAAAGTGGCACAAGTGTGTTGCATCCAGCAAAGACCTTTGCGGTATCTGGGATTAGAAGGGCCTAGCGATTAGCAGAATGCAGATCCCCCTTTCGTACCATTCAGCGATTAACTTGAGTGGAGCAGATTTATTTTCATTTGGTGTTGAAGGGGTTAAGGGTTCCTTTTTGATCTTGCTGAGATTCCATATAGCTCTAATCTCAGATGTTGCACCTTATTGCCACTCCCTTCTGCTATTTAAACTCACTACTTACTCTGCCATGTGCCAGTTAAAGTTCCCCCTTGCTGATCTCTCAGGAGAAGATGTCCTTGTGGAAGCTGTAGAGTTTCTTTGTTTGCTGTTTTATTCCCTCTTGTTTGACTCAATTCCAGTGTTTTCTCATTGTAGTAGGAAGACCAGTGCAAGATGCTAGTCTTACTGCTACAATAAGACAACACTGGGAGAGAAACAAACAAGCAGGAATAAAATGGCAAAGAAAGTCCACTGCTACCCTACTCCCTACCCAGGGCTAGCCCAAAGTCAGCCAGGGCTTGGGCATGTGACCATACATGGGGGAAAGACCCATCTAGGGATGATAGGGATGCAGGATTCAGCCTGAAGTGAGTGTTTAGGGGTCACCCTTCTCACTATCGCCAGGGCCCCTTTTACCTTCTCCCTTGTTTTTCTCTCCTCTTTCGCTGCACACTGGGCGTCTCCTCGCTCTGTCGTGACAGACGATAACACTTTATAAGCTCCTAAATCCTTCTGTATCACCCAGACATGTTTAGAAGCTTCCACTTCAGGACGGGATTTACATGTGCATTCCCTATGGACAGCCACTGTCATCATCCTGCTCCATACTAGTCAGTGCACATGTCCCCATGGTATATCGGCATGTTCTCACCTGACTACAGTACGGAGATGTCACCGGTGTGAGCAGCTACATCACCCAGAGAATGCAATTATAATGATGGGAGAAAGCGCTTATGTCAGGAAGCCAGAGACAAGGTGTTAGAATGCAACACATGAGACACACGGGGGCTGAGCTTCCGGGGGACACAAACTCTGCAATAATGAGATTCATTTACAAGGATTTTCTACCATTTAACAAGGTATAACTTAATGCAAAACTCCATTCATCATATAATGCCCTGGGGCAAATGCCAAAATCACAGCGCCGCACTGCACCTCCGCTGTGAGCTCGGCTATATACTGCCACTTACTAATGGAATGTAAGAACTTTATATACAGTGAGTACGGAAAGTATTCAGACCCCTTTACATTTTTCACTCTTTGTTTCATTGCAGCCATTTAGTAAATTCAAAAAAGTTCATTTTTCTCTCTGCACCCCATCTTGACTGAAAAAAAACAGGAATATAGAAATTTGTGCAGAAGTATTAAAGAATAAGTGAAATATCACACGTTCATAAGTATTCAGACCCTTTCCTCAGACGCTCATATTTAAGTCACACGCTGTCCATTTCCTTGTGATCCTCCTTGAGATGGTTCTACTCCTTCATCGGAGCCCAGCTGTGTTTAATTAAACTGATAGGACTTGATTTGGAAAGGCACAAACCTGTCCATATAAGACCTCACAGCTCACAGTGCATGTCAGACCAAATGAGAATCATGAGGTCAAAGGAACTGCCCAAGGAGCTCAAAGACAGAATTGTGGCAAGGCGCAGATCTGGCCAAGGTTACAAAAGAATTTCTGCAGTACTGAAGGTTCCTAAGAGCACAGTGGCCTCCATAATCCTTAAATGGAAGACGTTTGGGTCCTCCAGAAGTCGTTCTAGACCTGACTGTCCAGCCAAACTGAGCAATCATGGGAGAAGAGCCTTGGTGAGAGAGGTAAAGAGGAACCTCAAGCTCCCTGTGGCTACCCTCCATGGATGCAGTAGGGAGATGGGAGAAAGTTCCACAAAGTCAACTATCACCTCAGTCCTCCACCAGTTGGACCTTTATGGCAGAGTGGCCTGACAGAAGCCTCTCCTCAGTGCAAGACATATGAAAGCTCGCGAAGAGTTTGAAAAAAACTCATGAAGGACTCCCAGACTATGAGGAATAAGATTCTCTGGTCTGACGAGACGAAGATAGACCTATTTGGTGTAATTCTAAGGCTGCTTTCACATTACGATTTTCTTGAATCCGTGGATGTCCGTTGTGAAACAGAGAGCCACAGATCATGTATCCCTATGGGCCAGTGATCGGATCAGATTTGGCCTTATTGCCATCCGATTTTTGTCAGATCTGATTGTGTCCGATTTTTAGCTCTACCCAAAATCGGAGACTGCTCCAATTTTGGGCACAGCGGATCAAATCGGACAGAATCTGATCTGACATGATCCATGCCCATTAACATGGGGGCCTATGGAGCACGGGTCTGAGGAAACACAGGATCGTTCCTTGGACCCGATGTTAGTGTAGTGAGCATGCTCTGTGCACTAAAACTGCTCCTTATCATCTAATTTCACTTCCGCAATGTATATACATACATTGCGGAAGTGAAATTTAGTTCAAGAAAGGGTTAAAAATAAAAAAAAAACCATGCTCACCTGTCCGACGGTGTCCCGCGCTGTATCGCTTGCTCCTAGGACTGAAGGACCTGGGTTTGTTTGGCAACCCAATCAGCTGAGTGGTCATGTGACATGACCACGTGGTTTAAATCTCCCGCCCGCCGGTCAATTTTGATGGGCGGGAGATTTAAACCACTTAGACATGTTAAAACCCGATCAGCTGAGCGGTCGCATGATCGCTCAGCTGATCGGGTTGCCAGGCATACCCAGGTCCTTCAGTCCTAGGAGCGAGCGGGACACCGTCGGATAGGTGAGCATGTTTTTTTGTTTTTTAACCCTTTGTTCACTCCTGCAATGTATATAAATACATTGCAGGAGTGAAAGTGCCCGGCTTGCCTGCACTTTGCAGACTCGGGCTTTCTGTGTCTGGACCGTTAAAATCACGGACCCGGACACAGAAATAGGTCACCTCCTGTGGTGTCCGTTTCTGTCCGTGGGGTCCTACAAAAAGTAGGATCTCATGGACAGGAAAAAATATGCAATGTGAAAGCAGCCTGAGCGGTATGCGTGGAGAAAACCAGGCGCTGCTCATCACCTGCCCAATACAATCCCAACAGTGAAACATGGTGGTGGCAGCATCATGCTATGGGGGTGTTTTTAGCTGCAGGGACAGGATGACTGGTTGCAATTGAAGGAAATATGAATGCGGCCAAGTACAGAGATATCCTGGATGAAAACCTCTTCCAGAGCTCTGGACCTCAGACTTGGCCGAAGGTTCACCTTCCAACAAGACAATGACCCTAAGCACACAGCTAAAATAACAAAGGAACGGCTTCAGAACAACTCTGTGACCATTCCTGACTGGCCCAGCCAGAGCCCTGACCTAAACCCAACTGAGCATCTCTGGAGAGACCTGACAATGGCTCCACCAACATTCACCGTCCAACCTGACGGAGGAGGAGAAGATCTGCAAGGAAGAATGAGAGGATCCCCAAATCCAAGGGGGAACAACTTCCGGCATCATTCCCAAGAAGACTCATGGCTGTACTAGCTCCAAAGGTGCCAATACTCAACACTGAGCAAAGGGGCTGAATACTTATCACCATGTGATGTTTCAGTTTTACTCTTTTAATAAATTTGCAAAAATGTCTACATTTCTGGTTTTTTTCAGTCAAGATGGGGTGCAGAGTGTACATTAATGAGAGAAAAATGAACTTTCTTGAATTTACAAAATAGCTGCAATGAAACAAAGATAAAAATAAAAATGTGAAGAGGTCTGAATACTTTCTGTACCAACTGTAAATAATAACATAACATATTTTGTGTGTAAACTGTTTCTATTTTGTGATAGTAGAATTTATATTTTTCTGTGCCGTTATAATGGTGACCATCATCCCACCTAAATATATATAGAGGTGTTATCAGTCATTGTACAGGAGGAGGAGGAGGTGAGCTGTGATATCACCTATTGTGAATGGTGGATCCTGTGTTATCTACTGTACATAGAGGTGTTATCAGTCATTGTACAGGAGGAGGAGGTGAGCTGTGATATTATCTATTGTGAATGGTGGATCCTGTGTTATCTACTGTATATAGAGGTGTTATCAGTCATTGTACAGGAGGGGGAGGTGAGCTGTGACATCACCTATTGTGAATGGTGGATCCTGTGTTATCTAGTGTATATAGAGGTGTTATCAGTCATTGTACAGGAGGAGGAGGAGGTGAGCTGTGATATCACCTATTGTGAATGGTGGATCCTGTGTTATCTACTGTACATCGAGGTGTTATCAGTCATTGTACAGGAGGAGGAGGTGAGCTGTGATATTATCTATTGTGAATGGTGGATCCTGTGTTATCTACTGTATATAGAGGTGTTATCAGTCATTGTACAGGAGGGGAGGTGAGCTGTGATATCACCTATTGTGAATGGTGGATCCTGTGTTATCTACTGTACATAGAGGTGTTATCAGTCATTGTACAGGAGGAGGAGGTGAGCTGTGATATTATCTATTGTGAATGGTGGATCCTGTGTTATCTACTGTATATAGAGGTGTTATCAGTCATTGTACAGGAGGGGGAGGTGAGCTGTGATATCATCTATTGTGAATGGTGGATTCTGTGTTATCTACTGTATATAGAGGTGTTATCAGTCATTGTACAGGAGGAGGAGGTGAGCTGTGATATCACCTATTGTGAATGGTGGATCCTGTGTTATCTACTGTATATAGAGGTGTTATCAGTCATTGTACAGGAGGAGGTGAGCTGTGATATCACCTATTGTGAATGGTGGATCCTGTGTTATCTACTGTATATAGAGGTGTTATCAGTCATTGTACAGGAGGAGGTGAGCTGTGATATCACCTATTGTGAATGGTGGATCTGTGTTATCTGCTGTATATAGAGGTGTTATCAGTCATTGTACAGGAGGAGGTGAGCTGTGATATCATCTATTGTGAATGGTGGATCCTGTGTTATGTACTACATATTGAGGTGTTATCAGTCATTGTACAAGGAGGAGGTGAACTGTGATATCATCTATTGTGAATGGTGGATCCTGTGTTATCTACTGTATATAGAGGTGTTATCAGTCATTGTACAGGAGGAGGTGAGCTGTGATATCACCTATTGTGAATGTTGGATCCTGTGTTATCTACTGTATATAGAGGTGTTATTAGTCATTGTACAGGAGGAGGTGAGACTGTGATATCATCTATTGTGAATGGTGGATCCTGTGTTATCTATGTATATAGAGGTTTATATCAGTCATTGTACAGGAGGAGGAGGTGAGCTGTGATATCACCTATTGTGAATGTGGATCCTGTGTTATCTACTGTATATAGAGGTGTTATCAGTCATTGTACAGGAGAAGGAGGTAAGCTGTGATATCATCTATTGTGAATGGTGGATTCTGTGTTATCTACTGTATATAGAGGTTTATCAGTCATTGTACAGGAGAAGGAGGTGAGCTGTGATATCATCTATTGTGAATGGTGGATTCTGTGTTATCTAGTGTATACAGAGGTTTATCAGTCATTGTACAGGAGGAGGAGGTGAGCTGTGATATCATCTATTGTGAATGGTGGATTCTGTGTTATCTACTGTAATATAGAGGTGTTATCAGTCATTGTACAGGAGGAGGTGAGCTGTGACATCACCTATTGTGAATGGTGGATCCTGTGTTATCTACTGTATATAGAGGTGTTATCAGTCATTGTACATGAGGAGGAGGTGAGCTGTGATATCACCTATTATGAATGGTGGATCCTGTGTTATCTACTGTATATAGAGGTGTTATCAGTCATTGTACAGGAGGAGGAGGTGAGCTGTGATATCATCTATTGTGAATGGTGGATCCTGTGTTATCTACTGTATATAGAGGTGTTATCAGTCATTGTACAGGAGGAGGTGAGCTGTGATATCACCTATTGTGAATGGTGGATCTTGTGTTATCTGCTGTATATAGAGTGTTTATCAGTCATTGTACAGGAGGAGGTGAGCTGTGATATCATCTATTGTGAATGGTGGATCCTGTGTTATCTGCTGTATATAGAGGTGTTATCAGTCATTGTACAGGAGGAGGTGAACTGTGATATCATCTATTGTGAATGTTGGATCCTGTGTTATCTACTGTATATAGAGGTGTTATCATTCATTGTACAGGAGAAGGAGGTGAGCTGTGATATCATCTATTGTGAATGGTGGATCCTGTGTTATCTAGTGTATATAGAGGTGTTATCAGTCATTGTACAGGAGGAGGAGGTGAGCTGTGATATCACCTATTGTGAATGGTGGATCCTGTGTTATCTACTGTATATAGAGGTGTTATCATCATTGTACAGGAGGGGGAGGTGAGCTGTGATATCACCTATTGTGAATGGTGGATCCTGTGTTATCTACTGTACATAGAGGTGTTATCAGTCATTGTACAGGAGGAGGAGGTGAGCTGTGATATTATCTATTGTGAATGGTGGATCCTGTGTTATCTACTGTATATAGAGGTGTTAATCAGTCATTGTACAGGAGGGGAGGTGAGCTGTGATATCATCTATTGTGAATGGTGGATTCTGTTTATCTACTGTATATAGAGGTGTTATCAGTCATTGTACAGGAGGAGGAGGTGAGCTGTGATATCACCTATTGTGAATGGTGATCCTGTGTTATCTACTGTATATAGAGGTGTTATCAGTCATTGTACAGGAGAGAGGTGAGCTGTGATATCACCTATTGTGAATGGTGGATCCTGTGTTATCTACTGTATATAGAGGTGTTATCAGTCATTGTACAGGAGGAGGTGAGCTGTGATATCACCTATTGTGAATGGTGGGATCCTGTGTTATCTACTGTATATAGAGGTGTTATCAGTCATTGTACAGGAGGAGATGAGCTGTGATATCACCTATTGTGAATGGTGGATCCTGTGTTATCTACTGTATAGAGAGGAGTTATCAGTCATTGTACAGGAGGAAGATGAGCTGTGATATCACCTATTGTGAATGGTGGATCCTGTGTTATCTACTGTATATAGAGGTGTTATCAGTCATTGTACAGGAGGAGGTGAGCTGTGATATCACCTATTGTGAATGGTGGATCCTGTGTTATCTACTGTATATAGAGGTGTTATCAGTCATTGTACATGAGGAGGAGGTGAGCTGTGATATCACCTATTATGAATGGTGGATCCTGTGTTATCTACTGTATATACAGGTGTTATCAGTCATTGTACAGGAGGAGATGAGCTGTGATATCACCTATTGTGAATGGTGGATCCTGTGTTATGTACTACATATTGAGGTGTTATCAGTCATTGTACAGGAGGAGGTGAACTGTGATATCATCTATTGTGAATGGTGGATCCTGTGTTATCTACTGTATATAGAGGTGTTATCAGTCATTGTACAGGAGGAGGTGAGCTGTGATATCACCTATTGTGAATGTTGGATCCTGTGTTATCTACTGTATATAGAGGTGTTATTAGTCATTGTACAGGAGGAGGAGGTGAGCTGTGATATCATCTATTGTGAATGGTGGATCCTGTGTTATCTAGTGTATATAGAGGTTTTATCAGTCATTGTACAGGAGGAGAGGTGAGCTGTGATATCACTATTGTGAATGGTGGATCCTGTGTTATTACTACTGTATATAGAGGTGTTATCAGTCATTGTACAGGAGGAGGTGAGCTGTGATATCACCTATTGTGAATGGTGGATCTTGTGTTATCTGCTGTATATAGAGGTGTTATCAGTCATTGTACAGGAGGAGGTGAGCTGTGATATCATCTATTGTGAATGGTGGATCCTGTGTTATCTGCTGTATATAGAGGTGTTATCAGTCATTGTACAGGAGAAGGAGGTAAGCTGTGATATCATCTATTGTGAATGGTGGATTCTGTGTTATCTACTGTATATAGAGGTGTTATCAGTCATTGTACATGAGGAGGAGGTGAGCTGTGATATCACCTATTATGAATGGTGGATCCTGTGTTATCTACTGTATATAGAGTGTTATCAGTCATTGTACAGGAGGAGGAGGTGAGCTGTGATATCATCTATTGTGAATGGTGGATCCTGTGTTATCTACTGTATATAGAGGTGTTATCAGTCATTGTACAGGAGGAGGTGAGCTGTGATATCACCTATTGTGAATGGTGGATCTTGTGTTATCTGCTGTATATAGGTGTTATCAGTCATTGTACAGGAGGAGGTGAGCTGTGATATCATCTATTGTGAATGGTGGATCCTGTGTATCTGCTGTATATAGAGGTGTTATCAGTCATTGTACAGGAGGAGGTGACTGTGATATCATCTATTGTGAATGTTGGATCCTGTGTTATCTACTGTATATAGAGGTGTTATCATTCATTGTACAGAGAAGGAGGTGAGCTGTGATATCATCTATTTGAATGTGGATCCTGTGTTATCTAGTGTATATAGAGGTGTTATCAGTCATTGTACAGGAGGAGGAGGTGAGCTGTGATATCACCTATTGTGAATGGTGGATCCTGTGTTATCTACTGTATATAGGGTGTTATCAGTCATTGTACAGGAGGGGAGGTGAGCTGTGATATCACCTATTGTGAATGGTGGATCCTGTGTTATCTACTGTACATAGAGGTGTTATCAGTCATTGTACAGGAGGAGGGTGAGCTGTGATATTATCTATTGTGAATGGGATCCTGTGTTATCTACTGTATATAGAGGTGTTATCAGTCATTGTACAGGAGGGGGAGGAGCTGTGATATCATCTATTGTGAATGGTGGATTCTGTGTTATCTACTGTATATAGAGGTGTTATCAGTCATTGTACAGAGGAGGAGTGACTGTGATATCACCTATTGTGAATGGTGGATCCTGTGTTATCTACTGTATATAGAGGTGTTATCAGTCATTGTACAGGAGGAGGTGAGCTGTGATATCACCTATTGTGAATGGTGGATCCTGTGTTATCTACTGTATATAGAGGTGTTATCAGTCATTGTACAGAGGAGGAGGTGAGCTGTGATATCACCTATTGTGAATGGTGGATCCTGTGTTATCTACTGTATATAGAGGTGTTATCAGTCATTGTACAGGAGGAGATGAGCTGTGATATCACCTATTGTGAATGGTGGATCTGTTTATCTACTGTATAAGAGGAGTTATCAGTCATTGTACAGGAGGAGATGACTGTGATACACCTATGTGAATGTGGATCCTGTGTTATCTACTGTATATAGAGGTGTTATCAGTCATTGTACAGGAGGAGGTGAGCTGTGATATCACCTATTGTGAATGGTGGATCCTGTGTTATCTACTGTATATAGAGGTGTTATCAGTCATTGTACATGAGGAGGAGGTGAGCTGTGATATCACCTATTATGAATGGTGGATCCTGTGTTATCTACTGTATATACAGGTGTTATCAGTCATTGTACAGGAGGAGATGAGCTGTGATATCACCTATTGTGAATGGTGGATCCTGTTTATTACTACATATTGAGGTGTTATCAGTCATTGTACAGGAGGAGGTGAACTGTGATATCATCTATTGTGAATGGTGGATCCTGTGTTATCTACTGTATATAGAGGTGTTATCAGTCATTGTACAGGAGGAGGTGAGCTGTGATATCACCTATTGTGAATGTTGGATCTGTGTTATCTACTGTATATAGAGGTGTTATCAGTCATTGTACAGGAGGAGGTGAGCTGTGATATCATCTATTGTGAATGGTGGATCCTGTGTTATCTCTGTATATAGAGGTGTTATCAGTCATTGTACAGGAGGAGGTGACTGTGATATCATCTATTGTGAATGGTGGATCCTGTGTTATCTACTGTATATAGAGGTGTTATCAGTCATTGTACAGGAGAGGAGGTGAGCTGTGATATCATCTATTGTGAATGGTGGATCCTGTGTTATCTACTGTATATAGAGGTGTTATCAGTCATTGTACAGGAGAGGAGGTGAGCTGTGATATCACCTATTGTGAATGGTGGATCCTGTGTTATCTACTGTATATAAGAGGTGTTATCAGTCATTGTACAGGAGAGGAGGTGAGCTGTGATATCATCTATTGTGAATGGTGGATCCTGTGTTATCTACTGTATATAGAGGTGTTATCAGTCATTGTACAGGAGAGAGGTGAGCTGTGACATCACCTATTGTGAATGGTGGATCCTGTGTTATCTACTGTATATAGAGGTGTTATCATCATTGTACAGGAGGAGAGGTGAGCTGTGATATCACCATTGTGAATGGTGGATCCTGTGTTATCTACTGTATATAGAGGTGTTATCAGTCATTGTACAGGAGGAGGAGGTAAGCTGTGATATCACTATTGTGAATGGTGATCCTGTGTTATCTACTGTATATAGAGGTGTTATCAGTCATTGTACAGGAGGAGGTGAGCTGTGATATCACCTATTGTGAATGGTGGATCCTGTGTTATCTCTGTATATAGAGGTGTTATCAGTCATTGTACAGGAGGAGGTGAGCTGTGATATCATCTATTGTGAATGGTGGATCCTGTGTTATCTACTGTATATAGAGGTGTTATCAGTCATTGTACAGGAGGAGGTGAGCTGTGATATCACTATTGTGAATGGTGGATCCTGTGTTATCTACTGTATATAGAGGTGTTATCAGTCATTGTACAGGAGGAGGTGAGCTGTGATATCACCTATTGTGAATGGTGGATCCTGTGTTATCTACTGTATATAGAGGTGTTATCAGTCATTGTACAGGAGGAGGAGGTGAGCTGTGATATCACCTATTGTGAATGGTGGATCCTGTGTTATCTACTGTATATAGAGGTGTGTTATCAGTCATTGTACGGAGGAGATGAAGCTGTGATATCTCATTGTGAATGGTGATCCTGTGTTATCTACTGTATATAGAGGTGTTATCAGTCATTGTACAGGAGGAGGTGAGCTGTGATATCACCTATTGTGAATGGTGGATCCTGTGTTATCTGCTGTATATAGAGGTGTTATCAGTCATTGTACAGGAGGAGGTGACTGTGATATCATCTATTGTGAATGGTGGATCCTGTGTTATCTACTGTATATAGAGGTGTTATCAGTCATTGTACAGGAGGAGGTGAGCTGTGATATCACCTATTGTGAATGGTGGATCCTGTGTTATCTACTGTATATAGAGGTGTTATCAGTCATTGTACAGGAGGAGGTGAGCTGTGATATCATCTATTGTGAATGGTGGATCCTGTGTTATCTACTGTATATAGAGGGTTATCAGTCATTGTACAGGAGGAGGAGGTGAGCTGTGATATCACCTATTGTGAATGGTGGATCCTGTGTTTATCTACTGTTATAAGTGTTATCAGTCATTTACAGGAGAGGAGTAAGCTGTGATATCATCTATTGTGAATGTGTGATCCTGTGTTATCTACTGTATATAGAGGGGTTATCAGTCATTGTACAGGAGGAGAAGTGAGCTGTTAATCACCTATTGTGAATGGTGGATCCTGTCTTGACTCTCTTATAAAAGAGCTACATGCCTGTATAAGGTTGGAGTGTGTATTTCTGATCATATATTCCCTTTAAGGGAGATTTTCTCTTGATAAATGACATCATACCTGCAGCCACAACTAGAGGGAGCTCACATGCACACAGATGTCACTAGGGCGATCACTAGCTGACATATAGATTTATACAGTCAACCCTAGAGGAAGCTCACATACATACAGATTTATACAGTCCACCACTAGGGGAGCTCACTACATACAGATTTATTCAGTCACCACTATGGGGAGCTCACAACATACATATTTATTACAGTCACCACTAGGGGAGCTCACAACATACAGATTTATACAGTCACCACTAGAGGAAGCTCACTACATACAGATTTATACAGCCACCCTAGAGGAGCTCACAACATACAGATATATACAGTCACCACTAGGAGAGCTACTACATACAGATTTATAGACACACTGGGGAGCTCACACATACAGATTTATACAGCACAACTAGGGGAGATCACAACATACAGAGTATACAGCCATCACTAGAGGGAGCTCACTACATACAGATTTATACAGCCAACCCTAGAGAGAGCTCAATATATACAGATTTATACAGCCAACCATAGAGGGAGCTCACTACATAAAGATTTATAGAGCCATCACTAGAGGGAGCTCACTACATACAGATTTATACAGCTACCACTAGGGGGAGCTCACTACATACAGATTTATACAGCCACCATTAGGGAGAGCTCACTACATACAGATTTATAGAGCCATCACTAGAGGGAGCTCACTACATACAGATTTATACAGCTTCACTAGGGGGAGCTCACTACATGCAGATTTATACAGCCACCACTAGGGGAGCTCACTACATACAAATGTATACAGCTACAACTAGTGGGAGCTCACTACATACAGATTTATACAGTCACCACTATGGGGAGCTCACTACATACAGATTTATACAACCACCACTAGGGGGAGCCCACTACATACAGATTTATACAGCCACCACTAGGGGGAGTTAACTGCATATATATTTGTACAGTTTGTTCTTTTTGCATCCAGTGTGCTCCCTCTAATGGCAGCCATACTAACACACAAACAGGGGAATTAATGCTTCTCACTCTATAGGCCCCTTGACAATCACATGTCTAACTGGGCTATTTCTTATTCTGTATGCATGTGGAATTGGTGAACAACTATCAACCTATTTTGAGTTTCTCGTTAATGCTTAACTCCACTTAAGGTGTAAAAATCCATCTATGACTGTAGTTATCTCCTTGTCAAATCTGACACGTGTATAGGAAACTGAGATATGAGGTGCTGTTTGCAAGATCTTGACACTGGAAACCAATGTTTCTCTATTGGAGAATGATTTGTTTTTCGACACCTTGACCCCTCAATGCTCTGTGAGGCGCGAGGCACACGGTGTCTCCATAGGACGTAATATAAGGATTCTGCAGGTTGTATAGCGCTGATTGGAGCCAGGTGCAGGATTGTCGCTGCTTTGGCATACTGGAGTCGCAATGACACATTTCAGTAGGATAATTAACATTCTCCCATACCGATGACATTTCCTCACAGTAATGTATAACTATCAATTACCCGACAGTAAACAGTCACTTTATACATTAACGTACAGCTGACGATTCACATCCAGGAAGATTCTCATTTTTACTCAGTCACGTCTTAAGTCAATTCCTGTAATTTCAGGCAACTATTGCTTGTCTTAAATATTTTTCGCTTTTTTCTGGTTTTAGTTTTATATATGGCATGCAGGAGCATCTCAATGAATGAGAAGATCATCACAAAGTTCATTTATTTCAGTAATTCAATACAAAATGTGAAACACATATTATATAGAGTCATTACACACACAGTGATCTATTTCATGTGTTTATTTCTGTTAATGTTGATGATTATGGCTTACAGACAATGAAAACCCAAAGGTCATTGTCTCAGAAAATTAAAGTAGGGAGGATGAAGGGTCTGAGAGATAAAATATGACCTAAATAGGTATCAGAGGCTTCACCTTGTGTGGTTGTGAGAGCCACAACCACTATAAAAGCAGATCACAGCTGCTGCAGTCCCCAGCGTGGTGCATATAGAGTAGGGAGGATGAAGAGTTAAACACCACGCTGCCGTATTCCACAAGACATCAAAGAGCGAATATCAGATTGATTTATTAGTCAACGTGTTTCAGGGCTCCCTGGCCCCTTTCTCAGGACAAATCAATATCATATTGCCATGTTTCATCGCGTTTAAGGGACTAATAAATCAAAATGATATTCACCCTTTGATGTCTCGTGTAATACAGCAGCACTGTTTTTCATCCCCCCTCCTCTATATGCACCACGCTGGAGACTGCAGCAGCTGTGATCTGCTTTTATAGTGGTTGTGACTCTCACAACCACACAAGGTGAAGCCTCTGATACCTATTTAGGTCATATTTTATCTCTCAGACCCTTCATCCTCCCTACTTTAATTTTATGAGACAATGACCTTCAGGTTTTCATTGGCGGTAATGCATAATCATCAACATTAACAGAAGTAAACACTTGAAATAGATCCCTCTGTGTGTAATGACTCTATATAATATATGTGTTTCACTTTATGTATAGAATTACTGAAATAAATGAACTTTTTGATGATCTTCTAATTCATTGAGAAGCTACTGTAGATGGAGTTGCCCTGTAGATCCTTTATGTTGTCAGTGGTTACTCTGAGATCATATCGTGGTAATATCACACATTCGTCTCTCAATTACAGATATGGGAAACTTTATACAGGATGGGAAAAAAAATTGTTGCAGATCTTGATATGGATTTGTTACAGATATCACCCTGAAATTGAAGGGGGAAAATCTACAGTAAAAATCTGCAGTTCAGTCTCTGCTCTGCCGTCATCAACTCGGGGGAAAAGATTATTCAAATCTCAATTTACTCTTCTGCTGTAATCTGACAAATCTGGAAGGAGATATAATAATTTGTAGCCCAGACATACATTGATGCCGATTTATTTATTAACAGCAGAGGGTGTATTTCAAGAAAATGTTCTGTTATTGAAAATAAATCTGTATTATATCATCAATGTATGTCTGAGCTACAAAGTATTCCTGCACGGAACATCCGGATGTCTGAACATTCCGTTCTGTGTGTATACATTTATATATACAGTATATAGGTAAATAAAGTGTATTACTTTTTTTATAGTGAACATTTGGATAAGATTGGAGCAGAGAAGTGATCAACATTTTTGCAGACGGTTGGTCCCGTCCAGTTTCTGCATTACTCAATCTTCCATAGTCAGTGACATAGATACAGGAGCATCTCAATGAATTACAATATCATCAAAAAGTTCATTTATGTCAGTAATTCAATTCATAAAGTAAAACACATATATAGAGTCTTTACACACAGAGGGATCTATTTCAAGTGTTTATTTCTGTTAATGTTGATGATTATGGCTTACAGCCAATGAAAACCCTAAGGTCGTTATCTCAGAAAAGTAAAGTAGTGAGGGTGAAGGGTCTGAGAGATAAAATATGACCTAAATAAGTATCAGAGGCTTCACCTTGTGTGGTGGTGAGAGTCACAACCTCTATAAAAGCAGATCACGGCTGCTGCAGTCCCCAGCGTGGTGTATATAGAGTAGGGAGGATGAAAGGGTAAAACCCACGCTGACATATTCCACAAGACCTCAAAGAGTGAATATAATATTGATTTATTAGTCAACACAATTCAGGGCTCCCTGGCCCCTTTCTCAGGACAAAACTATATCATATTGCCATGTGCTAGGGCATTTCAGGGACTATTAAATCAATGTTATTTTCACCCTTTGATGTCTCGTGAAATATGGCAGCGTGGTTATTAATCCTTCATCCTCCCTACTCTATATGCACCACGCTGGGGACTGCAGCAGCCGTGATCTGCTTTTATAGTGGTTGTGACTCTCACAACCACACAAGGTGAAGCCTCTGATACCTATTTAGGTCATATTTTATCTCTCAGACCCTTCATCCTCCCTACTTTAATTTTCTGACATAATGACCTTTAGGTTTTCATTATCTGTAAGCCATAATCATCAACATTAACATAAATAATCACATGAAATAGATCCCTCTGTGTGTAATGACTCTATATAATATATGTGTGTCACTTTATGTATTGAATTACTGAAATAAATGAACTTTATGATGAGATTCTAATTCATTGAGATGCTCCTGTATTTAGTTTCCGACACATTGACTTAAGTTCTTGATCTCCTGTAAGTGACAGCTTTTGACAGTATTCATCGTCTCCTGGGCAGATTCGTGCAGTCAATACTTTTTAAATGTAAAGATTCTTCTTTCTAACACAAAAGTCGAAATTTGAAAACAACCTGATGATTGTTTTCTCTCATCCTAAGAAATGATTTAAGTAATTTGCCAGATAAGGACACAGTGTAACTTCCTGCTGTATAATTATTTAAAGGGGAACTCCACTGTACATCCATGTTCTTGGCAGAATCTTCCATTGACAGGTGCAGAGGTTCTGATCCGCTGTGATTAGCCCTAATAAAAGATAACTGAATGTAGAGTTCACCACTGTTACATTCAAAGAACATTTCATAACATCTGTGAACGTTTTGTGACTTTTGTTCTAGATTTCTCTTAGGATTCCTAGAAATGGAGACTTTTTGCTCAGATCGGGATCTCTTGTCTTGCAGATTCTTCACCATCATCACGCTGTACATGAAATCTCCTACATAGCCAAGGACATTACGGACCACAGGGCGTTTGGATACGTGTGCGGGAAGGAGGGAAACCACAGATTTGTGGCAATAAAGACGGCTCAGGCAGTAAGTACCCCGTATAGAACATAGGATTTTCTATATCATTTTTGCTAATATGTTAAGTTTAGGTCTTGCGCACATTTAGGACTATAGCTATATGGCAACGTATGTCTGCAAAGTCCTAAAAGAGTCAGTCCTCTTAGGGATTCTGCAGAACACAAAGGGTCATTTTGGTGGATAATAGATGCCCTCAGAGCTCTTAATTAGGGGGGAGGGCCAAACCTTCACAATGATTTATCTTATTGTATAAAGGGGGAGGCTCCTGCTGCAGGTGATTTCTTACAGCCACAATAAGGTTGAAGAAGAACACATCTGAGTTACAGTTTCAAAAACAATTGTAAGAACAGGCGAAATAGGATCAGGGAAATTAAGAAGTAAAAGGACGAGGAGCTGGTGTATTTTAAAAACGTTTCTGGGCATAGTCTCTGTATATTGATTCTTTAACGCACAGGGAAAAAATATGCTTTCAACCAAAGTGTTATGATATTTTTACAGAATCCCTTAAAAGGGTTGTAATAAACGATATTTGGAACAAATCTCATTTAGGTAAATTTTCACTCGTACTTTTTTCTCACCTGATTACTCATACCAATACGGACCTAGAAAAAAAGACGGTTAACACCTCTATATACACTAGATAAAACAGGATCATAAGAGGTGATATCACAGCACACCTCCTCCTGTACAATGACTGATAACACCTCTATATACAGTAGATAACACAGGATCCACCATTCACAATAGGTGATATCACAGCTCACCTCCTCCTCCTGTACAATGACTGATAACACCTCTATATACAGTAGATAACACCGGATCTACCATTCACAATAGGTGATATCACAGCTCACCTCCTCCTGTACAATGACTGGTAACACCTCTATATACAGTAGATAACACAGGATCCACCATTCACAATAGGTGATATCACAGCTCACCTCCTCCTCCTGTACAATGACTGATTAACACCTCTATATACTGTAGATAACACAGGATCCACCATTCACAATAGGTGATATCACAGCTCACCTCCTCCTCCTGTACAATGACTGATAACACCTCTATATACAGTAGATATCACAGGATCCACCATTCACAATAGATGATATCACAGCACACCTCTTCCTCCTGTACAATGACTGATAACACCTCTATATACTGTAGATAACACAGGATCCACCATTCACAATAGAGGATGTCACAGCTCACCTCCTCCTCCTGTACAATGACGATAACACCTCTATATACAGTACATATCACAGGATCCACCATTCACAATAGATGATATCACAGCTCACCTCCTCCTCCTGTACAATGACTGATAACACCTCTATATACAGTAGATAACACAGGATCCACCATTCACAATAGGTGATATCACAGCTCACCTCCTCCTCCTGTACAATGACTGATAACACCTCTATATACAGTAGATAACACAGGCTCCTCCATTCACAATAGATGATATCACAGCTCACCTCCTCCTCCTGTACTATGACTGATAACACCTCTATATACAGTAGATAACACAGGATCCACCATTCACAATAGGTGATATCACAGCTCACCTCCTCCTCCTGTACTGTGACTGATAACACCTGTATATACAGTAGATAACACAGCATCCACCATTCACAATAGGTGATATCACAGCTCACCTCCTCCTCCTGTACAATGACTGATAACATCTCTATATACAGTAGATAACACAGGATCCACCATTCACAATAGGTGATATCACAGCTCACCTCCTCCTCCTGTACTGTGACTGATAACACCTGTATATACAGTAGATAACACAGCATCCACCATTCACAATAGGTGATATCACAGCTCACCTCCTCCTCCTGTACAATGACTGATAACATCTCTATATACAGTAGATAACACAGGATCCACCATTCACAATAGGTGATATCACAGCTCACCTCCTCCTCCTGTACAATGACTGATAACATCTCTATATACAGTAGATAACACAGGATCCACCATTCACAATAGGTGATATCACAGCTCACCTCCTCCTGTACAATGACTGATAACACCTCTATATACAGTAGATAACACAGGATCCACTATTCACAATAGGTGATGTCACAGCTCACCTCCTCCTCCTGTACAATGACTGATAACACCTCTATATACAGTAGATAACACAGGATCCACCATTCACAATAGGTGATATCACAGCTCACCTCCTCCTGTACAATGACTGATAACACCTCTATATACAGTAGATAACACAGGATCCACTATTCACAATAGGTGATGTCACAGCTCACCTCCTCCTCCTGTACAATGACTGATAACACTTCTATATACAGTAGATAACACAGGATCCACCATTCACAATAGGTGATATCACAACTCACCTCCTCCTCCTGTACAATGACTGATAACAACTCTATATACAGTAGATAACACAGGATCCACCATTCACAATAGGTGATATCACAGCTCACCTCCTCCTCCTGTTTCGATAAAAGCATCCCAAGAAAATGATGGTATATGAAGCACTATATCGATGTGGCTGCAAAAAAAGGATCGTAGGAGTAAATCTACTAACAGTGAAAAGTCCTAGATTGCTATTTTTGTTATTATGGAAAAAGTGAAAGAAAACATCAAACGTTTAACATAGAAACTATACTAGTACAGTATAGTTCCTTGTAAGGATGACAAAGATGATAGTTAAAAAAACAAAAACCACAATCTATGTTCTATTGTGTTTTGTTCATGCTATATGATTGTCATTTATCAAAAAATGTCCATTGTCACTATGCAGAGGGCGAGGGGTGCAGGTCCGGAGGTGAGAGATGCAGGTCTGGAGGTTAGGGGTGCAGGTCTGGAGGTGAGAGGTGCAGGTCTGGAGGTGAGGTGCAGGTCAGGAGGTGAGGGATGCAGGTCTGGAGGTGAGGAATGCAGGTCTGGAGGTGAGGGGTGCAGATCCGGAGGTGAGGGGTGCAGATCCGGAGGTGAGGGGTGCAGGTCTGGAGGTGAGGGGTGCATGTCTGAAGGTGAGGGGTGCAGGTCTGGAGGTGAGGGGTGCAGGTCTGGAGGTGAGGGGTGCAGGTCCGGTGGTGAGAGCTGCAGGTTCTGAGGTGGGAGCTACAGGTTCTGAGGTGAGAGCTGCAGGTCCGGAGGTGAGGGGTGCAGGTCCGGAATTCAGGGGTGCAGGTCCGGAGTTGAGGCATGCAGGTCCGGAGGTGAGGGGTACAGGTCCGGAGGTGAGTTGTAGTTGTGCAGGTCCGGAGGTGAGTTGTGCAGGTCCGG
Source organism: Allobates femoralis (assembly GCA_033576535.1). NCBI lineage: Eukaryota > Metazoa > Chordata > Amphibia > Anura > Aromobatidae > Allobates > Allobates femoralis. The sequence continues at coordinate 148,826,383 of JARQOC010000007.1, forward strand.
AGGTGAGGGGTGCAGGTCTGGAGGTGAGAGCTGCAGGTCTGGAGGTGAAGGGTACAGGTCCGAAGGTGAGTTGTGCAGGTCCGGAGGTGAGGGGTGCAGGTCTGGAGGTGAGTTGTGCAGGTCCGGAGGTGAGGGGTGCAGGTCTGGAGGTGAGGCGTGCAGGTCCGTAGGTGAGTTGTGCAGGTCCGGAGGTGAGGGGTGCAGGTCTGGAGGTGAGTTGTGCAGGTCCAGAGGTGAGGGGTGCAGGTCTGGAGGTGAGGCGTGCAGGTCCGTAGGTGAGTTGTGCAGGTCCGGAGGTGAGTGGTGCAGGTCTGGAGGTGAGAGCTGCAGGTCTGGAGGTAAAGGGTACAGGTCCGAAGGTGAGTTGTGCAGGTCCGAAGGTGAGGGGTGCAGGTCTGGAGGTGAGTTGTGCAGGTCCGGAGGTGAGGGGTGCAGGTCTGGAGGTGAGGCGTGCAGGTCCGGAGGTGAGTTGTGCAGGTCCGGAGGTGAGTGGTGCAGGTCCGGAAGTGAGTGGTGCAGGTCCGGAGATGGGGCAGGTGACGCCTGTACAGACTCAACACTTTACATCCTGGATCCGCTCCACACCTTATAGGCCAGTGTGTTCACACGACCCTCGGCGGCGGCAGGAAGCCATTTATCATCGGCCCACATACATCTTTCCCTTCATCCACCGCTGATTAATAACCTTCCCGCTTTGGTGACATTTTGCGGCACTTTAGCGAGCACCCGATGTTAGCTAAGAGTCAGACATTATCTAGGAAACGTTTAGTTGTTGTCAGGGAGGAGATACATGAAATCCCTGCTGAAAAACTAATTTCCAGTATTGTTCTTCAATTTCAGGCTGAGCCGGTCATTTTGGATTTGCGAGATTTATTCCAGCTCATCTATGAACTGAAACAAAGAGAGGAAATGGAGAAGAAAGCACAAAAAGATAAACAGTGTGAACAGGCCGTATACCAGGTACCGTGCCGGCCGCAGAACGAGGGGGCTTGTTCTATCACCCATCAAACCCAATGAGTGTCTTAATGAATAATGGCATTAGGAATGTTCTCCTGCAGTTAATTTATACCAGAATTGGATTAAGGGGTCATCCAGCGCCTCTGACATCCACATTTGGGGGTAATAGGAAGCACAGGCATCATGGACACCTGGCAGGTATTAGGAACATGTCCTATTTAAATGAATATAGAAAATCAGTATTGCATTTTACCTCTCAATCGGAAGTGGAAGGTGCTGGATAACCCCTTTAAATTTAGAGGTCTAATTAGGGAAATTTTATATATAGGAGTAGCATGGGTGTCTCAGTGGTTAGCATTGCACTATATATAGAGAGCAGCATGGTGTCTCAGTGGTTAGCACTGTACTATATATAGAGCAGCTCATTGGTTAGCACTGTACTATATATAGAGCAGGCAGGTGGTTAGCACTGTACTATACATATAAAGCAGCTTTGTACTATATATAGAGCAGTACAGTGTCTCAGTGGTTAGCACTGCACTATATATAAACAAGCATGGCGGCTCAGTGGTTAGCACTGTAGGATATATAGTGCAGCACAGTGATTCAGTGGTAAGCACTGTATTATATATAGAGCAGTGTGGTCGCTCAGTGGTTAGCACTGTACTATATATAGAGCAGCCCAGTGGTTAGCATTGTACTATATATAGAGCAGCTCATTGGTTAGCACTGTACTATATATAAATCAGATTTGTACTATATATAGAGTAGTATGGTGTCTCAGTGGTTAGCACCGCACTATATATAGAGCAGCACAGCGGCTCAGTGATTAGCACTGTACGATATATAGTGCAGCATGGTGATTCAGTGCTGAGCACTGTACTATATATAGAGCAGCGTGGTGGCTCAGTGGTTAGCACTGTACTATATATAGAGCAGCCCGGTGGTTCGCACTGTACTATATATAGAGCTACTCAGTGGTTAGCACTGTACTATATATATAAAGCAGCTCTGTACTATATATAGAGCAGTACGGTGTCTCAGTGGTTAGCACTGTACACAGTGGCTTAGTGGTTAGCGCTCTTGCTTTGCAGCGATGGGGTCCTGGAAACAAATCCCACCAAAGACAATATCTGCAAGGAGTTTGTATGTTCTCCCCATATCTGGGTAGATTTCCTTCAGTTTTGTCCCACATTCCAAAGACATCCTGAGAACTTAAATTGTGAGCCCCATTTGGGATAGCGATGAAGATTATATTTTAGCTATTCAAAAATAAATTTCCAGCCGTGTATTACACTAAACAGGAAGGAAGCAATCTCCTTAACAAACATCCATGGGTCCTAACAATGAATATGCATGGTGATGCACAGAAGACACAGTTGCTTCACAAATTCAGCTCTGCAACATCCCACTTAATCAGTCAAATACTATTTGGTTTTGATACTTCTGATCAGGGGCGTTACAGGTGTTGCAATCGCACCTGTGCCCTGGAGGCTAGGGGTCCCCAAAAGTCCCTTTGGCCTATAGAAAAAGATTAATACTATTAAAAGTTTGCAATAAATGGAGGTCTTGTTGGAGCTCTTCCATTGGGGACCACGAGCTTTAATTTACGCCACTGCTTCTGATGTTGATAGCAAGTACTTGATTTTGTCTGTATTTCTGAGAAAAAGCCAGACGATATGTTAAGCCTTTACTTTTCACAGCAAGTTTTTCCCATTAGTACCTACAAACTAAAGTAATGGGTATTCAGTGATTGCATTTTCTATGTAGAATCACTAAGTAAATAATCTGATGTATAGCAAGTTTGTCCATTTTTGGGTACCGCAATGGGCTCCTGTTGCGCCCCATCACTACCTTGTGTACAGCAATGGGCACTTTCTTTGTTCATGGATTCTCATACTCTTTAGTAGACTCTGCTGAGTTTTGTGGTTAGTTCATATTCACGGATCTAAAGTATTTCCAGCTTTGTCTTTTCTCTCTTCTTTCCAATCGCAGTTCTCATTTTCATCTACTTTTTACGCTTGTTCTTCCTTTCCCTTCTGCTTTCTTTGCTTCAGACCATTTTGGAGGAAGATGTAGAAGATCCTGTTTACCAGGTAATGTCTTCTGGTGGGAAAGAAAATGTAATCTGGTGTAAATAAATGTGTGGAGTGCAGATAATGAGATACACAGTAAAGGTTTATTAGCCGGTCATAAAGAGGATAGATCATCCTCATCCACCCCAGCTGAAGCCAATTATGTTACTGTCTCGCTCGCTCCGTGATCTAACGTTTCATCTCTTTTTAGTGCTGGTTATTTAAATAGGAATTGGATATTATTCAAATCCAGATTAAAGTGTTTAATTTTTAGTATGCCATTAAGAGTGGAGATTGGGATTTTTATGAGACGGCCCTTCGGGTATCAATCTGAGTTGTGTAATGTTCTAGCTAATTGTTTGCATTTTCTTAACTCCATCAGGCAGCTGTAGAATTTATTAGCGGGGTAGTTATTAACTTTTATTAGAGCCGACTGGTTGATAGCCACAAGAAGGAGCAGAAGGAATTGTTCACACATTGCGGTTTTTTTTAAGTATTTTTTTTTTTTTACAGCACCAGCAAAGTGAATGGAATATTTCAGATCTGCACGCTGCTTATTAGATCTTTGCAGATTGGAACTATTAAAGCTTCAGTATGTCAACTCAGTTTTTGCAGAATATTTTAGCCTTGAAAATGAATGGGGAAATTCAAACTATTTAAAAACATTTGCATCACTGTACCCATTGGACACTGACTTTTGGTGCAGTATATTCTTTTGCAAATACCCAGCGTGTGCATTTTATGCATTTATTTGTATAAAACCAAGGAAAAACCCTTGCTAAACAATGCAACAAAAACACCCTGTGTGAACAAAGCCTGAGTGTTCCTTCCATTGCCTGAAATAAATAATCTAGTGTCCAAAGAGGGATATTATCCCTAAGTAAACTTGTAATACAGACTATAGAGAATTATATTTCACTCTTGCCACACCCATTACGTCATCCCGAATATTGAAGGTTAATATGTCACACTCACAACGATCCCAGGGTGAGAAATGATTATACCTTGAAAGTAGAAATGAATGAGATAGACACTGTTCTAGTCTCTTACATATGCGAGTATATATATATATATATATATATATATATATATTATGAAAATGAAGTATTTAACACTGAAGTCGAAAAATGGGCCAGTCAAAATATTTGATTTCCCCTTTTAGATGAATCCCTGCAATCAGTCGCCTCCTATAACCTCCACAAGCTTCTTCTCACCTGGAGTTTCTCCTCTTCTTTATAATCTGCTGGAGACCCCTTACCTAGGATGCACACCCAGCTTTCTGACACTAAGCTCTTTTCTCTGACCTCCCCCATATGTGACTGTAGGTCCTGTGCTCTTTTCTCTGACCTTCTACATATGTGACTGTTGATCCTGTGCTCTTTTCTCTGACCTCCCCTATATGTGACTGTAAGTCCTGTGCTCTTTTCTCTGACTTCCTCCATATGTGACTGTAGGTCCTGTGCTCTTTTCTCTGATCTCCTCCATATGACTGTAGGTCCTGTGCTCTTTTCTCTGACCTCCCCCATATGTGACTGTAGGTCCTGTGCTCTTTTCTCTGACCTCCCCCATATGTGACTGTAGGTCCTGTGCTCTTTTCTCTGACCTCCCCCATATGACTGTAGGCCCTGTGCTCTTTTCTCTGACCTCCCCCATATGACTGTAGGCCCTGTGCTCTTTTCTCTGACCTCCCCCATATGTGACTGTAGGTCCTGTGCTCTTTTCTCTGACCTCCCCCATATGACTGTAGGTCCGGTGCTCTTTTCTCTGACCTCCCCCATATGTGACTGTAGGTCCTGTGTTCATTTCTCTGCCCTCCCCCATATGTGACTGTAGGCCCTGTGATCTTTTCTCTGACCTGCCCCATATGTGACTGTAGGTCCTGTGCTCTTTTCTCTGACCTCCCTCATATGTGACTGTAGGTCCTGTGCTCTTTTATCTGACCTCCCCCATATGTGACTGTAGGTCTTGCGCTCTTTTAAACTGACCTCCCCCATATGTGACTGTAGGTCCTGTGCTCTTTTCTTTCCAGCCTCATTCCATTTTTGGTTAACAGTAGAATGATGTGCTTTGCCAAAAAGCTCTATCTTGTCTCATCTGTCCACAAGACGCTTTCCCAGAAGAATTTTGGTTACTCACATTTTGACAAACTGCAGTCTAGTTTTCTGTCTCTGTGTCAGCAGTGGGGTCCTCCTGGATCTCCTCCATAGTGTTTCATTTCATTCCCCTGTGAATGGATAGTTCGCGCTGACACTGCTGCACCATGAGCCTGCAGGAAGGCTGGAATTTCTTTGGATCATGATTGGCGCCTGTCCTGCGTTGCCATGTTTCATGAATCTTTCTCTGCTGTCCACGTGCATGGAGATTAGCTACAGTGCCATGTTTTGTAAACTTCTTGATTATGTTGCACAACATGAACACAGGAACAGCAAGATCTCTGGAGATGGACTTGTAACCTTGAGATTGTTGATATTTTTCAACAGTTTTGGTTCCAAGTCCTCAGACAGTTCTCTTCTCCTCTTTCTGTTCTCCGCGCATAGTGTGGCACACACAGACACACAATGCAAGGACTGAGTCAACATCTCCCCTTTTTATCTGGTGTCAGGTGTGATTTTTATATTGCCCACACCTGTTACTTGCCACAGATGAGTGTGAACAATTTTGGAAGGTGGCAATAATTTTGTCTGGCCCATTTGTTGCCTTATGGCCACGTTACACACACCAACTTATCTGTCCAACTTCTGACCAACTTACTGGTTGCAGTGAAATCATGGACCCATTGTTACATTTGTACACAGCCACAAAATGGAACAATGTGTCCATGATCTCACTGCAACCAGTAAGTTGTTCAGAAGTTGGACAGATAAGTTGGTGTGTGTAAAGTGGCCCTTAGACTTTCTTTGTGTTGTTCCAATCCACACAAAGTAAATAAATTAGTATAAAAAAATGTGCATTTGAAATACTTTTCTTGGAGAAATACTTAATTTTCTGAAACAACTTCAAGGGGGCCAACACTATGTATATGTGTGTGTGTGTGTGTGTGTGTGTGTATATATATATATATATATATATATATATATATAATATCTTTTACACTCTGAGGATCATTGAGTCCCTACAGTTGGTATTTCCCTGTAACATACCATAATATCTGATGATGGGGCAAATCCTTCATCTTTCTGTATAATTCGAATGTGGAAATTCGGATGCATGTCTTAGGGAAATACCAACTGTAGGGACTCGATGATCCTCAAAGTGTAAAAGAAGTTGACCATCCTCTTCTGTATATTCCTAAACTATGACTCTCCAATGCAATGCCTTACTCCATCATTTTAATCTGCTGCATCCATAGTTTCTAAGATGGTTCTTGTGACATGGTGATCCACCTCCAAGGTTACATCCCTTCCTTTGCCAGTGCCAGAATCAATCGGTGTATGAGCACATACAGGTAGAATATGTTTCACCTTGTGCAGAGGAGAATGCAGCCAAGGCGGTGGATATTTCCTATCTTTGAACCATGGAGATAATGGAGACCATTGTCCATCGTTTACACCCCCCCCCCTCCCCAGTAGAGATCCAAATCCCGAATTTTGACATAGTATTAGATTATAAAATGTCTTCTGCCTTTGGCCACCACTAGGGGGAGCCTACTGTATACTTACTTCAATGCTTTACAGTATGCAGTGAGCTCCTCCTAGTGGTGGCTGCAGGCAGTGTTTCATGTCTACATGTAGTGGGTTTGAGGGTCTCTATATCAGAATTGTGAAGCTCTGACACTTATAAGCAGGGGTCCCCAACTCCAGGCCTCAAGGGCATGTTTTCAGGATCTCCTTAGTATTGCACAGGGGTTGGAATCATTACCTATGCATTTGATCACATTAACACCTGTGCAATACTAAGGAAATCCTGAAATCCTGCACTGTTGGCGGCCCTCAAGGCCTGGGGTTGGGGACCCCTGCTTATAAGGATCTAAGAATTTACCCCTTAACTATAATTAGGATAAAAATGTAGACATTTGCCATGAGGAACGTTCTCCGTAAGGACACATGAACTACTTTGAGACTTTAAGGAACTTATGAAAATGATACAAAATACCATTTGTGTCAGTGAATGTAGCAGCGTTTCTGTGAAGATAATCCCATTTAGTACAATATAGGTCAATGTGAGGAAGCCGAGGCAGCAGCGTGACTCTGAGCCTGCGGTTTCCTTTTGTAGGTTGGGATTTTCCGCTGTATGACACTCACAGCCGAGCGCCAGTCACATTGTTTTACTATTAATCAGAATTAATAAGCTCACTGAGCCAGATCAGATTATCTGGATCCACGACGACCGAGACGGTGGCAATAAGTTCATGTAAATCATTCTACAAAGGCATCAATGTCACATCGCAGCGTCGTTCCTGCATGGCCTAATCAAGTGGAGTCCGGTCTATAAAATATCCAGTTTGTCAAGACTCCGATCCAATCATTGTAACAATTACCAGTCCAGTCTGATTAAATTATACCATTTTCAACTTTTTAATGTTATTATTTTGATAGTTTGCCATTTTCCATACCCCTGCTTGCTGTCAGGGAATGCACATAACACTGTAAAGATCTGGACATCTGATTGATGGTGTTTGATACAGTTGTATCCAGCCTAGAAAATCCACTCTAACACTGGAGTCCTGAGTTCATAAACCCATAACAGACCTCCATCTGTGCAAAGCATCAGGTCAGACTTTCAGCTTCTTTGGGTAAACATGAATGTTTCCATTCGCCAAAAGCAAGTAGAGGTCTTGAAAATGGAAAAAGTAAAGCATTTAAGGCCAAGTTCACATGTCCGATATTGATCCCTTAGATCTGGCAGCAATCCGTTAGTAAAAAGTTGAGCAAACTCAATGTGAGGATCTGAAGTTCTGGGTTGTAATAATCACCTAGGCAGGATAATGATACAACACGTATTATTTGTATCCGTACATGGTAGTACAGCAATTTAAGGTAGATGGCGACAATGTGATGCGCCCAGTCCAGAAGATCAAAAACCAGCCGGCAACAATAGTCCTTATGTTCCTCCAGACGATGGATATCACAACCATAGCACATGTATCTAGCTCCACAATAGTCCTTAGGATAGATCCTCAAATCAAGACAGTATATATCACGACAGTGGCACATGTATCCAACTCCCAACTAGTCCTAAGGATAGTTCCTTAAATCCAGACAGTAGATATCTTGACCATAGCATGTGTTTCCAGCTCCAAGCTAGTTCTTAGGATAGTCCCTTAAATACAAACAGTAGATATCTTGACCATAGCACGTGTTTCCGGCCCAAACTAGTTCTTAGGATAGTTTCTTAAATCCAAACAGTAGATATCTTGACCATAGCACGTGTTTCCAGCCCAAACTAGTTCTTAGGATAGTTCCTTAAATCCAGATGGTAGATATCTTGACCATAGCATGTGTTACCCTTCAAACTTACCTAATAACTAGTATCACTAGTTAGGATAGATTCTTAAGTCTCAACGGTAGATATCGCGACCATAGAACGTGCATCGAACTCCCACCTCTATAGCCCATCCATATGCTCAGGACCCGGCCTCAGCACAGATCCTTTCACTTCCAATTCACAGCACCAACTACCTAACTTAAACATGTGGCTCATTCTTCTTCCTCTTCTGAGATCAGACCTCTGTATGGACAAAGATATACGCCCCCACATAACCATGTGGTACATCTAACTCAAAGTGTAATAAGTTTACTGAAGTCTCCATCTATTCTGCAAAAGTTATGTATGCAGTAGGTCAACCTGCAGCAAGGAAGAAAAGACTCACAGCCCCCCAACCAGATGCAGGATATTGAATGGTGCTGTAGACCTTCTTGCTTTAGAGTCCAGGGGTCATCGATGATGACACATTATCACAATCACTTCCTTCTTCTAATTGAGCACAGACCCCAAACTGACAAACCAACAAATCTCCAATAAAACACAAAAATTATATCGATGTAACAAGCGTAAGGAAAAAATGGATCCTTTAGAAATGAGAGAAAAACGGAGGATAAATAACAATCAGTTACCTGATCCGTTCTCCATAGACTCCAATGTTAAAAACAACGGATCCTGCAAAATACATTTTTGCAAAACAGGCAAAAACGTTGTGTTTGTACAATGGATTGTGCTGAATCCGATCTAACGGATGATTACTGGACAGGTGAACTCAGGCTTAATAACAATCTCCACTTGTGAACATGTATTGTTGACTAACTTTACACTTAATTTGCATCATATGTCAAATCATATACTCCAAACACATCCGGAGCTGCATAACTTACAACTTTTCCATTTACTGTCAAAACAGTTTTCTCCAAATATTAATAATTATGGCAAATATAGTGCAATTCTGTGGACTAAATTTAGTAGTGATCATCCTCCCTCTCGGCTGTGGCCAATTACACGCTCAGTCGTCAGATGTTTCTTTAGAATTCTTGCGACAGTTGTAAAAAGTAGCAAAATTCTAAGCGGCAATCAGAAGTGTTTGAGTTGCAGATTTGGATGTGACTAGAGTACAGGACATGATTAAAAGCCACCAAAGTGAATGTAAAACTATTTAACATTATTTGTAGATGGAAAATCCAAGTGTACGTGACTATGTAAATGAATCTCAAGCTTTATTTACTACAATCTTACAAAGTCTTGCTGAATGTTTTACCATCTCGATGACTTATAGTTGCAGTTTGTGCTTTTGAATCCTCGGTTTTGCTGCTTTCTCCACTTTGAATCTGAATTTCTGTCTTTTCTATTTTTCCTGCTGTCATCTGCGCTCTTTCTCTCTCTCCTGTGCTGGATGCTGGGTTATAGTACATAGTGTTTGAAGCCGGCCATGAGTCCATACGTGATCCAGACACTGAGGAAAGCATATACCAGGTACTAGCATTGTCCAAGAAATAACCACATTGTGTCACATTGTATACTAACCCAATGTGTGTGATGCCATATACAGTCTGAATGGAATTAATCTCTTCAATTTACTGAGAAATATTGCTCTAAAGAGTACCCAAGAAATGTACCTGCAATAATACTGCCACTTATGAACAGAAATATCAATACTATACTACTATAATACTGCGCCTATGTACAAGAATATAACTACTATAATACTACTCCTATGTAAAGAATATAACTACTATAATACTGCTCCTATATACAAGAATATAACTACTATAATACTGCCCCTATGTACAAGAATATAACTACTATAATACTGATCACATGTACAAGAATATAACTACTATAATACTACCCCTATGTACAAGAATATAACTACTATAATATTTCTCCTATATACAAGAATATAACTACTATAATACTGCTCCTATGTGCAGGAATATAACTACTATAATACTGCCCCTATGTACAAGAATATAACTACTATAATACTGCGCCTATGTACAAGAATATAACTACTATAATACTACTCCTATGTAAAGAATATAACTACTATAATACTGCTCCTATGTACAAGAATATAACTGCTATAATACTGCCCTATATACAAGAATATAACTACTATAATACTGCTCCTATATACAAGAATATAACTACTATAATACTGCCTCTATGTACAAGAATATAACTACTATAATACTGCTCCTATGTACAAGAACATAACTACTATAATACTGCCCCTATATACAAGAATATAACTACTATAATACTGCTCCTATGTACAAGAATATAACTACTATAATACTGCTCCTATGTACAAGAATATAACTACTATAATACTGCTCCTATATACAAGAATATAACTACTATAATACTGCTCCTATATACAAGAATATAACTACTATAATACTGCACCTATGTACAAGAATATAACTACTATAATACTGCTCCTATGTACAAGAATATAACTACTATAATACTGCTCCTATGTACAAGAATATAATTACTATAATACTGCTCCTATGTACAAGAATATAATTACTATAATACTGCTCCTATATACAAGAATATAACTACTATAATACTGCTCCTATGTACAAGAATATAACTACTATAATACTGCTCCTATATACAAGAATATAACTACTATAATACTGCTCCTATATACAAGAAAATAACTACTATAATACTGCTCCTATATACAAGAATATACCTACTATAATACTGCTCCTATATACAAGAATATAACTACTATAATACTGCTCCTATGTACAAGAATATAACTACTATAATACTGCCCTCTATATACAAGAATATAACTACTATAATACTGCCCTCTATGTACAAGAATATAACTACTATAATACTGCTCCTATGTACAAGAATATAACTACTATAATACTGCTCCTATGTACAAGAATATAACTACTATAATACTGCCGCTATATACAAGAATATAACTACTATAATACTGCCCCTATGTACAAGATTATAACTACTATAATACTGCCCCTATGTACAAGAATATAACTACTATAACACTGCCCCATATGTACAAGAGTATAACTACTATAATACTGCCCCTATGTACAAGAATATAACTACTATAATACTGCCTCTATGTACAAGAATATAACTACTATAATACTGCTCCTATATACAAGAATATAACTACTATAATACTGCTCCTATGTACAAGAATATAACTACTATAATACTGCCCCTATGTACAAGAATATAACTACTATAATACTGCTCCTATGTACAAGAATATAACTACTATAATACTGCCTCCATATACAAGAATATAACTACTATAATACTACCCCTATGTACAAGAATATAACTACTATAATACTGCCCCTATGTACAAGAATATAACTACTATAATACTGCCCCTATGTACAAGAATATTACTAATATAATAAAACACTTGTATACAGTGTAAGAACATAGTACACATATAATTGGTTTTGCTGTGTAAAGAATCTGAGTAATAATGAGTATATAGAAATCCAGTGTGATTGTGATATAACACTTCTACAGAACAGAACGTACTTTCATTCTGTACACTGTTATATGTCACTTATGTTCATTTTTTAACTTTCCGTGAATAGCCAACCTGGAAATACAGAGGATCTGCTCTATGTGTAAATATTCTATAAATGATGGCAAAGTTCTTTGCAGCCTTTACATTGGGATTTATTGTCTTTTCATTGGCAGCTATGTAATATAATGTTATTACACTGTGCGCTATTTACATTCAGAGGGGTTTTATTTGTAACTGATGTATAGATTTCACTCCTTCCCGACCTGTGACGCAGCATATGCGTCATGAAAACAAGTTTGTTCCCGACCTTGGACGCATATGCTGCGTCATCGCGGGTTTCCCTTCCTGCGGCTCTATTAACCGCGGTCACTAAGGGGTTAAATTTGTCACCAGATTTTATAATATTATACACAATAATAAATAGGTCTCTTAGACCTGATGAGACTGATCTACGTTCTTTAAAAAGATGTTAGAATGGTGGAATAATCCCGATAATAAAAATGAGTAATTCATGAGTTCATTTTAAGAGTGAATGTTCTCGAGTCCATGAGTATTTATGCTTCACCTTTGGGGTCTGGTTAACTGATGCAGCTAATGCTGAGCAGTGTGAGGTCTCTGCAAGGGAGAGGGACACTGAGGAGCTCTCCACTGGAATAGTTGGTTGGAGATTTTGTTTAATCTTTCATAATGGATTATACAGTCATTCTGACATGTATTTTCTGAATAAGTACAACAGGTCTAAGATGTATGAATAGAAATCTATTTGTTAATACATGGAGTTTATATTGTGAAATCCAATGGCAGCTCTGATTTAAGGGGAAGGGAATGCAATTTTTTAACACGTTTGTTTAAATATTTTCCATGTGTTTGGAGACACCCAGAGATAAAAGATTAGAGAGCTTGCGGGGCTCTTTGTATAGAACTAAATAGTGGTGTCTACGGTCCAAGATCAGTATGTCACAACCGAGTGAGTGCTGTACAGCTCTGAAGTATAATACATGAGGGAACTCAGGATCAGTACAGCATCAGTAATGTAATGTATGTACACAGTGACTGCACCAGCAGAATAGTGAGTGCAGCTCTAGAGTATAATACAGGAGGTAACTCAGGATCAGTAATGTAATGTATGTATACAGTGACTGCACCAGCAGAATAGTGAGTGCAGCTCTGGAGTATAATACAGGAGGTAACTCAGGATCAGTAATGTAATGTATGTACACAGTGACTGCTCCAGCAGAATAGTGAGTGCAGCTCTGGAGAATAATACAGGAGGTAACTCAGGATCAGTACAGGATCAGAAATGTAATGTATGTACACAGTGACTGCACCAGCAGAATAGTGAGTGCAGCTCTGGAGTATAATACAGGAGGTAACTCAGGATCAGTAATGTAATGTATGTACACAGTGACTCCTCCAGCAGAATAGTGAGTGCAGCTCTGGAGTATAATACAGGAGGTAACTCAGGATCAGTAATGTAATGTATGTACACAGTGACTGCACCAGCAGAATAGTGAGTGCAGCTCTGGAGTATAATACAGGAGGTAACTCCGGATCAGTACAGGATCAGTAATGTAATGTATGTACACAGTGACTGCACCAGCAGAATAGTGAGTGCAGCTCTGGAGTATAATACAGGATGTAACTCAGGATCAGTACAGGATCAGTAATGTAATGTATATACACAGTGACTCCACCAGCAGAATAGTGAGTGCAGCTCTGGAGTATAATACAGGAGGGAACTCAGGATCAGTGCAGGATCAGTAATGTAATGTGCTCTAGCGATATCATATAGATAATAGTGTATATAAACTATAACTTTACAATCAGAGGTGTTATGCAGCTTTAATTCATGACACGTTTTGTTCCATTTTCATGTTGGACATAAACACGTTATTGTGACTATTTTCTCTGAGTCTGCAGTGCATATTCCTCCTGCCTCTCCTCTCCAGTATAGCCTGTATCCTCTATATATAGTGTCATGTTTGTTTTCCCGTCTCTCCTAATTGTCAGCCATTAGCAGATCGCCGGGGTGGGATGTGATTTCTCACGTACGTTGCGATGCAGGAGAATCTCTGGATATAATGGCTGCAGCTTCGCCCACACCTGGCGCCTATTACCACTTAATTACACCCTCAGTCACACATTCTCCAGGAATCACTATCGTTCTATTAATTACTATTTAATGATGTCCCTTAATACAACCGCTCTTCATTCTCGAGTGATTTTGTGTCTGAAGTGCATCTCAATTGTTCACTTTGTTGCTGTTTTTTCAGCATTTTCCTCACGTTTGTTCCTCCTCCAGAGCCTGTGACCGGTCACAGAATGTATTCACAGTGGATTTATTACATAATATGTATAACACTTACCGTATGTAAAATCTGAATCAGTCACATATTTTTTTTTTTTTACAATGACGTCTACAGAAATCCCACTGATCACTATGGGGCAATAAAGTGGCATCATGTAATGTGATCGGTACTTTTGAGTCCGGCACCAAACCCCTGTCCTTTCCTGGAGGATTCAGCTCTTTCTACTGTGATTCTCTGTTGTTCTCCTAAAATCCTCTGTGTTACTTACCATTATATCTGCCTCTCACAAAATCTGAGATCTGGACATTTCTACCCTGAAACACTCTGTGCTGCTGGTGGACTCTGTTCGTTCTACTACATATATTATATATGCACTACCATTCAAATGTTTGGGGTCACGCAGACAATTTTGTGTTTTCCATGAAAACTCATACTTTTACTTATCAAAGGAGTTGCAAAATGAATACTTTGCTTTCGTCATAGCATGCTCCCTCTGCAGCAATTACAGCATTGCAGACCCTTGGCTGGTGCTATTTAATGAAGCTGCCAGTAGAGGAGCTGTAAGGCGTCGATTTCTCAAACTAGAGACTCTAATGTACTTGTCTTGTTGCTCAGTTGTGCAGCAGGGCCTCCCACTTCTCTTTCTACTCTGGTTAGAGCCTGTTTGTGATCTCCTCTGAAGGGAGTAGTACACATCGTTGTAGGAAATCTTCAGTTTCTTGGCAATTTCTCGCATGGAATAGCCTTCAGAACAAGAATAGACTGTCGAGTTTCACATGAAATTTCTCTTTTTCTGGCCATTTTGAGAGTTTCTTAGAACAATCAAATGTAATGCTCCAGATTCTCAACGACTGTAGCTCAAAGGAAGGTCAATTTTATAGCTTCTCTAATCAGCCAAACCGTTTTCAGCTGTGCTAACATACTTGTACAAGGGTTTTCTAGGGTTTCCTACACATCCATTAGCCTTCTTACACAGTTAGCAAAGACAATATACCATTAAAACATTGCAGTGGTGGTTGTTGGAAATGGGCCTCTATAGATATTGTATTAAAAACCAGATGTTTGCAGCTAGAATAGTCATTTACCACATTAACAATGTATAGAGTGGATTTCTGATTCATTTCATGTTAGCTTCATTGAAAAAAAATGTGTTTTTATTTAAACAATAAAGACATTTCTAAATGAACCCAAACATTTGAATGGTAGTGTATAAATATATAATATGTTAAGCTGAGTGTATGTATGTGTGTGTATGTATGTGCACACATAACCCCTACCCCCAACCCCCCCCCCCAAAAAAAAAAAACCTGCCTTCCAAAAAAAACGCCCCACCCTGTACCCACACCCAAAAAACTTGCACCCTCACCCTCCAAAAAAATGCCCCTCAATCCCATACTCCCCACATTCCCAAAATCCGCACCCATCAAAACCCCAAACACGTTCCCCCCACATCCAAGCCCGCACCTCCGCCCCTTCCAAACATGCACCTCCACAACCCTCCCCTCTAAAAAAGACCCCCACCCCAACATGCACCGCCTCCAAAAAAATGCATCCATGGGGTGGGGCTATGTGTGGACATACATACATACACTCAGTTTATAGATTGAACACAGCGAGTGTGACATCACAGAATTATCTTCGCCCAGGAATTCTCCTATTTCCCTTGTGACATTTATGTGCAAAATAATAATTGTATTTTGTTATAACTAAGGGTACTTTCACATCAGCGTTTTTTTTTAAATCGCGGCAGATGCGGTGAAAAAAACGCATCTGCCGCGATTACCGCATAACCGCTGCACTTGCGGCACTGTTGCGGCACAGTTGCGGCAAGCCCCATACAATGTATATGCGGGCGTGTGGCAGGTGCGGCAAGTGCGGTTTTGGCCCTTGCGGCAGGTGCGGCCACGAAAAAAACCACGGCTGACCACGTTTTTTTTCGTGGCCGCACCTGCCGCAAGTGCCAAAACCGCACTTGCCGCACCTGCCACAAGCCCGCATATACATTGTGTGGGGCTTGCCGCAACTGTGCCGAAACAGTGCCGCAAGTGCAGCGGTTATACGGTAATCGCGGCAGGTGCGGTTTTTTCACCGCATCTGCTGCGATTTCAAAAAACACTGATGTGAAAGGGGCCTAACAGTTACTTTGCCCAGACAAAGCCATATACTGTATATTTCTCCCTTTTGCATTCATCCTTATCATTACATCTGGTTCACTGTCATTATCATGAGTGGACAGATCACTGCCTCCTGCAATGTCTCCTCACTCCTCTCCTAAAATACTCTGTGCTGCTTAACACAATTCCCAGCCTGTGTCTTCTCGTGTTAATTCCTCAGTAACATTATATCTCCCTCCCCCAAGACCTGCACATTCCTAACCTGAAATACTCTGTGCTGCTGGCAGAATATGTTCTTCTATCATACATATTTCAATGTGATGTCCCTTTAGCATTCATCCTTATCACTGTCATCATCATGAGTAGACAGCTCACTGCCTCCAACAATATTGGCTCACTCCTCTCCTGAAGTCCTCTGTGCTGCTGACAGATCAGCTGACTCCTCTCCTAAAGTCCTCTGTGCTGCTGACACATCAGCTGACTTCCTCCTAAAGCCCTCTGTGCTGCTGGCAGATCAGCTGACTCCCTCCAAAGTCCTCTGTGCTGCTGACAGATCAGCTGACTCTCTCCTAAAGTGCTCTGTGCTGCTGGCATATCAGCTGACTCCCTCCTAAAGTCCTCTATGCTGCTGGTTAACCCTGCTGGGTAAACAGTGGTCTCCTATTTGTCTCCATGCCTTTCCTCACTTGATGAGACACCACATACTGCCCCGTCCTTAATAACCTCTTCACTGTCTCTATGAAAATTACCATCTCTCCTTAGATACTCTGTGCTGCTGTGGCCATTCTGAATATATAGCTACATTATTCTTCAACCAGCAAAATACATCAATCATATCCTTCCTCAGTGACAGATAACTACTTCCAAAGGGAATCCGTCACCAGCATTTTGCCATCTAATCTGAGAGCACCATAATGTAGAGACAGAGACCCTGATTCCAGCAATTTGTCCCTTTCTTGAATGCTTAGTGTTGGTTTGATTAAATCATTGATTAATCAGCAGGAGATTATCATTAGAGGACTACTCAGCTGCCAGGTAGTCCAGCACATTCATGAGCTCTGTGTAACCCCGCCCCTACCACTGATTCGCAGCTCTCTGTGTTTACTATATATGCGCCAATCAGTGGTGTGGGTGGGGTTATAGAGCTCCACATTTAAATAACTACAAGATCTGCAGGAGAGAAAACAGTGACTTTATCAAAATAACAGCAAGAAGTGACACATCGCTGGGAAGGGCATTCATGGTGAAGTTCATCAGTCTGATCACTGCTCATTTGTTCTGAGTAGCTAAATAATCCTAGACCCAAATGTAAAATCTAAATAAAAGCCTTAAAATTCTCCTGTCGTCAACAAATTTGAAAAAAAAAAATTGTGATTTTCTGATACTCTGTCGGGAGATATTTATGATATATGTGATACCCAGTAATTATCATGAGGGATTTGCTGAATGTGACAATAATGTGCTGACTGTGTATCATAAGAAGTACGAGTTATAAACCAAAGTCACAGGAAAGTAAGTATGAGCTCAGCACATCTATAAATTACATGGAGCATTGGTCCCTGGAGTAAAGAGGATTATGGTGGGGGGGGAGTCTCCTGCTCTGGTTATGATGGGG
The DNA here is from genome assembly GCA_033576535.1 of Allobates femoralis. Lineage (NCBI taxonomy): Eukaryota > Metazoa > Chordata > Amphibia > Anura > Aromobatidae > Allobates > Allobates femoralis. The sequence continues at coordinate 148,844,424 of JARQOC010000007.1, forward strand.
GTCTGCTGCTCTGGTTATGGGGAGGGTCTCCTGCTCTGGTTATGGTGGGGGGTTTCCTGTTCTGGTTATGGTGGTGAGGGTTTCCTGCTCTGGTTATGGTGGTGAGGGTCTCCTGCTCTGGTTATGGTGGTGAGTGTCTCCTGCTCTGGTTATGGTCGGGGGGTCTTGTTGAGCCCCAGGCTTTGGGGTACTTGGGTATCAGGCTCCAAGGGGTTAACGCTCCTGTGTCACAGGGAGTGGTGGCTGCGCCTGATCCTGTGTCCTGGGGGACTTCTTTGAAAAAGGGGAATTATTTACAGGGGGTTATATTTGCTGTTGTCGTGACGCCACCTGTAGTTTCTGGTGATGGGTCACCAGCGCCGCCACAGTCCGCCGGAGGTAGATGGTAATGCAGCTACTTTGGCAAAGTCCTCTACAGGTAGGGCTGGACCTCCAGGGCAGCGTTCCTGGAAAGGGAACAAGTTCATGCAAAAGGAAACACAGGCAGAGGCAAAGTCACTTTCTCCCGGGTACTTTACTGTTGGTTGTAGCAGCAGCGGTTACAGTTAACAGTTCAGCACTTGAGATGTTACAAAGACAGGTAGCTTACCGGGTGGCTGCAAGCGGATCCCAGGTGGTATGGTGGAACCCTTGGTGTACCTTTGTTAACTAACCCGTGTCTGTTCTTCCCCGCTTTGGATCGATCTATACCCAGTAGCTCCTTGTAGGCAGTACCGGGAGTCCCCTCCCTCGTTGATGAGGAAGCAGGCAGACCTCTCCGATGGCAGGGTGCTGCGGCTGTTGAACAAGCCACAGCAGCCGGTTGCCGACTACAAGCTGGACTTGCCCGGTTCCTAGTGTGGAGCCCACTGGGACAGGGTACTCGGTACCGGACCGGGGTACTGCTGGGGATGTCACGGAGGTCCTGGTCCGGACCGTGTCCCGGGTTCTCACAAGTAAAGGGGATGTTTACAAGAATTAGTTTGTCGTGATGCCACCTACGGGTTGTGGTCAGTGATGGGACCACTGCTACAGTGCAGCTCTCCCAGGAGGATGGAGGGATCGATGGGCTGCAGCTGGATGGATGAGTCCGCCGCGGGTCGGGCTGCTCCTGGCAGGGTAAGAAGTACAGTAACCGTTCTGTATACCTGGAATCAGACACGGACACTGAGGCAGGGTTCATCGGGTTTACTTGTAAGTCCTTCAAGCAGTTCACAGCAATTCGCAGTACAGTTCTCAACACAGTTCAGTTAACTCTGGACACTTTGAACCCACTGCAGCCAGGCTGTCACTCTGAGACCCCTCACTCCTTCTAATGTCCTTTCAGGCTGTTCTCTCCCTCTCTCTGTTCCTCTGCGAGTTGTATGGTGGCAGCTCGGCCCCTTGTATAGAGCTTCGCTCTAAGTGTGTGCAGGCGGTAAGCCGGGTCCTCATGGTTGCTTCTGTGCCTTCCACCCTGTTGTGGGAACTCCAACCTAGAATTCAAACTCCCTGTCGGTTTGTCTGGGAAGCCGGTGTGAAACTTCAGTCCCCCTCAGAGTCGACACTCTGGTGTGTGCCTAGCCTGCAGTAACCCTATCTTCCAAGGTGTTACCAGGCTCCATCTAACCCGTGTGACTCCAGCACAAACAGGAAAAACTACTCTGCCGGTAGTTGGTCGGTGCTGCCGTGTTCCTGGGACCCAGTACTACTGGTCCGGTCTCTGTCCTCACACTCCCCTGGGATGCCGGCTATGGACGAGCTTTCTCTCCATGGTTTCTGTGACTCTGTGGATTTTGCGTCTCCACGGAGCTCAATCCCACCAGGATGTGTCACTATCTTTCTGTTCTTTACTTCTCAGCCTACTCCGGCCTACTAACTCCTTCCTCCTCTTTTCCTCTATTTGTACTCTCTGTCACCTGACCTTTCTTCCTTCTAATCCCACTTTTCTCTAAACCCACCACCCCTTGCTCGCCTAGAGTCTTGGGCTCCGGGTTGGGTGCTGTGCTCCTGTGGGTGTGTGTGTGCTGTGAGGGTGTTTGTTGCACAAACTGCCTATCTTCCTGCCTCTCTGCAGTTCCCTATGTGGCCACCCTGGTCGCAGAGGCGCCACACTAGGGCTCGGCGTTCCCCTGGGTGAACTGGAGTATGGACGCTCCACTCTGAGGATCTCCCTTTCTCTTTAGGGCCCGTACTTCTCTTGTCGGCTGCCCTCTTTCAGGACCTCCTCAAGGTCCCTTCTTCTTTCCTCCAGTTTGGCTTGTAATTGACCCGGTGTGACCTTCCGCCTCGTTCCACTTAGCTATCTTCCTAAAACCTTTCCTTGATCCCTCAGCCGAGAGACCTAGCAGCAAAGACCTTCTTATTCCCCCTAGAGGTGAATTAATCCCCTCCCGGGTAACCTCCCACCCTCAACTAATGTGGGAGTGCTGGGAATGGGTCCCACCCACCATCCTAGGGTCCACCTGCAGCTGGAGCATTTACACCCCTTTTACGGGGGTAATACTCCTCTGTGACGCCTGCATTGGCGGGGTGCCACAGTCTCCTGCTCTGGTTATGGTGGGGTATCTCCTGCTCTTGATATGGTGGGGGTCTCCTGCTCTGGTTATGGTCGGAGGTCTCCTGCTCTGGTTATGGTGGGGGGGTCTCCTGCTCTGGTTATGGTGGGGGGGGGGTCTCCTGCTCTGGTTATGGTCGGAGGTCTCCTGCTCTGGTTATGGTGGGGGGGGGGGGTCTTCTGCTCTGGTTATGGTCGGAGGTCTCCTGCTCTGGTTATGGTCGGGGGGGTCTCCTGCTCTGGTTATGGTATGGAGATCTCCTGCTCTGGTTATGGTGAGGGTCTCCTGCTCTGGTTATGGTCGGGGGGGTCTCCTGCTCTGGTTATGGTCGGGGGGGTCTCCTGCTCTGGTTATGGTCGGGGGGGTCTCCTGCTCTGGTTATGGTCGGGGGGGTCTCCTGCTCTGGTTATGGTGGGGGGTTCTCCTGCTCTGGTTATGATGGGGGGGTCTCCTGCTCTGGTTATGGTGGGGGTTCTCCTGCTCTGGTTATGGTGGGAGGTCTCCCGCTCTGGTTATGGTGGGGGATATCTTGCTGTGGTCATGTTGGAGGGTCTGCTGCTCTGGTCATGTGGGGGTCTGTTGCTCTATTTATGTGGGGGTCTCCTGCTCTGGTTATGGTCGGTGGGGTCTCCTGCTTTGGTTATAGTGGGGCGGGGTCTCATGCTCTGGTTATAAGGGTTCTGCTTCTGCATCTTCCCACCATCAGAATGATTAGAATAAAGGCGCCTGCTCAGGAGACAGGGGGTATTACATGGTGCCTATAGAAATCGATAACCTCCACATCTGTAATTTATCATATTATTTTCATGTTTTTGCTTTTTGTGTATTTATTAGTTGTGAAATGACTTTTCAGCTTCTTGAATGTCGGCTAGATGTGTTTTTGCCCCATGTCCATGTGATCTCTGAATACATGATTACAGCTAGCTATGTATGTCCTGTCCTGACATAACTGTCTGTTCTGTGTGACTGTGATACATTTACATTCCATATTTACCTAGAACATATCTGACTTAATTCTAGGTCCCTACCAGCCATAAGAAAGAAGGTGTCTATGACGTGCCAAAAAGTCAGCCGATAAGTGTACGTATCATTTCTTATCTTAAGCCATTTTAATTGTTTGCAAATATAATAAGATTTTACTGTTTACTTTTCATATTATATTGGAAGGAGGGGGATCATTTTGGCCTTTGTATATTTTGGGCACATTCATTACTGTATCTGTGGGCAGTGAGTGAAGGTCGGGGAAGGAGAGAAGTGCCTGGGTAGTTACCGGGTAATGAGCATTGACTTCTTTAAGATTTGTTATATTACTGCCCCTTGGTTGTGTGACTGCTAAGACTGTTAAAGGGGAACTCTGGGAGAGAAAACTTTTTAGTCCTGTCTCTGCCCTCCTACATGATGAAGCAGAGCCGTACACTGCAGTTCTAGGATCTATAGATCTTTTATAAATCAATAAAATCATATCTGCTCCTCAACTCTCTCCCCTCCCTCAGGGGACAGAGAAATTCAGCCTCATGATGCAGCAGAGAGCTCGAGGTGTGTTTGGGGTGGGGACTGCAGGATCATCTTACATTCCTGCCCCCTCATACTTCTGTATGAACAGGGGGTGTGGCCACTGGCCCCATGGTCACAGTATATGCATATTGGGATTGTGTGTTATGTTGTGATTTTTTTGGTCAGACCCAAAATACCTGAGGAAAAACACTGATCAGCTCTGACTCATTCAATAACATTAGTCATACAGCAGTTCTGTATTGAATTCAAGGGTTCCACCTTACTTTGTCTAAAATGGGATTAGATAGATTGATGTGTACATACATATGACAGATGGATAGATGGACAGACAGACGGATGAATACATAAGATATATGACAGATAGAGTTATAGGTAGATAGATAAACAGACATGTGAAAGATAATGGATAGATACATAGATATTTTTAAGCACATATATGTTTGGGCACAGTATACGGAACAGATAAAGGAATAATGGAACCTTGGTGTTTATACCATTTATAACAGGGGCGGACCCACCGTGGTGCAGCTGGTTCAGCTGCACCAGGGCCCGGACCGTCTAGGGGGCCCCTCAAGTCTGCAGGGGGGCCCCCAGCTGACCCCTGTAACCCGATATCAGAGGAGAGGAGGGTCAGGCTTCCTGCTTCCCTTGCTTGATCCTGCCCCTTCTCTCCTCTGTCCCTCTGCCGCCCCGGCTCCCAGGAATGCACTCAGCCGCATCACTAATAACTTCCCCCCCGCACCTTGCCAATGTCCGCCAGCACAACAACCCCCCCCCCCCGCTCAAAACTCCTCAGCCCCCACGCCGCTACTCATCGATGTCCGCCAGCACCCCAAACTCCCCCCCGCTCCTCACCGACGGCCGCCAGCACCCCCCCACACCTCGCTCCTCACCGACGGCCGCCAGCACCCCCACCCACCCACTCCTCACCGACGGCCGCCAGCACCCCGAACCCCCCGCTCCTTACCGACAACCGTCAGCACCACCCAGCCTCCCCCGCTCCTCCCCAACGGACGCCAGCTATCCCCCCCCCCGCTCCTCACTGACGGACGCCAGCAAAGCCCCCCACCAAGCCTAAGGTCCGCCACTGATTTATAATAGATGCTGCACAGACGTCTGGATGCTTTCCTGTGACTGAGGAGACAGTGATGATCTATAGAAAGTTTCAGGGTACAAGAATCTACCAAGTTGCTGTGGGGGAGGGGAGACCATGGCAGTGCTGATTAAATCAATGCATTGCTTTTCCTCTGCTCCTAGCCTGATACATTTCAGCATATATTATACACCATCATATCATTGTACAGCAAAAAAATCACAGTGTGTATTTATATCTGCTTGCTGACATGATTGATATTTGAAGGGAGAACACCTCTGTTCTTACATTACATAGGATGATATATCAGGAGCAGAATGTAGTGTGACCATGGGGCCGGCGGCCACGTTCCCTGTTCAGACAGAAGTGTGAGGGGGTGGGAATGTAAAATGAACCTGGAGCTCCAAGAGTCCACACCCCCAACACACCTTCTATCAAGCTGCAGAATGAGGCTGAATTTCTCTGTCCTCTGAGGGAGGGGTAAGAGATCTATAGATCCTAGAACTGCAGTGCACAGCTCTGCTTCATCATGTAGGAGGGCAGGGACTGTAGTTTTCTCTCCCCTTTAACTTTTTCCATGGGTATTTAAAGATTTTTTTCCGAGATTTTCAAAAAATAGCGCTCCCTCGTCTATGGACTGTACCTACCTGGCCGTTTAACCCTTTAAATTGGGAATAGGAAAGAGCTGCAATACCAGACACGGCCTCTGGACAAGGGTGGCGCTGCTTCAATTTTAAGGAATTGCACTTGGTAGTGGACAGCCTAGGGGACGGTGAAGACTTGTTATATTTTTGTTTCTTTTCTATTACTGTTGTTATTATTATTGCTATGTCTTTTGTCTGTTTTATGTAAGTGTCACAGTCAATAATTGTTTTTGAGGGTCCCATTATTGTTCTTGGTGGCTTTTATCTAGTCTGTACTTATGTAAGTCAGTCTTATTAAAAAGCAAACTAATTATTATATGGGCAGTTAATTTTCCAACCTTACGTCACCACACTTCTCTGCTGAAATACTCTGTTCTGCTGATCAGAATCCTGCACCTTCTGCTTTGTTACTATTTGCATGAGCCTTGGCCCCATTCTGCTCTTTCCATCATATCACCGCCTCTATAACATCCAGCCCAGTCCTTCCTGGGTCACTGACCCCAGAAGACCAACACACCCATCAGCTTAAATACTTTGTGCTGCTCACACATTACCTTCCCATCATGTCGTCAGGTAACATACTCAGATTCTCTTGGATTATGTAAATTTATGGTATCAGTGTTTTATGATGTATTGAAGGGGGTTAGAATAAATAGGTGCACACATTTCAGCATTTTACTGCAGACTTCACCCATTCTAATGAACTGGAAAATCTGCACCAAAACGCACTGAAATTGCAGTAAAAACCCACCAAAAGTGCACTAAAAACCTGGCACAAATGTGGCAAAAAGTTCATTTTTGACTCTGGGTTTTTCCTGCTAAGTAATGCAGACATTTCTGCACCTAATCCTAATACATATGCCATACCCTATATACCGTATATACATACATTGCGGGAGTGAGGCAAGGGATTAAAAATAAAAGATCCTCACCTCTCCGGCGTGTGTCATGTGATGTGCGCCATCTCCGAGCTTAAGGACCTGCATATCAGCTGACCTGGCAGGGCGGGGCAACCTGATCAGCTGATCGGTCACATGACCGCAACAGCTGAGCGGTTTAAATCTCCCGCCAGCTGATCGGTTTTGGCGGGCGGGAGATTTAAACCGCTCAGCTGATGCAGTCATGTGACCAATCAGCTGATCGGGTAGCCCCACCCCGCCAGGTCCTTAAGCTTAAGATAGATGGAGCGCATTGTGGGACACGCCGGAGAGGTGAGGATATTTATTTTTTAAACACTTGCTTTAGTTAATTTCGCTTCCGCAATGTATGTATATATGTTGCGGAAGAGAAATTACACAGAAACAGAGCACTATTAGTGTACTGAGCATGCTCAGTACACTGAAATCGGGTCCGGGAAACGATCAAATGTTTTTCCGGACCCGTGCTCCATAGGCCCTCATGTTAATTGCCGCGATCCATTCTGTCCGATTCGGTCCGCTGTGCCCAAAATCTGAGCAGTCTCCGATTCTGGGTACAGCAAATTATCAGATCCGTGACAAATCGGACGGCAAAAGAGCACCAATCCGTGCCCATAGGGATACATAGGGGCCAAATCGGATCCGTGGCTGTCAGTTTTATAACAGACAGCCACGGATCCCCAAAAAAAACGCAATGTGCAACCACCTAAAATGGAAAAACCTGCATTATGCTCAGCCTTCATTATTACTGGGGAAGACATTATATCTGATAACACCCAGAATTCCCTTAATCTGAAGAGGCTAAGTGCACACCCAGCGTTTTTTGATGCGTCTTTACTTGCAGATTTTGTTGAAATCTGCAATGGAAGATGCATTCCAGGGGAGCAGACGAGAGAGGCATAGTGTGAGCGGGAGGAGAGTGTGAAGGGGCGGCAGAGTGTGAAGGGGCGGCAGAGTGTGAGGGGGCGGCATAGTGTGAGGGGGCGGCATAGTGTGAGCGGGAGGAGAGTGTGAGGGGGAGGGAGAGTGTGAAGGACAGGGAGAGTGTGAGGGGGAGGGAGAGTGTGAGGGGGAGGGAGAGTGTGAGGGAGAGGCAGAGTGTGAGGGGGAGGCAGAGTGTGAGGGGGAGGGAGAGTGTGAGGGGGGGGGAGAGTGTGAGGGACAAGGAGAGTGTGAGGGGGAGGGAGAGTGTGAGGGGGAGGGAGAGTGTGAGGGAGAGTGTGAGGGGGAGGGAGAGTGTGAGGGACAGGGAGAGTGTGAGGGGGCGGCAGAGTGTGAGGGGGCGGCAGAGTGTGAGTGTGAGGGGGAGGGAGAGTGTGAGGGGGAGGGAGAGTGTGAGGGGGAGGGTGAATGTGAGGAGAGTAGAGTCTGAGGGGGAAGGAGAGTGTGAGGGGGAGGGAGAGTGTGAGGGGGAGGGAGATTGTGAGGGGGAGGAGAGTGTGAGGGGGAGGTAGAGTGTGAGGGGGAGGGAGGCAGAGTATGAGGGGAAGGGAGGCAGAGTGTGAGGGTGAGGAGAGTGTGAGGGAGGCGAGATTGTGAGGGGGAGTAGACTGTGAGTGGGAGGTAGAGTGTGAGGGGGTGGGAGGCAGAGTTTGAGGGCAAGGGAGGCAGAGTGTGAGGGGGAGGAGAGTGTGAGGGGGAGGAGAGTGTGAGGGAGGCGAGATTGTGAGGGGGAGTAGACTGTGAGTGGGAGGTAGAGTGTGAGGGGGAGGGAGGCAGAGTTTGAGGGGAAGGGAGGCAGAGTGTGAGGGGGAGGAGAGTGTGAGGGGGAGGAGAGTGTGAGGGAGGCGAGATTGTGAGGGAGGCGAGATTGTGAGGGAGGCGAGATTGTGAGGGAGGCGAGATTGTGAGGGGGAGGGAGAGTGTGAGGGGGAGGGAGAGTGTGAGGGAGGGAGAGCGTGAGGGGGAGAGAGAGTGTGAGGGGGAGGGAGAGTGTGAGGGGGAGGGAGAGTGTGAGGGGGAGGGAGAATGTGAGGAGAGTAGAGTGTGAGGGGGAGGGAGAGTGTGAGGGGGAGGGAGAGTGTGAGGGGGAGGTTGATTGTGAGGGGGAGGAGACTGTGAGGGGGAGGTAGAGTGTGAGGGGGAGGGAGGCAGAGTATGAGGGGAAGGGAGGCAGAGTGTGAGGGGGAGGAGAGTGTGAGGGGAGGGAGGAGAGTGTGAGGGAGGCGAGATTGTGAGGGGGAGTAGACTGAGTGGGAGGTAGAGTGTGAGGGGGAGGGAGGCAGAGTTTGAGGGGAAGGGAGGCAGAGTGTGAGGGGGAGGAGAGTGTGAGGGGAAGGAGAGTGTGAGGGAGGCGAGATTGTGAGGGAGGCGAGATTGTGAGGGAGGAGAGACTGTGAGGGGGAGGAGAGTGTGAGGGAGGCAAGATTGTGAGGGGGAGTAGACTGTGAGTGGGAGGTAGAGTGTGAGGGGGAGGGAGGCAGAGTTTGAGGGGAAGGGAGGCAGAGTGTGAGGGGGAGGAGAGTGTGAGGGGGAGGAGAGTGTGAGGGAGGCGAGATTGTGAGGGAGGCGAGATTGTGAGGGGGAGGGAGAGAGTGTGAGGGGGAGGGAGAGTGTGAGGGGAGGGAGAGTGTGAGGGGGCGGCAAAGTGTGAGGGGGAGGCAGAGTGTGAGGGGGAGGGAGAGTGTGAAGGGGAGGGAGAGTGTGAAGGGGAGGGAGAATGTGAGGAGAGTAGAGTCTGAGGGGGAGGGAGAGTGTGAGGGGGAGGTGAGAGGGAGGGGGGAGGGAGATTGTGAGGGGGAGGGAGATTGTGAGGGGAGGAGATGTGAGGGGGAGGTAGAGTGTGAGGGGAGGAGGCAGAGTGTGAGGGAGGGAGGCAGAGTGTGAGGGGGAGGAGAGTGTGAGGGGAGGGAGTGTGAGGGAGGGAGATGTGGGGGGATGGAGGCAGAGTATGAGGGGAAGGGAGGCAGAGTGTGAGGGGGAGGAGAGTGTGAGGGGGAGGAGAGTGTGAGGGAGGCGAGATTGTGAGGGGGAGTAGACTGTGAGTGGGAGGTAGAGTGTGAGGGGGAGGGAGGCAGAGTTTGAGGGGAAGGGAGGCAGGTGTGAGTGTGAGGGGAGAGTGTGAGGGAGGGAGTGTGAGGGGGAGGAGAGTGTGAGGGGAGGAGAGTGTGAGGGGAGGGAGGAGAGTTGTGAGGGAGGGGAGACTGTGAGGGGGAGGAGATGTGAGGGGGAGGTAGAGTGTGAGGGGGAGAGTGTGGAGGTGTAGGAGAGTGAGGGAGGTGTGAGAGAGTGTGAGAGGGGAAGGGGAGGGAGGTGTTTGGATGAGGAAGGAGAGAAAAACACAAAAAAAACACAATGAAAGTCACAAAAAACTCAACAAAAAGCAAAAAACCCTATTTTTAAAGATGCAGAAAAAACCTCTAGGTCTTTCTGTGTGCACAGTATACCATGGTATCAGCAGCCCATGTCCTATATGAACGATCCGCTGCTGAAAATGATGATTATCTGCTACATAAAAGTCAATTTCAGTGTTTTTGGTGTTTTTCAGTGTTTTTGGTACCTCCCAAATCTTTGTTCCAAGTCCTCTTATGGCCACTTTACACACACCAATGTATCTGTCCAACTTCTGACCAACTTACTGGTTGCAGTGAAATCATGGACACATTGTTACATTTGTACACAGCCAAAATGGAGCAATGTGTCCATGATTTCACTGCAACCAGTAAGTTGTTCAGAAGTTGGACAGATACGTTGGTGTGTGTAAAGTGGCCCTAAGGGTATGTGCCCACAGGACGTTTTTTGTGCAGTCATGAACGCAGGAAAACCTGAGGATCCTAGAGTCCTTGACAGGAGAAATGCTAAGATCTTGTCTGCGTTTTTTGCGCGTTTTTATTGCGTTTTTTGTGCGTTTTTCCTGCGTTTTTGATGCTGCGTTTTTCCAGCGTTTTTCCCATTGACTGCACCAAAAACGCAGAAAGAATGAGCATGTCAATTCTTTGCTATCCGCACCAAAAACGCAGGTATTTGACAGTTCTTGACACTTGCAAAAGAAATGTGTGTGCACAGCGTTTTTGTAAAACATATTGGTTTTGCTGGGAAGCCCAACCGCAGGAACAAATTTGCATACATTACCATAAAACCAATGGTTTTCTGCATGCGGAAACCGCAGGAAAACCGTGGCAAAAACGCCCTGTGGGCACATACCCTTAAAAGGAGGCAATTGGTATTTGGCCAATCAAGTGTGTATTTGTATGGAGCAGTCAGGACAGAGAGGTTTGAGTTGAAGGAATATTCAGCAGAATGTTACCCAAGGTGTGAGGGCGACTTAACGATTCGTCCAGTTCTCACTATCTGGATGTGTCGGATACAGCACCCATCACATAATGGTTATTGTCCGGCTGGAGGATGAGCTGCATCTGTGTCATTTGCCTAGAAAAATGTTTGCAACAGCTGCACAAATCATCTGACCATAATAACACTTAATAGCAAGAATTCCTATTTACATTTATGGCAACAAATGTTTCTTCATTCTGATACAAATCTGTTTTCTGCTTTTGATATTTGATTAACCACATTAACGTATTATTCCCAGAACATAGGTGTGAGAGCAGAGTATGGACAGGCGTTGTGCTACACAGTTACACATCCCATATTATACCCCAGGCACAACAGAGCTGAAATCACAATTCTGCACAAGGACTTGTGTAATGTAACTCCTTCTGCTAAACAATCCATAATGGTACCTTTACACGCCGCTACAGAAGGTTGGAAACAACCGGGTGTCTCACGTGCACGAGCACAACGGTTGCAAAAGGTACCCGATACCGCCTTTACACGCCGCTACAAGGTGCTCTACAGAAGGTTTAATCTATCCCTGGAGACACCGCCGGGTGCCACAAGTTACCTTATGTAGAGCACCGTCCCTCATTTACACACCGCTACCACAAGGTAATATGGGAGGACCTGGTGCAGCAGGGACAACACATAGGCGTGCCAGAGTTGTGGATTACGAGACGCTCGTACGATGATTGGACAGAGCAATAGCATCATGATTGGCCCGGCAGCGCAGGAAGGCTGGCTAATACATGATGCTATTGCAATTGTGTAGTGTGACTGGTCAGCTCCTTAAATATGCCGCCCTATGCAGGGACAGCCAATCGCAATGCAGGAGCTTCCACCAATGATCGCTGAAGGGGGGCGGTATCCCGGAGGCTGTGTCACGCCCCAGGGAGTTAACTAGGTGACGAAAAAACCTACCTCATTTAGACCATCAGGTTGAAACCAACCTGTTTTAGAGCACTGCTCTGAAACAGGTGCCGCAAGTGACGGGTGGCAAAAACCGCCTTTACACGCCGCTACAGAGGGTTGATTTGACGGTGCAAGATACATTTGTCTCCGACACCCGGTTGTTTCCAACCTTCCGTAGCGGCGTGTAAAGGTACCATAATATGTGCAGCAGCAGGGTGTCACTAGTGGAGGGCACAGCATGGCAGGTGCCCTGCGCACAGATCACATATGGGAGTGAATGGGTGCGCACGGTCATGCGCTGTCAAGCGCAGCACAGTGCACAGTGCGCTCCCATTATAAAGATAGGAGCTGGCTGCCGCTGCGGTCACATTGCGGATCCCCTCTGCAGAACGCTGCGGAGGGGTCCGCAAATGTGAACCCAGCCTAAGGCAATATCTTCACTTTATATCCATAAATCCTGCTGGTTCAGTCCCATTAAAAGAGTATTTAAATATAAAGTAAAATATAGTCAGGTATGTCTTGTAAAGATAAATTAATCCATAACTTTCAAATGAGGCTGTAGGTGCTTTGGGTGTGACAGAGCACTTCCCAAGTCTCCGCCTCCGCAGCTGTCACATACCCCCCTTGCACCTCCCACTGCTGCTTGACTGACCCAACACCTCTCTTTCTTGATGCTGGATGTTCTCAGTCTGTGAGCTGTCACTCAAGGAGCACTTGTAAGTGCGAGAGGCGGAGTCTTGGGAAGTGCTCTGACACACCCAGAGCACTTGAGCCTCATTTGCATTTATTTAAATTGTGGATTTTTGAACTATGAAGCCACAGATTTTATATAAAGAAGTATGGACTGAGTTTACAAGACCTTCCTGGCCATATAAGAGGTTAATGACAGATTCCCCTTAAGGGTTTGACATGCTGCACAGGGTCGGAGGTCAGCACAGTAATAGCTTTTTATGCGGAGGAGCAGTAATACTCTGCATATCATTGGCTGTAATGAAGGAATTAATCATAAATGGTGACATCTGCACTATGGATACACTGTAAATCTATCAATCTTCCATGTCAGATGTGATAAGTCACTGGACGGTAATCACAGCGTAAAGCACAGGAAAACAATTATGCATTAGGAGATTTCTACACTCATCCCCCATTATCTGCAGCCGTGGGAGCTGACACATTGAAGCAAAGTTGCAGCCAACATCCGAGCACAGTAAACCCCCACATACAATAGATATATCGGTCGATTGATGATTGGGCCGATGGTTCAGGCGGCCATATAATACACATCAGACTTCTGGCTGAACCCGTCCATGTTGGCAGGATAGGCCGGCACTGGTCTAATTTTTGTAGGGACCTTTGGACATCGAGGATTTGTCACCAGTTTTCACATAATAAACTACATACCTTATTACATAGGTCCCTGATGAGACTGGTGTACTTACTCTAAAACACCATCTCAGAATGAATGGAATCAATGTACAGTCACCCAAACTGACTGACAGGTGCAGCTTGTACTGAGCGGTAAAACCAGGGATGGACATATCATTGGTGCAAACTGCAGCCGCATCGGGGCCCAAGAGGTCAAGGGGCCGCTATCGCCTCACAAGAAGAAGGAATTGTGCATTACGATAAGATATTGGACTGCATCACCTTCAGTCTGTGTCCGCTCTAAGTAAACCTGCCGCCATGTACTCCTTCATATTCATGAGCTCTGTATACCCCTCCCTCCACCAATGATTGGCAGCTTTCTGCCTATGCACAGTGCACAGCCAGTGTTGTAGGCGGAGATATACAGAGCTCAGCATTCAGATAACAGGGGATTTTATCAAAACTTCAGCAGGCAGCTCAGTAAGTGACACATCCCTCCAATCAGGCTCTGCTCAGATTACATAGCAATAACCTGCTGACAGATATAAACTCATAAATAGACAGCTCTTAGTGTAAGATCGTTGTTAGTTTCCAGATACCAATAAGCATCTCTGCACATATCTCTACACTGTGTTCCAAATTATTATGCAAATTGGTTTTAAGTGTCATAGGGTTTTATTTTATTTTTTTTTCAATGAAACCCATTGCTGGTCTTGTGTCTCAGGGTTCTTTGGATCACTGCAATCAATCTCAGATGCCTGTGATAATTAGTTTGGCAGGTGAGCCCAATTAAAGGAAAACTGGGTGTTCCACAATATTACGCAGGCCACAGTTTTCAAGTAACATGGGACAGAAAAAGGATCTCTCTGCTGCCGAAAAGCAACAAATAATGCACTGCCTTGGACAAGGGATGAAGACATTAGATATTGCACGAAAACCTAAGCGTGATCATCGTACTGTGAAGAGATTTGTGGCTGATTCTGAGCACAGACGTGTTCGTGCAGAAAAAGGCAAAATGAGGAAGGTTTCTGCTAGGGAAGTTCATCGGATTAAGAGAGCAGCTGCTAAAAAGGCCTTACAAACCAGCAAACAGATATTTGAAGCTGCTGGTGCCTCTGGAGTCCCTCGAACCTCAAGGTGTAGGATCCTTCAGAGGCTTGCTGTGGGGCATAAACCTACTATTCGGCCACCCCTAAACAGTGCTCACAAGCAGAAACAGTTGCAATGGGTCCAGATATACATGAAGACTAACTTTCAAACAGTCTTGTTTACTGATGAATGCCGAGCAACCCTGGATGGTCCAGATGAATAGAGTAGTGGATGGTTGGTGGATGCCACCATGTCTCAACAAGGCTGCGACATCAGCAAGGAGGTGGAGGAGTGATGTTTTGGGCTGGAATCATTGGGAAACAGCTGGTAGGCCACTTTAAGGTTCCTGAAGGTGTGAAAATGACCTCTAAAAAGTATATAGAGTTTCCAAATGAGAACTTTCTTCCATGGTACAAAAAGCAAAAATGTGCCTTTAGCAGCAAAATCATCTTCATGCATGACAATGCACCATCTCATGCTAGAAAAGAATACCTCTGTGCTATTGGCTGCTATGGGCATAAAAGGAGAAAACTCATGGTGTGGCCACCATCTTCCCCTGACCTCAACCCTATAGAGAACCTTAGGAGTATAATCAAGCAAAAGATCTATGAGGGTGGGAGGCAGATCACATCAAAACAGCAGCTCTGAGAGGCGACTCTGACATCATGCAAAGAAATACAAGCAGAAACTCTCCAGAAACTCACAATATCAATGGATGGTAGAATTGTGAAGGTGATATCAAAGTAGGGTTCCTATGTTAACATGCAACTTGGCCTGTTAGGATGTTTTGGAATTAAATAGCTTTTTATTTCAGTAAATGTGACGTCCTAATGCTGAAAATTCAACAAATGAGCATTTTCAGTTCTTTCAAACATATCAAATGTTTAGAAACTCTCCTGTGCCTAATAATTTGGAACAGGGCATTTAGAGTTTTTTTTAATTGTGAAGATTATACTGTTATCATAGGGAGATTTCTTCAATAAAATTCGATGCAAACTCTAATGGGTGATGACTTTTATTTCACTGACTGTCATTTGCACCAACAATTTAGAAAAATCAGAGAAAAAGAACATTTGCATAATAATTTGGAACACAGTGTAGTTTATTTGCTATTTGGCCACACATGATTATAAAATAAGTAGGAGATCAATGAGCTGAGAATGAAGTAGATGGATAAGATAGAGGGGATGGCGATAGAGATGGATGGATAGGTAGACAGACAGAAGATATCTATGCTTGGAAAAATAATATCTATAGATGATAGATACACCAATAAATAGATGATATATATTTTTCTATGTCTGGATAGACAGACGAGGGATAGATACCCAGGCTGGAGGACAAGTCATGGATTCCATTTTCTTTTGATTTTCGCCTCTGACAGCCGTTTGGTAGCAGATGAGCGCTGGCGGACAGGATCGTTACATCTCAGCATTTGTCGGTGCGGTGTCTTAATTAGGCTGTGTTGTACTCACACAATATAATCACCACTGAGGACGTTATCTGTGTGTCACATCTGACATTTCCTCCCCATATCAGCCTAGATAAGGCTTCAGAGTCTGAGCCCTGCACCGTACTGACAGGACCGCAGCCCCGCACCGTACTGACAGCTCGCAGCCCCACACTGTACTGACAGCCCGCAGCCCCGCACTGTACTGACAGCCCGCAGCCCCGCACTGTACTGACAGCCCGCAGCCCCGCACTGTACTGACAGCCCGCAGCCCCGCACTGTACCGACAGCCCGCAGCCCTGCACCGTACTGACAGCCCGCAGCCCCGCACCGTACTGACAGCCCCCAGCCCCGCATCGTACTGACAGCCTGCAGCCCCGCACTGTACTGACAGCCCGCAGCCCCGCACTGTACTGACAGCCCCCAGCCCCACACTGTACTGACAGCCCGCAGCCCTGCACCGTACTGACAGCCCCCAGCCCCACACCGTACTGACAGGCCTGCAGCCCCGTACTGTACTGACAACCCGCAGCCCTGCACCACACTGACAGCCTGCAGCCCTGCATTGTACTGACAGCCGCAGCCCCGCACCGTACTGACAGCCCGCAGCCCCGCACCGTACTGACAGCCCGCACCGTACTGACAGCCCGCAGCCCCGCACCGTACTGACAGCCCGCAGCCCCGCACCGTACTGACAGCCCGCAGCCCCGTACCGCACTGACAGCCCGCAGCCCCGCACCGTACTGACAGCCCGCAGCCCCGTACCGCACTGACAGCCCGCAGCCCCGTACTGACAGCCCGCAGCCCCGCACCGTACTGACAGCCCGCAGCCCCGTACCGCACTGACAGCCCGCAGCCCCGTACTGACAGCCCTCAGCCCCGCACCGTACTGACAGCCCACAGCCCTGCACCGTACTGACAGCTTTGCAGCCCCACACTCTGCTGGCAGCCTTCACTGACAACCCGCAGGGCCTTTCGCGTCTCCCATAACAGTCAATCATTTTATGTCTCATCCTCCAATCACATCCAGAGCTGCACTTAGATTCCTATAGCCTATAGGCCTTTGTTCGCTCTCGCTGCTCGGTCCAGGTCTGGACATTGTCTGGTGTCAGGTGCACTGTGATTCCGGGTTGTGAATGCAGCTTTAGATGTGAGTGGAGTAGACGACATGATGTAACTAAGAGTGAAATTCTCTTCTCAGACATTTATAGCATATCCAGAGAATATCCCCTAAACCTAATGTGCTGCTCTCCATCAGCTGAGATGCAGTGCACAATCTCTTGCTGACACCAGAGAACAAAACCACTTACAGTGAGTCTGATGATCCGTCCTGGCCCCGGACTGCAGTCGCCATCAGTCCGCCTTGCGTGTGTTCTAGAACCATCGTTCCTTTAAGTCTTGATTCGCAGATCACAGCCACCCGACGCTCCTTCATCTTTATGGCACAAAATAATGGAGATGAGAATTAATAGCTTTGCGTCCACAGACGTTCACACCCCGAGCTGCGGGCGATGCATCTAAGCTCACACTTCACTGGTATCATTAGAATGAGGCCACAAATCACCTCCCGACTCCCCAAAAAATACATCCCGAGCACAGTCCCCCAATATTCACACTGTACACTGTCTAATGAGCCAGGTATCTAATCCTATCATCTGTGATAGTCTGCTGTACCTAATCCCGCTGTGTGTAATATGGTTTGAGATACTGTATCTAAGCCCATCATGTGTGAGGCTGTCTGCTTAATCACTGTATCTAACCCAAGCAAGTGTGATACTGACTTCTGAGCCACTGTATCTAACGTATCATGTGTGACATTGTCTGCTAAACCACTGTATCTAAGCCAATCACGTGATATTGTCTGCTTAGCCATGTATGTAATCACATCATGTGTGACACTGTCTGCTCAACGACTGTATCTAATCACATCATGTGTGACACTGTCTGCTCAACCACTGTATCTAATCACATCATGTTTAACACTACTTGCTTTGCCATAAATCTGAATCAATCATGTCTGATGCTGTCTGCGTATCTAATCACATTGTTTGATACTGTATGCGGAGCCTTGAGTCGAATCCTATGATGTGTGACACTGTCTGAAGAGTTGTGTATCTAATGGTATCATATGTTATACTGTCCTCACCAGTGGATCTGTGGCGCCCCACCGGTCAGACCGCCACCGGCTGTACTGCACTCCTCTCTTAGCGGGAGTGTAGTGCTCCTGTTCTCTAGGTACCTGGATGGTGAAGTTGAGGTCCGCACCACACGCACTTAGGACCCCGTGATGGGATAGTGGGTGGACATCGGGGGAGGACCGAGTCTCAACTAAGGGGAACAAGGAAGTGTAGAGTTAGAGAGTCGGGAGGAGAACAGCAAAGGAGGTTGGAGGTGCTCGTTCCCGCGGGCTGGAGTACGGTGATGCTTGCCCCGGGAGGGAGAGACTGAACGGTGTAGAGGAGGAGAGGAGCCCTGGGGGTGCAGAAAAGACTCAGATCATCTGCAGACCCGTATCTGATCGAGCAACAGAGGGGCTGGTGGATGACACCGGGAACCGGCCCTGAACACAGCACGGTAGCTTCATGCCCGAACTGTTCAACCGGAGGCCATGAGCTCCTAAAGGGGAACTGTGGCCACAAATCAAGCACATGGAGAAGGCGGCCGCACTAAGGCGCGGTGCCACAGAAACCGGAGATTGGCAGAGATTGGCAGAGGGAAGCACCCGACGGCCTGGTTGAAACATTACAGTAAAGCACAAAACTCCAACAGACGTGTGTGAGACTTTCATTAGCGGGGACCACCGGCTGAAAAGGCCGCATGACATCTAGAGGTGCCGCTGACCCAATGAACACCGGCCAATGACCCTGAACCGACCTAACTACTCACTGCCCTGGGGAACCACTCCGCCTGCAGGGAGCGAAACCATCTCAGCTGCCGGTTATCATCCCCAGAGGTTCTGCAGCAGCAGCGGCCACACATAGCCGCACCCCCTGTCATCTGAACTTTTAATTGACACCGCCAGGGTCACCTTGACATCCCCAAGAAAGAACAATAAGAACTGGCCTGGCAACAAGTACCCCATGTCCCTGGAGTGGGCGTGTCACATCTAATTATATTATGTGTACCACTGTTCTGCGGGCCATGTGTCAAAGCTTATCATGTGCGATACTGTCTGCTGAGCTGCTGAATCCATCTATATTGTGTGTGATGCTGTCTGCTGAACCGCTATATCTAAGCCTAGCATGTATGATGCTGCCTGCTGAGTTGCTATATGTAAGCCTATCATGTGTTTTGCTGTCTGCTGAGACACTGTATCTAAGCATATCATATATGATGCTGTCCGCTGAGCTGGTGTATCAACGGCTTTCATGTATGATGCTGTTTGCTGAACCACTGTATCTAAGCCTATCATGCATGATGTTGTCTGCTTAGCTGCTGTATCTAATCCTATCATGTGTGATACTGTGTGCTGGGTTGTGTATCTAAGCCTATCATGTATGATGATGTCTGCTGAGCTGCTGTGTCTAAGCCGATCATGTATGATGCTGTATCTTATCCTATCGTGTGATACTGTCTGCTGAGCCGCTGTATCTAAGCCGATCATGTATGATGCTGTATTTTAATCTATCATGTGTGATACTGTCTGCTGAGCTGCAGTATCTAAGTCGATCGTGTATGATGCTGTATCTTATCCCATCATGTGTGATACTGTCTGCTGAGCTGCAGTATTTAAGCAGATCATGTATGATGCTGTCTCTTATCCTATCATGTGTGATACTGTCTGCTGAGCCGCTGTATCTAAGCCGATCATGTATGATGCTGTATCTTATCCTATCATCTGTGATACTGTCTGCTGAGCCGCTGTATCTAAGCCGATCATGTATTATGCTGTATCTTATCTTATCATGTGTGATAGTCTGCTGAGCCGCTGTATCTAAGCCGATCATATATGATGCTGTATTTTATCCTATCATGTGTGATACTGTCTGCTGAGCTGCTGTATCTAAGCCTCTCATATGATGCCCAGGATCTGTTCTCTCCCGCCTTTCATTGGTTATTGGTGGTGGATACATTTCTCTCCCGCTGCTCGTTAGTAAATATCATCACTTTTTGGACAATATAAATGAGAGTCCCATGACCTGCCCCCCTGTATCGTGCAGAGCGCAGTTTTGGCCTTTTCAGCAGGCAGGCGGAGCAGGAGGTTATCCGCACGCCATGGATCATTTCTAAGCTCTGAGGCTGGGGCTGACAGAACCTTGAGCTGATATATTCCATATATTCACTGCTGGATACAATGTGACAGGCGGAAAACACTTAAAGGGACACTAACCCTAATATTCTACCTTCTGCTGGTAAATACAGTCTATTGCTCCCTGTTATCAGTCACTTTCACATAACCTCCGTATATGTGAAAGACATCAGATAATTTTCTTATAGAGCGGCTGATATAGAATATTTTAAATTTTTTTGCACATTTTTGATCATTTTTCCGTCTTAACATAATCTGTTACAGTAAAGAATGATAGAATCGCCCTCGTCCTATGTTTTATGAAGCTGCGGAGGGCGAGTCTCACATATATATATGTATTTTAAGAATAAGTAATGACCCCGCGCCGGTCTGTGGTGGCCATTACTGGAAAGTGACGTCTTCAAGGGCAATCGGAGGCAATGCCCTCTCATCACACGACGTGATCAATGATCGTCTGCATCCATCAGAACAGACATGGCAGACATGCGCCATCACTGACATTCACTATCCCACGGCTCCTTCTTTCTTAAATGACGGAGGCTCCACCTTGGAATAACATTCAGCAATAATATCATCAATCTTCATATCCTACCGCTGCCTTCAATAACTTGTAAAAAAAAGAAATGGAAACCATCAAAAAGTCGCCATTTACAGAAAATTCTATTAGCGGCTTTATGATGGTTTCCGTTTATTTTTTTTACACTGCACCGAAATAAAATTCCTCCTTTGCACTAATAAAATATATAATTTTTAATAAAAAAAAGAAAGAAAAAAGTTACTGTTTGTTTATCTGTGACTCTTAATATGTGTATGTTATTGTCAAAATAAGTATTCCTGAGTCATTTTAGATTAAACCAATCTGCACCAAGTAATGTAACCTAAAGGTACCGTCACACACGGCAACATTGCATGCAATTTCACTGGCAATTTGCTGGTTGCAGTGAAATCATGGACACATTGTTCTTCTCTCTTTTGGTCTCTCTTTCTCTCTCTCTCCACTTGTTCTCTCTTCCCCTTTCTCTCTTCTCTTCTCTCTCACTCTCTCCCTCTTTCCGCTGTACTCTCTCTTCTCTCTTTTGGTCTCTCTTTCTCTCTCTCCACTCGTTCTCTCTTCCCCTTTCTCTTTTCTCTTCTCTCTCCCTCTTTCCGCTGTATTCTCTCTTCTCTCTTTTGGTCTCTCTTTCTCTCTCTCTCCACTCGTTCTCTCTTCCCCTTTCTCTCTTCTCTTCTCTCTCACTCTCTCCCTCTTTCCGCTGTATTCTCTCTTCTCTCTTCTGGTCTTTCTTTCTCTCTCTCCACTGTTCTCTCTTCCCCTTTCTCTCTTCTATCTGACTCTCTCCCTCTTTCCGCTGTATTCTCTCTTCTCTCTTTTGGTCTCTCTTTCTCTCTCTCCACTCGTTCTCTCTTCCCCTTTCTCTCTTCTCTTCTCTCTCACTCTCTCCCTCTTTCCGCTGTATTCTCTCTTCTCTCTTCTGGTCTTTCTTTCTCTCTCTACACTGTTCTCTCTTCCCCTTTCTCTCTTCTCTCTCACTCTCTCCCTCTTTCCGCTGTAATCTCTCTTCTCTCTTTTGGTCTCTCTTTCACTCTCTCCACTCGTTCTCTCTTCCCCTTTCTCTCTTCTCTTCTCTCTCACTCTCTCTCTCTTTCCACTCTATTCCCTCTTTTCTCTTTTGGTCTCTCTTTCTCTCTCTCCACTCGTTCTCTCTTCCCCTTTCTCTCTCCTCGCTCTCTCCCTCTTTCCGCTGTATTCTCTCTTCTCTCTTTTGGTCTCTCTTTCTCTCTTTTGGTCTCTCTTCTCTCTCTTCCCCTTTCTCTCTTGCTCTCTCCCTTTTTCCACTGTATTCTCTCTCCTTTGCTCTCTCTTGTAGAATGTAATTGTACACATACTCTACTATGTTTCTTAAAGGTGAACCTGCCCTTTAATTCCTGGACTCTTTCACGGTTGCATATTATGAGCATACATAACCTCTCGTCCTCGGTGCACACAGTGATTACACACTGTATATAGTACTGGAGACTTGTAATCATGGAGTGAATTTAGTGATGACCTTTAGAGGATGTGACGTGGCTCCCGGTTCCCGTTGCGGCTCTTTGTCACCCTGTTCACACTGAGTCTCTTCTATGATAAATCGAGCCCATTACCTTTCATTAGCATTACCATTCCTGCGGTGTCCCCTCCTCCGCCCCGTCCTATGATGCATCTTCTTCATATCCGTCATTACTCTGCTTTGTGTCGCTCATTTCACTCTCATCCATCATTCTTTGCTGTTGCAGAACGGAGACTTAATTTGTTTTGATGAAAATCCTTCTGATGTCATCGAGGTAAGATGGAAGCGAGGGATCGCTGATACAATAACGCAATACCAAGTGATTCCAATCCAATGAAATCTTATAATTACCGATATCATAATCACAAATGATGATTAAGAGATCAATGATCAGATCCTACAGATCATCAATTATCTTCAAAATCTTTACTAATCAGGGACAATGGCGAAAACAGAAGTCATGATGTTACCTAAAGTCACGGCTCATGTACAAAGTGATGGTAACTTTGGGATCAGCACATTCCCTCACCCCCCCAATCTTGTATTTATATCTTCCGGACCCTATTCTTTGCACTGAAGCATCTAATGAGCGTGTGCAAAGGTCATTGTGAAGAGAGGAAGAGCAGTGCAAGAAGTCTCAAGAGTTATTTTTTAGTTTACAGTTTTAATAAGAAAAAAAAAACACAATATCATCTATTAAGGAAACCAATTAGTTTGGGAAGGGGAGGGGGTTAATAAAAGAGTAGTCTTCATTTGTGATAAAGGATGAGGAGAAAACTAAACATTGGAATGTCATGTAACCAATTTGTATGTTCTGACATTGCTCATTGTAATTGGTGAATCCTGTGTTATTTACTGTATATAGAGGTGTTATCAGTCATTGTACAGGAGGAGGAGGTGAGCTGTGATATCATCTATTGTGAATGGTGAATCCTGTGTTATGTACTGTATATAGAGGTGTTATCAGTCATTGTACAGGAGGAGGTGAGCTGTGACATCACCTATTGTGAATGGTGGATCCTGTGTTATCTACTGTATATAGAGGTGTTATCAGTCATTGTACAGGAGGAGGTGAGCTGTGACATCACCTATTGTGAATGGTGGATCCTGTGTAATCTACTGTATATAGAGGTGTTATCAGTCATTGTACAGGAGGAGGAGGTGAGCTGTGACATCATCTATTGTGAATGGTGGATTCTATGTTATGTACTGTATATAGAGGTGTTATCAGTCATTGTAATAATGCCTCTGATGAGAATGAGTCTGCTGGAAATGCTTCTTTAAAGGACAAGAAGTTTGAATATAAGTGAGCCTCAGAGCCAGTGTATTATGTTTTGTAATAAAGATTGTGATATGAAAAAAAGGCCAAAAAGTTTTAAAAATCTATATAACAAAAATCTAATTTGAACAATAGGTAATTTTCTGTGATTTCTGTTTGGAGGCTGAGGACCCCGTGATCTGCTATTATCATTAAAGGATACAGGAACATATTAATATGTATCAGCCTGGTGTCTTTTAGAGATCCCCTAGAGCCCCCCACTGTAATGTCCATATACTCCATTAGGGAGAATGAACAGGGCTATCTATATTCTACCCCTGAAAAACTGAAAGGCAAAGACCGCTATTGGGTCTTACCTGGATAAATTGAATGAAAATGTATTAATTGTGATCACTTCAATGGGTAGGAAAAGAGTATGAACGTAATCTGCTGCAGGTTCAAAGGTTAAAAGCGCCAATGATAGCGAAAGACAGGAACAAAAGTGGATTCCTACGCTGCCTATGGACAGATGAAGTTAGACATCTTGAAAGTTTGTAGTGATTTTGTAAGGAATAAGGAATATATTCCAGCTATTCAATCAAGCAATATCCCAATAATCCATAATCAGTTATAAGGCAATATATCCATTTATTTCTCTGAGATAGTGATAAGTTAATGGTCCCCTCCCTCAGGAGTTCCCTCTACTATGTCATTTGTTAATTAAGAGGTGTCATTTGTTGTTTAAGACACGAATAGTTCCTATGTACCCTTGGCTATATCCTACAACAACAAAGAAAGCTCCATAGCAAATGGAGCTAGCTGATATATAAGATCCAAAAGATAATTACTCAAAAGGAAGACTCCCCTGAATCTGCAGAGAGAGGTGAGAAATCATTTCTTTTTGCAAGGGGACTTAATAGAATTCTGGCAGACACACAAGAGCCAGAGAAATAAGTATTAATATTTCACTACACATAACTCTAATAAAAATGACAATCATAAATATGACACCTGGAAAGGTATAGGATCATAACACATATTTCTTCTTAAAGAGGACCTGTCACCCGCCCTGATGCATGGCAAACTGAATGCAGCACTGAATGCAGCATGTCTGCTGCATTCAGGGAAGTGGTCCCCCATGGCTCTAGCCCCACTGCAAGCTTTAAAAAAGACTTTAGAAACTTAACAGTTAAGAGGTTGCCTGGGTAGGCTCTTATTAAGTGGTCCTCGCTGCTGGCACAGTCCTCCCTGCTTCCTCCTTGTGTCTGCCGCCACCTCTAGTTCTGGGTCTGCCTTTCTCTTCTGCTCCTGCTGCTTGTGATGTCAGGAGCAGAAGAGGAGGGCAGACCCAGAAGAAGAGGAGGCGGCGGCAGACCCATAGAAGGGGCGGAATACACAAGGAGGAGGCAGGGAGGATTTTGCCAGCAGCCAGAACCTCTTAATAAGATGCCACCCAGGCGACCTCTTAACTGTAAGGTTTCTAAAGTCTTTTTTAAAGCTTACAGGGGGGCTAGAGACCTGGGGGACCCCTTCCCTGAATGCAGCAGACATGCTGCATTCAGTGCTGCATTTAGTTTGCCATGCACCAGGGGGTAACAGGTACTCTTTAACTGTGCGACATTCCTAACTACCGCATAATTAATGTCAACCAGAGAGACAACCGCAGACATGTTGTGTGTCCTACTATTGGAAAGCTTAAATCCTAACCAAAAATATGAGAGCCATATCTGCCACCTATGACACTCCCAGGCAGAGTTATGGGAAAGGATGCTTTTTCATAGCCATTCTTAGGTATGGAGAAACCGACCCACATGAGGTCACCATGGGGAGGTCGGTGGGTGGGGCTGAGGTTGACAAAAGCCCACTGCTATATTTCATCAGTGTATTACTTCTGAGGAGGCCTCATTACATCCTGTGCCAGAGTATACCCAAGGAAACCCAGTGGTCTGACCTTGTCTCTGTGTGGCCACCACCAGCATCAAGGAAACCAGTATCTGAACCACATTTGTCTGTAAATCTGTGTGTATTTCCATTTATCTTTTATTTGCATAACTGACTGTAACATCTGTATAACTAATCTGTACATAAATATTATGTAGTGTGCCCTTATGGCGATTAAATATATAAATTTAATCTGGGGTTGCTCTCTTATCTCGATCACGAAACTCCCACATTCGTGTGCTTGTTTAACCTTATATGCTACCTGGATTGGTTTCTGACCCTCTATAAGCCTGTTCACAGACCGGGCTTATATCAAACAAGAAACTGGTGGCAGCAATTGATGCTTGTGTTATTCAGGAGCTCTATAAGTGGCAGTGGTGGTTATTATATGTACTTCTTGGCCTGGTACCGGAAGGCATATACCACAATCACTGGGGCATCTTAATAAACCAGCACAGACAGGGCAGCTGCAGTCCCTCTTTTATCCTCCATTAGTTCCCTGACTGTCCTGATGATAAGAGGGGCGCTGGAGAGCTGCCAGGTCCAGGGGCAAATTTGTCAGAGGTTTTAGTCAATCAACACGTTTCGAAGTCTCCAACTTCTTCATCAGTCGAGATGCAGAGAGAAGAGGGTTTATCTACGAAGGCGAACAATAATGTCCAGAGATGATCGAATGTGATGTATTAGTTGATGCATCCACTAATAAATCATCTCTGGATATTATATAGTCACCATCAGGGATGGATTAACTCTTTTCTCTCTGCATCTGGATTCATCTTTGTGTATGCAGCCAGTGTTCACTATATATTGGAGTTGTGACTTTCACCACCCCGATAAGTGAGCAATTTTCTTGTCAATTTTAACTATATTATCTAGATAAGACCTTACTGCTCTTCTAGATATCAGTAACGTCTTCATCAAGATATCATCCACCATTAAAATATCAACATATTACACAGGTTTAAGTAGCAAATATTTTCCAAAAAAGATGCTAAGTTGAAGTTGTTAAAAACAATAAAGGTTTTAAAGAATTTTAACCTGAGTAGTAGGTTGATATTTTTATTAATGAAGACGTTGGAGACTTCGAAGCGCGTTGATCGAATAAAACCACTACAAACGTTGAAGGTGTCTAACTTCATCTGTCTGTAAGCAGCACTCTTGTTCCTATACCCAACTATAATTTACCACTGTGCAGATTGCAGAGAAAGATCCAAACAGAATGATTGTCACGTATTGACTGCTTTGCAGTCCATGTGTGTTGCTGCTGTGATTTAAATCTGAGTTTATGTCCTTTGGCACATCCAGAGTTAATGCCAGAAAGCTGCCGTGTACAGCTCTGCATGTGGAAGTGGAGGTGGAGGGGTGTGACTTAGCATTCCAGTCACTCAGCCTTGAAGTAGTTCCACTTCCCTCCACCGGGTGTTGCAGATAGAGTTCCGTCTCTTCTTGGACCCCATGCAGTGAATACGTGCTGTGTTGCTGCTGCTGTTGTTCTCTTTCATAATTGCTGCTGGGTTTTCCCAGCCTGTGGGTGAAAGTAGGGGTTTTTAGCCTAGGGCTGATCAGGAGCAAAGGGAAAGGGGGGAGGCCTGGACATCCTCTTCTACAAAGGTAATTCCAGGATCAGGGTGAACCAGGGACCCCCAGTTTAAGGGTCAGACTAGTTCCCCTTTGCCCATCTTACTATCTTATCTGATTCCCTATCCTCTATACCACCCAAGACAATGATGCTTCCACTCTTGTGCTAAGGATTGTGCGGCATTGGGCTCACATTATAGTATTTTTGGCTGAGGAGATTTCATCAGACCGTTGAATGTACTCATCAACTCTCCTGAACCATCTAAGAGACTGCTAGAAAAAAAAGGAGCCCTCTCCATCACCTCTGCACCAGAACCTGTCACAGTGCAGATATTCTGGAAGGTTTCTTGGACATAAAAGCAGAATTATCCATCATTAGAAGCCCCAGAAACAAAATAAACACTATCAGAATTAGGGATGTGAAGGGCGAAGTAGCCTTAAAGGGGACATGGTAATTCGGAAACATTTCTGCAGTGTGCAAAGCTCTCATTGGTCTCTCGTAGAATCATTGGCAGAAGTTCACAGGTATAAGACACATTCGCACCTTCTCCAAGACGTCATATTAGTGTTCTTCTCATTCCTCCTCTTCCAAGGGAGCCCAAAAATGACCAATGCCCTAGTAATACCCTAATAATTCCACATCCTTCCCATGATGGTTATGTTTGGGCACTTTAAGAAAGTTTTTCAACCTCTTATAACTCTTGCCTTTCTTTTTGTGATCTGTTATACGGTTCATCATTGTTTTCCCACGTTATTTGGATCTTCCCAGCGAGTCCTTTCCATTCTTTCATAATATTTACAAACAACCGATGACAAAGACTTTGAATCGTCTGGTATATTCATAGGGACCTACGAGCCCCTCTGCCGTACCTCAGGTGATTGTCCCTTTAGCCAGCTCCCAGTTCCTTGGTAGCACCCCATGTTTATATAATGATATGGATGGATGGTGCCCACAGTCGCTCCTCCACAGTGTCTTCGCTCTTCTCTTCCGCCGCTTCTCTTCTTTACTTTGATTAATTTTTCTTAGCTCGAGCGAAGCCGGGGGATCGTCCTCCTCTGGATCTCTTCCCAGTTCTCCATTCCCCGGCTCAGCCTGACATTAGAAATGTTTATTTTTTTTAATGTTTTATTTTAAGGAGATTCTTAAGTAGAACATTCTGAATAAGCCATGGAGCTTAAAAAGAGGTCAAGTGTGCAGTAAATTATTCATTCATAGACCCTCCTTACCGGTAACAAACAATCTCACCATGTGGATGACGGCTTCATAGCATCGCACTGCAGCAAAATACACTGTGAGTCCAGGAAACCTGATACAATGCAGTCAGAAAAGGGGTACGGCTTTGCAGGAAAGGGGCATGGCTTAAGATAAATTAGACACAACTTGTTTATTCTAAATTGATTATATTTAAGGTTATATTAAAAAAATTCTTCCCATTGTGTTATCAGTAGAGGAAGGCATTGCGTGTTACTAGAATAATACCAGGTCGCTGAGAACAGCTATTCTCCTTGTGGAGGGTATTCTGCCAGCCGGCAATGAGGAGACTTATAGCTGCAATGCTCCTCTGGGAAATTGCATATGCAAATTGTCACTTCAGTGAGGAAGTGAAAAACTCTAATGCCACCTAATAAAGGTGAAGTCCTAAAAGTCATAATTGACTTGCGGCTTTAAGTCTCCTCACTGCCAGCTGGCAGAATACTCTCCACAAGGAGAATAGCTGTTCCCCCAAACCTCGTCTCAGATTCTCATACAGCCAGATCAAAATCCCCCACACTGCACTGATGAGGGGCAGTCACCGCGAAACGCAGCGTCTACAGTTTGGGGTTCTGATCTGGCACAAATCAGAAGTCATGTTAAAAGGCTTGTTAATGAGTCAATTATGACTTGTAGGATTGCTACCTTTATTAGGTGGCATTAGAGTTTGTCTACTTCCTCACTGAAGTGACAAGTTGCATATAGAATAATACCAGATACAGTAGATGTCATTTGCCAATAGTTTAGTCTGGATCATCAGTTCAAATGAGGTCTCACCTTTTGTCAAGAGGTAAATGTTAGTTGCAAATTTTGTGGTAAAAAATTCCATAATATATCGTAAAGTGTTGAGAGCTTTCATTTACTGATACAGAGCTGAAAATACTCAGAATTTGATATTAAGTCTCGCTACCAGCAACAACCGCTAGGGGGAGATTAGAAGTGTGAAGATGCTGTACACACAGTACATGCGTGTGCTCCCCCTAGTGGTGACTGCAATAAGAATACGTTTCTAGGCATCACTTCCCATATATATATATATATTATTATTATTATTATTATTATTATTATTATTATTATTATTTATTTATATAGCGCCATTAGGTTCCATGGCGCTTTACATGAGGATGAGGGAGACAAGAACAAGTACACTAAATCTAGGCGATCAGGACGTACAGGTACAGGAGAGGCAGGGACCCTGTCCACGAGGGCTCGCAGTCATATATTACATGCTTTCAAGAGACTAGCCAGCGGCACTCGCCATAGAAGATCTTTGTGCTTTTATTTCAGTCCAGCAAAATCCATGGACAATTCAGATGGGGGAGGGGGAGTGTAGGGACGGCGGATCTCAGTGAATTAGAATAACATAAAAAAGGTATTACTTTTTAGTAATTCAATACAAAAACTGAAACGAATGTATAGTGATTACACACAAAGTGATCTATTCCATGTGTTTATTTCTGTTAATGTTGATGATTATGACTTACAGCCAATAAAAACTCTAAGGTCATTATCTCAAATAATTAAAGTAGGGAGGATGAAGGGTTAAAAACTGCGCTGCCGTATTCCACGAGACATCAAAGGGTGACTATAATATTGATTTATCAGTCAACACGTTTTAGGGCTCCCAGAAACGCCCTGAAACATGGCAATATGATAGTGATTTGTCCTGAAGAAGGGACATCAACATTAACAGAAATAAACACTTGAATAGATCCCTCTGTGTGTAATGACTCTATATAATATATGGGTGTCACTTTATGTATTGAATTATTGTACAAGTTGTAGAAGTCCCAGTACCAGCTGTAGTGCAGGAAGGAGACCTTACATTGCGCTGTCCGTTGGGGGTTGGAGCTGTGCACCCTCACTGATCTGGCCCTGATGGCCCACCATATAATTATAGATTTTGGGTTGGTGTTGGTGTTTTTTTCATACCTTTATTTATCCTTGATGTCCTGAATAAAAATTGAATCTATGAATTAAAAAAACTTAAATAAGAAAAATGGAAATTTTTGCATCAATTGTTCCAATATGTAATTGGTTAATTCTTATTAAATATTTTTTCTTTGCTTTTCCTCTCCAGATTGATTTTAAAGGAAAACTCCAATAAAAAAATAACTTGTGGCTCTATAAAGGCTCATTCAGGCGGCCGTATTTCCCGTTAGTGAGCTGTCTGTCTGTGTCATGGGCAACACACTATTAGCCTATGTGTGTCCATGTGAAAAAAAATCAGTTCCCAGCTCAGAATAGTATGTGATGCAGATGAGCACATACAGCCGCACAGGGAGCCGGTCACTGGCGTACTTTCCCTGGTTCACTCTGTTTGTTTACATTGCAGCAGCTCCTCAGGGGAGGTACCTGTGGTCATGTGACATCTAAGCTCCGCCCTTGCTTAAAGAAAGTGCCAATAAAGATGCATTCTTCGAGACAAAAATACATATTACATATTTAATTTTAAATCCAATCTTGACCTCCCCCGGATTGGGAGAAGTTGGAGTTTTCCTTTAAGTGTTTATTATGTTTGTGATTATCAGTTTTGACTGTATAATAACTGAGCAGACACAGTATTGTGCCCATAAGAAATCAGTAATGTTTTCTTCCTCTCACCCCTTTTTGTTTCCTCTTAGGCTGTGACACAATTAGCACTTTTTGGGGATATGTCTACTCCACCCGACGTAACGTCTCCCTCTGTAAGTGCGGCTTTAGATTTCTTTTTTCTTAGGGATCTGATCTGAGAAAAATGAAAGTATGCAGACTTGTTATGATGTTATAATGGAATATACAATGCATTGCAAAAGTAAAACTCCATCCCGACAGTGAAGTGTGAAGGCAGCAGGATCATTTAATAATGAGGCTTTTCATCACTGGAAGCTGTTAAAGAAAAAGGATACAGGGAGAAACTTAAAGGAAATGTATTATATTATTTAAATCAGGATTTAAGTTAAATTGAAAATGTTTTCTTTTTTCATATCACAACCTGTACATAAAAAAAAAATATTGGAATTTTCACCCTGTCCTTTTAGAAAGAGTTTTCAGTTGTCTCATTATCATCAAAGACAGCATTGCAATGGCAGGTAACACCCATGCACAACTGAAAACACCTGAGCCACCAATCACAATAGGCGATGTCACACTTGATCATCCATCCACATTGCTCTTTGCACACGCACTTTAGAAGCTTCAGTGCAAAATATTGGGTCAGAGTCTGTTCATTGCATCTAATGTGCGTGTGCATTTTCCTAAAAGAATAGGAAGTTAAAGTCTAGAACAGCCCCAGTGGTCAGTGTGAGAATTGCATGATAAGGAAATAAAGAACATTACCCTAATTATTTTTAAACAGTTTTTCCTGATGACCCTTTCAAGGTAAAACCTGTTTTTGTCCCACCCTGCCTATTTGAGAAGCCTCCTACTAATTAGTTTGGGAGAATCCCTTTTATTAGATGGGTCCCCCCAGTGGAAGAATAGTGGGGTCCTATTCCCGGTTATCATCTGTGATCTGTGGGAAAATTTGGCTCCAAGTGTTAAATTCCACTTTAGCGCCACCCTGATTCCAGCGATGTGTCCCTTACATGGCTGCTTGCTGTAATTTTGATAAAATCACTGTTTTATCTGCTGCAGATCTATCAGTTTTTGACTGCTGAGCTCTGTATAATCCAACCCACACTACTAATTGGCAGCTCTCTGTGTAGTCTGTGCATAGGCAGAAAGCTGCCAATCAGTGGCAGTGCGGGGTTATACAGAGCTCATGAATATCAAGGACTACAGCAGGTTTACTAGTCTTCTAGTGATAATCTCCTGATGATAAAACACTGATTTTTATCAAAACTACAGCAAGTAGCCCAATAACTGATACATCGCTGGAATCGGGGTCTCTGCCCCTATTTGATGCTGCTCTCAGATGCCAAAAAACGGTGACAAATTCCCTTTAAAGAGGCTTTCTGGCTTTATCTACAGTACATATAATCACAGTATTTATAAAAGTGCTCCAAATTTTCTCTATATTAAGATTCCAGTTTATCCTTTGCATTTGTTTAAAGAAACTTTTCTCTTGTGTCTTGGTTGATTTTAAAAACTTTGGTCTAAAACTGGAGACCAATACCACATGATGAAAGTAGAAAAGCAACAATATGCAAATGATGAATTGGGGCCTTTATATGTCATGCCCAAGTGAGGGAACACCCAGCGTACGGCACAACACAGAGTGGAACACCAGGGAAGGTAGTAACAGGAGAAGAGTCATCTCCTAACACTCATCTGAGGCTGAAACCTGCGCTCCCCTAACGTCCCTATACAGGTCCATCCACCCATTGCCATCATGTGCCCAAGCCCCTGTTGGCCATGGACTCACCCTGAGTAGTCTGCAGGCCAGCGAGACACTAGTCTTATTACTACAATAAGGCAACATGAGGAAGGTAAGACAAACAGATTAGAAAATACACAACAAGCAGCAATCTTCAGATGCTCCAGCAGGAACAGTGCTGAAGCAATAGTGACGCGCCCCAGGGTTATGTGGACTCGGGTATCTGGACCCTCAGCTGTGGTTGGGATGTCACTGGTGGCCTGCCCAGACCCGTGGCCCTGGTGGTCAGCTTAAAAAAGGGGGATTTGAAAAAGGAATAGTTTATCGTGACTCCACCTGCAGATTCTGGTGATGGTCATCAGCGCCGCTTCAGACCTCTGGAGGGCGATGGTACTGCAGCTTGGATGGAGCAGCTCCCTGCAGGTGGAGCTGAGTCCCCGGGGCAGTGTAGCTGCTGTGCTGGTTGTCATAGTTCTAGAATAAGACACTGGAGGCTTATGGACTCTGGACGGGTATTTACATGTAAAAGTGCATGGCTTGGGTTCACAATTACACAGTCCTTAGCGGGCAGCTGGCCGGGTAGTCACTGAGGAGAATAACATCTCTTCGAGGCTCCCAGAGAGAACCTTCCGCTTTCTTTCACTGTCCCGTTCTCTTCTTTGCGCCTCCTTACTTCCTTGCACTGCCCTGCACAGCCCACTTGTCTACCAGGCCATTGGGTGAAATGAGGTCCCCTTCTTTCTCTCTCTAAGGAGCTCAATCTGGTCTATTGCTTCTGGCGGGGCTGCACGTTCTGGACGGGGAGGTCAGGGCTGATGATTCAACCTCTCGACTGGTCGGTGTAGACGGCTCAAGGGTGTACTCGCCTGTACCGTGACTCGGAGTTGGCACTCAATTGGTGGACTAGGATTCCCCTAGACCTGCCTGGTAGTCTGGCACTGGGTTTCCTCCTTCTCTGTCTCTCTCCTCAGAAGTTCTGCTTCTTCTCTGTCTGATTCCCGCGCTCACTCCTCCCACCAGGACTGGGTCTCTCAGCAGAGGATTTAACACTGTAGTCCCCTGCTCTAGAGTGTGTGGATGCAGGATAAGAGCCTCAGGTTGACTTTACACTCCCCAATGACAGGAATACTGCACACTCTGTTGTGGGTGCAGTCCCCTACTGTGGAGCACTGACCAGTGGGGCGCCACAACAGCAACAGACTCCTAAGCTTCTCCAGAGACAGGTTCC
The DNA here is from genome assembly GCA_033576535.1 of Allobates femoralis. NCBI lineage: Eukaryota > Metazoa > Chordata > Amphibia > Anura > Aromobatidae > Allobates > Allobates femoralis. The sequence continues at coordinate 148,878,051 of JARQOC010000007.1, forward strand.
CTAAAAATAGTCAGCATATCAAATATAACCTTCACTGGATGGCAGCCAGGAGTGCTTATATATAGCGGAATGGCATGACCCCAAAGGGCTGCAGCTGAAATAAAGGCTACAAGTTGTCAGCCAGAAGGGAAAGAAACCTTAACCCTTTCTGCACCAAAATAAAGTGAAACCACTCCAATGCCTGATAATAGTCAAGCAGGCAGTAACAAGGACCTGTGATCAATTATGTGTTGTGACCTTCTGATCTCAGGATGTGACACACCCATGACATTATACTTGACTGAGGGACTGGAGTACAATTGTGCACAAATTTTGGGACATTTTGAAAACTTCCAAATAATGAACTTGACTGAAATATCTGGATATAGAAAATCACACCCACATTATCAACAAAAAACTGGAAACCTGGAGATGTCACCGGACACAGGCAGAGGTGTGGTGGAACAGCAGAGGTCTAGTTGGTGAATATATGCTCATTTTTGTTTTAATTCTCCAATAGGACCATTTTTGGTATTAAAAGAAGTGCAGCAGGCATATTTTCCAATATCTGAAAATCCTCTATTTGCTTTATGTGTAATACCAACCCTGACCACTTGGTGTGCTGTTCTTTCATTTCATCTCCACCTAGTGGTAAAATAGCTTATTGCAATAAATCACATTTTCTGCTGCAATCCTCATATTTTAGATTCTTCTGCTTTTTTTGTAACTTTACCTTTGTTATGTTGCACTTTTACCCTGAGCTGGTGGAAACCTCCACTAATATCTGTTATATCAGCAGCCATAGTGCCCCACATGTGTATGTATAGCAACACCATCTAGGCTGCCCCCCTAAAAAAAATAACCAAACCCAAGAATCCCGTATATCACTTATATAGAGATATGTATGAGGTCTAAAGTGACGCCCTCAGTGCAGGCGGAATTAACCCAGACAAGTCTTCCCATCCCCAGGCTAAAACTAGAAACCATCCGCACCCCTCCCCCGATCCTCAAGGCTCACATATAATATGTCACAGGGAAACTTTTAGACCGGTGTTGACATTTGTGCAATGAAAATTGCTTAATATTATTGCTCTTTCCTGGCCATAATAAAACATTTTGGCATATGTGAGCCTTGGGGATAAATTAGGGCTGCGGGCAGCTGTCTGATTAACTGCAGTTGTTTAGTGAGGATGGAAATGGATAATTAAATGAAATCACTGGGAAAGCAATGACTGGGATCATGGATCATATAGCTGCACTGCCAGCGCTTCAAGGGCACAGACACCCACTGTATATATATATATATATATATATATATATATATATATATATATATATAATCACTAAGGATCACAGGCTGTGCTCTCCTCACGGGTGTGAGGTGTCCTCCACTGAATAAGAACTAATCCAATAAAATGTGCTGGAGGATTCCAGCTTATATCCATTAAGACTTAGATCACACATCCAGTGATCGTCCCTTAGATCGGATCCAGCACAATCCATTGGCCATTTTGAAATGATTGGTTCCTGCAGGATCCGTTTTCTTTTTTTAACAGATCCAGTAACTGATCACTATTTATCCTCCATTTTTCTCTCGTTTGTAAAGGATCCATTTTTTTTCTTACTGGATCAGTTTCAAATGGAAGATAAATAGTGATCAGTTACCGGATCCATTCCATAGACTCCAATGTTAACAAAATGGATCCCGCAGAAATAAACGTTTTTTGAAAAAGTAGTGTTTGTACAATGGATTGTGCTGGATCCGATCTAACAGACGATTACTGGATGTGTGATTTCAGCCTGAGATTGAAGGACTCTGTTCTTCCTGAATCACTGAGGACACCAGAAAATGCAGTCAGCTCCTATTGCTTAGTGCAGCGTTTATTGTAGCGTTCCCAAGGATGATGGGTGTCCCTGAAAATTCTAAAGATAAAATGCAGAGAAAATTGAGAAGAGGAGAAAGAGAAGACTGTATACTGACTAATCATTAGGATCAGACACTTGGGGCACCCAATGTAGCAGATGTGGAACAGCTACTGTATGCCTGATGTAGCAGAGCAGATCTGCCAGTGACTTGGGTAGTAGTCACAGGTAAAAACAGTCACTAGAAAGTTCATGAATTTTATTCACTCCTGAATCTTCCCCATCACCTGTGAGGGCATGACTCAGCCATGAAGTGGAGACCCTGTAATGTTACAGAGCGGGGGGCCGAGTGCTGAGGATCAGAGGACAGAAAAGTCCCCACCGCCCTGCTGACCCCATCACTGCAGAGTCCAGACCTCCACTGGTAACATCAGCATAAACACTGCGCCTGCCCGGGATCTTCATGACCAAGTAGATGCAGCTGTACATCACCAAGCACAATATCGAGCAGCTGCAGCTGTACATCACCAAGCACAATATCAAGCAGCTGCAGCTGTACATCACCAAGCACAATATCAAGCAGCTGTAGTAATACATCACCAAGCACAATATCGAGCAGCTGCAGCCGTACATCACCAAGCACAATATCGAGCAGCTGCAGCCGTACATCACCAAGCACAATATCGAGCAGCTGCAGCCATACATCACCAAGCACAATATCGAGCAGCTGCAGCCGTACATCACCAAGCACAATGCTGAGCGTCGGATGGAGCGGTGTAAAGCCGCCACCACTGGACCCTGGAGGAAATGTGTTCTGTGCAATGATGGATCACACTACTCTATCTGCATCTGATGAAGGAGCCTGAGTTTAGTGAATAGGCAACATTCTCCCCTGACTGTAATGTGACAGATGTAATTTTAAACCAAAGAATGATGAGTACATATGGGCCCAAATAAGAGCACCAAGAATGCCCACGCTAGTGCTCAGAATGCAATTCAGTTTATTAATCAATTACACGGTGGACAGCTTATACAAATCTTTGAGACAATAATCGGATAAACAAAGTACCGAGGAGAGAGGCAAGGTAGGGGAAAAGAATAACACAGACATCAGAGGGAAATAAAGTGCATCTGGTACAGTAAAGGGTCCTGGTGCAAGTGACAATATTGAGCCCCAGTATTGTGGCAAGGGCAGAATAATCCATCCCTATATCCCTCTGTAAAGTGCTAACTGGTTCCCAAATGTAACTTATTGCTCACCCTTACTGTGTCCAGGAGTCGTGCGTCCCTCCGTGTTAAGGTGCAGATGGTGGAGGAGGATGATGCTCCTGGGTGTTATCACAGCAGAAGACGCTGTGGAAATTGTAGCTTCAGCTTTGTGGGAACAGTTAGGGGAAGACCCTTATCTTCTCCCTATGACTGTGCCCAGTGCAGAAGCTCCATACAGACATAGAGGGAGGAGAACATGAGCCTGGACCACAGCCCCATCCAACACCTCAGAGCTCTGACCTCAGCCCCATCAAACACCACCGAGCCCATACCCAAGTCACATCCAACACCACAGAGCCTGGACCTCAGCCTCATCCAACACCACAGAGCCCAAACCTTAGCCCCACCCAAGACCACAGGCCAGACCTTAACCCCATCCAACACCAAAAAGCCTGGACCTCATCCCTATTCAACACTACAGAGCCCAAACCTTAGCCCCATCCAACACCACAGAGCCCAGTGCCCAGACCTCAGCCCTATTCAACACAACAAAGCCCAGATCTCAGCCCCATCCAAGACCACAAAGCCCAGACCTCAACCCCATCCAACACCACAAAGCCTGGACCTCGACCCCATTTAACACTACAGATCCCAGACCTCAGCTCCTCCCAACACTGCAGAGACCGGACCACAGCCCCATCCAACACCACAAAGCCCAGACCTCTGCCCCATCCAACACCACAGAACCCGGACTTTAGCCTCATCCAACACCACAGTACCTGGACCTCAGCCCCATCCAACACCACAGAGCCTGCACCACAGCTCAATCCATCACCACAAAGCCAGATTTCTGCCCCATCCAACACCACAGAGCCTGGACCGCTGCCCTTTCCAACACCACAGAACCCGGACCCCAGCCCCATCCAACATCACAGAGCCTGGACCTCTGCCCTATCCAACACCACACAGCCCGGACCTCAGCCCCATCCAACACCACAGAGCCTGGACCGCTGCCCTTTCCAACACCACAGAACCTGGACCCCAGCCCCATCCAACATCACAGAGCCTGGACCTCTGCCATATCCAACACCACAGAGCCTGCACCACAGCTCCATCCATCACCACAAAGCCCAGGCTTCTGCACCATCCAACACCACAGAGCCTGGACCTCTGCCCTTTCCAACACCACATGTTACTGTTACAAAGCTCGGATTTCTGCCCAATCCAACATCACAAAGCTCGGATCTCTGCCCCATCCAACATCACAGAGCCTGGATTTCTGCCCCATCCACCGCTACAGAGTTCAGACCTCAGCTCCCTCCAACACCACAGAGCTCGGTCCTCAGTTCCATCCAACACCACAGATCCCGGACCTCAGCTCCATCCAACACCACAGAGCCCGGACCTCTGCCCCATTCAAATCACAAAGCCCGAACCTCTCTTCCCCATTCAACATCACAGAGCCCGGATCTCAGCCCTATTCAACACCACAGAGCCCAGATCTCAGCCCTATCCAACACCACAGAGCCCGGATCTCAGCCCTATTCAACATCACAGAGCCCGGATCTCAGCCCTATTCAACACCACAGAGCCCAGATCTCAGCCCTATCCAACACCACAGAGCCCGGATCTCAGCCCTATTCAACATCACAGAGCCCGGATCTCAGCCCTATCCAACACCACAGAGCCCGGATCTCAGCCCTATTCAACACCACAGAGCCCAGATCTCAGCCCTATCCAACACCACAGAGCCCGGATCTCAGCCCTATCCAACACCACAGAGCCCAGATCTCAGCCCTATCCAACACCACAGAGCCCGGATCTCAGCCCTATCCAACACCACAGAGCCCGGATCTCAGCCCTATCCAACACCACACAGCCCGGATCTCAGCCTCATCTGACACCACAGAGCCCGGATCTCAGCCCTATCCAACAACACAGAGCCCGGATCTCAGCCCTATCCAACACCACACAGCCCGGATCTCAGCCCCATCTGACACCACAAAGCCCGGATCTCAGTCCTATCCAACACCACAGAGCCCGGATCTCAGCCCCATCTGACACCACAGAGCCCGGATCTCAGCCCTATCCAACACCACATAGCCTGGACCTCAGCCCCATCCAACATCACAGAGCCTGGACCTCTCTGCCCCATCCAACACCACAGAGCCTAGACCTCTCTGCCCCATCCAACATCACAGAGCCCAGACCTCAGCCCCATCCAACACCACAGAGCCCGAACCTCAGCCCCATCCAACACCACAGAGCCCGGACCTCAGCCCTATCCAACACCACATAGCCCGGACCTCAGCCCCATCCAACATCACAGAGCCTGGACCTCTCTGCCCCATCCAACACCACAGAGCCTAGACCTCTCTGCCCCATCCAACATCACAGAGCCTAGACCTCTCTGCCCCATCCAACATCACAGAGCCCGGACCTCAGCCCCATCTGACACCACAGAGCCCGGATCTCAGCCCTATCCAACACCACAGAGCCTGGACCTCAGCCCCATCCAACATCATAGAGTCCGGACCTCAGCCCCATCTGACACCACAAAGCCTGGACCTCAGCCCTATCCAACATCACAGAGCCTGGACCTCAGCCCCATCCAACATCACAGAGCCTGGACCTCAGCCCTATCCAACACCACACAGCCCGGACCTCAGCCCTATCCAACACCACACAGTCCGGACCTCAGCCCCATCTAACACCACACAGCCCGGACCTCAGCCCTATCCAACACCACACAGCCCGGACCTAAGCCCTATCCAACACCACACAGCCCGGACCTCAGCCCCATCTGACACCACAGAGCCCGGACCTCAGCCCTATCCAACACCACATAGCCCCGACCTCAGCCCCATCCAACATCACAGAGCCTGGACCTCGGCCCCATCCAAACACACACAGCCTGGACCTCAGCCCCATCTGACACCACAGAGCCTGGACCTCAGCCCCATCCAACATCACAGAGCCCGGACCTCAGCCCTATCCAACACCACACAGCCCGGACCTCAGCCCCATCTGACACCACAGAGCCCGGACCTCAGCCCCATATGACACCACAGAGCCTGGACCTCAGCCCTATCCAACACCACAGAGCCCCGACCTCAGCCCCATCCAACATCACAGAGCCCGGACCTCAGCCCCATCTGACACCACACAGCCCGGACCTCAGCCCCATCTGACACCACACAGCCCGGTCCTCAGCCCCATCTGACACCACACAGCCCGGACCTCAGCCCCATCTGACACCACACAGCCCGGACCTCAGCCCCATCTGACACCACACAGCCCGGACCTCAGCCCCATCTGACACCACACAGCCCGGACCTCAGCCCCATCTGACACCACACAGCCCGGACCTCAGCCCCATCTGACACCACACAGCCCGGACCTCAGCCCTATCCAACACCACATAGCCCCGACCTCAGCCCCATCTGACACCACACAGCCCGGACCTCAGCCCCATCTGACACCACATAGCCCAGATCCAGACTGGAAATTATGAGCCCGGCCACACTCAACATCAGAGTCACATCACAAATTCACTCCTGGATGAAGGGCCAAAACATCCCACAGACTCCTCCAAAGTCTTGTAGAGAAACTATAAAAAAAAGAAGTGTAAATCGTGTCTTATCTGATGGTACAATAAGTAAGGACAGTGGAATAGCGGGGCTCACCTGATCAGGTTGTGAGCCGGTCACAACCACCACTCAAGCACACAGATGACTGCTGCACCGATCCACCTTCCATAAGGAGGGAAGTGCCCTGAGGAAGTGGTGAGAGGACCACACAACGCGTAGGCGTAATACAATGTCCTGGGAAGAAAGAGACACCGTTACCCTGTCATTGACCGGCAGAGCACGTGGTGGATCCTTACTTTATTAGTTAATATCTAAAATCTTGTAGAAATCCTTCCCAGAAGAGCGGGATCCGCTATATCTGCAGAGGTGTCGACCCCATATTAATGTCTATGGATGTAGGATTAGACATCAGAGGAGCCCCTGCAGGGGGCACATACTTATCTCCATATACTGTAGATCTGTATGTGCCGTAAGATTGCTCTTACCTCAAGTTTTCCCTATAAACAGACCTGCATCACTTCTCCTGCTGTGGTGATATTAGAGACTATGGCAGCTGTAGGGATGGCAAATATAAAGATCCCAGTGTCCTGGCAGCGATAGCTTCCCTCCCAGAGGCCAGTGGTGACAGGGGAGCAGTATACACAGAGTTATCAGGCTGTATACTCCTCCATCTAGATACAATACAGCTGTCAATAATGTCCCTTTAATAATGAGCTGACTCTGTTCTGTTCCCACTTAAAGGCGATAAAGGCATGCTGGTTGTATAATGGGGTGAGAGTTCTTTCTTACCTTTGTACTTCCAATAAGAGGGGCAGACAGGACCCGGAGCAGCGTCTCAGATAAGCATACACACGTTAGGATGAAAACAATGCTGGTTTATTCCATAGACGAATGATCCAAAACATGGCATTGAAGTCTTGTATGAAGCTTGTCTCTGCAGTCACTACTTGTGGGTCAAAAACTTTGCTTCTCCAGCTCTATGAAGATCGAACTCTCTCCAGTAGAAAATGTCTCCTAATGACTGGGCAAAACAGGAAGAGACAAACAGCACGTGCAGGAGCCACACCCCCATAGGCTGGACAAGGAAAGGCAGAAAGAATTGAAAGGTCTGGCCAGCAGGTGGCAGCAGAGACAAGCATCAGAGATATAATCAGATTAAACTATAAAACAGGATTGAAACAGCACAGACTCTGCTCATCATGGCTTAGTCTATACAGTAAAGCCGATTAATAAGCTGCACAATGCAGAAGGACTGGTCCTATGTCTCTAGTGGCCAATGTGGAAACTGCAATATTTTAATGGAAATATTAACATGAAATTTAAAAAAAAAAATGAAAATACCTGGTTGGAATTTTAACATGTCATTTTTTTAGAATATGTTTTTGTGTGCAGCTATTCAATGAATGCACAATGAAGTTACTAATAAATACTAATACTCACCTGTGCTATCAAGGGATGCAAATGAGCTCCCTCCAAGTGAGAGCACTGACTCTCTAGCGCCATTCATTGGAGGTATCTATACCCTATAACTCAAGCATTGATTCTTGGTGAATTGCAGTAGGTGACACTAGAGAGTCAGCATTCTTGTTTCTGATGTATTTTGCAGGGAGCATTGCCTGTCCTGGAAGTCACCAGCATGGCAGACTCCACCATGAGGAATGTTACACCATAGACTAACATTGCAACCTGTGCCGGGGTCATCACCGGGAACATCACAAATTACATCACACCTCATACTGTTCAGAGAATTCACAAAGAACATAAACAAAACCAAAGAAATAAGATATCATCTAAATACACAAAATATGCACTTTACCTACTCTGCAAGTTGCTGCCTCAGCATTTAGCCCACATTTCATATACTTCCCATTCATTATTTGAAGGCCATAAATCTCCAACAAATTCACACTTCTGCACACTTGGACATTCCCCATTCTATTTGAGGTCCAGTAAATAGAGCTCAATTTCCTCCAGAACGCTGCTGAAAACTGTAGTCTGGTTATACATCACATTTGCAGCAGGTTATAACAGCCAGAGGGAATCGACAAAGTACTAAAAATGCTTTTCATGAAGGGGGTGAATAATGCTGACTGCAGTAGGCAGCAAAACTGACATTTTGTGGTGAATTTGGAAAAAACAACTTGTTCTATTGTGTTGAAACATTTCCATTGTTCTTGTTTTATTAGTTTATTGCAAACAGCAGAAAGTTTGTACATGTTGAATTTTCAATGATGAATAATGTTAGTTTACTATATATATCTGTGTTGCCTTAAAGAGCTGTGATGCATTAATAATGTGGTCTCCTTTCTTTTGTCCTAACACTTTACTAATATAAGTCTGCTATCTACTCGTCTCCTGTGAGCTTATTTCTATATACCTTTATTGTTGTTCTAAGTCTGATTCTTCCGGGCTGCAGACAGGAATTGGACCAACTGAGCAGAGCTGAGTAATGAGTGACTCACTACTAACATTAAAGAAGGGCCTGGATGCCTTTCTTGAAAACTATAATATTACCAGTTATATATACTAGATCCTTTGATAGGGCGTTGATCCAGGGATCTAGTCTGATTGCCGTATCTGGAGTCAGGAAGGAATTTTTCCCCCAATGTGGAGCTTAGTGTTGCCACATGGGATTTTTTTGCCTTCCTCTGGATCAACATGTTAGGCTATGGGTTGAACTAGATGGACTTAAGGTCTTCCTTCAACCTTAAAAACTATGTTACTATGTCACTGGTGGTGACTAAGAGCTGTGCATGCGTGATCAGACTGCTGTTGTCGCGCCCCAGGGACAGGGGTACTCAGAGCCAGGCCCTTCCATTGTCCAGGGCTGCGGGGTGTCACGGTGACGTGCCCCAGCTCTGTAGTCCCAGGCGCAGCAATAAAAATGGGGGAGGAAATTAAAAGAGTAAAAAGGAATTTGTGACTCCACCCATGGTTTGTGGCCAGTTTGGGCCACCGCTGCCGTCCAGGCCTCTGGGGATGATGGTGGTGGCAGGAAGCCAGAATGGTGAGCCCTCCACGGGCAGGGCTCTTTTCCAAGGGCAAGTGTAGGAACAGAGTCAGAAACGTTCAGCAGCCAGCATGGCTCAACAGCTGGCAACGGGGTTCAATATCACTTACAATCAGGCTGCCTCTGCCTGCGCAGTGATCCAGTTGGTGGCTCCGCAGGCGAGCTCCGGCTGCTGTCGTGCAAATCACAGTCTTGCACACATAGTTTTGAGCTTGACTGGGTCTTTACTTAAGCTCCACAGTTCACACAGCAAAACAGTTGCAGTTCACACAGTACAACAATACACGGGCGTTCCGGTCAAATCTGGCAGCTGGGATGGCTCGTTGGTTGCACCCCTTTTCTAAGTCCACTCGGGCCTCTGCTCTCAGTCCCTTGCACAGACTACAGTCCAGCAGTCACGGGTTTCCCTGGGCTCCCTTCTCCGGGATTCCTTGCCCTCGTTTGATGGCCTTCCCTTCGTTGTGCCGGGGTTTGGGTTCCGGGCATAAAGACCCTTCACCCTGCTGGTTAATTTATAGCTGGGGCATGCAGCTTCCTACCACTTCAACAGAGCCGGCACCCTGGTTCCGGCCCTCTCCCTTGGTGGCTCAGGGACACCTTAGACCCCTTCTCTCTTCCCTCGGTACGTAGCCTGGGACCTGGACTAGCACAGGCCGCCGGGTCCGGGTTCTTCCTCTCTGGTGTTACAGTTTCTAGGCTCTCAGGGTGTCTCGGCTAGGAGTTCTGTTCCTCTTCCACTACAGCTCGCCAGAAACTCGAACCTGAACTCTCTGCTTGTCTGAGCTCTCCTAACTTGGTGTTCCTGGGTTTTACTCCAGCTCCTCCATCCTATTCCCGGGTTCTTCCTCAACTCTCCACCCTCCATTTAGTCTCTCCCTTGCCTGACATGAAGTAACTAGGACTAGGGATCGGGGGTTGTGTTAGGTGTTTGTGCGGAGTGACAACTTACCAGTCCCAGCTGCAGTGTCTTACTGTGGCCACACAGAGAGGCAGCCCCACCCCCACTAGTGACGTGCCCTGCTCAGTTGGTCCGATTCCATTATCCTCACCGGAAGTAACAAAGCTAGAACCACAATAAAGGTATTTATAAGCCTCAGAGAGATCATTTTACAGAAGCAGAGTAGGTAGCAGAAGTTTATTGGGAAAGTGTTAGTTACAAATAGTTAGGACAACTGAAAGGGGGTGAACTCTTTACAGGGGTTATCTAGGATTTAGAGCTCTTTTCCTTTTGTGCTTCAGGAAATATAACTTTGTACCGTGTTATCCAGTGGACTGAAAAATATTAAGATTTGAGAGCCCTCATTGGTTGATACGAGGGATGGGCGAATCCTGAAATACTCAGAATCGCTGGACTCTAACGAGTCCGGGTCCGAGACTCGGTACTCGTTGCGAGTCCAGCGAGTCCGAGTAGTAACCTGTACTTTTGCAGTGTATCTATACAGATACACTACGAAAGTACCCTAAAAGTTAATCTAAGGGGTTAAAAACAATAAACATTAATACTCACCTCCTGTACTCCTGTACCTTATGTACCGGGACCGGTACCGAAGACCTCCGGCTGTTACAGGACCTCCGAGACCACCGGGAGAAGATGGGGAAAAGGACCTTGCAGTTCAGCCAATCAGCATTCGGCTAGCGGTCACTTGGGTTTGTCATGTGACCGCAGTGCAGCCGCGTCACAACCCATGTGACCGCTAGCCGAATGCTGATTGGCTGAACTGCAAGGTCCTTTTCCCCATCTTCTCCCGGTGGTCTCGGAGGTCCTGTAACAGCCGGAGGTCTTCGGTACCGGTCCCGGTACATAAGGTACAGGAGTACAGGAGGTGAGTATTAATGTTTATTGTTTTTAACCCCTTAGATTAACTTTTAGGGTACTTTTGTAGTGTATCTGTATAAATACACTGCAAAAGTACAGGGACTCGCTACCCCCGAGTAATTCCTAAGGAAACTCGGCGAGTAGCGAGTCCCCCGAGTCCGCTACTATTCGGGCGAGTCCCGAATAGTAGCGAGTAATTCTCCCATCCCTAGTTGATACCTTCTAATGGCTAACTGAAAAGATGATAATAACTAGCAGCTTTCGACACTACTCAGGTCTTCATCAGGCACGGGATAAGGCTGTGTACACACCATCCAGAGGCACTGTGTGTTAGACACCTCCGGACCTGAAGGAAGCCGCAGGTGAATACAGGGAGATCGCAGCCGCCCTGTACTCACGATCTGCGTTCGGTGCAGAGCGGCTTCTCCCTGCATTCACCCAATGGTTATCTTTTCAGACTCAGCAGCATTAAATTAATATGCTCCGGAGATGCGGAAGCCCGGCAATCCGCACCAGAGGTGAAAACACGCTGCAGAGGGGAGAAGCATAGTGAGCATGGGATTTCTTGAAATCCCATCCACTGTGCTAGTACTGTACAATGCATCGTTTTGGATACAGCAGTAAGACACTGCGTCCAAAACGCTGCTAATCCGAATTGTGCGCTCGCCGTCTAACACAATATCTGAAGAGTCACAGATTTCCCATACTGATTGTCCTGCTTCTCGTCACTTGTCTTATTTACTGCACTGTTCTAGGTCCTGCTGTGTATAATTATGTGACCCTTCAGATTTTATATTTTACCATGCCTGATGAAGACCTGAGAAGTCTCAATAGCTGCTAGTTATTACCATCTTTTCAGTTGCCATTAGAAGGGATCAACCACTGAGGGCTCTGAAATGTTTATATTTTTCCTTTTTGGCCTAGGCTGCTTTCACATCGTGTTTTTCTGCAATCCGACGCTGTCCGTTGAAAATCGGACAGCATCGGATCCGATTTTGGCCCCATGTAACCCTATGCTGACAGATCGGATTTGCCCTTAATGGCATCCGATTTGCCTCCGATCCGATTCTGTCCGATTTTCTGCAGCAGCCAAAATCGTAGATTGCTGCGATTTTGGACTCCGCTGCAAAAATCGGATCGCATTGGATCCGATGTGATCCAATTATAATAATATGGGAGTCTATTGGGATCGGATCAGATGGAAAATCGTATCGGATATCGGATCCGATTTCTGTATTGCGCATGCTCAAACTCCAAGACCTCCCACAGCCCTCCCCCATTTAAATCAGATCCGTTTAAAAAATCGGATCGGATGACATCGGTCCGATTTTTTTATTGGATCCGATAAAAAAATCTGACCGGTGGCATCCGATTTTGAGCATCCGATCCGATCCAATTTACAACAGACAACGTCGGATTGCGGGAAAACATGATGTGAAACCAGCCTTAGAACTTATTCAGATAATTGCTCACTATTTCCCTCTTCAGAGCTGTGACTGCTGCCAGTGATTCTGCGGCTTATTTTGACCTCAAGTCAACAGAGCTGATCCTTCTCTTCTGCTCTATGCTCCTTCTCCTCTTCTCCATGCTCCTTGTCTTCTGCTTTTTTCTCCCTCACTTCTGCTCTCTTCTCCCTCTCTTCTGCTCTGTGCTCATTCTCTTCTATTTTCTTCTCCTCTTCTGCTTTGTGCTCCTTCTCTTCTATTTTCTTCTCCTCTTCTGCTTTGTGCTCCTTCTCTTCTATTCTATGCTCCTTCTCTTCAGCTTTGTGCTCCTTCTCTTCAGCTCTGTACTCCTCTTCAGCTTTGTACTCCTTCTCTTCTGCTTTGTGCTCTTTCTCTTCTGCTCTGTGCTGTTTCACTTCTACTTTTTTTCCTTCTATTCTAATGTCTGGTCCATCTCTTTTACTCTGTGCTCCTTCTCCTCTACTCTGTGTACTCATTCTCTTCTACTTTGTGATCCTTCTCTTCTACTTTGTGCTCCTTCTCTTCTGGTCTGTGCTTCTTCTCTTCCGCTCTGCGCTCCTACTGTTTTGCTCTGCGCTCCTTTTCTTCCACTCTGCGCTCCTTCTCTTCCGCTCTGCATTCCTTCTCTCCTGCTCTGCATTTCTTCTCTTCCACTCTGCGTTCCCTCTCTTCCATTCTGCGTTCCTTCTCTTCCACTCTGCGTTCCTTCTCTTCCACTCTGCGTTCCTTCTCTTCTGCTCTGCGTTCCTTCTCTTCTGCTCTGCGTTCCTTCTCTTCTGCTCTGCGTTCCTTCTCTTCCGCTCCGCGTTCCTTCTCTTCCGCTCCACGCTCCTTCTCTTCCGCTCTGGACTTCATATCTTCCACTCTGCTCTGTTGACTGGGTATCTACACCTATCATCTCATGCTGATTGACAGCTGGTTCCCTACCACCAGCTGTCAATCGCTATAATGTCAGCAGAGTCGCCCTGTCAACAGTGCAGAACCAAAGACAAGGAGCAGGTCTGTTGACTCGAGGTCAAAAGAATCAGGTGAATTGCTGCCTGAGTCAGGAGAGATCTTCACCGAGCAGAACAGGCAGGGAGTTAGCAATTACATGATGGCAAGTAGGAAAAAATTCTAAAGTCTCAGATAATCACTTTAAAGATGTATATACTTAATGTGTAATAATTTACAGCAAAATTCCTTTAATTCTGCATCTACATCATCTTGTATCTAAAGAAAGATCACACCTTCTAAATTATGGCTGATTTCTTCCAAAAAACAGCACCACCACTCTCCACATGGTTGTTTGCAGTATTGCAGCCACTATTACAGGATGTTTGCTGTAGATGTAATGATTTGTATATAATGTGCACTGATTCTCTTCCTCTATAGAAGTCTTATGATCCTTGTAACCAAATCTTCTCCCTGTTGATTTGTCTTGTAGACCCCAGCGACTCCAGGTGATGCCTTTATGAAATATCCCACCCAGCTCCACCCAGCCATTGCTCCTATGTTTGGACCCCTTTCTTACAATCCCGTTGCTCTGCCATCAGGTGACAAAAGGCCCTTGTCTATTTTGGAAACACATAGTAATGCCATATAATGGGAATATTGGTCTTTCTGCATAAACCCTGCTGGGGAAGGTCCTTGTGGAGGCAGAAAAGATTGGGTAAAATCTAGAACAAAGGGCAGCGCGAGAGGAAACTTTGTATCACTAAGTCATATTCAGTGTCATTATATCCGGTCACTTCTTGTCAGCCGGTTCAGTTTACTTATTACGGCACAGAGATATCAGGTCTGATTACAGGAGACACACACAGATTGCCAAGAGGAAAGACAGAGGAACAAGATAAAAGAAAGAATAGTAAAACAGACACATCAGGAGAGATCAGTAGGAAATACTGGAGATGAAAAGGAGCGTATAGGGTCTTATCCGGTTAATAATTTTAGGTGTGCCCTCCTGGTGAAAATGATAGAGCGCATGTAAGTATGGCTGCTGCAGATTCAAGGCAGAAGGATGATGGTGATGATGATGAGTGTTCAGGTGGAAACACTCTATGGGGAGATACATGCATGCATCTCGCATGAATCACCCGGCCACTGCCTTTCTGGATGGGAGCGTGCAGCTCCATAGAAACACAATCAGCTTCACGCTCCAGTTGAGAGAGGCAGGCGCTGGCTGGGTGACTCATGAGAGTTGCATGCGAGACACTCGCATACATGTACCTCCGTCCTTATACAGATCTTCTTTACCTTCTGACGTGATGAAGAAAAATCCACAATCAAGAGGGTTAAATAACAACTGCGATTTATGTCAACGCGTTTCAAAGCTTATAATGGCTTCTTCTTCAGGAAAAAATGATGGTGGTTTTCCCCTAAGAAGGAGCCATTACAAGCTTTGAAACGCGTTGAAATAACCGCACTTGCTATTTAACTCTCTTGATCGTGGATTTTTCTTCACCACATCAGAAGGGCAGCGGAGGTCATCTTTAAAGGGGTTGTCTAGTAATCAAGTATTGATGACTATGAAATTAGAGGGTGTCCAACTTCCGGGGAACCGTCACTAATCAGCGGACATCTGCTCCAGCAGCGGCAAGATACGAAACCACAACCCCATAATGTGGAGTACTGCACCTGATCTTCAATCTTCTTGCAGATATCAAGTGATGGGAGGGGTGGACACCAATCTCATATTGACCTAATATATAGATACGTCATCACTGCGAGTCACTGCGGGGTCACTAAGAGGCACGAAGAACATTATAGAGCGGATGACAACGTGCAATCACCTACGGATTCCCTCCCAAGTGTTGTCATTTCTCAAAGGAATATAAGGGATTGTTAAGTTTTAGTTCTTTTATTGAGACAAGATAATAACTGTGGAGGTTCATGAGCAGGGTCACCAAAATCATAGGGGCGGCTGCTGTGTAACAAGTCCATGACCCTATACATCTCCGGTAACTAATCTGAACAATCACAAGTATCAACTAAGGCCCCCGACACGACAGGTTAAACCTGCCGATATCAGTGGGATCGCCCAACAGTCTGATGTGCACGGATGTCCCCCCCACTGGAGATGTTGGGGAGACAAGGATTCAGCACTATGGATTCCCTCCTGCCAATTCTTCTGCCGTCAGGAGATACTGACAGCGACTCCGTCATTGAGAAAACAGGAGCGCTCAGCTAAACCATCCTAATGTATGAGGAGGGGTCAGGGGAGATAGCCGACAACCGGGCCATTATGCAGCAAACAACTATGTTTTATGCAGGGTCCCAAATTTCAGACCCCCAACAAGGTTATCCTAGTGAATATGATAATATATGGTATAAGGCATCCTTTACATGTCAGTGTCTCCGATCCATTTGGCGTCCATTTTTTTCAGATACCACACATACCCCATACCCATGATATCCAATGGTGATCTTTACATGTCCGTGTTTTCACACAGATTGTATGTCCGTATAAACCACATGTGTGTCCGTGAGAAACACACCAGAACATGTCCATGTTTTCCCAGCATCACGGATCACATGGACCCATACAAGTATATCGACCTGTGAAAAACATGTACAACACGCGGATGACATCCTTGTTACATTCATTTGCCATCTGCTGACATGTAACAGATTAAATGCATTAAAAGATTACTGAATTTAAAGTAGTAAAGATGTGCAAAGATAATAAATGGATAGATAGATGGATAGAAGAATAGATAAATAGAAGTTTAGAAAGATAGATGGATAGGAGGATAGATTAATAGACGGATAGATAGATGATGGATAGACTTTAAAGAAAGATAGATAGATTGAAGATAGATAGTTTGTACAGCTATTAACCAATTAAATAATTAAATGAAAAACATGACATGGGGTCCCCCATTTTTGATAACTATGAAAGGTAAAGCAGACAGCTGCAGGCTGGCCCATGGTTATTGGCCCATTCTCAGGCTAAACATACCAGCCTGCAACTATCTGCTTTACCTTTGCTGGTTATCAAAAATGGGGAGACATCTATCTTTCTATCTATCTATCTATCTATCTATCTATCTATCTATCTATCTATCTATCTAGCCACCTATCTAGCCATCTATCTTTATCTATCTATCTTTGCGGTTTTTCATGCCCACATGTGACTGGGCATAACAAACATGTCACCCACTTTAAATAAATAATAAAATAAAACCTTAAAGGTGACTGTAGATGGCTACATTGTGATAATAGTAGGAATCTCTGCATTGCTCTGTACACAGCTGTGAGTGGGACATGTTCAGGCAATTACACATTTGAGGCGTGAGGTCCCTTTAAGCCGGAGACCTTGTGCTGTTTGCTTTCTTGCTACATTGTAGCCTCTGATGTTATCAGTAGGAGTTGGTAGTAATAATTAGAGATGACTTGCAGCAAGTCAAGGAGACTTGACATATAGGACACATGAGTAAATCATCCCTGGGGTCCGGAGCACGGACAAATTACCAGGAAAAGAGGAAAATCTATGAATAACCTTTCAGTAGACGCTTCGGTATCGATCCTTCACCTGTGGCCAATGAACACAATGTAATAATCTGGTTTGTATAAACAGATAGACTGGATAATGTAATCTCCCGGACCGGGGAGGCGCGGGCCCTGATCATGTTGGGGCCCGTTATACATGGAGGCGATTAGAAGCGAGACGCGATAGATGAACCAGTCAGTGTTCGCGTTCTCACCATGTGCAGTTATGTTTTATAGCCTGAGGGTTGGGTGTTTTTGGCACTATCAATACGATCCTGTCCGCTGATGACTAGAGGATTCACTTGTACATGTGAGGACATCACTCCGACCAGCGATCATCTATAGCTCATCATCTAAGATTTGATCAATGACTAACGTGCGAGTTCTCACTGATCGTACAATCACGTTCACACTGGAAATGTTTCACGAAATCTTAAAATTTTGCATAATAACCACCGTGAAGGGGATCTGTCACCAAATTGACCTGATGAGACTGGTGTACTTACTTTGAACATTCAATTCAGAATGGCTGAATAATTCCAATATTAGGATGATCAGCACAGCTACAGAATGAAATATCTCATGCAGGGGCGTATTAGGAGTAGCCAGGACCCCGGGCAGACGTGTCAAATGATCCCCATGATAGATCATGTGATCGCTCAAGTGATTAATGCATAGGTGCACAGTTGCAGACATAAAACAAGAATGACGGTGGATTTTTTTCCCATATGCGCGGCACCACAACATAGCACTATACATAATGGAGCAGGGGGGAAATATGTTTTCTCAAGAGCCCAGATGAGAGATTGACTGTTGGGGTGTTGGGAAGGGGTGAACCAATAGGCTGAAATTAATTCTGCTCAGTATTAATACTAGTATAATAATTATTTGATATTAATATTAATTGTATTACTTAATATTGAGCAGAATTAAGTATACTGATGTCCCCCATAAGAAGTATGAGCCCACACACAGTCCCTCTATATACAGTATGAGCCCACACAACCCCCATTATATAGTATGAGCCCACACAACCCCCATTATATAGTATGAGCCCACACAACCCCCATTATATAGTATGAGCCCACACAACCCCCATTATATAGTATGAGCCTACGGTCAGCATGCAGTACAAAAAAGTGCATACATATATAGTATGAGCCCACACATAGCCCCTCTATACACAGTATGAGCCCACACAGCCTATGGTTAGCATGCAGTACAAAAAAGTGCATACATGTATAGTATGAGCCCACACATAGCCCCTCTATACACAGTATGAGCCCACACACAGTCACTCTATACACAGTATGGGCCCACACATAGCCCCTCTATACACAGTATGAGCCCACACACAGCCACTCTATACACAGTATGAGCCCACACATAGCCCCTCTATACACAGTATGAGCCCATACAGCCTATGGTTAGCATGCAGTACAAAAAAGTGCATACATATATAGTATGAGCCCACACATAGCCCCTCTATACACAGTATGAGCCCACACACAGTCACTCTATACACAGTATGGGCCCACACATAGCCCCTCTATACACAGTATGAGCCCACACACAGCCACTCTATACACAGTATGAGCCCACACATAGCCCCTCTATACACAGTATGAGCTCACACAGCCTATGGTCAGCACGCAGAACAAAAAAATGCATTCATATACAGTATGAGCCCACACATAGCCCCTTTATACACAGTATGAGCCCACACACATTTCCTCTATATGCAGTATGAGGCCATACAGCCCCCTATATACAGTATGAGGCCCCTACATCATTCCTTGTAAACAGTATTGAGCAGAATTAAGTATACTGACGTCCCCCATACAATATTTGCCCACACACAGCCCCTCTATATACAAATAAAAAAGCCAGGAAGCCAGCACTGCATATGGTCAGCATGTAGTACAAAAAGTGCATACATATACAGTATGACCCCACACAACCCCCTATATACAGTATGAGCCCACACAGCCTATGGCCAGCATGCAGTACCAAAAAGTGCATACACATACAGTATGAGCCCACACACAGCCCCTCTATATACAGTATGAGCCCACACAAAGCCCCTCTATATACAGTATGTGCCCACACAGCCCCCTACATACAGTATGAGCCCCCTACATAGCTACTTGTATACAGTATTGAGCATAATTAAGTATGGTGACGTCCCCCTATATACAATATTTGCCCACACACTGCCCCTCTATATACAAATAAAATAGCCAGGAAGCCAGCACTGCCTATGGTCAGCATGCAGTACAAAAAGTGCGTACATATACAGTATGAACCCACAGACAGCCCCTCTATATATAGTATGAGCTCACAGACAGCCCCTCTATATATAGTATGAGCCCACAAACAGCCCCTCTATATATAGTTTGAGCCCACACAGCCCCTTATTTACAGTATAAGGTTCCACATAGCCCCTATATACAGTATTGAGCAGCATTAGGTATGCTGATATCCCTCTATATACAGTATGAGCCCACATACAACACCCTATATACAGTATGAGCCCATACATAGCCTCCTATATACAAAAAGGAACCCACACATAGCTCCCAATATAATTGAGCAGAATAAAGTATGCTGCCATCCCCCTATATGCATTATGAGCCAAGACACAGCCCCTATATACCATATGAACCCCAAATAGCCTCCTATATACAGTATGAGCCCCCACATTGCTCCCTATATACAGTATGAGCTCTTACATAGCCCCTATATATAGTATCAGCCCCCATATAGCCTCCAATATACTGGATGGCCCATCACATAGCCCTCTTATATACAGTAGGAGCCCCTACATATCCTCCTATATACAGTATGAGCCCCCACATAGCTCCCTATATACAGGATGATCCATCGCATACCCCCCTATATACAGTATGAACCCCAACATGACTCCCTATATACAGTATGAGCCCTTACATAGCCATCATATATATAGTATAAATCCCCACATAGCTCCCTATATACAGGATGACCCATCACATAGTTCCATATATATAGTATGAGCCTTCACATACCCCCTGTTTACAGTATGAACCCCCATGTAGCCTCCCTATATATAATATACAGGATAAGCCCCCACATAGCCCTATCTTCAGTAGACCATCCATAGCCCCTTTATACAGAATAAGCCCCTACATATCCTCCTATATACAGGATAACTCATCACATATCCCTCTATATACGGTATGAACCCACAAATGGCTCCTTCTATACAGGATGAGCCCCCACAGAGCTACCCATATACAGTGTACAGGATGAGCCCCACGTAGCCCCTGTATACAGTATAAGCCCCTGCATAGCCTCTTATGTACAGTATGAGCCCCCACATAGCTTCCTATATTCAGTATTAAATCCGGGTTTTCCAAGAGGAAGATACATCAGGACACGTTGGCGGTTTTCTTATTTTACCCTGATGTGTTGTTTTGGTCGTTCCCTGAGCGCTTGCTCCATAGTTTTGACCATCGGTATTATTTTTAAATGTTTTTCCAGCATTTTTTGATCATTTATTGGATTCAACAATGAGGAAACTGCTGTATCTTTTCAGCCTCTACATAAACTTGCATTGCAAAGGAACATCTTCCAAGCAAAAAACGCCTAAATAACGGTCATGTTGTTTCTTTTACGGTTATTTTATTTGGCATTTTTTTTTAACACCTGAAAAGGTTAAATGATTCTTAAAAGACTGAACATATGATCAGCGAGTCGTTTTACATAGAAGTGAATATGTTCATCCCTTTGAGCTTTTTCAGGTGGATCTTGGAGTGGAAAAACTCCTGAAGAAGACACAGCAATAAAGAGAATAGTGGAAGATACCAGTCCTATGTGTGGTATATTGCTGACATACATTTTAGTCCAGAGATGGCACAGCAGAGAAAGTCCATATGGTGGTGCTCGTCCAGCTCGGCCCAGTCCCGGGTAGTAAAAAAAAGCTGCAGCACGCTCCCAAAAATTTATAACACTTCCTTTATTGCATCAATACATAAAAAATGGTGCTCAACGCTAGGTTATGCGAAGGGGGAGGGGAGGACAGAGTCAGGTGCTATGAGGACAACAGCTGTTTCGCACATTGGGCTTCACCAGGTCCTGGTGCGCGAAACAGCTGTTGTCCTCATACCACCTGACTTTATCCTTTTCTCTCCCCTCGCATAACTGGCATTTTGCACCAGTTTTTATGTATTGATGCAATAAAAGAAGTGTTGTTACTTTCTGGGAGCAAGCCATGTCTTTCTTCACTGTTCACTCCTGAAGAAGATGTTGTATGCACAGACCCTCCACAAGTCGCAGGCAACGGGGGCCGATAGGAGCTAATAATTGTTCCGACGTCAAGTTTTGCAAATTTGTGCTACCATTACTGGAAACCCATAATGATGGAGAAAAACGCTTTCTTGCCTGAATAATATTTGGAGTATATTTGGCTGTCGGGGGTGGAGGGGCGGCATCAGGGTGACCCTCTAAGGACTTTGCTTTTCAGCAGTTATTTTCGTCTACATTTTGCATGCAGATAATACGGCGCAGGTGAAATATTGTGACATTATTTCCCCACTAAGTGCTCCCTGTAACTATACCCTGTCTGTAGGATGGACGGGTCCTGTAACACCGTCTGCACACAGATTTACCGAGCTGTCGCTGCACAAACCCGGGAACTTCTCCATGTCCAATCAGCGGCACATGAAACAATTAGACGCGGTCATTCAGTATAAAGGATGGCGGTGTTTACTTAATTTTAAGCAATGCAGCAGGTCGACCATAAGTTTATTCATAATTGAAGACTCTGCTCATCAGTTTGCAGCTTGGAAGAGCAAAGGAGGTTGGAAGGTTTGGATGGAAGAAGATAGAGCCACAGCGCCACCTAGTGATCATTTCCAGTCCCACTGCAGAGCACTCTCATCTCCACAATCTGATAGATGATTCATTGCATGGACTGAATTTTCAGATCCACAAAATGCACTTTCTTGGCTCTCTTCATTCTTTGCATTACACCGCTAAATCCAGCTTAAGATCCTGACATACAATGTGTCAGCATCTCCACAATGCTCATCAGCAGAACATGCTTTATACAAACACTAAACCAGCAGGGAGTGCAAGCAAAAAAGTATGCAAAAGAGTATGTAAAAGAATAGGCAGGCGGTCCCAGCCTCTTCATCAGGAATACACCCAAAAAATATTTTTGGTGTATTCCTGATGAAGAGGCTGGGACCGCCTTGAAACGCGTAGACATAAACACCGCTTCTTGACAGATTCTACCGTAGTCCATCTCCATTCATACAGCAGTGTGGATCGTCTTTAAAACTTTGTCCTTGGGATCTGTAGTTTGCTCAGCCATCCACAAGGAATGGTGGATCCAGCGGCAGCTGTATAAGGCTAGCTTCACACCACGGTTCTGTGCTGTCAGGTTGGATCCTGTTTTTTGCAGAATCCACCGGACAGAACCTGACAGCACAGGATTGACACAAAATATGGCCAAATATGCCCTCTGCTGCTGTTTTTTGCAGGATTAGTTTTTCTGCCGCTGTCCACAGTGCTGAAGTCTGGCTGTGTGCGCAGTGCTGCTGTCCATGGTGCTGAAATCTCAGCCGTGTGTGTAGTGCTGCTCTCCAAGTGCTGAATGTTCAGCCATGACTCTGAAATGCTGCTGTCCATTGTGCTGAATGAGCATGGCAGCATTGCAGAGCCTGCACTGTGGTGTACATCGGATCCAGGAAACTATCCGATTTTTTAACAAATCCAGCGCCCATAGACTCCCATGTTATGGGCGCCGGATTGCCCTGACCCCGGGACAGTCCAACTTTGTCCGATTTTTGCACCGGAGCCCAAAAATGATGCAGACCGGACAAAATCGGATCAGGGACAAAAATACAAAACTGGATGGCCAAATAGGACCAATCCAGCACCATAGGGATACTGTCACAGTGTAGTGAGAATGCTGATAAGGGAAATGCAGTTACAGGCAGGGTGACCAGGGAAGACTAGTCTGACCCTAGTCTGGAAACCCTGAATGGCCCTGATCCCGAAGGTATCTCTGAAGGTGAGAAGGTTCAGGCCTCCAACCTCTCCCTAAAACGTCTCCACCAGCCCTGCACTATTCCCCTCTCACCTCCCTCCACAGAACTGGGATACAGCAACTCCAACAGAAAGGACTTCAGAAACACACAGGTCAGCACAGCACGGCTTCCAGGCATAGAGTGAAACTCTATCAGCAGCACCACCTGGTGGAAGGAGAGGCTACTTAAAGGCCAGGGGGAGGGGAGCCCAGGTGAGTAACACATGAACCCCTCAACTAGCAGTTGAACCTCATAGTGAATGCAGTTCTGGAGCACAACACAGGAGGCCCAGGACCTTCACAACTATCAACCATGCAGCTCTTAAAGACAAACATACACAGCAGCATCTAGCAATGTCAGTGTGTGACGGATACATGGGGGCAAAACTGGATCAGGTTCTGTCCAGTTCAAACCAGACAGAACCTGACTGCTGAAAACCTAGGTGTGAAGGCGGCCTTAGGCGTATACACCAGTTGTGGGTCACACAACTGGGCAAGGTGAGCAGTATATCGTAAGATAAGTAACTTTTATTAAAGAGATATGACCCTATTGCGCCCTTGTCTGCCCCCTTTAGGTGAAATAGGAAACTTTGTAATATATCTTATCAAAGAAACCTGCTTCTTTCTCCATTTATGAGGCACTTTTTCTCCTCTTACACTCACCATCCACTCTGAAAAACTACTAAAATACATTTTGGTTAAAAAAAAAACAAGTCACTGAGAAATCAAATTACTTCTGCCTATTGAAGTCTTAGAAGAAGGAAGGTGGGGAGTAGTAGAGCAAGAGAGACACAGATACAGGTGTGGCTGCTTTCCAGTAAAGGTTTACTTAAGATCTGGATTCACAGTTACACTACTCAGTACTGCTGGATAATGTCCTCCATGCTGCTTCCTGGTAAGAGTTTTAACTTACCCCAGAGCTGGATTCGCAGCTGCACTGCTCAGTACTGCTGTACAACATTTTCAATGCTGCTATGTAGTAAGAGGTTTATTTCACCCCAGAACTGGATTCACAGCTGCTCTGCTTAGTGTTGCTGGATTATCTCCTCCATATTGCTTTCTAGTAAGTGTTTTATCTGATCCCAAGGCTGAATTCACAGCTGCATTGCTCAGTACTGTTGGATAATGTCCTCCATCCTGCTTTCTAGTAAGTGTTTTATCTCACCTCAGAGCTGGATTCACAGCTTCACTGCTCAGTAGTGCTGTAGAACATTCTCCATGCTGCTGTTGCTAATTTTAAACATGTGCTACATAGAGAGAGGAGAGCGGGAATCTCTCATGTCTGTGTGTGCTGTGTATGAGAAACATCACAGTAGTCTCCACAAGCTTAGAGACAACAGAAGGTTAGAGATAGATCCTGCAGAGGCGAAAACCAGTCATAAAATGATCATAAATAGTGTTATTCCTCATCTGCACACATAGCAGGTTACTCTGGAAAGTCATGTTTACTGACAGAGATACTTTTTACGATCTGTCCATGATAAGTGTGATCTGTCAGCGGTAGTTGTGTTGTGTTTGTCATCTTGTTACTTACCTGGATGAAAGAAATGTTTTGCTTCTTTTGTACTGTAAGTCCTATCACACATTAGATGCAGGAAATATTTTGCCTGTCTGCCGCATTATTAATGATCCCGAGGTCAGAAGAATATACAAACAGGGGTAAACGATGTGAAGCGGACAGCCCCTGATCCGATCTTGAACCAGAACCGGAGGGCAAATATGCCCCCAGGTCCGGTTTCCAGCCGGATTCAGCCGAGCACAGTTGCAGCTGCTGAAATGTCAAGATTGCGGCTTGCGGGGAGCTAGCCGCGGTCCTGAAATCACTGCAGGGGACAGCTGATGGTGCTGATGTTTAGCAGCGCTCGTTGCTAAACTCCAGCACCTGGCTCCCGGATCCGATTTTATGTCGGGGACGGCGTCATAGACCCCCATGTTAGGAGACGTCAGATCCGGGAGGATCCGATTCTGTCCAATTTTTCCCCCAGACACAAAAACACTGCAAGCAACGTTTTTGTGTCCGGGAGAAAAATCCGAATTGTCCCGGATCCTCCCGGACAGATGGAAACCTGGATGGCAAATAGCTGCCATCCGGCTCCATCCAGGCTCCATCCAGGCGCCATAGGGCTGCATTACTGCAAAATCGGGTCCGGGGCTGTCAGGTTCACTCCGGACAGCCCTGGACCTGATCTTGCCGTGGTGTGAAACAGGCCTAAAAGATCAGAACCTAATCATCCTGCACTAATCTCTTCCCCATGAGCAAAAACATACTGACCCAGCGGGAGGGAGCTGGGGAGGACACCGATCTCCGGGAGCCCAGGGCCGGTGTAAATAAACCAAGGTTTAGGGCAGAGAGCTGAGATTGCTGTAAAATATTGGAAGCACCTAGAAATTGCCCCAATTGTTGTTTGTGAATAAGGCTGTATACCCATGGTAATGGCCACTTTACACGCAGCTACAGGTGACAGGTTTTCCACAGGTAACTTACTGGCTGCAGTGAAATCATGGAGACATTATTCCATTTGTACACAGCACCAAGATAGAACCTTGTCTCCATGATTTCACTGCAGCCAGTAAGTTACCTGTGGAAAACCTGTTACCTGTAGCTGCGTGTAAAGTGGCCATAAGGATACACAGCGTTTTGGACGCAGCATCTTCCCGCTGCATCCATACTGCTGTATAGTACAGTAGGATAGTGGATGGGATTTCAAGAAATCCCATGCCCACTATGCTTAATCTGACTGTAGCGTTCTTTCAGCTGCGGTGCGGGTGACTGGCATTCTGCTCCTCTACAGCATGTTCATTTCATGCTGCGGTGTCGGAAGCGGCTGCCATCAGGTGCATGCAGGGAGAAGCCGCCCCGCACCCGCCGCACATGGTGAGTACAGGGCGGCTGTGGTATCCCTGCGGGCTTCACTCAGGTCCGGAGGAGCTGCGTCCAACATGCTGTGAACACATACCCTAAGTCCCACACACACATTATCATCTAAGAGTGAATGCCATGCAATACCTACCATGTTGTCATATAGAAATGTATTCAATAATGATACAAAACTGTCCAAAAATACTGCCATAAAATGGCATATAATGGTACCATACTATGCACAAGCAGTGCCATACAGTGTCTACAGACACTGCCATAAAGTGATATACTCTATAACATCACCATACTATGCACAAGCAGTGCCATACAGTGTCTACAGACACTGCCATAAAATTATATACTCTATAACATCACCATACTATGCACAAGCAGTGCCATACAGTGTCTACAGACACTGCCATAAAGTGATATACTCTATAACATCACCATACTATGCACAAGCAGTGCCATACAGTGTCTACAGACACTGCCATAAAGTGATTTACTCTATAATACTGCCATACTATGCACAAGCAGTGCCATACAGTGTCTACAGACACTGCCATAAAGTGATATACTCTATAACATCACCATACTGTGCACAAGCAGTGCCATACAGTGTCTACAGACACTGCCATAAAGTGATTTAATCTATAATACTGCCATACTGTGCACAAGCAGTGCCATAAAGTGATATACTCTAAAATACTGCCATACTATGTGGGTCAAGCAGAACATTGAAGGTATAATAGAATCGATGACTTCAAGTCCCAGCAATGGCTCACATCTGGAGTCCTACATCTGCAGTCTGACGCCTCTTTATTAATAAGCTTCACTTGAAACATTAATTTATTTAACGACTCGTTACATTTACGAGAAGATTCTCCCGATTCCAGAATTACAGATTTCATCTGATAAAGGGACAAGAATAATGGCCGCTACGGGAGCGAGGCCCCCCCCAGACTGCGGGGCATTATATATGCGAGTGCATCAAAGAAAGATGGATGATATCACCCAGGTGTCAGCTTTATATTAACCCTTAGCACTCTGCAAACACTCCCTCCAAATTAGTCCCTTAACCCCCTTAGAGGTGCAGAGCTCGGCCTCCTGGGAAGTCAGGATTTACAAGACATGATTAATTCACACCTCGCTGATGAAGGGAAGACCGGATTTAATTTAAAGGAGGGGAGCAGCGTGGTGACCCTGAAAATCAGTCATTGGAAAATTGAAATTTGACAGCTTATATGTTTGTCCCTATTAATTCAGGCTGAATCTGGAATATATAAAAGTGTGAGGGACCCTGCCGGTCATATATGTCTCCCCATAGGGTACAGTCAGTATTTGCCGTGCATTGATGGAAGTTGGCGGCCGTGCAATGCACAGACATGTCCGGTCCGGACGACCTCCGGGCCACTCTACGCTGCACCCTGGGGTCTTGAACACCAGCACCCCCTTTACTACCTCCATATTTATAACATAAAGGGATATTCAAGGACATGTCATCAATCCACAGCCAAGACAAGGAATGAGCCGATCTCGCGAAGTCCCCAAATTGACCCAAAACTTTGATTTGCATTGAATAAATTCAGCCAGAATTGAAAATGGCGCAAATTGCTACCAAAGAGGTTTATTATGCTCTGAGGTCTCTGTAGACCCCAAATTATAAAATATTGAGTGGAAGGAAGAGGATATAATACATAGTGCTCACCTTACCCCTTACTGCTCCTCGCCTATGACCCTCCGCTCACTCCCTCAATTGGAGGACGGGGTGAGAACTGAAGGACCGGCGAGGGGCAAGGTGAGTATAATGTTTCATTGCTTCTTAAACCCTTTCCCAGCTATCAAAATAAATTGTGCTCATTTTGCTGATTTCAAGCGAACCAAATGTTAAAAATTTTGGATTCGATCATTTTGTTAAATGTTGCGCACATTCAATTAATTTTGTTCTGAGTTGATTCACTGATGTCTAGACAAGAGTGAAAGAATCCTCTTTTTATAGAGAATATCTCTGTGGGGTTTTACTGTGTAATTTGAAAACAGTAGGGGTAGGAGTTAAAACACTAAATATAACGATGTATCACTTATCAGGCTGTGTGCTGTTGTTAACTTACAATGATAGTTTCATCACCAGGAGCTTAACATTGCTTGGACTACAGCAGCTGCAGCAGCATGTGAGCCCTGGACCATGCCCTGTACTGCGATAAGTAGCTCACTGTCTAAAGACATTGTACAAGGAGCTGTGGTGTTGGGGAGGGTAAGGCCGGAATCACACTGGGCAAGTGACATGTGAGAGAGTCTCACATGCATCAGCCAGTATGACCGCCAGCTCTCCGGGCAGGACCATGCAGCCATATAGAAATACATACAGCTGCACACTTAGCCAGACTGAGCCTAGAACAAAAAAGCAGCAGTGAATGCGTCAACCCAATAGTTTTTCTGTAGTCACATTCAACAGGGTATGAAGACTTTTGCAACAGCCTTCAGCAATCTTCCCTCCGTTAGACTGAAGTTAGGACTCTACACGGAGCTGTCCTATGTAATATTAATGGTAAAAATTTCAAAAAATTGCACATAATTTTACTTTCTTATATGTAAAGCCTAATTCAGCACAAAACCTCAGGAGTGACTGGAGTTATCTCCAATATCTTACTTGCCACTGGAGTCTAGGAAGGTGACATATAAGGCGTTGTTTGCAAAATTTATATATCATGGATAGATTGTAATACTCAGTTTGGCCTGCAGGGGAGCTGTAGGTAAAGTCCATGGTTCTCTTGGCACTGATATATTTATGGTGATGTCATATATAGTCTTCTCTCAGAATCCAGTCTCTCATTGTGTTTTCTTCTGATCTCTTTAAGGCTACGTTGCGATGGGAGCTGTCCAGCCTTCATTCTGGGGACAACAACCATTGATACCACCTCAAATGGTTCTTGGTGGCCAGTCTCCAGTTGCTCAGGTCATGCAAGGAAGCCAAACGATAGCATGGGCTCAACCGGGCCTCTACTCTCCTACTCAGCAACAGCCATGGCCAACCCTTCCCGGCCAGTTTCCACCTACTGCCTTCATGCCAACACAAACTGTATTGCCTTTCCAAGCAGCCATGTTTCCAGGTACTTCTGCCCCGGTAGCCGCCGTTCCGCCAACCAGTGACTCATTGCGATCAAGTCCTCTACAACCCGGCCAGAAAGTAACGAAAGAGATGTTTAAGGATTTTCAGATGGTAAACCCCCCTCCGGTGCCGTTGCGGCAGACAGATCCAACTTCCCTCTCTTGTACCTCAGAGGCCTTCTCAAGCTACTTCGACAAAGTTGGGTTGGTTCAGGATACAGACGATTGTGACGACTTTGATATCTCACAGCTAAACTTGACGCCTATGACTTCCACTTCACCATCTACTAATTCACGTAAGTACCAGATCCCCGGAACCAGCGAGTCCGGCTGAAGTTTGGCTTATGTGACACCTACTGAGCCTAGAGTGAGGCATCTTGTCAACTATTGTCTTAAAGGGGTATTCTAGTTTTGACAAGTAAGAGATATGCATTGTATATGAAGACTGATACCATTTCCAGGTATACTTTGTATCAGTTCTTTTAGAATTTCAATATCTCTGCTTGCTGAACTCCATAGGATACAAACCTGTCCTGATCACATGATGGACACGTAGGTACCTGGCTCCTTACACTTATCCATAAATATGAACATTGCTATTAGCAATGTAAAGTGTAACAAGTTTTTTTATTATTATTTTTTAGCATTTTGAAATTGTTCAAATCACGTTAATAGGACATTTGTCTAAATTCCTGCAAAAATCTTTCATATAAAAGTGGCTTCCAATCCCTGGCTTTCCCTCGGTCTATTTTCTTTCCATCGACTGCATAAATATCAGAATGTGCTCAATTGGAGTACAGATGATGGTAGTCAGGGGCGTAACTACAATAGGTGCAGGGGTTGCGATCGCACCCGGGCCCTGCAGCCTAGGGGGGCCCCAAAAGTCCCTTTGGCCTATAGAAAAAGACTAATTTTATTAAAGATTTGCAATAATTGGGGGCCCCGTTGGAGCTTTCGCATCGGGGCCCCTTGGCTTGAAGTTACGCCACTGATGGCAGTGATGGCTCAGACAGGAGAAGGCAATATCTGAGCCATCACTTCCATCATCTGTACTCCAGGTGAGCATATTCTGATATTAATGCAGTTGATTGCAGTGACTGCTTGTTCCATGTGCCTCAGTAACTCTGCGGATGCACTGCTGCAGGAGATTGTTCTAATAAATACAAAACTCAGAGGAGGAGACAGGACTTAATGTCATCAACTGCATTAATATCAGAATGTACTCACATGGAGTACAGATGATGGCAGTGATGAATCAGCTCCTGACTCCTCCTTTGAGTTTTGTATTTCTTAGAACTGTTTCCTGCACAGGAGCTGAGCAATCACTGTGATCATCTGTACTCCAAATGAGTATGTACTGATAGTAATGCAGCTAAATGCAGAAAATAGACTGGGGAAAAGCAAGTGTTTGGAGACCACTTATTTGCGGTTTCTTTACCTTATAAAGTTCTTCACTAAGTTTCTCACAAAACTTTTTTTATGCATAAAAGAAAGCTTGGGTGCTCTTTAAGGATATTTTCGTCCTTCCCCTGGACCTGCCCCTGGCACTTCCCCTAGTCCTTCCCCTGGTCCTTCCCCTGGTCCTGCCCCTGGTCCTGCCCCTGGTCCTGCCCCTGGTCCTTCACCTGGTCCTGCCCCTGGTCCTGCCCCTGGACCTGCCCATGGTCCTGCTCCTGGTCCTGCCCCTGGTCCTTCCCCTGGTCCTGCCCCTGGTCCTGCCCCTGGACCTGCCCCTGGACCTGCCCCTGCCCCTGGTCCTTCCCCTGGACCTGCCCCTGGACCTGCCCCTGCTCCTGCCCCTGGTCCTGCCCCTGGACCTGCCCCTGGACCTGCCCCTGGTCCTGCCCCTGGTCCTCCCCTGGACCTGCCCCTGGTCCTGCCCTTGGACCTCTTTTCAACAATTAGATAACAGTAAAAGGATACATGTTTGGTATCTACAAACTCGTACTGACCCGAGGCATCAAACTGGCAAGTCAGTTTTACCATATAGTGAACATGGTGAATAAAAAACAAAGCAAAATGTTACTCTTTTTTTTTGTTTTTGCAATTTCACCGCACTTGGAATTTTTTTCCCCGTTTTCCAGTACATTAGATTTCATTCAAAAGTGCAACTCGTCCTATGAAAAACTAAAAACAGAAAATCATATGAGGGTGAAGAGGATAAAAAAAACATCCTTTTTTTCACTATGCATTAGAAAGAATGTGTTATGATGATGAAGGTCTCTGCCTTCTGTCACTGTCTGGGGTCTTACATTGGGTTGGTTGGATACTGAAGTGACTGGTTCATCACAGTTGCTCCGTATGGCAAAGTATTTGTGTTTTATTAATGCAGAGATCTTGATTCAGAAGGGATGGAGGATACAGAATGTATGCTGAAAAGTTTAGCCGTTAAGCAAATTAGAATGATATTGTAGACTATGGGACTCTGTAGACTTTGGTGCACTGATGTTTGTAGACTTTGGGTGCAATGTTGACTGCACCCAAAGAAAAAGAAAAATTGCTCCAGAATTATAGTCTATACTATAGTCGCTGGGCGACAATCCATATGGCCACCCATAAATGGGATACACCTCTGCTTCTAGACTGGGGTCACAGGGGCGCATGAGAGAAACGGGTCACAAGTACAGAGTAGATGGAGAGATTAATTTCTCCATCTTCTCCATTTTCTGTGCCAGAGTATATCGGATGTCATCTGACTTTCATCCGATGTTTTGCACCCATCCACAGACTTGAATGGGTGAGCATCACCCGATATAAGCTCACCCATTATAATAAGATATATAAGATATAGCATGCATCAATTTTATTTTCTCATGATGATTTGGTATGGGGAAAAAAACACTGATCGGCACTGACCTATACAGGGTGGGCCATTTATATGGATACACCTAAATAAAGTTGGATCCACGCATCTGGAAAGGTTTTCCCCTCCCATATAGTGCCACAAACAGGAAGTTGATCTCACCAACCATTTCTATTTTATTTAGGTGCATCCATATAGATAGCCCACCCTGTAGTATGAGATTGGAGCAAGTTCTATCTGATTAAACATAGTCTAGCACACGTCTAATTTATACACCAACATGAACGAGACCTTATGCTACCTTCCCACAGTGAGTTTTTGACGCTGCATATTTTCACTGGGTGAAAACCACATTGTCTCACAGTTTCAGCCCAGTGGAAGGAATTATACAAAGTTCATGCTCACTAT
Organism: Allobates femoralis; assembly: GCA_033576535.1. NCBI lineage: Eukaryota > Metazoa > Chordata > Amphibia > Anura > Aromobatidae > Allobates > Allobates femoralis. Next base: position 148,910,706 of record JARQOC010000007.1, read on the forward strand.
GCTTTTTCTATGCTCTGTAAATTGATTTATGATGTGTTTATTGGAATCTGCAGCATGTCAATCTCTATTACAAGCACGATGAGTTTTCTGTCCAGATTTTCCCATACACTTGCATTAAATGCAGAAAATCCACAGGTAAAAAATGCACATGCACAAATACATCAAAAACGCATGTACAAAAAAAAGTCAATAAAGTTTTATTAATACCAGGAAGTTTCAAAAACAAAGTAACTTTTTCTTACAGCATGACGCTCAAAAAAGAGACAGAACCACAGCATCAGAAATGCAATAAAAATGAAGATTAAGAAAATGCACACAAAATGCAATGAGAAAATGCAAATAATCTAATCTACATAATAGATGTATAGGTAAAAAATGTTTGTACCATGTTAGCCAGTAGATAGAAAAATATTAGAATCTGACAGTCCTCAGTGGTTGATACCTTTTAATGGCGAACTGAAAAGATAACGTAGTTCAAAATTGCAGAGGGTGGACGGTGTATACGGACCTGTGCTGCATAGACCAGAGAGATCAGACGGTGTTCATCATTATAGTGTTTATTTCCAACGCGTTTCGGAGTTAGTCCCAACTCCTTCCTCAGGAGGAAGGAGTTGGGACTAACTCCAAAACGCGGAGTTGGGACTAACTCCGAAACGCGTTGGAAATAAACACTATAATGATGAACACCGTCTGATCTCTCTGATCTGTGCAGCGCAGGTCCGTATACACCGTCCACCCTCTGCAATTTTGAACTACGTTGACCGTTGTGGTGTGGATCCTTGCAGCAGCTATCACGTTTTGTCCTGACGCTGGTTGTGTGCTACACAACCCCTCCAGGTGAGTGATTAATTAAATTTAGTCCACCTTTTTATCAATGATCAGACCCTAGTGCGCTTCTCTCTCCCTTTTCTAGTTTTGATGATAACTGAAAAGATGGTAAACATAGCAAGCTTTGACCCACTGTGACCCCTTCATCAGTCTGATAATGACACAGATTCTATAGACACATACATATATGCATTAGGAAATGGAACAAAGGAAACACAAAACAGTGTTATAAGCTGTGGTAAATACGATAGGTGACGTAAAGCAGAGTCAGGCTAGGGAGGGGGAGAGGAGCTGGGAAAAGAGAATGGGAGAGAGATGTGGGGGAGATAGACAGTGAATCTTGAGAAGATATAATGGGCAATGTTCTCCTACTATCTATGTGTGAGGCACAAAGATTGTCCCAACTATACCTACTGCATAGAGTTTATAGAACACCGGATTTCCTGCATCGGATAGGGCTCAGAGTGGATGCTTGTTGTCCAAAATGTGGGGAGGATGATGCAGATTTGTTACATATCTTCTGGAATTGTAGGCATATTGTAAGATTCTGGAGTGAGTGTATTGGGTATGCAAATAATGTGTTTGACTCTGCTCTACCGCTTCATCCATTGGTATGTATGTTGGGTTGTGTGGGTTCTGAGGTCAACGAAGAACTGGCATTGAAACGCACTTTGTTCCAAATTAGAAAAACGATTGGTGCACATTGACTTGACCCACAGCCTCTCAGGTTGCGAGGAATTTGTGGATAGGATGAGGATCCTTATTAAAATGGAGGAGGAGGGGGTATATAAAAAGCGTAAAGCCATTCACAAGTTTGACAAAGTATGGAATAAGTGGTGCACATTGCATGGGTATTACCTATCTGCCATTCTAAGTGCACTGTAGGAATGATTTTCTCGGGTTTTCCTTAATGGAAGTATATAGTAATATTTGGATGGTTGATATTCCTTCTAATGTCTATGATATTACTGGTTTTGCTATGGTAAAGTGATTGGTTATTGCCATATATAATATTATGTGTCTTTATATTCTTATATCATGTGTGTCCAAGGTCCTGAGTTAGGGGGGAAGGGAGTTTGGTGGGCAATGTTGTGCTCATGGGATGTTTAAGTCAATGCTGTATTTGCTTTGTTGTGAAAACCTTTTTTTAATCTTAAAAAAAAATGATCTGATTAAAAAAAAAAAAAAAAAAAGAAAGATTACGTTAAGTGACAACAAGCAGAGATCTTGAACACACTGTGGAATGGAGGCGAAAAGTATTAAAAAGTTTTCAAAACTTTGTTTAAAAAATGAAGCAAAGGGGCACTTGTTTGCGATCCTTTTTGCCCGCTCCTGTCGCGGATCCATCATGTTTTTTTTTTTTCTTTTTTACTGTCAGCATTTTATTCCCACTTGAACAAAGTGTCAGTAAGTGACAAATGTCTTCATTTACCGTCTTACGAATCCATCGGCGGCAGCGCCGTTCCTCTCCGCGCCCGTGGCCCGACTGGAAGTGTCCTTTTTCATTAGACAGGACATTAATGACGACGGTATTTGCCTTGATATAAAAATTCATCAATGACTCCCAGCGAGAATCCTGCCGGATTTTGCCTGTGAAGTTAGCGCCCAAATAAAAAAAAAACCCCTATGCTCCGGCGCCTTCTCCTGATGAATGCATTTGTTTCCGTATGAAAAATGCATCTCAACAGGTTTAGACGGCAAACAGGCTGCGGAGGAAAATTATTAGTTTCGAACCACTGACTCCAAAAAGAATTTGATGGAGTCTGTTTAACGTCTGGCAGCCAAATCTGTAATATAAAATGAAATATGGCTTTCATAACAGACCATGTTCTTTATCTATCCTCTAACAAATGATTCTTTTATCTCCACCTAAGCATGTCCTCCAGAGCTGCGCTCCTTCTCAATGTCGTTTTAATACTCTCTGTAATTTTTGGGAGGAATGGGGGGCTTGCTTAAAAAAAATAATAATAATGTAAAAGCATGTATTGTACAATGTATCCTAATTGTTTCCAATGTCATGTCTGCTCCAGCCCCTACTCCAGCCCCGAGGCAGAGCTCCCCATCAAAGTCCTCGGCGTCTCACACAAGTGATCCCATCGCAGATGACATCTTTGAAGAAGGCTTTGAAAGTCCCAGTAAAACTGTAGAAGATGCTGTAAGTTTTTCTTAAATATTCACATTCCCATCCCTCAACCCCCTGATAATAAAAATCGGTAGACAAAAACTGTTTCCAGAGTAGATAAAGGCATTTTTAATAAGTTTTTACATTTTTTATGCCTGAAACGCGTTAGTTTTTCTTATTTGTTGACCTTAGTAGCCTTTATCCCATTTAACATTGTATAGCTTAAAGGGGCTGTCCATTTCTTGGGCAGTGTTTTGAAATGTTTTATGCCTGAAACCCATTAGTTAATCTTTTATGATTTGGAGGGACCTGTCCTACTAAAGGAGTTTTTCTGCTACTTGGACAACCCATTCTCATTCCCTAAGTTTTCACTTTTAAAATAACAGCACATCAATTTCCATAGAATTGCAAGCGCCGTTCTAGCGGTGTTGGCACTTACTCTCCTGAGCCTCACATGACATTATTATGCCACTGGAGCCCTGCCCCAATGACCGCCTTTGAGAAATCGAATATCAAGAGGAAGTCAGAGCTGCGTCTATCCACTCACTTCCTCTTGATGTTTAATACATCTGTAGGTGGAGAGATGCAGTGACTGGGAGCAGGATTCATGTGATATAATAATGTCATGTGAGCCTCAGGAGAATGAGTGCTGACAAAGCTGGAATGGCACCGACACTGAAGGGAAATAGAAGTGTTGTTATTATAATGGGAGCAAATTTAGGGAATGAGACGGGGTTGTCCAAGTTGTAGAAAACCCTACCCCAATCACCGCCTTCAGACGAATCTAATATTAAGAGGAAGTCAGAACTGTGTCTGATCACTCACTTCCTCTTGATGTTTAATACATCTGTAGGTGGAGAGTGGCACTGACTGAGAACAGGACTCATGTGATGTAATATTGTCATGTGAGCCCCAGGAGAGTGAGTGCCAACACCACTGGAATGGCGTTGGTACTGCTAGGAAATAGATAGAAGTGTTGTTATTTTAACGGGAGCAAACTTCGGGAATGAGAAGGGTTTGTCCAAATAGTAGGCAACCACTTTTACATGACAGGTCCATCCGATTCATAAAAGAATAACTGTCATATTAAAGTGGTTGTCTACTACTTGGACAAAGCCTTCTCATTCCCTAAGTTTGCTCCCATTAAAATACACTTCTATTTCCTTTCAGTGCTGAAGCTGTTCCAGCTTTGTCGGCACTCACTCTCCTGGGGCTCACATGACATTATTACGCCACCGGAGTCCTGCCCCAATCACAGCCTTCAGATGCATAGAATATCAAGAGGACGTCAGAGCTGCGTCTGGCCTCTCAATTCCTCTTGATTTTTAATACATCTGTAGATTGAAAAAGCCACTAACTGGGAGCAGGGCTCATGTGATGTAATAATGTCATGTGAGCCCCAGGAGAGTGCGTGCCGACAACAATGGAACGGTGTCAGCATTGGAGGTGAGTATAGCCATTGTTATTTTAACATGGACAAACATGATGATTGATAATATAAATATTTAATAATAATAATAATAATAATAATAATAAGGGCTTGACTTATTAGTGGACAACCCCTTTGATATGACAGGTCCCTCAGAATCATAAAAGAATATCTAGTGCTTCACAGGCATAAAACAATTAAAAAAAATAGAGTAATGAATAAACCCTTTAAGCTTGGAGGAGACACAGATTTCATATTAGAAAAAACATTTTGACAGTGAGGGTGATCAACGAGTGGAACAGGCGGCCACGAGAGGTGATGAGTTCCCCTTTAATGGAAGTCTTCACACAGAGGTTGGACAGACATCTGTTGGGGTGATTTAGTGATTTAGTGAATCCTGCTTTGAGCAGGGGGTTGGATCAGATGACCCAGGAGGTCCCTTCACATGATGACCCAGGAGGTCCCTTCCAACTCTATAATTTTATAATTCTATTAAACTATGCAATGTTAAATGAAAAATGACTACTAAGGTCACCAAGTCAAATACATCAATTATCTACACATCTGGAGGGTGAGAGGTATCGGAAATAAACGTGATTATTCTTTTATTGTAAGCTATGGAGATCCTTATACGAGCATTCTAAAGTCAGAAAAAAATTACAAAAAGTTGTGAAACTTCTATGAATTATTACATCAGGGGTACAAGACAATATCTTAAATCGATTGGTATATAGTATCAGATCATAGCTACTGTTTCCCTCCCTTCACCTTGATGGATCTCTGACTTTCAGTAAGGACTTCATGGCCATGGTGGTCATTATTGAGGTTGCCGCCATTCAATGAACTCAAACAATTATTTTTACTTTTCATAACCTCTTCACAAAATGAAAAGGCTTAGTAAAAAAATGGCCTAAATTTGTGTGGTCTCATGTCCTGGTGCAGTGAGTGTTGATCACAAAAATGTGCATTAAGTACCCTAATGAGATGTGATGGAAAGCTCGAACACGGGACTCCTACTCAATGCAAAGTCAAAGATGATGACTACTGCCAGGTATGACCAGGACACGTGAGATGTCCTACTCGGATCAATAATCATTCAAGATTCAGCGAGGATACTGGAAGTCAATAGGAGAATAACTATGGGAAAATCAATAATGAAGTCACTGGACGAGGTCTTCACATTAAGGAACATTTCACTGGTGATGAAGACATGGCTCATACATAGTCTGGTCTATTCTGTAGTAACATATGGATGCTAAACCTGGACGATAGAGGAACAAGGCAGAAGAAGAAGCAACACATTCAAAATGTGGAGCTGGAGAAGGATGTTATTAATACCATGGATGTCAAGAAGAAGAAACACATCAATACTGGAACAAATCAAGCCAGACATGTCACTGGAGGGAAGATCACCATGCTACGACTTGCCTACACATCATACGAAGAGAAAAAAATCACTGAAAAAGGACATCATGGTAGGAAAAAGGAACAAGGAGGACCAGCTATTCGATGGCTTGATACAATCAAGATAACAGAAGAGAAGACCCTAGTGGACCTATCTAGGCTTGGAGAAGACCCTGGTAGACTTATCTAGACTTAGAGAAGATTCTGGTGGACCTATGTAGGTTTGGAGAAGAATCTTGTGGACCTATGTAGGCTTGGAGAAGAACCTTGTGGACCTATGTAGGCTTGGAGAAGACCCTGGTGAACCTATCTAGGCTTGGAGAAGACCCTGGTGGACCTATGTAGGCTTGGAGAAGAACCTTGTGGACCGATGTAGGCTTGGAGAAGGCCCGGGTGGACCTATCTAGGCTTGTACAAGACCTTGGTGGACCTATGTAAGCTTGGAGAAGATCCTGGTGGACATATCTAGGCTTGGAGAAGATCCTGGTGGACCTATCTAGGCTTGGAGAAGATCCTGGTAGACATATCTAGGCTTGGAGAAGATCCTGGTGGACCTATCTAGGTTGCTCAAGGTTGAACTTCCTACAGAGCATTCATCCTTCAAATCGCTATGGCTCGAGATCCAGCTGGTGGCCATTAAATAATAATTATAAAATGGGATGTGACAAGTACAGTGTAGGTAATGCCGACCACAAAGGGCCCATGGTGCTTCTTCTAACACTTTCTATGCTTTCTGTACTAATCTGAGCTTTGCCTCCTTTATCCAACCTGTCCTTCTGTTCTTGTCTTGTAGCCTGATGCTTCTCAGGCGTCGGACTCTGCTGATGTAGGCGAGCCCAGTGGTGACTCTATAAGCCCACAGGTCGGCAGCTAGAGAGCACAGACTGGGGTAGGTATCTGTCCTGTCCTCTAATCCTTCTGTTGTGCTGTGTGTCATCCATCTCTCCGCTTTTACTTATTCTTCTTTACCATTGTGTCTGTGTCCATCAATACCCATGACATCAAAGTGAAGTTATTTTTTGATTGATGGTGTGATGAGAATAATATTCCTGGTGGTACAGAGGTTAATAAAAAAAATCAATTTCTTTCTGAAAGCTTAATGATTTTAGTTTTTTTTTTATTATAATTCTATTTCCCTGATGTCTCTGAGGTTAGTGATAAGTTGGTGCTTGTCATGTATTATCCCAGGTGTCCGGTGCACTTCTAATATTACCAAGCTCTTTATTACAGTAATTCTAGTTTCCACTCCGTATAATGATGATAATGTCTAGAGCTGAGCAAATCGGTCTGTGAATTACCTGAATGTGTTATGAATTGCAAAAAAAAGTTCAGGTGAATCCAAAGTTTTGGGGGATTCAATTTGTGCAAATTTAATACAATAACATCCATTTGACCACCAGGAAAGGGTTAAAATGATGAAACATGTTACACTCTAATAGGTTAATAAATAGATCTCTGATGTCTAAAGGATGACTAGTAATATCATGGCTGTAGAGTGGGATCACATTATGGCACTGGTTAGTAAATGTATCTCTGTTGTCTACTGGATCCTAATAATATCCCTATTATCTAGTGAGTTAATATTAAAGAACCATAGTGTCCGGTATCTACATATACAGTTCCTGCTGTTCAGTGGGTTAATAAATAGACCCCCCCATGTCTAAAGAATCACTAATTTTATCAATGTTATAGAGTGGGTTCCCATTACGACCCTGGGGGTAGTTTTGAGCCACCACCCTAGTGTTCTAGTTCGATTCGATTAGTCGAATGAGAGGTTTGTTCGTCGAATGTTCGTCGAACAACCTCAAACACACTAAAACACTAGGGTGGTGGTCAATTTTAGTTCCGCGATGTATATACATACATTGCGGAACTGAAATGAAGTCATATCAATGGTTAAAAATAAAAAAAATCAATACTCACCTCTCTAATCCATCCAGTGACACTTCCAGCACTGCCTACCTGTCAGAGATGTGATCCCGGCAGCGTTTCCCGATGAAGTGACGAGTTCTCGCGATAACTCGTCATGTGACCGGAAACCGCTGCCGAGACTATGACGTCACCGCAGGTCCTACAGGCCCTCACTACTATTCACTACTTCACCGGGAAACGCTGCCGGGATCACATCTCCGACAGGTAGGCAGTGCTGGAAGCGTCGCTGGATGGATTAGAGAGGTCAGTATTGATTTTTTTTATTTTTAACCCTTGATTTTACTTCATTTCAGTTCCGCAATGTATGTATATACCTTGTGGAACTGAAATCGAACTGAAATCGAACATGACCTCAAACTCCCGAATTTAGAACAAATTGTTCTAATTCGACGAACGATTTGAACACTGCCAAAAACAGCTCGAATTTGAGATTGGCGAACAATTCGAGTTGAACACCGCTCATCTCTACTAGGGGGCCCCAAAAGTCCCTTTGGCCTGTATTAAAGGTTTGCATTAATTGGGGGCCCCTTTGGAGCCCCCGCATCGGGGTCCATGAGCTTTAAGTTATGCCACTGACTATAGAGAGGGGTCTCATTATGGTCCTGGTGTTTAGTGGGTTAGTATATTTATCTCTTGTCTATAGGATCCTAATAATATCCCTATCATCTAGTGGGTCAATAATTAGAACTATAGAACCATATATCTACACACATATGTTCCTGCTGTCCAGTGGGTTAATAAGTAGACCCCTGATATCTGAAAAATCACTAATATTATCATGGCTATAGAATAGGTTCTCATTACAGCCCTGGTGTCTAGTGTGTTCTCTGATGCCTTGAGAATCGCTAATATTATCATGGTTATAGAATAGGTTCTCATTACGGCCCTGGTGTCTAGTGTGTTCTCTGATGCCTTGAGAATCACTAATATTATCATGGTTATAGAATAGGTTCTCATTACGGCCCTGGTGTCTAGTGTGTTCTCTGATGCCTTCAGAATCACTAATATTATCATGGTTATAGAATAGGTTCTCATTACGGCCCTGATGTCTAGTGTGTTCTCTGATGCCTTGAGAATCACTAATATTATCATGGTTATAGAATAGGTTCTCATTATGGCCCTGGTGTCTCGTGTGTTCTCTGATGCCTTGATAATCACTAATATCATCATGGTTATAGAATAGGTTCTCATTACGGCCCTGATGTCTAGTGTGTTCTCTGATGCCTTGAGAATCGCTAATATTAGCATGGTTATACAATGGGTTCTCCTTACGGCCCTGGTGTCTAGTGTGTTCTCTGATATCTTGAGAATCACTAATATTATCATGGCTATAGAATAGGTTCTCATTACGGCCCTGGTGTCTCGTGTGTTCTCTGATGACTTGAGAATCACTAATATTATCATGGCTATAGAATAGGTTCTCATTATGGCCCTGGTGTCTAGTGTGTTCTCTGATGCCTTGAGAATCGATAATATTAGCATGGTTATACAATGTGTTCTCATTACGGCCCTGGTATCTAGTGTGTTCTCTGATGCCTTCAGAATCACTAATATTATCATGGCTATAGAATAGGTTCTCATTACGGCCCTGGTAGTTAGTGGGTTAGTAAATATCTCTGTTTTGAAATAGATTTATAAATAGACCTCTGATGTCTAGTGAATCACTATTATCATGCTTATAGAGTGGATTATCATCATGACCCTGGTGTCTAGGGGGTTAGTGAGTACATCCCTGGTGATACAGATGAAGATGGTGCTGATATTTTTTCCCATCCATAGGTCAGATCAGAAGATCCTATCTACGCTCAGATCAGCAGACCTAAGAAATAGCGATAACGAGCTTGTTGCGCTCCAAGACTTGACTGAACCTGCGGCTGGATACAGTGACTCAATGGCAGCATTCTTTCAATTGACCATAACAATGGGTTTTACCTGCGCCCTGGAAGAAGAAGAGAACAATAAAACCCTGGCGGGAACGGAGCACAGGGTTACACGGGAGACGCATCGGCTCTAACATCATTAATCTGAAAGCTTTGCAAGGAAAGTTGATTCTAGACTCGATCGTTAAGTTAAACTTTTCTTTTGGTTTTTGGAGGACGACGTGTTTAGTACTTTACTACTATTTCCACAATTTTTTTTTTTTTGTTCTTCTTTTTAACTTTTTTTTAATGAATTAACAAATGTAATGTAGCAAAAAAAAAAAGTTACGGATGCTGAGACTGAAGTTTACACAAGTTTTTTCTTTGTCAATGTTTTATTAGAGACTTTTTAAAAATGTCATCATCGGAAGGCAGTTTTCTTAATTTCACAAGAAGTTGCTAGAAACGTCACTTTTTTTTTTTTTTTTCCTTTGGAGGAACAAGGGTTGGGGGAGGGGAGGGCACACTTTCCGGACACTGGGTATTATAAGAAAATAATAGTTTTGGTTTTTTTTATTTATAATATGGCCTCTTGGACTGGTGAGAGGACATTCGGGGGGCCTGCACCGTTCAAGACCACATTCTAAACACTGTATGGAGTATCGGACGTGATCATGACCAGTTGTTATTATTAACAATGGAACTTTCTAATTAAGAAGTTGGGAGGTATTTTTCCTCCGCACTTAACCTTGCTGCTGTTCGGCTATGCAGACAAGATTCTTCTACTCGTGCCCTTTTTGAAAAAAAAATAATAAAAACTTAATCATTTGCCCAAGAACTCTAGAATAATTCCAAATCTGGATTTGGGATAAAAAATAAAAAAAAAATCAAACTTTGTTCTGGAACTTTGGAGGCATGAATTTTGTTATATAAAAAAAATGAAAAGAAAAAAAAATTCTGTGATTAAACAAATCATCTCTGTCTCTTTTGTACATTAAGAAAAAAAAACAAATGATTTTTATTTTATAATCGTGAAATGAACTTCTTGAAAATGGGGAAAGGCTTTAAATAATTCACTGAAAAATGACAGGTTTTGTTTGTAAATAGAAGAACTTTTCTTTTTTTTATTTCATTGAACACATTGGCTGTTACATTGTAGCAGGAAACAAAATACAAAGTGTCATAAACAGGGTTCATATCACCTATTTCTTTTTCCACCTGCTGAGTAATTATCCTGTCAAAATCTAATAAACTGAATGGGGATTCTTGTATGGCCATTTCTGTTTTATTAGGAGGAACAGAATTACTTGTGGGACTTATGAAAGTGTTTTCCAAAGCCTGGAAAGTCGAAAATCATTCCTGCCTTGATAAAAAAAAAAAAATCTTCCACTCTCTTTTATTATTGAACTAAGGTCTGTCTGGGTTTTTGCAATTAGGAACTAAAGATGAAAAACAAAATTGATGAAAGTCATTTTTTTACAGGATTTAGAATGATTTTTTATTATTACATTTTTAAATAATTAATTATTTCTTTTTTTTCAATCAATGCAATTAATAATTACACAAGTGTGCAAAAATTGTGTTTATGAGTTTGTTTTCAGATCCAATGACCAACTGTTTTCTTATGCCTTGATTTAAAAACTTCTATTTTTAACCATCACGTATGGATTTTGCACAAAGCGTGTGCAATTACAGACAAGTGAGATGAACAAGAAAAATCTTTATTGTAGCCAAAAATGTACACAATATTATATAATATAAAAATGTATTGAACATCCATACTGTAAATGTATTGGAAATTACTTATTGTGCCTTTTTCTTTTCTCTTGATCCCTTTTTTTCTCATAGAAGGCTATGGATCTTCTCTGTGAAGCATCCAGCGTCCAGCATTCGTCCCCCATCATGTTTACATTCCATCTTTCTCCTATAGAAGGCTGCAGATCTTCTCTGTGAAGCATCCAGCACTCATCCCCACCATGTTCACGGTCCATCTTTTTTCTTAGGCTAGGGTCACAGTAGCACTTTTTACAAGCGTTTTTGGAGACCTGCGTTTTCAAAAACGCATGTAAAAACGCACCCATAGGCCCCCATGTTTAAAAACGCATGCCCTAATAGCAAAAACGCATGTGTGACTGTACCATGCGTTTTTGGTGCATTTCCAAAAACGCATGCGTTTTATAATATGGGGCCTTATGGGAAACGCATGCAAAACCGCATGTACAATTAGTGCCATTCAAAAACGCATGCGTTTTTTTTTAACATGGGCTCCTATGGAAAACACATGCGTTTTTGAATGGCACTAAAAGGTATTAGGCTGCGTTCACACATTCGCGTATTTTATCGCGTTTTTTTACGCGCGTCTTTTCAAGGGAAAAACGCGCGTTTAAAAACGCGATAAGAATACGCGAGAGAACAACTCGCTTCTACTTCAATCGCGCATTTAGACGCGCGTTTTTATAATGGGGCCTATGGAAACGCGCGCGTAAAAAAACGCAAAGAATTGACATGTTCATTCTTTTTACGCGCGCGTTTTTTGCTCCAAAAACGCTGCGTTTAAATACGCGATGTCTGCAAGGCACAAAGTGAATGTCCATTCACTTTGCTGTAAAACACAGACGCACATGCGTTTTTGGAGCAAATACGCGCGTAAAAAAACGCGCAAAATACGCGATGTGTGAACGTAGCCTTAATGTACCATGCGTTTTTGCATGCATTTTCCATAGAGGCCCATGTTATAAAAATGCATGCGTTTTCTACAAAAACACTTGCGTTTTTCAAAACGCACCAAAAAATAGTACATGCACTATTTTTGGGTGCAGATTTAAAAACGCACCCAAAAACGCAGGGAGCCATCACACACCTTAAAAAACTCATGCTGACATGGCAAAACGCATGAGTTTTGTTAAATCACTAAAAAAAAACTCATGTCAACTGTGACCCCAGCCTAATAGAAGGCTGCAAGTCTTCTCTGTGAAGCCTTCAGCAATTGTTCCCCATAATGTGAACCTTCCATCTTTCTCCAATTAAAGCCTGCAGATCTTCTCTGTGAAGTGTCCAGCAGTCCTCCCCCATCATGTTCACATTCCATCTTCCTCTTATAGAAGGCTGCGGATCTTCTTTGTGAAGCATCCAGGAGTTGCCCCCATCTTGCTCACATTCCATCTTTCCCTTACATAACGCTGTAGTTCTCCTCTGTGAAGCGTCCAGCAGTGGTCCCCATCTTGTTCACGTTCCATCTTCCTCTTATAGAAGGCTGCAGATCTCTGTGAAGTGTCCAGCAGTCATCCCCATCTTGTTCACGTTCCATCTTCCTATTATAGAAGGCTCCAGATCTCTGTGAAGCGTCCAGCAGTCATCCCCATGTTGTTCACATTCCATCTTTCTCTTATAGAAGGCTATGGAACTTCTCTGTGAGGCATCCAGCAGTCGTCCACCATCATGTTCACATTCAATCTGTTATAGAAGGCTGCGAATCTCCTCTGTGAAGGATACAGCAGTTATCCCCCATCATGTTCTCATTCCATCTTTCCTTAGGCTGGGGTCACAGTTGGCATGCGTTTTTTTTTTAGTGCCTTTTAAAAACTCATGCGTTTTAACATGCGTTTTGTCATGTCAGCATGAGTTTTTTAAGGTGTGTGATGGCTCCCTGCGTTTTTGGCTGCGTTTTTAAATCTGCACCAAAAAATAGTGCATGTACTATTTTTTGGTGCGTTTTGAAAAACGCAAGCGTTTTTGTAGAAAACGCATGCGTTTTTATAACATGGGCCTCTATGGAAAACGCATGCAAAAACGCATGGTACATTAGTACCTTTTAGTGCCATTCAAAAACGCATGCGTTTTCCATAGGAGCCCATGTTAAAAAAAACGCATGCGTTTTTGAATGGCACTAATTGTACATGCGTTTTTGCATGCGTTTCTCATAGAGGCCCATGTTATAAAAATGCATGCGTTTTCTACAAAAACACTTGCGTTTTTCAAAACGCACCAAAAAATAGTACATGCACTATTTTTGGGTGCAGATTTAAAAACGCACCCAAAAACGCAGGGAGCCATCACACACCTTAAAAAACTCATGCTGACATGACAAAACGCATGAGTTTTGTTAAATCACTAAAAAAAAACTCATGTCAACTGTGACCCCAGCCTAATAGAAGGCTGCAAGTCTTCTCTGTGAAGCCTTCAGCAATTGTTCCCATAATGTGAACCTTCCATCTTTCTCCAATTAAAGCCTGCAGATCTTCTCTGTGAAGTGTCCAGCAGTCCTCCCCCATCATGTTCACATTCCATCTTCCTCTTATAGAAGGCTGCGGATCTTCTTTGTGAAGCATCCAGGAGTTGCCCCCATCTTGCTCACATTCCATCTTTCCCTTACATAACGCTGTAGTTCTCCTCTGTGAAGCGTCCAGCAGTGGTCCCCATCTTGTTCACGTTCCATCTTCCTCTTATAGAAGGCTGCAGATCTCTGTGAAGTGTCCAGCAGTCATCCCCATCTTGTTCACGTTCCATCTTCCTATTATAGAAGGCTCCAGATCTCTGTGAAGCGTCCAGCAGTCATCCCCATGTTGTTCACATTCCATCTTTCTCTTATAGAAGGCTATGGAACTTCTCTGTGAGGCATCCAGCAGTCGTCCACCATCATGTTCACATTCAATCTGTTATAGAAGGCTGCGAATCTCCTCTGTGAAGGATACAGCAGTTATCCCCCATCATGTTCTCATTCCATCTTTCCCTTAGGCTGGGGTCACAGTTGGCATGCGTTTTTTTTTTAGTGCCTTTTAAAAACTCATGCGTTTTAACATGCGTTTTGTCATGTCAGCATGAGTTTTTTAAGGTGTGTGATGGCTCCCTGCGTTTTTGGCTGCGTTTTTAAATCTGCACCAAAAAATAGTGCATGTACTATTTTTTGGTGCGTTTTGAAAAACGCAAGCGTTTTTGTAGAAAACGCATGCGTTTTTATAACATGGGCCTCTATGGAAAACGCATGCAAAAACGCATGGTACATTAGTACCTTTTAGTGCCATTCAAAAACTCATGCGTTTTCCATAGGAGCCCATGTTAAAAAAAACGCATGCGTTTTTGAATGGCACTAATTGTACATGCGTTTTTGCATGCGTTTCTCATAGGGCCCCTTATTAAAAAACGCATGCGTTTTTGGAAATGCACCAATAACGCATGGTACAGTCACACATGCGTTTTTGCTATTAGGGCATGCGTTTTTTAACATGGGGGCCTATGTGTGCGTTTTTACATGCGTTTTTGAAAACGCAGGTCTCCAAAAACGCTAGTAAAAAATGCAACTGTGACCCTAGCCTTTTAGAAGGCTGCAGTCATCCCCCATCATTATTACTTTGATTCTATTCCTAAAAAATCTAACTTCAAATTCATCAGACAATACAAGGCTTTGAAACATTTCAGCAGGTTCTCCATAATGAACTTATAAAAGTTATAAACTCCTCCAATGCAGCATAACACTAGTGCTGCAATAGTAATGATTCTTTAGCTTCTTCCAGAGACAGGCTCCTTCCCAAGTGGTCAGCATAGAAAGGGATACTATAACCAGCGTCAGATGGTAAGACACATGACTACTTATAATGGAGGGCAGTGGTAACAAAAGGGCTACACCTGAGATTTAAGGCAAGAAGAAACAGCCAGCAAGTCTTTAGCCCCCGCAGCACTAAAAGAAATTAGATACATTTAAACACAAGTTGTAGCCCTTCTAATCTCAGCCTCACCAGAGTTCTCCCAAGGTGGGACGCACTCATGACACCTTCATGAGTTTCCAAGGATCCGGACCCACAAAAATGCCTTCTTTCAGCTTTGCTTTGAAGAGACCCTGAAACTTGGTACACAGGTACTTGAGTCTCTCTTTCTTTAGGTAGAGCTTTCACAAACTGCTTCATCAGACCAAGTTTAATATGGAGTGGTGGCAGGAGAACTTTTGTGGATCAACTAAACTTTTCACAACTATATTTTTAAGTCAAGGTTGCAAAGATGTTCACATTTGCCAACTTTTTTGATACCAGTGATGAGTCCTATCCCAGCTGTCCCATTCACACAAACAGCATGGGTACGGTCACATCCCCACCATAGACTGCCCCATCATCAGTTTCTGTCACCAGGCACTGCCGTATTCACTCTGTAAGTGGTGCTGGTGATAGATAAGTTAGAGTCAGAAACTCTGGTGAGGGCAGGTTCCGCTCATCCAATAAGATTAGAATGGCTGGGACTTGCTGTACTTTCTTGGCAACTTTCCTTTCTCTGGACTGCAGCCTTTCCATAGACAGTAATCTCCTTGTTCCTGTTGTAAATCCAGATCCCTGTATAGGGGTTAAAGGGTGTCAGCGTTTCTCGGGATTCTGCCTAAGGTTGGGTTCACGTTTGCGTTTGGAACGCAGCATAACAGAATGCAGGCAAACGCATGCGCACTGCGTTCCTATATTTAACATGGGAACGCAGCATAGTAGCTGTGTTTGGCTGCGTTCGGATGTACAGAATTTGTGCACCCTCCGAACGCAACATGTTGCATTTATTGTGCGTTCATGGGCGCTTGTTTTATCAGCAAGCGCCCCAAGCGCACAAACAATGTATGGATCTCAATGGATCCGCAGTGTCCTCCGCATGACAGCACAGGAGAATGCTGCGGATCTCATTGAAATCACTCTCGGTGGCCAATCAGCGATCTCGGCGGTGGCCTGGAGGAGGAGATCTCTGCCGTTGATCTCCGCCTCCCGGCTGCCGCCGAGATCGCTGTTTGGCTGGCTGAGCACCATACTGATGTGAATGCATGCGGAGAATCTCCGAGGCGTTCACATTACTATGGCAGCGTTTGCCCTGCCTTTGCGTCTGCATGCCCTCCGCATGCAGACACAAACGCAAATGTGAAGGCAGCCTAACAGAGCAGCTTATTCCTAGTTTGTCTAAGATAACCCTTTTGTGCAAAGAGAGACCTTTGAGATCACCACACACTAACCATCCTTGATTATCGCAGTCTAGTTTCTTGAGAATAAAGACTAAATTCTCCTAGGTTTCCTTCAAGTACACAAAATACAGGCACTGCTCATACAGACTGGTGACCTTGTTGAGTGGGACACGACAGGAAGTGGACACATCACCTGCTGGCAAGTGGTAACCACTGCATAGTTACTTTATGAATACCCTGTACAAAGTAGCCATCACCACTATGACTTTGCGGTTACCTCCAGGCGCCAAACAAAAGATCTCTGTCTTCCCTCTAGAGACCACTGCCATAGTTCTTCTACACAAACAGAACACATGACAAGTGGAGCCCACGACTTGTCCTGAGCGCCTAATTTTACACCAAAGTACCAGGGGCGTAACTACAATAGGTGCAGGGGTGGCAATCACACCCGCGTCCTGGAGCCCCAAAAGTCCCGTTGGCCTATAGAAAAAGACTTTGAAAAGATTTTGATTAATTGGGGAACTTGTTGGAGCTTCCGTATCAGCGCCTCTGAGCTTCAAGTTACGTACCTGCAAAGCACCCACTTTTCTATAGAAGTTTGTAATGTTCCTTTGTTGTTTCTTCACTACAAAACAAAGGTAGATGTAGCAAAAGTTATGACACCCACTGGTAACCGTTCTGATCACATTAAAAACAGAACCTTAATCCACCACAACCACCAAATACTGAGAGGAAATGTGGCCACCACCATACCCTTATCAACTCTGTCTACAACAAAAGCAACCTATGTTCCCCATAGCAACCAATCACAGCGCAGCTTTCATTTCTTTTACTGCTGAGGTAAAATGAAAGCTGTGCTCTGATTGGTTGCTGTGGATACCACCACACTCTTATAAAACTATAGCTAAAAGAAAATCTGCCCTTTCTCCATATAGCAACCAATCACAGCACAGCTTTCATTTCTTATACTGCTGAGGTAAAATGAAAGCTGTGCTCTGATTGGTTGCTGTGGATACCACCACACTCTTATAAACTATAGCTAAAAGAAAATCTGCCCTTTCTCCATATAGCAACCATATAGCAACCAATCACAGCACAGCTTTCATTTCTTATACTGCTGAGGTAAAATGAAAGCTGTGCTCTGATTGGTTGCTGTGGATACCACCACACTCTTTGGAAGGTGGGCTAAGAAAATCCTCATTGCCCACAGCAGCCAATCATAACACATGATCCATTAATTTCTAACCAATCTAATGACTCCAAAATCATCCCCCAAAGATCTCACAAAGGGGTGAAAGTGTGGTTGTGAAAAAAATCCATGACAGACTCTTTTCGATATTGTGACTGAGTCCAGCGATCACTTTTCACACTATTTTACCTTTGTAGACCTGTGTTATTAATACAATTTTCTAGCAAAGTCATGTAACGTGTTGTTAGAGCTCCATCACTAGGACAGGCCCTTGTTAAATATGAATACTAATAAAAAAAATAAAAATAAAAACTCTCCAAGCAAAAAAATGTCCAAAAACTGGTATAAATGTGAAAAAAACAAATAATTTGTCTTCTAAATCATCGTGATATGGACTCATGCTCAGATGTATATTATATTTCTTTTAAGACTATATACAGGTGCGTCTCCGTGAATTAGAATATCATCAAAAGTTAATTTATTGTGTATATTAAATAGTGTCATTACAGAGTGATCTATTTCAAGAGTTTATATCTGTTAATGTTGATGATGAGGGATATCTGGCTAGTCCTGTGTTGAGACTCCTAAACGAGGCTCCACAGACTTTATTTGCATATTCGTATTTCCCAGGGGGCAATGCGCCTAGGAATTCGCTGTGTTGAGCGCTTTAGCCGACTGTCCGCAGTGTTTTCTTGGACTGGTCTCCCTGAGATCAGTGAATACGTTGTGATGTTGGTCTACCAGGCATTCCTCCCACCTAGCCAGAATCCTACTCCACACTGATGAGGGGCAACACCCCGAAACAGCTGTCTGTGGATGGATACTTGGCCTTGGCATTCCCTTGTCATATCTTTAAGCTTGTAAAGAGCTGGATATTGACTCAAAGGCCCACTTAATATGGTGGTTATGGTGGTCTCCTCCAAGAATCACCCCATGGCTAGGTCCTTCCCTGGAGGGATATCTGGCTAGTCCTCTGTTGAGACTCCTAAACGAGGCTCCACAGACTTTATTTGCAATGTTGATGATTATGGCTTATAGGTCTCTCCCTTGGAAGAAAAGGCAAAGACATATAAGATGCAGCCGTCTAATAGATGTCTCCATTTGTGGCTACAAAGATGCAAAACTCTGCACTGAGATCAGTGATTTGGCCACTGAGCACTCAAAGTTTTATAAGACCTCAATGATCAGACCAAATCTTCGTCTACATCTCCAACGTTATGCTTTTGTAGCTCACACAGGAACCTAAGGATTACTTCAGAATAAACATACCTTACCCAACCGGTTCCTGTACAGGATCGTAGCTGTGCAGTCCATAGTGGCCCCTGCACAGGCTGGAATAACCCTAACCACAGGACTAGGAGATGATAACTCGGACTTGGCTTCCTATTCGGCCATCGACTGTTCCTCCTATCTCCTTAAGTATAGAGGGAAAGGGGAAGAACACTATAAGGCTATGTTAACATGGGGTATTTTTGCTGCAGCTGGAGTCAACAAAATCACTGGCAGACGATTTGCTGCATTTTTGCACATTTTTGTTGCATTTTTCTTGAAATGAGGATGTACATTATCCCAAAACCACTGTAAAAACACAAATACCGTATGTGTTTTTATAGTATGTTTATCGCAGTTTTGCTACTTCTCATTGCTTTCAATGGGTCATAAATTTATTCAACTGCAGCAAAAATGCAAAATAGAATTGATATGCTCATTCTTTGGAAAACGTACAAAAACCCGTACAGGAAAAAAAAACCTAAGTGTGAACAGCTTTTTTCAAAATCACAGTTTTGCTGGGAATCCAAGCCACAGGTTTAGATTAGCATAGATTTGCATAAAGCCACATGATAAAAACGGGAAAAATGCAGCAAAAACATTAAAAAAACATGGGAAATGTGCAGCAAAAATGCCCCGTGTGAACATAGCTTAACCCTGAATCAGTAAGGTGAGCCTAGATAGAAAGAATCCATGAATGAGAAAACATAAAGCAGAAAAACAAAGTGAAAAAATGAATGACTACTGCTAAACAGAAATGCCTCCTACCTCCTAGCTGTACAAAGTAGAAATACAGAAGAAACAGCAGAGATAAATAATCTTTCTGATCTCTATCCGAATTGCAAAAATCCAAAGGCAGTATGACTATAACTCCAGGAAGAATCCATAAAGAATATCACCAGCAGGAGAGATCAGCCAGGAAAAGGTATAAATAGCCGCACCCAGAAGGTGATAGGGCAGATTAAACTACCAAATGATAACATCTGTTTGAAGAAGAATGAAACAAGGTAAACATAATAGGAATCCTGAGAGAAATTAAACCAACTGTGGCTCAGAGGAGAAAGAAGCAAATCACACATCACAGGTTCACTGATTCAAGTCCTGAGACAAGACATCCAAGAAATAACAAGAGAGAGATAGAATAGGTGGCATATGGAGGGACATTAAAAAAAATGAAATGATTGCTCTTGACTAGTTGTCACCATTTTTTAAGAGAACCTGTCACTGATGATAAAATAAAATTATAGCCATAATGACGTTGTTATACTGATCCACTAGATTCCTTCAGTGAAGAAATCCACATCCTGGTCATTGTTTATCATCATTAGAAGTTTGCAATCTTCATAATACGGCATTGTTGCGGAGCATGCACCGATTGAGATCTTGGCTCATCTCATTAATCTGCGCATGCGTCAACACCGGCATTTTCCTGAAAACTGCCAAGAGATCAATCCACGACTAGCTTTAAAACAGGAAAAAGATGCAGACACCAGAGGCAGCGGAGGGGCCAGGGCAGAGCTGACAACCCTCCCCATAGTCCTCGCCCCAATGCACCAAACGTTTAAGAAACCTAAACTTCAAAGGTGGATTAATCAACAACAAGGAGAATGATTTGGTCACTAAAGTTATCTACGGTATATTTTAACATGCATATTCCTGATGACAGGTTCTCTTTAACTTTAGGGACTAAATTTGAAGGTTGGCTGCAATTTGGAAGCCTCCAATCATCACGGACAGATGCTTGATGAACAATCCTCTTGCATACCGCCATGTTGGAGATTTTGGGGGAACTTTCCTAATGTTAATTTGTAATGTTTTACCTATATGAGAAACACACATATAAATATTACCTCTCACCAGGTCAAAATTGACCACATTTTGGTCTTATATTAATCCTGCTGCTTCGGGTTGTCAACTTGGCTTTTTATTTTTACTTATCGAAGAATTGCGGATAGACATTATATATATATAAACATATTATTATTATTTATTTATTTTATTTTTTTAAGGACACATGGTAAAACCATAATAAATGATTATTAATATAAGCAATATAATAATAATTTAATAATAATAATAAGCGATATGAGCAATGCTTCCCCCAAGTAATGAGCAGAAAAATTATCACAAAATAAAAAGACTCCTATCTCTGGAACCATATATCAAATATAAAAACATGAAAAAAAAAAAGATTTCTCAGAAATGTAGCGAGAACAAAATAAGAGCAAACACTGGACACTTCTGACCTGACGACATTTACTCTTTAATTAATTGCAAAACAAACTGTTTGTAAATGAAAAAGATTTTACAGATTGTGATCAATATTAGTAATTTGTGTGCCACGTCTGATTTCACAACTCTATGAATACAATTATTTATATTTAACTTTTTCAAATATACAAAAAAAATTGCAGATGTCATCACCGGTAAACTTCAGTCCTTGACGTGATATATGACCTCTCCTACGAGCTGTGCTTATTTTTTTTACTCCTTTTGAAAATATATATTTCTTACTGTTATATGTTTACTTTTAGCTTATTGAACTTTTCAGATAAGTGTCTTCTCATCACCTTCTTGTCTCTGCCGTGAGATGATATAGATCAATCAAAGGGAGACTGTGCAATATCTACTGACACACACTGACCATAAAAAATGACTGCTCCATATCAGTGCTGCTCACTGTGCTGGGAACACAAAAGACAGAAGTCTGCCAAACAATAAAAACTATTTTTTCTGTTCTAAAAATAAGATTAAAATTATAATGACCTACGTATAAACAATAACAACTATATAATACTGCTCTCATAAGTAGTATATTGTAACTGCTTTTATACTGCCCCCATGTGCAAGAATATAACTACTATAATACTGTTCCTATGTACAAGAATATAACTACTATAATACTGCCCCTATGTACAAGAATATAACTACTATAATACTGCTCCTATGTACAAGAATATAACTACTATAATACTGCCCCTATGTACAAGAATATAACTACTATAATACTGCTCCTATGTACAAGAATATAACTACTATAATACTGCCCCTATGTACAATAATATAACTACTATAATACTGCTGCTAAGTACAAGAATATATCTACTATAATACTACTCCTATGTACAAGAATATAACTACTATAATACTCCTCCTATATACAAGAATATAACTACTATAAAACTGCCCCTATATACAGGAATATAACTACTATAATACTGCTCCTGTGTACAAGAATATAACTACTATAATACTGCCCCCTATGTACAAGAATATAACTACTATAATACTGCTCCTATGTACAAGAATATAACTACTATAATACTGCTTCTATGTACAAGAATATAACTACTATAATACTGTCCCTATGTACAAGAATATAACTGCTATAATACTGCTCCTATGTACAAGAATATAACTACTATAATACTGCCCCTATGTACAAGAATATAACTGCTATAATACTGCCCCTATGTACAAGAATATAACTACTATAATACTGCCCCTATGTACAAGAATATAACTGCTATAATACTGCCCCTATGTACAAGAATATAACTATTATAATACTGCCCCTATATACAAGAATATAACTACTATAATATTGCCCCTATATACAAGAATATAACTACTATAATACTGCCCCTATGTACAAGAATATAGCTATTATAATACTGCTCCTATGTACAAGAATATAACTACTATAATACTGCTCCTATGTACAAGAATATAACTACTATAATACTGCCCCTATGTACAAGAATATAACTACTATGATACTGCCCCTATGTACAAGAATATAACTACTATAATACTGCTCCTGTGTACAAGAATATAACTACTATAATACTGCCCCTTATCTACAAGAATATAACTACTATAATACTGCCCCTATGTACAAGAATATAACTACTATAATACTGTCCCTATGTACAAGAATATAACTACTATAAAACTGCTCCCTATCTAGAAGAATGGATTCAGGTCATATATATCTTCTTTTATCTTGCTTCCCTATAATAGTTTTTCTGTTTTGTTATTGGAATTATCAGATACTAGTTCCCGTCAGCTCTAGATGGAAATCTAATGCAAATCATTAACAACGTGCTGAAATGTTAGTACAAGGTTGCACAAATACACGAAGTAACGTATGTTTGCACATGGCTGAGGTTGAGTAAAAACTCTATATGTTCAAACTGATTATTTAGGGGATACAAATGCAAGCAATAATCCTGATGGTTCGATTATGGACAAAAATGGTGAAGGGGAATTTTTCATTATAATTTAAGGACATGGGGGCTGATTTAGGAGTCAAATTATGGACTAAATGATTTATATTAAAAAGATGTCTATGTATTGTAAATTTATGATATTTTATATTCTGGTTTATGGAAAATCACTCCATTATTAGGGTTAGAGTATTTCCATATTTATGACCACAACCATCCACTACATCCCTGAAGATGCAGGAAGAAAAGAAGTACCCCCTGAAAGACTGTAATACTACATAGCTAACACCAGGGGGTGCTGGTGTTCAATGACATGAGAATTGTATGTTTCAGGGGTCTCATTCTTGATTTGCCTCTGTATGTATTTCTCCATTATTTCAGATTTATTTATGTTTTAATTATTCCCTGAAATGCAACTTCCAAGATGGATCTCCGAATAATGTTTTATGATAAAATTGATCTATAATTTTTTGGATTTTTAACAACATATATTCCATTTCTGGAATCATGGGTAATAATGAGAAATATTTTATAAAATTATAAACATACATTATATTTTTGTAATAGAATAAGTTTGCTCAGTGCAGCAAAAATATAGATTTTTATATATTAGCCTAGGGATAATGGCCACAAGGTGGCGCACTTAGATTCTTCTTTTTTTTTTTGTTATGGGGGTTCTTATTTTTCCCAGACTGGGCAAATACTTTGTGTGTAATGTTTCCTAACCCAGTGTAGTCAATACAGAGGAATCAACAGCAACCAAGAGGAAGAATCCTATAATATATCATGTTTTTATATGAAATTCTGCTGATCCTCGGCTTGTATTACAACAGGTAAGTGCTCACCCCAGAATAACTGGGTCACCTGGAGTGTATATATTATAACGGGTGAAAAATATTGTCATATCCGGCAGATGAGGCTCATCTAGCTTCTGAAAAATTGTTCATAACGTAATGATCTTGAATAATGGGATGTATAGTTTACTAAAACTCAAAATTCAAACAAAAATGATCTATCAATATACAAGAATAATACAACATATTTGGTAATGGACTATTATGAAGTGTAATACAGGGGATGTGAGTATTTCTAATAAAAAAAGATTCAATATTGCTAATACCTGGTTTAGGATTTTAGATCAAGCATATTGAATTTATGTAACGAACATGCAGACTGACTAATACAACGATCCAATGTTAATAGTAATCAATCAATATTCTGCGTCTTCATAAACAACAACTTGATCTGTTCTAATGGAAGATCGATGACAAAGAAATTGCTAAACAATGCAAAGTCAAGAATATAGTTATTATAATGATATTATTATGATATGACATGGACTTCCATAGCCCCCGTGGATCAGCCCCATCCATTGTTCTTTTGGCCCCCACACTTGATGTGCCCCCAACCACCTTTCCTACAGCCCTACCCAACAGTCCCTATCCCTTTTTCCTTTTGTACACTTGCTTTGGCAAAACTAATGTGTATTTAGTTCTGCCAATAAAGCTTTGAATTTGAATTTGTTATTCTAATACTGCTCCCGTGTAGAAGAATAGTACTATAATACTGTCTCCTATGTACAAGTATATAACTACTATAATACTCCTCCTATGTACAAGAATATAACTACTATAATACTGTCTCCTATGTACAAGAATATAACTACTATAATACTGCTCCTATGTACAAGAATATAACTACTATAATACTGTCTCCTATGTACAAGAATATAACTACTATAATACTGCTCCCTATGTACAAGAATATAACTACTATAATACTGCCCCTATATACAAGAATATAACTACTATAATACTGTCTCCTATGTACAAGAATATAACTACTATAATACTGCTCCCTATGTACAAGAATATAACTACTATAATACTGTCTCCTATGTACAAGAATATAACTACTATAATACTGTCTCCTATGTACAAGAATATAACTACTATAATACTGTCTCCTATGTACAAGAATATAACTACTATAATACTACCCCTATGTACAAGAATATAACTACTATAATACTGTCTCCTATGTACAAGAATATAACTACTATAATACTGTCCCTATGTACAAGAATGTAACTACTATAATACTGCTCCTATGTACAAGAATATACAGTTAGGGCCAGAAATATTTGGACAGTGACACAATTTTGGCGAGTTGGGCTCTGCATGCCACCACATTGGATTTGAAATGAAACCTCTACAACAGAATTCAAGTGCAGATTGTAACGTTTAATTTGAAGGGTTGAACAAAAATATCTGATAGAAAATGTAGGAATTGTACACATTTCTTTACAAACACTCCACATTTTAGGAGGTCAAAAGTAATTGGACAAATAAACATAACCCAAACAAAATATTTTTATTTTCAATATTTTGTTGCCAATCCTTTGGAGGCAATCACTGCCTTAAGTCTGGAACCCATGGACATCACCAAACGCTGGGTTTCCTCCTTCTTAATGCTTTGCCAGGCCTTTACAGCCGCAGCCTTCAGGTCTTGCTTGTTTGTGGGTCTTTCCGTCTTAAGTCTGGATTTCAGCAAGTGAAATGCATGCTCAATTGGGTTAAGATCTGGTGATTGACTTGGCCATTGCAGAATGTTCCACTTTTTTGCACTCATGAACTCCTGGGTAGCTTTGGCTGTATGCTTGGGGTCATTGTCCATCTGTACTATGAAGCGCCGTCCAATCAACTTTGCAGCATTTGGCTTAATCTGGGCTGAAAGTATATCCCGGTACACTTCAGAATTCATCCGGCTACTCTTGTCTGCTGTTATGTCATCAATAAACACAAGTAACCCAGTGCCATTGAAAGTCATGCATGCCCATGCCATCACGTTGCCTCCACCATGTTTTACAGAGGATGTGGTGTGCCTTGGATCATGTGCTGTTCCCTTTCTTCTCCAAACTTTTTTCTTCCCATCATTCTGGTACAGGTTGATCTTTGTCTCATCTGTCCATAGAATACTTTTCCAGAACTGAGCTGGCTTCTTGAGGTGTTTTTCAGCAAATTTAACTCTGGCCTGTCTATTTTTGGAATTGATGAATGGTTTGCATCTAGATGTGAACCCTTTGTATTTACTGTCATGGAGTCTTCTCTTTACTGTTGACTTAGAGACAGATACACCTACTTCACTGAGAGTGTTCTGGACTTCAGTTGATGTTGTGAACGGGTTCTTTTTCACCAAATAAAGTATGCGGCGATCATCCACCACTGTTGTCATCCGTGGACGCCCAGGCCTTTTAGAGTTCCCAAGCTCACCAGTCAATTCCTTTTTTCTCAGAATGTACCCAACTGTTGATTTTGCTACTCCAAGCATGTCTGCTATTTCTCTGATGGATTTTTTCTTTTTTTTCAGCCTCAGGATGTTCTGCTTCACATCAATTGAGAGTTTCTTTGACCGCATGTTGTCTGGTCACAGCAACAGCTTCCAAATACAAAACCACACACCTGGAATCCACCCCTGACCTTTTAACTACTTCATTGATTACAGGTTAACGAGGGAGACTCCTTCAGAGTTAATTGCAGCCCTTAGAGTCCATTGTCCAATTACTTTTGGTCCCTTGAAAAAGAGGAGGCTATGCATTACAGAGCTATAATTCCTAAACCCTTTCTCCGATTTGGATGTGGAAACTCTCATATTGCAGCTGGGAGTGTGCACTTTCAGCCCATATTATATATATAATTGTATTTCTGAACATGTTTTTGTAAACAGCTAAAATAACAAAACTTGTGTCACTGTCCAAATATTTCTGGCCCTAACTGTAACTACTATAATACTGTCTCCTATGTACAAGAATATAACTACTATAATACTGCTCCTATGTACAAGAATATAACTACTATAATACTGCCCTCTATGTACAAGAATATAACTACTATAACACTGCTCCTATGTACAAGAATATAACTACTATAATACTGTCTCCTATGTACAAGAATATAACTACTATAATACTGCTCCTATGTACAAGAATATAACTACTATAATACTGTCCCTATGTACAATAATGTAACTACTATAATACTGTCTCCTATGTACAAGAATATAACTACTATAATACTGTCTCCTATGTACAAGAATATAACTACTATAATACTGCCCTCTATGTACAAGAATATAACTACTATAATACTGCCCCTATGTACAAGAATATAACTACTATAATACTGCCCTCTATGTACAAGAATATAACTACTATAATACTGCTCCTATGTACAAGAATATAACTACTATAATGCTGCTCCTATATACAAGAATATAACTACTATAATACTGCCCCTATGTACAAGAATATAACTACTATAATACTGCTCCTATGTACAAGAATATAACTACTTTAATACTGCTCCTATGTAGAGGAATATAACTACTATAATACTGCTCCTATGTACAAGAATATAACTACTATAATGCTGCTCCTATGTATAAGAATATAACTACTATAATACTGCCCCCTATGTGCAAGAATATAACTACTATAATACTGCTCCTATGTACAAGAATATAACTACTATAATACTGCTCCTATGTACAAGAATATAACTACTATAATACTGCTCCTATATACAAGAATATAACTACTATAATACTGCTCCTATGTACAAGAATATAACTACTATAATACTGCTCCTATTTACAAGAATATAACTACTATAATACTGCTCCTATGTACAAGAATATAACTACTATAATACTGCTCCTATGTACAAGAATATAACTACTATAATACTGCTCCTATGTACAAGAATATAACTACTATAATACTGCCCCTATGTACAAGAATATAACTACTATAATGCTGCTCCTATATACAAGAATATAACTACTATAATACTGCTCCTATGTACAAGAATATAACTACTATAATACTGCCCCTATATACAAGAATATAACTACTATAATACTGCCCCTATATACAAGAATATAACTACTATAATACTGCCCCTATGTACAAGAATATAACTACTATAATACTGCTCCTATATACAAGAATATAACTACTATAATACTGCCCCCTATGTACAAGAATATAACTACTATAATACTGCCCCTATGTAGAGGAATATAACTACTATAATACTGCTCCTATGTACAAGAATATAACTACTATAATACTGCTCCTAAGTACAAGAATATAACTACTATAATACTGCTCCTATATACAAGAATATAACTACTATAATACTGCCCCTATGTAGAGGAATATAACTACTATTATACTGCTCCTATGTACAAGAATATAACTACTATAATACTGCTCCTAAGTACAAGAATATAACTACTATAATACTGCCCTATGTGCAAGAATATAACTACTATAATACTGCTCCTATGTACAAGAATATAGCTACTATAATACTGCTCCTATATACCAGAATATAACTACTATAATACTGCCCCTATGTACAAGAATATAACTACTATAATTCTGCTCCTATGTACAAGAATATTACTGCTATAATACGGCCCCCTATGTATAGAATAAAGTATAATACTGCTCCCGATGTGAATATGGATCAGACTTGGTAACAGTTTTGTCATGCCTCACTAGACCTAGCAAATAAATTGAATATACATATTTAGTTATCTAGAATATCATCCAGTAAATATAGAATTGGAAGGTACCGACATCTACCTTCAGCCACCACTAGGTGGAGTATGTTATAACTGAGTGCACTATATAACTGTATTATTATTATTATTATTATTTATTTATATAGCGCCATTATATTCCATGGCGCTTTACATGCTAAAAAGGGCAGACTAGGACAAGTAACATAGTAACAATACAAGTAACAATAAATGTTGACAATTCGGTTGTACAGAAACAAGAGGGGAGAAATCCTGTCCACAAAGGCTCACAGTCTACGAGGGGCGGGTGGGGATACAGTGGGAGGAGGAAATTCCAGTCATGAGGCGGTGTGGTGGACCGGGTCTTATTGCAGGTGGTAGGCTTGGCGGAACAGGTGGGTCTTCAGGCTTCTTTTGAAGGTTCCCAGGGTAGGAGAATGTCTGATGTGTTGGGGCAGTGAGTTCCAGAGTCTGGGTGAAGCACGGGAGAAATCCTGTATGCTATTGTGCGAAGAGGAGATGAGGGGAGAGTGGAGGAGAAGCTCTTGGGAGGATCGCAGGTTGCGTGAGGGTAGGTATCGGGAGACCATGTCAGAGATGTATGGAGGGGACAGGTTGTGGATGGCTTTGTATGTCATGGTTAATGTTTTAAACCAGGATCTCTGGGATGTAGGGAGCCAGTGAAGGGCTCGGCAGAGGGGGGAGACAGGGGAGTAGCGGGGAGACAGATGGATTAGGCGGGCAGCGGAGTTCAAGATAGATTGGAGAGGTGCAAGGGAGGTATTGGGGAGGCCGGTGAGCAGGAGGTTGCAGTAATCGAGGCGGGAGATGATGAGAGCGTGAATAAGGGTTTTAGCAGTGTCGTGGTCAAGGAAAGTGCGAATCCTATAGATGTTTTTGAGCTGGAGTCGGCAGGAGGTGGCGAGGACCTGGATGTGGGGCTTGATGGAAGGGAAGAGTCAAGGATAACCCCGAGGCACTTGGCATGGGGGACTGGAGAGAGAGAGCAGTCGTTAACGACGATGGATAAGTTAGGTAGTGAGGGGGAGCGTCTTGGGGGGAAGACTATGAACTCGGTTTTGTCCATGTTCAGCTTAAGGAAGCGAGCAGAGAAGAAGGATGAGATGGCGGACAGGCAGTGTGGAATTTTGGATAGAAGGGAGGCGATGTCAAGACCAGACAGGTAGATTTGGGTGTCGTCGGCGTAGAGGTGATATTGGAGGCCATGGGACTCAATGAGTTGCCCTAGGCCGAGAGTGTAGATTGAGAACAGTAATGGTCCAAGAACCGAGCCCTGGGGGACCCCGACAGATAGGGGGTAGAGCGAGGAGGATGTGTGGGAGTGGGTGACGCTGAAGGTGCGGTTCGTTAAGTATGAAGAGATCCAAGAGAGGGCAAGGTCCGTGATGCCAAGAGATTCCAGGATCTGTAGTAGAAGGGAGTGGTCAACAGTGTCGAAGGTGGCTGACAGGTCAAGGAGGAGGAGAACAGAGTAGTGGCGCTTGCTTTTGGCAGTCAGTAGGTCATTTGTGACTTTGGACAGAGCTGTTTCAGTGGAGTGGAGGGGTCGGAAGCCAGATTGCAGGCGGTCAAAGAGGGAGCAGGAGGAGAGGTGAGAGGACAGCTCAGAGTGGGCATGCTGTTCAAGTAGTTTAGAGGCGAAAGGGAGGAGAGATATAGGGCGGTAGTTGGAGACAGTTATGGGATTGAGGGAGGGTTTTTTGAGGATGGGTGTGTGATCAGGAAGTGTTTGAAGGCTGAGGGGAAGGTGCCAGTGGTAAGTGATAGGTTGAAAAGATGAGTTAGGGCTGGGATGATAACGGAGGTGAGGTTGGGAATGAGGTGGGATGGGAGCGGGTCGTGGACGCTGGTGGTGAGGTGTGATTTTGACAGGAGGGAGGAGAGCTGATCTTCAGTTATGGGGGGGAAGCAGTTGATGGAAGTAGAGGGCAGTATAGGTGAAAGGGGAGGCTGTGGGGACAGTGGGTCAAAGCTGTCTCTGATTCTGTCAATCTTTTCTTTGAAGAAGGAGGCAAAGTCTTCTGCAGAGATAAGGGAAGAGGGAGGGGGAGCAGGCGGGCGGAGTAAGGAATTGAAGGTTTTGAAAAGCTGCTTGGGATTGTGGGACAGGGAGGTTATTAGGGATGAGAAGAAGGTTTGTTTGGCGGTGGCAAGTGCAGTCTTGAAGGCGATGAGGGACTGTTTGAACAGCGCAAAATGCTCAGTTGAACGTGATTTTTTCCATCGCCTCTCGGCGACCCTGGATGCCCGTCTCAGGTCTTTAGTGAGGGTGGTGTGCCAGGGTTGCCTATTAGTGCGTGGAGCGTGGTGTGTGAGGGGGGCTACTAGGTTGAGCACCTTGGTTAATGTGGTGTTGTAGAGGGTGGTGGCAGTGTCTTTGTCACGTATAGATGTTATGTTGGCGAGAGGGAGAAGGGATTCTGAGAGTGTGTGCAGATCAATGTGTTTTAGGTTTCTGCGGGGATGATCAAGTTTGCGGAGAGGAGGTGGTGTAGTAGGAGAGGTGAGGGAGGAGAAGGTCAGCAGATTGTGGTCAGACAGGGAGAGGGTTGAGTTTGTGAGATTAGTAAGGGAGCAAAGACGGGTAAAGATGAGATCCAGCGTGTGGCCATCTTTATGGGTGGCAGAGAAGGACCATTGGGAGAGCCCGAAGGAGGAGGTCAGGGAAAGAAGTTGAGAGGCGGTTTGGTGGGCAGTGTCAATGGGGATATTGAAATCGCCCATAATGATGGTGGGGATGTCAGTAGAGAGGAAATGAAATAGCCAGGTGGTAAAGTGGTCAAGGAAGGTGGGGATGGATCCAGGGGGGCGGTAGATGATGGCTAGCTGGAGGTTACAGGGGGAGAAGTTGCGGACAGAGTGGGCTTCGAAAGATGGGAGAGTAACAGAGAGGGGTAATGGAATAGGGGCGAAGGAGCAGGTGTCGGATAGGAGTATGCCGACACCTCTGCCATGTTTGTCAGAGGGGCGGGGTGTGTGGGAAAGATTGAATCCGCCGTAGGATAGTGCAGCAGGGGAGGCCATGTCGGAGGGGGTGAGCCAGGTCTCTGTGATGCCAAGGAATGAGAGTTTATTAGAAATAAAGAGTTCATGTATGACTGTGAGCTTATTACAGACTGAGCGGGTGTTCCAGAGTGCGCCTGGCAGGGAGATTAGAGGAGCAGGGGCTGGGGGGATGGGCCTAAGGTTGGCCAGGTTGGGAGGGTGGGTGATGGTGGGGTTATGAGAGTTGGTGATGGGATGTGGGGGTGGGGTATAGGTGGCTGTGGGGATGTGGCGGGGGGGGCCGGGATTAGGGGAAATGTCGCCAGCGAGTAGGAGGAGCAGGGAGAGGATTAGCAGGTGGGAGCATGAGAGTTTACGTGGTGGCTGTGCCTGATTGGAGATGGAGGATTGAAAGTGCATGAATAGTTCAGAGGAGTGGGTAAGATGGCTAGGTAGGATGGAGGGTGAGAGAAGTACTTTGTTGCTGGGTGGAGGGATGAGCAGGGGTAGCAGGAAGTGGAGAAGGATGGGAGTGAGAGTGCAAAGGAGGGGATACATTGTGGATGGTGAGCGGGGGATGGGAGTAGCGTGGGTCAGATGCAGCGGGAAGGAGAGCTGTAGTGGTGGGTGAGAGGTCAGTAGTGATGAGTAGTCTGGGGTTTACATAGTGAATACATAATTGCAGTACAAGTGAACAAATTGCATATCTGTTTGTTTGTCTTGCATGACTTACCCGTTTCCTGCCCGGTGTAACTGCACTTCTACAGTTGGCACTTATGCAGTTGGCATGATTGCAAGACCCCGCATGATTGCACCCCTTTAGGTGGCTCTACATATATAGTGAGTTTCTACTTAGGTTGGCTTCACACTGCAGTTTTTCACTGATCAGTGTCCATCAGTGTTTGGGTGCCAAAACCAGGAGAGGAACTTGCAGAGAAAAACTATAATTGAAAGATTAACACCTGTTCTGAGTTTTGCAGACATTCCTGGTTTTGGCACCCAAACACTGATGGACACTGATCAGTGAAAAACTGCAGTGTGAAGCCAGCCTTAGATCTGGGTCTATTACACTTGTTAATCAATCAATCAAAGAAACTCAGCACAGCAGATGGTAATAAATGCAAGACAAATAAACAAGAGTTCCTGGCCATCCTGGGCCATAAACACTTTTAAACCAAAGATGACCTCTGAACATCCCACATCACACACAGTAAGATGATTTCAGTATATTACATTATTAAAAGACAAGTATATTGTTGATTGAAGTGATAGATTCATATACCCCTCTTGTGAAGAGAGACAGGCAGGAAAGATGAGTGAATTGAAGTGATAGATTCATATACCTGTATGAAGAGAGAAGAGATGACCATTAGATTCTTGCCCGATGTAACTGCACTACAGTTGGCACTTATGCAGTTTGCATGATTGCAAGACCCCGCATAGGCTTTACTGTTGGGGTTTGGACATTATTAATTAGTTGTGAAGTTCAGACCTCCACTAGAAATGACACGATGATGAATGATGGCGATTTACCTTATAGCCACTTTATTTGTGATGCTCTTACTATTAAGCTTACCCTGACAGTCCATTCATAATGACAATTAGCTGGTAATGATCTGTGAAATAATGAGATACTTGTTTTAATTAGAAACTGAAGTTTTTTCTTCACATTAATATACATTCATGAAATATTAATGAGATATCTGTATTTCAAAATGTTAACTTTTCACCCATGTGCAGCTGTCAGTCCCTGGAAAATGCAATTAATCAGAGTGTCCCAAAGTCGCGAGTGGCGAGGTCTGCGGACTCTGCGCCTGAGCCCATAGATTGTGAGCTCTCCGACTGGTCCTCCTGGAGCTCGTGTGACCCGTGTCAGAAAAAAAGAGTAAGTGCAAGTAGTAAAAAATAACACACTACACAAGTGATGTAGAGCTGCGGAAAATGTCAGGAAAGTCCTGACTGATAGGAGGTTTGTACTTCTCCAAGGAGACTTACCAACCCTTCATTGACACTAGCCAACACTTCATTGACACTAGCCAACACTTCATTGACACTAGCCAACCCTTCATTGACACTTACCAACCCTTCATTGAGACTTTGCAACCATGCATTAACACTCACACCCTTCAATAACACTTGCCATCCCTCTATTGACACTTGCCAACCCTTCAAACCTCCATTGACACTTTCCAACCCTTCATTGACACTTGCCAACCCTTCATTGAAACTTGCAAATCCTTTAATGATACTTGCCAACCCTCCATTGAGACTTGGCTGCCTTCCATTGACACATGTGATCCCTTTATTGATACTTGTTAACTCTTCAAATTAAGTTCTTTCATATACCTCCTTAGGAGCCAGGGGAAAGGTAACTACACACTACAACCAAGAGGGTATGTATGCAGAGACAGACATGGACCCAGACTCAGGAAACATAAAAAAAAAGTGGAAAGGAAAAATAATAAGTGCTAGCAAGGGTAACCTCCTACAAACCTAACCACAAAACAGAGGAAAAGTGTAGGTTACAAAAACAGAGATCGCACAGAGCAAATGCAACTCTGCTCTCAATCCATAAGGCAGTATCCCTCAGCAGCAAAATTGTAATTTCTCAGCAGAAATCCACATGAAAATCATATAGCCAGCAGATAATGGTGGAATCAGGAGAGTATAAATAATCCCGCTCGCAATGTGATAGGTCAGAGACAATAAGCAAGTGAAAGGAAGGAAAGTCCTGACTTATGTGAGGTTTGTACTTCTCCAAGGAGACTTGCCAACTTTTCATTGACACTTGCCAACCCTCATTTGCCACTTGTCAAACCTTAATTAACACTTACCAACCCTCCATTGACACCTGACAACCCTTCACTGACACTTGCTAAACCTTCATTGACACTTGCCAACCATGCATTGACACCCATCACCCTTCTTTAAGACTTGCCAACACTTCGTTGACACTTGCCAAGCCTTCATTGACATTTGCCAACCCACCATTGACACCTGTGAACCCTTTATTGACACTTGTTAACCCTTCAAGTTAAGTTCTTTCACATACCTCCTGAGGGCAAGTATGCAGAGATAGACATGGACCCAGAGTGAGGAAACATAAAACAGTGGAAAGGAGAAATAATACGTGCTAGCAAGGGTAACCTCCTACAAACGCAACAGCAAAACAGAGGAAAGGTGTAGGTTAGAAAACAGAGACCGCACAAAGCAAATTCAACTCTGTTTTCAATTCATAAAGCAAAAACCCTACCAGCAAGGCTGAAATTTCACAGCAGAAATCTAGATGAAAATCATATAGCCAGCAGATAATGCTGGAATCAGGAGAGTATAAATAATCCCACTCGCAATATGATAGGCCAGAGACAATAAACAAGTGAGAGAACACCTGAAACCACAAACCAAAGGAATAGAAGCAAAGGTAAAAAGACGATCAGCACTTGGACAGGGACAAACCAAGTTGTTGCTTTGCATGGAAGAAAACTGACCACACTGCCCAAGGTCAATGGATCAAGTTCCAAGGCATGACAGCTAAATTAAGTCGTTTATTTATTTATTTATTTATTTATTTTAATGGCCTTCTGCCCGATGTCAAGTCATGGGGACTTGATGGGTGAACACTCTGCAGGAAGATCGATCTTGTGCAGCCTAGATAGGTCCACCTTTGTCTTCTCCAAGCCTAGTTAGGTCCACCAGGGTTTTCTCCAAGCCTAGATAGATCCACAAGGGTCTTCTCCAAGGCTAAATAGGTCCACCAGGGTCTTATCCAAGCTTACATAGATCCACCAGGGTCTTCTCCGCTGTTATCTTGATTGTGTCATGCCATCAGTGTGCTGGTCTTCCTCTTCATCTTGTTTCTTCTATTCTTCCGGCCATGATGTCCTTCTCCAGTGACTGCTCTCTTCGTATGATGTGTCCAAAGTAGGCAAGAAAATCTGTTTCGTGAGTGCACAGTGACCAGATGGCCCTAGAGTAGATTGTATTTTTCTCCTGTGATTTATTTTGCTGATTGTAGATAGTTTTTGACTTAATCCACCATGAAGTGCAGTTCTTCTTGCTCCAACCATCTTCTTCATTATTATTGCGATGGGGTAATTTGCCGCGGACGATCACAGTGGTTATATATAGTCTTTACTACACAACTTGCCAGTTAGCTCTAAAAATTTTTGCTACAAGTTGCTCTAAGGCACAAAGGAAACCAAGTGGCATTTTTCTCTCCCCCTCATTAATCTAGTTTTGCGGGTTGTGGGGGTCTTGACCTTATGTCAGGAGCATTGGAAATGGCCAAAGCAACTTGGCACTAGACAGTTCCTCTAAGGCATGCCAACTCCTCAGAGGCCGGCCAGTAGATATCTGCAGCCACCTCTACTGCATGTGACTCCCACCGACCAAAACACAGCGCTCTATATACTCCAGGCTCCTCCACAATGCAGCCATGTGATGCCCTGCTACAGTGACACCCCGAAGACTCCACAGTCGTCAATGAACTTTGATTTGGTAATAAATTAGTAAAATATTCAGACTAACTATATAACAATCACAGACAGTGGATGAGCTCACTGATGGATTATCAGTTAACTCATTCTGCAGTCTACTATTGTAGAGTGATAAGTGGAGGCTTTAGAAGCCAAGCGGTTCCAACTTTTTAATGAAATCCTATTGCAAAAATTCTCTTTTGCCAAAAATGCACACACTATTGAATTACAGAGGTACAGAATAAGTGTCTGTCATGCACGCGTCTTGGCAGATATTCCTGACGAAATGTTCCCTACTTGCCTCCTGATGTGGAAGTGAGCAGAGGGGATCTAATGTTGGCCCGAAGGTCGTATTTTCATGATTTCTACCTTTGCACAGTTCCGATACACACAGATGACGCAGGTCCCTCAGTTCTATGGTGAACCCTGTAATATGATAGATCGGCAGGAGGAGAGCTGCAGCACCAGCACACCTTGTAGGAACAAAAAGAGCTGTGAAGGCTTCACATGTGTAGAGTCCGGTAAGTAGCAAAGTCCATAATTTACCAGCCCAACACTGCATGAATGAGAGTTTAGACTTTTAGACATACAGGATATACCACAGCTCCAAGAGAGGAAGAGAATATACAGACATTACAGCTGGAGATCACAGAGTATAGGAGTATACAGACATTACAGCCGGGATCACAGAATATAATAATATACAGACATTACAGCCGGGGATCACCGAATATAAAAGTATACAGACATTACAGCCGGAGATCACAATATAAGAGTATACATACATTACAGCCGGGGATCACCGAATATAAGAGTATACAGACATTACAGCCGGAGATCACAGAATATAAGAGTATACAGACATTACAGCCAGGGATCACAGAATATAAAAGTATACAGACATTACAGCCGGGGATCACAGAATATAAGAGTATACAGACATTACAACCGGGGATCACAGAACATAAGAGAATACAGACATTACAGCCGGGGATCACAGAATATAAGAGTATACAGACATTACAGCCGGGGATCACAGAATATAGGAGTATACAGACATTACAGCCGGGGATCACAGAATATAAGAGTATACAGACATTACAGCTGGAGATCACAGAATATAAGAGTATACAGACATTACAGCCTGGGATCACAGAATATAGGAGTATACAGACATTACAGCTGGGGATCACAGAATATAAGAGTTATACAGACATTACAGCCAGGAATCACAGAATAGAAGAGTATGCAGACATTACAGCCGGGGATCACAGAATATAAGAATATACAGACATTACAGCCGGGGATCACAGAATATAAGAGTATACAGACATTACAGCCGGGGATCACAGAACATAAGAGTATAAATACATTACAGCTGGGATCACAGAATATAAGAGTATGCAGACATTACAAACAGGGATCTCAGAATATAAGACTATACAGGCACTACAGCTGGGGATCACAGAATATAAGAATATACAGACATTACAGTCGGGGATCAAGTAACCACAAAGAAACTAGGTAAAATACAGATCCAATAAGTAAGATAGCGGCAATAATATCACATCAGCGGATCACAATAATATAAGCTTACATCAATTAAACAGAATATAAAAGTATACCAACATTACAGCCTGGGAACACAGAATAAACCGTAAGAGTATACAGACATTACAGCCAGGGATCTCAGAATATAAGAGTATACAGGCACTACAGCTGGGGATCACAGAATATAAAAGTATAACAGACATTACAGCAGGGGATCACAGAATATAAGAATATACAGACATTACAGTCGGGGATCACGAATATAAAAGTATACCAACATTACAGCCGGGGAACACAGAATAAACGTAAGAGTATACAGACATTACAGCCAGGGATCACAGAATATAAGAGTATACAGACAGTACAGCCTGGGATCACAGAATATAACAGTATACAGACATTACAGCCAGGGATCACAGAATATAAGAGTATACTGACATTACAGCCAGAGATCACAGAATATAAGATATACAGACATTACAGCGGGATCACAGAATATAAGATATACAGACATTACATTCAGGGGATCACAGAATATAAGAGTATAAAACATTACAGCTGGGGATCACAGAATATAAGAGTATACAGACATTACAGCCGGGATCACAGAATATAAGAGTATACAGACATTACAGCCGGGATCACAGAATATAAGAGTATACAGACATTACAGCCGGGATCACAGAATATAAGAGTATACAGACATTACAGCCGGGATCACAGAATATAAGAGTATACAGACATTACAGCCGGGATCACAGAATATAAGAGTATACAGACATTACAGCCGGGATCACAGAATATAAGAGTATACAACATTACAGCTGGGATCACAGAATATAAGAGTATACAGACATTACAGCCGGGGATCACAGAATATAAGAGTATACAGACATTACAGCCGGGATCACAGAATATAAGAGTATACAGACATTACAGCCGGGATCACAGAATATAAGAGTATACAGACATTACAGCCGGGATCACAGAATATAAGAGTATACAGACATTACAGCCAGGATCACAGAATATAAGAGTATACATGACATTACAGCCAGGGATCACAGAATATAAGAATATACAGACATTACAGCCGGGGATCACAGAATATAAGAGTATACAGACATTACATCAGCCGGGGATCACAGAATATAAGAGTATACAGACATTACAGCGGGATCACAGAATATAAGAGTATACAGACATTACAGCCGGGATCACAGAATATAGAGTATACAGACATTACAGCCAGGGATTCAGAATATAAGAGTATACAGACATTACAGCGGATCACAGAATATAAGTATACAGACATTACAGCCGGGATCACAGAATATAAGAGTATACAGACATTACAGCGGGGATACACGAAATAAAGTTACAGACATTACACCAGGGATCACAATATAAGAGTTACAGACATACAGCGGGATCACAGAATATAAGAGTATACAGACATTACAGCCGGGATCACAGAATATAAGAGTATACAGACATTACAGCCGGATCACAGAATATAAGAGTATACAGACATTACAGCCTGGGGATCACAGAATATAAGAGTATACAGACATTTACAGCGGGGATCACAGAATATAAAGTATACAGACATTACAGCGGGATCACAGAATATAAGAGTATACAGACATTACAGCCAGGGATCACAGAATATAAGAGTATACAGACAGTACAGCCGAGGATCACAGAATATAAGAGTATACAGACATTACAGCCAGGGATCACAGAAGTAATAAGAGAATACAGACATTACAGCCAGGGGATCACAGAATATAAGAGTATACAGACATTACAGCCGGGGATCACAGAATATAAGAGTATACAGACATTACAGCCAGGGATCACAGAATATAAGAGTATACAGACATTACAGCCGGGGATCACAGAATATAAGAGTATACAGACATTACAGCCGGGGATCACAGAATATAAGAGTATACAGACATTACAGCCGGGGATCACAGAATATAAGAGTATACAGACATTACAGCCAGGGATCACAGAATATAAGAGTATACAGACATTACAGCCAGGGATCACAGAATATAAGAGTATACTTACATTACAGCCAGAGATCACAGAATATAATAGTATACAGACATTACAGCCGGGGATCACAGAATATAAGAGTATGCAGACATTACAGCCGGGGATCACAGAATATAAGAGTATACAGACATTACAGCCGGGGATCACAGAGTATGTAGTATACAGACATTACAGCCAGGGATCACAGAATATAAGAGTATACAGACATTACAGTTGGGGATCACAGAATATAAGAGTATACAGACATTACAATCCAGGATCACAGAATATAAGAGCATACAGACATTACAGCCGGGGGTCACAGAGTATATTGTATACAGACATTACAGCCAGGTATCACAGAATATAAGAGTATACAGACATTACAGCCAGGGATCACAGAATATAAGGGTATACAGACATTACAGCCGGGGATCACAGAATATAAGAGTATATAGACATTACAGCCGGGATCACAGGAGAGGATGTAAGAGACTATATACATACATTACACATGAGAAAATTTATAAGAATATCTCGGGACAGGAACATTTTTTTAACACATCCAATTGTGGAAATTATTTTTATTCTAATTATTGCATTCTAAGATCTTTTATTTAAAATGAACAATTGATCGTGGCACAACTTTTAATATAAACATAGAGATAAAAAATCTACAACATTTCTAGACCAATCAGAAATTAAACAATTATTGCACCTTGTATTTTGGGCTATTAATGACTCAGACATTGATACTTTCATTCCTTTGTTTGTATTTGGCATCAGGAAAATGCATTACACGTCGGCTCATGTGTAATGGAGACGATGACTGTGGGGACATGTCCGATGAGAAGAACTGTAAGGTGGTTCGTAGCTCGTGTACTGAGGCGATGGAACAGTACTGGACAATTGAAAACCTGGCAGCTGGGTAAGTGTCCTAAACTGACCGAAGACATGAAAATATGACATTGATCTTACTGGGTAATTGAAACTCATAGGAAGACATAGTAAAACTGGAGCCATCTAAAGTCACCACTAGGGGGAGTATAAGGACTGACAGCATACAAAGTTTAGATTGAATGTAATATCAAAACAGTATGCAGTAAGGCTCCCCCTAGTGGTGACGTTAGACACATTTATACCATGTGTGATGAATCTGCAACATAAACCCTATAAATATAATCCTGGCATCTGATAAAGAGTCTCACAATTGTAGAGTTTATGATTCTGCTTTTTATGAGTTGTAGATGTGATGTTTTTGTTTTATAATAAAGTGTATAATATCAGGGTTACACATTCTCTGAAGCTGCATAGTCTCAGACACTGACCTGTCCGGGGGCAACGGTGAGATCTGATCATACAAATAACACTTGCATGTTTTATGTCTCTTAGATTGAATATATTTACCAATAACCGGGAAGGCATTGTATTAGATCACCGTTATTACGCCGGCGGCTGCTTACCCCATTATATCCTGGGGACGAGATTTAGAAAGCCGTACAATGTGGATAGTTATCTTCCGGAGGTGAGAATAAATGACCGCACAAATAGAAGGGAACAATCTATCAAACACATGAAACATCCACGTGTGAGTCTGTGACCGTCGTATTAAACACAAAATACAGCACGGATCTTTCTCTACTTTCTTCTCTCTTCCATGTCTTCTTCCTGCACCTTTCCCAAGTCGTCTGCCTGTATCTTCTCTTTTTATCTCCTCTTTTTATATCTTGTCTTTTATCTTTCTAGTCCACTCCCTATATATTCTCTCTTCTACATAACCTTTCTACATGGTCTCTCTCTTCTCCTCTTTTTTTATTTCCGCTCTCATTTTTTTCTCTTCGGTTTCCTATCACTTCATCTTCTCTCTTCCATGTCCTCTATTTGCATACTCTTCTTTCTATGTCTTCAGTTTGCATCTCTTTTCTTTCATATCCTCGCTCTGTATCTTCTCTCTTCTTTCTTTCATGTCATCTGTCGGAATCTTTCCTCTTCTGTGTTCTATTTGTCTATCTGGTCTTCTCTCCTTCATATTCTTTCACTCTGCAACATGTCTCTTCTTTCTTTGATGACTTTTCTCTGCATCTTCTCTCTTCCATATCC
This sequence comes from Allobates femoralis, assembly GCA_033576535.1. NCBI lineage: Eukaryota > Metazoa > Chordata > Amphibia > Anura > Aromobatidae > Allobates > Allobates femoralis. Next base: position 148,952,650 of record JARQOC010000007.1, read on the forward strand.
TCACTCTAGTTCTTCTCAGTTCCATGTCCTCTCTTCATTTTTTTCTCTTCTTTACCCTCTCTTTATACCTTCTCTCATCTAGGTCCTCTCTCCTCTTTTCTCTTCTTTACCCTCTCTTTATACCTTCTCTCATCTAGGTCCTCTCTCATCTTTTCTCTTCTTTACCCTCTCTTTATACCTTCTGTCATGTAGGTCCTCTCTCATCTTTTCTCTTCTTTACCCTCTCTTTATAACCTTCTCTCATCCCAGTCCTCTCTCATCTTTTCTCTTCTTTACCCTCTCATTATACCTTCTCTCATCTAGGTCCTCTCTCATCTTTTCTCTTCTTTACCATCTCTTTATAACCTTCTCTCACCCCGGTCCTCTCTCATCTTTTCTCTTCTTTACCCTCTCTTTATACCTTCTCTCATCTAGGTCCTCTCTCATCTTTTCTCTTCTTTACCCTCTCTTTATACCTTCTCTCATCTAGGTCCTCTCTCATTTTTTGTCTTCTTTACCCTCTCATTATACCTTCTCTTATCCAGGTCCTCTCTCTCATTTTTTCTCTTCTTTACCCTCTCTTCATAACCTTCTCTCACGCCGGTCCTCTCTCATCTTTTCTCTTCTTTACCCTCTCTTTATACCTTCTCTTATCCAGGTCTTCCTTTCTCTGCATCTTTTCTTTTCTCTTTTAGTCCTCTCTCTGAATCTCCTCTCTTCTGTGTCTTGCCTCTGCATTCTTTCTTTTCCATGTCTTCTTTCTGCTTTTTCTCACTTCTTTCTTTCATGTCATCTTCCTTTACCCTCTGTTTTATTTTATCTCATCCTACATCATCATCTCTGCTCTCTTTTTCACGTCCTCTCACAGTACACCGTCTTTCTTCTTTTTCACGGGTCCTTTCACTCTTTTTCATCATGCATCTTCTTTTTTCCCTCTTCTGTATTCCTTCTGTATCTTTTCTTTTCCAAGTCATTATTTCTGCATTTTTTTGCTTCTTTTTTCATTTTTCTCCATCTTCTCTCTTGTACGTTCCCCTCCTCTTCATTTCTCTCTTTCATGTCCTCTCACCACGCATCTTTTCTTTTGCATGTTCTTTTTTGTATCTTCACTTCTTCAGGTTACCTTCTTTTGTCTTCTCTCTTCTTTCTTATATGTCTTTTATCTACACCTTTTCTCTTCCATGCCCATTTTCTGCTGATTCTCACTTTCGTGTTCTCTTTTTGCATCTTCTCTTATTTCTCATTTATTTCTTCTCTTTAAAACTTCTTACTGTCCTGCTCTCCTGCTACATCTTCTTTCTTCTTTTCATCATGTCTCCTCTTTACATGTTTTCTATCCTATTTCCTTTGCTGCATCTGCTTTCTTCTATATCTTTTCTTTTATTTCTTTCTCTTTCTTTCTTATTTTCTTCCTCTCTTTCTCTGCAATCCTTTCTTTCCTTTTTTTTTCCATTCTTTTCATCTTTCTTCCTCATTGTACAATCTGCATCTTTTCTCATCTCTCTTCCACATCCTTCCCTTTGTTCTCTAGCTTCCTTCTTTACGCCTTGTGTCTTATGCTTTTACCTTTTTCTTTCATGTCTTCTTCCATATCTACTACTGTCTCTCTTCCATTTCGTTTCTCTGCATCTTTTCTCTTCAAGTCCTTTTTCTGTCATCTCTTTGTTATATCTTCTCTCTTTTTTTGTTCTCTTTTCCAATGCATCTTTTAAAGCTGTTTCCTTTGATTTCATCTCTCCATATTTGCTTTCTTCTTCCCTTCTTCCATGTCCTCTCTCGGTTTCTTCTCTTTTCCATGTGTTCTCTCCACATCTGCTCTCTTTTCTCCTTGTAGATCCTTTTGACCATATCCCTTCTATTTCTCCTCTTCCATTGTTTTCCTCCATGTTTGCTCTCTAATCTCTATTTTCAGGTCATCTCTTCATTATTGTCATTCTGCTGCCATAGTCACAACCTTCCATACCTGTTTGGATTTTTATCATGAGGTTGAAGCACTGGTATAATAACCATTCCTACACCCTGGAGTTTAGCACAGAAATCCCTTGTAAATGAATAACATAGGACACAGATACCACCCTAAGTCATAAGAAATCAGAGTTTTGCTATTGATCATTCAAGATGTACAACCCTAACCCCAGGGCAATAGAGTTTGTTTGCTGAGGTTTATCCCAGTTTATGAGGGTTTTTGTTATCTGAGCCATTCCTATACATTGGGCTTTCTTCTTTTTTTAGACTAAAGGAAAATATGAGTTCACCCTTTCTCAACATGAATCGTACTCAGATTATTCAAAGGAAGTATCCAGATATCACTTTAAACAGACCAGCTTCAGCTTTAGCATCTACATACCGGCTGTGATCGAAGTTGGGTTCAGCTACAATGACCTGAAGGTCAAAAACTATAAGTCAAGGACGATGAAATATTCTCACACGGTGGGTATATATCAGTGGTCATCTGCTTTATGGAACAGTCAATGGCGACTCCTCTCAATGGAAATTGGTGCTCAACTATCCAGTGCCTGTGATAATAAGACAATGGAAACATGTAAGGTCTCCACACATGTAATTTAATGGGACTATCCTGGTATACATGTCCCCATCCTGGTATATACATCCACTATCCTGGTAAATATGTCCCCCATCCTGGTAGATATATTCCCCATCAGCTCCCATCCTGGTATATATGTTTCCCATCCTTGTTTACTTGTCCCATATGTCCTCATCTTGGTATAAATGTCCCCCATCCTGGTATATCTGTCCACCATCCTGGTATATATGTTCCCCATCCTGTCCTGGTATATATGTTCCCCATCCTGGTATGCATGTCCCCATCCTGGTATATATGTCCCCATCCTGGTATATATGACCACGATCCTGATACATATGTTCCCCATCCTGGTTTACTTGTCCCATATATGTCCTCATCTTGGTATAACTGTCCCCTATGCTGGTATATCTGTCCACCATCCTGGCATATATGTTCCCCATCCTGGTATGTATGTTCCCATCCTGTTTTACTTGTCCCATATATGTCCTCATCTTGGTATAAATGTCCCCTATCCTGGTATATCTGTCCACCATCCTGGTATATATGTTCCCCATCCTGGTATATATGTTCCCCATCCTGGTATATATGTCCCCATCCTGGTATATATGTCCACCATCCTGATATATATGTTCCCCATCCTGGTATATATGTCCCCATCCCGGTATATATGTCCCCCATCCTGGTATACATGTCCTGATCCTGGAATATAGCTCCCATCCTAGTATATACAGTATGTCTTCCATCCTGGTATATATGTCTTCCATCCTGGTATATATGTCTTCCATCCTGGTATATATGTCTCCCATCCTGATATATATGTCTCCCATCCTGATATATATGTCTCCCATCCTGATATATGTCTCCCATCGGGATATACATGTCCCCCATCTTGGTATATATGTCTTGATCCTGTATATACGTCTCCCATCCTGGTATATATGTCTTGATCCTGTATATACGTCTCCCATCCTGGTATATATGTTCCCCATCCTGATATATTTGCCCCCCATATTTATAGTCCATCTCTGGTCCATTCTAAGATCTGTATCTCGTCCATAGTTAGATCCATCTCCAATCATAGATCAAGTTCTGTTCTGTTCTTAGATCAACCTTCTGTTCATTCCCAAATTATTTTTCCAGTAATTTTTTCTTCCTGATATTTCAGAACAGTTTATTTATCCATGCAAGATCCGACCTAGAGGTGGCGAAATACAAGCTCAAATCCCGGAGCCTGATGCTTCACTCAGAGTTTTTCCAAAGAGTAAAGCAATTACCGCTGGAATATGTGTACAGCGAATACAGAGACCTGTACCGGGACTATGGGACACATTATGTTACAGAAGCCACTTTGGGTGGGATCTATGAGTACACTCTGATTCTTAATGAAGAAGCCGTAAAAAATGAAGGTAATTTATCCATAATATTTGCCACATTTCACCACGGTGTATCATTGTGATCAAAATAATGGTCATTATTAAACATATGTGATGAGTGATGTCCACAAGAATCAATTCTAAAAAGGAATATATAGAAAGCCTTTGTCCTGAAGATTTAGGACCCCAAGACAGTTATTATATTGGCTGGAGAAGGACAACAGAAATAGCTGAATCTAACTTTTGTTAAGGTTGAAATATGTGAAGAAAACTGTGGATAGAATAATTCTGGAGCCGTGACCAGGGCACTCAGGTTTACAGGTCACTCTGTAGCCACAGGAGTCGCCGCAGTCTGCGCAGCTAAATAAGTGCACCCAGGTGCATTGTAACCTTGAGCTGCCCAAGAAAGTTACAGCTTTCTCAGGTAGTTTGAACAAGAAATAAAACTTTATTAGGCATTTTGATTGTTTAAGAATTCAAGAAACAAAAAGTATATTACAAAGTTGAAAAACTTTTCTTGTACCAAAAAAAGAAAGGAAAAGGAGAAGAGACTGCGGTTCAGCAGGCAAAAATGGAAAAGGAAGAATTCCAGACATGCTGCCCATTCTGGTACATATGTCTCCCATCATGGTATATATGTCCCCATAGTGGTATATATGTTCCCCATCCTGGTATATATGTTCCCCATCCTGGTATGTATGTTCCCCATCCTGGTATATATGTCCCCATCCTGGTATATATGTTCCCCATCCTGGTATATATGTCACCCATCCTGGTATACATGTTCCTCATAGTGGTATATATGTCCCCCTCCTGTTATATATGTCCCCATACTGGCATATCATTATGCTATATATTATTATTATTATTATTATTATTATTATTATTATTATATATTATACATTATGAATATTCCAAAAAATCCAAAAAGTTTATTGTGGCAAAAAGGCAAAGTGAGAACAAGAAAGGTCATTATCTCAGAAAATTAAAGCAGGGAGGATGAAGGGTCTGAGAGATAATATATGACCTAAATAGGTATCAGAGGCTTCACCTTGTGTGGTTGTGAGAGTCACAACCACTATAAAAGCAGATCACGGCTGCTGCAGTCCCCAGCGTGGTGCATATAGAGTAGGGAGGATGAAGGGTTAAACACCACGCTGCCGTATTCCACAAGGCATCAAAGGGTGAATATTATATTGATGTATTAGTCAACGCCCTCAAACATGGATATTACATAGTTTTTTAATGATTTTCTAATTCATTGAGAGGCACTAGTATATGACTGCATAATTAGTATTATAATTTGGGGGGAAATAACTATAATAAAAAGTGATTAAGTGTTTATGTAATAAAATAAGTTTGATATAGAAAAATAGCATTTTTCAAATGTTATTTTGGGGGGCTTCTTTATGATATTGTTATTTCTTCATTATTATTATTAATATTAATGTATTTATTTTCATTTTATTTTTACTAGAGACTAGCAAATCTGCCAATATTCAATTTCAACAAACCATTTAATTTAATTTTCTGAGATAATGACCTTTGGGTTTTCATTGGCTGTAAGCCATAATCATCAACATTAACATAAATAAACACCTGAAATCGATCACTCTGTGTGTAATGACTCTATATAATATATGTGCTTCACTTTTTGTATTGAATTACTGAAATAAATGAACTTTTTGATGATCTTCTAATTCATTGAGATGCTCCTGTATTTTCTAGATGGCTTTGGTCATATTTTTAGCTTCTTTTTGTATATTGGCTTGTGACCACTAGGACTCGCCCCCTCTCTCTATATCTTTCCCTTCCACTGGCCCTTTGGGAAGCCACCAAACGTGTAAGCAGTGGCGTAACTTCAGGCTCAGGGGCCCCAATGTGAAAGCTCCCACGGGGCCCACAATTATTGGAAATCTTTAGTAGTATTAGTCTTTTTCTATAGGCCAAAGAGACTTCTGGGGCCCCCTAAGCTGCAGCGCCCAGGTGCGATCGCAACCCCTGCACCTAAGATAAGATAGGATAAACTTTATTGATCCCGAGGAAATTACAGTATTACAGCAGCAGAACAAAGATCAAGAACATTTCACACTTTACAAAATAAGTCTATATGGAAAGCAGATGTGGGTAGACTGGTACATGTACCTCACCTATTCCCCCATACACATAGAACTTCACATAGTCTTGGGATGCTACTGTAGTTACGCCCCTGCATGTAGGTGTTCCTGTTCCCAGCCCACTCTATCGGCGGTCCCTTGGCCGCTATTTTCCTTGATTCATGCTCAGTGAATTGCAAATAAAATGATATACTAGAGAAAACAACTTAAAGAAAAACTCAAATTGAATTCAATTCCACAATAAATTTGCTAATTTCTTACATTTACATTTAATTGTCACCTTATATGTCTGACAAGAGATGGAGAAACCTTCTCCGGAGGACATGACTATTGTTGTGTATAGGTCCCCAGCAGAGTGACTCTGGCCCAGGAACGCCCGTCTACTGTGTTCCCTAAAAAGAGATGATCTTGGGATCTCCTACTGCTAATAATATAATAAAATACCCTTTTTGTTGACTTTTCTCAACAGGTTACACATTGAATGATGTGAAGGAGTGCATGGATGCCGGCTTCAAACTTGGCGGGAATATCTGTGGCATTTGGGTGGGTGTTGGCATCGATGTTAACCAATGCGACAGTCTCCTTAAGGAAATCAAAGGTAAGAAACTGAATGTTATCAGATAGGTCTTTATCAGTGATGAGCGAGCACTTCAATGTATGGGTGATCAGCACTCGAAATGAGCCAGTTGGACACTCAGATGGGGTCAAGTATAATGGAAGTCAATGAGGAACTTGATTTTCGAGTTGTGCCCATCCGAGCTTCAAAATGCTCGTTGCGAGTACCGAGTACCTGCGCATGGTAGAGCTCGCTCACCACTAGTCATTATGGTAGAACTAACAAAAGGCCGCAATGTCTTTCTGGTCCTCCAGCTATTGTAGAACTACAACTCTCAGCATGCCCTGATAGCTTCAGACTGGAGAGTCACCGGGTAAGATGGAGGAAGGAAGCATCATCTAATCATCGTCACCTTCTGTTGCAGACGCAAGATCAGGACGTAAAGTGGTGGAAGACTTTGTTGCTCTCGTAAGGGGAGGAGCGAGCGAACATGTGACCGCGCTGGCGTACAAAGACCTCCCGACCCCGGAGCTAATGCTGGAATGGGGAGACGCCGTCCAATATAATCCAGAAGTTGTAAAAATAAAGGTAGCGCCATACTAAAACACTGATACTTTATCATGAACACACACATGCAACATGTCAAGAGCTCTGCTTGCTGTCATTAATTATGTCTGGAGGGTGAATGGTTAATCAGGGCGGTGGCTAGTGGCCGCACAATCTCAAAGACAGGATCAAGATTAAGAGCTCTGGTGGCTCGAAACGCGTAGACTATGCATGCCTGGTTATTAACTATTCAAGTTTTACATTTGGAACCTATATTTTTTCTTTTTGTGGTTGCTGGAAATTATTTTGTTTCAATTATCTGCAGTCTCAGAGGGGCCAGGACGCCCCACCGGGCACACAGAATCCTGACCCTGGCCAGCATTAGGAGCTTCTCTGCGGGTGCTGGCTGCACAAAGTCAGGGGTTCCAGGACGCCCCACCGGGCACACAATGTCCTGACCCTGGCCAGCATTAGGAGCTTCTCTGCGGGTGCTGGCTGCACAAAGTCAGGGGTTCCAGGACGCCCCACCGGGCACACACTATCCGGACCCTGGCCTTCATTAGGAGCTTCTCTACGGCTTCTGGCTGCACAAAGTCAGGGGGGCCAGGACGCCCCACCGGGCACACACTATCCGGACCCTGGCCTTCATTAGGAGCTTCTCTACGGCTGCTGGCTGCACAAAGTCAGGGGGGCCAGGACGCCCCACCGGGCACACACTATCCGGACCCTGGCCTTCATTAGGAGCTTCTCTACGGCTGCTGGCTGCACAGAGTGAAGGGGGCCGGAACACCCCACCAGGCACACACTATCCAGACCCTGGCCTCCATTAGGAGCTTCTCTGCGGGTGCTGGCTGCACAAAGTCAGTGGGGTCGGGACACCCCACCAGGCACACAATATCTGGACCCTGGCCTCCATTAGGAGATTCTCTAGGGCTGCTGGCTGCACAGAGTGAGGGGGGCCAGGAAGCCCCACCGGGCACACAATGTCCTGACCTTGGCCAGCATTAGGAGCTTCTCTACGGCTGCTGGCTGCACAAAGTCAGGGGGGCCGGGACACCCCACCGGGCACGCACTATCCGGACCCTGGCCTTCATTAGGAGCTTCTCTACGGCTGCTGGCTGCACAGAGTGAAGGGGGCCGGGATGCCCCACTGGGCACACACTATCCGGACCCTGGCCAGCATTAGGAGCTTCTCTACGGCTGCTGGCTGCACAAAGTCAGGGGGGCCAGGACGCCCCACCGGGCACACACTATCTGGACCCTGGCCAGCATTAGGAGCTTCTCTACGGCTGCTGGCTGCACAAAGTCAGGGGGGCCAGGAAGCCCCACCGCGCACACACTATCTGGACCCTGGCCAGCATTAGGAGCTTCTCTGCAGTTGCTGGCTGCACAAAGTCAGGGGGGCCAGGAGGCCCCACCGGGCACACACTATCCGGACCCTGGCCTTCATTAGGACCTTCTTTACGACTGTTGGCTGCACAGAGTGAAGGGGGCCGGGATGCCCCACTGGGCACACACTATCCGGACCATGGCCAGCATTAGGAGCTTCTCTGCGAGTGCTGGCTGCACAAAGTCAGGGGGACCAGGATGTCCCACCGGGCACACACTATCCGGACCCTGGCCAGCATTGGGAGCTTCTCTGCGGGTGCTGGCTGCACAAAGTCAGGGGGACCAGGACGCCCCACCGGGCACACACTATCTGGACCCAGGCCAGCATTAGGAGCTTCTCTGCGGGTGCTGGCTGCACAAAGTCAGGGGGGCTGGAACATCCAACCGTCGGGGCGGGCTGGGCCAGGGGGCAGGGATGTATTTGCCCCCCGGGCGGCCTTTCCAGCAGTTGCAAAGGGCCGGCCAGCCACCTGCTGCATGATGTCTACCAAATGCAAGCATCCTGAAAAATTGTAAGATAATATAAAATAAACCGTATTACAAAGTTGGAGAGCATTTTCTTGCACTGGGTTGATGCGTTTATTCCTAAGTCTGCCATCGCTGTAGCTGGACTTAGTGGCTTCAGGCTGCCTCTCATGTCTTCCCTTGTATATTGTAGGTCAGCCCTTTGCATGAGCTTATCACAGCGACAGATTTCATGGAATCAAAAAAATTACAAACCAACATGATTCGCGCCTTGGAAGACTTTGAGAGGGAGACCAGCTCCTGCCAATGTGCGCCTTGTCGAAATAATGGTGCTGCGGTGTTTATTGGTAAGAATATTAATAATAATAATAATAATAATAATAAGGCTTTATTTATATAGCGCCAACATATTCCGCAGCGCTTTACAATGTAGGGTTAGAGTCAGGGGCGGACCGTCACCCCCGGGGGCCCTGGTGCAGGTGTGGACCGGGGCGGGGGGGGGGGGGGGGGTGCTCTCTTACCGCTGCTTCTCTCCCGCCTGGTCCTGCCGCGCTCTCCCGCCTGTTCCTGCCGCGCTCTCCCGCCTGGTCCTGCCGCGCTCTCCCGCCTGGTCCTGCCGCGCTCTCCCGCCTGGTGACGGCGGCTTGTGGGGGTCGGCTGGGAGAGCCGCGCTGAGAGCCGCGCTCTCCCGCGGCTTGTGGGGGTCGGCTGGGGGCCCCCTCCAGGCTTGAAGGGGCCCCCTAACCGGTCGGGGCCCTGGTGCAGCTGCACCGGCTGCACCAGTGTAGTTCCGCCCCTGGTTAGAGTACAGAAAATACAGTAAGTAATTACAGTAGAGAACAAATAAAGTACAATAATTGGATACAAAACAATAGGCATAGAATCAATGTGAAAAAAAAATACAATAAATAAAGCAAGAAATGAAGGTGACCCTGCTCAAAAGAGCTTACAATCTACAACGGGATAGGGTTGCACAAGGTGCCGGGGCTTATTGCACTGATGGTCCAGGCATCTTGAGGAAATGGGGTATAGGGTTAAGCTTACATGAATGGTCATCAGACAGTCTGTGTAGACCTTTATGGTTTGGTGGAGTTTGTAGAAGAGTAATGTCCAGAGGATAGGCCATTCACTGTCTACAGTACAATGGACTTCTATTAGGGAGTATGATAGGCCGCCTTAAAAAATGCGTTTTTAGGGATCGTCTGAAGCCATACAAGTTATGGATAGTCCTGATTTCTTTTGGTAAAGCATTCCAGAGGTTTGGTGCAGCTCTGGAAAAGTCTTGGAGCCGGGAGTGGGAGGTTCGGATTAGTGCAGATGTTAGTCGAAGGTCATTTGAGGAACGTAGAGAGCGGGTGGGGTGATAGACAGAGATGAGGGAGGAGAGGTAGGGGGGTGCTGTTCTGTGAAGAGCTTTGTGGGTGAGAACAAGCAATTTGAATTTGATGCTGTAGTATACGGGCAGCCAGTGCAATGACTGGCACAGAGCAGAGGCATCTGAGTAACGATTGGCCAGATGGGTGATCCTGGCTGCTGCATTAAGGATGGACTGGAGAGGAGAAAGTCTGGTGAGGGGGAGGCCGCTTAATAGAGAATTGCAGTAGTCAAGGCGGGAATGGATTAGGGCCACGGTCAGGGTTTTTGTTGTTTCCAGGGTGAGAAAGGGGCGGACTCTAGAGATATTCTTCAGGTGTAAGCGACAGGAGCGGACGAGAGATTGCGTGTGGGAGGAGAAGGAGAGATCGGTGTCAAACATAACACCCAGACTAATGAGCTTTAATTATGGAATTACCGTATCTTTCATGATCAGGTTCTAATGTCTGTGCGCCTTTGTCAGGAAATAATACATTATTGGATGTGTCTTTAGGCTGTGTTCACACGTTGCGATTTTGCTGCACTTTTCTCTTGGCAATAAAAAAGTTGCTTCCAAAAAGCTGGTTTTGCTGCATTTTTTATGTCATTTATCTTCAGTTAATGTTTAATAAAGTTAGTTTTTCCTTCTCCACAAAAGCAGCAAAAACACAGCGGTTGCTTTTCAGTGTTTTTGCACTTTCTCATTGCTTTCAATGGTGAAAAACGCTGCAAAATGGTGACAGAATTGCCATGCTGCTTCTTTCAAAATCGCAGCAGTTTTCCATGTTATCCAGGAAAAAAAATCAATTGTGTGCAGGAAATTTCTGACATCTCGATTCTTTTACTGGTGATGTAAAAGGAGGAAAAAATGCAACATGTGAACATAGCCTAAAAGGGAATCTGTCAGCAGGATTTCACCCCCTCCCCTCAAAATATTTACCGTATATGCTTATATAGCTCTTTCAATGAAAAGTCCACCAATACCTTTACATGACCAGTCTGTTCTTCCCTCACTGGGGAATCAGCTTTTGATTAATATGCAAATGAGGCTTAGGGGCTCTGGTAGATCTGAAGCCTCGGTCACTCCAGCTCTATTCCTCACCCAGTGCAGTCTCCATTTTATATGCTGTGTGACTTCTGGAAAAGGAGCTCTCAGACAAGCAGGAGGAGACGGTGCTGGGCAGGGAATAGAGCTGGAGTGACGGAGGTTTCAGATCCACAACTAGGTCTCCAGCCCTAATTTTCATGTTAATCCAAACCTGATTTCTCAGTAGCAGAGGAACAAACTGGCCAAGGAGCCGTCAATCAAGCAGGAAAAGGCGGCACTTGGCTTGAAATAGAACTGGAATGACGGAGACTTTGGATCTACCACAGTCCTTCAGCCTAATTTGCATATAAATCACAAACGGATTTCTCAGTAACAGAGGAACAGACTGCCCATGTAAAGGAATGGCTAGATTTGTCTTTGAAACAGGTACATACCCATGTCAATGGTTTGGGGCATGAATTCCTGCTGACAGATTCCGTCTAAGTGCCCAGAGTAGATGAGGATGTCTTAAGCAGTGGAGCTGCAGGCTCAGGGCACAGTGGATGTTCTTGTGAAATGCTTTGTATCCCAGCGCCCTTTTCTCCCATCCTCCATCACTGCTAAAAACATTCCCGTATATACATTTCTTTCACCTCCTGCGTGAAGACGTTTCTTTGGTCTCTGGAGTTTACAGATACACAACTGTAAAATGCCCGTCCAGATGGGGTGAATTTATCATGTCCTATACGCCGGATAACAGAGCTCAAAAAGGCACAACATTTGTTGCAAGTGATATTTGATGCATCAATATTCCTTAGAATAGTATTGGCGCACCTTACTTCAGCCTTAAGGATGTTCACGGCGGGTATTTTGATAAATCCCTCCAATAGGGTTTATTTGTTGCCTGTAATTAACCTGCTGCACATCGCTCTCCACCAGAGCTGTAGACACAACATGTTATTGTAAATGCATCTCTAAAAATGAAAAGTAAAGACATAAACTAATGTGAAAACCGCGTATTTGGATTGATGACTTATCTTTACCACTTTGGTCTTTACAGAAAGTCGCTGTGAATGTGTTTGTCCGTTAGGGTTCACCGGCTCGGCTTGTGAAATCACCTCGAGGCCAGGTAAATATAGTGCAGTCACTGCTCTCTGTTTACCTTGTATCATTCCTAACGGGAAAGGTCAGTAAGTGATGAAATCCATTGCTTTAGACAGTGGTGTAATTGGAGTCTAATGGACCCTGGTGCAAAATGTTGTCCCAATCCTGAATTATATGTCTCCCGTCTTGGTGTGTATGCCTCCTGGTATACATATCTCCATCCTGGTATACATGGTCCCCTTCCTGGAAAAATCCAGTTACATATGTCATCATCCTCAGTGCATCCTAGTATACATGTCCCCCATTTCTGGTATACATGTCCCCAAATACTGGTCTATATGTCCCCCAATCCTGGTCTATATGTCCCCCAATCCTGGTATATATGTTCCCCATCCTGCTATTTATGATCCCCATCCTGGTATACCTATTTCCATCCGGGTATACATGGTCCCCTTTCTGGGCCTATCCTGGTATGTATCTAAGAAAGGGGTGAGAATGCGCAAAATAGGGTCTTATCCTTAGGAGACAGGTTTTTAAAATGGTGAAACCTAGGAACTGCTCACCTGATAAGGTTGTATAGCACACAACCAGCGTGATCGCTCAGAACAATACAGTTGCTGCCAGGACCGTACCTCCACAGGTCACTGTGGTCACGATAAACGTCTGCAGGACAAAGTACCTCGTGGTCCGAGCTGCTGTGTTCCTATGGTTGAAAGACCAGATACAATGGTATGTCTGGATATAGTAGTAGCTAGTTTATTTTCCGACACGTTTCAGAGTCGTATCCCAAACTCCTTCCTCAGGGAACATCAATCTTGTCTTTCTACTATACTAACACAGCAGCTCGGACCACGAGGTACTTCGTCTTGCAGACGTTTATCCTGGTATGTATGACATCATCCTGGGTGCATCCTAGAACATATGTCCCTCATCCTGGTATATATTTCTGATCCTGGTATATATGTCCCCTCATCCTGGTATATATGATCCCCATTGTGGTACATATGTTCCCCCATCCTGGTATATATGTCCCCATCCTGATGTATATATCCCCCATCCTGGTATATACAATCCAAATCTTGGTATATATGATCATCATCCTGGTATACATATCCCACCATCCTGGTGTATATGTCCCCCATCCTGGTGTATATGTCTCCCATCCTGAGTCCCTTCCTGGTATATGCAGTCCCTGTTGTCTCGAATTCATAAAAAATACACATTCTACTCACCTTCCGTATGCTCCCATGTCAAGCAGTGTCTTCCTCTGTAGCCAGCGCACAGAGGCTGGCAGCTGTCATTGGGGTGCATGGCGGTACCATGCCAGCACATGACAGTGACATCATGCGTTGCACCCAGTCATGGTATCGCTGACGTCAACTGCTGGTCACTGTTTAGCCAGTGGTGTGTATTGCAGTGCAGGTAACTGACGGGTCTCTACACCGCAATGCATTTCAGGTGAATGTGCGATGTTGGATCCAGCCGAATTATGTGCTGAGATCAGCAGGCTCCATCCACCCTTGGGCCCGATCACAATTGTGACTGTGATTGTTATGCCCCAGGCTTTAGAGCATCTGTGGCACCCCAGAGTCCGGTCGCCACAATGGCAATAACTCCTTCGGGGGGTGATGTCATGCTTGGAAGCAAGAAGGGGTATCCACAACAGGTAAACCCACAGCATGCAACACGTTTCCTGACTCCAGGTCTGAAGGGGGAGCTCAAGACCCGGGTTCACAGTAGCTCCCCTATAAATTCTGGTCTGGAGGAGGGGTTAAAGGGAGTTAGTTTTCCAGTTCAGTGGAGGAGAGTGCAGTTCGAGGGAGAGGGCTGTGAAAACATCCTGTGAATTGGAGTTGGAGGAGCTCATTCCAGGATTGAGAGCAGCAAGCGTGATGGACCTGTCGGACAGGTTCTGAGGAAGGAGAGAAGAGGGCCTGGGGAGTGGAGCCAGTTGCCAGCTCACTTCAGAGCAGAGTGCCAGAAATGAACACTGGAGTCTGAGGTTGTGAGGGTACTAAAGAACCAGCAGCCAAAACCATAGGACGTGAGACTCCATGTCTCTCAGCCACATCAAAGCATCTGGAGGCACAGCAGCACCCGAAAGCTCAGGGACAGCCGCCAGAGGAGTGGTAAGATAGAAGAGCTCAGGCTGCCTGCCATACGGGTGAGAGACTTACCAGTAGGAAGAGAGGGTCACCGCTTAGCTACAGGCAGCCAGAACCAGCAAATAGGAGCTCAGCAGGGAGGCCTCAGAACTCACCGGGTGACGAGATCCCCAACTTTCTTCCTGGCCGTTAGGACTCACAACACCACCTGTGGTCAGGTACCTGGTCAGAACCTTCAACTACCAGTAAAGGTAAAGGAGACTACGTACTGTGTCAGTTATTCCACGCCCTCAGTCCTGCACCCCAATGGCCTACCACCACCATAGACATTACTGGTTGCCCTGCGGAACCGCTCCACCCGTGGGGAGCGATACCACCTTAGCTGCGATTCCATCATCCCCAAAGGTCCCGCACCGCAGCGTCAGTCATCAATAGCCGAACATCATGTGTGGTGTCACGACTTCAGTCCCCAAAACCTTAACTCCCGAATTTTCATTGACACCATCAGGGTCATGAGCTGGACCTCGTCCCCGTGACTCCCCTGCAGTACTGTAAACCAGTTCCGAGTATCCCACGGCCCTCGGGGGCGTGTCACATCTGCTATAGGTCCACTGACTCTAGTAGATTTCTGACCATAAATATCATTGATCCAGGAACTGACACTAACAGGAGAGGCACCTATGCAAAAACGATAGCTTCTCCCAATGCACAATTTCATCTGGTTTGGAAATGGTAGTGGCCCCCTTACCTCCTGGAGGCTGCACAGGTTGCACCATTGGTGTGTCCGCCCCTGCACTCATCGACAATATAAAAGTTGATCTAAATCCAATGAGAACTGTTAGAATTGGAAATGTGCTGACAGCAATGATGGCTTTTTGGGGCTCATTCAGTGAATCATATATGTGATTGATCCGTGGTTTTCATGGATAGAACATGTACTATGAGGCATATTGAGGTTTTTACAAGTCCAGATAATGTGTCTATGAGAAATTACAGGGACTTCTCTGTTTATACTTGGAGTCACTGATCAATATTACCCATATAGGTCTATGGGTCAGTGAAGATCATGGAATAAACCAGCGTGCCATCCATGATTATCAGGACTGGGAGTTCATTATTTGCTCTTGCAAGAGAGACTTTAGATCTTGGTATAGTTAAAAAGCAAATCTTAAAGGGTCACTGCAGTGTATGTATACAGAGCCCCAGTCGATCATAGTGCTGAGGCGAGCTTACAATATAGTGATCACCTCTGTGACTGTAATCTGTGCACGCCCTATGATTGATGGCCAGCGGCTCCCGGGAGGAATAAAGTTCATTTTCTTCTGGTAGTCGTGCTTTCAGTAAGGCAGCCAGGCAGCTTTATAAGGCTGTGTTCACATGTCCAGAAGATTCAGTATTGCGTTGCCTAAGGAGGTTGTCCTCTACTTAGACATTGATGACTTGTCCGTAGGAGGGGTTATCAATATCTGATTTGCCAGGGTCCGACACCCAGCACTCTCACCGATCACCCACTCTCAGTGCCGGCAGCAGCAGGAGGCTGGAAGAGCTCCGTTGCGGAGCTGTGACATCTTCTGACAGTGGCCGTAACCGGGTACCTCCTACCTCTGCATCCTCCTATTGATTTGTGCCCAGACATGGCCACTATCAGAAGACGTGGCAGTTCCGGAACTGAGCACTACCGGCTACCGGCACCGAGTATGGTTGATTGAGGGGGGTGCTGGGTGTCGGACCCCAGCCAATCAAACTTTCATGACCTATCCTAAGGATAGTTTATTTATGTCTAAGCAGTGCACAACCTTTTTAACAACCTCTTTAACTATTAATGCACCAGGTTCTTGCATCCACAGTTTATGGGAGGACTTGTGCTACAGATTTTTCATTGCGGAGCTCAATGTTATGTCACCAGACACATTAGGTAATTAGATAAAGCTTCATTCAGCTCGAGTTTGTACTTTATTTTTCAGCTCCAAAAATCGATGGCCAGTGGAGTTGCTGGTCTGCCTGGACATCGTGTGCGGGGAGAGTCCAAACGAGGCAGCGCCAGTGCAATAACCCCCCGCCACAAAACGGGGGCAGATCATGTGATGGAATTGCCACTGACTCGAGGAGCTGCTAACTGGCGGCTATTGTGCCGTACACCCGCCATCGATAAATCAGTGATTACATTTAGACTATCTCTTCCTTTGCAGCAGCTTGTAGTCACTAATCCCTGTTATGTCTAATGTATATTTGGAAAATAAATTCTCTTTGATCCACCTAAAAGTCTAACTATAGTACTAAAGGTAGTAAAAGATGGGGAGGAGGGGGGATGCAGCTGCAGTATGTCTGATTCTGGGGGAGGGGGAACTTTACACATTATGACATTTGGTACTAATAAAAACACCTGACTTTTATAATAAACTGATTTCATACGTTTAAT
This sequence comes from Allobates femoralis, assembly GCA_033576535.1. Taxonomy (NCBI): domain Eukaryota; kingdom Metazoa; phylum Chordata; class Amphibia; order Anura; family Aromobatidae; genus Allobates; species Allobates femoralis. The sequence goes on from JARQOC010000007.1 coordinate 148,969,628, forward strand.
CTGATCTGTTACCTTTTCTTGAATTTTGTGCAGAATGTAATAGAAATGAAACAAAATACATTTTTTGATGTGAAGGATGATTCATTTTATTGTTGTGCACATTTTCAGGGACTAGAATCATTCACCATTAAATATTGTTGTCAGACAGGTTTTAGATTTTTATTTTAGATACCTGCATCCAGTTAAAGGACTTATCCGGCTTAAATCAATCTTTACAGTATTGGGCTACACAGATACAAGTAGATAGATGGTAATCACCTACCTGATCTGCTGTAAGCCCTTCCCCTCCTGTCAGCACCTGTCTCAGAGCGGTCACATGACCTCTCCTGCAGTGATTTTGCTGCTTCCTATGATGTCACGTCCCGACCACACAGCATTCGCTTATTTCCCGCCCTGTACACAGCATCACAGCCCAGTCACTGAGAGTGACGGCCAACTCCCCTCTGCTAACACAGCCCATGGAGCTATTTGAGGCAGGATTGCATGGACAATGCAGGTACACAGAGCAGCTCCCAGACAAGTGGCTCTATCTGTATGCAGTGCCTGCTCTCATCCAATTTTTCCCTCCTTGCACTTTCAGGTCCATTGCTGTAGGAGTTGCTTGCTGGACCCTGTTTGTGTAATAATGATGAGTTGTTTGTGAATGATCCTTCACTGCTGTTGCTGAGAAGTGTCGGCTCTCTACAGGGAGCTGAGCCAATTTATTTTTTGTTTTTAACCCCCTGACTGCTGGTGACCGGGTACTGGGAAAAAAGCAGGAATTGCAGTGCTAGCTGTGCAATTGTGAGGACTTGTGGGGCTCCTCCTAAATGCAAGCTTACATTCAGTCATTGGCTCCTTACTGCTCATTGATCTGTGATATCATTATCATTAGGCTCTTTTGCTTTTTTGCTGGCACAATATATAAAGTGTCAGTGCCTCAGATAAACTGACAGTTTTATTTCAGAGTTACCGTATATACTCAAGTAATGTAATGGGCACAATGCAGGGGATTTATTCAGTTCTGATCAATAGGACAAGAAGTCGAAGGATGGCTTCACTTCAGAATGGCAGAGTCCTGGCCAATCAGGGTGCAGTGTGTGCAGAGAGGAGTGTGGAGGGGCAGAGAGGGGTGTACAGGGGGTGGTGATCAGCAAAGGCTGTAAGAAGGAAAAAAAACAAAACAGGAAGCTACCTAATCATGAAATGCTGCATGTAAACATCCAACATGGAGGCACTGAACACAGAAATTGAGGAAATGATGGTAGGAAACCAAAAAAACCCTGTGGGAGGCTTTTTTAATACAATTCAGCACAGATTAGCTTTTTAAAAATAAAAAGTTTTGTGGTCGGATAAGTCCTTTAAAAGGAGAATGTCAGTGCAAACAGGGACTGCAAGCACATGACCCTATGGGGGGGTATAGACCCTATCATAATCATATATTTAGTGTTCTGATTGCTGATTCTGTTCCGTAGAAAGTGGAATTTAATCGAATATGCTAATTAGAGTTCTCAGAGCACCTGGGTGTGATCTATAGGATTAGCATATTATTCAGACACTGATTTTGCATGCCTGAGAGTTATCACATAGTGGGGGTCACCCAGGACTGAGAGTAATCACAGTGGGGGTCACCCAGGACTGAGAGTAATCACATAGTGGAGGTGAGGCGCCCCAGGCCATGGGGTACTCAGGAACCATATCACTGCTAATGTCGCTGGGGAGTCACGGGGGTCGTGACCCAGTCCTGTGGCCTGGGCGTCGGTTGAAAGAGGGGATATATACAGGGGAGGTTGTCGTGACGCCACCCATGGTATGTGGTCAGTGGGGACCACCGCTGCTGCAGAACCTCCGGGGATGATGGGTAGCAGCTGAGATGGGATGGCTCTCCACAGGTAAAGCCAATCCCCGGGGTACTGTAAATAGTCTGAGTGGGATGCAGGACGACGGGCACAAGGAATAGGCAGACTCACTGTTTGTAGTTTCCTCAGTCGTCTACTGGAGCAGATGGTAAAAGCTGTCCACGGAGTCTTGAGAGCAATTTGGGGTTATTCTCACCCGGCTGGATCTTTGGCTTCCTTACTGCGCTAGCAATTTGGCTCCTGCTGCTGCTTAAGCTTGGCTTCCGGCACTGTCTTGTCTTGTGAGGTACCGGTATGACAGGCAACTCGAGTCCTTTACTTATACCCTGTTCCCGAGTGTCAGTGTCTCTGAACTCTCTCTCCGTTGCTGTGTCTGTGTGTACAGTGTGGCTGGAAATCTGGAACCCCCACCGTCCGGTATTGACTGCTGGGATGTGTGACCCTGCACAGTCTCGGACTCAGGTGTCCGTTCTATGTGCCTTTCCTCTGGGATGAGCACGGAGTTGCTCAGCCTCCCAGGTGTGCTCCTCCTCCTTTCCTCAGACCCTAGCATTAGGCCTGGAACTCGTCAGTGGACCCTGAGATGAGCTTAGCACTGCTCCGTTTACACTCAGGTCCTCTTCACAGTCCTCCTAGGAACTGAACTGACTTCCTCCTCCCCAGACCAGAATATATAGGGTAGCTCACCCTGAACCCGGGCTTGGTCTCCTCCTCCTGGCCTGGAGGTGTTGGTGTTGTGTGTGTGTTGCCGGATGAGAATACCCTTTGTTGCTCTCTTGTGATACCACCACAGTGATGACACTGTGGCACTTTGACCCAGGGGTGCCACAGAGGTCACTCGGGACTGAGAGTAATCACATAGTGGCGGTCACCCAGTACTGAGAGTAATCACATAGTGGGGGTCACTTAGGTCTGAGAGTAATCACATAGTGGGGGTCAGCCAGAATAGAGTAATCACATAGCGGGGGTCACCCAGGACTGAGAGTAATCACATAGGGGGTGGTCACCCAAGACTGACAGCAATCACTTCGTGGGGTCAGCCAGGACTGAGAGTAATCAAATAGTGGCGTTAGCCATAACAGAGTAATCACATAGTGGAGGTCACTCAGGACTAAATGTGATCACATAGTGGGGTCAATCAGGACTGAATGTGATTACTTTGTGGGGATCAGATGATTTGAGTGTATTCATATCTGCAGGTCAGCTCAGTCTGAGTGTTGAGTCACATAGTGGGGGTCAGTTGAGGAGTGTCAGCTCAGTCCTAGTGTGGAGTCACATAGTGGGGGTCAGTTGAGGAGTGTCAGCTCAGTCCTAGTGTGGAGTCACATGGTGGGGGTCAGTTGAGGAGTGTCAACAATAGGATATCTGCCGCGACACTACTATATATGAAAAATGTAAATTAATGAGTGGCACTAAAGAAAAGAAGGAAAAGGGAAAATTATATATAATGGGAGCTCAGTCAAAAAAGAGAATATGTAAAAACGTATAAGACTGGAGTCACCGTATATGTAGGTGCTGGCAGAAAATAATCATACTTACAACAATAGGATATCTGCCGCGACACTGCTATATATGAAAAATGTAAATTAATGAGTGGCACTAAAGAAAAGAAGATCAAACTGAATTGTGCAAATGTGTAATGCAAAGACTGCCCTGTGCTAAAAATGAAATCAGAGGTCTTAGTCTCATTAGTGGCCACTAAGGATCAAGCCTGGCACCCACTTCAAGGGGCCTCCACTGCCAGGTCCTGACACTATGCCCTAGTGAGATGGTGTCTACACCTACATATACGGTGACGCCAGTCTTATACGTTTTTACATATTGTCTTTTTTGACTGAGCTCCCATTATATATAATTTTCCCTTTTCCTCTTTTCATAGTCTGGTAACCACTCATGGACACCAGTGTGAGGTCCTAGCACACACCTGATTTTAATTACATCTTTGGACATATAAGCCTACACAGATTTCACCAGTTCACCATCTCACTAGGGCAATGTGTCAGGACCTGGCAGTGGAGGCCCCTTGAAGTGGGTGCCAGGCTTGATCCTTAGTGGCCACTAATGAGACTAAGACCTCTGATTTCATTTTTAGCACAGGGCAGTCTTTGCATTACACATTTGCACAATTGAGGAGTGTCAGCTCAGTCTGAGTGTGGGGTCACATGGTGGGGGTCCGTTGAGGATTGTCAGCTCAGTCTGAGTGTGGGGTCACATGGTGGGGGTCAGTTGAGGATTGTCAGCTCAGTCTGAGTGTGGGGTCACATGGTGGGGGTCAGTTGAGGAGTGTCAGCTCAGTCTGAGTGTGGGGTCACATGGTGGGGGTCAGTTGAGGAGTGTCAGCTCAGTCTTAGTGTGGAGTCACATGGTGGGGGTCAGTTGAGGAGTGTCAGCTCAGTCTGAGTGTGGGGTCACATGGTGGGGGTCAGTTGAGGAGTGTCAGCTCAGTCTTAGTGTGGAGTCACATGGTTGGGGTCAGTTGAGGAGTGTCAGCTCAGTCTTAGTGTGGGGTCACATGGTGGGGGTCAGTTGAGGAGTGTCAGCTCAGTCTTAGTGTGGAGTCACATGGTGGGGGTCAGTTGAGGAGTGTCAGCTCAGTCTTAGTGTGGGGTCACATGGTGGGGGTCAGTTGAGGAGTGTCAGCTCAGTCTTAGTGTGGAGTCACATGGTTGGGGTCAGTTGAGGAGTGTCAGCTCAGTCTTAGTGTGGGGTCACATGGTGGGGGTCAGTTGAGGACTGTTAGCTCTGTTTGAGTATGTGTTATTGTTCTTGCACAATCAGGGAAACAGAAGAACATCTATCGTACATATTGAAACCTGTTGTCGTTTTTTGTTATTTCTAGTTTTTATTTTACAGCTGTTTTGTATATTGTATATTATCTTGTTTAGTCTCTTTTTACACTTTTCTATTAAGGACTTGGCCCTCGTAATCTCTGAATAGCCTTTCTGAGAGTTTGATGTTTGACTGTTGGACATAGTGTATATTTTCGGGACTGATCACCCTGTTTGATGAGTGGTGGCAGCGCTGTGTATGGCTAGGGTCACATCTGCGGCTGTGTTCTCAAATCCTGATCCGGTTTTGAGCTTTTAAAAAGGTCAAAACCGGAGCAGGAAACGCTCCTCATAGCAATCTGGTTACCGGCTCCGGAACTGCAGCATGCGTGAAAAATCATGCAGGCTGCAGTTTTCGCAGCGGTTCTAGCATCCACAATGCGGTAACCACATTGCTCAGGATGTGTAATCCTGAGCAATGCGGTGACCGTATAGTTTGTTCATCCCTGCTGCCGCAGAGATGAACAAACTGTTAACAGTTGAATAAAAGATTAAATATTAATAATAATTGTGGGCAACATATCTCTAGGGGGTTCCAACCCCCCCTAGAGACATGCTGCCCACTCAGGACGGCATGTAATGTGTTAATAACTCCTGTACAGTAAGCCGGTTATTGTTGACTTTGTACAAATATATATATGAATGAAGCCGCAGCTCCCCTGACAGTATAGCAGATACTGTACGTAATGTACTTATAGTATCAGCCGCTGTCCAGGGTCCTGTAAACATTAACATTAGGTGTATGGCGGTGCGCTGCCCATAGATCTACTGTAAATGCCTACAGGACCCTGGAGAACAGCACATACTATACGTACATTGCGTACAGTATCTGCTATACTGTAAAGGGAGCCATGGCTTCATTGAAAAAATTGTACAGAGCCGACAATAGCCGGCTTACTGTACAGGGGTTATTAACACATTACATGTCGTCCTGAGTGGCCAGCATGTCTCTAGGGCGGGTGGGCACCCCCTAGAGGTATGTCGCCCACAATTATTATTATTTAATCTTTTATTCAACTGTTAACAGTTTATTCATCCCTGCAGCAGCGGGGGTGAACAAACTATACGGTAACCGCATTGCTCCGGATTACACATCCTGAGCAATGTGGTTACGGGATTGCGGCTTCATCCACACATTTTGCAAGCAAAATGTGTGTGAAGCAAATTGCGTTAACCGCATCCGGATCTGGATGACACTAATCTATCTGCAGAGTGTGGACTGTTGGATGTGATTTATCCTCAATTTGCGCCAGAGAGGAGATAGATGACCCTTCTGCAGCTACATCTTGTGCAGAAAGTGTGAACAGGACAACTAGTAACAATGGAGGTACAAACATTAGAACCAGAAGTCCTGCAGAGGCCCAGGTTATCACTTTGTATTTACATTGAACAAGGCCCAGATTAATGTACAAGGTTTCTTTAATTTTATGCAAACAGCAAAGGTGACAAATGTAAGATCCTGTGTGTCATTAACATGAATCAGTCTGGATGCTTTTTCCGAGGCAGCGGCTTCCACCATTACTGGGAGGGGGATTATTGCAGGATCTTGTCCTTTGACGCTTCCCAGATTGGCAACTGGACCATGTTGACCAGCAGCTCCAGCCTCCTTTAGCTTTTATATCTGTAGTAAATAATATCAATATTGGATTAGACCTATAACAATTACAACTATGACACAGCATTGACTGACTGAGCCAGTTATTATAATACTACTAGTAAAAAGGCCCGATGCAATTGCATCGGGAGCGCAGTGAAATGAATTGTGTGTATACAAGCGGGTGAGTGGCTAGCAGAGTATACATGGGGCTCTGTGGGTAGCAGACTATACAGGCGGGTCTGTGGATAGCAGAGTATACAGACTGCTCTGAGGGTAGCAGATTATACAGGCGGCTCTCTGGGTAGAAAAGTATTCAGGCGGCTCTGTGGGTAGCAGAGTATACAGGCGGGTTTGTGGTTAGCAGATTATACAGGCGGCTCTGTGTGTAGCAGAGTATAGAGAAGGCTCTGTGGGTAGCAGAGTATAGAGGCGGCTGTGTGGGTAGCAGAATATAGAAACGGCTCTGTGGGTAGCAGAGAATACAGGCGGGTCTGTGGGTAGGAGAGTATACAGGCGGCTCTGTGGGTAGCAGAGTATAGAGGCGGCTCTGTGGGTAGCAGAGTATAGAGGCAGCTCTGTGGGTAGCAGAGTATACAGGCGGCTGTGTGGGTAGGAGAGTATACAGGCGGCTCTGTGGGTGTCAGAGTATAGAGGGGGCTCTATGGATAGCAGAGTATGATGTGGCGGGAGGCTGGAGGAGTGAGGGGAGCAGAGGCTGGAGGGGTGAGGAGAGCAGAGGCTGGAGTGGTGAGGAGAGGTCCAGATGGAGGGGTGAGGAGAGGTCTGGCTGGAGGGGTGAGGAGAGATGCGGCTGGAGGGGTGACATCACCGCTCGGCGGCAGGACGTGGCTGCGTGCTAGGGCTGATCGCAGCCCCAGTCACACGGCATTGTCCTCTGCGGCGGGTTGGGTGATGCAGAGAGGGATCAGTTCTTGCCCTCAGGTCACATATGTGACCTGAGCGTAAGGAGCGGATTGGGCGGTGTGTGGTAAAGACAGGACGGTCATCCGATTGGTCTAGGACGCCAAGTCCTGGGCAATGGGATGGGCGTCCTGTGTGTACAACACAGCGCCCAATCCGCTTGCAGGGGCGGCGGGGGCAGGCAATGGGAGTGAGCGGGGCGTGTCAGGCTTTGCAGGCTGACACGGTCCGCTCACTCCCATTGGCTGTTGCCGGCCACAGGACGACGTCCCTGGCTCCCGGCACCCGGCCACAGCCCGTAGACCGCTACTCCACCAGCATGGCGACATTGAGAGCCCAGCGGTGAGAGAGTGGCGAGGGGCGGAAGGCTCCGGCGGCATCCGGGCAGCATGGACCTCGCGGAGGGAGCGAGGGCGGTGGCGATGGAGCGGGGCCGACGGTTGGCAGGATGGCAGCGGTGTCAGGTAGTGCGGCTGAGGATGGAGGAGGCTGAGAGGCTGGAGGAGGCTGTGAGGCTGGAGGAGTCTGTGAGGATGGGGAGGCTGTGAGGCTGGAGGAGGCTGTGAGGCTGGAGGAGGCTGTGAGGCTGGAGGAGGATGTGAGGATGGGGAGGCTGTGAGGCTGGAGGAGGCTGTGAGGCTGGAGGAGGCTGTGAGGATGGAGGAGGATGTGAGGCTGGAGGAGGTTGTGAGGCTGGGGGAGGCTGTGAGGATGGGGAGGCTGTGAGGCTGGAGGAGGCTGTGAGGCTGGAGGAGGCTGTGAGGATGGAGGAGGATGTGAGGCTGGAGGAGGATGTGAGGCTGGAGGAGGTTGTGAGGCTGGAGGAGGCTGTGAGGATGGGGAGGCTGTGAGGCTGGAGGAGGCTGTGAGGCTGGAGGAGGCTGTGAGGATGGAAAAGGCTGTGAGGATGGAGGAGGCTGTGAGGATGGGAGGCTGTGAGGCTGGAGGAGGCTGTGAGGCTGTAGGAGGCTGTGAGGATGGGGAGGCTGTGAGGCTGGAGGAGGCTGTGAGGCTGGAGGAGGCTGTGAGGCTGGAGGAGGCTGTGAGGCTGGAGGAGGCTGTGAGGATGGAGGAGGCTGTGAGGCTGGAGGATGTGAGGCTGGAGGAGGTTGTGAGGATGGGGAGGCTGTGAGGCTGGAGGAGGCTGTGAGGCTGGAGGAGGCTGTGAGGCTGGAGGAGGCTTTGAGGATGGGGAGGCTGTGAGGCTGGAGGAGGATGTGAGGCTGGAGGAGGCTGTGAGGCTGAAGGAGGCTGTGAGGATGGGGAGGCTGTGAGGCTGGAGGAGGCTGTGAGGCTGGAGGAGGCTGTGAGGTGATGGGAGGCTGTGAGGCTGGAGGTGGCTGTGAGGCTGTAAGGAGTGCTGTGAGGATTGGGGAGGCTGTGAGGCTGGAGGAGGCTGTGTGAGGCTGGAGGAGGATGTGAGGCTGGGAGGAGGCTGTGAGGATGGGGAGGCTGTGAGGCTGGAGGAGGCTGTGAGGCTGGAGGAGGCTGTGAGGATGGGGAGGCTGTGAGGCTGGAGGAGGATGTGAGGCTGGAGGAGACTGTGAGGCTGGGGAGGCAGTGAGGATGGGGAGGCTGTGAGGCTGGAGGAGGCAGTGAGGCTGGAGGAGGCTGTGAGGCTGGAGGGAGGATGTGAGGCTGGAGGAGTTGTGAGGCTGGAGGAGGCTGTGAGGATGGGGAGGCTGTGAGGCTGGAGGAGGCTGTGAGGCTGGAGGAGGCTGTGAGGCTGGAGGAGGCTGTGAGGCTGGAGGAGGATGTGAGGCTGGAGGAGGTTGTGAGGCTGGAGGAGGCTGTGAGGCTGGAGGAGGTTGTGAGGATGGAAAAGGCTGTGAGGATGAAAGGCTGTGAGGATGGAGGAGGCTGTGAGGATGGGGAGGCTGTGAGGCTGGAGGAGGCTGTGAGGCTGGAGGAGGCTTTGAGGATGGGGAGGCTGTGAGGCTGGAGGAGGCTGTGAGGCTGTAGGAGGCTGTGAGGATGGGGAGGCTGTGAGGCTGGAGGAGGCTGTGAGGCTGAGGAGGCTGTGAGGATGGGGAGGCTGTGAGCTGGAGGAGGATGTGAGGCTGAGGAGACTGTGAGGCTGGAGAGGCAGTGAGGATGGGGAGCTGTGAGGCTGGAGGAGGCTGTGAGGCTGGAGGAGGCTGTGAGGATGGGGAGGCTGTGAGGTTGAGGGGGCTGTGAGGCTGGAGGAGGCTGTGAGGCTGGAGGAGGCTGTGAGGATGGGGAGCTGTGAGGCTGGAGGAGGCAGTGAGGATGGGGAGGCTGTGAGGCTGGAGGAGCTGTGAGGCTGGAGGAGGCAGTGAGATGGGGAGGCTGTGAGGCTGGAGGAGGTGTGAGGCTGGAGGAGCTGTGAGGCTGGAGGAGGCTGTGAGGATGGGAGGCTGTGAAACTGGAGAGGGTGTGAGGCTGTAGAGCTGTGAGGATGGGGAGGCTGTGAGCTGGAGGAGGTGTGAGGCTGTAGGAGGCTGTGAGATGGGAGCGTGAGGCTGGAGGAGCTGTGAGCTGGAGAGGCTGTGAGGGTGGAGGAGCTGTGAGATGGGAGGCTTGAGCTGGAGGAGATGTGAGGCTGGAGGAGACTGAGCTGGAGGAGGCAGTGAGGATGGGAGGCTGTGAGGCTGGAGGAGCTGTGAGGCTGGAGGAGGCTGTGAGGATGGGGAGGCTGTGAGGCTGGAGGAGGCTGTGAGGCTGGTGAGGATGTGAGGCTGGAGGAGGCTGTGAGGATGGGGAGGCTGTGAGGCTGGAGGAGGCAGTGAGGATGGAGGCTGTGAGGCTGGAGGAGGCTGTGAGGCATGGAGGAGGCTGTGAGGCTGGAGGAGGCTGTAGGATGGGAGGCTGTGAGGTGGAGGAGGCTGTGAGGCTGGAGGAGGCTGTGAGGATGGGGAGGCTGTGAGGCTGGAGGAGGCTGTGAGGCTGTAGGAGGCTGTGAGGATGGGGAGGCTGTGAGGCTGGAGGAGGGTGTGAGGCTGTAGGAGGCTGTGAGGCTGGAGGAGGCTGTGGATGGAGGCTGTGAGGCTGAAGGAGGCTGTAGGAGCTGTGAGGATGGGAGGCTGTGAGGCTGGAGGACTGTGAGGCGAGAGACTGTGAGGCTGGAGAGGCAGTGAGGATGGGGAGCTGTGAGGCTGGAGGAGACATTTACTGTACTGAGCATGCTCAGTACAGTAAAAGGTCTCCAAACAGGAAGGCAGGGGTTAAAAAAAAAAAAAAAAAAAAAAGTTAATGCTCACCTCTCCCCGAGCCCCCGCCGTCTCCTGCCGTCTTCCTCCAAGCTTCCGGTGGCTGCCGCAGGCTGCGAGTGTCTGCAGAGCTGTTCTAGTGCAGTTCAGGACCTGCGGTGATGTCAGAGTCACGTGACACCAGGTTACCATGGAGTAACCTGGTGTCACGTGACTGTGACATCACCACAGGTCCTTGACTGCAGTAGAAGAGCTCTGCAGACACTCGCAGCCTGCGGCAGCCACTGGAAGCTTGGAGGAAGACGGCAGGAGACGGCGGGGGCTCGGGGAGAGGTGAGCATTAACTTTTTTTTTTTTTTTTACAGTAGTGCGGGTCTGCGGCTCGTGATGACGCTGCGTGAGGCTGGAGGAGGCTGTGAGGATGGGGAGGCTGTGAGGCTGGAGGAGGCTGTGAGGCTGGAGGAGGCTGTGAGGATGGGGAGGCTGTGAGGCTGGAGGAGGGTTTGAGGCTGTAGGAGGCTGTGAGGATGGGGAGGCTGTGAGGCTGGAGGAGGGGTGTGAGGCTGTAGGAGGCTGTGAGGCTGGAGGAGGCTGTGAGGATGGGGAGGCTGTGAGGCTGGAGGAGGCTGTAGGAGGCTGTGAGGATGGGGAGGCTGTGAGGCTGGAGGAGACTGTGAGGCTGGAGGAGACTGTGAGGCTGGAGGAGGCAGTGAGGATGGGGAGGCTGTGAGGCTGGAGGAGACATTTACTGTACTGAGCATGCTCAGTACAGTAAAAGGTCTCCAAACAGGAAGGCAGGGGTTAAAAAAAAAAAAAAAAAAAAGTTAATGCTCACCTCTCCCCGAGCCCCCGCCGTCTCCTGCCGTCTTCCTCCAAGCTTCCGGTGGCTGCCGCAGGCTGCGAGTGTCTGCAGAGCTGTTCTAGTGCAGTTCAGGACCTGCGGTGATGTCAGAGTCACGTGACACCAGGTTACCATGGAGTAACCTGGTGTCACGTGACTGTGACATCACCACAGGTCCTTGACTGCAGTAGAAGAGCTCTGCAGACACTCGCAGCCTGCGGCAGCCACCGGAAGCTTGGAGGAAGACGGCAGGAGACGGCGGGGGCTCGGGGAGAGGTGAGCATTAACTTTTTTTTTTTTTTTTTACAGTAGTGCGGGTCTGCGGCTCGTGATGACGCTGCGCGTCATCACTCGCAGTCCCCGCAAAGCATGTTGGGATTCGGCTACAGTGCCCAAATTCCCAACTGCGGATTATATAAGTAGATAGATAGGAAATAGTTCCTGGTACTATTGTATAATTCCTACATAAAATATGTGCAATTATGTACTTAACAGATCCTGAGTTACTTCTTGTATTATACTCCAGTGCTGCACTCCCTATTCTGCTGGTGCAGTCACTGTGTACATACATTACATTACTGATCCTGAGTTACCTCCAGAGCTGCACTCACTATTCTGCTGGTGCAGTCACTGTGTACATACATTACATTACTGATCCTGAGTTACCTCCAGATCTGCACTCACTATTCTGCTGGTGGAGTCACTGTGTACATACATTACATTACTGATCCTGAGTTACCTCCTGTATTATACTCCAGATCTGCACTCACTATTCTGCTGGTGGAGTCACTGTGTACATACATTACATTACTGATCCTGAGTTACCTCCTGTATTATACTCCAGATCTGCACTCACTATTCTGCTGGTGCAGTCACTGTGTACATACATTACATTACTGATCCTGAGTTACCTCCTGTATTATACTCCAGAGCTGCACTCACTATTCTGCTGGTGTAGTCACTGTGTACATACATTACATTACTGATCCTGAGTTACCTCCTGTATTATACTCCAGAGCTGCACTCACTATTCTGCTGGTGCAGTCACTGTGTACATACATTACATTACTGATCCTGAGTTACCTCCTGTACTATACTCCAGAGCTGCACTCACTATTCTGCTGGTGGAGTCACTGTGTACATACATTACATTACTGATCCTGAGTTACCTCCTGTACTATACTCCAGAGCTGCGCTCACTATTCTGCTGGTGCAGTCACTGTGTACATACATTACATTACTGATCCTGAGTTACCTCCTGTATTATACTCCAGAGCTGCACTCACTATTCTGCTGGTGCAGTCACTGTGTACATACATTACATTACTGATCCTGAGTTATATCCTGTATTATACTCCAGAGCTGTACTCACTATTCTGCTGGTGCAGTCACTGTGTACATACATTACATTACTGATCCTGAGTTACCTCCTGTATTATACTCCAGAGCTGCACTCACTATTCTGCTGGTGCAGTCACTGTGTACATACATTACATTAATTATCCTGCACTGATCCTGAGTTACATTCTGCATTATAATCCAATAAATATACAGGAGGACTGATCTCCAAAGTCTGCAGAATAATGATTGCTGCTCTACATATGGTTGCTCAGATTATATGTTCCTGAGCTCTTGTAGGGCCTCGCCCTTTTATGATCATCTAGGCAGAGAGTTCCTGGTTCTTACTTGGTCTTTCGGTCTTCTCACAGGATGGACCGTTAGTCCCTGCTGGACACTGACATTTGCATACATTATTGTTTAATATGGGCACTCCGTTATTATAGCAGGGGCCACAGCGACAGGCGTTAAACTCGCTCAGGTACTCGTCATAGGCTCTTTTCAAGTTCTGCCTCTTGGTCTCAATCCCAGACAGACCTGCTAACTTCAGACCCTCATGTATGAGCTGGAGCTGAAATTAGAGATGTGACAGATGTTACCATAAAAAAACACCCAAATATCACAGCAAAGTAAAATGAGGAAAACAATTGTAGAAGGATCACAAGAAAATTGTTTCACTGAAGATGATTGCTACAAGTACTCCTATGTAGGAGTATACAACAGCTGCAGGCTTATGTTGAGGATGGGCTATTGTAAGAACACAACAGATGGCGCTGTGTTCATGCTTATATCATATACAATGCATGCAGATTTACTTGACTCTATAGCTTGACCTCTCAAGTTTGCTTGCCTGTTCTTTCCTGTTAATTATAATGATGAAGATAATGGTTGCTGTATGTCTCAAAGAAAACCTGATTATGCGAAATTCTGCAACAAGTAACGGGCCAAGACTAGGGATGGGCGAATCTACTCGCTAGGACTCGTTACTCGGCGAGTAGTAAGGGACTCGCAGGACTCGGTACTCGGCGAGTTTCCCAGTGATGACTCGCACGAGTCCAATGCAAATCAATATCAATCCTAGTTTTGTCAGAAACGCTGACAAAACTAGGATTGCCATTGTTTGCATTGGACTCGTGCGAGTCATCACTGGCTACTGTGCCAGTGATAGCAGGGAGACTCGCAATGTAACTGCTGTTTCTTTGCGAGCCGAGTCCAGCTGTCTTCTCTGTGCAGCTCCAGGGTCCTAGAGCCCGCCTGCTCACAGACATGATGTAGCAGTGCTGAGATTGTTCTCAGTCTGCTCATTCCCTGTGCATGTAGCAGAGAGGACATCGCGTTTTGGACTACGTCGGACGGAAGAGGATTTTTTTAATTAAAGATGGAGTCCCTAATGGCTTTTTTTTTTATTTCAAATAAAAGATTTTCTCTGTGTTTTTTTAACCCTTTATTGGAGATTCTTAGTGGCTGGGTCAAACGTGGCCTGACATTAAGAATCTCGGGCTTAATACCAGCTTGTATAACAAAGCTGGTATTAACCCCTTTATTACCCAGCGTGCTACCGCCACCAGGGCCGCTGGAAGAGCGGGGTTCAGCGCCAGAGGATGGCGCTTCAATGAACGCGCCATCTTCTGGGGCGGCTGCGGGCTGCAATTTGCAGCGGGGGGTGCCCAGAAAGCTTGGGCATCCCTGCGCTGCGGATTCCAGCCCTCAGCTGCTTAGCTGTACCTGGCTAGACATAGAAATTGCGCGGAGCCCCACGCATTTTTTTTAAATTATTTCATGAATTTCAGAGTCAGAGTCTCAGAGTCAGAATCTCAGAATTTCATGAAATAATTTTAAAAAAATGCGTGGGGCTCCGCGCAATTTCTATGTCTAGCCAGGTACAGCTAAGCAGCTGGGGGCTGGAATCCGCAGCGCAGGGATGCCCAAGCTTTCTGGGCACCCCCCGCTGCAAATTGCAGCCCGCAGCCGCCCCAGAAGATGGCGCGTTCATTGAAGCGCCATCCTCTGACGCTGAACCCCGCTCTTCCAGCGGCCCTAGTAGCGGTGGCACGCTGGGTAATGAAGGGGTTAGGGCCAGCTTTGTATTATCAGCTGGCCCTAAGCCCGAAATTTATGGCGGTCACGCCAATATTAGACATGACCGCCATGAATTTCTATTAAATTGTTTTAAAAAAAACACAACACAAGGAAAATTTTTTATTAGAAATAAAAAAAAAAGCCATTAGGGACTCCATCTTTAATTAAAAAAATCCTCTTCCGTCCGACGCAGTCCAAAACGCGATGTCCTCTCTGCTACATCCCCTGTGTATAGATATAGATCTCTATGCACAGGGAATGAGCAGACTGAGAACAATCTCAGCTCTGCTACATCATCTCTGTGCACAGACATTCATGTCTGTACATAGGGAATGAGCAGACTGAGAACAATCTCAGCACTGCTACATCAGGCAGCAGGCAGGCTCTAGGACCCTGGAGCTGGCAGCCAGCACAGAGGAGACAGGACTCTTATCTGTGCGAGTCAGCGATTACTTACAAAGTAAACGAGCAATGCAAATAAATGACAAAACTAGGATTGCTTCAGGCTGAAGCTTCCGAGACACATCTGCGAGTTGTAAATCTCACACTACTCGCTATTACTCGCTTCCCCATTCATTAACATTGGACTCGCTAGACTCGCAACGAGTAGCGAGTCCTGGGCTCGGACTCGCTAGAGTCAAGCGATTCCGAGTAATTTAGGATTCGCCCATCACTAGCCAAGACCAAAGTGACATAGTAGAAGTCTGAGCAAAAAAAATGGAAGGAAAAGACTTGGGCATAATTGTAGATCACAGACTGAACAGGAGTCAACAGTGTGATGCAGCTGTAGTAAAGGCAAACACAATTTGGAATATATTAACAGAAGCATACAGTCTAGATCTTGTGAAGCCATTATCCTGCTCTACTCCTCTTTAGTCAGACCTTATCTGGATACTGTGTCCAGTTCTGGGCATCACATGTTAAGAAAGACATCAACAAACTGGAGCACGTTCAGAGAAGAGCGACCAGAATGGTGACCGGTCTGCAAACCATGTCCTATGAGGAACGGGTCCAACATCAGTACAGCAGCTGTGACTTCTTCCAAAGTGAGAAGAAGATGGGCAACCTGGCCTTAATACTAAACTCACAGACACCTGGACCTGTTCTCACCACTGCCCTAAGGGAACTAACAAAAATAGAATAAAAATAGATGAAGTAAAAAATCATTTAAAATTTCAAGAAGAAATATTTGAATATCCACCTTGTCCTCCATTAAAATAAATAAATACAAAGATAAAACATACTTTATATCTCTGAATCCATCACAGTCCAATCTATGAAAATATACAGCGGATGAAATAAGTATTGAACACATCACCAATTTTCTAAGTAAATATATTTCTAAACGTGCTACTGACATGAATTTCTCACTAGATGTTGCTAACAACCCATCCAATCCATACAGGCAAAGAAATTAACTAATAGATGTAGATAAATTAAGTGATGTCTAATAATGAGAAGTAGGGAAAAAGTACTCAACACATGAAGGAAAACAGGTGAAAAAAGCCATGGAAAGTCATGATACCAGCTGAAATCTATAACTAATCAGAAAGAAAACCTGCCACTAAGTGAAAAAAAATATCAGCCGGTTCAACTGATGACCAATAAAAAGATGTCTCATTAAGAGATGTCACACAATAAACATCCCATGATGGGTAAAACCAGTGAGCTGTCTATAGACCTTCACAAACTTATTGTTCTAAAACATTCTGATGGCGTTGGTTATAGAATTTCTAAACTTCTGAACCACTGAAGGATGCAGTGAACACTGTTGGGGCCATAATCTGGAAGTGGAAAGAACATAATTTCAACATAAACCAGCCACGACTAGATCATCTCCGCAAGATTTCAGCATAGGAGGGAACAGAATTATCAGAAGCATTGTCCAAAAGGTAAGAACTACAGAAAGACCTGGAATCAGAGGGCAGGGACAATTGTGTCATAGAACACAATAAGCAATGCACTCATTCTCCATGGCCTGTATGCACACTCATGTATGCACGCTCACGACGCAAGACTCCATTGCTGAACATAAAGCAGGTTCAATCTTGTTTAAAGTTTGCTCAACAACATTTAGTCAAGCCTGTGAAATACTGGGAGAGTTTAGTCTGGTCAGATGAGATCAAAATTGAACTCCTTGGATGCCATAATACACACCATGTTTGGAGGCCAAAAGGTAAATCACTCCAAAAACACCAACAGTGAAGTGTGGAAGTGGGAACATCATAATGTGTGGATGTTTTTCGGCATATAGCACTGGCAAACTTCATATCATTGAAGAAAGGATGAATGGGCAAATGTAAAGAGAAATACTTGATAACAATCTGCTTCCATCTACCAGGATGATGAAGATGAAACGATGGTGGACATTTCCCAAGACAATGATCCCAAACACATAGCCAAGGAAACTCTCAATTGGTTTCAGAGAAAGGAAATAAAGGTGCTAGAATGGCCGAGCCGATCACCGGAGCTGGATCCAATAGAAAATATAAGGAAGGAATTAAGGGTACCGTCACACCTGGCGACGGCCCCGGAGATGTCGGCGGCGACGGGCAGGATCGCGCAAGTTTTTGGCGCCCCGCCAGCGTCGCCGCCTCCCGTTTACACGGGGAGACATCTCCGGCGATGTGCCGGTGAGCTGAGAGGCAGCATCGCCGCTGGGGTGTCTCAAAACCCCAGCGGCGATGCAGGACACTGGGAGCCTATGGCTCCCATCGCCTGTCAGCTCGCCGGCGGCCGTTTACATGGGGCGATGTGGACACATCGCCCCAGATCGGCCGCCTGTTTTCAGAGCACTGCTATGAAACCAGGCGACCAGTAAAAGGCGTTGCCATCACCCCTTTACATTAGGCAAAGTAGGGGCGATGTCGCCGCCGATAGGCCACGCCCCTACGTCGCCTATGTAATCAGCGTCGATGTCGCCACGTATGACGTGGCCTGAAAGCTCAGAGATCATAGAAGGACCTGCAGGATTTGAGGAGTGTTTGTGTGGAAAAATGGGCCAAAATCCACCTGAGCAATACAGGGAGTAGTGTCTCCATACAGGAGGCGTCTGGAGCTTCATCTGGTAAAAAAGAAGCCTATTAACGGCTGACGTTTTCCAATGTAGGGGAAAACCTCCTTGTTTGATGTCTTGTGTTTTAGTACAAAGCCTTTTGTACGAAATATAAATATATTTCAGTAACGTGTTCAATACTTTTTCAGTGTGTCATTCCTCATTACTACACATCACTTGATTTCTGTACATCTCTGGTTTCATTTCTTTGCCTGGGTGGATTAGATGGGTTGTTACTGAAATTCAGGCAATAGCACCTTTAGAAATAGTGGTGACGTGTTCAATACTGATATTACCCGCTGTAAACATAAACACCTATTGGAGGTGGGCACCAAGGTGCAGTATACTACATCATCCTGTCCAACTCCAATAGACGTGTGGCCATAAATGATACACAATAGAGAACACAGTGACTCCAGTTGGATCACTATAGTCAATGACACATATGGCCATTTTGTGGAGGGTCCGGACACAAGCCCCCAACGTGGCCACTGAACTTAGGAGAATACATTGTGAAAGCCCCTTACATCCCCTAACAGGCACATTATCATTTCGCTTTATCCTACCTCATACTCAATGACAGCTGGATTATATTTCAGAGATCTTCCCCAATGACGGTAACTGGTGCCCTTCATTACATTCAGCAACCCTCCGACTGACCCCGTGTCCCCTCCTTGCACATTGGTGAGGATGTCCTGGATCACACTCCCGCTTGCACCGTCGGCTAAAAAATCAAAAAGGCAATTTCACCTGAATATATTATGCACTGCAGATCCATGGCACTAGCTATATAAAGTCACCATGTCGCACTGAGGTTTCCTGACAGCGGAGTTCACTTGCTCTCCAAATAGATTTTAACTAAAGCTGTTCACAGTCCTCAACATTCAACGCCAAGAAGAAGTAGTCATGGAAGGATGGAAATCGCAGGATGGAGACATCACTGGTCTTCAAATAATGGAAAGATGGAGACAAAAGTTTCAAAAACATTTTGATACATTCTGCCTGGAGTATGAGCCACGAGCAGAAATCCGGACACAGCTTCAACTGATGTCAATGAAGTCAATAATGGTCTTCTGAGGAAGGTTCTGCTGCATTGAATGCACGTTAATGGTTTTTCATCATAACAAATCCAGGCCAGATGTTGCTGGTGCAATTCTGAGCAGCCTGAGTAGACTCAACGTGCTGCCATGGCCCGCCGCATCTCTGGACTTGTCTCCCATGGCCCGTTGGTCAGGCGTCACACCGGGGTAATACACCCATAAAAGCGGTGTAATTATCTATCCCAACTGTAAGTGGATGCAGGGTTGGTAGGAGGGACCCAAATCCAGCACTCCCACACTCAAGACGGGGCGGGATGAGTTCCTGGGGGAGGGTTAGGGGAGTCGGAAGGTCAGAACAGATCAGTTGCAGACTAGACATGAGGGAAGATGAAAGGGGGTCCTGAGAGGACCTTGAGAGAGGGTGCCTGATGCGTGAGTCTGGGCCCGAGAGAGAAAGGGGGAACCCCAGCACGGAGCAACCATACTCCGGGAGCTTCCCCAGTCCACCACGGAAGGCTAGATCCGAGGAAATGGCCGGAGTCCACCTCCGTAGCCGTCAACCGGCTGCTGCGGCCTGTTTACCAGCCACAGCATCCTGCCACACATGGAGCCGTCCACCCGGTTCTCCATAGAGGTCGTGGGTCCAGGTAGCAGAGAGAGAGGGGAACTCCATTACTACCTCAGCAGGACTGGGAAGAGACTTATCCTAGGCAGGGCTAACAGGACACAGGTTCGGTAACTAAGGCATACCGTGGGTACCTCCAAACCGCCTTGCATCCATTTACAGTCACCCGTGTATTATATCAGTGCTGAACTATGGACTATGTATTCATTGGATGCTTGTTTCCAGTAAAGTACCCAGAAAGAGTGAAACTGCCTTCATGTCTCTGTATTGCCATCATTGAACTTTTATTTCAACTAACGCTGCCCCAGAAGCCAGCTTCACCTGTAGGAAGCTATACAACCCTTGCTGCAATACCAACGCCCTCCGGAGGACTGTGCTGACGCTGGTGATCCCTCACCAGGTACTACAGGTGGCGTCACGAACTATTCTAAAAAACTGTATTTTTTGAGTCACAGACGCCCAGTGCCATGGACTCGGGTGCAGCCACCCGTGATAGCGTCCCCCTCACACCATGCCCGAGCTCTGAGTACCCCGGCCTGGGCGGGTTACCCGCAGTGTCTCCGGATTTGTCTCCCATGGCCCGCAGGGTCTCCGGATTTGTCTCCCATGGCCCGCAGCGTCTCCGGACTTGTCTCCTATGGGCCGCAGCGTCTCCGGACTCGTCTCCCATGGCCCGCAGCGTCTCCGGACTTGTATCCCATGGCCCTCAGCGTCTCCGGACTCGTCTCCCATGGCCCTCAGAGTTTCCGGACTTGTCTCCCATGGCCCGCAGCGTCTCCGAACTTGTCTTCCATGGCCCGCAGCATCTCCGGACTTGTCTCCCATAGCCTGCAGCATCTGCGGAATTGTTTCCCATGGCTCACAGCGTCTCCGGACTTGTCTCCTATGGCCCGCAGTGTCTCCGGACTTGTCTCCCATGGCCCGCAGCGTCTCCGGACTTGTCTCCCATAGCCCTCAGCGTCTCCGGACTCGTCTCCCATGGCCCACAGCGTCTCCGGACTTGTCTCCTATGGCCCGCAGCGTCTCCGGACTTGTCTCCTATCGAGCACTTCTGGGACGTCATTGGTTGGTAATTACACAGGAGCTGCTAGCAGATGATCTTGATGATTTGCCCAAGTGCATTCAAAGTTGCAGGACCTCCTCAGATGACCATAGACCCCTTTGTGACGCAGACAATTTTTGTTTGTTCCTCCGCTTATTCCCAGAGCCATAACTTCATGATTTTACTTTCCTTACATACATATGGGGGCCTGATTTGTGCGGGATTAGTTGTACTCCTGAATGACATCATCCATTTTACATAGGAGCAAAATGTGAAGAAATTGTGAAAAAAGAAATCACAATTCTGCACAATTGTGCGGTAAAAATGACCTTGAAATATGATTCTCTCCATCAATACAATTATGGCGATATCAAATATGTCAATTTTTTATTATTGTAGTGGTGAAAAAATCACTGATTTGCAAAACAATTCGGGGGTTGTGTCACCATTTTCCTTCCATTATCCACATCATTTCCATATTTTGGATGATGGAGCAATGTGATGGATTATTGATGACATTTTTATTGATACCATTTTGGAATAGGTGTAATACTTTGATCGCTTGTTACAGCATTTTTTATGATTTTGCATCAAAGAAAAAAAAAGATACATCTGACTTTTCTACCACTAAGAATTTTTTTTAATTCTTTTTAATGGGGCAAAAGGGAGACGAGATGAACTTTTATGTTTTTTTCCTAATAACCTCATTGATAGCAGCCAGAGCTGTAAGTGCCAGGGTTTTTCCATACGATGATCATATTCCAGACTGAATATTTGGAGAGTATTTGAACATATTGTTTCCACTTTTTAATCAATTGCAGATCAGTAATGTCTCCATCCTGTGACTCTAGAACGTTTTTGCGATTTCCATATATCGGAGTGTATGTGCTTTGTATTGAGCAATGGACTACAAACATGTTTTAAAATTTTGTATCATTTACTATTATTATAGTTGGATACATGAACCCCTGTACCTGCAATAATACAGTGGATATGAAAAGTATTCAGACCCCTTTACATTTTTCACTCTTTGTTTCATTGCAGCCATTTGGTAAATTCAAAAAAGTTCATTTTCTCTCATTAATGTACAATCTGCACCCCATCTTGACTGGAGAAAAACAGGAATGTAGACATTTTTGCAAACTTATTAAAAAATAAAACTGAAATATCACACGGTCATAAGTATTCAGACACCCATATTTAAGTCACACGCTGTCCATTTCCTTGTGATCCTCCTTGAGATGGTTCTACTCCTTCATTGCAGTCCAGCTGTGTTTAATTAAGCTGATAGGACTTGATTTGGAAATGCACAAACCTGTCCATATAAGACCTCACAGCTCACAGTGCATGTCAGACCAAATGAGAATCCTGAGGTCAAAGGAACTGCCCAAGGAGCTCAAAGACAGAATTGTGGTAAGGCACAGATCTGGTCAAGGTTAGAAAAGAAATTCTGCAGTACTCAAGGTTCCGAGGAGCACAATGGCCTCTATCATCTTTAAATGGGATATGTCTGGGACCACTAGAAGTCTTCATACACCTGGCCTTCCAGCCAAACCTAGCAATCATGGGAGAAGGGCCTTGTGAGAGAGGTAAAGAAGAACCCCAAGATCACTGTAGCTGAGCTCCAGAGATGCAGTAGGGAGAAGGGAGAAAGTTCCACAAAGTCAACTATCACTGCAGCCCTCCATCAGTTGGGCCTTTATGGCAGAGTGGCCCGACAGAAGCCTCTCCTCAGTGCAAGACATATGAAAGCTCACATTGAGTTTGCAAAAAAACACATGAAGGACTCCCAGACTATGAGGAATAAGATTCTCTGGTCTGATGAGACGAAGATAGACCTTTATGGTGATAATTGTAAGCGGTATGTGTGGAAAAAACCAGGCACTGCTCATCACCTGCTACAATCCCAACAGTGAAACATGGTGGTGGCAGCATCATGCTATTGGGGTGTTTTTCAGCTGCAGGGACCGGACGATTTGTTGCAATTGAAGGAAACATGAATGTGACCAAGTACAGAGATATCCTGGATGAAAACCTCTTCCAGAGCTCTGGACCTCAGACTTGGCTGAAGATTCACCTTCCAACAAGGCAATGACCCTAAGCACACAGCTAAAATAACAAAGGAGCGGCTTCACAACAACTCTGTGACCATTCCTGACCGGCCCAGCCAGAGCCCTGACCTAAACCCAACTGAGCGTCTCTGGAGAGACCTGAAAATGGCTCCACCAATGTTCACCATCCAACCTGACAGCAGGGACGGTTTTAGGCAAAGTGGGGCCCTGGGCAAAGGTTACAGTGGGCCCTAAATGCTCACCTAATGCACCGTCACACTCAGACATTTGGGTTACATGTCCAAGCATCGATTTCAGACTGGTGAATGAGCGCGATTTATAATATTCAAGAAATTCAGTGCTGGTTTCCGGCCTTTTTACACAGGATGATGAAGAATGATGGGTGCAGAACAATCACCGGTAGAGCAATCTGTCCTCTACAGTATCATGTTATCGGCAGCACTTCTGCAGTTTGCAGCCGGCAAACTGCTGTCGAGAACAAGGATTTTTGTTCCTCCATAAACATCCAATCACCCGATGATGAGCCGCATTTTGCTCGTTTGTTGGGTGATTGCCGACCTGTTTACACCTAGGCACTCTCATCTGTGCTGGTGGGATTTATAAATGTAGATGTTACATACACACAACACACGGTATGTGACACAAACACTATATATTACACCGAGCACACACACATAGACACACACGGTATGTGACACAAACACTATGCATTACATGTATACACCGAGCACACACACATAGACACACACGGTATGTGACACAAACACTATATATTACACGTATACACCGAGCACACACACATAGACACACACGATATGTGACACAAACACTATATATTACACCTATACAGCGAGCGCACACATAGACACACACGGTATGTGACACAAACACTATATATTACACATATACACTGAGCACACACACATAGACACACACATATATGTATACACCGCGCACACACATAGACACACACGGTATGTGACACAAACACTATATATTACACCTATACACCGAGCGCACACACATAGACACACACGGTATGTGACACAAACACTAAATATTACACATATACACTGAGCACACACACATAGACACACACATATATGTATACACCGCGCACACACATAGACACACACGGTATGTGACACAAACACTATATATTACACATATACACTGAGCACACACATAGACACACACATATATGTATACACCGCGCACACACACATAGACACACACGATATGTGACACAAACACTATATATTACACGTATACACCGAGCACACACATAGACACACACATCCATTCCCATCATTGTCTGTGTCATACAGCCCGGCTCCTCCAGGGAGAGTCGCTCTTTCTAACCTCTTATACTCTGACCAGGAGATGGGGATTGTGAACACAGGACTCCTTATATTGATTATACATTACCTACAAGTGTTTAATGAAATAGGATTTACAAACTGGAGAGTCAGTAAGGAGAATGTTTCCATAGGATCATCTACTTAAATGTCATCTTTAACAATGATCTGCTATATTCTTCATATTATAAAAAAAAAAATATTTGAATTGAGCCCCATCCTGGTGTCTTGTGTTCTTCTGGGGTCACTAGTGGAAATATTGATCTTAAAGGAGTTATCCAGAATTCTATAAACATGATGGATTTCTTTCAAAAATAGCGCCACCCCTGTCTACAGGTTGTGTGTGATATTGCAGCTCAGCTTAATTGAAGGGAATGAGCCTATGCTGTAATACCACATGCCACCTGTACACAGGGGTGGTGCTGTTTTTGAAAGAATGTAGTAAAGTTTTATTAATCCTGGACATCCCCTTTAATGCCTTGTAAGTTCTGCTTGATAACTTGCGACAAATGTAGGAATTAAGGAGGTCCCCAAACTCTAATTACTCCCATCATGAACATGTGAAGACTGAAGCCTGTGGGGGGCGCTCCTGCTGCTATTATACGGCAATTACAAGGATTTTATAACTTTTATCACTGAGCGATTTTTCGTTTTTGTTTGTTCCTCACCTTTTCCAAGAGCCAGAACTTTTTATTTTCCTTCCACATCGCCATACGAGGGCTTGTTTTTTGCGGGATGAGATGTACTATTCAATGACATCATTTATTCTACCACAAAATGTACTGGAGAATGAGAAAGAAATTCCAAGTGCTTTGAAATTGCAAAAAAAAGTGCAATTCCACAATTTTTATTAGTTTTTTATTTATCATGTTAACTATATGGTAAAAGTGACTTCATAAGTTGATTATCCAGGTCAGAATAAGAACATGCTGAACATTTTTTTATTTCAATCATAAAAAAAAAAAATTGTTAAAAAAATAATAAAATTTGCTTTATTTGCCATTTTCCAAGACCCATGATGTTTTAAATTTTGAAGATACAGGGCTATATGAGGGGTTACTTTATGTGCCCTGAGCTGACATTTTTACTGATATCATTTAGAGTCAGATACAATATTTTGATTGCCTTTTATTGCAATTTATTGTAACAATGTGGTGGCCCAAAAAACATAATTCTGGCGTTTTTATTTTTTTCCCGTTACGCCATTTACCAATTGGATTAATTTACTTCACATATTTATAGCTTAGATTCTTACGAACGCAGCGATACCAAATATGTGTAATTTTTTTAATTTTTTTTCACTGTTTTATTGCTATTTTCAGTTCAGCTCCCTTGGGGCCCCTAAGAGAGTGTGGGCCCTGGGCAACTGCCCAGTCTGCCCCCCCCCCCCCTAACGCTGGCCCTGCCTGACAGAACTGGAGAGGATCTGCAAGGAAGAATGGCAGAGGATCCCCAAATCCAGGGGGGGGAAACTGCATCATTCCCAAGAAGACTCATGGCTGTACGAGCTCAAAAGGTGCAAATACTCAACACTGAGCAAAGGGGCTGAATACTTATCACCATGTTATATTTCAGTTTTTCTTTTTTCATAACTTTGCACAAATATCTACATTTCTGGTTTTATTCAGTCAAGATGGGGTGCAGAGTGTACATTAATGAGAGAAAAAGTTACTTTTCTGAATTTACCAAATGGCTGCAATGAAACAAAGAGTCAAACATTTAACGGGGTCTGAATACTTTCCATAACCACTGTAATGTCACATTGGTCAGCACATTGTACTGTATATCAGATGTTACCTCCACCAGTTCTTTCCATTTTTGAGCAGGTTTTGCCTTTTAATTTCAACGCTGCCTCAAGTTGTTTATCATCTGAATGAAGTGTTAATCCAATGTGACCTCCGAAACACTCCTCAACCATTTTAAAGGAAACTTCTGGAAAAGAAAAGAAGACAATAATGATCAGCATATATACCCAGGTTATACTTGTACCAACATGCTCCATATCACAATACACAAAAAGATGTATAACTTATATGAGCGGTGCATGTATAATTATATACAGGAGATGCTCAAGTTATACCAGCTGTACATATATAATTATACACAGGAGATGCCCAGGTTATACCAGCTGTACATATATAATTATATACAGGAGATGCCCAGGTTATACCAGCTGTACATATATAATTATACACAGGAGATACCCTGGTTATACCAGCTGTACATATATAATTATATACAGGAGATGCCCAGGTTATACCAGCTGTACATATATAATTGTATACAGGAGATGCCCAGGTTATACCAGCTGTACATATATAATTATATACAGGAGATGTCCAGGTTATACCAGCTGTACATATATAATTGTATACAGGAGATGCCCAGGTTATACCAGCTGTACATATATAATTGTATACAGGAGAAGACCAGGTTATACCAGTTGATCATATATAATTATATACAGATGTCCAGGTTATACCAGCTGTACATATATAATTATATACAGGACATGTCCAGGTTATAGCAGCTGTACATATATAATTATATACAGGAGATGTCCAGGTTATACCAGCTGTACATATATAAGTATATACAGGAGATGCCCAGGTTATACCAGCTGTACATATATAATTATATATAGGAGATGCCCAGGTTATACCAGCTGTACATATATAATTATATATAGGAGATGCCCAGGTTATACCAGCTGAAAATATATAATTATATACAGGAGATACCCAGGTTATACCAGCTGAAAATATATAATTATATACAGGAGATACCCAGGTTATACCAGCTGTACATATATAATTATAGACAGGGGATACCCAGATTATACCAGCTGTACATACAGTATATAATTATATACAGGAGATACCCAGGTTATACCAGCTGTACATATATAATTATATACAGGAGATGCCCAGGTTATACCAGCTGTACATATATAATTATATACAGGACATGCCCAGGTTATACCAGCTGTATTATTTACAGGAGATTCCCGGGTAATACCAGCTGTCCATATATAACTATATAGAGAATATACCCAGGTTATTCCAGCTGTACATATATAATTATATACAGGAGATGCCCAGGTTATACCAGCTGTACATATATAATTATATACAGGACATATCCAGGTTATACCAACTGTACATATATAATTATTTACAGAAGATGCCCAGGTTATACCAGCTGTATATATATATAATTATTTACAGGAGATTCCCAGGCTATACCAGCTGTACATATATAATTATATACAGGAGATACCCAGGGTATACCAGCTGTACATATATATTTATATACAGGAGATGCCCAGATTATACCAGCTGTCCATATATAATTATATACAGAAGATGCCCAGGTTATACCAGCTGTACATATATAATTACATACAGGAGATGCCCAGGTTATACCAGCTGTAGATATATAATTATATAGAGGAGATGCCCAGGTTATACCAGCTGTACATATATAATTATATACAGGAGATGCCCAGGTTATACCAGCTGTATATATATAACTATATAGAGAATATACCCAGGATATTACAGCATGCTCCATATCAGCATATACATGAGCATGTAGAACTGTGTAAAATATGAGTTTTCAGATGTTTGTGGTGAATGTTCTTGGATATATTTGGTGTACAGTGTTACCTTCTCTTTTCATCACTTCTTTGTCTAATACAATGACAGTGTCCAGGAGGCCACCGAGCGTGCCGGAGGTCACAAAGTGAGTGCCATAATCATTAATAAACCTGGAGTAGAGGCCGTAGTCATAAACATCAGGGAGCTCCATTAATGATAGTAACATGTCCTCATTCAACACTAGGGGGTATCTTTTCATCCGAAAACGAGCAGTCTGGACTTTAGTGTGGAAGCGAACAAACTGCAAATTCTGAAAATATAAAAATATATAAAAATGGATAGATAGACAGATAAAAACAGACAAGCACCGCCTAACAGAAGAAAACAAGTGTGAACAGGTGGTATGACTGCAAAATATACAAATTGGCCAAGTCATGAGAGCCCACCAGCCATGACAAGGCGTACATTTCATACAAAAATACAAAGCATACAAAATAAAAGGGCCAATTTGTGTAAGTAAGTGCAGTATATTCTATATAACAAAGCATTCTAATTCTATATATGCAAAGTTTGCACATCTTAGGGCCCTTTCACATCAGCGGTTAATACTGATGTGCGGCAGATGCAGAAGGTGGCACCGCATCTTCCGGATCTGCCGCCTAATGGCCGACTTGCAGCAAGCGACGTTTTTTTTCATGGCCGCAAGTGGCGGATCTACCGCATCTGGCAGGACCGAACTTACCGCACTAGACCGCAAGCACCAAAGAAAATGCATGAGGCTTGCTGGATCCGGGCCGCAAGCCGGCCATTAGGCGGCAGGTCCGGCGCCACCTGCTGGATCTGCAGCACATCAGTGTAAACCGTTGATGTGAAAGGAGCCTTAGCGCTTACAGAGGCTGGTGTATTCTTTTATTTGTAGAGATTAGATAGATAGATAGATAGATAGATAGATAGATAGATAGATAGATAGATAGATAGATCAGAAAAACTACTTGAGAACTTGAGAAAGGTGTAACTTTGCACCGAAATGTTGTGCCTTGGGCTCATTAGACCCACTTTTTCATCATTTTTTGAGTGCTACCTGATTTTTTTCATTTTTAGACAAATAGATAGATAGATAGATACTTATGGGATAAATAGACAGAAAGAAGAATAGATGTATAGATAAAATGCTATAAAATGATATCGCTGCTCCCGTTTGCTTCCAAACTCCTTGAGCAACACGTCCATGCTCAACCTTCCTCCCACCTCTCATCTAACTCTATCCTTGACAATCTACAATCCGGTTTCCGGCCCCACCACTCCACCGAAACTGCCCTAACCAAAATTACCAACGACTTACAGCCAAAGCTAACAGACAATTCTCCATCCTCCTTCTGTCTTCTGCCTTTGACACAGTCGACCACTCCCTCCTACTTTGGATTCTTTCTTCCCTTGGCATCAAAGACCTTGCCCACTTCTGGATTGCCTCATACCTTTCCAACCACCCTTTAGTGTTTCCCACTCCCACACTACCTCCTCATCCCGCCCTCTCTCTGTCCTGGGACCCCTACTTTTCTCCATCTATACCCTCATACAGTCCCATGGCTTTCAGTACCACCTGTACGCTGATGACACTCAGATCTACCTCTCTGGCCCAGATGTCAACTTTCTGCTGTCCAGAATCCCGGAGTGTCTGTCAGCCATATCCTCCTTCTTCTCCTCTCGCTACTTAAAACTCAACGTAGACAAAACCGAACTCATCATCTATCCTCCATCCCATCTTTCATCTTCACCACACATCCAAACTCTGGCCACCTCCTGTCACCTCCAGCTCAAGAATATTTTAAATCCGTCCTTTCCTCAGCCCTCAACCTACTAAAATTCTTGTACATGCCCTCATCATCTCCCAACTTGACTACTGCAACCTCCTCCTCTGTGGCCTCCCTGCTAACACTCTTGCACCACTCCAGTCTGTCCTCAACTCTGCTGCCCGACTAATCCACCTCTCTCCTCGCTACTCCCCCATATATCCCCTCTGAAAATCCCTCCAGTGGCTCCCAATTCCCCAACGAATCCAGTTCAAGCTACTAACACTGACCTACAAAGTCATCCATAAACTGTCTCCTCCCTATATCTCTGAACTAATCTCACACTATCTTCCCTCACGTAACCTTCGATTCTCCCAAGACCTCCTCCTCTCCTCCACACTTATCCGTTCCTCACACAACCGCCTCCAAGATTTCTCCTGAATATCCCCATCCTCTGGAATTCTGTGCCCCAAAACGTCAGATTATCCACCACACTTAGATCCTTCAGACGGAACCTGAAAACCATCTCTTCAGGAAAGCTTACAGCCTGCAATGACCGAGCCGCCGCCCCACCGCCTCCGGAGCTGCTGCCCCACCGCCACCGGAGCTACCACCTCTCCCCCACCAGATCTGCTGCAACCTGGACCTACTGTCTCCTCCCCGTTATCCTGTAGCTTGTAAGCCCACAAGGGCAGGCTCCTCTCCACTCTGTACCAGTCTGTAAATGTTAATTTGTTTACTGTAAACTATATCCATAATTTTGTATGTAACCCCTTCTCATGTACAAGACCATGGTATTAATGGTGCAATATAAAGAAATAATAATGATAGATAGATAGATAGATAGATAGATAGATAGATAGATAGATAGATAGATAGATAGATAGATTACATTTTACAGTGATTTACCTTTTCAGTATATGATGTGATATTATTCAGGAAATCTGTACTCTTTTTATAGTTGAATCCGGCTTCTACACCGACCGGAGATTCAGCGGGTTTTACAGTGACGGTAAATCCTCCGCCAGAGGATCCTCCTTTTCTCACGGCATCGAGCAGATCTTTAGAGTCTTCATAAACCTCAGAGGAGATCCCAGAGTCTGCTCGGGCCTGAGGAAGAAAGAAAAGAACAGATGCAGTCCTCTCCATATAATCTATGCATGTTCCCCATCACTGACAGCAAGCGCAAGTTTGGGATCAATGGATCCCATCGGCATCAGGACGTTTTAGATATCTCACCCCTGGAACACCACTATTACTGCCATTGCAGATTGGTTGACTCTTCCCATTTTGTGATCTGATTTGGAGGACAATCTATCAATGAAGTACAGGTGACTGGAGATGCCTCCCGGCACTTACAAGGAACTGGTAAGTATGGAAGTTGTAGGGTTTCCTGAAGTACTTCTCGTCGTTGGCGTAGTACATTTGCTCGCACGTCGGGTCGTATCTCAGCTCCCTCCATTCTCCGTTGTAGACATATTCACACTGACCCCCAAAGTATCTGTGATCCAGAACGTTCATAGTGTCCTCCTGCGTCAAGATATTAAACCTAAAGAGACGCAGAAAAGCGGATCAGAGTGAATGGAGGAGGGGAAAGTAAAGAAGGGAAACGTAATAAAAACAAAATAGCGGAAAAATGTCCTTTAAACATTCTCTGACACAGAAGTGTTATTTTCCTGTCCAGGTCTGTGTAGATGCAGATCTAGATCCTCTCTGTGACTGATCAGAAGGCGGCTGTGTATAGTGTGATGTCAGGGCTGTGCTGTCTGAACCAATTAGATTTCTCCCTCTGATGCTCCCTCCTTCCTGGGGAAGAGAAACTCTATCTGCATATGTAATGAGGCTGATTTTTCCCTGTTATCCACCCCCCTGCAGGGTCCACAGTCAAGGGAATGACCACAAACACCGGCTCGGAGATAAGGGTATGTTCACACGCAGCGCAATTGATCCACTTTGTATGGATCCACTATTGCAGTGAATGCAGAAAAACACATTGACTTTAGTTGTCCCAGCCAAGTCAATGCATTTCACTATTTTGCATTCAGACACTGCACTTTTGGGCTCCAAAGTGGGTTCGTAAAAAGTTACAAGTCAATTGTCTGGCGCTTGTTTCGCTGCAATATATTCACCTGGCTGCGCTCCCCCGGTGATCTCTCCTCATCCCGACACCACAGGACCTGTGAAGGACCTTGGGCAGCACCATGTAACCGAGCGATCACATGGCAGGCTGGATGGTCCTAGAGGCAGCGCTCGCTGCGGCCTCCGGGATGAGGAGAGATCACCGTCGGTCACCGAGGAAGAGCGGTTAGGTGAGAAAGCGGAGGCAAAACACAGAATGCTGCGCTTTGTGAGGATCCGTTCGTTCTTGATGCAGTTATTGCACCAAAAACGGATCCTCACAAAATGTAGCAATATGCTATGTGTGAACTCAGCTTAACAGTTGCTTTTACTGCAGCAGGAATGACGAACTACAACATGGAATTAATGTTTCACCGTCTTTTGTGGGTAGGCCACAATCAATACAGTGCAGAGTTGAGTACTGACATGCAATTGGGGTTCTGGAGCTTGAAGAACACGGATTGTTTAGATGCAAAACTTGTATGCTGTTAGAAAAAAGTTCAGAGTCTTTTGTAGATTATAGTGGAAGAGTAGGTATAAGGGGGTTGTACAGACCTGGGAATCCTGGGTTAGTTTCTCAGCTAGTCACGGCACATTCAAAAGTACTTGAAGCAAATAGTGAAAGGGTGCGGTGGAACAGGAGACCCTCAATCTTTTCCAACATGCATGCAGTAGGTTCTTCTTTACACTCAGTATGCCCTATCTTCCAGAGAAGCACATGTTGATCCAGACAGCGAGGATCCAGGATAGACAGCCTTTAGGAAGCTGTCTTAGAAAGTCAGAGAAGGATTCTAGGTCTGCTAGGAGATCTTGTGGTGAAGGGAATTTCCACGTGTTCTCAGCTTCCTTGGCCACCACAGGGGAAATTTCAGCTCTGCCCAGACAGAAGCTGGAGCAGCTCCACCTACTGAGCCTTGTGACTGACTTACCAGCCAATAAGACAACACCCAATTTACATTTCAGATTCTTACAATGCTAAGTAATATAAACCATACATTTTACCAGAAAATGATGCTAATACACAACAAATGAGAAATACATGAGAAATACATTAAGTATAAATGAATGCAGCTAAAAGTGCATATCAAAAACTCATAAATGATGTGGAATAAATGTAGAGAGGTATCTAGGGTGTGAGTTATAGTGTGCAGGAGCTACTCACGGTCAAGGGGTACTTAAAGCGACACACACAATCTGGACTGGGCCACTACATATCCCCCTCCTCTCCCCCTCCCTTTCCAATATTTACAATTTTACACTTTATGCACACAAATTATCACTATTAAAAATAGATCAGCCCGGTGGTTCAGTGGTTAGCACTGTATACGATGGCTCAGGGGTTAGCACTGTACATGGTGGCTCAGGGGTTAGCACTGTACGGTGGCTCAGTGGTTAGCACTGTACATGGTGGCTCAGGGGTTAGCACTGTATACAGTGGCTCAATAGTTAGCACTGTACGCGGTGGCTCAGTGGTTAGCACTGTACACAGTGGCTCAGTGGTTAGCACTGTATACGGTGGCTCAGTGGTTAGCACTGTACACGGTGGCTCAATGGTTAGCACTGTATACGGTGGCTCAGTGGTTAGCACTGTATACGGTGGCTCAGTGGTTAGCACTGTATATGGTGGCTCAGTAGTTAGCACTGTATACGGTGGCTCAGTGGTTAGCACTGTATACGGTGGCTCAGTGGTTAGCACTGTGCAAGGTTGCTCAGTGGTTAGCACGGCATACGGTGGCTCAGTGGTTAGCACTGTATACGATGGCTCAGTGGTTAGCACAGTATACGGTGGCTCAGTGGTTAGCACTGTACAAGGTGGCTCAATGGTTAGCACTGTATACGGTGGCTCAGTGGTTAGCACTGTATACGATGGCTCAGTGGTTAGCACGGTATACGGTGGCTCAGTGGTTAGCACTGTCCACGGTGGCTCAGTGGTTAGCACTGTACATGATTGCTCAGTGGTTAGCACTGTACATGGTGGCTCAGTGGTTAGCACTGTATACGGTGGCTCAGTGGTTAGCACTGTATACGGTGGCTCAGTGGTTAGCACTGTATATGGTGGCTCAGTGGTTAGCACTGTATCTGGTGGCTCAGTGGTTAGCACTGTATATGGTGGCTCAGTGGTTAGCACTGTATATGGTGGCTCAGTGGTTAGCACTGTATATGGTGGCTCAGTGGTTAGCACTGTACATGGTGGCTCAGTGGTCAGCACTGTATATGGTGGCTCAGTGGTTAGCACTGTATATGGTGGCTCAGTGGTTAGCACTGTATATGGTGGCTCAGTGGTTAGCACTGTACATGGTGGCTCAGTGTTAGCACTGTACATGGAGGTTCGGGGGTTAGCACTGTACATGGTGGCTCAGTGGTTAGCACTGTACATAGTGGCTCAGTGGTTAGCACTGTACATGGTGGCTCAGGGGTTAGCACTGTACATGGTGGCTCAGTGGTTAGCACTGTACATAGTGGCTCAGTGGTTAGCACTGTACATGGTGGCTCAGGGGTTAGCACTGTACATGGTGGCTCAGTGGTTAGCACTGTACATGGTGGCTCAGGGGTTAGCACTGTACATGGTGGCTCAGTGGTTAGCACTGTACATAGTGGCTCAGTGGTTAGCACTGTACATGGTGGCTCAGGGGTCAGCACTGTACATGGTGGCTCAGTGGTTAGCACTGTACATGGTGGCTCAGTGGTTAGTACTGTATATGGTGGATCAGGGGTTAGCACTGTACATGGTGGCTCAGTGGTTAGCACTGTACATGGTGGCTCAGTGGTTAGCACTGTATATGGTGACTCAGTGGTTAGCACTGTATATGGTGGCTCAGTGGTTAGCACTGTATACAGTGGCTCAGTGGTTAGCACTGTATATGGTGGCTCAGTGGTTAGCACTGTATATGGTGGCTCAGTGGTTAGCACTGAATATGGTGGCTCAGTGGTTAGCACTGTATGGTGGCTCAGTGGTTAGCACTGTATATGGTGGCTTAGTGGTTAGCATTGTATATGGTGACTCAGTGGTTAGCATTGTATATGGTGGCTCAGTGGTTAGCACTGTATACGGTGGCTCAGGGGTTAGCACTGTATATGGTGGCTCAGTGGTTAGCACTGTACATAGTGGCTCAGTGGTTAGCACTGTATATGGTGGCTCAGTGGTTAGCACTGTATACGGTGGCTCAGTGGTTAGCACTGAATATGGTGGCTCAGTGGTTAGCACTGTATACGGTGGCTCAGTGGTTAGCACTGTATATGGTGGCTCAGTGGTTAGCACTGTACATGGTGGCTCAGTGGTTAGCACTGTATATGGTGGCTGAGTGGTTAGCACTGTATACGGTGGCTCAGTGGTTAGCACTGTACATAGTGGCTCAGTGGTTAGCACTGTATATGGTGGCTCAGTGGTTAGCACTGTATATGGTGGCTCAGTGGTTAGCACTGTATATGGTGGCAGTGGTTAGCACTGTTGCTTTGCAGCACTCGGGTCTTGGGTTCAAAATCCCACCAAAGACATCTACGAGGAGTTTGTATGTTCTCCCTGTGTTTGCGTGAGTTTCCTCTGGGTTCTACAGGTTCCTCTCGCTCTCCAAGGACATAATGATAGGGGTTCTAGATTGTGAGCCCTGATGGGGACAGTGATGATGATGTCTGGTAAAGTGCTGCAGAATATGATGGCACTACATGAGAAAAGCTTTATATATAAATACATAAATAAAATACTATTGTAATGCTTGGTGTTCTGTTAAGGGAACCTCACCCTCTGACCGCTTTCTCAACCCCGGGGATTGGAAATAGTGTCTTGCAGAACCTCTCATCTTCCTCGACCTCACAGTCCTTCTCATCAGAATCATCCCGGCAGTCAGCCTCTCCATTACAAACCAGCTCTCTCTTTATACAGCGACCTATAGAGAAATGGATACATTTAGATTCCATAGAATGAGATGTGGCGCCCCGCAACGAGTGCGTCACAAGAGGG
Organism: Allobates femoralis; assembly: GCA_033576535.1. Taxonomy (NCBI): domain Eukaryota; kingdom Metazoa; phylum Chordata; class Amphibia; order Anura; family Aromobatidae; genus Allobates; species Allobates femoralis. Next base: position 149,004,897 of record JARQOC010000007.1, read on the forward strand.
TATTGCAGCCGCAATATCCTCTGACTCAGCAATGAAATAGTTAACTCGGAGATCCAACTCAACATGCAACACCTAGAACAGGGGACCAATCATAGGCCCTGGGGGGTGGAGTGCAGTGAGGAAAACAGAATAGTCTAGAACAGAAGGAGAGAGAGGGAGAAGGAGAGAGAGAGAGAAGAGAGAACCCTCGAGATAGGAGAGGAGCGGGGGCTCCGCACCCCGTGCGGGCCCCTGGGCCGTCACCGGACGGGTGTCACCACCTGAGGCCTTATCATCCGGGAATGGGCATTACTACACGGGTTCCCAAAAGACTCCCGTGCCCACAACTCACAGCCGGTTCACTGGTACCGAAGCTGGCAGCAGTTCACCTCTGTCATGCGAACCAGCCCCGTGGAGGAGCAGCTTTACAGAAGCACCCCACCACCATCCAGTCGTCTAACCAGCGGTGTACCCACTGAGGGATCCAAGGCTCCCCAAAGCATCCACAGCGTACACAGATGGATAGGGCATTGAAGCAGCCTCCCCGTACCCGACCTGGTATTCCTGGGCGACACTGGTTAGAACAAGACAGGTAGAATGGAGGAACACTTGCGGATCTCTGAGGAACACTACCACTGCTGAGTCCACCCGGTCCGCTACCTGTAACCACTGCATACCGTGTATTGCCTTCATGGTTACAGTAAAGAACCGTTATAGAGACTTCCTGTGTCTGTGATTCCTTATGAACTGTCCGTCATTACCTAAAGGCAACTGCAGCTGCCGCACAACATCTTGAGCAGCTCCAGCCTCCGGGGATCACCGCTCAGCCTGTGGGGAGCGTAACATCTTGCTGCTGTCCATCACCCCGGAGGTTCCGCAGCGTCGGTAGTCCTTACCGAAACTACTCATAGGTGGCGTCACGAATAAATTAAAAACCCCTTTTAATCTGTTCCACCAAGACGTCTTCACTTTTGATCTGCACTACACCGGGCCCCACTACCGGCAGGCGCGGTCCACCCGTGACAAGGAAGGAAGAAGAATCGCCTGTCTAAACCGGAGTCAGCCGGCCGCGGTGAGTCAGAAAATGGCGTCACGAACAGGATACGAGCAGGCCCGTTACCTAACGGGTATATTGTGCTTAAACTGGACTTTATTGTCTACAATTTGGACTTTGTTCGTCCTAAAAAGAACTTTCCCGCCTTTACACCATCGGGCCAAGATGGCGCCCAAGATGGCGTTCCCGCCACAAGAAGCCGCCACGTGTAAGCCCAGGAGTGAGTCAACCCCCCCCTCATCGTGGGAGGGCTAAAGACAAAAGGCGCCAAACTCTGTGTCCGCCCTGATTGCTCGAATCAACCATGGGGGCGGACCCCAAAGACTTTTCCCACCATTGGACTACAAAAGCCCAGAGGAAATGGGAGTGTCATAGACACACCGACAGACTTCTTCACGAGCTCTACCAGAACGTCTTACCGGTTGAACGGGTGTGGTTTCCCTCCAAGAAGAGAATGGCCAGCACGAGACTCCAAGACCTAATGCGGGAGGTCGAGGCGGAGGCCAGAGCAGCCATAGGCCAACCGGGTCCGGATCCTGCCCTTACCATAGATGGCAGCCCCGACTTCTGGCTCGAGGCTTTACAAGACCTCCGGGTGCGACTACTTGAGACAGTGGAGTGGACGATTCGCAGCTGGAGCGCGACCCTAGGCAGAAGACTCCATCATGCGATGCAGCAGAGCCGACCGGGTACAACTTCTCCAAGCCCAGACGACATCGCCAGCTTTTCAACAGCCTCACCGTCGCCCACCGCCTGTCCTGCTTCGTCACCGGAGCCCATAGACTGTGTTATTCCAGTGAGGACCACAACTCGACCCGTTCCAGCGGACGATACCGCAGCCGATCCCGTTCCGGAGCTTCCAATACGCTCCCACGAAGAAGCTGACATCTACCTGGTTCCACCTGCGGAACCCGCGACTAGTTTCCACACTACCGAGACTGTCGCCTGTTTCTCCCCTGAACCGGAGGCCTCCTCTGCAACTACAGAGGCCTACCTGGTGACCGGGATCGAAACACCACTTCCCGCTGCTACAGAAGAAGAGGCAGGCAGCCTGGAAGTCCTGCACAACGATCCAGATGAGAACTTTGTCGCACAGGCACCCACCGATCCAGAGGATTCCATCCCATCGTCTTCGTCAGCTGAGCAGCCCGACGTAGTCATCGAGGAGGTCGAGGAGGATGACGAGGAGACCTACAGTCCAGCTGAGGATCTCTACACCGGGTTCGCCTGGGGAGACACAAGGAACCCTTCTGCCGGGCGATCAGCTCGGGTGCACTGGTCGGGTGCCGCCGCAACAGTATCTTCTCCGGTTCCGTTGAACCGGGCTCCACTCCAGACTGCCCACCAAGCTCGAGCAGTTCAACAACCAGCACGCCGTAGTGACTTTATCCACACGCCGCATCACTCCGACGAAGAGGTACGTCGTATCCGGAGAGACGAGTGGCATACTCGACTGCAAGCCAACATGCAGGCTCGTGCCGAGGCCCGCCGCCAATCTCCATTGCCTGAACAATTCCGTAAAACCGGGTGGGTAAGCACATTTAACTTGTCCACCGGGTAGGGATTCGTAAGGGAGGAGGGTGTGAGTACTGAAGTGTTTGTGGGGCGCCGTGATGTGGAATCGCAACTACCGCGAGGCCATCCAAGCCGAGACTTGTATAGAGGGGACATAGTAACCTATGAGCGCCATATATGCCGTGATGGGTGGTTCGCCATACGAGTCCGGAACACTGCTATTCATCAGTGACTTAAGTTGTTGTTTGAACTTTGCTATTAAAAGAGACTTCTTCCTGTTTGCGAAGTAACACCGCGACTTGGCGGCTACAGCCTGAACTTTTATTCTAAGGACAGCCGACCGCCCGCCGGGTCCGCGCAATGTGTTAACCTGTTTATATATATACCTTTTCACTTTTATGCATATATGACTTGTCATTAATAAAAGTGTATTACCTGTTATAAAATATAAAAACCTCTGTAATGTGAGTAGTGTGACGCTTGGGGACAAGCGTATTCAACCAAGGGGGAGTGTGGCGCCCCGCAACGAGTGCGTCACAAGAGGGTATTGCAGCCGCAATATCCTCTGACTCAGCAATGAAATAGTTAACTCGGAGATCCAACTCAACATGCAACACCTAGAACAGGGGACCAATCATAGGCCCTGGGGGGTGGAGTGCAGTGAGGAAAACAGAATAGTCTAGAACAGAAGGAGAGAGAGGGAGAAGGAGAGAGAGAGAAGAGAGAACCCTCGAGATAGGAGAGGAGCGGGGGCTCCGCACCCCGTGCGGGCCCCTGGGCCGTCACCGGACGGGTGTCACCACCTGAGGCCTTATCATCCGGGAATGGGCATTACTACACGGGTTCCCAAAAGACTCCCGTGCCCACAATTTACAGCCGGTTCACTGGTACCGAAGCTGGCAGCAGTTCACCTCTGTCACGCGAACCAGCCCCGTGGAGGAGCAGCTTTACAGGAGCACCCCACCACCAACCAGTCGTCTAACCAGCGGTGTACCCACTGAGGGATCCAAGGCTCCCCAAAGCATGCACAGCGTACACAGATGGATAGGGCATTGAAGCAGCCTCCCCGTACCCGACCTGGTATTCCTGGGCGACACTGGTTAGAACAAGACAGGTAGAATGGAGGAACACTTGCGGATCTCTGAGGAACACTACCACTGCTGAGTCCACCCGGTCCGCTACCTGTAACCACTGCATACCGTGTATTGCCTTCATGGTTACAGTAAAGAACCGTTATAGAGACTTCCTGTGTCTGTGATTCCTTATGAACTGTCCGTCATTACCTAAAGGCAACTGCAGCTGCCGCACAACATCTTGAGCAGCTCCAGCCTCCGGGGATCACCGCTCAGCCTGTGGGGAGCGTAACATCTTGCTGCTGTCCATCACCCCGGAGGTTCCGCAGCGTCGGTAGTCCTTACCGAAACTACTCATAGGTGGCGTCACGAATAAATTAAAAACCCCTTTTAATCTGTTCTACCAAGACGTCTTCACTTTTGATCTGCACTACACCGGGCCCCACTACCGGCAGGCGCGGTCCACCCGTGACAAGGAAGGAAGAAGAATCGCCTGTCTAAACCGGAGTCAGCCGGCCGCGGTGAGTCAGAGACTGTATCACCCATTGGTTCTATTTTATTGCTATGGGCAAGGGCGTATCTACAATAGGTGCAAGTGTTGCAATTGCACCCGGGCCCTGGAGCCTAGGGGTCCCAAAAGTCCCTTTGGCCTTTAGAAAAAGACTAATTCTATTAAAGATTTGCAATATTTGTGGCCCTGTTGTAGCTTTGGCATCAGGCCAATGAGATTCAAGTTACGCCCCTGGTTATGGATATCACTCCCATCTTCACACACTAATTCCCCCCTAATCTGATCATTTCTTACCGGTTTCTTCACACTGAAAATCGGAGCCGCACTTATTGCCCTGGACACATTTCTGCGAGGATTTACAGATCATAGACTCCCACTGATTGCCGATGCAGACCCTTCCATTATATTTGGCAGGCTGAGACAGAGTCCGATACCTGTGCTGTGTAACAAGAGCAGGGTTTATGGTAGAAGTGAGTATGGAAGGTTATACAGTATACAGCCTAACTGGGCATAGATACTAAATATTTACCCTCCAGTCATCGACCATTCAGATACCTCATGTGTGTCACTTCTATGACAAGTCAATCCCTCTAAGGATCAGTGAGATCCTCCATGGTCACAGTCAGACACGTCACAGAAGTGTAGGTCTAAACATTTGCCGACATGGTCTGTAAATTGACTAATTTGAGGATTCAAAGTCACATTGCAAACTGTATTGTGAAAATTCAGCTATTGTGAATGGTGGATCCTGTGTTATCTACTGTATATAGAGGTGTTATCAGTCATTGTACAGGAGGAGGAGGTGAGCTGTGATATCACCTATTGTGAATGGTGGATCCTGAGTTATCTACTGTATATAGAGGTGTTATCAGTCATTGTACAAGAGAAGGAGGTGAGCTGTGACATCACCTATTGTGAATGGTGGATCCTGTGTTATCTACTGTATATAGAGGTGTTATCAGTCATTGTACAGGAGGAGGTGAGCTGTGATATCACCTATTGTGAATGGTGGATCATGTGTTATCTACTGTATATAGAGGTGTTATCAGTCATTGTACAGGAGGAGGAGGTGAGCTGTGACATCACCTATTGTGAATGGTGGATCCTGTGTTATCTACTGTATATAGAGGTGTTATCAGTCATTGTACAGGAGGAGGTGAGCTGTGATATCACCTATTGTGAATGGTGGATCCTGTGTTATCTACGGTATATAGAGATGTTATCAGTCATTGTACAGGAGGAGGTGATCTGTGACATCACCTATTGTGAATGGTGGATTCTGTGTTATCTACGGTATATAGAGATGTTATCAGTCATTGTACAGGAGGAGGAGGTGAGCTGTGATATCATCTATTGTGAATGATGGATCCTGTGTTATCTACTGTATATAGAGGTGTTATCAGTCATTGTACAGGAGGAGGAAGTGAGCTGTGATATCACCTATTGTGAATGTTGGATCCTGTGTTATCTACTGTATATAGAGGTGTTATCAGTCATTGTACAGGAGGAGGAAGTGAGCTGTGATATCACCTATTGTGAATGTTGGATCCTGTGTTATCTACTGTATATAGAGGTGTTATCAGTCATTGTACAGGAGGAGGAGGTGAGCTGTGATATCACCTATTGTGAATGGTGGATCCTGTGTTATCTACTATATATAGAGGTGTTATCAGTCATTGTACAGGAGGAGGAGGTGAGCTGTGATAACACCTATTGTGAATGGCGGATCCTGTGTTATCTGCTGTATATAGAGGTGTTATCATTCATTGTACAGGAGGAGGTGAGCTGTGACATCACCTATTGTGAATGGTGGATCCTGTGTTATCTACTGTATATAGAGGTGTTATCAGTCATTGTACAGGAGGAGGAGGTGAGCTGTGATATCATCTATTGTGAACGGTGGATCCTGTGTTATCTACTGTATATAGAGGTGTTATCAGTCATTGTACAGGAGGAGGAGGTGAGCTGTGATATCATCTATTGTGAACGGTGGATCCTGTGTTATCTACTGTATATAGAGGTGTTATCAGTCATTGTACAGGAGGAGGAGGTGAGCTGTGATATCATCTATTGTGAACGGTGGATTCTGTGTTATTTACTGTATATAGAGGTGTTATCAGTCATTGTACAGGAGGAGGAGGTGAGCTGTGATATCACCTATTGTGAATGGTGGATCCTGTGTTATCTACTGTATATAGAGGTGTTATCACTCATTATACAGGAGGAGGAGGTGAGCTGTGACATCTCCTATTGTGAATGGTGGATCCTGTGTTATCTACTGTATATAGAGGTGTTATCAGTCATTGTACAGGAGGAGGAGGTGAGCTGTGATATGGTGGATCCTGTGTTATCTACTGTATATAGAGGTGTTATCAGTCATTGTACAGGAGGAGGAGGTGAGCTGTGATATCATCTATTGTGAATGGTGGATCCTGTGTTATCTACTGTATATAGAGGTGTTATCAGTCATTGTACAGGAGGAGGAGGTGAGCTGTGATATCACCTATTGTGAATGGTGGATCCTGTGTTATCTACTGTATATAGAGGTGCTATCAGTCATTGTACAGGAGGAGGTGAGCTGTGACATCACCTATTGTGAATGGTGGATCCTGTGTTATCTACTGTATATAGAGGTGTTATCACTCATTATACAGGAGGAGGAGGTGAGATGTGATATCACCTATTGTGAATGGTAGATCCTGTGTTATCTATTGTTAGGGCAAGTTATTATCTATTTCTTAATTTTGTAATCCTTTCTAAAAATTCACAATTGAGTGTCACGTAGGCGACCACTAACTAACAGTGAGAGAAGTTTAGTTAGTGATTATTAACCTTTACGAACTTTATCTGCTATGTGAATTCTTGGGAAATCCATTAAGGAGCCCCATTGTACAGGAGAGGGGGAGCAGAAGGAATTATTGCTCCTCTTGATTATTTTTATGACATTATTTATGCGCTTTTGTTCATCAGAGCTGAATTTTCTTGAAACAAATCTGCGGGATCATACAGTCATTTATTTTCTTCTTCAATCTCAATTATTTCCATTTGACGTTAATTGGATTTGTAACAGGTTAATGAAAACATTGATAATTATAATAACAGATGTACAAGATTCGGTGTTCGGAGCGATCTGTTCACAGCGACTTAATCACCCGTTCTTTCTAGCAATTCGTTTCTTTTTTCAATTTTGGAAAATGAATATGTTTACTTTACTTTCTCTTATGGCACTTTTGTTAATTAAAATGTGAGGCAAGAAAAATGGAGATGGCTTTACTTAAAGGGGCCCAGTCACCCAGACAATATACATCTTAGACTGGGGGATCTGTAGGATATTAATTTAGAAATATTTCCTATCAAAACTGAATCTGTATCCAATATCAAACCTGCTAAATAGATGCATAGTCCCAATAGGGAAAAAAAGAGTAAGCCCCGCCCCCTGGACTCCTTAGAATTAGGACTCTCAAAAGTGTCAAGTGCAAGAAGAGGTCCTGTCACCTACTTTCTCTCTGTTGGATGTAAAAATAAGTATTAGTGCAGAGTGTTTCTGAAAATGCCTCATTCTCACAATCTTGGACTTCCCTCCTAATGGGCAACAAGTAATCAAAATCATTCTTTAAGAACTATAGATCATGAAAATGACTTGCCTAATTCCCTGCATAGATTGCTTATAGTGTTGTCCAATGGCCTTACTAGCCAAACAAAGGCCCTCCTTACTTTTATGACTAAATGCAGCCAGAAATACAGAAGCAAAGTGACAAAGCCCCACCCTCACTTCCTGTAGAGAGATAACCCCCACCCTCACTTTCTATAGAGAGGTAAATCCCCACCCTCACTTCCTGTGGAGAGATAACCCCCACCCTCACTTTCTATAGAGAGGTAAATCCCCACCCTCACTTCCTGTGGAGAGATAACCCCCACCCTCACTTTCTATAGAGAGGTAAATCCCCACCCTCACTTCCTGTAGAGAGATAACCCCCACCCTCACTTTCTATAGAGAGGTAAATCCCCACCCTCACTTCCTGTAGAGAGATAAAGCTCCACCCCCAGTTCCCGTAGAAAGTCAAAGCCTCACCCTCACTTCCTGTAGAGATAAATCTCCACCCTCACTTCTTGTACAGAGATAAATCTCCACCTTCACTTCCTGTAGAGAGACAAAGCCTGACCCTCACGTCCTGTGAAGAAATAAAGCTCCTTCCCCACTTCCTGTAGAGAGACAAAGCCTTTACCTCACTTGCTGTAGAAGGACAAAGTCTCAAGTCCCACTTCCTGTAGAGACACAAAGCTCCACCCTCCCTTCCCGCAGAGAAATACAGCTCCACCCTCACTTCCTGTAGAGAGACAAAGCCTTGATCTCACTTGCTGTAAAGAGACAAAGCTCCATACTCCCTTTTTGTAGAGAGGTAAGCTCCACCCTCACTTCCTGTAGAGACAAAGCCCAACCTTAACTTCCTGTAGAGACAAAGCCCAACCTTCACTTCCAGTAGAGAGACAAAGCCGCACCCTCACTTTCTGTAGAGAGACAAAGCTCCACCTTCATTTCCTGTACAGAGACAAAGCTCACCCTCATTTCCTGTACAGAGACAAAGCTCACACTCACTTCCTGTAGAGATAAAGCTCCATGCTCACTTCCTGTAGAGATAAAGCTCCACCCTCACTTCCTGTAGAGATAAAGCTCCATCCTCACTTCCTGTAGAGACAAAGCTCCACCCTCACTTCCTGTAGAGATAAAGCTCCACCCTCACTTCCTGTAGAGATAAAGCTCCACCCTCACTTCCTGTAGAGACAAAGCTCCACCCTCACTTCCTGTAGAGATAAAGCTCACCCTCACTTCCTGTAGAGATAAAGCTCACCCTCACTTCCTGTAGAGAGACAAAGATCCACCCTCACCTCCTGTACAGACAAAACTCCACTCTCACTCACCCTCTCTTGGTGAGAGATAAAATCCTACCCACACCTCCTGTAGGGAAACAAAGCCCCGCCCTCACTTCCTGTAGAAAAACAACGCCCCACCCTCACTTCCTGTAGAAAAACAAAGCCCCACCCTCACCTCCTGTAGAAAAACAAAGCCCCACCCTCACTTCCTGTAGAAAAACAAAGCCCCACCCTCACTTCCTGTAGAAAAACAAAGCCCCACCCTCACTTCCTGTGGAGAAACAAATCCCCGCCCTCACTTCCTGTAGAAAAACAACGCCCCACCCTCACTTCCTGTAGAAAAACAAAGCCCCACCCTCACTTCCTGTAGAAAAACAAAGCCCCACCCTCACTTCCTGTGGAGAAACAAATCCCCGTCCTCACTTCCTGTAGTGATAAAGCCCCACCATCACTTCCTGTAGAGAAACAAACCCCCGTCCTCACTTCCTGTAGCGATAAAGCCCCACCATCACTTCCTGTATAAAGAAAAAGACCTGTCTCCTCTTCCTGTAATAAAGTGAAAGAGAAACACTCTAAAATTATTATTTTCTTTTTGGGGGGAGGGTGGAGATAATTTATGATCCATGAAGTGATTTGCAGATTAAAAGTCCCAAGTAGTAACGCAGTTGTATTTCTACCCATTATATAATTTGTATCCTGCAGGCCTTATCTGTAGTTTTCAGTTGTCTCTGAGCTGGTGGGTGTAGACTACCTGCTATGACGTTTCTCATACACAGCACACACAGACAATAGCGATGCTTGCTCTCCTATTTCTACGTTGCACATGTTCAGCTGCAGCATTGAGGACCTCATATAGCAGCGCTTAGTAGTGTAGCTGTGAATCCAGCTTTGGATTGAGATATGACACTTACTAGTAAGCAGGAAAGTTTTGTATGTGCCTGTATATCTCCCTCACACTTTGCTCCTCCTCTCATTTAATCTGATTCCTGAAGGTACCGTTACATGGTACAATTTTGCAGGTGATGTCGGAAGCGATGGCGCGGGTGCGCTCTCACTTCTGACATCGCCTGCTGGCTGTCACACGGCACAATGTTGCCGGTGACGAAGCGGCGATGCGGGCGTAGCCATCGCTCGCTAGGCTGGGATCAACCCAGCGAGCGATCCGCAGCAATGCTGGGGTATAGGCTGGATCGGCCGTGCCATCGCTATTGCGGTGTCGCACGGCACGATGCCGCAGGTTGCTCAAATCGGAGTTGAGAGGTTTGCATGCATGCAGGAAAACCTGTCAACTCTGACTTGAGCAACTATCGTTGTTGAATCGTGCGTTTACATGCAACAACGATGTTGTTTCAACATCGTTCAAAACGTCACTTTTGAACGATGTTGATAACGATGTCGACCCGTGTAACGGTACCTTTAGAAAGATGAATTTAAGCTGCAATTTTTCAGACTGTGGCTCGTAAGTGGAGAAAGATACAGATTTTACAGACCAGCTATATTATAAAGTTTCTTACATTCACTGGTACTATGGTATGCAAAGTCTGCTGACATGACCACAATCATTTAAAGGGATGAAGTGAAGTGTGGCTGACTATGAGCGTAGCCATTCCTGGTTTAATAGAAATTATACATGATAGTCTGAGACATGACTGAATAAGAAGAAAATATAAACTGGACTAATTCATACGAAGGAGGGACAATCTTACTTTGCCATTTTGACAAGGAAAACATGGAGACCATTCGGACCATGGACCAAGCTTACAGTCCACCGGAGAAGGAGTGGAGCCCGAGCTCCTGGAAACTCTGAAACATAAATTCCATCAAGAAACATATTGAAATTATGCAAAACTATATTGGAAATGATCTTAAAGGTTATGGCGCCATTACAGAGATATAGAAAAATGAGTGGAACTCAGGTGTAGTGTGACCACGAGATAAAGAGAGATGAAATCTGCAGGAGCTCTCTGCCCTGGATTTTATAAAGTCAAAGCAACATCTGTCAGGTCACTTTTCAGTAAAATACTAATAAAACCCTTGAATAGTGCGCAGACAGACCTTTCAGAATATGTAAAAATCATTCCTGTACCCTTTGTAGTTCTCTTGCTATAAGCATCTTCACATCCAGCAGGCAGCCATCTAAAGCTGCAATAGTAATTGTCCAGACGAGTGAATAGTCCAGGTAAGTAAAAGGTATTTAAATAACAACGCCCATCCAAGCTGGTATTCTGTCCCTCCCCTCTGTGCTGAGGGCAGTCACTGAAAATTTCAGGCTTCTGCAGGCTCCTTCTGAGGGGGAGGGAGAGATAGTAGAGGGGGAGGTGTTTTGTGCTGCAATGTGTGTTATATCTGTAAGAGATTTCTGTGTGTTTATATGAACTTTGGTTGTCCTACATACATGTAATGTGGGTATCTGCTGAGCAAATGCACGAATGTTCTGATAAAAACATACAAATATCTCAGAGCACAGACTACACATATATCTTAATATACACAATGAAGATGTCAGATGTGCAGCTGCACACACACACCTCCTCCCCCCTCCTTTCTCCTCTGGACTGTGCCTGCGTATAGAGAGCCGCACACACAGGATACAGACCCAGAGGAGGGCAATGCAGTGATGTCACTCCATGAATATTCATTCTTTGGGGAGTGTGCAGTGGAGAAGTAAGTGATCACTCACTGTGAGTGACAGATGGAATGAATCTCTTTATTTGCAGATTAGAGGATATGAGGGAATTATAAACAAAAGAAATACATAAATAGAAAGAGCTTCACAGGTTCAATTAGAAAAGGATAGCAGTTACATATGGATTTTTGACCTGACAGATTCCCTTTAATATTCCGTTGTCTTTCTGTTAGCTCTCAGGATGCATTTCTCTGCTGCCCCCTACAGGCTTCATGAACACAGTGCACTGTGGCAGATGAATATCCAACTATGCTATCAAGTACTATTATAAATATTGTATTCTGTTCCCCCAGAAACAGTTTTTTTTATCCATCAGTTACATATCTCATCTTAGAAGCATTTAAACCAACAAAGCAGACACGGCTTGACAGCCATTGATTCCAAGCATGACTGAGTGAGAAGTTGTGACTGTATCGTGTTTAGAAAACCACTACATTTTATCAGCTAACCGCATCAAGGATTCGAAGAAAACAGAAGCTTTCTTAGCCGGCTCATAATGTTGCAGCCATTGTGGATGGAGCCCAGAAGTCGTGGAAAATCCAATTTGCGTAATGCTAAAAATCCGGCTCCAAAGTCAGCGAAAAGTCCAATTATTTTAAAATAAAAATAAAAATAAATATTTTAATAAATTAAAGTACGGAAAACAGATCCATGAAAACCAACAAACTGCGGCGTGTCTGCAGCAATGGCCCGTGGCTACGTGTTTCGGATGAACAAAAGACATCCATTGTCCTAGCCGAAACTCGTATCCACGGGCCATTGCTGCAGACACGCCGCAGTTTGTTGGTTTTCATGGATCTGTTTTCTGTATTTTAAGAATTTGTTAATAAAATAATTTGAGTTTTTGCTGATTTTTGGAGCCGGATTTTAAGCATTACGCATCAAAGACTGGTTCCATAGGAAAATAAATAACTACATATTAATTATATTCATTATTATAGCACCATTTACTCTAAGGCGCTTTACATGTGACAAGGGGTTTATACAAATTGCTTCTCTCTGGTATTTTGAAGAACTGAGAACAGATGCTTAGATTTCCCCCATATACCTGTTTTCCATGTAATTCCATATTTTATTCATCCTGACTCTGAGCAATATTGCTTCTTCTACTCTTTTTGCATCCAAAGCGGCATTAAAAAAATGACCATTCTTCTGTAAGTAACAACACCATTATCCCCAAATTTGCACTGAGCAAAAGCTTCCTTTGTGCTGGTGGGAAGAAAAGTAATTAAAGGGAACCGGTCACCAGATTTTTGCAACCTAATCTGAGAATAGCATAATATAGGACCCGAGATCCTGATTTCAGCGATGTGTCACTTACTGGGATGCTCAGTGTAGTTTTGATAAAATCACTGTTTCATCATCTGGAGATTATCATTAGCAGTGTACTTGACCTGCTGTCAGATAGTCTGGCATATTCACAGACTGCTAAATCTGCAACAGAGAAAACACTAATTTTATCAAAATGAAAGCAAGCAGCTCAGTAAGTGACACATCGCTGGAATCAGGGTCTCTGTCTCTACATTATGCTGCTCTCAGATGGGATGGCAAAAACCTGATGACAGGTTCCCTTTAAACTTATCGAAGGTCTGAGAGAAATCATCTTCCACAAGTCATTGTATCAGAGTTGAATGTGTTGTGCAATCTGTGTGATCTCAGATACATTGTTACCGTTATTTGTCAACAAAGAGTTTACACATTTTGGATCTGAAAAATTGTGCATGCAGCTTTGGATGTGACTAGAGTATAACACCTACATATAAAATATACAAAAACTTACCAGCACCTGGAAGAATAAGACAAGTGTAAACAGGTGCAAACAGAGGCATCTAGTTGGCCAATTTGTGCTCTAAGTACCTAATTTTTTTAACGTAGGTTCTATAGCATTAATGCAATTCCTTTTTCATATATTCAATGTTTACTTAGCATTTTAGGATATAATACATGATAATGTCATGTGTATACCAGAAATAAAACAGCCCCATAAAACAGCCCAATGTCTGACGACTATCACCCCTACCTGGCGGCTGATCCAACATGGCCGCAGTGCACCATTAGTACGACACATAATACGAACAGACGCCAAAGATCGAAGCCGCTGTAAAGTCTCATCTTTCTCAATTAGATGGATACAATGCAGTTATCCAGACATTGATGTGCTGGAGGTAAGACTGGAGCGTCCCCGGCAGTGTCCGCGATAGTGAATCATTGACCAGTTTCTAAACATTTCCTCTGAAAATTCCATAAAGTTACCAAATCTCAAATAAAGATAGAGAATGTTTACCGCTGAGCTCAGACTGATAACAGCGGCAAAGGGGCAATAGCATCACTCAGCAACATAATGGCCGGAGAACAGGAAGAAATCGGATTTATAGACCTGGGTGTAAAATAATAACTGTATTCAGCTGGCCCCTAATCAGGGCGTAACTTCAGGCCCAGGGGCCCCGATGCGAAAGCTCCAACGCGGCCCCCAATTATTGGAAATCTTTAATAGCATTAGTCTTTTTCTATAGGTCAAAGGGACTTTTGGGCCCCCTAGGCTGCAGGGCGCGGGTGTGATCGCAACCCCTGCACCTATTGTAGTTACACCCCTGCCTCTAACCTAACAGCATATACTGTATAATAACATGTCTGCATAGAGCATCTGATGTGAGTGGTGACCCTCTCTGTACAACACTGCAGTATGTGTAGGTGCTATTTAAGCAATGGGGAAAAAATGAAGAATCATTATATGGCACACCTACGTTTCCTCAGGGTCATACTGTGCCTCCGCCTCGCCTAAGTCTGATTTCACATTTATCCAACATTACTTGGACGTTGCGTTTTTATGTTTTTCACTGCAGATTTGTCATACAATCTGAAGGAGATCCTGATGCAGCAAAGTCAATGAGAATCCTAAGGTCTCCTGCAGATTTGGTGCAGAAATAAATCTGCATCATGGCGATTCTTGCAAACTTCACACATTCTAATGAATGGGAAAAATCTGCAGCAAAAATGCCCAGATAGATTCCTAAAACACAACAAAAACACGTTCTTGCTGCTGCGTTTTTCCTGCCAAGACATACACAAATGGTGCAGAAATGTCTGCTCAAAATCCTCAATGTGTGCACATACCCATAGGGTAGATGTTCTCCGGATACAATGCCCTGCACCATGACAGCACCATATAGATCCATAGGACTCTCATACATGCTTTATGGCCCCAAGACTCAGCCTGGATCTAATGATTCCATTGTGCACGAAGCCAAAATATTAACCTCTTCCTATCATAGATGGTTGAATGTAGCAGGCTCAGGACCTGAGCTCCCATCATACCCAGCAGATGTCAGCCGTGTCGTACAGCCGGCACCTGCCTGTCACAGCAGTGGCGAGTTAATTTTCTCCCGGCAGCGAGGCTCTACGTTTGACATTCACACGTGTTCAGAACACTACTGACCTGTAGATTGACCCCATATCTGCAGGTAAATAGATTTTATTACATGATTGCGGATGGGCTGTTGGTCACCATGGATGCTTGTTTCTCCTGTCACTAGTTTCTTCATCCTCCTTTGTCCTCCCGTGGACAGTCTTCATACGACAATGTCACAGTTACTGCAAACAGTGATATTATAGTTTTGCAGCAGGCGGGACAATCTCACATTTGCAGATTCAAGTCCCCTGTTTGACCCTAGGAAGAAGTAAAACTAAAAAAATCATATAGAAGTAATGTAAACAGTATGTTAATGTACTTAGAGGCTTTTCAACACTTAAAGAGATTGACCACTACTTTTTTATTTATGGCCTGTCCTTAGGATAAGCCATCACTATATGATCGGTGGGAGTGCAACACGCAACACCCCTGTGAAACAGCTGTTACTGGCAACAGTGATGGTCAGAAGCTCTTGGGTGCTGCCGAAACATCAAAATGTCTCTGTGGCCGGGTATTGCACATCTTCCCCCTATTCATTTACATATGTAGTACAGAGTAGTAGCGCTCGCTGATTCCTTGGTACCCCCAGTGAAGCATGGCCGATGACGCCCTGTGTGACCGCACCATTCGCACATGCCTAAAGCCGGCCATGATAGTTCTTGGCCACTGACACTATTAGATATTGTTCCGGCAGCATTTGAAAACTTGCTCCTAGAGAGTAAAGAGAAAAAAAATTGGTGAAGGGCAGAAGGGGTTAAAATTGCAATGCACTACTGAAGAAAATCTGGATCATTTGATTTAAATAAAAAAATGTCCCAATGAAGAAGGATTGGACCCAGGAGCAAATTACAACTTTTCTACTGAATACTGCTATTTACTTTGCTGCTTCTGAATTAATGGCCAAACAGTGACACCTACTGGTCACTAAAAGTAAGAACGTGAACAGGACAACTTTTCAGGAAATCAATGAAGTTGGGGAAACTCTTTGAAATGCATCGAATAAACCACCTTTAATCAATTGGACACCAGTTTGAACTTTTGTTTTTATACGGCAGCGCAGGTTTTATCCACTACTTTGATCCAGTTCCTACATGTTGCTTTAGGTACACTTACAGTGCCTTGTGAAAGTATTCGGCCCCCTTGAACTTTTCAACCTTTTGCCACATTTCAGGCTTCAAACATAAAGATATAAAATTCGAATTTTTTTGTGAAGAATCAACAACAAGTGGGACACAATCGTGAAGTGGAACGAAATTTATTGGATATTTTAAACTTTGTTAACAAATAAGAAACTGAAAAGTGGGGTGCAATATTATTCGGCCCCTTTACTTTCAGTGCAGCAAACTCACTCCAGAAGATCAGTGAGGATCTCTGAATGATCCAATGTTGTCTTAAATGACTGGCAATGATAAATAGAATCCACCTGTGTGTAATCAAGTCTCTGTATAAATGCACCTGCTCTGTGATAGTCTCAGGGTTCTGTTTCAAGTGCAGAGAGCATCATGAAGACCAAGGAACACACCAGGCAGGTCTGAGATACTCAATGTATGTTTGCATTTCTGGTGCGTACGAGACTGGGTGATTTGTGCGCAGTCATCTGCCTGCGCACAGATCACATATGGCAGTGAATGGGTGCGCACGGTCATGCACTGTCAAGCGCAGCACCGTGTGCTCCCATTATAAAGATTAGGGATGAGCGAGTATGCTCCGCGCTACTCGTTACTTGCACGAGTATCCAGGTACTCGGGATGCTCGGCGAGCACAGAGTACTGCCGAGATGCTCGGACTGCTCAGTAATAATTAGCAATCTGACACACATACACAGCTCCCTTCAGTGCACACAGTGAGCTGGCACCACACAGGGAGCAGATTGATTGTTAGGATCCCTCTGGGGGCCACAGTAAGGTGTTATATGTTGCAGCGCTTTGAAAAAGCCCCACCCCCCCGCCCTTTCCCAGAAATACTCGTTTTATAATTGGAAGTCTGTGGGCGGAGCCTGTCACTCATTGACTTACATTGGGCTCGGTGCTCTGGCCGAGTACACGAGTATCTTGAGATGCTCGGCCAGAGCACCGAGCACCCGAGCATTTTAGTGCTCGCTCATCACTACTAAAGATACATCAAGATGCTGGGAAGGAAAGGTGTGTAACAGTCCGCGCTGCCAGGTCCACTTTTACTCCAAAGAACACACGTGTAGGTGATGTTCAAACAGTTTCCTTTATTTTCTCTGACGCGTTTCGGTGCCCTCCTAGCACCTTCCTCAGGGATACCTCCACCCCCCAATACAGGTCTTATATATAGTATGTATATATAAGACCTGTATATATAGTATATATATATATAAGACCTGTATTGGGAGGTGGAAGGTGCTAGGAGGGCACCAAAACGCGTCGGAGAAAATAACGGAAACTGTTTGAACATCACCTACACGTGTGTTCTTTGGAGTAAAGGTGGACCTGGCAGCGCGGACTGTTACACACCTTTCCTTCCCAACATCTTGATGTGTCTCTACATATCTTTGTAGAACCCCTCATAAGGATAGAATTTCAATCCATCATGAAATAAAATCCAACATAAGAATATAAACCAAGGAACATAGAAAACTATTAGGGATGGACGAATACCTTACTATTCGGAATCGCTATACCCGCAATGAGTAGGTAGCAGTACTCGCTACTCGTTGTGAGTATAGCGATTCCGAGTACTTTTGCAGTGTATCAATAGATACACTGCAAAAGTCCTGTAAAAGAGAGGAAAAGTGGTTAAAAAATAAAAAAAATTGGATACTCACCTTAACCGACGGCTGTACCGGGACCGGCCGATGCACATCTATTCATGGAAAAGGACCTTTCCCTCTCTCAGCCAATCAGATGGCTGGGAGAGATCTGGCCAATCAGATGCTGCCACGTCACAATGACGTAATCGCTAGCGGCCACCTGATTGGCCAGATGGAAAGGTCCTCGGTGTACCTGAGAGGACCTTTCCATCTGGCCAATCAGGTGGCTACTAGCGATCACGTGATTGTGACGTGGCGGCATCTGATTGGTCAGATCTCTCCCAGCTATCTGATTGGCTGAGAGAGTGAAAGGTCCTTTTCCATGAATAAACGTGCATCGGCCCGTGTTCCCCGCCGCAGCCGCCTTGGATTCCGCTGTCAGTGATTGACGGCGGGATCCAAGGGGTTAACAACACCAATTGGATCCCGGATCTGATCGGTGCTGCTACCCTGACATCTCAGCTGATGAGATCAGCTGAGATGTCGGGGCTATGATGTGAGCTTCGCACCGGAGCTCACATCAAACACCCCTTACCGGCCCATGACGTTATACAACGTCATAGGTCAGGAAGGGATTAAACATTTCAAGGAGCACTGTGCAAGCGATCATATTGGAATGGAAGGCGTATCAGACCACTGCAAATCTACCAAGACCCGGCCGTCCCTCTAAACTTTCATCTCGAACAAGGAGAAGACTGATCAGAGATGCAGCAAAAAGGCCCATGATCACTGTGGATGAACTGCAGAGATCTACAGCTGAGGTGGGAGAGTCTGTCCATAGGACAACAATCAGTCGTATCCTGCACAAATCTGGCCTTTATGGAATAGTGGCAAGAAGAAGCCATTTCTCAAAGATATCCATAAAAAGTCTGGTTTGCAGTTTGCCGCAAGCCGCCTGGGAGACACCAAACATGTGGAATAAGGGGCTCTGCTCAGATGAAACCAAAATCAAACTTTGTGGCCACAATGCAAAACGATATGTTTGGCGTAAAAACAACACAGCTCATCACCCTCAAAACACCCTCCCCACTGTCACACATGGTGGTGGCAGCATCTTGGTTTGGGCTTTTCTTCAGCAGGGACAGGGAAGATGGTTAAAATTGATCGACGGAGCCAAATACAGGACCATTCTGGAAGAAAACCTGTTGGAGTCTGCAAAAGATCTGAGACTGGGACGGAGATTTATCTTCCAACAAGACAATGATCCCAAACATAAAGCAAAATCTACAATGGAATGGTTAAAAAATAACCGTATCCAGGTGTTAGAATGGCCGAGTCACATCCAGACCTGAATCCAATGGAGAATCTGTGGAAAGAGCTGAAAACTGCTGATCACAAACGCCTCAATCCAACCTCACTGAGCTCCAGCTGTTCTGCAAGGAAGAATGGGCAAGAATTTCACTGATAGAGACAAACCCCAAGAGACTGCAGCTGTAATCACAGCACAAGGTGGCGCTACAAAGTATTAACAAGGGGGCTGAATAATATTGCACGCCCCACTTTTCAGTTTTATATTTGTTAAAAAAGTTTAAAATATCCAATAAATTTGGTTCCACTTCACGATTGTGTCCCACTTGTTGTTGATTCTTCACAAAAATATTAGAATTTATATCTTTATGTTTAAAGCCTGAAATGTGGCAAAAGGTTGAAAAGTTCAAGGGGCCGAATACTTTCACAAGGCATTGTACTTACCTAGTAATCAATAACCTCTATGCTGTGTGACTTCAGACAAAAGAGTATGTCTCAAATTATAGATAATTGTGACTCTAAATCATATCCACTCTGTGGAGATTTAATTTCAGACAAAGGAGCCATCAACCAAGCAGGAGGAGGCAGCGCTGGGTGAAGAATAGAGCTGGAGTGACAGAGGCTTCAATTCTACAAATAGCTTTTCAGCCTTATTTACATATCAATTAAAATGCTTATCAATTAAATAGTTTGGATGGTGAAATCCTGCTGACAGATGTGTTTGAAATGTATGATAAAATAGAAAAGGTGTAATGGCAAAGAATGGGGTAGTGTAAAAGACAAAAAAATATTCACAGGATCTGGTGAAATCGTTTTTCTAAAGATTCAATCACCTCTTGCGTTTATTGGTTATTTCTTGAAAATCCAGTTTTTTTATTACACTTTTCAATGCATCTTTGGTTTTCTACAAGGAAACACGCAGAAGAAAATAAGACGAGGAAGGTTTCACAGGGGTCAAGTCACACTCATCGCTAATTGAATTCACAATCATCAAATCCTCATCGTGGCTCCAGTAGACCGAGCAGCTTGTGGGTCATAAAAGTCCGTTCACAAATATTAAAAAAAGAACTGGAATCTCTGTTAAAAGTTTATAATCTTTATTTTAATCCATTAAAAAGTCAGGATATAAGGAAACAGACGTTGACGCGTTTCGATTTGGCACAGTCTTAGTCATAAGCAGACTAGACTAAGAACAAATCGAAACGCGTTAACGTCTTTTTCCTTACATCTTGACTTTTTAATGGATTAAAATAAAGATTATAAACTTTTAACAAAGATTCCAGTTTTTTTTTTTTATATTTGTGAATAAATTAAAATTAGTACACCTGTAAACCCCAGACTAAGGCCGGTTGCACACACCCATAAAACACGGACCGTTGTTGCAGCAGAAGACTGTGCTCGATCACTGGATCTCTGAGCTGCTTTATAGGCGTATACTGTATAGAGCAGTTAGACTGAGTTCGGAGACCCAAAAGCTGTTCCGAATTTTCTGATGTGAGAATGGTCCGCATTTCATGAATGTGTGAAACCGGCCTTACCGAGGGTCTAATAACCCGGTCAGTTTGGCTCATTAGACACATAATACAGCTGTAAAACAGGTACCTGTGTTACACTTGACATTGTCCTTAGGCTGGAAACGCCCATAGCAAGCTACAGTCTAGAAAAACGTGAGCTATGGACACCTTTGAAAGAAAAATAGATTTTGCGTGTTAGTGTTTACTTTCAGTTAATAACATTGCACAAGTCTACAATCTTCATTCCTTGATTTATTTTCAGATCTTCCTGATATGCAGTTTGCTGTCTGATCTAGATTTCTTTATTTTGTGAGTGTCTCTCCCAGTTAGGGTGGTTTCACATTGCGTTTTTTGGGCATCCATGGATGTCCGTTGTAAAACGGACAGCCATGAATCTGATTTGGTCTGCCTGGCCTGGGTGGTCACTGGGAATTAGGATGCTTTACTCATCACCCTCGGTGGAATGTCTGCCGTTCCTGTCCGGTCCCTTCCTGCGCTTTCTCCTGTCTCCCTCAGCGCTTTCACGCACAGAGCCTCAAGCCAGCTCCCACGGATCCTCTCTGCGGGACTCCTCACCGAGTCCTTGGAACCCTGTACGGGGCCTTTTCATGGATGCGCTGTGCGTTCGGCCGCGACTTCCTCTAGTAGCTCGGGCCTCAGGTTTGACAGCTCGGGGATGAACACCCGCACCGTGCTTACAGCCGGTCCTCTGTTCCAGGACAGATTCTCCAGTCGGTGGATGTACCAGGTCCAGATTCAGGTGCACCACACTACCTGGTGCCCTTAGAATCCCCTTCCTTCCTGACTGCTTCTCTGCCATCCCGCACTCCTCACTCCCAAATTAAGGTCTCTGACTAGCCTAACTCTCCTCCCACCCATGCACTTTTCTACCCTGTCACTCCTGCCATGGGACTGGGTCCTTTCTACAGCAATTCCATAGTAACAGGAATACTACACACTCTTATATGGGTGCAGTACCCCTACATGGCGTCCCAACAAGTGGGGCGCCACACTCCGATTTTGGGCAAAGTGGACCAAATTGGACAGAATCGGATCTGACCCGGTCCGCGGAAATAACCATGGGGGGCTATGGAGCACGGGTCCTGGAAAACATTGGATCGTTTCCCTGACCCGATTTTAGTGTACTGAGCATGCTCAGTACACTAAAACTGTTCTGTTCTTGTTTAATTTCACTTCCACAATGTATATACATACATTGCAGAAGTAAAATTAACTAAAGCAAGCGTTAACAATAAAAAAAAAATATATCCTCACCTCTCCTTCGTGTCCCTCGATGCGCGCTATCTAGTTCCGAGGGTTTAAGGACCTGGCGGGGCGGGGCTACCCGATCAGTTGATCGGTAACATGACCGCATTAGCTGAGTGGTTTAAATCTCCCTCCCGCCAATCAGTTTTGGCCGATGTCAAAGCAGCGGTGTTTGGAATTGCCCGATTGTCGGCACAGAACCAATCAGCTCTCACTGCAGTTAAATCGGCCGGTAAATGGTGTCCATAATGCTGAAGATAAAACTTCAGCACAATGGACAGCATTTACCGGCCGATTTAACCAATCAACTTTCACCGCTGCTGTCACAGCGGTGAAAGCTGATTGGTTACTGTGTCGGCAACCCGGCAATTTCAAACACCGCTGCTTTGACAACAGCGGTGTTTGCCAACATTGTAAGATAGCACACACGTGCGACTATCACACAGTTTGCTGTATGGGTGCGAGATTTTCTCGCACCCGTATACTTTTAATGGGCACTCGAGCAAGGAAATCGCATTCAATAAGAGCATGCTGCGAATGAACTCGCATTTCACTCGCAATGCGAGTTCAGTGCGTGGATACTGAATGATACTGGTCCGAGTGCAATGCAAGGGTTTCTCGCATTGCACTCGCGCGACTCTCACACCCGTGTGCCTCCACATTAGTGAAATAAGCTGATTAAAGTATGGGCCTCACCGGCTGGATCGTTCTGTTCCTTGATGGGTGGTTTCACAAAGACCCCTATGGCCTGTTTCACACATTCGTGCAAACCACGGACGTATGAGACAGGCCGCTTTTTGAAGGCAGAGCTTCCGTGTTGTCACACATGTGCTGTCCGTGTGCGATCCGTGCTTCCGTGGATAGCACATGGACAGCCTGTCATTGTATACTTACCTCCCTCCCGGGACCGCTGCAGCTCTCAGAGCAGTGAATATTAGATTAGACTAATGAGCGGCCCCGGAAGTAAGAGGAGCAGACAGGTCTGGAGGGAGGCGAGTATGAAATTCTTTGTTTTTTAACTTTCAAAATCTGTTTCTGACCCATGCACACGGATGTCACATGTATGAAATCTGTGTGTGAGGTGTTTTTGTAGGAACCCATTGACCTGAATAGGTCCGTGGTTATGCTGAAAAACGGACATATTGCCGTGTGCAGCACATAGATATGCATCTGCTGCACACGGCAACACGGTCTGTGCTTAAGAATGGACATGTGTAGGGGGCCATAGGGGATCACATGTCCCCGTATGTCCGTGCCTCTGACATGTATCGGCACGGACTGCATACATGCTGAAGGCACGGATATGTGAAAAAGACCTAAGGCTGTGTTCACACATGTTGGTTTTTGCTGCAGTAAAACCTTTTTGGTTTCTATTTACTCCAGATTTCTTGGTAGGAGATTTGCTGCATTTTTTTGTGCATTTTTTTCAGCATCTTTACCCATAGAACACTGGGAAAATACGTAACAAAGGACTGACACGCTCATTATTTCAAAAATGCAGAAAAACCTGTGCTGGGTTCAGTTCCTGCAAACAAATTAAACTAATGTGTGTGCATAGCTTTTCCCTGAATCACATAGGTTTTTCTGGGAAACAAAAACAGATGATTAGCATAAAACCAAGGTAAAAAATGTGAGATAAAAAACACAGTAAAACGTCCTTTGTGAACATAGCCTTAGGGCCGCTTTACACACACCAACTTCTGTGACCAACTTGTTCACAGATCTCTGGTTGCAGTGAAATCATGGACACATTGTTCCATTTTGTGGCTGTGTACAAATGTAACAATGTGTCCATGATTTCACTGCAACCAGAGATCTGTTCAGAAGTTGGTCACAGAAGTTGGTGTGTGTAAAGCGGCCCTTAGGCTGGCTTCACACCACGGCGCAGTCCGGTCTGGGGCTGTCCGGTGTAAACCAGACAGCCCCGGACCGGTTTTTGGCCCCATAGTATCCTATAGGGCCGGATGGAGCCGGATGGCAGCTCTCTGCCATCCGGTTTCCATCTCTCCGGAAGAATCCGGGAGAATTCAGATTATTCTCACCAGACACAAAAACATTGTTTGCAACTAATTACAAATACTTAACGTGTGCACATAGCCTAACTACGTAGAAAAAAACTGCATCTTAGGGCTCGAACTCGCTCATCCGAGTTTGACGGACAAGACTCAGAACAGGCTGGAGCAGTGACCCTGAACGGCCTCTCCCTCTCTGGATGGGGAGTCTGGAGCTGCACAGAAACACAAGCAGCTGTCATTCCCGTCCAGACAGGGAGAGGCCGTTCAGGGTCACTGCTCCAGCCTGTTCTGAGTCTTGTCCGTCAAACATGGATGTAAGTAGCAGCGTGTGTCCGAGCCCTAAGGCTGATTTCACACCACTTTTCTATCTGATCCAGGGCTGTCCGTTGTGAACCTGACAGCCCTGGATCAAATTTCGGCCCCATAGTATGCTATGGGGCCAGATGGAGCCAGATGGCAGTTATCTGCCATCCGGCTTCCATCTGTCCGGGAGGATATGGGTGATTTCGGATTTTCCTCCTGGACACAAAAACGTTGCATGCAATATTTTTGTGTCCGGGGGGAAAAAAATCTGAGAAATTTGGATCCTCCCAGTCTGGTGCGATCCGGCACCCCCTAACATGGGGGTCTATGGCGCCGGATCACACCGGAGCCGGACGCCGGGTGCTTGGTCCTCCGGTTCTGTGTCCAAATCAGGTCCGGAGCTGTCCGATTCACATTGGACAGCTCCGGACCTGATGGTGTGAAGCCGGCCTAAATACCAAGTGTGAACACCCTCCAAGTGTGGGGTCCGCGCAGCTCACACAATTTTTGCAGTACTACTGATTAAAGCATCAGCTACCGTCCACAGTGTTGCTTCCCTTACCCTGGCTGTAGCTCAATAGTTAATATCAATCAGTAACTCCTAGGAGTCTGTGTAGCCCAGTACTAACCTAAGGAATGGTAAAAAAGCAAAAGAAAAAAAAAAGTGCACCTGTGGGAGGTTCAGCGAGATCTGCAGGAACAAAGGCAAAAACATAACCCAACTGCAAGAATAGCTGCCGGAGATTTGTATATTTCTTACACAAGGAAGTAAAGAAAAATTAAAGACCTGGAGAGCGACAGTAAAGAGTCAGATCACCGGAGAGAGCAGCCAGGGAGCAGAGAGCAGCGGCCGAGGACACAGTATGGGCACGGTGAGCAGCCGCAGCAGACCACCCCGGTCGTCGCCCCTTGTCCACACATTGGGGGCGCTCTGTAGTCTTGAGCAGGGGCGTAACTACAATAGGTGCAGGGCTTGCAATTGCACCCGGGCCCTGGAGCCCCAAAAGTCACCTTACCTATAGAAAAAGACTAATGCTATTAAAGATTTGCAATAATTGGGGGCCCCGTTGGAGCTTTCGCATCGGCGCTCATGAGCTTAAAGTTACGCCCCTGGTCTTGAGATATCGCTGAGCACCAAGGGCTGCAATTTGGGAGCATTAAGCACTAATAATCCCTACATACCCGAGTTGGATTTTTTGCATTTTGTATTATTTTCTGTGTGCCGCCATATAGTGCTCTTATACTATACCGCACTATGATGTATTTATCCATATTAGATGTATGAAGAAACATTGCAGTTTTTTTTAGTATACTCATAAATGCCATTTTAGAGCAAGATATGGAGCCACAATCCGCCTGAGCCTGACATGGAATTGGTGATCTGCATTCTTGGCTGTGGCCAATTTATTGGAAAGGTTAGAAAATTTGCAGCCACATGTATCAAATTCCCCACACTGGACCCGACCGATAAATTGCAAAAATGTCATTTTATGGACATACAATGAGCATACATACAGTAAATACAAAGAGGCTGAATTTTCTGGAGAACTAAAAAATGGCGAGTTTTCCAAGTGGAAACTTTTAGGAGGTTTTTTTTTTTAGTTTGTCCCTTTGATTGGAAGAATTTTTTTTTTCCGGAAGTGTCATAGCCTTATTGTATTGTAGTGCTCACCCTAGGGAGGCAGATGACACATTGGCCATTGTGCAGGTGGAGCGGAGGAGGTTGCAGCGTGTCATCATGTGGATTGTGGATTTGATTTCATGTTGAATGCAAAGCAAGAATGTGAGCAGGAATCTGCAGCTGCACCCTGACCCGAGACAATCCTCCACACAGGCACCCAAGGGAGATCACAATCAGCGCCATGGATACACACTGTGCCGCATATGGAGTAGACAGTGGCGTAACTTGAAGCTTATGGTCCCCAATGCAAAAGTTCCAACAGGGCCCCCAATTATTGCAAATGTTTAGAAGCAATAGTCTTTTTCTATAGGCCAAAGGGACTTTTGGGGCCCCCTAGGCTCCAGGGCCCGGGTGCAATCACAACCCCTGCACCTATTGTAGTTACACCTCTGGGAATAGACATTTATTTCTAAGCTTTTTCTGGTCATTTAAGTGCTGTGTCAATGTTTTTTGTTGTTTTTTTTTTTACCTTTCAGATTTTGGTGCAAAAAAAAGAAATTGCACCAAATCTGAAACTCTGATAGACTTTCCTGGCTCCAGGATAGACATGCAGATTCCCAAAATCTGCATCAAAAGAAGCATCAAACAGCGCACCGCGGGCACAGGATCTTAAAGACCATAGATCTCCCTGAATTAGGAGATACCATCATTTATTGCAAAACAGTCTGCAGAGTAAAGGCCCCGTTACACATAATGTCCCAGCAACCCGACCAACAATAGGGGTCGTTGGGACATCGTTATCTGATTGCTGGTGAGTTGTCACACAGGCAGACTCATCAGCGACCACGCTGGTAAGCACAGTAAACATCGGGTAACTAAGTGCAGCGCCGCGCTTAGTTACCCGATGTTTACCTTGGTTACCAGCTCCCAGCATGTACTGTGCGGCGCTGGGAGGTCATTGATCGTTGGTCTCCCGCTGTCACACATGCTGATGCTGGCCGCCCAGCGGGAGATCAACGATCAAAAAATGGTCCTGGCCATTTACCAACGTTTAGTATTTGGTCCAGAACTGTTCTGCATCTTTTGGCAGAAAAATGCACCAAAAATGCAGTGCCTATTTGCCACGTTTTTGTTGCAGACTTCTGCCATGCATTTTTCTTAATTAAATCAATAGCTGTAAGGGCTGAAAAATGCAGGAAATCCGCACCAAGAATTGACTTGCTGCATTGTTTTTCTGCAACTAAATCTGCAAGGAAATATAAGCAACATGAGCACAATTCTTCAGAATTCTCATTGACTTTGCTGGCTTCAGGATAGACAGGGAGATCTGAGAGAAATCTGCATTAAAAAAGTCATTAAAAACAGAGTGACTGAGTTCACCTGTCCAGTAAACCCCCGTCACATCGGATCCAGCACAATCCATTGTGCAAACACAACTTTTTTTATGCATTTTTAAATAATTGATTTTTGCAGGATCCTTTGATCACTAGAGTCTATTGAGAACGGATCTGGTAATTATTTATCTTCCATTTGAAACTGATCCAGTAAGAAAAAAATGGACCCTTTATAAATGATAGAAAGACGGAGGATAAATAGTGATCAGTTACCGGATCTGTTCTCCATAGACTCCAATGTTAAAAAACGGATCCTGCAGAAATCAATACGTTCAAAGCAGACAAAAACGTTGTGTTTGCCCAATGGATTGTGCTGGATCCGATCTAACGGACGATTACTGGAGAGGTGAACTTGGATTAAAGAATAGATGCTTTCAGGATTATTAAAATTCCAGTGGCCGCTCCTTTATGGTATCTGAGCCTTTGGTTAATACAATAAAGTTCAGATTACTACCATTGTAAGGAAAGTCTGACATGATAGGGAATGGAACTCATGTAAAATGTATATACACAAGGTCTGTATATAAACAGGGTCATGTTACAGGGGTGGACATAACCGCAGAGGGCCCAATAGGGAAGGGATCACTACGACCTTCAAAACAGGTAGAATTGTGCATTATGATGAGTTAGTGTCAAATGATCACTCAAGATGCAGTGACGACACCAGAAGTCAATAGAATTATTAATGGGCAAATCAACAATGAAGTCAGTACACGAGATCTTCACATCAAGGCATATTTCACTGGTGACGAAGACACGGCTCTTACATAGTCTGGTCTATTCTGTAGTAACATATGGATGTGACACCTGGACGATAAAGAAACAAGACAGAAGAATCGATGCCTTCAAAATGTGGAGCTGGAGAAGGATGTTATCAATACCATGGATGGCAAGAAGAACAAACACATCAATTCTGGAATACTGGAACAATTCAGGCCAGATATGTCACTGGAAGGAAGGATCACCAACCTACGACTTGTCTACACATCATAAGAAGTGAGCAATCACTGGAGAAGAGATCGTGGTCAGAAGAAGAGAAGGAACAAGGCAAAGAGGAAGACCAGCAACCCGATGGCTTCATATAGACAAGATAATGGCGAAGAAGATCCTGGTGGAGCTATGTAAGCTTGGAGAAGACCCTGGCGGAGCTATGTAAGCTTGGAGAAGACCCTGGCAGAGCTATGTAAGCTTGGAGAAGACCCTGGCGGAGCTATGTAAGCTTGGAGAAGACCCTGGCAGAGCTATGTAAGCTTGGAGAAGACCCTGGCAGAGCTATGTAAGCTTGGAGAAGACCCTGGCAGAGCTATGTAAGCTTGGAGAAGACCCTGGCGGAGCTATGTAAGCTTGGAGAAGATCCTGGCAGAGCTATGTAAGCTTGGAGAAGATCCTGGCGGAGCTATGTAGGCTTGGAGAAAACCCTGGTGGAGCTATGTAAGCTTGGAGAAGACCCTGGTGGTGCTATGTAGGCTTGGAGAAGACCCTAGTGGAGCTATTTAGGCTTGGAGAAGACCCTGGCGGAGCTATGTAAGCTTGGAGAAGATCCTGGCAGAGCTATGTAAGCTTGGAGAAGATCCTGGCGGAGCTATGTAGGCTTGGAGAAAACCCTGGTGGAGCTATGTAAGCTTGGAGAAGACCCTGGTGGAGCTATGTAGGCTTGGAGAAGACCCTAGTGGAGCTATTTAGGCTTGGAGAAGACACTAGTGGAGCTATTTGGGCTTGGAGAAGACCCTGGTGGAGCTATGTAAGCTTGGAGAAGACCCTGGTGGAGCTGTCTAGGCTTAAGGCCGCTTTACACGGCACGATATCGCAACGTAACTACGATAAAAAGTCACGTGGTTCAGCCGTTGCAGTTGTTATCATAGTTGTGTTGTGTCGTGTAAATGGGCAATGTGACTCGGTAACAACGCAATTACAATATCGTTTATGAATTGTGCATGCTGTCCAACCATACGATATTGCAGATGCGATTTGGCAGGATCGTGCTGTGTGACAGCGCAACTCCAATTTTGAGCACAACTTCTTCTATTCACTCCAATGTTAAATGGTCATTCCGTGAGTTGCTCAGACACAGCTCGGAAAAGGGGCTTACTACATCCTAGTCGTGTTGCATTCCGATATCTCTCTGTGTGAAAGCTCCTATGCTATTTTGGACAAGCTCCCAAAACGTGCGCGCTCCCGTGAAGTTGGATACAATATCGGAACGATATTGCGACGTGTAAAGCCACCTTTAAAGTAGATTCTGGTGGAGCAATCTAGGCTTGAAGAAAACTGTGATGGTCCTACCTTGGCTTTGAGAAAATCCTGATGGACCTATCTATGCTTCACAAGACTGATCTTCATACAAAGCATTCATTCATCGAGTCACCATGGCTCCATATTGAGCTGAAGGCTGTTAAAATAAAAACAAATAAATTGTACTACAGAAGTCCATATATTGTACATTATCAATCAGGGGTCTTTTCTGTCTTTCTCCGCCAATGCTTATAAATCAGAGCAAAACTTTTGGATCACCACACTTGTAACGTCTTTCTATGGAGAAACATTAAACATTTATTCTTCTAATTTTGCAGCATTACTAAACAAGAGAAAAACTGCAACACCCCCCAATGCCCAGTGTGTACAGGTGCAAAGCTGAACATAGCACATTGTAAGAAAAAAGACAGCTGCACTGTGAATACTAAGTTATGCCATTATGAACATATAGAAGATGGACTAGCATTATAGCTAAGGAGATGTCTAAAAAATGAGACAGCATATAAAGATGGTCACGTCCCTATCCACCCAGTAGCCATGATGAGGTGTGTCTCCTTACTGGGAACCTACAGTCAGTCACTGCCTCTCTTTGGATTTAAAAACCTCCTTTTGTATGGGCGAGTAGGAACCTGCTAACAGAGAACAATAACACCTAAACCTAGAGGGGGAGACACGCCTTAACTTGGCTACTGGGTGGATATGGATATGGCCATTTTTATAAGCTGTGTCTCATTATTTTCTATATCTCCTTAGCTATAATGCTAATCTATGTGCAGCATTACTATTCCTACTGACCTTGCCATATGCAATTCTCAGAAAATTAAGAGACCAAAAACATAATTTGCTACTTTGTAATATTAAACTATTTTAAAACTGTGATATTGAAAGCAACCCTAAGGGCCAAAAAAGGTGTATCAAAGATCACAGTCACTAAATGTTACAAATACACAAGCAAAGGAAAACTAACCAAAATATACAAAAAAGAAACAATCAATGCACAAATGCACCATGAGCAGGAATAAAGCAATCAATATAGGAAAATGGATTGATCACACCAATCCTAGGACAGGGAGCCGGGTAATTTAGAAAAGTTGCAATACCAGACACGACCTGTATACAGATGTGGTGCTGTTTTTTTTTTAGAAAAAAACAGTGCCATGTGTTTTATTATTTATTACACTATAAATACTAATACATAACAGCAGAGATGTGACCTAGATGTTCCTGCATTTTTCTCCGGTCACATGATGAATCTCTACTTACCTTGATGTGGAGCTGTAAATGCTGATGGCTCCTCCAGTAAAACCCGGTCAGTCCGGTTGTCTTTGTTTTCACCTAATACCTGCATTCTATTTACTTCTATCTTACATGATTTTTTTTTCATGAGTCTTAAAGGGAACCCATCACCTCAAAAAAACACTACCAGGAGATATAGGGTTAATCTGCAAGGTCATCGGCATTTTAAACAAATGCAAGAGTTAACTGGAAATGCAGCTGCAGGGAGGAAATAAGGATATGTTCTCCCAGCAGCCCGTGACTTCCAGACGTTTGGGCAGTGCAAGGAGCTGTGACAGTCACTACTCCCTACAGTGTGCTGTCATTATTAGGATTAATGAGATGAACAGATCTTCTGAAATTAAAATTTGCTGATTTCTCCTTGAAAATTTGATTTGCAGCAAATACATTTGTGCAAATCTCACTACTGAAAAGATTGTCAGAAAATACACATGACATAGAGGAGGGAGAGACAGAGGAGCCCACTGACCATAAGAGCTTATACTCTTGTGGAGAGAGAACTCTGCCGACCATAAGAGCTTACACTCTACAGGAGAGAGAGTACCCCACTGACCATAAGATCTTACACTCTGCAGAAGAGAAAGAGTCCCTGCTCATTATAAGAGATTACCCTCTACAGGACAGAGAGAGAGAGAGAGGACTGCATTGATCATAAGAGCTTACACTTTACAGGAGAGAGAGAGGACCTCACTGACCATAAGAGCTTACACTCTACAGAAGAGAGAGAGGACCCTGGTGATCATAAGAGATTACACTCTACAGGAGAGAGAAAGAGTCCCTGCTCATTACAAGAGATTACAATTTACAGGACACAGATAGAGAGAGGATCGCACTGATCATAAGAGCTTACACTCTGCAGGAGAGAGAGAGAGGACCCCGCTGATCATAAGAGCTTACACTCTGCAGGAGAGAGAGAGGACCCCGCTGATCATAAGAGCTTACACGCTACAGGAGAGAGAGGACCTTGCTGACCATAAGAGCTTACTGTCTACAGGAGAGAGAGAGAGAGAGAGAGAGAGGGGGGGAAGACCCAGCTGACCAGAAGAGCTTACACTCTACAGAAGAAAGAGAGAGAGGACCCCACTGATCATAAGAGATTACACTGTACATGAGAGAGCGAGGACCCCGCTGACCATAAGAGCTTACACTCTACAAAATAAAAGCGGACATCACTGGCCATAAGCTATGAGGGCTATTGGGCCGGCAGTATATTAGGACTTTCAGTTGGTGCATTGTAATGACTATATGATGATGCTATTGGAGGATTGTATGGAGCTGTTATTTGAGCACCATATGATGCTGGTATTTGGAGACTGTATGGCAGCACTAGTTGTGGGGTACCTGGCGGTAACATACAGGGTCCTTTATAGAAATGTTCCAGTCCTGTAACGTTCTCCAACCTTCATCATCTTTAGCATCAACCAGAGCTCACAGCCCCATGTTCAGTGCTCTAGGAGAGGAAACTCTGAGAACAATCACCCTTTATTCTCTGCATTTCATCCATGTTTTTATCAAAAATACAAGCAGAGCCGATGTTTAGTCAACAGCCGCCATGTCCCATTTCTATCGGGCAGATATAAAGCCTCCCGTCACACAGCGGTGGTCAGAGGCTTCGTCCTATGGCCGGTAAGTTCTGGTGGTTTCCATTAAGGTTCCAGCTTTTTTACCAAGATTGGAAGGACTTTCCTGGAGTATTACATCTGTTCTGTAGGATTTTAATACATTTATTATTATTATTATTATTATTATTACTATTATTATTTTACCAATTTCATGTATTTCTGCATTATTGTATGGAATTGCTTTGTCACTGTAGACTTGTGATTATGTACTGCTTAGATGTATCTGTGTACTGTATGGCGGTATTACATTTACCCTTTAGGTAGGTTCTGTAGGCTTTTTTTCTTGTTTTGCACTGTATATGAGTCTCTAGCACATTATCAATAATTGTTGCTATGGTCTGTTTGGTGTAATTGGACAATGATGGTGGTTGGTATTTGGGCTTTTCTTGTCTTTAATCCCTGTTTTTCCTGCTTCTCAAAAAAACGAATAGTGCCGAAAGTGGGGTCACACAGGGGGGGTAACGTAATATTTTGTCAAAGTCAATGCACAGACTGTGATATAATTTTATAAAAATATTAAGAGTTTCCAACTTTACTAATATTACAGGTGTCATAAGAGCAAACACACAGGATACTTGTAAGAGTTTAATGTTCAATATATCATCTGCATTTCTAATCTATAGGAGCATCTCAATGAATTAGAATATCATCAAAAAGTGAATTTATTTCAGTAATTCAATACATAAAGTGAAACCCATATATTATATAGAGTCATTACACACAGAGTGATCTATTTCATGTGTTTATTTCTGTCAATGTTGATGATTATGGCTTACAGCTAATGAAAACCCAAAGGTCCTTATTTCAGAAAATTTAAGTAGGGAGGGTGAAGGGTTAAAAACCACGCTGCCATATTCCACGAGACATCAAAGGGTGAATATAATATTGATTTATTAGGCCCTGAACTGCCCTGAAACATGACAATATGATATTGATTTGTCCTGAGGGAGTGGCCAGGGAGCCTGAAATGCGTTTACTTTTAAATCAATATTATATTCCCCCTCTGATGTCTCGTGGAATACGGCAGCACAGTTTTTAACCCTTCATCCTCTCTACTCTATATGCACCACGCTGGGGACTGCAGCAGCTGTGATCTGCTTTTATAGTGGTTGTGACTCTCACAACCACACAAGGTGAAGACTCTGATACCTATTTAGGTCATATTTTATTTCTCAGACCCTTCATCCTCCCTACTTTAATTTTCTGAGATAATGACCTTTGGGTTTTCATTGGCTGTAAGCCATAATCATCAAGATTTACAGAAATAAACACATGAAATAGATCCCTCTGTGTGTAATGAATCTATATAATATATGTGTTTCACTTTATGTATTGAATTACTGAAATAAATGAACTTTTTAATGATATTCTAATTCATTGAGATTCAGGTGTATGTGTTAACAATCTGTTGAAAAGGACTTTTGAGCCTCAGCAATAAGCCTACAAATATGACCTTTTTTTCTGTACCTGGTTTGTGCTTTCATCTAAGGCTGGCTTCACACCACGGCACAATCCGATCCGGGGCTGTCAGGGATGAACCTGACAGCCCTGGACCGGATCAGCACACAGAACCGGAGGGCAAATATGCCGGACGCAGCTGACGCTGCTGATGATTCAGGACCGCGGCTCGCGGGGAGCTAGCCGTGGTCCTGCAATAACAGCGGCGTGCAGCCGCAGGTGTCCAGTTCCCGGATCCTCCCTGACCGGTGACAATCCAGCCCCATAGACTCCCATGTTAGCGTTAGAATCCAGGAGGATCCAATTTGGGGAGATTTTTCTCCCTGGACACAAAAATGGTGCGTGCTCTGTTTTTGTGTCCGAGAGAAAAATCCGAATCCTCCCGGATTCTCCCGGACACATAGAAACTACTGCTGGGGTTTATGGAGGCTGCTGCTGGGTGTATATGAAGGCTGCTGCTGGGTGTCTATGAAGGCTGCTGCTGGGTGTATATGAAAGCTGCTGCTGGATGTATATGAAGGCTGCTGCTGGGTGTCTATGAAGGCTGCTGCTGGGTGTATATGAAAGCTGCTGCTGGATGTATATGGAGGCTGCTGCTGGGTGTATATGGAGACTTGGAGGCTACTGCTGGGGTGTATGGAGGCTATTGATGGGGTGTATGGAGGCTGCTGCTGGGTGTATGGAGGCTGCTGCTGGATGTATATGGAGGCTGCTGCTGGATGTATATGGAGGCTGCTGCTGGATGTATATGGAGGCTGCTGCTGGGTGTATATGGAAGCTGCTGGGTGTATATGGAGGCTACTGCTGGGGTATATGGAGGCTACTGCTGGGGTATATGGAGGCTGCTACTGGTGTATATCAAGACTGCTGCTGGGGTACATGGAGGCTGCTTCTGGGTGTATATGGAGGCTGCTGCTGGGTGTATATGGTGGCTGCTGCTGGGGTATATGGAGGCTTGGAGGCTACTGCTGTGGTATATGGAGGCTACTGCTGGGGTATATGGAGGCTACTGCTGGGGTATATGGAGGCTGCTGCTGGTGTATATCAAGACTGCTGCTGGGGTACATGGAGGCTGCTGCTGGGTGTATATTGAGGCTGTGCTGGGGTATATATTGAGGCTGTACTGGGGTACATGGAAGCTGCTGCTGGGGTATATGGAGGCTGCTGGGGTATATGGAGGCTGCTGGGTTATATGGAGGCTGCTGGCTTATATGGAGGCTGCTGGGGTATATGGAGGCTGTGCTGGGTGTATATGGAGGCAGTGCTAGGCTAAATGGGGACTCTGCTGGTGTATATGGAAGCTGTGATGGGCTATATGGGGCTGTGCTGGGATATATGGAGGCTGTGCTGGGTACATTGTTTCGCCTGGGGCCCACAAAAACCTGGAGCCGGCCCTAGATAGCCCACCCTGTATTTTAAGAAAATGTTCTTAGTTCTGAGAAATGGAGGAGGCTTCCTAATTAGGGCTTTAGTTGTTCTTACTTAGAATTTCCTTAATTCATCCACCCCTGCAGTAGCCAAAAATTGATCTGCATAAAGTATTGAATGAGCCAACGAATTGGAAGTTAATACCTTAGATTTAACTACACCATATTGCAGGTGGTGAACATTGGCTGTGGTCTCTGCTGCCGCATAGATTCTGAAAATGGGTTTAACACCAAACAATTTCTTTACGGCGTCCGACCGACCAACTCCACATTGAATAATTACAAGCTCCTGGAGTTCATATCACCTACCTACAAGATAGGTGAAAAATGTATAATGGTTGGGGGTCTGATTACTGGGACCCCTACTGATCCCAAGAATGGTGTAAATTGATCCATCATGAGCATGTATGACCATTGATCATCAACACTGGGGTCTTCGGGCTTTGTGTTCTTTGGATCAGTGGGGGTCATTGACAGACACAGGACTCTCAAGGATCATCCATTTATCTTCTATCTTGTGGGAAGGCTATATATTGATTAAAGTCTATTTCATTTTCCCACTCTTTTTGCATTATCACAGGAAAAAAAGAAGACATTTACAGCTATTTTTGCAAAAGACAGCACGCCATGTGAAGAATTGTATGGTATGACCATTATCTACTGGGATAAATCATTTATCATTGTTTTCTTTTACATTTTTAGGAAAATCCATCAGACTTTCAGGCTATACGCAATAGGTTTCAGAGTGCCAGTCGCTCCAATACCCTGCCAGCATATAGCAAAGACAGAGAAGAAGAGCTCCCAACTCCTAGAATCTCCAGTGTCCGATCCAATCCAGCACTTCAAGGCGTCTTCGAAGCCTTAGAGAACCATACTAAGCCGTCAATCGCAAACAAGCCAGAGTTGCCGGCCAAACCAAATGGTGGTCCTACAGGCACATCCTCTTTGAACATTGACATGAGAAAGCACAGAAAAACAATGTATGTTACAGACTCCAAAAGAACGGAAGGTGATGGAGTATGCTCCAGCAGCCCGGGGGTGTACCGACACTCTATGCCAAACTTCCCAACCCCCCCACCTGAGATGAGCCAAGCAGAAATCTATCAGGATGTGGACAGTGTTCAGTCCCTTCCTCCAACTGTTACAAATGTCGTCAGCTATCGGCCACCTCCTCCCACTGGACCCAAACCTGCGTTGATCATAAGTGGTATGAAAATGATTCTGTAAAGCTTTATTATGTAGAAGGTGGGCTGAAAACTGGAGATAAGCAGAGCGATTCAAGGTTAATAAAATTTGCCTTGACTGAATCTAACAAAATAGTGAGCCAAGAAGGGGTTAAAAAATACACTCACCCAGCTCTTATCTGTTTCCCTGTGCAGCTCTGATTTGGTTGATTGATTTGGGCGACTGTGACTCTAAACAGACCCCAAAATGCTATGAGGTCAAAAGAGGCTTAGTGGTCTTGGTCAACCTGCAACATCATGGCAGTATGGGGCAAAGTCAACATTGAAGATTCTACTAAATACTGTTCCAATGACAACCGGATCGGGGCTGCACGGTGGGATAGGTGAAGGCTGGTTGACGATCTTATTATTTTATTTTGTATTCTTTATCTATGTTTCTTATGTTCTTGACTCTGACGAGACCTCAGAGCATAATTATTCAGATTCAATTTGTGGAAAATACGTTCAATGTGATATTAATTTTCCAGCTGAATTCGAGAGAATAGGCAAATGTATTTCGACAGATTGGCCCATTCTTGTTGAGAGCCCTTTAAACATCCTAAGATGTTGGGAAAAGATTTGAGAACTAGATTTAATGAGGTTTGACACTTCACTAATGGGAGAGGAGCAGAAGAAGGAGGAGACAGGCAATGGGTCTGTCTTAAAATGAAAATCCCATGCTGATCAGGTCTTCCCCTTTTTCTTACATGACAAATGTTAACTGCGCCCTCCTTCTAGTAGAGTCTCCTTGTAGAGTATCTCTGGCAACCCAAAGAAAAAAATACGCTAGTTTCTTGCTTGTGTAAGAGTTATAATTATTTATTGATTTTAGAGACCAAATAAACAATGTTTTGGCTTAACTCCGAACCTTTTTCGAGAAGTCTCTAAGTAGGTAATGCAACCCTAGTGGAGGGAGTCCACATAAAATGCTGACTTGACAGAAGCAAGATTTTAGAAGTAGCTCCGGGTCCCCAACCTTTGTGACCTTGAGAGCCACATCCAACTCTCAGAGAGGTTCCAAAGTGACATCCAACTCCTGCGATATATCGAGATCCAGGGGTTCCTAGTTACTTTGTTACCCGCATCCAGATCTGCTCTTCTATGCACCAAGCTGGAAGACAATTGTGAGCCACACATCAATGGCCCGCGAGCCACATGTGGCTCCCAAGCTACAGGTTGGGTCCCCTGATCTACATGATATGTACATTTTTTTCTGGGCACCCAATTTCTTATCTTGGCAGTGGAGCAATTTTACCTTTACTCAACAGCACCATCTTTGTCCATGTGACGTCTGTCCAAAGCTACAAGCAAAAAACAGCTATCTACGACAAACTATGAACAATCCACTCTATTAAGAAGAATTCCGAGAAACCCTGACACCCTTTAACCCCTATACAGGATTCTGGATTTACAGTAGGGTCCAGGAGATTGCTGCCTAGGGATGGGCTGCAGTCCAGATACAGTCCATCTCCTCCTTGTCAGCATGGCTGGACGCAGGCGCCACAGCCGCCCCCATGCTTGGGTTGCAGGGGATTGAGCACCAGCGTTCTTACACTTGTGTTGCCTACCAGTGGTGCTGGCAGCCCTCTGCTAGGTGCAACGGATATTTTACCTGGATAAATTTTGGTGAGTTTTTTTTTTTCTTTAAAGTGTTATGTCCTACTTCAGTGATTTTTCTCAATGTTTGGTGGCTTGCCCACCAAACAAACACATGGTCAGGCATATGGATAGGACTTGTAAGCGTGAGGTCCCTTGGCGTGGGTTACGAGCTTACGTATTTGGCCAAATATCCACAAAAACCTCACATTTTTATCTTTAGTGTGAATTGCATCTTTTTATCTTTTGCAGTATGTGGCTGAGCCCTCTGGGGGGCGTCGGTCATTTGTGATGCATATGCAAGTGTTGTGCAGCCCATCTGATATAATAGTTGGGCGTGACCAATAGGCTGTGCTCTGACACGTTGCTTCACCTAGACCTGTGTGGCTGACGTCCTGTTGGTAACCTTGTGTCCATGAATGCCACCAGTCTCCTCCTTGTCAGCATGGCTGGACGCAGGCGCCACAGCTGCCCCCATGCTTGGGTTGCAGGGGATTGAGCACCGGCATTCTTACACTTGTGTTGCCTACCAGTGGTGCTGGCAGCCCTCTGCTAGGTGCAACGGATATTTTACCTGGCTAAATTTTGGTGAGTTTTTTTTAGTCTAGATACAGGAAAGTCACCAAGGTGGGATAAAGCCAGGAGGTCAGGAAAAGGACAAAATCAGGATCCGATAATGCAGTCAGGGAGCCAGGTTAAAACCAAGATGGCAGCAAGGTACAAAATCATGAGGCAGAAGAAGTGTCCAAAAAACAGGCCGAGGTAAAACAGGAACAACACCAATACAAGACAGGAGACAGTAGGGGAATCAAAAGCTATTTCTGGCAGCTTCCAGCAAGAGGCGGAAGGTATTAGAAGACTGTGGTGGTTTCTAATAGACTGAAGCTTAGGAGTTAATGACTTCAGCTGGACAGCACACACACCTCCACTCTGTCAGACTGTGAAGTATTAAAGGTCCCAGCCACTCTAACCTTAGTGGATGAGCGTAGCTTGCACTCTCCAGAGTTTCTGGCTCTAACTTCTCTATCACCAGCACCAGCTACAGGGTGAATACAGCGGTGCCTGATGACAGAAGCACATGTCACAGGAGCAGATTCTAGTGGAAATGTGACTGTCCATTGCCAAGGTGATGTACTGGAGTTCAGTCCCTTTTAGTTAAGTAGGAGATGAGTTGTCCCCAGTACAAGACTTTATCTGCTCCAGTTCATAGTTGTACATTGATACCCCGGTCTTTACGACCGTTCAAGTCTGTTCGGTATGTCACAGTGGCAACCCCAGAACCCATGGCCCTGACTGAGCATGTGAAGGGGATATTTACAGGGGATTAAAGTCTATATCATGACGCCACCTGTGTTGTCTAGTCAAGGATGACCAGCACTGCTGTTTGAACCCCAGGGGATAGATTTTGTAGCAGCTTAGATTAAATACTCTCCACAGTCGGAGCGGGCCCCTGGGATTCAGTGTGGGGTGATATGTAGAGATGATGAGAGTAGTAGTAGTGCAGGGAGGCGCAGAAGGAGTGGACAGATGCAAGGGTTGCAGTTCTTACCAGGTTCTGTAGTTTAGTTCACTGCCAATCCAGACAGGGTGCTGTGGTCTTTCAGATTGCAGCTCAGCCAGCCCTCAGATAGTCCAGGAACACTCTGCTGAGACACCTTTTATAAGCCTTTCTCTGCTACCCTTTCTGTGCTAATCTTCTCACCCTCTCCCGTTCTACGCCTTCATGCTACGAGTGCAAGGCAGGCAACTGCGGGTCCTGTCGAGCAATGGCCAGCGCGTTCTCTTAACCATCTGTAGTCACTGGGCCTGGGAGTGTACACGGGGTTGGACACTGCACATACAGTCCAGTAGCCTCAGGTTTCCTGGCTTGAACGTACAGTCTCACACCAGATTGGGGCCGGTTCCCTTATGCAGCTAGTTTTTCTACCAACAACCTGGGTGGTGATTGTAGATTCCGGGTCCCTCTGGCCAGGTTTCTGTGACGATGTACCCACTGGTTCCACTCCGCCCCAGCTCTGGCCTCCCCTAGAACTCCATCTTGCCACTCCTTCTTCCTTGCTCTCTTAACAACTAATTTTGTTCCCACCCCCTCTGCCTACTCCTTCCTCCAGCCAGAAGATGGGGACTGCCCTCTAGAGGGGTTTCTTCCACCCTGCATCTCCTGGCCTAGAATTGGGAATGGGTGAAAGATGTGTGTCTCAGGTTCTCGTCCCTGTCTTACCTGAGAGCAACGACACCACACCTGTGCAGTATCACTGTGGCGACCAAGACGCAGGGGTGCCACACATTTTGTGACATCTTTAATAAATAGTGTGTAGAAAAAGGTTATGCTAATGAGAAACCCCTATAAATTGTCCTGACTAGATCTGAGCTTTAGGCTATAGACACTCTGCACTGCTAATATTTATACTTTGTATCTATGTAAATCAGCTTGAATTGATGGATCACTTTAATTTAGGTCAAAAGGATGAAAGAAAAGAAAATGTGCCACCATTAAAACCTCTTCCTCCAGTTGCATCCCTGGGATCACCTCCATCCAAACCTTCCAGACCCCAAAATGTGGATCTCAGCGCCTTCTTCACTGGGTCTGTACAGCAAAATGGGGTTAATTATAAACCTGTAGGTAAGTGAGGGGCAGAACCTGGGGTGATATGGAGAAGTAATGAAAATAAAAAACACAAAATATATGACAGGTTCCCCATGCCCTCCAGTCCTCCAGTATTCATACATTCCTTTCTAAATTCCCTGCCTAACCAGCCCTTTATATTGTCTGACACATAAACAGATGTTTTTTTAAAAAAAAGTATTTTACACACCATTTTAATATCCTAATTTCCTTCTGACTAGCCCTTTTGTTTTCCCAAGCCAGTTGGCCCACTCAGTATAGTATCTCGCCTCTGTACGTCATCACTTGCTCTCTGCTAATATCGCGCATGCGCTCAACCTTCTTGCCTACGCCACATTGTGATGGCTTCAGATGTGCACTAAGTCCAGAAGGAAAGATGATCTGTTCCTGGAGCTGATCTTCGGCCCCTCCATGGACGTTGGCCGTCGTCTTTGCTTTGAGACGTGCAGTGCACCTCTGAAGCCCATGCAATGATGTTTAGGCGCATGCGCGATATTTACAGAGAGCAAGTGATGATGCACAGAGGCGCCACACCATGATGAGTTACATGACTATTCTGGGGAAAGAAAACTACTCAGCAAATGGA
Source organism: Allobates femoralis (assembly GCA_033576535.1). Classification (NCBI taxonomy): domain Eukaryota; kingdom Metazoa; phylum Chordata; class Amphibia; order Anura; family Aromobatidae; genus Allobates; species Allobates femoralis. The sequence goes on from JARQOC010000007.1 coordinate 149,046,220, forward strand.
AATTAGCATATTAAAATGGAGAGTAAATGGACTTTTTTAAAACATCTGTGCCAGACTGTATAAAGGGTTTGTTAGGCAGAGTGTTTAGAAAGGAATATGCAAATACAGGTGGGTGAGTCGAAGGGCGAAGTCAACCTGGTTCCCCTGAAATAGTCATTGTTGTTTCAACAAAACTTTTCACAAATCACAAGTTCCGGAGTATTGAATTTTTAACAACATCTCTTTCAGAGAAATTGGACACTTTCTCCACTTATGAGCCACTTTTCCCCTCCACCTGTCTCTTGAACTTAGTATTTACTCTGACAAAAAACAACTCCTTCTTCTTGGTCAAAGTAAGACTGTCAGCACAGTGAGGTGTAAGAGAATAATAGTATCCAAGGAATCCAAGCTACTATTGTACCTTACTCCAGTGCTGGATTCACATCCAGTCAGCTCAGTACTGAAGGATAATGTCCTCCACACTTTTGCTACTTCTGAACATGTGGTATATGAACTCAGGAGAACAGGAATCTCTCATGTCTGTGCACGCGTGTATGGGAGACATCATAGCAGATAGTGTGTACCCACCAGCTCAGAGACAACTGAATATTAGAGATAAAGCCTGCAGAGGAGAAAACTAGTGATAAATGTAGGATTGAAATTATATAATGGGCAAAAGTTGTGTTATTCTTCATGTACACACAGGACAGATTATTCTGACAAGACACCTGTAACTGTAGATATGATTTAATATTTAATAATACAGGCTCTACACCCAAATATATACCTAATTCCTTAAAACCTGGAGTATAATTCAGGATTTACCTAAATATGTACAGTATGTACACAGTGACTGCACCAGCAGAATAGTGAGTGCAGCTCTGGAGTATAATACTGGAGGTAACTCAGGATCAGTAATGTAATGTATGTACATAGTGTCTGCACCAGCAGAATAGTGAGTGCAGCTCTGGAGTATAATACAGGATGTAACTCAGGATCAGTACAGGATCAGTAATGTAATGTATGTACACAGTGACTGCACCAGCAGAATAGTGAGTGCAGCTCTGGAGTATAATACAGGAGGTCATTCAGGATCAGTAATGTAATGTATGTACACAGTGACTCCACCAGCAGAATAGTGAGTGCAGCTCTGGAGTATAATACTGGAGGTAACTCAGGATCAGTAATGTAATGTATGTACACAGTGACTGCACCAGCAGAATAGTGAGTGCAGCTCTGGAGTATAATACTGGAGGTAACTCAGGATCAGTAATGTAATGCATGTACACAGTGACTGCACCTGCAGAATAGTGAGTGCAGCTCTGGAGTATAATACTGGAGGTAACTCAGGATCAGTAATGTAATGTATGTACACAGTGACTGCACCAGCAGAATAGTGAGTGCAGCTCTGGAGTATAATACTGGAGGTAACTCAGGATCAGTAATGTAATGTATGTACACAGTGACTGCACCAGCAGAATAGTGAGTGCAGCTCTGGAGTATAATACTGGAGGTAACTCAGGATCAGTAATGTAATGTATGTACACAGTGACTGCACCAGCAGAATAGTGAGTGCAGCTCTGGAGTATAATACTGGAGGTAACTCAGGATCAGTAATGTAATGTATGTACACAGTGAATGCTCCAGCAGAATAGTGAGTGCAGCTCTGGAGTATAGTGCAGGATCAGTACAGAGGAAGTTAAGCAATGTATTTTCTCCTAAGTACAAGGCATAATGTTGAGTATCTGGAGGATAGAGACAGATGATATACTTTCTGTGCTGCCTTATTGTTTTTAGTATAAACCTTGGTGTATTATCATAACACAACGCTGCTCATCTATGTGAGGAAGCTGTGGTTAATCTGGACCCTTCATACATATTGCATTTACTTGACTATATTATTTGTATGTAGAATAGTGACAAAAATGGAAATAATATTGTGATGACATGAGACCGACTTGTATGTAGAAAGATTTGTTTCTTCTGCTTGATATAATCCATGTACACAAGTTCTAGATTTTCCGCAGTCGCAGGTGAATAGCAGAACGCACCCGTGTTATATGTGTGCGGAAAATGTGTTACATAACATTGTCATTTCCATTCACCTGCCAGGTACGTTGTATTATATATGAACTGTGAATATATCACAAAATAATATCTGAAGTATTTTTTCTCCTTCATGTCTAGAACATCCATTTGTTACTAATTTTTATTCTGTTCTTTACTTTTCCTTTATTTTGAAGGTTCAGAGTGGACTGAAAGCGAGTACGAGCAACCCCCAAGGTAATGACTTATTGATACAACTGTCTTGGTCTGAAAGACCCCCTAATGGTCAGTCTATACCCCCATGATATCTGCTCTGTAATTCCCTAAGCATTTATCTTTATAAGGTAGATCATCAATGTGCGATCAGTGGGGGGCAGATTCCTGTGACAGGCATGAAGGTCTCTAAAGCTAAACCTTATTATTACGGATCAGACAAATAAAGTAATGCCCCTAATTGTATCACAAGAGCGACACAGTCCATTCATGCTGCTGATAGGATGATACCTGACCGTCACAACTGCAGACATTTAATGTGTGCTGTACTCCTGGAAACATAATTGGAAATCTACTGAGCATTATTATATCTCTTCTATCGCCATATCCATAATTGCAGGACCTGTTCCACATTCAGGGCCGCCGCTAGAGCCTGACAAGTCTTCCTGGAGTCAGGGGCCCACCCATCGTTAGCCCACATCTCTTTACAAGAATCCTGATGAGCATGCCTGCCTAGTGACACCAAATGCATTTTCTACATTGTATTTCATGGGATTCTGGGAAACCTTGACATTAACTTATGTTGAAGCAATAAGGCTATGTGCCCACCTTGTATGTTTTTTGATGCATTTTTTTTTGCAGATTTTTTCATGCCAGCAAAGTCAATGAGAATTCTGCAGTGCTGTGCACACCTTTAGGTTTTTTCCTTGCAGATTTTGGTGCAGAAAAAGAAGCAACATGTCAATTGCTTCTGGGTTTTTCCCTGCATTTTTCCCATAGATTATATGATATAAAGACATGGGAAAAAAAAACGCAACAAAAAACGCATAAAAATGCTAAAAATGCAGTGTTTTTTTCTGCCAGGAGATGCAGATTTGGTGTAGAAATAATCTGCCAGGTGGGCCATTGCCTAATGGTGGTCACGAGTTGTCACCAAGCTTTCCCAGACATAGATGTAACCAGGGGTGACTAAAACAGGAGCAGGGTTTGCAATCACACCCTGGCCCTGGAGCCTAGGCTGCCCCAAAAGTCAATTTGGCCTATAGAAAAAGACTATTACTATTAAAGATTTGCAATAATTTGGGGGCCCCATTGGAGCTTTCGCATCGGAGCCCATGAGCTTCAAGTTACGAGCTTGTTATATTTCAAACAGTGTTGCAATTATTGGAATTTAGTGACTCTACGCCTATTTCAAGGTGCTGGAGACAGACTCGCTTTTGGTGCCTCTCCCCATCATAGACATGTGTGGTATGTTGTTTTGGTGCAGGGGATGCTGGGTGATAAAGTTCCACCCTCGCCTGTGGTCCCATTGACCTGAAATACAGCCCCGAAGTTCCTATGGATCCTCTCTTTCTGTATTATTTCTCAGTCTAAAAATACCCCGGGGTATATACAGGAGCCCAATGTACTTCGTCAGGTTTCCTAGCAGTAAGTCACCACTGTTTATGTCAAAAGCTCTAACGGCATAGAGAGAATGAGACCGCACCCAAAAATCAGAGTGACCCAGATTTGCATACACATGGCTGCGCTAAGATCTATTGAGGCCCCTAGGGAAAATATTACATGGGGCCCATCCCTGTTTTAGAAAGAAGAATGAGATTTGTTCATAAATAGATAACATTATTCAATATTTAATAACAAATGGTAACTCAATCACAATAGAATAAGAACCTACTGCCATATAGTGCACAAAAAGTGACATACGGTACATTGCTCAAATAATGCTGCTGCCATAAAATACATGAGTGGTGATACATAATCCATATAATAGACGCTATATGTGCAAACCACTGCTCTAATGATACTGCTATACAGTGCACAGGTAGTGTTACACAGTTCACATAACATATGCTATGTGTCTAAAGAATTAGTGCCTTAATAATACCACCATATAGTGCCCTCTCAATCAGATTTGTGGCCTGATAGGTTATATCACTTAATAGATTTCCAGGATTGCTGTTGCCTGACTTTCCTGTCTGTGATTTCAGTCCACCGCCAATGAGTCCAGACGTTTATGATGAAGCATACAGTCCAGCAGACGGTAGCTATAATGCCTATGCAGTGAGCGATGTGGAGTACGGTAAGTTCCACTGTGGCCTTTTTGGAACTTCATTGTTCATCTGATAGCAACATATACTATGAAGGAAATAAGTATTTCCCTTGCTGATTTTGTAAGTTTGCCCACTGACAAAGCCATGAACAGTCTATAATTGTAAGGGGAGGTTAATTTTAACAGGGACAGATAGAATATCAAAAATAAAATCCAGAAAATCACATTGTGAGAGAAATAAGTATTTGATCCCTCTGGCAAACAAGACTTAATACTTGGTGGCAAAACCTTTGTTGGCAGCACAGCAGTCAGACATTTCTTGTAGTTGATGATGAGGGTTGTGCACATGTCAGGAGAAATTTTGGTCCACTCCTGTTTGCAGATCATCTCTAAATAATTAACATTTTGGGTATGTCACTTGGCAACTCAGAGCTTCAGCTCCCTCTATAGGTTTTCTATGGGATTAAGTTCTGGAGACTGGCTAGGCCACTCCATGACCTTAATGTGCTTCTTTTTGAGCCACTCCTTTGTTGCCTCGGTTGTATGTTTTGGGTCATTGTTGTGCTGGAAGACCCAGCCACAACTTATTTTTAATGTCCTGGAGGAGGGAAAGAGGTTGTCACTCAGGATTTTATGGTACATGGCTCCATCCATTGTCCCATTGATGCGGTACAGTATTCCTACTAGCAGAGAAACACCCCCAAAACATAATGTTTCCACCACCATGGTTGACTGTGGGGATGGTGTTCTTTAGGTCAGAGGCAACATTTCTCTTTCTCCAAACAAGATGACTTGAGATAATGCCAAAGAGCAATGTTTGTCTCATCTGACCACAGCTCCTTCTCCCAATCACTCTCAGCATCACCAATGTGTTCATTGGCAAACTTCAGACGGGCGGCACATGTGCCATCTTGAGCAGTGGTACTTTGCGGTCACTGCATTATTTTAATCTTTTAAGGCGTAATGTGTTACCAATGGTTTCTTGGTGACAGTGGTCCCAGCTGCCCTGAGATCATTAATAAGTCCCCCTGTCTAATTTTAGGCTGATCTCTCACCTTCCTCATGATCCTGGATTCCCCACGAGGTGAGGTTTTGCATGGGGCCCCAGATCGATGTCATTTTCTTACTATTGCACCAACAGTTGTCTCCTTCTCACCCAGGGTCTTACTTATCATTTTGTAGGTCTTGCGCAGATCTAGGATCTTTTCCCTGACATCCTTAGAAAGCTCTTTGGTCTTGCCTATGTTGTAGAGGGTAGAGCCCGACTGATTAATTGAGTGTGTGGACAGGAGTCTTTTATACAGGTGACAATGTAAGACAGCTGTCTTTAATGCAGGTATCAAGTTGATTACGAGCGTCTAACTGGTCTGTAGGAGCCAGAACTCCTAATGGTTGGTAGGGGATCAAATGCTTATTTCTCTCATTAAAATGCAAATACATTTACCTATATCATTTACACAATGTGATTTTCTGGATTTTATTTTTGATATTCTACCTCTCACTGTTAAAATGAACCTACCCTTTAATTATAGACTGTTCATGTCTTTGTCAGTGGGTAAAGTTACAAAATCAGCAGGGGATCAAATACTTATTTCCTTCACTGTAGAGTACAATTCTGTTTACATCATTAATGATGCAAACATAAATATTCGCTTATATTCGACTTTTTAGAATTAAATAGGATTTTTCATAATTTCTAACAGCAAACAGAGGAAATTAAGGAACCGAAACACAAAAGTATATCAAAAGTTGCTGAACTTTGTATTGTAAAGTGAGTTTTATTTTTATAAATGTGGGAAGATCTATCAGGATCTAGGGGTGTAGCTATAGAAGTGTAAGGTGTAAGGGATGATACCTATATGTCCCCAAAAACCCGTATGGTGCTTAAGACACCAGTGTTAGTTACCGTATGTTATTGTTTCAAGTTTTACCAATGTTGTGGTTGGTTCCATGATCTTCAAGTTCCCAACTATATGGGGCAGGAACTATGGAAGCATCCTCTTTATAGCTTTAATCTAAAATATTTCACATCTGACTAGTGTACCTTTATCTGGCAATAACTCTGGAACACTTTAACATGTTCCAGTGCTTTTTATGACACATTATACTTTATGTTAATGGTACATTTAGGTCAACATGTTTTATGTTTATTTATAAAAACATCAGAAATTTGACAAAAGTGTCTTGCACTTTTCAAACTTTGATTATCCCTTTAATCCGGATAGTCAGATCATGCAAAAAAAGTTAATAAATAACATTTTAAACTAAAATAAGTACTGGAGTTAGGTATAAATATGGGCACCAGAGCAGCAGTGCCTGAAAGGTGAGCGGTGACCGATTAATTATTGACGTATTAAAGCAGAATTAAAAGAATACTGCGCCCCCCCCCCCCCTCAAGGAGATAGATCTGAAACAAATAGATGTGGGTACAGAGGGGCAGAGCAGATAACAGCAGAACCGTATAGAGGTCTGCAATACAATCTATATAGAATATATGTACAATCTGTATTTTTCAGACTATAATATGCACTTTTTTCCCCAAACGTTTTGGGGAAAGTGTGTGTGTGGGAGTGTCTTATAGTCTGAATGTATGTGCTATGGGGGGTTTGGAGTGCTGACTGGAGGCGGAGGCTGGGGCATTCTGCAGCCTTGGCCCCTGATCATGTGGGCCCGCTCATTAGGCTAATGTAATATTCATTGCACTGCACTGAATATTACATGAGCTTAAATTTCAGGGACCGGGATCACCGGCCGCAGCTGCAGCAGTGGCAAATGTGTTTCTGCATATTCACTGTTCCCCAAGCATCACGGCATGAGGAATTATACCGGACGATCCAGCTCGCCCTCTCCATCGATCACACCAGCAGCACCGCCGGCAATGTCCTTCTGTGTAATGCTGAACACAGTGATCAGTGTGTGGAGCAGGCGCCGGACAGTGACATCAATAATCATATATATAAACCAGTATGGAGGGGATTTTCATGTATATAAACCAGTATGGGGGATTATATATATATAAACCAGGATGGAGGGGGATCATGTATATAAACCAGGATGGGGGATCATATATATATAAACCAGGATGAGGGGATCATAAACCAGGATGGGGGGATCATGTATATAAACCAGGATGGGGGGATCATGTTTATAAACCAGGATGGGGGGATCATGTATATAAACTAGGATGGGGGGGGGGAAACATGTATATAAACCAGGATGGGGGGGGGGGGAAACATGTATATATAAACCAGGATGGGGGAATCATGTATATGACTCACCCAGGGCAGGGTTCTCAGCTCTCAGGCTCGGTCTGGGATGTCACAGGTGGCTGCCCGAGGCTGTGGCCCTGGTGGTCAATGGTTAAAGTAAAATAAAATAAAAATATATATAATTCGTGACGCCACCTGCAGTACCTGGTGATGCTCACCAGTGCCGCTACAGTCCTCCGGTGGTCGATGGTATTGCGGCAATGATGGTGTAGTCCTCCGCAGACAGGACTGGACCGCCGGGGCAGCGATTCTGTGGGAAGAATCAGTTTGTGCAAGAAAGGATGCAGCAGAGTTGGCAATTCACTTCACCGGGTACTTTACTGGAAAACTTTCAGGCATCATTACAGTCTTTCCGTGCAGTAGATGTTAGCATGACAAATGCTACGGGTGCTGCAAGTGGAGTTTCTGGCTGATAGATGGATCCCTCACTGTGTGCCGTTCCTGTTCCTTTCTTTCCCTTGCCTCCCAGTGGCGGTGAAGTCTGACTTCTTAAAGACTAGTCTGACCTCCTGCTATTCTTCGTTCTCCTCTCCCTTATATCCATCGAGTGAACCTTCTCTGGTCTCTGCAGCGTCCTGCTGTGCCTGATCCCCCTCTTTCTGGGCTCTTTGGGAGTCGGGGCTGTATCTGTAGACCTCCCCGATCATCGGATTTCTGTGAACCTTATAGAACTCACAGGTGCGGGCTCCGGTACCAGGTTCCTTTCCTGGGGCAAACTCTCCGGTTACTCTGCTCCCCACTTAGAGTGAACTCCCACTTTGAGTTTCTTTCTCTCTTCCCTTCCTTCTGGGATCTGTTCTTCTCTCAGTTCCGTGGGTCCCTCAGCCGAGGAGACCCTCCTTGCTCCCTCCAGGCCGACTGCCTGGCTCCTCTCCTCCTCCACACCTCGCTTACTCACTTCCTTACTTACTCTTTAGTTCCCCCTGGAGGTCACTATATCCCCTCCCGAGTTCCCTCCCACCTGCTGACTAGTGTGGGATGCGAGTTCTAGGGTTCCACCTACTGGCCATAGTTCCACTTGCAGTGCGGTGACTACACCGCTTTTATGGGTGTAGTACCCCTTTTGTGGCACCTACATAGTGGGGCGCCACATATATATAAACCAGGATGGGGGGGTTCATGTATATAAACCAGGATGGGGGGATCATGTTTATAAACACAGCTGCAGGGGATCATGTTATAACCCAGGATGGAGGATCATATATACCAGGATGGGGGACATTACTGCAGATTTGGGAGGATTACCCCATAACAACCTGGGTGCATCTTATGGTCCGGAGCGTCTTATAGTCCGAAAAATACAATATACAAAAAAAGATTTATGAGGCAATGTGTATATGAGACAATAATACAGTCAACACTCCCTTATATGCATAACACAGTGTGCTGGGAGAGATTACATGGAGCTAAAAAAATGTAAGTATTACATTGTAATAAATTAATATTGATTAAAAATGGATATCAGGTATAGATCAAACAATCCATAATAGACCAGTCACATAGGACAGAGACCTGGATCTCCATTCAAGCCTGGCAGCCCACAGACAGCTTATTCAATGGAGAGGAACCACAGGACTGTTATATGTGACTGTTCTCTTAAGGACATATTGCACATATTTTTCTTACTTAATCAACAATTACTTTACAGTGGACCGCACATATGCTACAAAATCATCTAGCCCTCATTTTATTTTATATACAGTGGTGTGAAAAAGTGTTTACCCCCTTCCTGATTTCTTATTCTTTTTGCATATTTGTCACACTTAAATGTCACAGATCACCAAACAAATTCAAATATTAGACAAAGGTAACACAATTAAACACAAAATGCAATTTATAAAAAAGAAATCCAGACCTACAGGGCCCTGTGTGAAAAAGTGATTGCCCCTCCTCCCCAAACGTAAATTAACTGTGGTTTATCACATCATTAGGAAGATGAGTTCAACTTCCCTAGACACACCCAGGCCTTATTACTGCCACACCTTTACACAATTAAAAAAAATCACTTAAATAGGACTTGCCTGATAAAGTGAAGTAGACCAAAAATTCCTAAAAAGTTACACATCATGCCGTGATCAAAAGAAATTCAGGAACAAATGAGAAACAAAGTAACTGAGATCTATCAGTCTGGAGAAGGTTATAAAGTCAATTCTAAACATTTGGGACAGCAGCAAACCACAGTGAGAGCCATTATCCATAAATGGCAAAACCATGGAACAGTGGTGAAACCTCCCAGGATGTCCATCTGACCAAAATTACAACAAGAGCACAGCAACGACTCAATCAAGAGGTCACAAAAGACCCCACAACAACATCCAAAGATCTGCAGGCCTTACTTGCCATAGTTAAGTGTTCATGACTCCACCATAAGAAAGAGAGTGTACAAAAATGGCCACAAGGGAAAGATCCAAGACCAAAAGCATGGCTGAGCAAAAAGAACATAAAGGCTTGTCTCAGCTTTGCCAGAAAACATCTTGATGATCCCCTAAGAATTTTGGGAGAATACTCTGTGGACTGACGAGACAAAGGATGACCTTTTTGGAAGATGTATGTCCGATTGCATTAGGAGAAATAGTAACATTGCACTTCAGAAACTGAACATCATACCAACAGATGTGATTGTCTCGGGCTATTTTGCTGCTTCAGGACCTGAAAGATTTGCTGTGGTAAATGGAACTATGATGTCTACCAAAAAATCCTGAAGAAGTCTGTCCGGCCATCTGTTCGTGACCTCAAGACGAAGACTACATGGGTTATGCAGCAGAGCAATGATCCAAAACACACCTGCAAGTCCACCTCTGAATGGCTTAAGAAAAACAAAAGTTGACTTGAGAGTGGCCTGGCCAAAGTCCTGACTGTAATCCGAATGAAAAGCTGTGGCTGGACCTTAATAAGGCGGGTCATGTTTGGAAACCTTCTAATGTGGCTGATTTACATCTCTACAAACACCAGTGGCCAAAATTCCTTCAGAGCATTGTAAAAGACGTATTGCCAGTTATCGCAAACATTTGATCGTAGTTGTTGCTGTGAAGGGTAGTCCAACCAGTTATTAGGTTTAGGAGGTAATCCCTTTTTCACCCAGGGCCCTGTAGGTTTGGATTTCTTTTTCCCTTATTAATGAAGACTTTCTTTTATAAACTGCATTTTGTGTTTACTTGTGCTATCTTTGTCTAATATGTAATTTTGATTGGTGAGCTGAAACATTTAAGTGTGACAAACATGGAAAAGAATAAGAAATCAGGAAGGGGCACACACTTTTTCACACTACTGCATGTATAAGGCTTTGACAATAATTTAAATAGGAACCTGAGCATTCCTCTTTGATTCATTTACATCTATTTATTAATCCATTTGCTTGGTATGTGCTTTATTTGATATATACCTAATATCCATTTTTAATCAATATGAATTTATTATTTAAGTCTCTTTACCCACATCTGTTTGTTGCCGGTCTATCTCCTTGGGGATCACGCTTTTCTTCTGTCTGCTTTAAAAGGAATCTGTTAGTAGGATCAACCCTCCTAAGCCATCTTTATGGGCATGTATGTCATAGAGGGTTTAATGAAATGATACTTTGATATATTAATAAATAAATAAAATAAATAGATTTCTGTGATCCAATGTCTTATTCTAGAGAAATCAACATTTTTTTAATATGTAGATGAGCTGTTAAGATCTTTGGGCCGAACATAGATCTCTCCAAGACTCTGCCTCCAGAGATTATTTTTAATGATAGGGGGCATTACCAGTGTGAGACATTTAGATCAGGAGAGCGGACTGTCAGTTATTACATGTCTCACACTAGTAACGCTTCTGTCATTTAAAATAATCTCTAGCACATGTCACGTCCTACTGACGCACACACGCGTGGACCCACTGGACCGCGTAAAGCGGATGCTGACACCTGGTTGACAGAGAGGCGGACAAGTACCGTAGAGTTCACGGGTTTATTAAAGACAACAAAAAACACGGAACCACACGTCCCTGGAGAGGGCCACAAGGCCGCAACACTGGAGACCCAGCGAGGGAGACCCCGGAGCGCTTGACCCCTATACAGGGATATCGCCGGGATCAGCCTCGAAGGGGCCAATGCAACGAACACGAGTGTTCAACCGACCCCAGGCGACGAGGTAACGAAACAGAACCGGGAATACGCAGGACCAGGAACACGGGGAACTAGCAATGCAGGGGGATCCGGGAACACGGAGAGATCCAAGAGCCAGGGAGATCCAGGACCACGGGAAATCCGGAACCGGGCGAGAACCAGCGATCAGCCAGGAGGAAGTCCAAGAACACGGTGATCAACCAGGAGCCGGCAGAGACGTGATTAAGGAGAAGGTAGAAGCGTAGCCCGGAGTAAACACAAAGCAGCAAGGAGCAGCACGGAGGAAGAACAGCGACACTGCAACAAGAACAAACAAATGAGTGTTAGACACTGCAGAATCTCAGCATATAACAGGACCAGGACCGGCAACCTCGGGATGAATGAAGATGAACCGGCAAGGTCAAAGAGTAAATGCACACCTGCAACAAGAACAAACAAATGAGTGTTAGACACTGCAGAATCTCAGCATATAACAGGACCAGGACCGGCAACCTCGGGATGAATGAAGTTGCCCCGGCAAGGTCCAGAAGCAAGTGCACACTTTATATATCTGCTGCCCTACAGGGATTGGCCGGAAGGCGGGGCAACTAATTGGCCACTGCTCCTATAAAGGTAACAGAGAGAGCGGCCCCGCCCCCTAGTGAACACACAGAGAGGAAGCAGAACTGGGCAGCAGTCAGGGAGCGACAGTCTGAGCAGCAGGTGTGCGATGGAGCACCCCGGAACCCCGGGATCGCCTGCGGACGGCCTGTAACCTGGAACCCCGACCCCGGAACCGGGAAGGAAGGGTAACTGCACGGGAAGAGGGACGAACCGGGTGCGGGGCGGAGGCGCTGGACCGCGGGGCAGTTACAGTACTCCCCCCTCCACGCCCCCCCGGAACCAGGCCGGCATGAAACCTGCGCAAGAGGCGAGGAGCATTGATGTTCTCCTCCGGCTCCCAGGACCGTTCTTCAGGACCGAACCCCTTCCAGTCAACCAGGTACCAAGTGGAACGGCCCCTCTTCTTCATGTCCAGGATGGCACTGACCTCGAAGATGTCCGAAACCGAGACCGGTGGGGGCCGTGCTCCAGAATCCTGAGAGTACCGGTTGAGGACTAGAGGTTTGAGGAGAGACCGGTGGAAGGAATTGTGGATACGCAGAGTAGGCGGCAATTTCAGCTGGTAGCATACCTCGTTTATCCTCCGGATGACGTCAAAGGGGCCAATGTAGCGAGGACCCAACTTGTAGGACGGCACCTTGAGACGGACATACTTGGAAGAAAGCCATACCTTATCCCCTGGCTGGAACAGGGGGGCGTCCAGACGTCGCTTGTCGGCATGGTCTTTCATCCGTCTAGATGCTTTTTCCAGAGCAGCCCGTGTCTCGGTCCAAATCCGGGGGAAGTCACGAGCCACCTGCTCCGCTGCCGGATTTGGGGTTGAGATGGCCACGGGTGTCGGTATCCTTGGATGGTGTCCATAGACTATGAAGAAAGGAGAGTTATGCGAAGACTCACCGACATGGTTGTTATAGGCGAACTCTGCCCAGGGAAGCAGGGAGACCCAGTCGTCATGATGGGCGTTGATGTAGTGCCGTAAGTAGCCAGACAGCACCTGATTTACTCGTTCCACTTGCCCATTGGATTGCGGATGATAAGCAGATGAGAAATCCAATGTGACATCGAGTTTCTTGCAGAGCGACCGCCAGAACCGGGAGACGAACTGCACGCCTCTATCGGACACGATATGGGATGGCAGGCCATGTAAGCGGAGGATATGAAGGAAGAACAGCTCCGCTAACCGGGGTGCAGAGGGAAGGCCAGGCAATGGTATGAAGTGAGCCATTTTGGAGAACCTGTCCACAACTACCCATACCACAGTGTTACCGGAGGAGACTGGAAGGTCGGTGACGAAGTCCATAGCGATGTGTCTCCAGGGCTCGGAGGGGACCGGTAGAGGTAGAAGAGGCCCGACGGGCAGTCGCTTGGGCGTCTTGTTGCGTGCACAGGAGGAACAGGCGGAAACGAAGTCCGCGACATCCTGTCGCATCCGAGGCCACCAGTAGTGTCGTCCTATCAACTGAAGGGTCTTCGTTGTGCCCACATGCCCTGCGAGTCTAGAGGAATGACCCCAGGCCAGGACGTGTCCTCGATCCACCTCGGCTACCAGAGTTTTACCTGGCGGGGGAAGAGACAGTTGGAGAGGAGCTACTATACCGAGATTGGAAGGACTGATGATGGGGCGTGGCTCCTCCTCCTGGTCCTCGATGTGAAAGGACCGAGACAAGGCGTCAGCCTTGATGTTCTTGTCTGCCGGACGGAAATGAAGACAAAAGTCAAAACGAGCAAAGAATAGCGACCATCGGGCCTGCCGGGGGTTGAGTCTCTGAGCAGACTGCAGATAAGCTAGATTCTTGTGGTCGGTGTAGATTACTACTGGGTGTATTGCGCCCTCAAGGAGGTAGCGCCATTCCTCCAGAGCCATCTTGATGGCAAGGAGCTCCCGGTCCCCGATGGAGTAATTCCGTTCACAGGAGGTAAAGGCCTTGGAGAAAAAGCCGCACGTCACCATGCGACCTGAGGAGGACTTCTGAGTGAGAACGGCTCCTGCTCCCGAGGAGGATGCGTCCACCTCCAGGAAGAATTGCTTATCTGCCATGGGCCTGTGGAGAGCAGGAGCAGAAGAAAACGCATTCTTGAGAGTTAGGAAGGCAGCCTCGGCCCCAGGGGTCCATGCCTTGGCGGGCGTCCCCTTCCGGGTTAATGCGGTGAGTGGTTTAACGAGATCCGAGAACCGGGGGATAAACTGCCGATAGTAATTGGCGAAGCCCAGGAATCTTTGAATCGCCTTGAGTCCCACCGGTCTGGGCCACTTCAGGACAGCGGACAACTTCTCAGGATCCATCTCGAGACCGGTGTCGGAGACGATATAACCTAAAAAGGGTAAGGAAGTTTGTTCGAACAAACACTTCTCATATTTGGCATACAGCCGGTTCTCTCTTAATCGGCGTAGGACCCGTCGGACATCTCGCCTGTGAGTGGGTAGATCGGGAGAAAAGACCAGGATATCGTCCAGGTAGACCACGACACATACATAGAGGAGATCCCGGAAGACATCATTTACGAATTCTTGGAACACAGCGGGGGCATTGCTCAAGCCGAACGGCATTACCTTATATTCGTAGTGGCCGTCACGCGTGTTGAAGGCTGTCTTCCATTCATCGCCAGCACGAATCCGAACGAGATTGTAAGCACCCCGTAGATCCAGCTTGGTGAAGATCCGAGATCCCCGCAGCCGGTCGAAGAGCTCAGGAATCAGAGGCAGCGGGTAACTGTTCTTTACCGTAATGGCGTTGAGTCCCCGGTAATCGATACACGGACGGAGGGACCCGTCCTTCTTCTTTACGAAGAAGAAACCCGCTCCGGCGGGTGATGAAGATTTCTGAATGAATCCTCGTGCTAGGCTATCCTCAATATATTCTGCCATGGCCTGGGTCTCAGGCGGGTTCAACGGGTAGATACGCCCCTTGGGGAGCGAGGCCCCGGGGACAAGATCGATGGGGCAGTCGTACGGTCTATGTGGAGGTAACGTCTCGGCCTCTTTCTTGTCGAACACATCCGCATAGGACCAGTAGGCTGACGGTAGACCGGGCAAGGCTGCCGGAGAGGGAGGCATCCAAGCGGGACTTATGGGACGAAGACATCGACTGTGGCAAGTCGAGCCCCACCGCAGGACTTCGCCGGTTCGCCAATCCAGGACGGGTTCATGGATGCGAAGCCACGGCAAGCCCAACAGGAAGGGAGGAGAAAGGGACGGCAGAACGTAGAAGGTGAGACGCTCCGTGTGAAGAGCACCCACTTGTATCTCCACCTCACCTGTGATGCTTGTTACTGATTCCCGTAGAGGTCTTCCATCAACGGCAGTGATGGTGCGAGGATGCTGTAAAGGAAGGATGGGTATACCAAAGCGCTGGGCTGTCTCCTGCTGCACGAAGTTGCCAGCCGAGCCGGAATCCAGATAGGCCATCTCTGAATGGCGTTGACCGCCGACCTTCACCTGGATAGAAATCGTAAGAGGGTGAGAGGAATCGCCCTCGCCTAGGTTGGCCTCTCTTACCTGACCTAGACGGAGAAGTTTTCCGGCCGCTTGTGGCACTGCCGACGGAAGTGACCGGATCCTCCGCAGTAAAGGCACAGCCCCCGGGTAATCCTCTCCTCTCTCATCTGGGCACTCAGGCGGGTGCGATCGACCTCCATGGACTCGTGACCCGATTGGGACGTGGAGGGTGCAGGAAGAAGGGGTCGCTGGAATGTGGGAGCCAGGCGGGGGGGTCGTCTCTCCAGTGTTCTCTCTCTAGACCGCTCTTGCAAGCGGCGATCGATCCGGACAGCCAGGGCGATGAGCTCCTCCAGGGAGTTGGGTAAATCCCGTACAGCCAGTTCGTCCTTGATACGACTGGATAAACCCCGGCGGAAGACACCGATCAGAGGTTCGTCCGTCCAACGGAGCTCGGAAGCCAGGGTGCGAAACCGGATAGCGTACTGACCAACAGACAGGTTACCTTGTTGTAGGGTGAGGAGGACCTCAGTGGCGGAGGCCACCCGTCCGGGCTCATCGAAGGTCCTTCGGAACGTATCCAGAAAGGCTCGTAGGTTCGACACAATGGGGTCCTCTCTCTCCAGCAGGGGGTTGAACCATGCCAATGCCTCTCCTTCGAGGTGAGAGGCCAGAAACGCCACCTTTGCTTCATCCGTTAGGAATTGGTGGGGTAACAACCGGAAATGGAGTTGGCACTGGTTAATAAACCCCCGACATGCCTTAGGGTCCCCAGAGTACCTGGTAGGTTGGCACAGCCGTGGATAGGATACAGCACCAGCTGGGTCTCCGGAGGATGTGACGAAGACGGAACCCGAAGTCTCTGTCGTTCTTCGTAAACTGATGAGCTGGTCGTCTACAGATGACATGAAGGACAGCAACCGGGTCTGCATCTCCCTCTGGTGATCCAATTCCTGGTGGAGACGAAACACCTGGGAGGAAAGAGAGGGGTCAGGGGCAGGAAGGGACCCCAAACGGGTCTCCAAGGACTGGATAAACGACACTACTTGGTCATGACTCTGACGGAGTCCGGCAAGCTCTCTCTGGGCATCAAACCTAGCGTCAGCGGGGTCCATGGCCGGGGCAAAATCTGTCACGTCCTACTGACGCACACACGCGTGGACCCACTGGACCGCGTAAAGCGGATGCTGACACCTGGTTGACAGAGAGGCGGACAAGTACCGTAGAGTTCACGGGTTTATTAAAGACAACAAAAAACACGGAACCACACGTCCCTGGAGAGGGCCACAAGGCCGCAACACTGGAGACCCAGCGAGGGAGACCCCGGAGCGCTTGACCCCTATACAGGGATATCGCCGGGATCAGCCTCGAAGGGGCCAATGCAACGAACACGAGTGTTCAACCGACCCCAGGCGACGAGGTAACGAAACAGAACCGGGAATACGCAGGACCAGGAACACGGGGAACTAGCAATGCAGGGGGATCCGGGAACACGGAGAGATCCAAGAGCCAGGGAGATCCAGGACCACGGGAAATCCGGAACCGGGCGAGAACCAGCGATCAGCCAGGAGGAAGTCCAAGAACACGGTGATCAACCAGGAGCCGGCAGAGACGTGATTAAGGAGAAGGTAGAAGCGTAGCCCGGAGTAACACAAAGCAGCAAGGAGCAGCACGGAGGAAGAACAGCGACACTGCAACAAGAACAAACAAATGAGTGTTAGACACTGCAGAATCTCAGCATATAACAGGACCAGGACCGGCAACCTCGGGATGAATGAAGATGAACCGGCAAGGTCAAAGAGTAAATGCACACCTGCAACAAGAACAAACAAATGAGTGTTAGACACTGCAGAATCTCAGCATATAACAGGACCAGGACCGGCAACCTCGGGATGAATGAAGTTGCCCCGGCAAGGTCCAGAAGCAAGTGCACACTTTATATATCTGCTGCCCTACAGGGATTGGCCGGAAGGCGGGGCAACTAATTGGCCACTGCTCCTATAAAGGTAACAGAGAGAGCGGCCCCGCCCCCTAGTGAACACACAGAGAGGAAGCAGAACTGGGCAGCAGTCAGGGAGCGACAGTCTGAGCAGCAGGTGTGCGATGGAGCACCCCGGAACCCCGGGATCGCCTGCGGACGGCCTGTAACCTGGAACCCCGACCCCGGAACCGGGAAGGAAGGGTAACTGCACGGGAAGAGGGACGAACCGGGTGCGGGGCGGAGGCGCTGGACCGCGGGGCAGTTACAGCACAAAGTAGGGTACGCGGGAGGCTGGGGGTGCTGCCACCTGCAGCTGCAGGCTGGGATGTAGCTGCTAGCACTGCCACCCACTATCTCTGGTTAGGGCAGCACAGGGTGCAGTGGGGGCTGCTGTGATTGCAGGAGCAGCAGTAGTCGTCTTGGTCAAGGGGTTTGGCGCCCTCTCCTTGGCATGCTATGGACACAGGTTGTGGATGATCATTTTATTTGCTCAGCTGTCCCAGTACTTCCTGGCCACAGGCCAGTTTCCACTGCAGGGTTCTTTGTGCAAGGTCACAAAGGAGAACTCCCCCACAGTTCAAAAATATCCACAATACACAGGACATGCTCATATGATCTTCTGAACGCGGCATTTCCTCTCCTGAGTCCTGACTCTATCATTTTTCCAATGACTAGCCTCGCCATTGAACTGCAGGCTCTCCCAGGATAAGGGTGGGCACAGCTCTCCCCAAATATCCCGCTGCACGGGTGGATGTGTTTTGCTGCGGTTTTACTTGATATACGCAGCTAAGTTTGACAAGGCATGTGGTTCCAGCCCTACAAGTTGTTTCTGGCTAACCCTTTCAGAGAGTAGCCGCACCACTATCCTCCCGTTCTCTTCTCTTTACTAGCCAGGTGAAGGATAGCCACAGGTTCTTTACTGTTCCTCCTTCAGCTTGCACTATAGCAAGAATCTGGTCCCCTTTCTTACATGCTAATTTCTTTCTTTTCCTACAATTACTGGAAACTCTAATCTCTTCACTTTCCCTTTCTCTGCACACACAACTCCAAGACCACACCGAACCAGGAATCCCTCTACATTATATATCCCCTTCACTATGGCATGCCGCCGTACTGAGATGTGCAGAGCGCAGGACACAGTGGGACACACCGGAGTTGCAAGGGCAACCAAGGAGACATAAGTATATATCAGTGAGTACACGGTGGCCAGAGGGCTATAGGAGAGCAAAATATTATATGGAGGGCTATAGTGGCTGCATTAGATTATATGGAGGACTATAGAGGTTGCATTTTATTAAATGGAGGACTATAGAAGCTGCATTTTATTATATAAAGGATTATAGAGGGAGGCTGAATTATACTACCGTATATAGAGAATTGTAGAGATTGCATTATTTTATATGGAAGACTATAGAGGTTTCATTATATTTTATGGAGGACTATAGAAGCTGCTTTTTATTATATGGAGGACTATAGATGCTACGTTAAACTATGTGGAGGATGATTCAGGCTGCATTATATTATATGGAGGTCTATAGAGGCTGGAATTATATTATATGGAGGACAAGTAGAAATTCTGCAATGGGACCCCATGATTCATATGTATGCCCCTGACCACATACATAAATATAAATTACAATTACATAAGAGGTCATATATAAACATAAATGTAACCATAGTCTTTAGGGGAAGGAATCTCTCTATGGCAACAGCCACCTTCCAAAGATCTGGAATAACACATCGGATCAGGAATCAAGGTATCCTTTTATTCAGCTTTCTTTGACCTGCATGCCCATAAAGATGGTTAGGAGGGATTCTATTGACAGATTCCCTTCACATTTTTTTGAGGGTGTCAAGCCCGATCCATATTTGTCTCCAGGCTGCTAGTAGTACAAAGATCACACATGACTTCCCAATAATGCAAACATACAACATTTTATTAGGATCTGTTGCGTCCTCTAATCATATTTTTTATTACTGAATTGCCGCATTTCTATCTAATTTCTATCTTG
The DNA here is from genome assembly GCA_033576535.1 of Allobates femoralis. Classification (NCBI taxonomy): domain Eukaryota; kingdom Metazoa; phylum Chordata; class Amphibia; order Anura; family Aromobatidae; genus Allobates; species Allobates femoralis. The sequence goes on from JARQOC010000007.1 coordinate 149,065,914, forward strand.
TTCTGCAGCTACTCCTGATTCGGTGAATCATGTCCCAGAGGCGGTGAACCCGGAACCAAAGTCAAGGTAGGAGAAATGCAAAGTCATGGGACATATGGGGATTTCAGTTTAAATATGTTTTGCAACTTTTACATAAACTTTGTTTTGGTTTCCCAATAAGATGAAAAAGAAGAATTAAAACAGGCTCTTATGGAAAAATGGGTGGTTTACATTTGCAGGAGATTTGGACCTAGGTTTGTGCCTACTGGCATTGAAATGGTTACAATATAAAAACATGGACAGTAATATTATGGAAAAATGGGTGGTTTACATTTGCAGGAGATTTGGACCTAGGTTTGTGCCTACTGGCATTGAAATGGCTACAATATAAGCACATGGGCAGTAATAGTATGGGAAATGCAGCACAAATTCAGCTCATTCTCTTGCCCTGTACACCCGGCCTTCGTTCCAATCATGAGACGGAAATTGAAGCTTCTGGACCAATCTATAAGAAAGCACCCACCTACCATGATTTATATCACCAGGGACTTCTTTACAGACCACCTCATTGACCAGAGCTTCCGTGCACCCTCTATATCACACTGCGGAGAGGATTGATACATTGTTTGTTATGACATTTGTGGGGTCTTCCGATTCTGGCTATTTATCCACAACATTTGACATGAATGTCTGATAGAGTTGGCTTCCACCTCTTGGACCTGCATCTATGTCAAGAATGTGGCTTCTGGGAATAGAGAGATGACTGTCCATGTGCCAGATCCATCTAGTTTCTCACTTTACAGCTTTTAGTTGTTGTGGTTGGTGGTGATGGATATGATTGAAGAGGAAATGATGGAAAAAACCATGGCTTCTCCTAGAAGTGAATGGAGAGTAATGCACGTGCAGGGAGTTCTCCATTCCTCCTAGCAGTGAATGATTCTGTGTCTCCTGCAGGAAGGCATTTCTGTTTATTAGCTGCAAGCAGACATTATAATAATGGCGAGGAACTAAAATGTAAAGTATATTACTAAATTGCAGAATATTTTGGTAATAATTTTGCGATCCCCTATTTTCCCCTTTCTAGCGTGTATGAATCAGAGGTGATGCCGTGTTATGAGGATATTCTGAAGGTCAGAGAGTCCATGTACAGCAGTAACTTTTATGACATGGAGGATCCTAGTAAGTTACATTGTAGCATTGGTAGCATTGGTTGCATCTGGGTTTATAAAATACATTGCTGATGGAATTCAGACTTCTGCACTCCCAATGTATCAACTGTATCATCAACTGGGGCTTGATCGCGCCACAGGGGATGCTGCGATTACAACACTAAAAATGTGATTATTGTGGGAGCTGTATCCCCCTACAGGACTATCTGCTTAATTTATACCAAAGGTGGGCAAATAATTTTCCCAATGGACCATATGAGAGACCATAACTGTTGTGGAGGTCAAACCAATAGGCTAAAATTAATTCTGCTCAAAGTTAATATTAACCTATTACTTACAATCATAATTATTATTTTTATATTTTATTATAACTTAACTTTGAGTAAAAATAAGAATACTAACCCTATATAGCATATGAGCCCACACACAGTCCCCTATATAGTATGAGTCCCACAAAGTTCCCAACATACAGTATGGGCCCTCATATAGCCCCTCTATACAGGGGTATACATAAAAATAATGGACCTCATAGCAGGAGTTCTAATTGTCCTTTGCTCCCCCCCAAAAAAAATATATTCATTTTCAATTGGGTTAAATAAGAGCATATCTCACAACTTTGCTCGTCTTAAATAGTACTTTTGCTCCTATTAAAGCCCCTAGATTCCCCTTTCATTACACCCATAAAGTTTGAGGCCAACAAAAGTGCCCCACACACTGTATGATGCCTCCACAATGAGTTCCTCCATAATACTCTGCACACACAGTATGATGACCCTACTGTACCACCCTCAATTACCCTGGCAAAGTATGGTGACCCCAAAACAGTATAATCCCCATCTGCGACCTCCACACAGCCCTCCATTCATCCAGGATACCCATAAAGTAGAACGGCACAGGGCCCCCTCAACTCACGGGCACCATAGCAGGCCATATGGTCTGCCACCATTGGTGGTACACCACTGCCTCTATATACAAGATGAGCCCACACATAGCCCTCAACATACAGTATGAGCCCCCAAATAGCTCCCTATATATTGTGAGCCCCCACGTACACTCAAATATACAGTATAAGCCCCCATAGCTCCTCTATATACTGTATGGAGCCCGCACATAGCTTCCTATATGCAGTATGAGGCACCACATAGCCTCCTATATACAGTATGAGCCCCCACATAGCCACTATATACAGTGTGAGCCCCCACATAGCCCCTATATACATTAAGCCCCCCACATAGCTTCCTATATGCAGTATGAGACCCCACATAGCTTCCTTTATACAGTATGAGCCCCAACATACACTCCAATCTACAGTATAAGCCCCCACATAGTCTTCTATATACATTATGAACCTCCACATAGCTTCCTATAAACAGTATGAGCCCACACATAGCCCCTTTATTTTTATTATTAGCCCCCACATAACCTCCTATATGCAGTTTGAGGCCCCATATAGCCCCTTATATACAGTATGAGCCCCTGCATAGCCTCCTATATACATGCAAACATCCCATAAACATGGAAAAAAAAACGCCACCACATGCTCACCTCCGTCCCATTCCCTCGGTGCTCTGCTCCTGTCTCCGGTGCACTGGCTCTACATACAGCAGATGCGATATAATGATGTCATTGCGTCTGCTGTCTCACAAGCTGACTAGTGAAAGAAGGATCCAGTGCCCCCTTTCTCCACCAATGTATTAACCACTGTCGGCATCCTGAGGATGACATTGGGGAGTGGTGGGCGAGGGCATGGCATGACCCGTGGGTCACTGTTCTCAGTCCTTCAGCTGTCTCGGTCCGAGGGCCACACTTTGTCCAGCTCTGATTTATACTATTAGATTGAGCTGACTTTCCCTTTATATCTATATATATGTTGTGAGCTCCCCCTATTTTATGCTCTGGCTCTTTCCTAGGCAGATTTGGTGCATAGACACATTACATGTACAGACCCCCATTGCTGCAGTCCGTCTACCCTATAATAATTCAATACTCCAGACAGTTCTCACTATTGCTCTGTTGCCGGCAGCTCCTTTTTATTCTTCCTAGTCATCAAAGATAATTAATTTATTTATATTTTACTATAGATTCTATGAGCAGCCCAGAGACTGCAGATGTATACACCAACGAGGTTAGTTGACTTGCTGGAGTGAGTAGTGTTGGGGGGTGGAATGTTACAGCTGTAAATTATTAAAGGGAATCTGTCAGCAGATTTTTGCTATGTAATCTGAGAGCAGCATAATGTAGGCACAGAGACTCTGATTCCAGCAATGTGTCACTTGCTCAGTAGTATGCTGTACTTTCAATACATCACAAAGTATTCACTGATCTCAGGGAGACCAGTCCAAGAAAACACTGCGGGCAGCTGTCTAAAGCGCTCCACAAAGTGAATTCCTAGGCGCATTGCCTCCTGGGAATTATGAATATGCAAATAAGTCTGTGGAGCCTCGGTTAGGAGTCTCAAACACAGAACTAGCCAGATATCCTTCCAGGGAAAGACCCAGTCAAGGGGTGGCTCCTTGCGGAGAACACCATAACCACCATGTTAAGTGGCCCTTAACATGGTGGTTATGGTGTTCTCCGCAAGGAGCCACCCCTTGACTGGGTCCTTCTCTGGAAGGATATCTGGCTAGTTCTGTGTTTGAGACTCCTAACCGAGGCTCCACAGACTTATTTGTACTTTCAATACAATCAGTGTTTTATCAGCAGGAGATTATCACTGCAGGACTAGGTGTTGCATGTCAGACAGTCCAGCTAATCTGTGACTCCGACTGCACCAATGATTGGTGGCTTGCTAAAAATGTACAGTGTACACATGAAGCTGCCTATCAGCGGTGTGGGCAGGGTTGTACGGAGATCTGCATTCTGAGTACTACTACGACTGCAACAAAGAAAAAATTGATTTTTATTAAATCTTCACCTAGCCATTCAGTGACACATTGCTGGCATCAGGCTCTTAGTCCCTATAAGATTCTATAGCAAAAACCTGCTGACAGATTCCCTTTAAATCAGGTACTATCTGATGCCTTGTAATGAGGATTACAGCCCATATATTGGGTGGTCATTAGTCATGCAGGCCACTGTCCAGACGTAGTAATTGGTCCGGATATTGAAATCAGTACCCCGTATTATGGTCATTGCTCTTATATCTGTATAATAATGGGCGACTGTGATCTAATGGAAGAACCAGACTGCTTCATACACTTCTAATTCCTCTGTAGTTACATGAGAAATGTTCATGAACGGGATTATACAGGGTTAGAAAAACACGTTCCCCCCCCACCTCACCCCAAAACATGTCTGTCCACATTCCAAGATTGCTCCGGACCCCGAGTGACATCTTCAAGAGTTCTCTCTGTGCCTTGTTAGTAGATCTAAACTTTGCTCTATTTCTTCCTAAAGCTCTCTGTCGATGATGATGATGATTCCAGGTAAGACTGGGAGAATTTTATTACAAATATTTTTACATTTTTCTGCTATTTCCTTAAATTTATTGTGTAGATTTTATTGTCTTCAACTGTGAGAGACAGAATCTAACAAAACTCCAGAAAATCACATTGTAAGATTTCTACGTGATTAAGGCGGCCGTCACACGTATCTATATCGTGAGCGATATTGTTAGCGATCACATGCACGCGCGATCGCTAACAATATCGCTCACATCGCTGGTGAGATGTCACACAGACAGACTCACCAGCGATGTGGAGCAGCGAGATCGCTGGTAACTATGGTACACATCGGGTTACTAGGCGCCGCGCGGCACTTAGTAACCCGACGTTTACCATAGATACCATCTCCCAGCATAGGCTCTGCCGCTGGGAGATCGTTCATCGTGGTGTTATACACAATATGATACCAAACCTACTTCTTCTTATAACTTGCAATCAATAACAGTATTTCACTTCTCAACAAAATAGGGGCCACAACAATCACTAACCGCAGAATACAACTTATGCAGCCTGAGAGATCTCAAGTGCTAGCTTCATGGACAGAAGCAGGACTACCCCCTCCCCCAGGCTATTACACTCCCACCCTTATCTGGTAAAAGGCCTACCTGGGGTGCTACCGTGACCATAACACATGGTTCTCTCAGGTATACCATCTCACACCCGTCCCCTGCCTAAATTACAATAGATTCCAGGTACCCTGTTTTCCTCTTGATCTATATATATATATATATATATACCTAATATATAAAACTGAGTGTATGTGTGTATGTATGTGTGTGAAAAGCCCTGCCCACTCCACACAGCCTGCCCACTCTGCATAGCCCTGCCCCATTCCACATAACCACACCCACTCCACATAGCCAAGCCCACTTCACATCCTGTATCTCCACATATCCCCACCTCCTCCACATAGAATGGAGGTGTGGAGGTATGAAGGGGCGGTGCTATACATGGGGATGGTGCTATGAAAGGGCCGTGGCTACAGGGAGGGATGGGACCATATATAGGGGCAGAGCTATGAAGGGGTGGGGCTACTGGGAGGGGCAGGATACACACATACATATATTACCATATAAGGGCGATATTGCCATATATGGGTGATATTACCATATATGAACATTACACCCATATATGGGCATTATGCCGAGGACAATTCCGGGCATTACAGCTAGTATGTGTATATATATGTATATATATATATATATATATTTACATGATTAATCACTTGAACCAATATAATATGTACACAGTGCACTGTCCTCTTTGCGAGTACTCACAGCGGATGTCCTGACTGAAAGACCACAAGCAAAATTAAAACTGGACTTCTTACTCTGATGTCCGGCCACTAGATTTAATCAGCTTCCTAGGTCACCAAATTCTCTGATAAATCTGGGTGCAGGTAAAGATTTAGATCAGTCTCAGTGCCGCAGGTATCCTTAGAGCTCCCCTATGGCATTCACATTCACCAGAGTCTCGGTTCACAGGAGCTCACACAGTCTCTATCCGTCCATATGTAACCTTAGCAACAGTAATGTTCCTTGAGATGCTGCAAATCCTATCTAACTCTCACTAACTGACTAAACAGTCGGTGACCGGTCACACATCCAAGTTCTCACAGAAGCCACTCCCTCTTGAAAACATTGACCACTTTGGGGTCTCTCAAGGATCCGAGTGCTTCTGTGTCTCAGCCAAGTCTCCCCCTCAGCTCTGTTGCTCAGCAACAACCTTGTGTGATAGTTTTACTTTTGTTTTGCCACTTCCTGTTTTTATCAGCAAATCCTTGTGCTTTCTTCTCTTGTGGTATGGTGACCTCTAGTGGTCAAACTAAGTTATTGTACCAGATGTCTTATAACAGAAAACATTAACATGCTACAAGCACAACCCAAGAACACCATACCAACCATGAATCATGGGGGTGGAAACATCATACTATGGGGGTACTTTTCTGCAAAGGAGACAGGACAACTGTATCATATTGAAGGGAGGATGGATGGAGTCATATATTGCGACATTTTGGCCAACAGCCTCCTTCCCTTAGGGCATTGAGGATGGGTCTTGGCTGGGTCTTCCAGCATGACAATGACTTGAAACACACAGCCAGGGCAACTAAGGAGCGGCTCTATAAGAAGCATTTCAAGGTCCTGGAGTGGCCTAGCCAGTCTCCAGATCTGAACCCAATAGAAAATCTTTGGAGGGAGCTGAAACTCAGTGTTACCCAGCGACAGACTTGAAACCGAGAAGATCTGGAGAAGATCTGTGTGGAGGAGTGGGCCAAAATCCTTGCTGCAGTGTGTGCAAACCTAGTGACGAACTATAGGAAACATGTGACCTCTGTAATTACAAACAAACATTTCTGTATCAAATATTAAGTTCTGTTTTTGTGTTGTATCAAATACTTATACAATTAAATAAAATGCAAATTAATTGTTTCAAAATCATACAATGTGATTCTCTGGATTTATTTTTTGGATTCTGCCTCTCACAGTTGAAGTGTATCTACAATTAACCTCTGTATTCCTTGTAGGTGGGAAGGTTTTAAAGATCAGCAGTGTGTCAAATACTTATTTTCCCCACGGTAGAGGGCGAAATTGCAACTCCTGCATGGCTGACTTGTGTTGTCCAAGTATTATTCCTGAAGGTTCATTCACTGGAATGATCATAATTATGTAGTGCTACATATTGCTGCAGTGACGCTGTTTGGAAAATGTTTGCAGGTCCGCGGCCAAACTGTCAAAGTCATCTATATGCTTGGGGTCCCGGTGCAGGCAACTGCAAATGGAAAGAAACCGGAAGGATTAGCATGAATAGGTGGAAGCAGTAGAGATTGTGATTTCTTTCACTTAAAAGTCGTTGTCATAAGTTTTCTATGGCTGCCTGAAATGGGTGTAAGAATATGGCATCAGCTGGCGGTGGTGGTCCCTGGCACACACTACAGCCAGTGGTACGCTCAAAACAACACCTACATGCTGCATACCACAGCGACGCTGCACACGGCCCCTGTAGACCTCTGCCTGCCTCCCACCGCTCCTCTCCCACTGTACGCAGACCCTCGCACACCTCCGTCCACCCCAACTTACAAAACAGGACAGGACCTTTTGTGATATCACAATCATGTGATCAGTCACATGACTGTTACATCACCCCAGCTCCTGAAGTCTTCAGTGTTTCCCAACTATGACACGGAGTCATCACAGCTGGAAAGGAAGGAGGGAGGCAGAGAGAGTGCAGGGGGCGGGGGGGAGGGGCAAAGAGAGCTCAGGGGGATAGAGCCAGGGGGTAAACAGAGTGCAGAGGGCAAAGAGAGCCGGGGGGACAAAGAAAGCCTGGGGGGGGGGCAAACAGGGGGTGGAGGAGCAAAGAGAGTGCAGGGGGCATGGGGAGGCAAAGAGAGCCCAGGAGGCAGGGGGTCAAAGAGAGTGCAGGGGGTGGGGGAGCAAAGATAGCCCAGTGCGGGCAAAGGGGGCAGGGGAGCAAAGAGAGCCTGGGGGGGCACAGACAGCGCGACCGCCCACCCAATGCGATAGCATCGGGCCCACATCTAGTTTTTATATAATCAAAATTTGTTGGATAAAAGACTTAAAGTGACCCTGAACCCAGAAGCCAACCCCACATCCCCTTCATACCTATGCATGCAGCTTGTGAAGCTGCTGCCATCCATCCATGAATCTTGCAAAACCGCTGGGGCACTCTTCATAAATCATAGTTTTCATATCTCATTTCTGGGCGTTTCTGTGTAATTATAAAGCCGCAGCAGGCTGGCCTGTGTGCCGCTCTCCCCCTCCCTGTCCGTAATTATGCACGCCCATGGCTGCGTGCTAAACATCCCAGAGGCAGCTCGCCTCATAGTATGGGCGGTGAAACTGGTATGACGCGTATTACGTCATATCGGCTTCACCGCCCATACTATGAGGCGAGCTGCCTCTGGGATGTTTAGCACGCAGCCATGGGCGTGCATAATTACGGACAGGGAGGGGGAGAGCGGCACACAGGCCAGCCTGCTCCGGCTTTAAAATTTCACAGAAACGCCCAGAAATGAGATATGAAAACTATGATTTATGAAGAGTGCCCCAGCGGTTTTGCAAGATTCATGGATGGATGGCAGCAGCTTCACAAGCTGCATGCATAGGTATGAAGGGGATGTGGGGTTGGCTTCTGGGTTCAGGGTCACTTTAAAAACTAAAAGAATATGCATATTTATGGTTAAAAATGTAGAACAAGCAAAAAATAAGGCAAAAAGGTAAAATATATATATATATATATACACAGGTGTGCTCAAAAGTTTACATACCCAGCAGATTTTTTGCTTTCTTGGACTTTATTCAGAGAATATGAATGATAACATAGAAACTTTTTTTCCACTCATGGTTAGTGGTTGGGTGAAGCCGTTTATTGTCACGCTACTGTGGTTTCTCTTTTTAAATCATAATGACAACCAAAAACATCCAAATAACCCTGATCAAAAGTTTACATACCCTGGTCATTTCGGCCTGATGACATGCACTGAAGTTGACACAAATGGGTTTGAATGGCTAATAAAGGTAACGTCTTCACCTGTGACCTGTTTGCTTGTAATCAGTGTGTGTGCATAAAAGCTGAGTGGGTTTCTGGGATCAAGACAGACTCTTGCATCTTTCATCCAGCCACTGACATTTCTGAATCATGAGTTATGGGGAAAGCAAAAGAATTGTTAATGGAGCGACGGGAAAAGATAGTTCAACTGTATAAAACAGGAAAGGGATACAAAGAGATATCCAAGGAATTGATAATGGCAGTCAGCAGTGTTCAAACTGTGATTAACAAATGGAAAATCAGGGGCTCTATAAAAACCAAACCACAATCATGTAGTCCAACAAGAATTTTGGCTACAACGGCCAGGAAACTTTTTCGGGATGCAAAGAAAAATCCACAAATACATGACTGAAAACTAGCGGTGTGGCTGTTTCAAGATGCCCAACAAGGAGGCACTTGAAGAAATATGGGCTGCATGGTCGAGTCACTAGAAGAAAGCCATTACTGCACAAATGCCACAAAGTATCTCACCTACAATACACCAAACAGCACAGAGACAAGCCTCCAAACTTCTGGAACAAGGGAATTTTGGAGTGATGAGACCAAAATTGAACTTTTTGGTCACAGTCATAAACGTTACATTTAGAGAGGCGTCAACAAGGCCTATGATGAAAGGAACACCATTCCTACTGAAAAGTATGGAGGTGGGTCACTGATAATGTGGGGATGTGTAAGCTACAAAGGCACAGGAAACTTAGTCAAAGGTGAAGGAAAGATGAATGCAGCACGTCATCAGTAAATACTGGAGGCAAATTTGCACTCATAAGCCCGGAAGCTGCGCATGGGACATACTTGGACGTTCCAACGTGACAATGATCCAAAACACAAGGCCAAGTCGACCTGTCATTGGCTACAGCAGAACAAAGTGAAGGTTCTGGAGTGGCCATCTCAGTCTTCTGACCTCAATATCATTGAGACACTCTGGGGAGAACTCAAGCAAAGCGCAGTTCATGCAAGAAAGCCCAGGAATTTACAGGAACTGGAGGCTTTTTGCCAAGAAGAATGGGCAGCTTTACCATCTGAGAAAATAAAGAGCCTCATCCACAACTACCACAAAAAACTTCAAGCTGTCATTGATATTAGAGTGGGCAAAACACGGTATTAAGAACTGGGGGATGTGAATTTTTGATCAGGGTCAGTTGGATGTTTTTGGTTGTCATTATGATTTAAAAAGAGAAAACACAGTAGCTTGAGTATAAGAGGCTTCACCCAACCACTAACCATGAGTGGAAAAAAAAATGTTGCGTTATCATTCATGTTCTATGAAATAAGGCCAAGAGAGCAAAAAAATTGTCCGGGGTGTGTAAAGTTTTGAGCACAACTGTAAATTTTTTATTTTTTATATGTTTTCTAAAAATATATTTTATTTAAAAAATGTACCGTATTTTTCGCATTATAAGATGCACTTTTGTTCCCCAAAATTTTGGGGGAAAGTGGGGGGTGCGTCTTATAATGCGAAACTGCTCTAGGGGAGGCAGGGGGGGCTGTGGAGCGGCGTCCGGGGACTGTCGGGAGGCTGGAGGAGGCTACAGCTGCGGCCCCGTGGTCACGTGGGGCCGCTCATTATCTCCTGAAATATGCACTGCTTCCCGCTGTCAATCACCAGCGGGAGCAGCGCATATTACAGGAGCGGGTCCCCAGCTGCTGGCTGCGATCCTCTGTGCATAGTCAGTGCTTTCCACGCTTTCATTGCGTGGAAAGCACTGACTATTGCGGCGATGTGATACTCACCTCGCTCCACCGTTCCTTGCAGCCGGCGCCATCCCCAATGTCCGTGCTGTGCCGTCTTCCGGACCTGTGAGCGTCGCTGCAGAGTGACGTCATCACCGCGCGCCGCTCACAGGACCGGAGGCCGTCGCAGACAGCAGGGATGGATGGCTGCAGCGCAGGGAGCGATATGGAGCGAGGTGAGTATGACAGTTTGTTGTTTTTTTTAAAGAGTGCGCCAGGGTGGAGGCAGTGTGCCAGCACCAGGGGACAGGTTGCCAGCACCAGGGGACAGGTTGCCAGCACCAGGGGACAGGTTGCCAGCGCCAGGGGACAGTGTGCCAGGGGACAGTGTGCCAGCACCAGGGGACAGGTTGCCAGCGCCAGGGGACAGTGTGCCAGCGCCAGGGGACAGTGTGCCAGCGCCAGGGGACAGTGTGCCAGCGCCAGGGGACAGGTTGCCAGCACCAGGGGACAGTGTGCCAGCGCCAGGGGACAGTGTGCCAGCGCCAGGGGACAGTGTGCCAGTGAGGGGACAGTGTGCCAGCGCCAGAGGACAGTGTGCCAGGGACAGTGTGCCAGCCAGGGGACAGTGTGCCAGCCAGGGGACAGTGTGCCAGTGCCAGGGGACAGTGTGCCAGCCAGGGGACAGTGTGCCAGCGCCAGGGGACAGTGTGCCAGCGCCAGGGGACAGTGTGCCAGCCAGGGGACAGTGTGCCAGTGCCAGGGGACAGTGTGCCAGCACCAGGGGACAGTGTGCCAGCGCCAGGGGACAGGTTGCCAGCACCAGGGGACAGTGTGCCAGCGCCAGGGGACAGTGTGCCAGCGCCAGGGGACAGTGTGCCAGCGCCAGGGGACAGGTTGCCAGCGCCAGGGGACAGTGTGCCAGTGAGGGGACAGTGTGCCAGCGCCAGGGGACAGTGTGCCAGTGAGGGGACAGTGTGCCAGCGCCAGGGGACAGTGTGCCAGCGCCAGGGGACAGTGTGCCAGCGCCAGGGGACAGTGTGCCAGCGCCAGGGGACAGTGTGCCAGCCAGAGGACAAGTGTGCCTGCCCAGGGGGATGTGTGCCAGCCCTGGGGGGCATGTGCCAGCCCTGGGGGACAAGTGCCAGCCCTGGGGGGCATGTGCCAGCTCTGGGGTGGAGGTGCCAGCCCTTGGGGGCATGTGCCAGCCCAGGGGGATGTGTGCCTGCCCTGGGGGGCATGTGCCAGCCCTGGGGGACAAGTGCCAGCCCTGGGGGGCATGTGCCAGCTCTGGGGCGGAGGTGCCAGCCCTGGGGGGCATGTGCCAGCTCTGGGGTGGAGGTGCCAGCCCTTGGGGCATGTGCCAGCCCTGAGGGACGTGTACCAGCCCTGGGGGCATGTGCCAGCCCTGGGGGGCATGTGCCAGCCCTGGGGGATGTTTGAGAGCCCTGGGGGGAATGTGCCAGCCCTTGGGGGCATGTGCCATCCTTAGTGGATGTGTGAGAGCCCTGGGGGGCATGTGCCAGCCTTGGGGGACGTATGTCAGCCCTGGGGGATGTGTGCCAGCCATAACCAGAATAAGGGGGCCATATCTAGGATGGGGGAGCTATATCCCAGGATGAGGACCATGTACCAGGAAGAGGGGGCTATAAGAGACATATACCCCATATGATTTGTAAGACGGACACTGACATTATAAGACGGACCCCATTTAACATTAAAAATAATTTTTTTCTCTTTTCCTTCACCAAATTTGGGGGTGCGTCTTATAATCAGGTGCGTCTTATAAAGCGAAAAATACGGTATATTTTTTTGTTAGAAAAAATATAATATATAATTTTTCATTAAAAAAAAAATCTATACCGTATATACTTGAGTATAAGCCGAGCTTTTCAGCAGAATGTTTGTGCTGAAAAGTGCCCCCCTCAGCTTATACTCGGGTCAGTGTAAAGTGTCAGTGGGGATATGTATTTGTCAGAGACTAAAGTACATTTTTGTCCATAATTTGCGCCACTTTTGGCCTCTGACAACTTTTCAAAAACTTGGTGGAACTGACCTAGAGTAGTGTAAAAACGACAAAAGGTGGAACATTTTTACCCAACAAATTGAGCAGAAATTCTATCTCAAACTGTTTGAGTCGCCCCTATGTTTCCTGGACTTGTCCCCCCTTAGTAATAATTACCCTTGTATACTTTTAGTTATGCCAGCACTGTGAGTTCCAGCAATAAATCTTCTGCCACTGAAGGATATTATAGGTAAGATATCTCTCTATTGGGTGGAGATACCCATCATATCTATGGATTATATGTATATAGTTTCTCTCTCTATCTATATATAATTTTATAAACATTTTTATGTATTTTTATTTGAAACATTGCATAGATTTGTTGTACTTCTTTCTTTGAAAATCCTTCAGAATGGCGCTATAATACTGAAATGAATGAAAACTCACAAGTCTGATATTGTAATCTGCATCCACTCAGCCTAACTGACAGCTGCAGTTTGTACTGACAGCTCAGCAGCAGCAGGGAGGAGGGACTGTGAGGATCTGTCAGTCAAGCTAAGTAGAGGGTCACTGATTTGCTGTGGACAGAGATTAAATGTAAGCTTAAAAAAAAACTATTAAAGCCCTTCTGATATGGATTTTTACAATAAGTCCTTGTCAGGTCCAAGAAACCCATTTAATTTAATATATTGAGTTTATGTTGTGAAATCTGGTGACATATCTGCTTTCATAATAATTTATCCTTATGGTACAGTATTAATTTTCTATTGGTTTGGAGCTCGCATACATTGTTACCTTCTCTTCTTCTGCTCCCGCAGTGCCAATTTGGACACAACCGACGGATCTATTGGATCCAAAGACAGTAAATCCAAGGAGGTGAAAATTGGAAAAGATGAACAATCATTACGAAAAAAATACAAGGTGATGTGACAATAGATTATTGTTTTCCTTACATGGCTTAATGCTGATTACATTGGAAATATATTCTGGTAATGACTGTAATAATGTGTTCCTCAGATCTCGGGTAAGGAGCCGATGTTATACACATCAAAAATAATGGATGATTTCAAGCCTGAAAAGCACACCCTTCCCGTGAAGAAAGGGGACACAGTGGAGGTTATTAAGATCACTGACTGTCCCCCAGGAAAGTGGCTGTCCAGGGATTCCACCGGAAGATGTGAGTAACGGGAAAGTCTAAGCTCTAGTGAGTCCTATTCCCATCCAACATTCTTGACTGGGCCAAAGTGGACCATGGCCATGACCAACTTCTATTGGGCCCTGAATCTTTCCCTGTTCTTAGCTAGAGCCATAGTAAATTCCCCTTATTCAGCTATGTAACATACTATGAAAGCAATTTAAAGGAAACCTGATGGACGATCCTTGGGCAGCATGTTTAAGTTGAGGAGAAGCCAACGGGACCTGACTATCTGACTAGTCTCTCGTGCGGCTTTGTCCTTTGCGGCTTTTAAAAGTTAAACATATATGGCTGAAATCATGCGGCCAGTGTATGACCCATGACCAGTATGTATCAGCTGTCAGGTTTTCTTTAAAGCAGAGGTTACTAACGTAAGTAGTTCTTCTGAGGATGGGATGAAAGTTGAGAATCTCAAGGAGTTGAAAGTTGAGAATCCCCATTGTTTCAATGGATAATTGGATGTATCTTTCCCATAAGACTAGAAAGACAAAATAAAAGACTAAAGGCCCCGTTACATGCTTCAATGTCCCAGCGATCCCACCAACGATCCCACCTGGCTGGGATCACTGGGACCTCATGAACTGATCGCTGGTGAGCTGTCAAACAGGCAGACTCACCAGCAATCAGGACCAGCGAGAACGCTGGTAACCATGGTAAACAGCGGGTAACTAAGCAGAGCACGGTGCTTAGTTACCCGCTGTTTACCCTGGTAAAGTTACCCTGGTTTGCTGTGCGGCGCTGGGAGCTCACTGATCATTGGTCTCCTGCTGTCACACGTGCCGATGCTGGCCATCCAGCAGAAGATGATAGATTTATGGTCCTGGCCATAAATCAACGATCAACGATCAACCAACTGATCGTTGATCATTGATACGTGTCACACGCAACAATGTCGTTTCGACATCACTGCAACGTCACCAAACCGGTGACTTTGCAACGATATCGTTCATGATATCGTAGTGTGTAACGGGGCCTTTACACTACTCACAAAAAGATAGGGATATTTGGCTTTCTGATGAAATTTCTGGATGATCATAAGATTTTCAGGTGAGGTCAATGTGACCTCTAAACTTCTGAATGCAAGTGTCCAACTGTTCAATGTTTTGTTACTTTTTACACTGCTTTCTGTTCTCCAACAAGGAGATTAATGGCAAAATTCACAACAGGTGTTTGATCCATGAATTACCCAATAAATGTTGTGGTTCATTTGGAATTGGTATTTGAATAGTCCTCATCATGGTGTTCACATTTTTACATCATGAGACCAAGAAGAGATGAAATTGCTCCCCAGCACCGAGCCATTACAAGACTTCTCAGATGGAAGAAGCCACTGAGCTTAGAGAATCACAAAGATACAGAGAGACTGAAAGAGTCACAGGAAAGCACCTCTGCCAATCCCACACTGATGACCATTTCATTGTGAACAATGCCCTGCAGACCCGGGTGATGAATGCCACACAACTCCAGGCACATTGGAAGGTGAGAGACACTCAAGTGTCACGTCAGACCATTCAAACCAGTTACATTAGCATGGTCTGAGTGCTAGATGAAGTCAAGGACACCTAACCACCAACAAGCACAGAGAGCATCTACGCTGGATGAGAGACCAGAGGCCTCAGTGCTCTTCAATGATGAAACACTGAGCAGAAATGATGGCATCCATTAATGTTGGAAAAACCAAGGAGAGCGCTATGCATAAGCCGCTGTTGTCACTAGAAGAGCCTTTGGTGGCGGCGGTGGTGTTAGGGCCCCTTTACACACGGCTACATTTCTAGGGTGGCTACAGGTAACTTACTGGTTGCAGTGAAATCATGGAGACAAGGTTCTATCTTGTTGCTGTGTACAAATGGAATAATCTCTCCATGATTTCACTGCAACCAGTAAGTTACCTGTAGCCACCCTAGAAATGTAGCCGTGTGTAAAGGGGCCCTTAGAGTGTGGGGACAGGTGTATCTAGTCAATACAGAACTGTCCTACACTTTGTGAATGGTACAATGACAAGTCCTTACTACTTGAATAACATCATTAATCCAGTTATTGTGCCTCTGCCTGGATAACACTGGCCTAATGTCATCTTCATGCATGGCAATACTCCACCTCATCGAGGTCACATCCTTACGGAACAGCTACTGGAGACTGTGTAACTTCAAATGTTGTGGCCTGAACTTTCTCCAGACCTGAATGCCATAGAAAACCTATGGGGTCAGCTGGGTCGCTGTGTAGAGGCTTGTAATTCTGTACCTCAGAACCTCAATGACCGGAGTGACCCCTTCAAAAAGAGCGGGGTGCCATGCTTCAGCAGACAAGTGGAAGAGTGGGATGCCATGCTTCAGCAGACAAGTGGAAGAGTGGGATGCCATGCTTCAGCAGACAAGTGGAAGAGTGGGATGCCATTCCTCAGCAGACAAGAGGAAGAGTGGGATGCCATGCTTCAGCAGACAAGAGGAAGAGTGGGATGCCATTCTACAGCAGACAAGAGGAGGAGTGGGATGCCATGCATTAGCAGACAATAGGAAAAGTGGGATGCCATTCTACAGCAGACAAGAAGAAGAGTGGGATGCTATTCCTCAGCAGAAAAGAGGAAGAGTGGGATGCCATTCTACAGCAGACAAGAGAAGGAGTGGGATGCCATGCATCAGCAGACAAGAGGAAAAGTGGGATGCCATTCTACAGCAGACAAGAGGAGGAGTGGGATGCCATGCTTCAGCAGACAAGAGGAAGAGAGGGATGCCATGCTTCAGCAGACAAGAGGAAGAGAGGGATGCCATGCTACAGCAGACAAGAGGAAGAGTGGGATGCCATGCTTCAGCAGACAAGAGGAAGAGTGGGATGTCATTCTACAGCAGACAAGAGGAGGAGTGGGATGCCATGCATTAGCAGACAAGAGGAAAAGTGGGATGCCATTCTACAGCAGACAAGAGGAGGAGTGGGATGCCATGCATTAGCAGACAAGAGGAAAAGTGGGATGCCATTCCTCAGCAGACAAGAGGAAGAGTGGGATGCCATGCTTCAGCAGACAAGTGGAAGAGTGGGATGCTATTCCTCAGCAGACAAGAGGAAGAGTGGGATGCCATTCTACAGCAGACAAGAGGAGGAGTGGGATGCCATGCATCAGCAGACAAGAGGAAAAGTGGGATGCCATTCTACAGCAGACAAGAGGAGGAGTGGGATGCCATGCTTCAGCAGACAAGAGGAAGAGAGGGATGCCATGCTTCAGCAGACAAGAGGAAGAGAAGGATGCCATGCTACAGCAGACAAGAGGAAGAGTGGGATGCCATGCTTCAGCAGACAAGAGGAAGAGTGGGATGCCATTCTACAGCAGACAAGAGGAGGAGTGGGATGCCATTCTACAGCAGACAAGAGGAGGAGTGGGATGCCATGTGTCAGCAGACAAGAGGAAGAGAGGGATGCCATGCTTCAGCAGACAAGAGGAAGAGTGGGATGCCATGCTTCAGCAGACATCAACTCACCTTGTGAACAGCAGGAGTCATGGATTTTAAGCTGTTATTCATGCTCAAGGCCACATGACAAATTATTGAAAACACTGACATTTTTTGGGGGTATAATTATCATTGTTGTAAGCTTTTGTCTCAATAAATTGTTGGAGAAGAGGAAATCACCATTGTACGCTTCTACGTAAGTGCCCTACTTTCATGATAAAATATCGCTGTAGTGTGAACTACAGAGCTAGAGGCTGCACACTTCTTTAGTCAAGAGGAAGGTGAAAAGTTAGATTATTCTCCTCAAGTAAATTAAAAGTTGTATATGAAGAAAATAGAAGAACCTCTTAATAATTCACGAGACGTTAATGTATGATTTCATGTGTCTGATGGAGTTTCTCTTTAAGTTGCCTAAATTATGGTCATTTTGACAGATGGATTTGTCCCGGTGGCCTGTTTACAGGTTAGCCAAGAAATCCAGGCCATGACTACTCAGCACATATTCAATAATCCTGCAGAGCAAGATCTCTACTCTGACGTAGAAGTCCGGCGAAATGACAGGTGTGTATGTAAGCCGAGTATTGAAGAATTGGTATCGGCACGCAGCAGACCCCAGAGCAGAAATGAGACCAGTTTTTGGATAAATAGAACCTTGTTAAAGGACAGGTGGGTAAGGATTCTCCGATAAGACAGAAGGGGTAATCAACAAGTCCAAGAAACATACGCCCAGTCAGGACTGACCGGGACCTCTGCTGCCCCGACGACACTTCTACTCCATATCTACGCCGCCTTTTGACAGTTCAGTGTGTAGAAAGCTTTCAGAGTAGACGTAGCGGATCTGTACCAAATACTCAGCAAAATACGCATCATGTGAGCGGGCCCTTAAGCTCTCCTTAATATTGTATGTAGAGGGAATGGGCATTGGGTGGGGGAAGGAGGAATAGCGTAAGAGAGTGAAGCATAGACAAATACTTGTGGTGTTGCAACTTTCCAGTAATTTACAGTTACACTCAGTACTCAGCAGTGCTGCATAATGTCCGCCATGCTGTTGCAGATTTCTAGGCAGTGTTTTATCTCACTGCTGTGCTGGATTCACAGCTACACTGCTCAGTATCGCTGCATCATGTCCACCATGCTGCTGCAGCTTTCTAGTAAGTGTTTTATCTCACAGCATTGCTGGATTCACAGCTACACTGCTCAGTACCGCTGCATCATGTCCACCATGCTGCTTCAGCTTTCTAGTAAGTGTTTTATCTCACCACAGTGCAGAGTTCACAGCTACATTGCCCAGTACTGCTGTATAATGTCTTCGATAATGCTGGGCCTTCTATATATGTGCTACATTGAGACAGGAGACATCATGTGTATGGGAAACATCAAAGCAGCTGTTTTCCACCCACCAGCTCAGAGACAACTGAAAATTAGGGAAACCCTTTATAGGGGAAAAGGGGTGAAAAATGCAGGATACAAGTTATAATTACTAGATATAGTGATATTTCTCATGTACTCACTGGACAGCTTATTCTGAAAAAACAGGCTTTCTTTAAATTATATCCTACCTCTGCAGAAACCAAAAGCCAATCATGGATGGTTCTACTGATAAAAAAAAGTATAATAATGATCACTGTGTTAAAATAAATTTTCAATATTAATATATATCTATTTTTTTAGTGTACCAAATACAGACACATGGAGGGGCTCAGACGGCTGTAAGTATAATCCTGTTCATGTACCGGTCAGAGCACAGAAAAGTAACAATAAGCGTCTCTTCATCTGGAGGCATCATGCTTCAACCAGCTAAAGAATATAGACAACTTTGGAGTCAAGTTTTTTCTTACTTGCTGTATTTGTGGCTAAAAAATTACTTTTGCAATTGGATATTTGATTATTTATCTTCGCACCATTTGAGTTTTGCAGGCTTTTGGTTTCCCTGGTTGTTGCAGACCGCTGAATGAGTTAACTGAGAACCTGTAAGTGAGCTCATTCCAACAGGAGTCTGTAACTATTTTATCTGTCTCTTCTAATCTCTCTAAGCTGATTTCAGTTATGTATCGGCTCAAAGTTCACTTCTCACTTCATGTCATCCATGGTCATAAATTAAGTGCAGCTCAGAAAGGGACTAGTAAGAGCGCGCTCACAAGAAAGTATACATCGAATGTGTAATATACGATTTTTTTATCGAACAGCACTTGGACTAATATTCTTCAATAATATAAATAAAAATTGTGATGACCTATCACAGAGGTTAGGGCAGCCCGACGGGTTTCGGCATTAATTATACCATGATTAAGGTCTGAACCCTGAAACGCGTTGGTCTGCCCTAACCTCTGTGATAGATCATCACAAGTTTTTTAAATCGCTGCAATAAAAGTGACGTTTTATAGTCATTTCTATTTGCTACATTTGCTTTGACGCGCGTCAGGGCGGCTCCATGCCAGGACTCCATTCCTAACCGAGCGCAGAGCAAAGAAAGTATGGAGTTGACTTAGAATGAGCTCACTGACAGATTCTAGGATAACTCATTCCATAGCCAGAAATGAGCAGGGAAACAAACATCCTTAAATGCCAAACAGTGCAAATAATTTGAATTCAATTATTTTTAGCCAAAAAATACATGCATATAAGAAAATTGTCTTGAGCTGACCAAAAAGGTTTCCAGGCCCTGACCCAGCAGTCAGTTTGGTAGAAGGTGGCCGCTGGACCAAAGCTCTGAAAACCTCCTCCATAAGAGATTGATAAAGAAAGCTGAACTCTTCTATGATGCCGCCACTTTCCCATACAGGAACCACATGTTGGTCATCTATTAAATACTCTTTAACTAGGACGTCTTAACAGATTCCATGTTTTGGGAACAAGCTTCTCCTCCAAATAAGATCTGATAACTTTCTCATCTCCTCATCTTTCCTCCATTTCTCTTTTTCTCCTTTTCAGATTCTGGAAATTCCAATGAACAATACGATGACGTCAGCAACATGAGCCAAATCTCAAACAAGTCAGTATCCCGACCGGTCCTAATAAATCCACACGTTCCTCAGTTACACCATGGAGCATCTTTTCTTAGAATCCTGCATTTCACATCTCCTCTGTTGTTCTCCTGGAAATGTATAGGTCACGATCACAAGGGCCAGGGTTCTGGACTATCTTGGGCAAACCGTCTATACATCACGGTGGCACTGACCGGATATGGAAAGTGGGATATTTACAGAGGAGGATAAAGTTTATAGTTAATTTGTGAAGAGAGCTGAGGTGTCCAATCAAAAGTGACCGCAGGTGAGGTCCCCAGAGGATAGATGGTGTAGCAGCAAGGTGGATTACCTCCCTCAGCAGGAACAGGCCCCTGGGGGTTGTGGTAGTAGTAGAATGGAGAGGCAGCAGTGAGGAGAGGTGCAGAGTGGTCGCAGGAAGGAGGCAAGGAGATAGTCTCTTGTTCTCTACCTTTTTACTATGTCTTGCATTTCATCAGCAGATCCAGGGTACTGGTTCACCGGGCTGGCGATCTGGTCAGCCTGGAAAGAAATGGGCACTGATGTGCTGGATGGCTATTCGGCCTACCAGCTCACTTCTCCCTGGAATGAGGTTCTAGGTACTTTTCGCTTTCCCATGTCCTTCTTGCTCTCTCGTGGCTAATTACCAGGCAGGCAATCCGCACTCTGAGATCCCGGACCTACACCAGTTCTCAAGCCCTTTGTCAGTTGCTGTGGCCCCTAGATAGTCCCACAGTGTGGCTACTATGCTTTCCAATAGCCTCCAGTTTACTGCCAGTCCTGAAGATCTGACTGCTTGGGGTCCTGGCACCCCTCATAGCAGCTAGGGCTGCTGCTCGACCTGGAAGCCGATGCAGGACATTCCCTGATGAAGGAGTTGGGAGATGACTCTGAAACGCGTAGGACAATAAAGAAGAATCGTTGATCCAGACATTCTCTTGTACTGGCTTCTTTTGTTCCTTTCTGAAGTGGCAGCGCGGACCTCGAGGTACTGTGTCCTGGGAGCTGGAAGCCGATGCAGACTTTTTCCCTCCTTCATCATCTGACTAAGTGATTCCTATTGCCACCCCCTCCCTATCCTAACTCCTCCCTCCAACCAGAAGTGGGGTCTGCCCTAAGGTGGGTCTCTTCCACCCTGCACTCTGTGGCTGGAGTTTGCATGGTGTTGGATGTGTGAGGTCCAGCATAGGATATCTGAATTTTACCCATACGTTAGTACCGATGACTTTAAACACCAATATGGCGATCAGACCACAGGGGCACCACATATAAATAGATTGATAAGTGGTTGTTACCTTTCCTGTTGTTATTAGAGTAAGGCCGGCTTCACACTGCGGGTGTGATCCGATCCATGGCTGTCAGGGTGAAACTGACAGCCCTGGACCGGATCAGCACACAGAACCGGAGGGCTAATATGCCCCCCAGTCCGGTGTGCAGCCGTACGCACCTTACTTTGCTGATGATTCAGAACCTACGGTTCACAGGGAGCTAGTTGCGTTCCTGAAATAACAGCGACGTTCAGCCGCAGGTGTCCGGTTCTTGGATCCTCCTGGATCGGGGCAATCCAGCCTCACAGGCTCCCATGTTAGGGAGCCCCGGATTGCCCTGGATCCGGGTGAATCCGGGAGAAGGCAATTAGGGGAGATTTTTCTCCTCAGACACAAAAACATTGCAAGCAGAGAAAAATCTGAAGTCTCCTGGATTCTCCCAGAAAGATAGAAACCGGATGGTAGAGAGCTGCCTTCCAGCTTCCATCCGGCCCCATAGGATACTATGGGGCCAAAGTCCGGTCCGGGGCTGTCCGGTTTACACGGACAGCCATGGATCGGATCACACTCGCAGTGTGAAGCCGGCCTAAGTCGCTATACGGCACAGATCAGACAGCATCATGCTTCGAAGGGGTAAATTCTAATGAGAAGATGGAATAAGGTAATGTATCTATACATTTTAAGGAGAAATAACAGAGGAACCACAAAAATATCAGCCTGGAGTCGCAAGAGATATCGGGATTTGTTTCTTGGGATTATTTGTGGTGATGAGCGAGTAGCAAGATATTCGGTTCAGATAGCTTTAACCAAATTCTTTCAAATGCTTCAGTATTGGGATCCAGGTGAGTTCTCCATTGACTTACATTAGACGAGTAACAAGTAATGAAATAGTTCAAAGTGTTTGATTAGAGCTATCCGAACCCGAAGATCTTACTACTCGCTCATCACTGTATGATTCATTTTCAGTAACTAGAACAGTCTAGATCAGAACAGGCTTTCAATAAACAATGATTCGAAGCAAGCAAAGATCTTCAAATTGGCATTTAAAAGGGTTGTTCACTACTTAGACAACCCCTTCTCATTCCCCATAGAAATGAAAAAAGCCAATACTTACCGCTGGATACTTACCGCCGGTGCCAGTGTGGTTACAGGAATATCGGAACTCGCGTTCCCAGGCCCCATGTGACCTTGTTATAACATGCCATCCCTGCGACCAATCACTGCTGGTTTCAATGTCGCTGAAGCTGCACCGGACGCGAGTGTAAGCGGTTTTCAATGTTATGACAGCGAACATGTAGAATGAGCAGGGGTTGTCCTAGTAGTGGAACATCCCGTTTAAGAAGTGAAATCCTGGTCGAGTGTCTGTCTCAGCACCAATTACCTCCCTCCTCACACATTTAAGGAGTGTCAAAAAATCACCATGACCATTGGGGGGCCTCGTTGTCTCCATCTTTTAAATATGGCATAAAATAAATCTGAAAGGCCAGATACCAGAGCTGCCATTTTCCGATTGCTGCGCCTCTACCCCCCCAAAAATAACAAAATTTTAACCATAAAACTTACAGTTCGGCAGACATAAAAAAAAAATCCCCCCCTCCCCCCCATACACGGACTGATCCATTGATGTAAAGATCAAACGGTCTCAGAAAATTGCAACAAACCAATAGTTATTAAATATATATATACTAGATGGATCTGTTAGTACTTGGAGCTTTTTCAAGCTGATCCCAGATCCACAGGAGTTTGTGTGCTCTCCATCCCAGTGCTGTAGCCCCGGCAGTGGAACACGCAGGTGCCCCGTCCTCTGCTCTGCTCTTCATCTCCTTCCCCAAACACACAACTCTTCCCATTTGTTAGTAAAAAGAATAGAGGGCTGGGTGTAGTGGGTGGGGGCCCTGGCTGGGGTGCGTGGCCGCTCGGTGACCAATCAGAGCTGGATGTAGTGAGTGACAGCGGGGACAGCCAATCGGGTGGGGGCCCTGGCTGGGGGGCGTGGCCGCTCGGTGACCAATCAGAGCTGGGTGTAGTGAGTGACAGCGGGGACAGCCAATCGGATGGGGGCCCCAGCTGAGGGGTGTGGCCGCTCGGTGACCAATCAACGACGTGGGATTTCGGTTACAGAGAGACAGACACGATAGGGCAATTACATAGTAGATATGTATATATTTTTTTTACAAAGTTTGGTATCACTTTAATAATGACTCTTTTGTACCATACTTTGAATTCCATAAAAATAAAATAAAAAAAAATATTGATGTAAATATATTTTTTCCAACATGTTACAACACTTGGAATTTTTTAATTGTTTTTTTAAGCACATTCTATGGGAAAATGAACAGCGCCTTTCAAAAAAAGGTATTTCTTAAACTACACCTTGTCTTGTAATAATAACAAGTCTTTCATCTATGTCTAAGGAAAAATGAACAAAAAAAATATATGGCTCTTTGAAAAAGACTTCAAATTTTTGTGCTGTTACTATTGGAATCTTTAGTATTTTCAGAATAGGTTATATAGATGCGATTTGATGCGACAATGACCTCTGTTGTTCTATCCATTATGGTTTGTTACATTTGGAAAAACTAATCAAAAAAATGAATAAAATAAAAAAAAATGTGCCCAGTTTAGCAGGGGTTAAATGAACACATTGTTTATATGTTTCCTATGTTTTTTTTCTAGTTCTGGTGGCAAAGGAAAAGGATTGGTGCAATTTTTTAAGAAAGACAAATCCAAAAAAGAAGATCAAGTGTAAGTGTGTAACATTATGTATGAATCCTACATGTCAGGTACAAGCGGGATCACATCAAGGTCTGGTCCTCACCAGAGAATGCCAAAAATATCACCTTATAGGGTCCAAATATTTGGTACCCAGATAATACTGCCCCGCTGTGCAAAATAACAGAACTTCCTGATGCCAAAATAGCAGTATCTAAACAAAGAAAGGCCAAAATACCATGGTACCTAGCCCAAATAATAATACTACATGGTACTCCTTTAATACTGACCTACAATGCACAAATAACTGCCTCAAAATGCCAAAATACTACTGAATGTGTGCAATGGTATAAAATGGCCAAAAAATACCACTTCGCACAGTGCCAACACAACTGTTTAACCTGAATACAGAGATGGAGGATGGACAATAGGAAACACTGGGGGAAGGGTATATAGCATAGGAGACACTGGGGGAAGGGTATGTAGCATAGGAGACACTGGGGGAAGGGTATGTAGCATAGGAGACACTGGGGCTGGTGCATACAGTCATGGCCAAAAGTTTTGGCACTCTTGAAATTACAACCCATGGCACTGTAGCTAATCTCCCTGGATGTGGATGGCAGAGAAAAATTGATGAAGGGTTGCAACACAGGATGATGGTCCAGATGGTAGAAAAGCCCCAAAACAATTCCAGCTGTCCTGCAAGCTCAGGGGGCATCAGTGTTAGCGTGAACTATCGGTCCACATGTGAATGAAATTAAACGCTATGGAGAAGACCCAGGAGGACCCAACTGCTGACACATTTTGCCTTTTTTCTGTTTCTGTATGTGAGTAACTATAATCCTGGGTGTAATAATTATAATGGATAACTCAGGAGTCTTTTTGCATGGAGCAAAGACACAACAGAACACAGTTTATAGTGAAAATGTCTATATTATAAATAACAAAGTGCAGAGGAAAACTCAAAGTCCAACAACACACAGTGCGGATATTGTATGATGCCTAATGAATAGCCTGTTGAAAACCTCAGAGGAAAATGCAATCAGCAGAGCAGTCTATAGAGCGCAGATTACACTTGGAGAGTCTGTAAAAGGAACATCTATGGCAAGTCCAAACACGGAAAAGTTTAAGCAAGTCTATATAACACACTAAATCATCCAGGCAGGCCTGGGAAAGTGAGTCTTAGAAAGTCCAGAACCAGATGCAGAACAAATTACCAGAGTCCAGAAGTCCAGAAAAGTCTTGTGTTCTGCATCTATTTGAACATAGGAAGCGACAGAGCAGCATCCAGCTTATGTGTCAGCAAAGGCAGGTGAGGCAGGACTGCAGCAGAGGGAGTA
This sequence comes from Allobates femoralis, assembly GCA_033576535.1. NCBI lineage: Eukaryota > Metazoa > Chordata > Amphibia > Anura > Aromobatidae > Allobates > Allobates femoralis. Next base: position 149,091,689 of record JARQOC010000007.1, read on the forward strand.
GCACGAGCAGCCAAAAGCAGAAGCAACACTAGCTGTAATGTCTGTATACTCTTATATTCTGTGATCCCCGGCTCTAATGTCTGTATACTCTTATATTCTGTGATCCCCGGCTGCAATGTCTGTATACTATTATATTCTGTGATCCCCGGCTGTAATGTCTGTATACTCTTATATTCTGTGATCCTGTGCTGTAATGTCTGCATACTCTTATTTTCTGTGATCCCTGGCTGTAATGTCTGTATACTCTTATAGTCTGTGATCCCTGGCTGTAATGTCTGTATACTATTATATTCTGTGATCCCCGGCTGTAATGTCTGTATACTCTTATATTCTGTGATCCCCACCTGTAATGTCTGTATACTCTTATATTCTGTGATCCCCAGCTGTAATGTCTGTATACTCTTATATTCTGTGATCCCTGGCTGTAATGTCTGTATACTCTTATATTCTGTGATCTCTGCCTGTAATGTCTGTATACTCCTATATTCTGTGATCCCCAGCTGTAATGTCTGTATACTCTTATATTCTATGATCCCCGGCTGTAATGTCTGTATACTCTTTTATTCTGTGATCCCCGGTTGTAATGTCTGTATACTCCTATACTCTGTGATCCCCGGCTTTAATGTCTGTATACGCATATTCTGTGATCCCGGCTCTAATGTCTGTATACTCTTATATTCTGTGATCCCCAGCTCTAATGTCTGTATACTCTTATATTCTGTGATCCCCGACTGTAATGTCTGTATACTATTATATTCTGTGATCCCCAGCTGTAATGTCTGTATACTCTTATATTCTGTGATCCCCAGCTGTAATGTCTGTATACTCTTATATTTTATGATCGTTGGATGTAATGTCTGTATACTCTTATATTCTGTGATCTCCGGCTGTAATGTCTGTATACTCTTATATTTTATGATCGTTGGATGTAATGTCTGTATACTCTTATATTCTGTGATCCCCGGCTGTAATGTCTGTATACTATTATATTCTGTGATCCCCGGCTGTAATGTCTGTATACTCTTATATTCTGTGATCCCCACCTGTATTGTCTGTATACTCTTATATTCTGTGATCCCCAGCTGTAATGTCTGTATACTCTTATATTCTATGATCCCCGGCTGTAATGTCTGTATACTCTTATATTCTGTGATCCCTGGCTGTAATGTCTGTATACTCTTATATTCTGTGATCTCTGCCTGTATTGTCTGTATACTCTTATATTTTGTGATCCCCAGCTGTAATGTCTGTATACTCTTATATTCTATGATCCCCGGCTGTAATGTCTGTATACTCTTATATTCTGTGATCTCTGCCTGTAATGTCTGTATACTCTTATATTTTGTGATCCCCAGCTGTAATGTCTGTATACTCTTATATTCTGTGATCCTGGCTGTAATGTCTGTATACTCTTATATTCTGTGATCTCTGCCTGTAATGTGTGTATACTCTTATATTCTGTGATCCCTTGCTGTAATGTCTGTATACTCCCTTCATGCCCAGGAGCTGTGGTATATCCCTGTTCCACATGGTTGCACACATAAAAGTCCTGCATAGGCATAGGGTAAATTGATTTTTCAAGTTTTAAACGTTTTCTGTCGAATATCTTCGATGCTAATATGACATATTATATATGGTTTTGTTCAGAATATAATTTTGCATTCTCTCCCTGTAATATTTTTAGCTTTTGAAGCAGTTTTGCCTGAAATTAGTGCAACAATATGGGAATTGAAAGCACAACTAAATATTGTACAGCTTCAGATCCAAAATTAGCCAATCACAGATGAGGTTCTTGTGACCAATCATAACCTGGATATGGCAGCCAATCACTTTCCATTACATTGCATCACATCTGCTGCTTTGTTTGTGTGTTTTATCTGTTGGTCTATCTAGTGAATCATACTGTAGAGCTCTATGATGGGAGCCTTCAGATTTTTGTCAGTGGCGGATCGTGTGCGAGTTGTGGTGCTACATGAAGAGGGTTATACTGGCCCCCAGATAACAAGGAAGGTCGGCTGTAATCGGAGTACAGTCATAAGAATTTTGCAGAAACATAAGCAGCTTGGAATTACCCAGGACAGGCCCAGATCTGGTCGGCCCAGAAAGTCAACTAAAAGGGAGGATAGAGTACTGATAAGAACATCCCTTGCCAATCGAATGCTCACCTCTCCTCAGCTTCTGCGAGAATGGCAAGAAAAGTGCAATATTGAGGTAGCAACATCAACTGTTAGGAAGAGATGATTGGAAGCAGGATTAAGAGGGTGCAAGGCCCGAAAGAAGCCATTGATGACAGCCAAACAAAGACAAAGGCGAAAACTGGGGGCATTGAAATATTCAATATGGAGGAAGGAGGAGTGGGAAAAAGTGTGATTTAGTGATGAAAGCACTTTTTGCATTTTAGGAAATGATGGCAAGTCTTATGTGAGAAGGTTTCCACATGAAGAGTACAAGCCAGAGTGTTTGAGCTTCTCTGTGAAACATCCGATGAAAGTAATGGTCTGGGGCTGTATGGCAGCCAATGGTGTTGGAAGGCTTCATATTGTGGAGGGTATGGTTAATGCAAAAAAATACATAGACATCCTTAATAAGAAAATGCTGCCTTCTGCTCAACACCTGTTTTCAGGGGATTATATCTTCCCGGATGATAATGCTCCTTGTCACAGAGCTAAGACAGTAACGGAATGGAAAAAAAAAGAACAAGGTGGCTACTATTGACTGGCCAGCCCAGTCCCCGGACCTCAATCCAACTGAAAAATTGTGGAACAAGGTATCAATAGAGATATCTAAAAAACAGCCAAGGACCAGGAAAGAGTTGATTGAGGCTGTGAAACAGGCCTGGAACCACATCATCACTCGTGAACATCTGCAGAAGCTTGTTCACTCAATGCCACAGGGATGCAAGTTGGTGCTCAAGAGCAAAGGCCGCCAATAAAGTATTAGAAGCTAAAGATGCACTCAAAAGACCCTTTTCAGGACTCTGAATTAAATAAAAAATAATACATCTTAAAAAGTAAAATTTAAGTCTGTGTGAACTTGCATTGAAAGTTAATGAACTTAGAAACCTGTTCACCATTCTACACACTGTACTGGTGTAGGTATAGTTATGCTGTAAAAAAAATATCAAAAATGCGCATACCATAACAATTTATACACTTGGGACATTCAAAAATGAGTATGGCACACAATGAGGGATTACAAAAACATATATGTTCCACCAGTTTCACTGTAGAGATGCAGAAGTATGAAATATATAGTTTTCTTCACGCCTATGCAGGACTTTTGAACACCACTGTACATTACACAGGGGCAAGAATATCTCAGGACAGGAACAATTTCTTTAACATCCAATTGTGGAACTGATTTTTATTCTAAGATCTATTACGGTAATTAAAACGTTCAATTGACCTTTAAGGATTTGCAGCAGACATTTTACACCAAAACACATGTCTCTTCACAGTAAAATTATGCATAAAATACCTGCATTTTTGTCATGTTTTTGCATGCATTTTTATGTGTTTTATTTTTCTATTCATTTGAATGGGTAAAAATCACTGGAAGAATTGACAAGCTGCTAAAACTGCCAAGAAGATATAAGTAGCGTCTACATAAGAATTCAGAAATATTATTTAATTTGTTGCTACTGAAAATTGTTTTTTTTGTCACAAAAATACAAGATGTGAACAAGCCCCTGCTGTGCTCTTATAGAGCCGCCATTCTGTACCCAAATATCATCATCATTCACAGGGTTAACACTTTGTTACAGTTGATTGTAAAACATTTGTTGGGTGATTGGGTCCTTATTGCTAAATGAGTCATAATTATAATGAAACCTAGACATTGTATTAAACTGATCATCACCATAATGTAGACATCTATTAAACTGTAATCTTCAATGTATCTTTATTTTTACAGACATTTACCTGTAATTCCAAATCTAAGTAAGTATTCAATGCTCACTGACGCCTCATCAAACTTTGTACAGATCACTAATACAGGAAAGTCTAAGAAACTAAGAAACTTCAGACACATCTTATCAGAGAAATCTACTTGTTTCTCCATTTATGAGCCTCTTCTCCTCCATCCCCCACCATCCTTCTAAACTCCCTATATACTCGGGAATAAAAACACCTCAAAAAGGTTCATGGTCAAAGCAAAACCAACTGCTAATTCCCCGAAGGATCAGGATACATAGCCTATTATTCTCTAAGGAGAAGACAGGTGGGAGAATGAGTGATGACCATCCAGCACAGTGAGAGACACAGCGGACACAGGCACATTGTGCTGCAGCCGTAAGAGCACATATTTCACTTCATTGTTAGATTTACAGCTACACTGCTCAGTACTGCTGTGTAATGTTTTCCAGGCTGCTGCTGGTTGTAGTATGTGTTTTATCTCACTTCAATGCTGGATTCACAGCTATGGTACTCACTATGGCTGCATAATGTCCTCCATGCTGCTGCTAGTTTTTATTATGTGTTTTATCACATATTGGTACTGGATTCACAACTACACTGCTCAGTAATGCTGCATAATGTCTACCATGCTGCCGGTTTTTATTGTGTTTTATCACATATTGGTGCTAGATTTATACCTACACTGCTCAGTAATGCTTCTGGTTTGTAATTTCAGTGTAGTGCTGGCTTCACAGCTACGCTGCTCAGGGCTGCTATGTAATGTCCTCCATGCTGCTGCTGGTTTCTAGTATGTGTTCTATCTCACCCTCACCCCAGTGCTGGATTCACAGCTGCGCTACTCAGTATGGCTGCATAATGTCCTTGAGGCTGCTGCTGTTTTTTTATTATGTGTTTTATCACATATTGGTGCTGGATTCACAACTGCACTGCTCAATAATGCTGCATAATGTCCTCCATGGTGCTGCTAGTTTTGATCTCAATGTAGTGCTGGATTCACAGCTACACTACTCAGTAATTTTGTGTAATGGCCTACATGCTGTTGCTGGTTTCTAGTTTGTGTTATATCTCACCCTAGTCCTACCCTCACCCTAGTGCTAGATTAACAGCTACGCTACTCAGCATGGCTGCATAAAGTCTTCCATGCTGCTTCTGCTTTTTATTATGTGTTTTATCTATCCTCAGTTCTGAAATTGCAGCTACACTGCTCAGTATTTGTGCATAATATCCTCCATGCTTCTCTCCCATAAGAAATATCAGCAGCAAGTATATCCCACCCATGACTGAAAACGAGGGATAAAATTGGTGAAATATATAGGACACAAGTCATGGAATAGTTTAAACAGTGTTATTCATCAATTACATACACAGGACACTTTATCCTGAGAAGTCACCTGAAATGACGCATGCTTTATATAGTCTGTTATGCAGATGGCTGAGTTGTTTCTTTTAAGCCACAGTTCTAGTCATATTCTATCCTCCTTGTTTTATTATCCCAATCTGACATCTCTTATGTGGACTGAAGACATTAGGGATAATAATCCTGAATTTTGGAAATATATGACTGAATTTTGATTATAAAAATGTAAAATAAAACCTACAAATGTTTCCATTTCGATGACAAGTAGTTTTAGATCTGACCAGCAGGTGGCGCTCAAAACTAGAAGAAAAGTGTGCGGATGGGGGGTTGTAGTGTTACACAAAGATGGGGACAGAGTTGGGTTTCCTTTGACATTGGAAAGAGATACGTTTTGAAGTCTCTTCCCAAAAAAGTAATACAAAAAAAACTTAATAATCTAGTATTTTTAATGAAGTTGTCTACAGGTAGAGAGGTCCACACCTTCTTGGCTAACAAAGGTAGATTTATGCTAAGGGAATCAATCATATCTCGGGTATGGAAGGCTCAGAAAGGAAAAAAAACACCAACAATGGTGAATTCAGGAGAACATCGACATTACAACAGGCAAAAAATGACAAAGTGCAAATAACTGCGGTCCCAGCTGATGTTGTAACTTTGGATTCCTGCTCGGCCTCATTCCTTCTAGTTTCGGACGTCTGACTTACAGGAATCTGTTTCCCAGCTTTTTTCTACTACATTTTTCCCCTTTTTTTCTGGCGAAAAGAAAACCTGTTTGTCCCTTCTGTAGTTTTATTTTATACTAATCTAACTGCCAAGCGCCCCCTACTGGTCACATGTATATAGAAAAAAATAGCTTTTTTGCAGTAATTGCAGAGAAAATAAATTACCCTACAAAATATTCACATGATTTCCTCATTGTATCTTCCACAGATAGAACAACATCTCATGATAGTGATGAGCAGCACACCTACGACTTCACTGATGAGCATGAAAGGTGGCTCCATGTATAGAGATACTCAGATGAGGAGAATCTATGTAACTAAACCTTCTCTAGATACTAAACAATGTATGACCTGTGTATTACAGGGACAAAGAAGAAAAGTCTCCAGGATGGAAATCACTGCTATTTCATAAAAATAAGGAACAGAAAGTATCTGAAAGGTCTGTCTGTCTTACTACCCGTCTACCCATCTGTCTGTCTACCCATCTGTCTGTCTACCCATCTGTCTGTCTACCCATCTGTCTGTCTACTCATCTGTCTGTCTACCCATCTGTCTGTCTACCAATCTACCTGTCTATCCGTCTACCCATCTATCCGTCTGTCCGTCTACCTGACTACCCATCTGTTCATCTACCCGTCTATCCGTCTACCCATCTGTCTGTCTATCCATCTGTCTGTCTACCCATCTATTCATCTGTCCATCTACATGACTATACCATCTGTTCATCTACCCGTCTGTCCGTCTACCCATCTGTCTGTCTATCCATCTGTCTGTCTACCCATCTATCCGTCTACCTGACTACCCATCTGTCTGTCTACCCATCTACCTGTCTGTCCGTCTACCCATCTGTCTGTCTATCCATCTGTCTGTCTACCCATCTATCCGTCTGTCCGTCTACCTGACTACCCATCTGTTTGCCTACCCATCTACCCATCTATCCGTCTACCCATTTGCCTGTCTACCCATCTTCCCATCTGTCTGTCTACCCATCTACCCGTCTGTCCATCTACCCATCTGTCTGTCTACCCATCTAAGAATCTACCCATTTACCCATCTATCCACTCTGTCTGTCTACCCATCAACCCCATCTACTCATCTACCTTTCTGTCTGTCTACCTATCTGTCCATCTACCCACCTACCTGTGTACCGGTCTACTCATCTACCTGTTTGTCTGTCTCTCTACGTGTCTGTCTGTCTACCCGTTTAGCTGTATGTCTGTCTGTCTGCCTACCTATCCATCAATCAATCTGTCTCTCTGTCCGTCCATCCAACCTTTTGCCCGACCGTCTGCCTGTCATTCGTCTACCTGCCCGTCTGTCTACCCGTAAGTCTACCTGTCTGTCCATCTGTCTACCTGTCCTCTTACCTGTTTATCATATGCATGGACATATTAAAAGTAGAACAGCTAGGAAATTGCCCAGGGGTCTCTGCCACTGTTGGGGGACTTCACCCCAATATTCACAGATACTCCCATAAGCCAGACATAGATTGGGTGGAGGAGGGGGATTCAAATAATGTGAATAAGCTAAAATGGGCAGAAGTTCGACAATCAGCGGGATGTGAGACTGTAATTGAGGTTTATTTTAGTGATCTGTACAGATACGACAAAAAATCCCCCCTCACCCCCACACCAGATAATTACAATATAGAAACAGTACAATCTGTCTGACTACTTCTTTACATTATTTCACATTTTGAAATATTTTCATTTTTTTGTGACTAATGTAAATATTTCCTTCTAGAAAATTTTTCGGTCCATCGACAGGAATAAAGAAATTTGCCAAAGAAGAGAAAATATTTCGTGAGAAATTCAAGGTTCGCTTTTTAATTTTTTTCATTACAAGTAATTTTATATACGATAAATGTATAATTTTTACATCAGGGGTCAAATATCTTGTTTGTAAAACAATTTATTTTAAATCTGTCTTGGGGACAGTATTATAGTAGATATATTCTTGTATATAGAAGCAGTATTATAGTAGTTATATTCTTGTACATAGGAGCAGTATTGTAGTAGTTATATTCTTGTATATAGGGGCAGTATTATAGTAGTTATATTCTTGTATATATTAGGAGTATTATAGTAGTTATATTCTTGTATATAGAAGCAGTATTATAGTAGTTATATTCTTGTACATAGGGGGCAGTATTATAGTAGTTATATTCTTGTACATAGGGGGCAGTATTATAGTAGTTATATTCTTGTACATAGGGGCAGTATTATAGTAGTTATATTCTTGTACATAGGAGCAGTATTATAGTAGTTATATTCTTGTACATAGGGGCAGTATTATAGTAGTTATATTCTTGTACATAGGGGCAGTATTATAGTAGTTATATTCTTGTACATAGGGGCAGTATTATAGTAGTTATATTCTTGTACATAGGAGCAGTATTATAGTAGTTATATTCTTGTACATAGGGGGCAGTGTTATAGTAGTTATATTCTTGTACATAGGGGCAGTATTATAGTAGTTATATTCTTGTACATAGATGCAGTATTATAGTAGTTATATTCTTGTATATAGGGGCAGTATTATAGTAGTTATATTCTTGTATATAGGGGCAGTATTATAGTAGTTATATTCTTGTATATAGGAGCAGTATTATAGTAATTATATTCTTGTACATAGGGACAGTATTATAGTAGTTATATTCTTGTACATAGGAGCAGTATTATAGTAGTTATATTCTTGTACATAGGGCAGTATTATAGTAGTTATATTCTTGTACATAGGGGCAGTATTATAGTAGTTATATTCTTGTATATAGGGCAGTATTATAGTAGTTTATTCTTGTACATAGGGCAGTATTATAGTAGTTATATTCTTGTACATAGGAGCAGTATTATAGATATTTATTCTTGTACATAGGGGCAGTATTATAGTAGTTATATTCTTGTACATAGGGCAGTATTATAGTAGTTATATTCTTGTACATAGGGGCAGTATTATAGTAGTTATATTCTTGTACATAGGGCAGTATTATAGTAGTTATATTCTTGTACATAGAGGCGATATTATAGTAGTTATATTCTTGTACATAGGAGCAGTATTATAGTAGTTATATTCTTGTACATAGGGCAGTATTATAGTAGTTATATTCTTGTACATAGGGGCAGTATATAGTAGTTATTATATTTTGTACTTATGTACAGGGCAGTATTATAGTAGTTATATTCTTGTACATAGGGAGCAGTATTATAGTAGTTTATTCTTGTAATAGGAGCAGTATTATAGTAGTTATATTCTTGTACATAGGGGCAGTATTATATAAGTTATATTCTTGTACATAGGGGCAGTATTATAGTAGTTATATTCTTGTATAAGGGGCAGTATATAGTAGTTATATTCTTGTATCATAGGGCAGTATTATAGTAGTTATATTCTTGTACATAGGGGCAGTATTATAGTAGTTATATTCTTGTACATAGGGGCAGTATTATAGTAGTTATATTCTTGTACATAGGGCAGTATTATAGTAGTTATATTCTTGTACATAGGGGCAGTATTATAGTATTATATTTTGTACATAGGAGCAGTATTATAGTAGTTATATTCTGTACATAGGGGCAGTATTATAGTAGTTATATTCTTGTACATAGGGGCAGTATTATAGTAGTTATATTCTTGTACATAGGGGCAGTATTATAGTAGTTATATTCTTGTACATAGGGGCAGTATTATAGTAGTTATATTCTTGTACATAGGGGCAGTATTATAGTAGTTATATATTCTTGTACATAGGAGCAGTATTATAGTAGTTATATTCTTTGTACATAGGGGCAGTATTATAGTAGTTTATATTCTTGTACATAGGGGCAGTATTATAGTAGTTATATTCTTGTACATAGGAGCAGTATTATAGTAGTTATATTCTTGTACATAGGGGCAGTATTATAGTAGTTATATTCTTGTACATAGGGGCAGTATTATAGTAGTTATATTCTTGTACATAGGGCAGTATTATAGTAGTTATATTCTTGTACATAGGGACAGTATTATAGTAGTTATATTCTTGTACATAGGAGCAATATTATAGTAGTTATTATTCTTGTACATAGGGGCAGTATTATAGTAGTTATATTCTTGTACATAGGGGCAGTATTATAGTAGTTATATTCTTGTACATAGGGGCAGTATTAAGTAGTTTATATTCTTGTATATAGGAGCAGTATTATAGTAGTTATATTCTTGTACATAGGGGCAGTATTATAGTAGTTTATATTCTTGTACATAGGGAGCAGTATATCTGTAATAGTAGTTTATATTGTTTATATCTTAATAGGAGCAGTATTATAGTAGTTATATTCTTGTACATAGGAGCAGTATTATAGTAGTTATATTCTTGTACATAGGGGCAGTATTATAGAGTTATATTCTTGTACATAGGGCAGTATTATAGTAGTTATATTCTGTATACATTAGGAAGTAATCTTGTTAGATTTATAGTAGTTATATTCTTGTACATAGGAGCAGTATTATAGTAGTTATATATTCTTGTACATAGGGGCAGTATTATAGTAGTTATATTCTTGTAATAGGGGCAGTATTATAGTAGTTATATCTTGTACATAGGGCAGTATTATAGTAGTTATATTCTTGTACATAGGGCAGTATTATAGTAGTTATATTCTTGTACATAGAGGCAGTATTATAGTAGTTATATTCTTGTACATAGGGGCAGTATTATAGTAGTTATATTCTTGTACATAGGAGCAGTATTATAGTAGTTATATTCTTGTACATAGGGGCAGTAATATAGTAGTTATATTCTTGTACATAGGGGCAGTATTATAGTACATGGGGGTCAGTATTATAGTAGTTATATTCTTGTATATAGGAGCAGTATTATAGTAGTTATATTCTTGTACATAGGAGCAGTATTATAGTAGTTATATTCTTGTACATAGGGGCAGTATTATAGACTTTATATTCTTGTACATGGGGGCAGTATTATAGTAGTTATATTCTTGTATATATGGGGCAGTATTATAGTAGTTATATTCTTGTACATAGGAGCAGTATTATAGTAGTTATATTCTTGTACATAGGGGCAGTATTATAGTAGTTATATTCTTGTATATAGGGGCAGTATTATAGTAGTTATATTCTTGTACATAGGGGCAGTATTATAGTAGTTATATTCTTGTACATAGGGGCAGTATTATAGTAGTTATATTCTTGTACATAGGAGCAGTATTATAGTAGTTTTATTCTTGTACATAGGGGCAGTATTATAGTAGTTATATTCTTGTACATAGGCGGCAGTATTATAGTAGTTATATTCTTGTACATAGGAGCAGTATTATAGTAGTTATATTCTTGTACATAGGGGCAGTATTATAGTAGATATATTCTTGTACATAGAGGCAGTATTATAGTAGTTATATTCCTGTACATAGGAGCAGTATTATAGTAGTTATATTCTTGTACATAGGAGCAGTATTATAGTAGTTATATTCTTGTATATAGGGGCAGTATTATAGTAGTTATATTCTTGTATATAGGGGCAGTATTATAGTAGTTATATTCTTGTTCATAGGGGCAGTATTATAGTAGTTATATTCAATGAGTTTGCTACTGTAGGATTTATTGCTCATGTAGTAATCATGTTGATTATCTTCTATAAGCTTTCCCATGTTTATTTTTTTTTAAGTTAAATGAACCTTTTTTTATTTAATTTAATTTATTCTTACCTCTGACCTTATTCTTTCCACGTTTACTTTATTGGAACCAATGATGTGTGTTGTGTTGTGAAACGTCTTGTCTTCTCTATATCTTTTCCAGTACACGGGTGAAATTAAAGCTCTTAACATTGCGACCGTTAATGACCTGGCTCCACTCTCACCTAAAGATAAACTAGAGCTCGCGGTGAAGCCCGGAGAGACAGTTGAAGTCATGGATGTCACAAATGAAGACCAAATCATTTGCCGAAATTTTGCAGGAAAATGTGAGTCATTTTGTCCCGGTAAAACACTGTAACCTAAATATTGTCCCAAAAGATGAAGACTATTGCCTCTACTTGCAGTGCAATCAATGGGCCGCTGAATGGGTCTATGATGAGACTCGCTCTGTCATCCACCTTTTCATACGAGTCCCATATAATCTGTTAATTATTAAGAATATGTCTTGGACAGTGTTATTCTCCAGCGTATAAAAAACCTAATCTGGAATCATACTTAAGACTTTTCTCATCTTTCAGATGGTTACCTCCGGATCGATTGTTTAGACTTCAAGTAAGTAAAATCCTGAGACCTGAAGCTCGAGTTTTCTAATGTGTATACATGGACCTTACATAATTGAAATCATATTTTTTATTTCATATTGGTTTTACCAACCAGATTTTTTACTAATCTGTGATCTGTGATGATTTAAAGGGATATTCCCACAATCAAATGTTCCTCTAAGTCTACAATATACTAGAGCATCTGAATGAATTAGAATATCATCAAAAATCAATGTCATATTGCCATGTTTCAGGGCATTCCTTGAAATGCGTTGACTAATGTATTAATATTATATTCACCCTTTGATGTCTCGTGGAATACGGCAACAGTTTTTAACCCTACATCCTCCCTACTTTAATTTTCTGAGATAATGACCTTTGGGTTTTCATTGGCTGTAAGCCATAATCATCAACATTAACATAAATAAACACTTGCAATAGATCCCTCTGTATGTAATGACTCTATATAATATATGGGTTTCACTTTTTGCATTGAATTACTGAAATAAATGAACTTTTTGATGATATTCTAATTCACTGAGATGCACTAGTATCTTACTGACCGCTGCGGTATCTGGTGCCAAGCATTATAGTCTGACCTTTTCCTGGCAGTCCCATAGACAATGAATGGAGCTACAGTTGCACCCTGTGTACAGAGTCTGGTTTCTTAAGAACTAGAAGCTCATTCTCGAGATCCTGTGGATCTAACCCTTACAAATCAGTAAATCAGCTTCTATTCCATAGACAGCAGATAACTTTAAATTTTAGTAAGTAGTTCAGGATTAGGAAAACATTGCTGCTTTCTTCCCAGCACCGTACCTTTTGTGTATGTGCACACGGCGCCTTTTCAGGTTACTGAGGCAGAAACTCAAAAAATGTTTAACAGAATGAACATATGCTTTTCTATGGAAAAATTATATGACAAGCATATTCATGTACAGGATATACATGTTCAGTCTGTTGTCACTTCTTTTAACCGTGTCCGGGTCTAGAACCCCTGGAGCAGTTATATAGAAGCATCATGTTCATGTTTTGGAGGCTTCCACTTTCTGCAGATGTGGCATCCCACTGGTCGGGACACCACGGAGGGGTACTGCACCCATAAATGGAGTATGTAGTGTTCCTGTGGCTGAGGAATTAGGATGCTGCATAAAGGACCCTCATTACACACATCCACACACACCGTAGGTAGGGGACTGTGGGTGGACCCAATGTAGGAAGGACCCAGTCCCATGGGTGGACTGACAAGATACAAAAGTGTGTGGGTGGGAGGAGCATTAGATAGTTGGTGTGAGGAAGAGTTCTGTTGGGGAGCGAGGAGTAGGCGACGGCAGAGGAGCCGTCAGGACAGAATAGGACCCTAGGGGCACCAGGTGTTGTGGTGCGCCTGAATCCAGATGCGGTATGATTACCGGCCGGAGGGGTTCAGTCCCAGAACGGAGGACCGGCTCAGAGAGCGGTATGGGTGTTCACCCCCGAGCCGCCGAACCAGAGGCCCAAGCTTCTTTAGGGTGCCGTGGCCGACACCCGTCGCACCAGAAAAAGGCACCATATAGGATCCCGAGGGCTTGGAGGGGAGTTGCTCAGTTTGAGAGGATCTGAGGGAGCTGGCTTCAGGCTCTGTGTGTGAAGGCGCAGAGGAAGACAGGAGAGAGCACAGGAAGGGACCGGATAGGAACAGCAGGCATTCCACCGAGGGACCCAAGTGCGGCATCCTAATTTCCAGCGACTACCCAGGCCAGGCAGACCCAAACAGACTGTGCTTAAAGAACTGCCAGTAAACCTGTTGTGAGTTACAAACTGTGTGTTGTGCTTTATTCGCCTGCGCCTGAGGAGCCGCAGACCACAGCACAAGAAGAACGGGTAACAGGGCCTGGCATAGCTGTGCCCCTGTGTGAATAAAAGTCTGTGCCATAATTCCCAATATCCACTACTGCCCCGGGATCCCGCTCCACCTATGGGGGTGAAACCATCTTGCTACTTTACCATCACCCCGGAGGTCTATTCCGCAGCGCCTATAATATTACCGGAGTCGTAGGTGGTTTCACGAGACACCATTTTTATTATTTTTATTGACTGTTCCCCTTTTTCAGCAGCCACCAGGGCCATGGGACCGGGCACAGGCACTGTAACATCACCAGTGAACTACGCCGCCTGGAACCGTGTACCCCACGTCCCTGGGGCGGGTCACAGATATAAGCAAAAAGATGCCGGCGACAGAGCTGCTGCAAAATCGATGCCAAAACTGCCGACAAGTCCGCGTCAGCTCTTTGCTGTAACGGCTTTGTGAGTGAAAACTCTGGCAGCTGCACCATCAAGAGGTGCATTGTGCATGTAGTCTTTCACAAGTTGTGCGTCATATTAAAGAGAACCTGTGAGCGGGGTTTTGCCAACTAAAGTACAGACAGGGTCATATTGGTGCTGTTACACTGATTAAGATGATATCTGCAATGAAGAAATCCATTTTGTAGATTTTGCAATATGAGTATGTGAAGTTTTCTTGTAATCATAGCTTGGTGCATTAAGGTGGAACCATAAAAAATTGTTTTTGGCTCTTCCACTGCCCCTCCACGGCCTCTGGTGTCTCGATCATCTTCCTGGCTTATATTTCATGCATGCACTGTCCTAGCTCCAAGCAGTGCTTGCGCACATTGATCTCTTGGCAGTTTTCAGGAAATGGTGGCGCATGCGCAGATTGAGTTCTTGGCTTGTTATTAAACCGGACTATAAATCTGCACATGTGCTGCCATCCGCACTACTTTCCTGAAGAATGCCAGGAGATCAATGAGCATAAGCGCCGCCTGCAGGTAGGATAGCGCAGACTTGAAATATAAAGGAAGACGATAGAAACACCAGAGGCCGCGGAGGAGCCGAGACAGAGCCAAAGACCCTTTATTTCAGTCCCTCCCTAATGCACAAAGCTACGGTTACAACAAAACTTCAAATACTTCAAATCTACAAAACTGATTTATTCACTGCAAATATCATTTTAATCAATGTAACAGCGCCATTGTGGTCCTTTTTATTCCCTGTGTGCACCCTCATAAAAATAACAGAAACATGAGGAGAGGAAACCGGGATTGTTCCACGCTGACCACAATGGGACCGAAGTTACAGAGATTCTTTATTCACTCAATAGAGAAACAGACATCGCCAATGCGTTTCATAGCCTCCTGGCTACTTCATCAGGGCATCATTGTTACCTAAGAATAATGCTCTGATGATGTAGCCAGGAGGCTGTGAAACACGTTGGCGATGTGTGTTTCTATATTGAGTGAATAAAGAATCTCTGTAACTTCGGTCCCATTGTGGTCAGCGTGGAACAATCCCGGTTTCCTCTCCTCGTGTTTCTGTTACATTCCACGGAATCTGCAGCGGCCAGGCTATTCATAGTTGGTTGTGACTCTCACAACCACCTCAGGTGAGTGGACTCCTTTAGGTAACACATTGGTGTCCCACTTTTACCACCCTATGTGCACTCCTTTTTCTTTGTATTTTGGCCCATAAAAATAAAAAAAGCCTATACTCAGCTCTTGTGCCAGCAAGGTTCAAGCAATGTTGTTAATTGCATTCACGGGGCCGGCATGAAATTTTTATGACATGTGAACCCTGCAACCAGTGGCATAACTACAACAGGTTTAGGAATTGCAATTGCACCCGGGCCCTGGAGCCTAGGGGCTTCAAAAGTCCCTTTGGCTTATAGATAAAGACTAATCCTCTTAAAAAGTTGCAATAATTCAAGGTCCCATTGGAGCTTTTGTATCGGGGCCCATGAGCTTCATGTTACACCATTGCCTGCAACCAATCACCACCGGCTTCTCCAGCCTCTTTTCCGGACATGGGTGGATTTAACAGGAAGTGAGTGACAGTCACAGCGTTCACTTCCTGTTCATTGCTCATGTGTCCGCAGGCGGTGGTCATCGGTTGCGGGGTTCACGTGTCACTACAATGTCATATAGGCCCCAGGAATGCGACTTTTAACATCACTAGAACTGTGCCAACACCAGAGGTGAGTATAGGCTTTTTTATTTGTATGGGGGCACACATATGGAGTGATAACAGTTATCCAAATAGTGGGCAACCCCTTTAAACCTGAGTCCGATTAACTTTAGTACAATATCAGAGACACTGCATGGGCCCATTTTAATTGATTGACCAAAAATGTATATATATTTTTTTTCCTTACAGAATTGAAGATTATGATTAAAGATGTAAATAGAGGACATTTCCTGCTTCATCCATCGTCATGCATTGCTACTTAACTACAGAAACTTCTATACGAGCTCTTGGATACTTTAACTCATTTTACTGTGTGCGTGAATCTTGCAGATTTTAGAATTTTTGAGATGAGGAAAAAAATATTGTGAAGTTAAAGTTTTTTGATTTTTCTTGTAATCAATTAGATTTTTTTGCCTTGTTGGGGAACCAAAAACATAAGAGAGCGAGAGTTGCCAACACTCCCGGAGAGACAGCCAGGACATGTCAATTTTCCTAAATGCCACCTAAAGTTTTTTTTCATTACTCAAGTGGCTTCCAAAAAAAAGCACATGGGCCATCAGGAAAAATTTCCAAAAAATTGTCAAGATGTCCAATGTTGACACCGGACATGTCTAATAGAAACTGAGTCCTTTTATGAAATCTTGCATCCTAAAATATGATGTTAATACAATTTTTTGCAGAATTTGGGAAATCTTTGGTGGAAGGCCGCAGACTTTAATGCTTTAATAAACAAAAAAAAAAGAAGTGCTATTTATATGTATCAGAATATATCATTGCTGTATATTTTGTAGTAAATAAAAATTCCCTCTTGTAAAATCTTTATTTTTTGTTTTCTTTGAATAAAAAATAAATGTCACGGTCATTATTCACACCCGATTGCGCACGTTGGCTGGATGGATTTTGATTTCTACAAATGCACTGTCCAGACTATTGCTGGTAAGAGTCAATTATGACTTTTGGGATTGCTACTTCCAATAGGTGGCACTAAAGTCGGTCTACAAATTGCATATTTCCCAGAGGAGCATTGCGGCTAAAAGACTCCTCATGCCGGCAGGCAGATTGATCTCCGTAAGGAGAATAGCTATTCCCCCAGATCTTGGTTCAGATTTCTCAAACATTTTGCAAACAAATCCTTATGCCAGCAAAGTCAATGAGAATTCTGCAGTTTTGTGCACATGATGCTTTTTTTTGATGCTTTTTTTTCCCCTGCACATTTGGTGCACAAATAAGTCTGCAGCATGTGAATTCTTTCAGCATTTTTGCAGCCTTTTTCCACCCCAGAATGCATAAAGAACGCATGGAAAAACCACACATCATTTTTCCTGCCCAAAAGATGAAGATTTGTTGCAGAAATTTCTGCAACCAAATACCCAATGTGCGCACATAGCCTTAGGCTAGTTTAACACCACGTTTTTCCCCTGTCAGGTTCTGTCCGGTGTTTCGCAGGAAGCACCGGACAGAACCTGACAGCCCTGGACAGAATAGAACTGGAGGGCAAATATGCCCTACGGTCCTGTTTTCTGCCGGAATCGGCAGATCGCAGCTGCAGGAGTTGTCCCCTGCTGAAATTTCAAAATCACGGCTATCGGGGTCCTGAAATCTCAGTGGGGAGCTCTCCACGGTGCTGAAGTTCAGTGCCGGCTGCTGCTGAGCCTTGGCACCTGGCGTCCGGGAGCCGGATACGATTTTCTGTCAGAGTTTACACCTCCCTTCGTCCCCGAATCATACTGAAGCCATTTTAGTTAGACACGTTTGCTGCTCTGTGAAGAATCACTCTTTTTACCTGCTGCGTTGTACATCAGTGCAAGAATTTCAGTAAAAAGCATCTCCACTTCTCCTGGACTTTTATTACAATGTCTTTGTTGCTGAGTTAAACTATCTGTGACACCTTCATATTAACGTGAGTACAGTCAATTTGAATACCCAGCATAGGTAGTTCAGTCATCTATCTCACATCTTGAAATCGTGAAGGAGAATACTTTGGTTCATTAAGCTTTTTTTCTGCCATGAATGTACTTACTGAAAAATCACCATAAAAAAGTCTTAAATTTAAAAAACTGTAGGCATATGTTATTATTGTCTAAACTGCTATTAAACAAGTTTAGCACCTAAAACATAATGGAACTATGCAAAAGAAAATGTAATGTAATATAAAAACTATATAGTATATTAAATGTTTATTTGGAAACACAAAAAATAAATAATTTTACCTCAATTTTAAGGCAGGTATAACGTTTCTACCATGCTAAATGTATGTTTTATAGTAGGAATATTCTTAAAAAATTGTTATTTACTTGATGATTTGTCTGTTTTTCTTCCCACTTGTGTAACAGGAGGATAATGGATAAAGTTTGAATAATACTCTTTATGTATTTTTCTTTTAAAGTTGCCAATTTTTAGTTTGACTAATGGAACTTACTTCATGAGAGCCGGCAGCGGCTCCTGGAGATTGAACAGTTCCAATTATTATCTACCAGATATTCTTTTTTCCCTTTTATATCGCAGGCTCTGAATTGGAACATGTTTTATATATTTAAACTTAACTATAGATGATGGTATTTAAGATGTAGAAACCATTTTTCATACATAACCTCAACTCAATCTTTCCAAAACTGAACTTCTGCTCCTGCCCTCCTCTAACCTCCCTAAATCTGACATCTCCCTCTCAGTGTATGGCACCACGATAACGCCTAGTCAGCAGGCTCGCTGTCTGGGTGTTATGTTTGACGCTGATCTCTCCTTCGCCTATATACAATCTCTCGCCCGCTCCTGTCACTTGCACCTGAAGAATATCTCTAGAGTCTGCCCCTTTCTCACCATGGAAACAACAAAAACCCTCACCATGGCCCTGATCCACTCCCACCTTGATTACTGGAATTCTCTATTAATTGGCCTCCCACTCACTAGACTTTCCCCTCTCCAGTTCATCCTTAGGCTGGTTTCACACTGCAGTTTTTTTCCTGATTAGGTTCCATCCGGTTTGTTAGCTAAAACCAGGAGAGGAACCAGGTTAGGAACTTGCAGAGAAAAACTATAATTGAAAGATTGACACCTATTCTGAGTTTTGGAGACAATCCTGGGTTTGACACACAAACCGGATGGAACCTGATCAGGGAAATAACTGCAAGTGTGAAACCAGCCTTAATGCAGCAACCAGGATCACCTATCTGGCCAATCGTTACTCAGACGCTTCTGCTCTATGCCAGTCATTGCACTTGCTGCCTATACACTATAGGATCCAATTCAAACTGCTTACTGTCACCCACAAGGCTCTTCACAGTGCAGCACCTTCCTACATCTCCTCCCTCATCTCTGTCTATCTCCCCACACGTTCTCTACATTCTACAAATGACCTTCGACTAACATCTGCATTAATCCGAACCTCCCACTCCCGTCTCCAAGACTTCTCCCGAGCTGCACCAATTCTCTGGAATGCTCTACCCCAAGAAATCAGGACTATCCACAATTTACATAGCTTCAGGCGCTCCCTAAAAACAAATTTTTTTAAGGCGGCCTATCATGCTCCCTAATAGACGTCCTTTATACAGTATATAGCCCTTTCACTATCTCTCTGGACATAACTCTCCTTCAAACTCCACCAAACCCAAAAGCTCTACACAGATTGTCTGGTGACCATTCATGTAACTTTTTCTATCCTCCACTTCCTCAAGATGCCTGGACCATCAGTGTTATAAGCCCCTTTACTTTGTGTAACCCCTATCTCGATGTAGATTGCAAACTCTTTTGAGCAGGGTCACCTTATTTTTGCTTTAATTATTGTATTGTACTTTTTATAATTGTTATGAACCACGAATTGTAAACCACTGTGGAATATGTTGGCGCTATATAAATAAAGATTATTATTATACATTCGGTATATTAAAAAAAGGGAAAAAAAATCTTGGTTTATTTAAAGGCGTTGTCCACTACTCAAAAACCCCTTCTGAAACCATGTTTCGCCCCTGTAAAATAATACTTTCAAAAGGTCTTGTTCACACGAGCATATAACACGGACAAGGGCTATCCGCTGTTTTATGGCATATCAGTCAGACCAATGTTATTCCCCCAGGCAGTGCCAGTCAGCAGGGTTTTTTATCTTATGTCTATTTGGCATAAGAAAAAAAGTGCAGTATGCTGCGAGTGGCAAGCAAATTGGACGGCGCGAACCCAATAAAGTTTATGGATATGTAGATTCATCACACTACAGTCGGAGGACAGTCTGATTTCCACGGACTCTCAGAATGGTGAAGATGGAGAAATTTTGTTCTCCTTTTTCTGATAGTGTGCTATGATTCTTTCATGTGAGAGATCACATTGGCCACTAATCTAATCAAATTCTGATTAGAGTGTTGTTAGCATAATCAGCCGGATGAGAGAATCTTCGGCGGTCCAACCTGAGGTGCTGGTGCCATTCCAGCTGTTTCGGCACTAGCTCTAATGAATGTCCTACAAGTGCCGCAATAATTTCCTAGACCCATAGACTTGCATTGACTATTTTGATCCGGCATTGCCAATTTTGGTCAAACACAAGGATCAAAATAGGACATATTTCCGATTTTTTTTCCTAGCACTACTGGGTTCAAGGAAAATATCAGACATCCTAATAGCCCATCACAGCCCAACAGAACATTATGGGTATGATTGCTATCTGTGAAAACCGTAAATGGCACTTGTCTGAGCAAAATAGTCAAATGCATGAGCCCATCATACTTGCAGTATTGAGGAACGGAAGTTGGTGGGCGTCATACCCACCAACCAAGCCGGTGACACCCACTAACTTCTGGTCCCCAATGCTGCAAGTATGCTCATGAGCCCTAAATGTTATTTTACTGGGGGAAACAGGGATTCAAAAGAGTTTGTCTGAGTAGTGGGCAACCCCTTCAAAGAGGAGTCCCCAGACTTGAAAGTAATTGCCTATCCCTAAGATCAGGGTTTACTTACTGATCACTGTGGATCTGACTGCAACCCCCAAGCACCCTCAAGACCAGGCTCTGGATCCTGGGAACTGTTGTCTACCATTCCCTGAATAAGGTGAAGGAGCATATTGCCCAACGTCAGCTCCATTCATTGTCTATTGGACAGCAGAGCAAGTTGAGTACAACGGTGGCCTATTTCCCATACAGCTGAGGTTGAGCATGTGCACCTTAGCTTCATTCAATGGACTCAGCAGAGAGTGCTTTTCAGGATCACTGGTGATTGGATCCCCTAGTCTATTGTGTTTTAACTTTGCTTGACAATTTTCGGCACTCTCAAAGACAACGAATGGGGCCATATTCTGCATAAGCAACTTTGTTCTAATCAGAAAAAGCCCTGCAGAGTTTCAATCTCCAGGTTGGTGCTGGTCTAAGCAGTCCGTCAGAACCTCAGTTAACAGCAGGGTTATTACTTCTCCAATATTAGAATCTGAGAGTCCTCAGTGGTTGTTACCTTTTAATGGCTAAGGCTGGCTTCACACCACGGTTTTGAGCTGTCAGGCTGTGTCCGGTGTTTTGCTGGATGCACCGGACACAGCCTGACAGCTCCGGACAGAACAGAACCAGAGGGTAAATATGCCCTCTGATTCTGTTTTCTGCTGGATTCAGGTCTGGCTGGCTGCTGCCGCTGTCCAGGTCCTGAAATTTCAAAATCGTGGCTAGCAGGAGCTAGGCATGGTTCTGGAATCTCAGCGGGTAGCTCTCCAGGTCCTGAAGTTCATAAGTTCAGCGCCAGCCGGCGCTGGCCTTCAACACCTGGCGTCCAAGAACCAGACAGTTTTCTGTCGGATCCGGTGCGATCCGGCGCCCATAGCCTCCTATGTTAGGGGGTGCCACTTCGTGCCGGATCCAGGAGTATCAGGGTGGATCCGATTTTGGCAGATTTTTGCCCCGGACACAAAAACGCTGTAAACTGCGATTTTGTTCACCCTGGACAGCCCAGGATCTCGAAAACCGTGGTGTGAAGCTGGCCTAACTGAAAAGATGATAAGTGAAGCAAGCTTTCGGGACACTATGGCCCCCTTGATCAGGCTGATAAGGGGCCATAGTGTCCCGAATGCTTGCTTCACTTACCATCTTTTCAGTTCGCCATTAAAAGGTATCAACCACTGAGGACTCTCAGATTCTAATATTTTTCTATCTACTGGCTAACACGGTATAAACATTTTTTACCTTACTTCTCCAATGTAAGGCTACATTCAGACTGTGCGGTTTTTTTTTCTCTGAATTGAGCCAAGTTGAATTCTGCAGAAAAACTGGATCCGTTTTTCTGAATGGTAAAAAAACGGATCTGTTTTTTGATCCATTTTTGACTCCTGCGTTTATTTCCCCACTTTGAAGGGCTCCTATGGGAAAAACGCAGGACAAAAACGCTACAGAAATTGACATGCACTTTACTAAAACAGAGCTGTCCTAAAGTGAAAAAACAGATCACTTTAAAAAAAGCACTGTCTGAATGGCAAAAATGAAAACCCATAGACTTTGCTGGGATGTCATTTGAGTGATCCATTTTCTGCAGTGCACTGCAAAAACTGATCAAAAAATGCATAGTCTGAATGTAGCCTAAAAGTGATCAATTTAAACCCCGATGCAAATCCTTAATGGAAAAAGGCTGACAAATGTTTGCGTGTGTCCATGTATAACAAACAGAAGAAGCGTCAGGATCTTGTCACACTGGTTTATTCAAATAATGCAGATCATTTTGATAAATACGATATATAATCATCATGAATATTCATTGTATACAAAAAAGTTCTACAAATCAATAATAAATTTTCTGTGCCTACATCGTATTGCACGTGATATTGTGACTCATAATCCTAGCGCTCAATACTCACTATGACGTGACACACAGGGTTACAAGATTGTCATACAGAGAGTTTAACACAAATGGTAACAAACATTGGTAAAAGTCTGACAAGGACGGTGACAGCGAGACGACACAACATGGCCACCGGAGCAAACTGTCCCATGGTGTGGACTCAATCAGTAGTCGCATCCATTGCAAACCTCAGCCGGGGTAGAACAATCTCTGGAGGCAGATTTCAGACCCTGCATAATCCTATCCAAGGACATGTTACTCACAGGAACATCAAACTCCAGATCAGACCAACGAGTGAAAGAATTACACCCCACAAAACAACCATCTGCCTTCTTCTTAATGAGCCCTCGAGGTCAGAACATAATAAATGTGCATAAATAGCAGAGAATAAATTCTAGTGCTAGATTACACCCCTTTCGATTCTTTGATTCCTTTTCTTCTCCTGTTGGATACTTCTTTGGCAGCTCCAGTACTTGTGCTTAAGGCTGAAGGCACACTGTCATGCATCAAAAATCTCACACCCATAGACTTGCATTGCCCTCACGCGCGTCAGAATCGTGTGCAGTCGCAGCATGCTGCGACTGCACTCGCTTCTGACTCGCAATGCGAGTTTAGTGCGGGGGACTCGCATCAGTGTGCCCTGCCTGATAGGTCAGCACTGGTCCGAATGCAATGCGAGTCCCTCGCACAGTGTGCCTTCAGCCTTAGCCCCGGGTTACACGCGTCAATGTCCCAGCGATCCCACCAACGGTCGGGATCACTGGGACATTGAAGGCTTATCGCTGGTGAGCAGTCACACAGCCAGACTCGCCAGTGATCCGGACCAGCGAGCACACTGGTATCCAGGGTAAACAGCGGGTAACTAAACTCCATGCAGCACTTAGTTACCCGCAGTTTACCTTGGATACCAGCTCCCAGCATTGCTGTGCAGCGCTGGGAGCTCGCTGATCGTTGGTCTCTCCCGCTGTCACACGCAGCGATGCTGCGCGTTCAGCGGGAGGCCAGCAATAGATTTATGAACCAGTTTATAAATCTGCGATGAACGACTCATCATTGATCGTTGATAGGTGTTACACACAACAATGTTGTTTAGACATCGCTGCAACGTCAGCAAACTGGTGACGTTGCAACAATATTGTTACAGATATCGTTGTGTGTGACGGGCCCTTTTCAATACAGCTCGTCTGTTATTTGAGACACAGATCTTGGGAGCTTTATTTTTCCAGACTTCAGCCTGTGCTGACTTGTGACTACGATGGGCATCCGGCACAGTTATATAACGGAAATCATGTTATTACGTTCTTGGGGAATCCCTTTAATGTTAGTGAAAGACGCTTGATAAAGAGAAGGTGCATTTTTGCAAAATTCACTTTATTGCACAAATATTTAACAATAAAAAAGTAGTAAGTTTGCAAATAACTAATGTGATGTTTTATTTTTACAGGTACTATGCAGATATATATATATATATATCTTAAAGAGTCCTTTCTTCTGTTCACTCTTTTAATGTAACAAGAAGTGAAGGTTGTGGGAATAACACATGACGGCAGGATCAGACTTCACAGAGCGCTGCAGCACTGGAGACACATAATTTTGCATAGGAACTGTAAAGCAGTAGATACACTATTGATTATGTAACGGATACCTAAAACATCACATGAAAATCCTACCTACCCCCCAAACCATTCTAAAGCTACTTTCACATCTGCATTAAGTTTCAGTTCAGGAAGTTTAGGCAAACCTGAAATTTTGAACTTCTGTCTTTTTTTTCTTTCTCATCTGCGTTTTTGCAAAAAACGGATGCGGCAACATTGTGTTCTTTGCAATGCATTGTCAATGGAGCTCCGGACATGTGCAGCGACTTACGTTTTCATTGCGATCCGGCAAATCCGGCATTAGACAAAAAAAACGCTGCTAACTGCGGATTTAAGACAAGCCGGAAGTGCCAGATTTGCTGGATCGCGATGAAAACCCAAGTGCTGCACATGTCCGGAACTCCAATACCAATGCACTGCACAGAACGCAACGTTGCGGCAAGTGTGCAGCATCCGGTTTTTGCACAGAAGGTGGAATTCTGCTAGATTTGCAAAAACGCAGATGCGAAAGTACCCTTATTAAAGGGTGCCTCTTTGCATGATGCTACTTCCATCAAACTCCATTACAGCACTTTGCATCTCTACATGTTCTCCAATTTGTCCAGCAAACTTGCATGCACATTAAAATCATAAAGTTAAGAATTTATCTGCCCACTACTAAAGTTGTCTACCCTGCATACAAAAGGTCAGTGGCGTAACTTTGAGCTCATGGCTCCTTATGCAAAAGCTCCAACGGGGCTCCATTTACTGCAAATCTTTAATAACATTAGTCTTGTTCTATAGGTAAGCGGAACGTTTGGGGCCCTCTAGGATTGCAACCCCTGCACCTGTTTTAGTTACGCCACTGCAAGAGGTGTAAGGCCAATGAACATAGCTTTGGCTTTATCTCTCTGATCCCATAGATCAACTATATATCTTTTAATGTTAAAACTTGGGCGAAGCTCCTCAACCAATTAGATAATTCAATTTTGTCCATGCTAAATACAGATTGGTCAATGAGTTCCTGTAGTTTTGTTTGGTTTAATGCTTTCAGGATACAATATCAAGTTTTTAAGTATCCTTCGGTATCAACTGTAGGGTTGTCTTAGTAGTACATGACTAGGAATAAGGTGAATTCCGGAAACACATGGAAGATCTCATCTTGATTCATGAATATTTGACTAACTTGACAAATCCAGGAGAAAAGGGAATAACTCAATTGTTCCTACTCAACATTTCAGCACAACTTCATTTTCACTTTTGGGAAAGGAGTGGGATTTTGCTGTCTTAGGGCGGCTTCAGACTGCGGCAGCGTCCGGTCCGGGGCTGTCAGAAGTGACAGCCTGGACCGGAGCTTTCCTCCATAGATTACTATCGGGCTGCATGGAGCTGGATCCCGGCGGGTGTTAATTACCTGCTATCCGGCTGCTGTGTCGCCGGATGAATCGTGCAGAAGTGGGGATTTTCTGCCGGTTCCAAAATCGGTGCATGCACCGATTTTGGAATCGGCAGAAAATCCCCACTTCTGCACGATTCATCCGGCGATACAGCAGCCGGATAGCAGGTAATTAACACCCGCCGGGATCCAGCTCCATGCAGCCCGATGATATTCTATGCTGCAAAACTCCGGTCCAGGCTGTCACTCCTGACAGCCCCGGACCGGACGCTGCCGCAGTCTGAAGCCGCCCTTATACATAATGTACATATATGTATATATGTCAATTGTGGGGTTAATTAAAAGGGTGTCTCATAAACATATATATTCTTTTGATAGATAATTGGTATATCTTATAAGTCTGGATCTGGCTTCTGAGACCCCCATCGAACCCAAGAATGGAGGGCTGACATTCTTCTGTGTGAATGGAGCTGTACCGAGCATGTGCGACCACCACACCTATGGACAAAGAGTGGATGTGTTGCACGTGCTCTTTTGTACTGTTTCTTCACACAAAGGGACTTTAGAACCCTTTTCCTTGGGATTGTTGAGGATCCTAGAGGTTTCACCCACACTGATTAAACATTTATCATCTATCCTGTGGAAGGAAGAAGAAGTTTTAATTCTCCCTATGGGGTGATTGTTCTTTGGCATAAGGACTCATTCACGCATCCAATTATTCCGTATGTAAGAAAGCGCAGCACTCTGCTTAGTAACCCGATGTTTACCGTGGTTACCAGCGTTCTCCCGCTTACCCCAGCGTCGCGGGACCTCGTGGAAAAGAATATTTTATATTCTTTTCCACGATGTCGAGGTCGTTACACGGGTGGCTGATCTCTGGTGAGTCTGCCTGTATGACAGCTCACCAGCGATCACATAGCGATGTCCCAGCAATCCCGATCGTTGGTCAGGTCGCTGGGACATCGCAGCGTGTAAATCGGCCTTTAGATCAAAATTAACGCCAATCCACACTCTGCAGGGCAATGGGTAAAAAAGGAGACAATTTCCATTCCAGCATGCATGAAAAAAAGAAAACAATTTAATAGAAATAGTGATACATAAAAGTATTTAAAAATCTGTAAAACTGGTAGTGCTACGCGTTTCGTCAAGTATAGCCTTCATCAGGTACATAAAACCATCTTACACTGGTGACATGACAAAGTACTGACTTATAAGTGGTCCCTCTTGCTTTCATAGAGCTGGGGTGATATACATGATTGGATGTGTGAATGAGCCCTTTCTGGGTTTTTTTCTGATAGTTTTTTAAAATCATTGAAAAATAATATGTACAATACCAAATATCTGTAATCATGGAATATTAAAATTGAGATCTTCATCATCAGCTTAAAGGTGTTAATTTTCTAGGGTGGCGATCAATGGGACAGTCCATGTGAAGTTATATCTACATAACGCCCTCCCCACAGGAGGGGATGATGCGCGCTCCCATAGGCTGGAGGAGGAATAGATGACACCTGGTGGCTTTCTTAAAGGGGCCTGTCAAGAGTTAGAAGGTAAAAGGTGGAGACAACATTTAAAGGGCAGGTACAGAAGACGGGGGTCGACAGAACGGTACACACAGCAGAGAAGCTCAATCAATATCCTTTTCTATAGAAGCAAAAAAAAAAGTGCTTTTTTTTTTTCATTTTCATCAGTGCCCTGGATCAATCAGGTGATCCCCTAAAACGCTAATAATAAAATTCTAACTTTGTTCACATACAATTCTTCAAAGTTTCACTTCTGCCTTCAGCGCACATAGAAAAATAAGAGGCGGCTATTCGTAATCGGACTATAATATAACAAAAATAAATAAAAATCTTCCAGTTCTAGTAATAAATAGGATCAGCGCGCCTTCTATCTAATAAGCTCAAATCCTAAAAAAAAAAAAAGACGTGCACTAATCTCTGTAGGTGTATGATAAGCAGCAGCTGTTGGGGGTTTGTGGTGTTTCGGTGCTGATTTTTTGCACTCTACACATTGCCTGAGATAAATTATACAACTTCGAAATAAAACAGTTTTTAAAAAAGAAACCTTTGAATAGTTTTAAAGCGAAAGTACAGTCGGCTTTGAAATAAGTCGGAAATGCGTCCTGATATATAGATTTTTTTTTTTATTTAAAGGGTTTCTTTAATCGAAATTGAATTGGGTTGTACGGGGTTAGGAAAAAGGGGTAGCTTTCTTAAGTTGCATCCAAAGTGAATAGATATCATCTAAGACACAAAGCTTGTGCAAGGGTGAATCACTGCTTTGGGAAGAAAACACCCAAACTTTCTAATTATGTACAAACCCTTTAACGGGGTTGTCTGGGGTTTTTATATCATTTCTATGTGTATTTAGGCTGCAAAATGTTGGCAGTTTGTAATTTACACCCTGACAGCATTTTGCAGCATTACCGATATATCACGATGTTGCATCTTCAGGAGACCGACCGGGGTGTGTTTGTTTTGGAGCCTGGGTGCAAACTTCATAACTGGTCGTTTACACCCAATCTCCTACAAACACACCTCTGACTCGTACAGGTCCGTGTCCCCCCCACCCCCCCAATCTCAGCATGCCCGGCTATCCCCAGGCTCCTACAGGCCCGTCACCCCCAGACTAATGGATGTGAACTCAGAACTCAGCCTTATACGGTATATCTCTAAGTCCGGGGTCAGACAACCGTAGACGCTCTCATCAAAGAGACTTGGGAGAATTATGTAAAAGACACTCTGATCTGATCAGAGCTTGATCAAATTCTCTCGGATGAGGAGAAGATGGAGAAAAGAATTTCTCAACCTTCTGTATACTTTGGGTCTGAGGAAACCGGACTGCGCTCAGATGTCCGTTGAGGTTTTCCACACACTCATAGACTAGAAGGGTCAGAGGCATCCGGTTTCTAATTGAAATCGCAGCATGATGCAACTTTTTTCACTGATAGATTCTATCAGTGAAAAAAATGGGTAATTAGTAGAGATGAGCGAACACTAAGATGCTTGAGTGCCCGGTATTCGAAGTGAGCAGATTGGATGCTTGGACGGGAGCGCCTTGATTACCAAATATAATGGAAGTCAATGGGAAACTCAAGCTATTTTCCAGAAGTGTCGTCTTGAAAAACACTCGAGCTCCCCATCGACTTCCATTACACGCGGTAATCAAGTCGCTCCCGTCCGAGCATCCAATCTGCTCACTCCGAATACCGGGCACTCAAGCATCTTAGTGTAAGCTCTTCACCAGTCATCAGCATTGTCCAACTGGATAACATTGATCTGATAAAAAATTGGATAGCACTCATTCGATGCATATGGTGGTATGATTGAGCCCTATGAGTGATGTCAGGGTTCACTATCCTCTGCTCAGTATGTCCTTGAAAATGGAGACAGACTGGTTATTTCATGATAACCCTATGGCTGTATCTGTCAATACAATTAATTAGAATATCATAAAAAAATCAATGTTTCTGAGAGTCTTTCTTACATTCACAGTCCAAGTATGGACAATCATGTACGGACTGGTGGCGGTCTCCTGACCCAAGCTCAGCAGTCATGTATAGGCCACAATTTGGGTCTGAAGAACAGTGGCTGGTCCAGACTCTAATGTCAGAAGTGTGGGACAGGCCTTAGACTGACCAATGGTCTCATCCGTTGTGACCAGCCTGTCTGACATACCTCTGCTCATAGCTAAGTTGGCACTATGCTGCCAAAAGAAAAAAAAGGCAGCAATTTAATCATATCATTTCCAATCTGTGCCTGCAATATTATTTTTATTTTTCTCAAACTGAAATCTAGGTGAAGAAACCCTTTAAGAAGAAAAAAATCCTACATCCGGGATGCAACTTGTAAATGACAGTAGAAACTGTCACAAATCAGAGCCGTGTATCTCGCATGGTGCTTGTCAGCGAGCTAATGTGGTAATTAGGCTGGCACACATTTCAAAGAAATCCATGGTGTGGCTACCTAGCCGTGGGCTTGCCAGAGAGAAGGAGCCAGAGAAGGACCCGTACATGGATCCGCTTTGCGAAGGGTATTCGGCGTTTACAGAATCTATACTGAGTCGGGGTCGGTGCAGGCCGGCTGCCGAACACGAACGTTGAGGCGTGGAGGAGCCGGACTTGTGCTCCATGACTTCATCTGCAGAACAGAAGCAAACAGTAATAATGTATTAAGAGTTAAAAAAAACCTTTCAAGATGTTTTCTAATCTCCTTTCTTCAGGAGTGCACCGCTCACTTTCTTCGTGGCTTCCTGTCTGGCAGGTGGCGGTGCGCTCCTGATGACTGACAGTCCGGACAATTGGCATAATGGTGCCGCAGGTCTGAACTGTGTGCTCGCCAATGCTGGGAACTGAAGCCACCGGATAAGATGATCCAATGATCTAGCTAGCCTCAGCGCTTACAAGTATTTGCTTCTTACCTGGGAAACTGGACACCTCTGACAAAGGCAGAGAGGATATTTTATAACAAACTATTGCAAAGTTGTTTTTCCATGCACTTTGAAGTTTTTAACCATTAATCAAAATAAAATGATCCCTTTAAAGGGAATCAACCAGCAGGATTTAGGGCTATTAAGTGAAGCCAGTGCCTTACAGACTCTGGGATACTGAATGCAATCAGATGTGGTAGGATCAGACTATATCCTTGTACAGTCAGACACATCTATTACACAGTACATAGCAGGGACACATATATAAGATTATCTCAGCACAGGAGATGTGGTATGATCAGACCATGTCCCTGTACGGTCAGACACATCCATTACACAGTGCATTGCAGGGACACATGTATAAGATTATCTCAGCACAGGAGATATGGTATGATCAGGCCATGTCCCTGTACGGTCAGACACATCAATTACACAGTACATAGCAGGGACACATATATAAGATTATCTCAGCACAGGAGATGTAGTATGATCAGACCATGTCCCTGTACGGTCAGACACATTCATTACACAGTATATAGCAGGGACACATACAGTGCCTTGTGAAAGTATTTGGTACCCTTGAACTTTTCAACTTTTTGCCACATTTCAGGCTTTAAACATAAAGATATCAATTCAAACTTTTTTGTGAAGAATCAACAACAAGTGGGACACAATCGTGAAGTGGAACGAAATTTATTGGATATTTTAAACTTTTTTAACAAATAAAAACCTGAAAAGTGGGGCGTGCAATATAATTCGGCCCCTTGAGTTAATACTTTGTAGCACCACCTTTTTCTGCGATTACAGCTGCAGTCTCTTGGGGTTTGTCTCTATCAGTGAAATTCTTGCCCATTCTTCCATGCAGAACAGCTGGAGCTCAGTGAGGTTGGATGGAGGCGTTTATGAACTGCTGTTTTCACCTCTTTCCACAGATTCTCGATTGGATTCAGGTCTGGATGTGACTCGGCCATTCTAACACCTGGATACGGTTATTGTTGATCCATTCCATTGTAGATTTTGCTTTATGTTTGGGATCATTGTCTTGTTGGAAGATAAATCTCCGCCCCAGTCTCAGGTCTTTTGCAGACTCCAGCAGGTTTTCTTCCAGAATGATCCTGTATTTGGCTCCATCTTCCCATCAATTTTAACCATCTTCTCTGTCCCTGCTGAAGAAAAGCAGGCCCAAACCATGATGCTGCCACCACCATGTGTGACAGTGGGGATGGTGTTTTGAGGGTGATGAGCTGTGTTGCTTTTACATCAAACATCGTTTTGCATTGTCGCCAGAAAGTTCTATTTTGGTTTCATCTGACCAGAACACCTTATTCCACATGTTTGGTGTCTCCCAGGCGGCTTGTGGTAAACTGCACACCAGACTTTTTATGGATATCTTTGAGAAATGGCTTTCTTCTTGCCACTCTTCCATAAAGGCCAGATTTGTGCAGTGTACGACTGATTGTTGTCCTATGGTCAGACTCTCCCATCTCAGCTGTAGATCTCTGCAGTTCATCCAGAGGGATCATGGGCCTTTTGGCTGCATCTCTGATCAGTCTTCTCCTTGTTCGAGATGAAAGTTTAGAGGGACGGCCGGGTCTTGGTAGTTTTGCAGTGGTCTGATACTCCTTCCATTTCAATATGATCGCTTGCACTTTGCTCCTTGAGATGTTTAAACTCGGGAAATCTTTTTGTATCCAAATCCGGCTTTAAACTTCACCACAACAGTATCTCGGACCTGCCTGGTGTGTTCCTTGGTCTTCATGATGCTCTCTGCACTTGAAACAGAACCCTGAGACTATCAGAGAGCAGGTGCATTTATACGGAGACTTGATTACACACAGGTGGATTCTATTTATCATTACCAGTCATTTAGGACAACATTGGATCATTCAGAGATCCTCACTGATCTTCTGGAGTGAGTTTGCTGCACTGAAAGTAAAGGGGCCGAATAATATTGCACGTTCCACTTTTCAGTTTTTTATTTGTTAAAAAAGTTTAAAAAATCCAATAAATTTCGTTCCACTTCACGATTGTGTCCCACTTGTTGTTGATTCTTTACAAAAAAAATTTGAATTTATAGCTTTATGTTTGAAGCCTGAAATGTGGCAAAATGTTGAAAAGTTCAAGGGGGCCAAATACTTTCACAACGCACTGTATATAAGATTCGCTCAGCACAGGAGATGTGGTATGATCAGACCATGTCCCTGTACAGTCAGACACATCCATTACACAGTACATAGCTGGGATACATATATAAGATTATCTCAGCACAGAAGATGTGGTATGATCAGACCATGTTCCTGTACAGTCAGACATATCCATTACACAGTACATACCTGGGAAACATATATAAGATTATCTCAGCACAGAAGATGTGGTATGATCAGACCATGCTCCTGTACAGTCAGACACATCCATTACACAGTACATAGAAGGGACACATATATAAGATTATCAGGAAAAAAAATGTAAACACATTCAATTGTGGAAATTATTATTATTCCAAGATCCATTGAGTAAAATCAACTTTGTTCATGGGAAAAACCCCTTTAAGCTTAAGTGTAAATTCAAAGGATAAAAAAAGCATAATAATAATAATATCCTATAGTTATTTAGTGCCAATATAACCTGCAATTCTTTACATTTAAGACACATACCATCAATGCTCTTAAAGTCCAGCAGGTAACTGCGATTATCCACTTGGTAGAGTTGGAGACTCATCTTCACATAATTACCGGTTACTGGATTCTTCCGCCGTACTCGAAGATGATAGGGGTTTACCACCTGGGGAGAGACGTATTGTAAAGACGGCTTCTGACGTCAAACAGCTTTGAAGCTCAGATACTGACATCTCGAGTAGATGGACTGAGGGCAGCGTGCAAACAGCGGTGTGGATAGGGGTCTTATGACAACTTGTGGTGTCAAGCAAAGAGAGTATAACCCGAAGCGTTCTGTATGTGTAAGAGGAACAGACTCTATCTTTTCAAGGGAAACTTCATTTTTCATGCAAGTATGTGCATGCATGTTTATGTGATTGTTAAATGAGACTGAAAAAATCTAGAAAATTGGCTCAGTAACAATGAAAGCTGTTAGGCTTTCCAAAAATGAATCCATGGTGCATTAGGGTGAGGCACCAAATTCATTTTTATTCAGTATGGCGGACACTATATGAAGAGCTACACCCCCTTGTCCATTATGGCATCTGACAATCTCACTGAGCACATGTCTTGCCCCAACTGCCTGTCCAGCCAACTGATACAAAACATATTTTAGCTCCATTTGATATTCTTACCTTCCAATCAAAATCCAACTGCTTCATGGCTCTGTACACCTCGGCCATAATATCATGAGGTTTGCTTTGACTGCGGATTCCCAGGTGCCATTTGGCTTTTTTTACTGCTAATGGCTTAGGTTTGGTGGTGTTCAGGGCATCCAGTGGGTTTCTGGCTTTAGGGCTATCAGCAATTAATGGTGGCATTCGTTCTGGGTGAGGTTTGACCCCCGGAGGGATGTGCATTTCGTCCATAAATGATCCAGTGGGTGGACTAGAGGCGAGGTAGAATTCACTGGCCTGGTTCATGATCCTACGGTTGTCTATGATAAGATGGTAAGCCACCGCCAGATGATCTTGAGGGTCTCCACTGTACAGGCTGTTCATGAACTCCGACTCTGTGCACTCAAACTTTTCACAAACTTCCTTCACGGCTTCGTCGTCAATCACGTTGGCGTCATACGATGGGTCTTCTGGGAACAGGTAGCTGGGTAGATCCTGTTTGAACCAGTCATGCTCTCTGGGGAACAAACAAAACATGGTCAATTAAATGCAATGAAGTGGGCTCCACCCAAAAGGGGTCTTAAGAGTTCATAGAAAGATATCTGACGGTTACAGTAGTGGGGACTTTAGAAGAAGACAATCCATCTTTATCTAAAGCATCCATTATGTGATTCTTCAGACAGACTGGTTCTACCGGGAAACTAGACCAACCCAACCAAAGCTTTGGGAGTGTTTATCACACCCAACATTAGGGCTCATTTAATGAAGATTTATGAACCCAATGACTTTTGAATTACAAAATATAAGTGTTTTGTATATGTATAAAGAGAAATCACAACATTTTTGCATAAATTACAAATGTTTGGAATTTAATTGATCTTGTTATGTAGAGTCAGATCGATGTGTAACTTCATGGTAAAACTTAAATTCATGGTAAAACTTAAGGTCTTCCTTCCTCTAAAAGAACCCTGTCAAAATGTTAGCAGACAAGACCCAATAACCCAAAGACCCCATCAAGACATGTTAACTCTATCTTAACCAGGTTCAACAGTGCTCATTCACCATGTAATGATGTCAAAGTGCTGGTTTGATGACATCATTAGGTGCAGTAAGACCACCACTCAATACAGATTAATTTACACTTCCCACAAAGTAATTTATCCAATACTGGAAAACAAGGAATCTGCTGAACCATCTCTCAACTATCACAAGCATAAATGTCGACCTCTCACATCGGCACCAGGTGACATAAATTCAGCATTACGTATTGGTCTTATAAAGGTGAGGAAGATATGTTTTCTCCATGACTTACTTAGCCTCTGCCTTTCAAGCGTTAAGCAGGCAAAAACAATATTTCCCCAAATCATTCCCAGCCACATCATTAGCCCTGGATTTAAAGGATCCATAAATGCTCAGACATCTCATGATGTCACTAAGCTGGTGTGATGACATCATTAAGTCCTGACTACCAGTCAATAGAAAATTTAACTCGTTCCTCCTGCGCCTCCCATAGGGCACAATGAAATGTGCCCACTACTAAAAACCAAGAAATCGACTCAAACAGCCCAACCATCATTAGAATAACCTTCACCCTCTGGTGAAATGTATGTAATATGTATTGGTCTAAGGCAGGACCGGTTAGGTAAGGAAGAAGGGCATCCTCACACAATATTATGCCCAAATTTTGACACCTTTCCCTGCAGGACCAAAATATCTTGCCTAACGGGTGGACTTCCCTTTAAAATATTTCTTTCTTGGTCAATGGCTGTCACAACACAGTGTCTATATAAAAAGGGCTGGTGGAGGTAGGAGTCAGGGGACTATGGGGCTTGGTTTGACGCGGCTATCCTACAGGGTTTCAACAATGGCATCATTCATCCCATTAAGAATAGTCATTAACCCAGACATTTGACAGGTCAATGGTTCGCTACGAAAGGAACTAAATTGAATTTGTGAACTTCTCTCTGTAATCCGGCCTTTGCCTTTCAACTGTTAAGCAGACAAGACCAATATGTCCCAAACTCACCCCCAACCATAACATAAGCCCTGGATTTCAAGGACCCATAAATGCTCAGTTATCTCATGACATTAAATCCAGACTATTAGACAATAGTACCTCGCACCTCCTACACCACCCATACAGTACAATGAAATGCACCAAACAACCAAACTACCATTAGAATAACCTTCACCCACTGCTATAACTTAGGTATTATGTATTGGTCTAATGCAGGACCGGTTAGGTAAGGATGAGGGACATAGTCACACAAGGGTTTACCCATATTTTGACAACTTCGATGGAGGACCAAAATATCTTGTCTATCGGATTTCCCTTTGAAACATTTCTTTTTTGGTCAACAACTGCCAGAATACACGGTGTCTATATAAAAAGGGCTGGTGTAGGTGAGAGTAATGGGACTATGGGGCTTGGTTTCACTGTGGCCGCTCTACAGGCTTTTAACAATGGCATCATCCATCCCATTGAGAAAAGTCATTAACCCAGACATTGACAGGTCAACGGTGCGCTTCGAAAGGAACTTAATTGAATTTGTGAACTTCTCTCTGTAATCCGTCACACAATTACACATTCATGTAAACTAAACAAAGTAAAGGCACGAGGACATGATGGAGAAAAGGAAAAAGAAAAACAACCTGTCTTCAGAAAACCGTCAGCTTAAAATCCCTTCCTGGGGGGCCCCATGAAGGTCACTGAAATGCGTGCATGGCAGCAAAGAAAACCCCTAGACGCGTTTCTGGCATTTCACATTCAGGATGTTGGAGATTACCCCGAAATCCTTTCTTCCATGCTATAATACATTTTGCTATGGTTACAATGAACTTGTCATAACACAATTTAGCATTAAGCCCCGCTACATCTATCAGTCAAAAGAGTCGCTGCAGCCGCTGTGCGTTCAGGGTCGGGGACGGGTCACGTAGGCTGGCGTTGACTATATGCTTTTAAGCATCATTCACTTTCTGGAGCTGGTTGATGTTTTTTTTTCTTAAGTGAAATTTTACCACGATGAAGATTTTTATCCTATAGACCCAGATGACACACTGCTCCCCACTTCTGTGGAACCATAAAGTCCAGCAGGTCCAACTAATTATTTTACTAATTGGTTCAATTATTATACTGCAGGTGTTTACACTCTATTTATAGATGTGATTTATGCTTTAACGTCATATTTTAGGTTATATGAGCGGATAGAAACTATACAATTTGAGCAATGTAAGTCTTTAGCTTTGTCAGGTAGCGACAGATTGTGACGATTCCACTTCTGGACAATTGCTACAAAGGTTCATTCATTAGAATTATTCCTCATACTTGACTTTTCTTTTTTGCCTTGTGATGATCGTTGCTGGTGTAGGTGCTAACGTTTTAAAAGTGGGACACGCAGGCTGATACATTTTTGTCTAAAATTAAAAATGTTGTTTTTTTGGTCTTTTACACTTTTGGCTTCTTGAGGAATAAAAATTGGCAGAATCCTTACAATATAACAACAATTAAAATTAGACTGATTTTGTAGTCCACCAAGGGAAAAAAGGAGAATTGCTCAAGCATTTTGCACTATTTTGAAATGATGAGGCTAAAAAATTTGGAAAAGGAAATCCAGGCCCACATTGTCAGACAAAATAAATACAGACAAAGCCAAGTAAACTTAAAGGGGTGGTCCGAAGGTCAAAGTAATTTTCATCTAAATCCCTATCTATTTAGTGCCTTAATCTAAACTAATTTCTAATATACTTGCATTAAAAATTATCTCTTCTTCCCTAAGTACACTATGTAACTGATATTCTATTATTTTTTCCATACTTCCTGTTTGATGACGCTTCGTTTGAGAATTTCAGTGCATGCTGGGTAGTCAAATGAAGCATCATCAGTAGGCAGAGTATGTGGTTACTGTAAAAGCCTCTGCTCCCACCCTGAAACGAAGAATCATCAGTGATGCGTATTTCAGGGGCTGGACTTTACCTGATGTCTTTGATTGTGGCACGTTTAAGGGGATCGACCTGCAGCATGTGCATTAACAGTGTAGCCACAGAACGGTTTAGGTACTCAGGGATGTAAAATACTCCGCCGCGGATCTTCTTGAAGAGGGTTGGAACATGCTCATCATCAAACGGCAAAGTCCCACATAGGAGGGCGTATAGGATCACCCCGCAGCTCCATATGTCGACTTCAGGGCCGGCATAGAGTCTATAGAGCGAGATAAGTGAGATTATTATCATATAGAAGGGACTATGGGTGGATTGGACATCAGTGTCCTATATCTATCTTACCTTCCCGATATGACTTCAGGGGCTGCATAATTTGGTGAGCCGCAGCTCGTACGTAGGAACTCTCCATCCGACATCATGTTAGACAGACCTGTGTGGAATTAAGGATTTAAGATATAATAATAATATTTATAGAGCACCAACATATTCCACAGCGCTTTACATTCAGATACAATCATTAGTAACAGTTATAGTCAACACAATAATTAAAGCAAAAATATTGACGACCCTGCTTGTAAGAGCTTACAATCTACAATGGGGTGGGGGTGATACAGAATACAGGGGCTTATTTACAACAATGGTCCAGCCATTTTGAGGAAACTGGGGATAGATAAAGGCTGCATGAGCCGTCACCAGCCAATCTTAGTGGTACTTTAGAGTTTGATGGACAACTATGTTCATAGAAATAGTGAATGGGCTATATATGAAAGTAATTTTATTAGGGAATGTGATAGGTTGCCCTAAAAAAGATGTGGTTTTAGGGAGCGCCTAACACTGTGTACATTGTGGATAGTCCTAATTTCCTGGGGCAGAGCATTCCAGAGATTTGGTGCAGCTCGGGAGAAGTCTTGTAGGTGGGAAAGGGAGCTCCAGATTAGTGCAGATATTAGTCGCTTGCGGAGCATAGAGAACAGGTAGGGTATAGACAGAGATGGGGGAGGAGACATAGGGAGGTGCTGCACTGTGGAAAACAAGCAATTTAAATTGGATCCTATAATTTATGGGCCGCCAGTGCAATAATCGTCACAATGTATGAAGATGTAGAAGAGCTGAGTCACAACGTCACCTTTGTGGTCTTACATACGTCTGCTAGTGTAGTGATTGGGGTGCACAGGCCGCACTGGTATCACATGCAGCTCTTCTACATAAATAATTATTGCAGTCGTGGAGGCTGCTATTGGGCCTGAAGGAATATGTGGGTCCACACTTCCAGCAGAAGCATCAGCCCTCTCCCCTCAACTTTTCCACAGAAAGCAAACAAGAATATTCCAATAAACATGGTGACAACGTGAAATTCAGGGTTTCAGATGTATGCACATAGCAACCAATCACAGAGCAGCTTTCATTTTACCAGAGCTGTTTAAAAAATGAAAGCTGAACTCTCATTGGTTGCTATGGGAAACCACAACTGTTTTACTCTTTATCAATAAATGAGGCCTACTTTGTATTTAATTTACTACCAGGATATGGAGACATCCCTGTTTACAGTCATAAGCTGAAAACCTATCAAGCCCTAGTCCTGCTCGTGCAATGGAGGGCCGGTTTATAAAAAGACTGTCAGAAAGAATCCTAACATTGCTCCCCATAGCAACCAATCACAGTGCAGCTTTCATTTTACCAGAGCTGTTTAAGAAATGAAAGCCGAGCTTTGATTGGTTGCTATGGGAAACCACAACTGTTTTCCTGCTTATGGAGAAATGAGGCCTACTTTGTGAACTTCCAGCTCTGATTGGTTGCTGTGGGCAACAAAATTAAGTCCAAAGTCCATTATTACATATTATGCTATCATTACACTTCATTTACATGGCAGAAAACCCCTCCTCACACACCTCCTTAAAGTTAAAGGGATTTTCATTTTTAGGAGGTTGAAACGCTCTAAAGCACCGAACACAGCGGGTTCTCGCCTCCTTGGGGTTCAGCCCAGGATTTCAGCTGTAGTGGTGACATGATATTGACAGCTCTCATCACCGCAGTAGCCATCACTGAGCTCAGCAGCTCTGCCATTGTACCTGCTCTTATTTTAGAGCTTTTAGAGCGTTTCAGGTCTATTTTCATGAAAGTGTAAAATCCCTTTAAACATAGATGATCTGCAGGAACAGGGGCGTAAATTACTGTAGGTGCAGGGGTTGCAATCACACCCAGGCCCTGGAGCGTAGGGGGCCCCAAAAGTCCCTTTAGCCTATAGAAAAAGACTAATGCTATTAAAGAATTAGGGGCCCTGTTGGAGCTTTTGCATCGGGGCCCATGAGCTTCAAGTTACGCCACTGTGGAGGTGGATTAGTTTGCACAGACCACAGTGAAACACTTTGTACTGACAACCTTCAGCAAGTGACCTGCTCGCTGGCTGCATTCCTGAAACGCTTGTAGAGTCACATACCAAAGTCAGCGATCTTGGCATTCATGTGTGCGTCTAGTAACACGTTCTCTGGTTTCAGATCCCGGTGAACAACCATATGTCTGTGGCAGTAATCCACAGCCGACAGGATCTGCTGGAACAGGCGCCGGGCCTCGGCATCTTCTACCTAAAATGTGGGAACATGGATTTCAGCCGTGGAGAGGTTTATGCATCAATGGCCACAAGACAAGCATGATATCCCGGCGGCCGCAGAGCCAGAAATATAGCATGAGAGCCAGGCAGAGTCATATACAAATATGATATAATAAATGTACAAAATACATTTCTTGCACAAAGGGTTATTCCCATCTACAGATGAATGAATCTTATTTCAGAGAGATTTACTCAAAGAGGTTAGTAGATTTAATTCAGTCTAAATAAAACAGTCAGCGTATGTCGGACGGCACGCACCCATTCAAGACTATAGTGCGTGCAAAACATCTAAGTGTATTCAGATGACCTCCCTCCGTTTCTGTCGCAAGGGAGAATATTCGCTAGTGTAAGCATACCCTCAAAGACAGTGAGAGGCACATGTATTGCCATATTTACAAAGTAATTTTGCCCCTTAGTATTTTCATCCACTACAATGAACCTTTCATGGACCCAAAAAAGCAGCGCTTCCCAACTCCAGTCCTCAAGGCCCACCAACATTTCTTTAGAATTGCACAGCTGTTGAACTCATCACCTGTGCAGGTAATTCAATTATCACCTGTGCAATTCTCAGAAAATCCTGAAAACCTGCACTGTTGGAGAGTCTTGAGAACTGGAATTGGGGAACACTGCCATAAAGTATGATGCCAGCAAAAAAGACCCCCAAACACAGTATAATACCCCAAAGTGAATTCCTTTACAGTATTGTTTACATGCACAGTACAATGCCTCCGCAGTTTCCCCACACGACTGTCAAGGGTACCTCATTATAATGACCCCCACAGCCCTCTACACCGTATAATGGCCTTCACACAGACCTAAATGCATAAAAAGAAAAAAAGAAAAAATTCTCAGCTCTCTCCATTCCTGCACTGCTACAGTCTCTGCAGTGTGTGCGCGATGTAATGCGTCATTGTGTCCGCTACGCTGAGATGTCAAAACTCAGATTCAGAGGTAGAGCGATTGAGGAGGAATCTGACAGATGCAGACAACATTGAAAGTGTGACGATGGTTGATGGGGGTTCTGGTGCCAGTATTGGCATTTGGCCTATGACGCACACGCCTCATAGCGGCTTGCACAGTCTGCCACTAATAGCAGTAAGCACCAGATGGTCTCTTTAGATACCAAAGCATAAAAAAAGAGGGCAGGGAAGGAGCTAAAAAATAAAAATATTATACTCATCTGACATCTTACACCACCTCTGTCACCCTGATCCTCTGGGTTCTACAGGTGCAGAGGCCTACATGGTTACACATCACAAAGTATTCACTGATCTCAGGGAGACCAGTCCAAGAAAACACTGTGGGCAGCCGGCTAAAGCGCTCAACACAGTGAATTCCTAGGCGCATTGCCCCCTGGGAATTATGAATATGCGAATTGAGTCTGTGGAGCCTCAGTTAGGAGTCTCAAACACAGGACTAGCCAGATATCCCTCCAGGGAAGGACCTAGCCATGGGGTGGCTCCTTGCGGAGACCACCATAACCACCATCCAATGTAAAGGATAATATGTGCAGCTGTCTGGCTCCTAAATTCACAATTATATTCGCAGTGGTAAATGCCAGGAGATCCGCAGAGAAGATGCGATGTAGGAATGTAGCCTAAATGATAGCAAGAGTTAGTCCTACTTGTAAAAAGATCAATAATTAGTATGTTTAGAGACATTGTTATTTTTGCTGTTATTTTTTTCACCTCCAATAATTACTTGATACAGTGTAACTATGCAAAAAAATGTATCTGATTACTAACGCTCCTTCCAGGAGTAACGGCTGCCAGGCGTATTATCTCATCTCTGCTGCCAGAACAGGGACAAAATAATTCAGGTCTAAGATGAACGTATGAGACAGAGGTTTTCTAGCATTTACAGTTTTTCTATAAATTACTTAGAAGAGGTTTGGAATAATTTACACCACAGTCTTAGCTTGGGCTCTGCTCCTCGGGGGGTCACCCCACTCGCGTGTATACGGCCAGACTTACCCTTCCATGTTTGCATATATAGTCAAATAGCTCTCCTCCGGGCACATATTCCATCACCATGAAGAAATCTGTAGGGGTGCTGATCACCTGGTACCTGCAAGACAATGCCATGATGTGTGAACCAGTCAGAACTACAAGCAGACAAGTCATGTCATAGTTATATGGTCACTGTAACAAATTATTCATAAATCAATAGTACAAGCGAATATAAGATACCATGTATTTTTTCCTATGTTTCTTTCTGCACTTATGAGCCTTTTCTTGTCTTCTTTCCTGCCTCCTGAATTCATCATCCAAAGCTAAAATCTGTTTTGGCCAAAAAAAAAAAAGGCAGACTGCCAGTTCACTGAGAGATCAGATTACAGCTGTCAATCGAAAGTGAAGAAGGGATCAGAGTGAGAAAAATACATGGTGTAGCTTTCTAGTACCGTATATACTCGTGTATAAGCCGAGTTTTTCAGCCCAAAAATTGGGCTGAAAAGTCCCCCCCTCGGCTTATACGCGAGTCACTGTATACTGTATACACTGTATACAGTATGCAGGCCGCCCGTCCCCATCAGTATACAGGCCCTCCCCCCCTTACTGCCGCAATCCTGTAAAAGAATACATTAGTATACTTATCCCTGTCGCTGTCCCGCCGCCGCCATCGCGCTCCTCCGGCTTCATCCGGCTTCTTCCGGCTTCCTCCGGTGGGCGCAGGCAATGACGTCATTGTCTGCGCGCCAGAGGAGGAAGCCGGAAGTCGCTGGATGAAGCCGGAGGAGCGCGATGGCGGCGGCGGGACAGCGGCAGGGATAAGTATACTAATGTATTCTTTTACAGGATTGCGGCAGTAAGGGGGGTGGGCCTGTATACTGATGGGGTGGGGCCTGTATATACCACTGGGGCTGCTGCTGTATACTACCAATGGGGCTGCTGCTGTATACTACCACTGGGGCTGCTGTATATACCTCTGGGGCTGCTGTATACTACCACTGGGGCTGCTGTATATACCTCTGGGGCTGCTGTATACTACCACTGGGGCTGCTGTATATACCTCTGGGGCTGCTGTATATACCTCTGGGGCTGCTGTATACTACCTCTGGGGCTGCTGTATACTACCACTGGGGCTGCTGTATATACCTCTGGGGCTTCTGTATACTACCACTGGGGCTGCTGTATATACCTCTGGGGCTTCTGTATACTACCACTGGGGCTGCTGTATATACCTCTGGGGCTTCCGTATACTACCACTGGGGCTGCTGCTGTATATACCACTGGGGCTGCTGTATATACCTCTGGGGCTGCTGTATACTACCACTGGGGCTGCTGCTGTATATACCACTGGGGCTGCTGCTGTATACTACCACTGGGGCTGCTGTATATACCTCTGGGGCTGCTGTATACTACCACTGGGGCTGCTGCTGTATATACCACTGGGGCTGCTGCTGTATACTACCACTGGGGAGGCTGCTGTATACCACACTGCTGGGGGCTGTATACTTGTGCTGGGGTCCACCCTCAGCTTATACACGAGTCAATAGGTTTTCCCAGGTTTTGGGGGCAAAAGTAGGGGGGTCGGCTTATACACGGGTCGGCTTATACACGAGTATATACGGTATGCTATACTGGCACTAATAATTGCATTAATTAACATATACAATATTTGAAGCTCGAATTTAGAATATGGGCATTATGGTGCATATTTCCCTCTATGTCGGTACAAATAATGCTGTTACATAGGTACTGATGTGTGGATATAATATAGCATTGTTGTGCATATATTGGTACTTATTGGTGTAACTTGAAGCTCATAGGCCCCGATATGAAAGCTCTAACAGGGCCCCCAATTATTGCAAATCTTTAATAGTATTTGTTTTTTTCTATTGGCCAAAGAGACTTTTTGGGCCCCCTGGGCTCCAGGGCCTGGGTGCAATTGCAACCCCTGCACCTATTGTAGTTACACCCCCGTTGGTACTGCTATGTGAGTTCACAACATAATCTAACAAGCCTCAATGGTGTAAAAAAGAGAAGCTATATCTCAAAGCAGAAAAGGATTTCCTAATATGAAGCCTGTTTCCTCTCTGCATAATACATGGAAATACTTCAGGCTTCTAATATATTTGGATACTTCTTATTCTTAGATGAATCGGACCCCGCAGGCCCAGCAGGACGTCTCCAACAAAATCCACAGGGAACATATTTGTGTATAAACAGTCGTCAGCGGAATATCGGAGATAGCGAGGCTTCAAGGTCACAGACAAGGAGGCCGGTGTTTATATACTGAGTGCAGCCGGTGATATGGAAACACGGCTTACCGGAAGGAGAAGAATAGCAGGAGTGTTAGTAATCATAGCAATGATGTTTACTATTATTCTTGTATGATTATTATATCATTATTATAATACAGT
Organism: Allobates femoralis; assembly: GCA_033576535.1. Lineage (NCBI taxonomy): Eukaryota > Metazoa > Chordata > Amphibia > Anura > Aromobatidae > Allobates > Allobates femoralis. Next base: position 149,136,287 of record JARQOC010000007.1, read on the forward strand.
ACAATGCTTATTAACTAAGACGGGGAGCGGCTGGAGTCCGTATGTACTTTATTAGAACTATGTTAAGCCGACCATACACCTTAGATGGCTGTTGGCCAAACAATGCAACAGATATGTCAGCCGACTCCCTATACACAGGAGCTGCTCATTCGGCAGAGAACGCCTGTGTTTACTGTACAAAATCCACTAACAGACTCGTAGGTCGGGGGCTGAGCTCTCCGAGAACAACGTGATTGGCAGATCTAAATCATACACCCACGATCAACATCTCTCAACCGTCAACCGGCTGATGTCCCTGTACACAATAAATCATTGGCCGAACTCGTAGGTATCTGCAGATATGGTCGATATTGGTGTGATATGTAAGGAGTCCTGAAGGGATTTTCCCACAAACAAAGTTCACTTTAATCAATAGATCTCAGATTAAAAATAATTTCTACAATTGGGTGTGTGTTTATTGAAAATGTTCCTGTGCTGAGATAATCTTACATTTATGTCCCTGCTATGTACTGTGTAATGGATGTGTCTGACCGTACAGGGACATGGTCTGATCATACCACATCTCATGTGCTGAGACAATCTTATATATGTGTCCCTGCTATGTACCGTGTAATGGATGTGATCATATGTGGTATGTTCAGACCATGTCCCTGCACGATCAGACACATCCATTACACAGTACATAGCAGGGACAGAACTTCCGGTTCCGGGTCCTGACGTTGGGCATTCCGCTGCTCTGCCCGCCGGTCCACTTCCAGGACCATCCCGACGCTCCAGTGCCGGATGGTCCACTTTGCGGTCTATTGCAGGCGGGCCCGTAAGTCTCTCAGCGCAGTTCCCAAGAAGATGAGGTCGTCACCCACGGTTTCCAGGGTTGGTATTCCTGGGGCCGCTTGGTCGATCCTCATTTGTTCCTCCACCTCACAGATAAAGTCCGCCATCTTAGGTACTGCCATCGTCACCAGGTCGTTTTCAGGTAACGGGTCCGGAGTCTGCCAATAGTTCTCATTCTGCCCTCCGGCTGTGCCCTATTTGGTTTTTATAGTCCCGACCTGGTGTGGGCGGGTTCTCAACCCTTGGTTGTTTGATGGCAAGGGGGCGGGGAGACACCTTGGCGCCTCTTTCTTGGCTCATCTGTATTAAGGGACCGAGGTCCGCCCTTGGGCCAGCACATAGTCTTTTACATTTTTACGGTAGGCAAGTCTTTCGGGCCTTTCCGGAGCCCACCACTACCTTCGTCACTCCTCGGCAGAGTGGAGGGGCGGAGTTTATCTTCGCGCTCTTTTCTCCTGCTTTGGTGACGCAGTTGAAATTAAGAGGCGATGTAATGGCGGCCCTTTTTACAATATACACAAACAGTCAATAAAGTCTTTTAGGCACACTTTACCTGGTATTACCAGGCTGGTTCAAATCCTGTTCGTAGACGCCAGACAATGATGAGCACAGGGAGAGGGGTACTCGGACACCAGGATGGGTTGATGGCTGTGACGGGGAATCATGGGTGGTCGGGTTCACTGTTCCGTGCCCTGGCTATCATTTGTTTGGTAAGGGAAATATTTACATGGATTAATAGTTCGTGACGCCACCTGTGGACCCTGGTAATGTTGGTACCAGCACTGCGGGCAGGCCACTGAGGTGATGGGATGCAGCTAAGTGTAGTACAGCTCACCACAGGTGGAGCTTTACCTCAGGGCAGCGATGATGGATGAGGGGAGTAGTTGTTCTTACCCCTCTGAGGTTGCTGAGGCTCTCCGGGCACCGGCGGGAAGGAAGACAGACACTGTTTCAGCTTCAACGTCCTTTTACTGGCAGATGTCAAACAATACACGGTACAGTCTGGAAGAACGGGGACATAGCTGCAGGATCAGTTAGCCCCTATGGAGTCTGAAGATGTTCCTTTCGCTTAAGTTTATCTTCCTCTCTGTCTTTTACCACCTTTGCAGAGCTCTCTCACCAGTCCCCTGGTCTTGTACGGTTAGGTAGGGTTATCCTTGACCGGTACGTACGGGAGCAGCAGGAACGCACTATCTCTCCCGCCACCGGAATCCGGACCGTTACCTTCATAGTCTTGGACCGATTATGGGCCTGAGGAGTGAGGTACCGTCTTGTGGTACCTACGGCTACCCGGTTTTTAAGGGCCCGCGGCTTGTCGGTTTGCGGTCAGGGATGAACCGCTGACCGCCTCGGCTTCCATGTTGCCGGTGTTTCGCCAGACTAAACCAGTCGGCTTTAACCGATACTGGCTCGTCCCCTTCTGTCCCGGGACACCCTCCTGGAGATGGGTGATCCCTCTGTCACTCAGCTGTCAGGCGCGTCCTAGCTGACTGCCTTCCCAGAACTGTCTGACTAAAAATCTCTAATTCCTGGTTTTCCCACTCTAACCTAGGCTCCACCCCCTGGGACTTACTGTATATGAGTCCCCCCTATTCTAAGGTGGCCTAGTGTTGGGTGCTAATACAGACTCCATAAGCTGAATCCCAAACCCTTAGCTACGGAGGCACTACACCTTCTATTTGGGGTGCAGTACCTCCCTGCGGTACCTAGCCATAGGAGCGCCACACAATTAACTTGCCCGTTTGTGGGCCGCGTTTTCCACATAGACTCTATTCTAACCCCCAAAAAAGCATCAGAAACATATAGATATTCCCACAGTCTGTTTGTGAAGCTTTTTCATGCGATTTCCAAAACAAAAAAAGCTCCAATATTCATCCTTTCCGGCGAGGCCACGGCAATCCCTGGTGATCCTTCCTCCGTGAACCGGCGGGAGCTGTGTTTATCGATATTCCAGGACCTTTGCACCAAGTGATTCAGTCTGCCACATGATGCGCAGGTTCTGTAAGATAGATAAAAACAGCTGGCGCCGGTAGAGGGAGGAAGGATCACCGGGTATTGCCATGGGCTCGCCAGGGAGGGTGAGAAAGTGTCTGTGTGTCTGTCTCTGTGAGTGTCTGTGTTTGTGTGTCACCCTATTTGTGCTGCCTTTGTAAGTGCACAAACACAATTGGATTGTGCTGCATTTGTTTATAGACAGCCGATAAATGCAGCATAAATCCAGCCCAAAAAAAGAAGAACTGTTGGCACATAGTCTAAGACACAATAAAACGTAGCATCAGTAGGGACAGATAAGTGAATATCTGAGAGGACGCGTTTACTCTATAATGATATTAAATGAGATACTTACAATTTAATAATATGCGGGTGCCGAAAGAGCTTCAGGTTCTGGATTTCCCTCTTGATTTTACCAACTACATCCAGGCTCCGAATCTTGTGTCTATTTAGGATCTTCACAGCGACTTTATGTCCCGTCAGCTGGTGTTCCCCCACTAAAACAACACAAGAGACCACTGACATTAGCATCTCCTGCTCTGCATGGATATCAAGATAATGTGTCCAGATGATAGCAAATCATTACACTGGGTCCTCCTGTTACCATCATGGTCCCACTAAATGGTTCTGTTATATATGCACTATAGGTCAGTAATATACAGGATACAATGAATATATTGTTTAATATTATGATTTAGAATGTACCCACATTATTGGTAAATTACACTATGGACAACACCACCACCCCACACCCATGTTATAAGAGCATTGATGGTTCCACTGTATAGTGTTATTATGTATGCAGTATATGGCAGTAATATATGACCATTTAATACACTGCTTTATGTCAATATTTGTAGTATATTCAGAATTTGAAAAAAAATTGTACAAGACACTAGGGCCTCCACCATGTAGTCTCTAAATGGAAGTATTACATGATCGTTGTGTATATTGCTTTATATCTAGATTTATAGTGTATCAAGATTATAAGAAACTTGACAATGTCACTACTTTTTCTCAAAGTACTGTCATGGTTACACTGTATGATGCTATTATATACCATATTTTTTCTGTTTATAAAACGCACTTTAAAATCTGAATATACGGATTATATACTGCAGGGGAGGCTGGGGGCAGCTGAGGAGCGTGTCATGGGGCTGGAGGAGGCGGCGACACTGGAGCATAGATCGCCGGAGGGTAAGTAAGAAGCTTTTTTATTTTATATGCTGCGGGCCAGCATGGGGCATATAAGAGAACAGGACGAAGGGGCCAGCATAGGGGCATATAAGAGAACAGGACGAAGAGGCCAGCATAGGGGCATATAAGAGTGCAGGACGAGGGGGCCAGCATAGGGGCATATTAGAGTGCAGGACGAGGGGGCCAGCATAGGGGCATATAAAAGTGCAGGACGAGGGGGCCAGCATAGGGGCATATAAGAGTGCAGGACGAGGGGGCCAGCATAGGGGCATATAAGAGTGCAGGACGAGGGGCCAGCATAGGGGCATATAAGAGTGCAGGACGAGAGGGCCAGCATGGGGGCATATAAGAGTGCAGGACGAGGGGCCAGCATGGGGGCATATAAGAGTGCAGGACGAGGGGGCCAGCATGGGGGCATATAAGAGAACAGGACGAGGGGGCCAGCATAGGGGCATATAAGAGTGCAGGATGAGGGGGCCAGCATAGGGGCATATAAGAGAGCAGGATGAGGGGGCCAGCATAGGGGCATATAAGGGAACAGGACGAGGGGGCCAGCATGGGGGCATATAAGAGTGCAGGACGAGGGGGCCAGCATGGGGGCATATAAGAGTGCAGGACGAGGGGGCCAGCATGGGGGCATATAAGAGTGCAGGATGAGGGGGCCAGCATAGGGGCATATAAGAGAGCAGGACGAGGGGGCCAGCATGGGGGCATATAAGAGTGCAGGACGAGGGTGCCAGCATGGGGCATATAAGAGTGCAGGACGAGGGGGCGAGCATGGGGGCATATAAGAGTGCAGGACGAGGGGGCCAGCATGGGGGCATATAAGAGTGCAGGATGAGGGGCCAGCATGGGGCATATAAGAGTGCAGGACGAGGGGGCCAGCATAGGGGCATATAAGAGAGCAGGACGAGGGGCCAACATGGGGGCATATAAGAGTGCAGGACGAGGGGGCCAGCATGGGGGCATATAAGAGTGCAGGACGAGGGGGCCAGCATAGAGGCATATAAGAGTGCAGGACGAGGGGGCCAGCATGGGGGCATATAAGAGTGCAGGACGAGGGGGCCAGCATGGGGGCATATAAGAGTGCAGGGCGAGGGGGTCAGCATGGGGTATATAAGAGTGCAGGACGAGGGGGCCAGCATGGGGGCATATAAGAGTGCAGGACGAGGGGGCCAGCATAGGGGCATATAAGAGTGCAGGACGAGGGGGCCAGCATAGGGGCATATAAGAGTGCAGGACGAGGGGGCCAGCATAGGGGCATATAAGAGAGCAGGACCAGGGGGCCAGCATGAGGGCATATAAAGTGCAGGACGAGGGGGCCAGCATGGGGGCATATAAGAGTGCAGGGCGAGGGGGCCAGCATGGGGTATATAAGAGTGCAGGATGAGGGAGCCAGCATGGGGCAATATAAGAGTGCAGGATGAATGGGCCAGCATGGTGGCATATAAGAGTGACGGAGGGCCATCTACACAATGGATGGGGTGGGTGTAGGACGTTGGGGGGCATATGGAGGGGGGCATATACGTGTGCCAGCACTGGGGGATGTGTGCCATCAATAGGGGGACGTGTGCCTTCAATAGGGGATGTGTGCCTTCAATAGGGGATCTGCGCCATCAATAGGGGACGTGTACCATCAATAGGGAACGTGTACCATCAATAGGGGATGTGTGCTTTCAATAGGGGATCTGCGCCATCAATAGGGGACGTGTGCCATAAATAGGGGACGTGTGCCTTCAATAGGGGATGTGTGCCAGCACTGGGGGATGTGTGCCAGCACTGGGGGACATGTGCCATCAATAAGAGACATGTGCCTTTAATAGGGGATGTGTGCCTTCAATAGGGGATGTGTGCCAGCACTGGGGGACGTGTGCCATCAATAGGGGACGTGTGCCAGCACTGGGGAACATGTGTCATCAATAGGGGATGTGTGCCATCAATAGGGGACATGTGCCTTTTACTTACCCTCCGGCGATCTATGCTCCAGCGTCACCGCCGTCTCCTGGTCTCTGTGCTGCTCGCAGTCTTCCGATCATGTGATCAGGCACACAGTGGCTAGCACAAGGGGACGTGTGCCATCAATAGTGGATGTGTGCCATCAATAAGGAACGTGTGGCATCAATGGGGGATGTGTGCCATCAATGGGAGACGGGTGCCTGCACTGGGGAACGTGTGCCATCACTGGAGGACGTGTGCCAGCACAAGGGGGCTATATCCAATATAAGAGGGCCATATCCAGATTAAGGGGGCTAATTCTAGGATGAGGGGCTATACCCCAGGATGAGGGACCATGTACCAGGATGAGGGGGCTATGAGGGACATATACCCTATATGATTTGTTAGACGGAAACTGGCATTATAAGACGGACCCCATTTAACATTAAAAATTATTTTTTTCTCTTTTCCTTCACCGAATTTGGGGGTGCGTCTTATAATCAGGTGCGTCTTATAAAACGAAAAATACAGTATGCAGTAGATGGCAGTATTACACAGCCATTGTAGTCACTGTTTTATATCAGAATTTATAGTGTATCCACATAGTATTAAATGAGGACATTACACTGACTGGGGCTTCCAACACCAAAGACCAATTGATTTTGATTACAGGAATATATTAGGGAATGGCTGTTTCAGAATTTTCCCTCATATAATCTATAAAGTGTTTCCAAACCGAATCCCCTTCTCTCACTCCTCTGCATCTAAACATTGAATGTGAACGTCTCCACGTCTTGAGTTTAATTTGATAAATATTTTGCCACTCGTGTTTTGTAAACATTAAATAACACAACGACGAAGGTGTCGCTCCGCACCCAGAGCCAATTTCTGGAATTTTTTAAACATCATTAGCAGAATCTTGAAGGAATGAATTATAATTGAGTAGACTGTAAAGTACAGGTGGATGTCAGTAAATGTCACTAATGGTGGAAAACGTTTGACTGAACAGAAGGAGCAAAGTAAAGGACCGGCGAGAATTTCCTGAAAAAAAAAAGCCAAAAGCAACAAGAGTCATTTAGCAGCGCCACACTGGTCACCTGCCATAAAAGCAGAACAGCTGGCATGACCGTACATCAGATCATTACTGACTGGCCATAATGAAAGTAATTGGCTGTAAATAAAAATGCTGTAATGTACATTCCCAAGATTGTTTCCTACATTATACTCCAGAGCTGCACTCACTATTCTGCTGGTGCAGTCACTGTGTACATACATTACATTACTGATCCTGTACTGATCCCGAGTTACCTCCTGTATTATACTCCAGAGCTGCACTCACTATTCTGCTGGTGGAGTCACTGTGTACATACATTACATTACTGATCCTGAGTTATCTCCTGTATTATACTCCAGAGCTGCACTCACTTTCCTGCTGGTGCAGTCACTGCGTACATACATTACAACATTGATCCTATACTGATCCTGAGTTATATCCTGTATTATATGTTAGAGCTGCACTCACTATTCTGCTGGTGCAGTCACTGTGTACATACATTACATTACTGATCCTGAGTTACCTCCTGTATTATACTCCAGAGCAGCACTCACTGCTCTGTTGGTGCAGTCACTGTGTACATACATTGCATTACTGATCCTGAGTTACCTCCTGTATTATTCTCCAGAGCTGCACTCACTAGTCTGCTGGTGCAGTCACTGTTTACAAACATTACATTACTGATCCTGAGTTACCTCCTGTATTATACTCCAGAGCTGCACTCACTATTCTGCTGGTGCAGTCACTGTGTACATACATTACATTACTGATCCTGAGTTACCTCCTGTATTATACTCCAGAGCTGTACTCACTTTCCTGCTGGTGCAGTCACTGTGTACATACATACATTACAACATTGATCCTATACTGATCCTGAGTTATATCCTGTATTATATGTTAGAGCTGCACTCACTATTCTGCTGGTGGAGTCACTGTGTACATACATTACATTACTGATCCTGAGTTACCTCCTGTATTATACTCCAGAGCTGCACTCACTATTCTGCTGGTGCAGTCACTGTGTACATACATTACATTACTGATCCTGAGTTACCTCCTGTATTATACTCCGGAGCTGCACTCACTATTCTGCTGGTGCAGTCACTGTGTACATACATTACTGATCCTGAGTTACCTCCTGTATTAAGCTGGCTTCACATCACGATTTTGCTGCATCCGAGTGTATTCGTGTCAAAATGGATACACACGGATCCGATTTTGCCTCCCATGTATCCCTATGGGCCACGGATCGGATGTGTCCCTATTGGCATCCGATTTTAGCACGATCTGTAGCTTTCCGATTTTGTGTCGGATCTAAAAACGTAGGCTGTTACGTTTTTGGTCTCCGTGACTCAAATCGGACACCACGGATCCGTTGCGTTCCGCGTTACATAACATGGGAGTCTAGGTATCTCGGATCCGTCAAAAAATCGGATCCATAAAACAGATCTGATTTGCTGTACTGCACATGTTAGAAGCAAGGTACATTACGATTTTCTGGGATCCGTGGCTGTCCATTGTAAAACGGACAGTCACGGATCCGATTTGGCCCCCATGTATCCCTATGGGCCACGGATCACATCGGATTTGCCCTTAATGGCATCCGATTTTTGTCAGATCTGATTGTGTCCGATTTTTAGCTGTACCCAAAATCGGAGACTGCTACGATTTTGGGCACAGTGGATCAAATCGGTCAGAATCTGACCCAACATGATCCGCGGCCAATAACTATGGAGCGCGGGTCCGAGGAAACACAGGATCGTTCCTCAGACCCGATTTTAGTGTAGTGAGCATGCTCAGTATTATTATTATTATTAGGTATTTATATAGCGCTATTAGGATACATGACGCTGTACAAGTTAGGGGTAGACAAAGACAAGTGGTCGAAAAACGACGACAAATCGACAAAACAATCGTACGGGTACAATAGGGCCAGGGACTAAAACTGCTCCTTACCATCTAATTTCACGTATATACATACATTGCGGAAGTGAAATTTAGTTAAAGAAAGGGTTAAAAATAGAAAAAAACCTCTCCGATGGTGTCCCGTGCTGTCTCGCTCGCTCCTGGGACTGAAGGACCTGTGGTTGCCTGGCAAAAATTGACTGGCGGGTGGGAGATTTAAACCGCGCGGCCATGTGACAACCCGATCAGTTGACCGGTCACATGACCGCTCAGCTGATCGGGTTGCCAGGCAACCACAGGTCCTTCAGTCCCAGGAGCGAGCAAGACAGCGCGGGACACCGTCGGAGAGGTGAGCATGTTTTTTTTTTATTTTTAACCGTTTGTTCACTCCTGCAATGTATATACATATACACTGCGGGAGTGAAAGTGCCCGGCTTGCCTGCACTTTGCAGGCTCGGGCTTTCTGTATCGGAGTCCGTGAAAATCATGGACCAGGACACAGAAATGGCATCTGGAAGTCACTTCCGATGCCGTCCGTTCCTATCCGTGGGGTCCTACAAAAAGTAGGATCCCACGGACAGGAAAAAATATGTGATGTGAAAGCAGCCTAAATGATGACGGATCCATGCAAAAAACAGATCTGTGGGCATCAGTGGCATCTGTTGGCACAGATCCGTGCCTGTCCGTGTGATCCTTGAAATTCAAGGATCACCACGGATGTGCAAAAATTCCGATGTGAAGCCAGCCTAAAGGCCCAGTCACACATAACGATATTGTTAGAGAGATCGTTGTAACTGTGACGTTACAACGATGTCTCCAGCGATGTCGTTCTGTGTGACATCTAGCAGTGATCAGGCCCCTGCTATGAGGTCGCTGATCGCTGCAAAGTGCTCTGGGTCATTTTTTGATCGTTGGTTTCCCGCTGGTCAGCACGCATCGCTTCGTGTGACAGCGAGAGACCAGCGATCAGTGACCTCATAGGCTGGTATCCATGATAAACACCAAGCGCGCGCTGCCTAGATACCCGCTGTTTATCATAGTTACCAGCGTCCTCCCTGCTTACAGGCAGCGTTTATCAGGGAGGACGCTGGTAACATCGCCTTCAGCGATGTGGGAGGTGGCTCCCTTGGCCCTGATCGCTGGGGAGATCTGCCTGTTTGACAGCTCCCCAGCGAACAGGTAACGTCGCTCGGGTCGTTATCGCTGTCGGGATCGCTGGAGCAGTCGTTGTGTGTGAAAGGGCCTTAATACTCCAGAGCTGCACTCACTATTCTGCTGGTGGAGTCACTGTGTAAATACATGACATTACTTATCCTATACTGATCATACTCTTTTTTTCTTGCAGATTTAGATTTTTGAGTGCTATTCCAGACTTTGTGTATAAGCGACTGTCAGGTGATCACTGCAGTCAATCAGTGGTCTCAATAATGACGTCCTATTACTGGCATCGGGTCTCAGTGATTGGAGCACCGCTGAAGCCTCAATACTGAATCTGCAGGTGGAAGAAGTGGGTTATGGTTTTTGTTTGTTTCACATTTGCTGCTTTAAAATGTTCTTAGGCCGGCTTCAGACTGCGTTTGAGATCCGATCCGTAGCTGTCCGCTTGAGGCAGACAGCCGCGAACCGGATCAGCACACAGGACCGGGGGGCTATTATGTCCTCCGATCCTGTGTGCAGCGCACGCAGCTGCAGCCGCTGACAGGTCAGGACCGCGGCGCCCGCGGTCCTCACCTATCAGCAGTAGGAACTGCGTGCGGCTGCACACAGGATCGGAGGGCATAATAGCGGACAGCTACGGATCGGATCTCAAACGCAGTCTGAAGCCGGCCTTAGAATGTTGGATCGGTCACTTAATATAGGAGATATGTGATATTTTTATTACCTGCTGTAACTGTTGCTTTTCTCCTAAATTATTTGTCTTTTGCTCTCCTCCATTGTGTTGTCCTCTTCTTGAGGACGAAGGTCACTTGTATAACAATACTAGATTATATACATGGAAGAGAGGGCCATGGATCAGGAAAGGAGAGGTATACAGAAAAAAAGGAACACAGGAGGTTTAGGAGAACAGCAACATTTACACAAAAGTCAAAAACATAAAACACATTATTATCACCGAGTGACAGCTCCTATGTGAATTCTGTAAGTACCAATGTGAATTCTCCGTCATTGCTGTCCCTTCAGGGCCTTGCACAGATGTGGGTAATTCCTGTCAATCATAGGCGGCTATTCCTGGAGGAAGAGGCAGTGTAGCTCTGGATATTTATTTAACCCCCTAAAAAGACTCTAAAGATTAGTGTGTTGCAACAACGTGTAATTGAGCAAAACCCTCCCCTGCCCCATGGGTCACAGCACAGATGTAGGTATCGCCTGTCAATCATCTGCTCCTAAAGGAAGAGCCCCAGGATATTTGTGTAACCACTCCAAGTGTGCCCGACCACATGTACACAAACACCCTCCCTTCACACGTTACCTGCTAGAACCTATTTAGTTCTAATTAACCCCATAAAAACTGCCACTCCTTCTAAGGCCGGTTTCACATCACGTTTTTTGGCGATCCGGGGCTGTCCATTGTAAACCGGACAGCCCCGGACCGCTTTTTGGCCCCATAGTATGCTAATGGGCTGGATGGAGCTGGTTGGCAGCTATCTGACATCCGGCTTCCATGTGTCCGGGAGGATTCGGATTTTTCTCCCGGACACAAAAATGCTGCACGCAGCATTTTTTTGTCGGGGGGGGGGGGGGGGAAAGCTGATCCTCCCGGTCCGGTGTGCCCCGGCACCCCCTAACATGGGGGTCTATCGCTCCGAGAGCCGGACGCTGGGTGCTGAAGCTCAGCACTGCTCGGCGCTAAACTTCAGCACCACGCAGCTGTCCCCTGCTGACAGTTCAGGAGCCGCGGGTTTGCTCTCTGCGAGTCGTGGTCCTGAATTATCGGCAGCTGCGGCTGCAAATGAGCCATCCGACTGCACACCGGACCGGAGGGCATAATAGGCCCTCCAATTCTGTGTCCAGATCTGATCCGGGGCTTTCAGGTTCACCAGAAACAAAGTGCAGCCTTCTGTGTGTGAATGCTGCTGCACTTTTACTCACCTCCCCGCGCTCCCCGGTGATCTCCAGCAATGTCCCCTCATCCCCGGAGGTCACAGTGTTCGGTGCCTCTAGGACCCTGCGCATGTGACTGAGAGACGTCACTCAGCTATGGTGCAGAGCCAGGTCCTCTCAAAGGTCCTGCAGCCTCCCAGGATGAGAGGACGTCGCTGGAGGTTACCGGGGGAGCGCGGGGAGGTGAGTAAAGTGCAGCTAAATAACGCCCAATAATGGACATGCTCATTCTTTTTACGTATCCATTCTTGAGCCCAGTGCAGAAAGCACAGTGTGTGAATGCCAAATTGTGCAATGCATTGACTTGGCTGGGGGGACAGCCAATGTCACTGCATGTTCACTGATTTAGGCTGGTTTCACACCGCGGCAGCATCAGGTCCAGGGCAGTCCGGTGTAAACCACACAGCCCCGGACTCGATTTTGTCATAATACAGCCCTATGGGGTAGGATGGAGCCGGATGGCAGCTTTGTGCCATCCGGCTTCCATCTGTCCGGGAGGATCTGGGTGAATTCGGATTTTCCTCCCGTACACAAAAATGCTGCTTGCAACGTTTTTGTGTCCGGGGTGAAAATCTGCCCAAATCGGATCCGCCCGGATCCAACAAAAACATCGGATACCGGCGACTGAAGTTTAGCAGCGAGCACTGTTAAACTTCAGCACCACCAGCTGTCCCCTGCTGTGATTTCAGGACCGCAGCCAGCTCCCTGTTAGCTGTGATCTTGAAATTTCAGCGCTGTGGCTGCAATTGAGGCATCCAGCTGCAAACCGGACATGAGGGCATATTTGCCCTCTAGTTCTTTTTGCAAATGGGGTCCGGGGCTGTCCAGTTTACACCGGACAGCCCCGGACCTGTTGTGTGAAGCCGGCCTTAGCAGGTCCCTACAAAACTGGACACTAGCGTCTTGTGTGAATGTAGCCTTAGGCTACTGTATGTCCCCACACTGAGTATTTGCTTGCAGAATTTTCTGCACCTTGTGTGAGAACAACGCACCGGAGACGCGCTGCAGAACTGGTGTGTTTTTGGTATGGAACTGTGCCTGCGTACTTCTTAATTCAATGGGTGGGAGGGCTGGAAAAGCACTGAAAAATCCACTGCAAGAATTCACATGCTGCAGGTTTTTCCACAACAAAATCCGCACCTTTTCTGCAGTGGCCCAACACTTCAGAACTCCCATAGACTTTGCTGAGTTGTGGATTTTTCACAAATCTGCAGCGTGGGCACAAGCCCTTAAAGGGAACCAACCACCAGGACTTAACCACCTGTAAATCAGTGCAGCAGGTGATTGATTTGTGCAGCATAACATCACTATTTTTTTTTTATTCCTCCCCTGTGGGCTTGTCTTTCTGCTGTAAGCCGAACGCCCTTCCCCCTCCCTCTCATCCAGACTCATCCAGGGGAGGTTTGGCTTACAGCAGAAAGGCAAGCCCACAGGGGAGCAATAAAAAAAAAGCCAAATAGTGATGTCATGCTGCACACGTCAATGACCTGCTGCACTGATTTACAGGTGGTTAAGTCCTGGTGTTTGGTTCCCTTTAAGTCAGAACTTATTGAAACAGGTAGCTGTAGTGCAGGGGTAGGGAATTGCAGGCCTTGAGAGCCGCACACAGTGCATGATTTCCTTAGCATTGCACAGGGTTTGGAATCATCACCAGTGGAGGAGATTATATAATCACATGTGCAATACTAAGGGAATCCTGAAAACAACCTGTTGGTGGCTTTCGGTGGACTGGAGATCCCCATCCCTGACCTAGTGTATGATCTGGGGTGGATGCAGGCTCAGCTGCCAGCCTGTGCTGGGGATACTATTACTTTCTCCGATCTACCAGATAAAACAAGGTAGTTGTTATATTAAAGATTGCTGTGCAATGCATAATTACAATAAGAAGCCAGTTATGTAATGCTTGCCTTAAATCTGGGTCACAAAGTGTTATTTTATTAAATTAAACAGCAGTTACAAGGCTGCCAATTAAAGGGGTTGCCTGAAGATTATTCAGGAGCAGCAGACCACTCCTCTGCCACTTGGGGAAGGTGTGAACCCACTTTGGACTAGTGGCATGGCTATATCACCGGCCCAAACTGTGCCCTGGCTGGTGCTGCAAGCAGAAAGGTGGATTTTCTTCTGTAACATAGGAGCACTCTATTGGAAAGAGCTTGTAAGCGCTGCGCTCCTCCTCCGCTAGGAGACCACCCACCGCTGACAGACTGCAGTGGGAGCCGGTAACCTAGACAATGGACTGTAAACCAAACAAAAATCCTGTTTAATAACAACTAAATTGTAAGAGTACCTGATAACGAACCGGATTAGTAGAATATCGGACACAGTTTATTATCCAAAATGCTGCTTTGCCCAGTGGATGGATTATAGCCCACTGGGCTGCTCTGCAGGAGTTGTCACTTATACTCCTAATATGATCAGTAGTTGGCACTTGCTTCACTGTGTACTGATAATGGAAGCATCTCATTATTCATTTTACAAACTCCCCAGTATATTGTTATATAGAAGCATGGGTACATGTGTGAATGTATACTTGCATGTAGATGATCAGTGGCTCCCAGAGCAACATTGCTGGTGGGCCCGACGCCCCCGTCTGACGCCCCCCGCACCCCATCAGATCCATAACAACTCATTTACATACTGTGTGGGACACATCAATAGTTGATTTATGAGGTCTGCGGGGGATGTCTAGTGTTATAAAGGGGTTACAGGAACCCCAATTACACCATGTTAAAGGTGGTGGGCACAGTCTATAATCTCCAAAACAGGGGACAGGTTCACTGACTTTAGGAACTTTGCAATTTCACCCATTTATGATGTTGAAAAATCACCTTTAAGCATAACCTTGCTTTCCTGCCACCAGGTGGCACAACAATCACTAATAATCACATAATAATAATAATAATAATAATAATAATAATAATAATAATGACTAATATGGTGTGAGGCAATCACTATCCTATAGAAAGGCCAGTGTTATTCTCAGGTCACTAAGATCACTCCACCTACCTGCAGTATCTACACACAGTGTATACACACCCTGCCCACAGCACTATACACCTGCACTACACAGTGAGCAGCCCCCCAGGATGACCCTCACCCCGCATTACAGCCGCAGGAGATATAGAAGCGGCGGAGGCGCATCCAGAGGACTCTAGTTACTACCGTATGTACCATTGCTATTCACAGAGCTCACTACGCAGCCGCGGCGCCGCCAAGGGCTCTTCGCAGCGTTACGCAATCAGCGCAAGTCTCCCTGCTCTCCGCCCAGCCTGACAGCCGCTCACCAGCACAGCACAATCACAATACACAAGAAAAGAAGGAAAATGCACTCAGCTCTTCACTTTTCCGAAGGTCCCGACCCCCAGGGTGTCCCCCAGCACGTAGTGTCCTATCTTAACCCGTCCATCGTGCTTCTGCTTCTCAGCCATCTTTGCATCCTGCTTGTACCCACAATGCAGCTGGGAGAGGGAATGCCCGGCTGCCTCCTGCCTGACTGAGCAACACTGGCATCTGTCACACGCCACTGCCGGGTCTGAGCTGACAGGCAGAGCAGCTGCTGAGACAGGAGAGGAAGAGGAAGGTGCAGGGAAGAGGGGACAGAGGAAGAGAGGAGAGGAAGAGAAAGGTGCAGGGAAGAGGGGAGAGGAAGAAAGTAAGAGAGGAGAGGGGAGAGGAAGAGGAAGGTGCAGGGAAGAGGGGAGAGGAAGAAAGTAAGAGAGGAGAGGAAGAGGAAGGTGCAGGGAAGAGGGGAGAGGAAGAAAGTAAGAGAGGAGAGGGGAGAGGAAGAGGAAGGTGCAGGGAAGAGGGAGAGGAAGAAAGTAAGAGAGGAGAGGGGAGAGGAAGAGGAAGGTGCAGGGAAGAAGGGGAAGAAAGTAAGAGAGGAGAGGAAGGTGCAGGGAAGAGGGGACAGAGGAAGAAAGTAAGAGAAGAGAGGAAGAGGAAGGTGCAGGGAAGAGGGGAGAGGAGGAAAGTAAGAGAGGAGGGGGGAGAGGAAGAGGAAGGTGCAGGGAAGAGGGGAGAGGAGGAAAGTAAGAGAGGAGGGGGAGAGGAAGAGGAAGGTGCAGGGAAGAGGGGAGAGGAGGAAAGTAAGAGAGGAAGAGGAAGGTGCAGGGAAGAGGGGAGAGGAGGAAAGTAAGAGAGGAGAGGAAGGTGCAGGGAAGAGGGGAGAGGAGGAAAGTAAGAGAGGAGAGGAAGGTGCAGGGAAGAGGGGAGAGGAGGAAAGTAAGAGAGGAAGAGGAAGGTGCAGGGAAGAGGGGAGAGGACGAAAGTAAGAGAGGAGAGGAAGGTGCAGGGGAAGTGAGGAAGAAAGTAAGAGAAGAGAGGAAGGTGCAGGGAAGAGGGGTGAGGAAGAAAGTAAGAGAGGAGAGGAAGGTGCAGGGGAAGTGAGGAAGAAAGTAAGAGAGGAGAGGAAGGTGCAGGGAAGAGGGGTGAGGAAGAAAGTAAGAGAGGAGAGGAAGGTGCAGGGGAAGTGAGGAAGAGGGGAGGAGAAGAGAAGGTGAAAGGGAAGAGGGGAGGAGAAGAGAGGTAGAGGGGAGAGGAAGGTGTAGGGAAGAGAGGAAGAGGAAGGTGCAGGGAAGAGGGGAGAGGAAGAAAGTAAGAGAGGAGAGGGAAAGGTGCAGGGAAGAGGGGAGGAGAAGGTGCAGGGAAGAGGGGAGGGGAAGAGAGGTAGAGGGGAGAGGAAGGTGCAGGGAAGAGAGGAAGAGGGGAAAGGAAGGTGCAGGGGAAGAGAGGAGAGGAAGAGGGGAAAGGAAGAGAGGAAGTGGAAGGTGCAGGGAAGAGAGGAAGGAGAAGAAGAGGGACAGGATTGTGCAGGGAAGAGAGAAAGGTGCAGAGGAAGGAGATGAAGAGGAGAGGAAGATGCAGAGGAAGGAGAAGAAGAGGGGAGAGAAAGAGGGGAAATTGGAGAGATGGTGCAGGGAAGAGAGGAAGGTGCAGGGGAAAAGAGGAAAGGTGCAGAGGAAAGAGAGGAAGAGGAGAGGAAGGTGCAGAAAAGAGAGAAAGGTGCAGAGGAAGAGGGGAGAGGAAGTGCAGGGAAAGAGAGGAAGAGGGGAGAGGAAGGTGCAGAGGAAGAGGGGAGAGGAAGGTGCAGGGGAAGAGAGGAAAGGTACAGAGGAAGAGGGGAGAGGAAGGTGCAAGGAAGAAAGGAAGGTGCAGAGGAAGAGAGGAAGGTGCAGGGCAAGAGAGTAAAGGTACAGAGGAAGAGGGGAGAGGAAGGTGCAGGGAAGAAAGGAAGGTGCAGAGGAAGTGAGGAAGGTGCAGGGGAAGACAGGATAGTGCAGGGGAAGAGAGGAAAATACAGGGAAGAGAGGAAAGTGCAGGGGCTGAGACAGGAGGGGAAGAGAGAAAGAAAGGTAGAGGGGAGAGAAAAAGGAAGGTGCAGGGGAAGACAGGAAGGTGCAGGGGCTGAGACAGGAGGGGAAGAAAGGAAGGTGCTGGGGCTGAAAGAGGAGAGGAAGGTGTAGGGGAAGAGAGGAGGGTGCAGGGGCTGAGACAGGAGAGGGAAGAGAGGAAGGTGCAGGGGCTGAGACAGGAGGGGAAAAGAGGAAGATGCAGGGGCTGAGACAAGAGGGGAAGAGAGGAAGGTGCAGGGTTTGAGACACCAGAGGAAGGAGAGAACGAAAGGAAGGTGCAGGTCCTCAGACAGGAGGCGAAGACAGGAAGGGGCAGATCCTTAGACAGGAGGAGAAGAGAGGAAGGAGAGGAAGGTGCAGGGCTGTGACAGGAGGGGAAGAGAGGAAGGTGCAAGTCCTGAGCCAGGAGGGGAAGAGAGGAAGGGGCAGATCCTGAGATAGGAGGGGAAGAGAGGAAGGTGCAGGGGCAGTGTCAGGAGGTGAAGAGAGGAAGGTGCATGTCCTGAGACAGGAGGGGAAGAGAGGAAGGTGCAGGGGCTGTGACAGGAGGGGAAGAAAGGAAGGTGCAGGGGCTGTGACAGGAGGGGGCAACAGAGGAAGGAGAGAAAGAGAGGAAATTGCAGGGGCTGAGACAGGAGGGGAAGAGAGGAAGGTGCAGAGGCTGACACAAGTGAGGAAGGTGCAGGTCCTGAGACAGGTTGGGAAGAAAGGAAGGTGCAGGGGCTGTGACAGGAGGGGAAGAGAGGAAGGTGCAGGTCCCGAGACAGGAGGGGAAGAGAGGAAGGAGAGGAAGGTGCAGGGGCTGTGACAGGAGGGGATGAAAGGAAGGTGCAGGGGCTGTGACTGGAGGGGAAGAAAGGAAGGTGCAGGGGCTGTGACAGAAGGGGGCAACAGAGGAAGAAGAGAAAGAGAGGAAATTGCAGGGGCTGAGACAGGAGGGGAAGAGAGGAAGGTGCAGAGGCTGAGACAGGAGGGGAAGGGAGGAAGGAGAGAAAGGAAGGTGCAGGGGCTGAGACAGGAGGGGAAGGGAGGAAGGAGAGAAAGAGAGGAAGGTTCAGGGGCTGAGACAGGAGGAGAAGAGAGGAAGGTGCAGGGGCTGACACAAGTGAGGAAGGTGCAGGGGAAGAGAGGAAGGTGCAGGGGCTGAGACAGGAGAGGAAGAGAGCAAGGAGAGGAAGGTGCAGAGACTGAAACAAGAGAGGAAGGTGCAGGGGCTGAGACAGGAGGGGAAGAATGGAAGAAGAGGAAGAGAGGAACATGCAGGGGCTGAAACAGGAGGGAAAGAGAGGAGGTGCAGGGGCTGAGACAAGAGGGGAAGAGAGGAAGGTGTAAGGGCTGAGACAGGAGGAGAAGAGAGGAAGGTGTAGGGGCTGAGAAAGGAGGGGAAGAGAGGAAGGTGCAGGGGCTGAGACAGGAGTGGAGGAGAGGAAGGTGCAGGGGCTGAGACAGTAGGGGAAGAGAGGGAGGTGCAGGGGCTAAGACATGAGGGGGCAACAGGACACAGAGGAAGAGAGGAAGGTGCAGGGTGGAAAGATGCAGGGGCTGAGACAGGGGGGCAGCAGGGCACAGGGGAAGGTGCAGGAGTTGAGACAGGAGGGGGCACCAGAGGAAGGAGAGGAAGGTGCAGTGGCTGAGACAGGAGGAGGCAGCAGGACATAGAGGAAGGTGCAGGGTGGAAGATACAGGGTGAAAGGTGCAGAAGCTGAGTCCAGGAGGGGCAACAGGACACAGAGGAAGAGTGGAAGGTTCAGGGGCTGAAACAGGAGAGGTCAGCAGGACACAGAGGAAGAGAGGAAGGTGCAGGGTGGAATGTACAGGGTGGAAGATGCAGGAGCTGAGACAGAAGGGGGCAGTAGGACACAGAGGAAGCTGCAGGGTGGAAGATGCCGGATAAAAGATATGACTCGCCCCCAGCGGGGGCAGTAGAGTACTCAGAGCCAGGCCCTCTCGATGTTGTCGGGGTTCTGTGTGATGTCACATTGGCGTGACCCAGTCCGTGGTCCCCTCGTGGGACGGTCAGTAAAAAGGGGAGTTTGAAAAGAGGAAAAAATAAAAACAAAGAGTAAATTAAAAGAGATTTTGTCATGATGCCACCTGGTGAAGGCGGCCGGTAGGGCCGCTGCTGCGGTTTGGGACCTCTGGTGAACCTGACAGCAGATACACATCACCTGATCCATGGCCCTATCCACTGGATCACAAGTTAAGCCATTTGCACTTGACTGAAATGTTGCGGCGTTTCAGAGAAACCCATACTTTTAAAGCCTATTGGTGCAAAAATGCAAGAGAGGCTAGTCAGAAAGGTGGATCCGCGATGGCTTCTCCTTTCCTGCTTCCCTAGAGTGACAGGTCTCTCACTATACACACATGCAAGGAGAGACCTTTGAGAAGCAATGGGTTCGATTAGGATTTGGTGGGTCACAAACAAACATGGAGCCGGTTATAAGTTTACTCCAGGGATAGGAATTACATTCAAATATTTTTTATTGGTTTGTAAATAAAAACGGTAAAACATACAGTATGATATGCATGAATGATACAGAAATCAATGGAGTACAATAAAAGGAGATTAGTAATGTAGGTGGTACAATATGAAAAAAGATGTATAATATATATATAACACTACTCAAGCCTTTAGCCGCTTGGTCAATGATCTATATATATCATTCATATGCTATTAATTTGGTTACTTTATGTATAGCGAGTTGCTAAACAGTAACTTAACTATTTACATACATGGAAGTACAAAGAGTATATAAGAATGCCTGCTATGAATTCAGGGATAGGAATTAATGCAACACAGCTACTGCCACTTCACACCAATTCACATATTATGCATATAAACACACATCCAGCCCTGGATCAGAGTGCTGTGCCAAAGACTCTGCTCGCCGTAGCAAGATCTACAGAACACAAATTTACCCATCACAAAAATCTGCAGCAATCAAATTAACTCAGCACTTCTGGAACAATGTAAATTAGTGCATGTGTCGAGCCCCAGGCCCTGGGGTACTCGGGTATCAGGCTCGGAGGTTTTTTCACGGGGATGTCACGGGTGGCAGCGCCTGAGCCCATGGCCAGGGTGACACTTCAATAGAGGGGTTATGTACAGGGGATAAGAGTTATTGTCACGTGACGCCACCTGTAGTACCTGGTGAGGGATCACCAGCCCCGCCACAGTCCTCCGGAGGGCGATGGTATCGCGACAAGGATGGCAAAGCTCCCTACAGGTGGAGCTGGTCCTCCAGGGCAGCATTCCTGGAAGCAAAGAGGAATTCTGCAGCACAAAGTCACGGAGGCAAAGTCACTCTACCGGGTACTTTACTGTAAACAGTCATCAGCATATAAGTCCACAGTTCAGCAAAAGTTGTTAAAAGAAACAGGTAGCTCTACGGGTGGCTGCAAGTGGATGTCAGGTGGTATGGTGGTACCCGTGGTGTGCCTTAGTTGCCGAACCTGTGTCCTTTCTTCCCCGCCTAGGATGAGTCTATACCCAATTACTCCTTGAAGGTAGACTTGGGGCTCCCCTCCCTTGAAGTGAAGAAGCAGGCAGACCGCTCCGTCTGGCAGTGTGCTGCAGCCGGTGAACAGACCGCAGCAGCCGGTTGACGACTTCAGAGGTGGACTCTGGCTGTTTCCACTGGTCTGGCGTTCCCGTGGTGGACTGGGGAATTCCCTGGAGTATGGTCACTCCAGGCTGGGGTTCCCCCTTTCTCTCTCGGGCCCAGACTCACGCGTCAGGCACCCTCTCTCAGGATCCCCTCAGGATCCCCTTTCATCTTTCCTCAGGAACAGCCTAGAGCTGTCCTGTTAGACCTTCCGCCTCACTCCACACTCCTCCTCGACTCCACTCCAACTAAACTCTTTGACTCCCTCTAGAGGTGACTATATCTCCCTCCCAGGAGTAACCTCCCACTACTACTCTAATGTGGGAGTGCAGGAATGGGTCCCACCCACCAGCCCAGTAACCACTTGCAGCTGGGGAAGATTACACCTCTTTCACGAGTGCAATACCCCGGTGTGACGCCTGACCATGTGGGGTGCCACACATGCACATGAAATGAGTCTCTTTGATTCACAACCTATTCACTACTATACCCTAACACAAATATACACTACTCTAATCGTGATACTCGGATATCTAACAGTACCATAGCAACCCCCAAGAGTTCAACACAGGCCTGTTTCCTTGGCAGCTGCCATTAACGTTTGTTTGGTGCCAAAACTGTCCCAACTTGTTTCTGCCAAAACTAAACAAGTGCGTATGCAGAGCCCGAGCTCGGGGACTTAAAGTTATCTGTGCAACTCAAGAAATAGAGGATGAAAAGGTTCCCGATAATCTAGCCACAATCCAGGTAGAAAAAGGGAACAACACAACCTTTAGTGACAGAGTCACCATGAAACAACATCTTCACAATAGACAAAATAGAAACGTCCCGACTGCTACTGGCTTCTTCAAAGGAAATGTCCTCCTCATCGCACCCTTTCCTCTGTCAGCACACATTTGCTTCTTCTTGAGGGGGGGTACACAAAAATGTAACAGTCTCATTCTAATTTTGCACTCCATGTCAGACAGTCCCACAAATGAGGACCAGCAACAAGACAACCATCCGCCACCAGTTCACACTCTACTGGCCCTCTGCTGCTTCCCACCCGAACCAGACCAGACTCAAACTGTTATACTGGTTGCCAGAGGAAGTCACTGCCGGCTGCATTACCTGCACACCCTTACAGAGGTGTCAGTCACTATCAGCGAGTGGGTGTGTTCGGGAACCTGCTTTTCTAACTAGTCTCCCATGTGGCTTAGTTGCTTTTAAAGTATGTTTATTCTCTGGTGGTTATCTTCCCTGATAAAAAAACAAAGGCAGCTTCGAAATGGGTCAAAACCTTGTTGTACCCTTTGATGTAGCTCTCTGCGACAGCACAAACTGAGCACTTTCTGCTGCTTCCTGTACTCTGAAATGCTGCAACATTTCAGAGTCGCACATACCTGAAATTGTGTAGCCAATGCTTGTTACATGCACACATGGATTGGGCGGCATACGTCAGCTGTCAGGTTCACTTTAGAAGATCAACTTTGACTTTTAGAATTGCTACTTCCAAGCGGTAGTTCTAAGAGTTTCTTTTTCGCTGAAGAACTATTCTCATTTCACACCAGTGCTGTGGTTTTTAATATCAACAGGATAAACTATTGCTGCAGATTCTAAACTTACAACACTGATCATTTTCAGCTTCAGATTTTCTCTGCATCACCTGAAATATCAACGTGAAGTCTGCTGTGGATAACATTATGAAACTGGTACAGTTATTATCACAAGGGTCTCCTGTCCTAGTGTGGAGTGCCAAGGGCTGGGGTACTCAGCAGCTGGACCAGTAGTGATCAGTGCTGTGCTAAAGATAATGAAGAAATAAATAGGGTTTGTGATACCAGTTGGGAAAATCAGCCAGATATGGCCAGCACTGCAGGAGTTCCCTGGGAGATAGATGGAGTGGCAGTGTAGTTGTTAAACCCTTCCCAACCAGAGCTGACTCCCAGGTGATGGCGATGATGAGGGTGGTGGTAGAAATGATGAGATGCAGAGAGAAAGGAGGCACACAGTCTCTTTGCTTTACCTTTTGCTGAAGAATTTTAAGCAGATCTAGAGTAGTACCACCTACACGAGGCAGGTAGCCTGGCCAGTCTGATGATAACTTTATTACGCTCTGCTGGGTGGGTATACTGGCCTTCCTGCTGACTTCTGTAGTTTGGTAGGTTTCTAGGGGCCTTTGTGCTGTCCTGTGGTTGCTGTGGGTTATCTCCAGCCAGGCGGGTAATATGAGTCCTGTGAGTATCTGTGATCTGCTCAGAGCAGTTCTCTAGCCTTCCGTACTACTGATGCCATGGAAAGTTCAATTTAAGCAACTAGTGAGCATAAAACCCACCAACCTCCAGATTCTGTTACTAGACCCTGTAAATCTAAGTAACCTAGAGCCTGGTGCCCTGGCCTTGCAGCTGGTCCCTAAGGGCAGCCTCCTGACTCGCTCCTGACTAAACCACTCTGTGCCTAACCCAGGCTAACTACCCAACTAATCCCTCCCTCCAAACAGAAACTAGGACACAGCCAAATCAGTCCTTCCAGTGCTCAGCTTCCTGGTTGAAGTTCAGGCTGTGTTGGATGTTTCTGACATCCAGCAAAGGGAGTTCCAATTCTTTTCAGACATGGCATTACAAATGATGTACATGAAATGCTATTTGTGGCAGCCAGATTGCAGGGGCGCCAAACTTTGGAGATATGTGACCGGTTTGAGATCCAAGTCTCACATTACCTTTGGGACACTGAGTTTTAAATATATTTGCTTTTTTTTGGTGCAGCAAAGTTAAGAACGCTTTCTTGCTGATGATTCCTTGTCAGTTCTATCTCAGGTGTAGTGAGCTTGTGACCACTCCCCTTCCCTTTATCTGGTCACATGTTCCTTCACCTGAGCCCAGTTATAGAATCTAATTCTGAACTCACCACTGAAGGAGGAAGTCTGTAGAAGTTGCTGCAGTCCTGTTGCTTGCAGCCCGGGTGTCAGGCTACAGCTGTTTAGTCGGTGTATATCCTTTCTGTCTATGTTTCCATGTCTGTCCTCTACCCATGTGGTTTTACATGGGTAGAGGACTGCACTCACCAGCCTTGGCACTATTCAGGGAGAGTGTGGGAAGGGAGGAGGGACCTGTATAGGGACATTAGGGGAGTTCAGGGTTCAGATACAGGTTAATGTTAGGTGTCCTGACCCCACTCCCTATCGACAAGGCCTTCCTCCTTCCTTTCCATCCCCATTGTATCTCAGTATTGCTCTGTGTGCCAGGTGTTCACTTGCCCAAGTGTGACAGTTATACTACTCATTTCATGGAGTATAGAGGGTGTAATCTGCGGTAACATCACATCATTGGCACCAGCCAATATAGACATATTCCCCGCAGTGTATCACTGAGACGTCTAAACTTAACACGCACAACGTTGGTACTATAAAACGTGGCGGGTTTTCTGTCTGGAAAGTCGGCTGCATTTGTGTCCCGTGGGAATGAACCCTAATGGTCACATACAAATTTATTATGGAAGTTACCATAAAATATCTAAGTGCTCCACTAAGGCAAAAAAAAAAAGAGAAATTCAGGTGGAAAGATTTTGGTTAGAGAATATAGGTATTTACATATTCTGCAAATATTTTACAATCATTCTGACACATTTCTGAGGATAATCTTCTTACTCATAGAAAAACAGAGAAGTTCAAATGCATTCCTATGTGGAAAGAGCAAATTTGCTTTTTCTGTTCACTAAACTCAATATTTTTATGGATTGGAGCCCGAAGACTCATGAATAAGACCTTTCACGTGTCGCGCTTGTTTAAATCCGAGGCAAAAAATGAAAATAAAGCCGGTCTACATCATGTCGTAAATATTTCCTTCACTTTGAATGTGTCTTTTTAAGGGAATTAGTTTAATGCAACTCAATTTGGAAAGGCGAAAATGAAACTGCAGCCCGAAAAAACCCGACGTATTCATGTATCGGATTGGAGGACTTGGTTCATACACTAAGCAGTAAATTTCTACAGTATACAGTACAGTTGGAGGCATATAATGATTACTGCTACTATATTTTTACTACTATATTACTATAATAACTACTATAATACTGCTCCTATATACAAGAATATAACTACTATAATACTGCCCCTATGTACAAGAATATAACTACTATAATACAGCCTCTATGTACAAGAATATAACTACTATAATACTGCCCCTATATACAAGAATATAACTACTATAATACTGCCCCTATGTACAAGAATATAACTACTATAATACTGCTCCTATGTGCAAGAATATAACTACTATAATACTGCCCCCTATGTACAAGAATATAACTACTATAATACTGCCTTATATGTACAAGAATATAACTACTATAATACTGCTCATATGTACAAGAATATAACTACTATAATACTGCTCCTATGTACAAGAATATAACTACTATAATACTGCCCCTATGTACAAGAATATAACTACTATAATACTGCACCTATGTACAAGAATATAACTACTATAATACTGCCCTATATACAAGAATATAACTACTATAATACTGCTCCTATGTACAAGAATATAACTACTATAATACTGCCCCTATGTACAAGAATATAACTACTATAATACTGCTCCTATGTACAAGACTATAACTACTATAATACTGTTCCTATGTACAAGAATATAACTAGTATAATACTGCTCCTATGTACAAGAATATAACTACTATAATACTGCCCCTATATACAAGAATATAACTACTATAATACTGCTCCTATGTACAAGAATATAACTACTATAATACTGCCCCTATGTACAAGAATATAACTACTATAATACTGCTCCTATGTACAAGACTATAACTACTATAATACTGCTCCTATGTACAAGAATATAACTACTATAATACTGCCCCTATATACAAGAATATAACTACTATAATACTGCTCCTATGTACAAGAATATAACTACTATAATACTGCCCCTATGTACAAGAATATAACTACTATAATACTGCTCCTATGTACAAGACTATAACTACTATATATACTGTTCCTATGTACAAGAATATAACTAGTATAATACTGCTCCTATGTACAAGAATATAACTACTATAATACTGCCCTATATACAAGAATATAACTACTATAATACTGCTCCTATGTACAAGAATATAACTACTATAATACTGCCCCTATGTACAAGAATATAACTACTATAATACTGCTCCTATGTACAAGAATATAACTACTTAATATAATACTGCTCCTATATACAAGATTATAACTACTATAATACTGCTCCTATGTACAAGAATATAACTACTATAATACTGCCCTATGTACAAGAATATAACTACTATAATACTGCCCCTATGTACAAGAATATAACTACTATAATACTGCTCCTATGTACAAGATATAACTACTATAATACTGCTCTATATACAAGATATAACTACTATAATACTGCCCCTATGTACAAGAATATAACTACTATAATACTGCTCCTATGTACAAGACTATAACTACTATAATACTGCTCCTATGTACAAGAATATAACTACTATAATACTGCTCCTATGTACAAGAATATAACTACTATAATACTGCTCCCTATGTACAAGAATATAACTACTTTAAAGGGAACCTGACCCTAAAAATTAGCCCCTAGTCTCTTAAGACCTTTCCCTGCACCATTCTTAGACATTTCTAGCCATCCGTTTGTGCTAAAAAAGTGTATTTGTAAAGTTCATAAAAGTGACTTTATTACCTGCACCCACTGCAGCTTCTCAGATTTTGAGAAGCCGAAACGCGTCATAGCGGCTATACCGCCCATGTAATGTGACGCGGCGGCTCTCTGCTGATTAGCACGACCATCGGGGCGTGAATAATTAGCGTGCAGGCGGCGGGGAGAAGCACAAGTCAACGCCTTTTGCGGCTTCTCAAAATCTGAGAAGCCACAGTGGGTGCAGGTAATAAAGTCACTTTTATGAACTTTACAAATAGACATTTCTAGCCATCCCTTTGTGCTAAAAAAGTGTAAGAATGGTGCAGGGACAGGTCTTAAGAGACTGGGGGCTATTTTTTAGGGGTCAGATTCCCTTTAATACTGCCCCTATGTACAAGAATATAACTATTTTATTACTGCCCCCTATGTACAAGAATATAACTACTATAATACTGCTCCTATGTACAAGAATATAACTACTATAATACTGCTCCCATGTACAAGAATATAACTACTATAATACTTCCCCTATGTACAAGAATATAACTACTATAATACTGCCTCTATGTACAGGAATATAACTACTATAATACTGCCCCTATGAACAGGAATATAACTACTATAATACTGCTCCCTATGTACAAGAATATAACTACTATAATACTGCTCCTATATACAAGAATATAAGTACTATAATACTGCCCCTATGTACAAGAATATAACTACTATAATACTGCCCCTATGTACAAGAATATAACTACTATAATACTGCTCCTATGTACAAGAATATAACTACTATAATACTGCCCCTATGTACAAGAATATAACTACTATAATACTGTCCCTATGTACAAGAATATAACTACTATAATACTGCTCCTATGTACAAAAATATAACTACTATAATACTGCTCCTAGCTACAAGTATTTAACTACTATAACATTGCCCCTATGTACAAGACTATAGCTACTATAATACTGCTCCTATGTACAAGAATATAACTACTATAATACTGCCTCCTATATAAAAGAATATAAGTAATATAATACTTCCCCCTATGTAGAAGAATATAACTACTATAATACTGCTCTTATGTACAAGAATATAACTACTATAAAACTGCTCCTATGTAGAAGAATATAACTACTATAATACTGCTCCTATGTACAAGAATATAACTACTATAATACTGCCCCTATATACAAGAATATAACTACTATAATATTGCTCCTATGTACAAGAATATAACTACTATAATACTGCTCTTATGTACAAGAATATAACTACTATAATTAATACTGCCTCTATGTACAACAATAGAATTACTAAAATACTGACCCTATATACAGAAATATAACTACTATGTTACTACCACTACTATGGTATTATCAGGCAGGGAAGATCCATAGTTATTTGGCTTTCTCAGCGTAAAAATATCAGCCAGATGCACCAGCTCTGAAATTTTGCCTCGGCTCTTCCCGTTGCCCTGGTGCGATGGCAATTGTGCTTGGGGTTTGATGTCAGCTGTGAAGTGTCCATATGCACAGCTGACATCAAACCCTGGTGTTAGTAATGGAGAGGTGTTTATCACACACCCCTATAACTAACACAGTATGTCAAATGAAATACACACACACAAATAATTTATTTTCAAAAACGCTCTGTGGCTCTTTCCCTGGTTCACCAATTTAAAATAAAAACAAAAAACATTAATGCCGAACGTAGTCCAGGGAATCCAATGTAGTCCACAAAAAGAACCCTGAAAAACATAAAAAGAGAGAAATAAAATATGAAAATGTCCCTTGTTCACCAATTTATTAGAACGCAATATTCTCAGGCAGGTCCAACTTAGTCCAGCGGTTCCCACAACATTCCTCGACGGTCAAATTCTATAGAGCATCGTTCTGAGACTCCATAGACTTTGAAGAGCAGCCAATCCCAGTTCACGCTGCTCTCCGCTCTCGCGCTCCGCGAGATGCTGTGACTCTAATGAGAAGTGATGTCAGTAATGTTCATGATGTCATCGCTCATAACAGTCACTGAAAGTGCAGCATTCTACAGAGATTCTGTTTCCAAGAAAATGATAAACGACATGAGCCTGCTGTAATTGTGCTCACCTGGAGAATCATGTTGCTAAAGCTTTTATTTCGCATAATGAACTCCATACAAACAATCCTAAAACACAGTTGCAGGATGATTTTTTTCTCCATTTCACTGCACATGGCCACCATCACATCCCCGCTGGGGGCAGACCGGGAGCTGGCTATGTTGGATATCACCCAGCTTTCCTAAAAATGGCGGTAAACCAATAAGAGGTGGCAGTAATGAGCCAGAATCATTAAACCTTGCGTAAATATTCCAATAAATCCGTCCACAACTTAAGTTACTAAACACTTTCAATGCAGATTAAAAGAAGAAATGTCATCTTAGGTGAAAGTGAGGTGTGGACGGAGGAAAAGACACAGGTGCAAAAACACAGATATCGGTGATCCCGGAGTGGTGCGGGCTCTGGGTGATCAGTGTTTCCATGACTTATTTCCCTCATTCCCGGTGGTGAATGATTTAGGTAGAGCATCTCCGCGGAGTCTGAGGAGCCATTATTGCCCTCTGCCATTTGCTGCCCTGTCGATGATGAAGGCGTAATAAATCTTTCATGTTTTTGGATTGAGGAATAGAAACATTTCTAGTAAATGCCAGTGTCACCTCATAAAGTCTTTATATGTCACCAAAAAATGTTTCATCTGGATACGTGGCACGGTAGAAACCGAGACCGCACACAAATATTTACTAGCCCCAGGAAAGTGACCGAGTAACTGAGCCACAAGCAATATTACAGCGTCCCGAACGTTACAATGATTTCTATACAAAGTGGATGTGGAATGTGTGGTTGTCCCTAAACGTCCAAAACTAATGACGCCATATAGTGTAAACTGGGAAGGCTTCCATACTGTACACATAATTAATGCTGACTTACTGTTTTTATTTATAAACCTGCAACACTGTACCCATAACCAACACTTCCATACAGTGAACATAGATAATACTGCCACTCTGTACTCATCACTAATGCTGTTATGCAACGAATATGCACGTACCTAATCTACTGGTTTCCTAACAGACTAAAAACCCTATAGCAGTACAACTAAAAACACCAACTTGAACCTGGCTACCTGAAAGGCCATCGAGCGATTTCTTATTCCTTCTGAGGAACCAGAGAGGAGGCCGCTACACACAACTAAGCAAGAGTGGGGAAAGTGTATAGAGGTTGATGGGGACATAAGGTAAGGAAACTTAAGGGGAGGGGAATATAATAAATGAAAGCAAGAGAAACTTTCACCAACCAAACTGAGGAGAGAGGAAAGGTGTTGGGAAGGTAATTATGAAAACATAGAGAAGTAATACAACTGGTCTCTGCCTAGTAGGTAAAATCCCTTCGTTGTACGACTGGATCTCCTTAATAAACATCCACCAAGAATTATAGCCAATAAAGAAGAATGTGCAAGGTGAGTATAAATAGCTCCACCCAAGCTGTGATGGGACAGAGACAAAATAGGAAAAAGTGAAACACCTGACATAGCAAAGCAAGGAAAGAAAAGCAAAGATAGGGGAATCATCAGTAGTTGGACAGGGACTGACCAGGCTGTAGCACAGCAAGAAAGGAAACCAACTGACAATACAGCAAGAGGTCACTGGATGGAGCCCCAAACCTGATCCATGACAGTACCATTTGACCTTCAGCAGCCCCCACCATCTGATGTTAGTGATGAAACTCAACTTAGGAGTTATCTTCAGGACCATAACCTTTCCACTTGATGAGATACTGTAAACAGTGCCTAACCCACCTGGAAATCAAGACTCGCCATCAAAGAAGAGTGGTGCAAAATGAGTATAACTAGCCTGATCCAAGCTGTGATAAGACAGTAACAAAATGGGAAAGTGAGAAACATCTGACTAGCAGCAAAGCAATAGAACAATCAGCAGTTGGACAGACTGACCAGGCTGTGGCTAAGCAGGGAAGGAAACAGACAACAAAGTAAGAGGTCACCAGATTTAAGGAAATCTGTCAGGTCAAAAATCCATATATAACTGCTATCATTTTCTAATTCCTTGTTCTCTCTCTATTTATGTATTTATGCTATCTATATTTCCCTCCTATCCTCTGTAAACTTCAAATAAAGAGTTCTCTACTGTCCCTCCCCATAGAATGAATATGCATGTCATATACTCACACCACATCACTGCACAGGACATCAGTAGGAGAGGGGGCTGTATCCTCCTCTCTGCTCTCTGTGTTTGCACCATCACAAGAGGTCAAATACAACACAGAAGCTCTCAGGGACACCTGCTTAGAGAAACAAATGGAGTCTAGATAAGGCAGATCAGCAATAGCTCTCTCCCTCCATGTCCTCAACAGCACAGAAGCTACAATGGAAACTGAAACCACACTGAACTTGGAGCAAAGGAAGGAGGGAGCTGTTGAGAGGGAGTGCATAATTACATGACAGTTTATACAGCAGCAGGACTATTCCTGTTTGCCTATAATGGAAAGGACTAATGCAGGAGCTCCCTGCAGGGTGTGACAATGCTGATAACATGGAAACTACAAAGGGTAGAATAATGATTTTACATGTTTTTAAAAGGTCTGGCCAGGTCATATCATATTCAAGGGTTATATTAGTATCATACTGAAAAATGACCTGACAGTGTCCCTTTAAGTCTTGAAATTGAGGTATGACAGTTAGCATGCAACTTGATACAGCAGAGCTGAAAATGCAGTATCAGCAGGAGTATCTGTATAGTAGAAGTTGATTGCTGGAATACTGATAGGAATACTTGAAAAGAGTTGATTATTTGGTACTTAGATAGTTGAGACCATTTTTTTGACTTGTAGCTTGACACAGCAGAGTTGAGAGTGCAACCAGGATTAACAGGACTGAGTTTGTAAGTAGTTGCTTGCTGGATTCCAGACAGGAGTTGCCAGGAGGATAATTGCACCCAAATACTTTGAAAATCACTTGGTATCAAGGTTCCTTACTTCTTGAATACTCAGGCAGCACATAGCCACCTGAGACAGCCTTAAAGGCTCTGTATGAAAATAAAAGATCTCCCAACATGGACTAATACAGAGGGAGCTCAACAGAATTTCAATCTGCAGTCTTCTTTTATTCATTTCAGACCCCTGATATGCGTCCTGCAGCCTGTTCTAAAATTCTGATTTTTCTCTTGTGTATCTCTCTCAGTAGTAGAGGCTGGCTGGGTGGTATTTTGGGTGCTGCTGTCTTTACTTGCCTCAGTGTATCAGCACATCTTTAGTGCTACACATATTTTCTTACCCACAGCCTGTTTTCTCTGCCCTCCATAAAATGTAGCTACTTTCCCCTCTGTGTATAAACCCCTCCCTGCTGCTATCTCTAACCTTGAGTGAAGAAAGACAGAGCAGAGAGTGCTGTAAGAACCAAGAGCATGAGCGCTGACCAAATTTTTTTTCTTATTTGCAGATTCCTTAGCAAGGACTTAAGCGAACAAAAAGCAGCTGCAAAATAGAGGACACGATGAATGAAACCTATTTAGAAAATTGATTAATTTCACATTTAAATACTGATAACTGAGCCAGAACACAATGTGAACAGGTCTGTAAAACCGTGTTCACACCACCAAAAATCTATATCACAAAAAGACAGTGTAAAAAACGTTCAATATTACTCTGCTATATAAGTAAGGCTGAAGGCACACTGGGCGAGGGACTTTTGACAGCCGGCGAGTTTGAATTCCCTGACAAATGCTGCATGCGGTCCTTCAGGACCGTGGACAGCATCACACTCACACCTCACACTCGCAGCACACTCACATCAATACATGCAGTCACACTCACCACACGCACCACACTCGCAACACACACACCCACAAGCACGCATTACCATAGCATCACTGTTGTGCATCAAACACGCTCCGTGTTTGATGCACTACAGTGTGCCTTCAGCCTCAAAGTAAAAAGCAAGTGCAAGAAAGCGTCAATAACAGGGTACTTAGTTAATACGTTTTTGCAAAAAAGGTACGAAAGCTGTTCTACCACATCACGGTAACCCTTTATCAGAAAGGTCCCTAAAACTAATGTATTTAAAACCTGATCTCATGTGAACATACCTCAAAGATATAGTATATATTGCCCATAATGAATCTGGCCCTGCTGCATCCTGTATCTTTGAGGTATGTTCACACTAGATCAGGTTTTAAATACGTTAGTTTTAGGGACCGTTTTGATAAAGGGTCATCGTGACGTGGTAGAACGGCTTTTGTACCTTTTTTGCAAAAAACGTATTAACCAAGTACCCTGTTATTGACACTTTTTGCACTTGCTTTTTACTTTTACTTATATAGCAGTGTATTTTTGGACGTTTTTGCCACTGTCTTTTTTGTGATATATAATTTCACATTTAGTAAGCAGATGAGCAATAAGAAAAATACTTTGTGACTATGTACACAGTGGGCTCCCCCTAGTGGTGGCTGCATCAGCCAGAATTTCACATTATTATGGATGAGAACTGGTCAGGGTTCTGTCCTATACTTGCCCCTGTGGCACCACTCTGAATTAGATATCTGTAATGGCCGGGTGACAGGTTAATGCAGATTTATTTATGTTCACTCTCCAACACAAGGGACTGGTTCCATAAAACATCTCTTTCCTACAATTTAACCTCAATCTTTTGATTTCTCAGAGTCGTTAGTTCTGAGATTGATGGACTGGATAGGCCCAGATTTCTCCTGCCATCCACTTCTCACCGCTGAGGTTGACTTTCTGGAGATAAGGTTTGGTAAACCTCACATTCTGGTTCCTAAGTCTTCAGAGCCCAAACCTTTTATGTATTCTCCATGGACGTCCTTCTAAGATATGGATAAAGCTGAGCTAGGTCTCCTGAATCCAAGGGAGCGAGCTGGGGATGTCATCTTGGCATTTACTTGTGACAATGAGGTCATAAGGAGCCGGCTAAATGCTCAGGTTACCCGGGTCTTAATGTAGCCACAGACAGTGTGGCTCCTGTACAGATCCCTGGTGTAACTGAGATCCTGGGGGGGCGCACAGGCTCCTGCCCGCTGCTTAGCAATAATGTGTTTATTCTGTGTTCTTTCATATCACATTTTACTTTATATGATTCCACCTGAAGTTCAGATTCATCAAAAATCATCTGAACCACAAGAATAACTACATGAGAAAACAGTATGGGGTCCGCTTCCGCGGTCGTGACCTGTCAGCGGCTGCAGCTGCACACGCTGCACACAGGACCGGAGGGCATAATAGCCCCCTAGTCCTGTGTGCTGATCCGGTCCGCGGCTGTCTGGGTCCTCCCGGACAGAACCGGACCAGATCATGCCGCAGTGTGAAGCGGCCTTTAGTGATAGTTCGATCCCCATTGATCCATTAGTGAATGTTCTATCCCCATTGATCTATTAGTGATCGTTCTATCCCCATTGGTCTATTAGTGATCGTTCTATCCCCAATGATCTATTAGTGATTGTACTGTCCCCAATGATCTATTAGTGATCGTTTTATCCCCATTGATCTATTAGTGATCCTTCTGTCCCCAATGATCTATTAGTGATCGTTCTCACCCCATCATTCTTTGTCAGCTTATGTGAGGAGCTGATGTACAAGCGCTGGATAAGGCTGGGTTCACATTTGCGGACCCCTCCGCAGCGTTCTGCGGAGGGGATCCGCAATGTGACCGCAGCGGCCGCCAGCTCCTATCTTTATAATGGGAGCGCACAGTGCTGCGCTTGACTGCGCATGACCGTGCACACCCATTCACTTCCATATGTGATCTGTGCGCAGGCGGATGCCTGCGCACAGATCACCCAGTCTCGTCCGCACCAGGAATGCAACATGTCGCGTCCCTGGTGCGGACGAGACAGTGTGATTTGTGCGCAGGCATCCGCCTGCGCACAGATCACATATGGGAGTGAATGGGTGGGCACGGTCATGCGCAGTCAAGCGCAGCACCGTGTGCTCCTATTATAAAGATAGGAGCTGACGGCCGCTGCGGTCACATTGCGGATCCCCTCCGCAGAACGCTGCGGAGGGGTCCGCAAATGTGAACCCAGCCTAACTTTACTGTAGTCAATAACCTAGATGGGGCAGGCAAAGGTGCAAATAGGGTCTTGTCTGAGGAAAAACAGGTACAATGTCGGTAGTGATTGTTACTGCTCACCTTGCTGGGTTGTGCCACTCACAACCAGTATAAGCTCCTATGTAGCTGCTGCTGGATCCACACGTCCACGGGTGTAATGGTGGAGGTAGAACAATCAAATAGGACGATGTGTCTTGATCTGCACTGCTACATCAAAAGGAAACCAAGGAATAATAAAAGGCGGATGCCTTTCTTGAAAACTATAATATTACCGGTTATATATACTAGATTCTTTGATAGGGCGTTGATCCAGGAATCTAGTCTGATTGCCTATATGGAGTCAGGAAGGAATTTTTTACCCCAATGTGGAGCTTAGTGTTGCCACATGGGTTTTTTTTGCCTTCCTCTGGATCAACATGTTAGGCTATGGGTTGAACTAGATGGACTAAAAGTCTTCCTTCAACCTTAAATACTATGTTACTATGTTTATAGTCAATGGCGCTCATTTAAAGGTCTGAAATCGGCTCCTGTAAATACAACTTAAATGTTTGTGTGTGATGTTGGAATATGTTAGTAGTTGGGGCCCCACTTTTAACTTAATTTTTGCCCAGGGCCCCACTTTGTCTGTGTCTTATCCTCTCCTTACAGCATCCACATCCAGGTCTCTTCCTGGCCTCATCCTGGTCTCTTCCTGGCTTCATCCTGGTCTCTTCCTGGCTTCATCCTGGTCTCTTCCTGGCTTCATCCTGGTCTCTTCCTTGCCTCATCCTGGTCTCTTCCTGGCTTCATCCTGGTCTCTTCCTGGCTTCATCCTGGTCTCTTCCTAGCCTCATCCAGGTCTCTTCCTGGCCTCATCCTGGTCTCTTCCTGGCTTCATCCTGGTCTCTTCCTGGCCTCATCCTGGTCTCTTCCTGGCTTCATCCTGGTCTCTTCCTTGCCTCATCCTGGTCTCTTCCTGGCTTCATCCTGGTCTCTTCCTGGCTTCATCCTGGTCTCTTCCTAGCCTCATCCAGGTCTCTTCCTGGCCTCATCCTGGTCTCTTCCTGGCCTCATCCTGGTCTCTTCCTGGCCTCATCTTAGTCTCTTCCTTGCCTCATCCTGGTCTCTTCCTGGCCTCATCTTAGTCTCTTCCTGGCATCATCCTGGTCTCTTCCTGGCCTCATCTTAGTCTCTTCCTGGCATCATCCTGGTCTCTTCCTGGCCTCATCCTGGTCTCTTCCTGGCCTCATCCTGATCTATTCCTGGCCTCATCCTAGTCTCTTCCTGGCCTCATCCTGGTGTCTTCCTGGCCTCATCCTGGTCTCTTCCTAGCCTCATCCTGGTCTCTTCCTGGCTTCATCCTGGTCTCTTCCTGGCCTCATCCAGGTCTCTTCCTGGCCTCATCCTGATCTATTCCTGGCCTCATCCTAGTCTCTTCCTGGCCTCATCCTGGTCTCTTCCTGGCATCATCCTGGTGTCTTCCTGGCTTCATCCTGGTCTCTTCCTGGCCTCATCCTGATCTATTCCTGGCCTCATCCTAGTCTCTTCCTGGCCTCATCCTGATCTATTCCTGGCCTCATCCAGGTCTCTTCCTGGCCTCATCCTGGTCTATTCCTGGCCTCATCCTGGTGTCTTCCTGGCCTCATCCTGGTCTCTTCCTGGCCTCATCCTGGTCTCTTCCTGGCCTCATCCTGGTCTCTTCCTGGCATCATCCTGGTCTC
Source organism: Allobates femoralis (assembly GCA_033576535.1). Classification (NCBI taxonomy): domain Eukaryota; kingdom Metazoa; phylum Chordata; class Amphibia; order Anura; family Aromobatidae; genus Allobates; species Allobates femoralis. Next base: position 149,172,764 of record JARQOC010000007.1, read on the forward strand.
TTCCTGGCCTCATCCTGGTCTCTTCCTGGCCTCATCCTGGTCTCTTCCTGGCCTCATCCTGGTCTCTTCCTGGCCTCATCCTGGTCTCTTCCTGGCCTCATCCTGGTCTCTTCCTGGCTTCATCCTGATCTATTCCTGGCCTCATCCTGGTCTCTTCCTGGCCTCATCCTGGTCTCTTCCTGGCATCATCCTGGCATCATCCTGGTCTCTTCCTGGCCTCATCCTGGTCTCTTCCTGGCCTCATCCTGGTCTCTTCCTGGCCTCATCCTGGTCTCTTCCTGGCTTCATCCTGGTCTCTTCCTGGCCTCATCCTGGTCTCTTCCTGGCCTCATCCTGGTCTCTTCCTGGCTTCATCCTGGTCTCTTCCTGGCCTCATCCTGGTCTCTTCCTGGCCTCATCCTGGTCTCTTCCTGGCCTCATCCTGATCTATTCCTGGCCTCATCTTAGTCTCTTCCTGGCATCATCCTGGTCTCTTCCTGGCCTCATCCTGATCTATTCCTGGCCTCATCCTGGTCTCTTCCTGGCCTCATCCTGGTCTCTTCCTGGCATCATCCTGATCTATTCCTGGCCTCATCCTGGTCTCTTCCTGGCCTCATCCTGGTCTCTTCCTTGCCTCATCCTGGTCTCTTCCTGGCCTCATCCTGGTCTCTTCCTGGCTTCATCCTGGTCTCTTCCTGGCCTCATCCTGGTCTCTTCCTGGCCTCATCCTGGTCTCTTCCTGGCCTCATCCTGGTCTATTCCTGGCCTCATCCTGGTCTATTCCTGGCCTCATCCTAGTCTCTTCCTAGCCTCATCCTGGTCTCTTCCTGGCTTCATCCTGGTCTCTTCCTGGCCTCATCCAGGTCTCTTCCTGGCCTCATCCTGATCTATTCCTGGCCTCATCCTAGTCTCTTCCTGGCCTCATCCTAGTCTCTTCCTGGCATCATCCTGGTGTCTTCCTGGCTTCATCCTGGTCTCTTCCTGGCCTCATCCTGATCTATTCCTGCCTCATCCTGGTCTCTTCCTGGCCTCATCCAGGTCTCTTCCTGGCATCATCCTGGTCTCTTCCTGGCTTCATCCTGGTCTCTTCCTGGCCTCATCTGGTCTCTTCCTGGCATCATCCTGGTCTCTTCCTTGCCTCATCCTGGTCTCTTCCTGGCCTCATCCTGGTCTCTTCCTTGCCTCATCTGGTCTCTTCCTGGCTTCATCCTGGTCTCTTCCTAGCCTCATCCTGGTCTCTTCCTAGCCTCATCCTGGTCTCTTCCTGGCATCATCCTGGCATCATCCTGGTCTCTTCCTGGCCTCATCCTGGTCTCTTCCTGGCCTCATCCTGGTCTCTTCCTGGCATCATCCTGGTCTCTTCCTGGCATCATCCTGGCATCATCCTGGTCTTCCTAGCCTCATCAGGTCTCTTCCTGGCTTCATCCTGGTCTCTTCCTGGCTTCATCCTGGTCTCTTCCTTGCCTCATCCTGGTCTCTTCCTGGCCTCATCCTGGTCTCTTCTGGCTTCATCCTGGTCTCTTCCTGGCCTCATCTGGTCTCTTCCTGGCCTCATCCTGGTCTCTTCCTGGCCTCATCCTGGTCTCTTCCTGGCCTCATCTTAGTCTCTTCCTGGCATCATCCTGGTCTCTTCCTGGCCTCATCTTAGTCTTTCCTGGCATCATCCTGGTCTCTTCCTGGCCTCATCCTGGTCTCTTCCTGGCCTCATCCTGATCTATTCCTGGCCTCATCCTAGTCTCTTCCTGGCCTCATCCTGGTCTCTTCTGGCCTCATCTTAGTCTCTTCCTGGCCTCATCCTGGTCTCTTCCTGGCCTCATCCTGATCTATTCCTGGCTCATCCTAGTCTCTTCCTGGCCTCATCTGGTGTCTTCCTGGCCTCATCCTGGTCTATTCCTGGCCTCATCCTAGTCTCTTCTAGTCATCCTGGTCTCTTCTGGCTTATCTGTCTTTCCTGGCCTCATCCAGGTCTCTTCCTGGCCTCATCCTGTCTATTCCTGCCTCATCCTGTCTCTTCCTGGCCTCATCCTGGTCTCTTCCTGGCATCATCCTGGTGTCTTCCTGGCTTCATCCTGGTCTCTTCCTGGCCTCATCCTGATCTATTCCTGGCCTCATCCTAGTCTCTTCCTGGCCTCATCCTGATCTATTCCTGGCCTCATCCAGGTCTCTTCCTGCCTCATCCTGGTCTCTTCCTGGCTTCATCCTGGTCTCTTCCTGGCCTCATCCTGGTCTATTCCTGGCCTCATCCTGGTGTCTTTCCTGGCCTCATCCTGGTCTCTTCCTGCCTCATCCTGGTCTCTTCCTGGCCTCATCCTGGTTCTTCCTGCCTCATCCTGGTCTCTTCCTGGCCTCATCCTGGTCTCTTCCTGGCTCATCCTGGTCTCTTCCTGGCCTCATCCTGGTCTCTTCCTGGCCTCATCCTGGTCTCTTCCTGGCTCATCCTGGTCTCTTCCTGGCCTCATCCTGGTCTCTTCCTGGCTCATCCTGTCTATTCCTGGCCTCATCCTGGTCTCTTCCTGGCCTCATCCTGGTCTCTTCCTGGCATCTCCTGCTCATCCTGGTCTCTTCCTGGCCTCATCCTGGTCTCTTCCTGGCCTCATCCTGGTCTCTTCTGCTCATCCTGGTCTCTTCCTGGCTCATCCTGGTCTCTTCCTGGCCTCATCCTGGTCTCTTCCTGGCCTCATCCTGGTCTCTTCCTGGCTTCATCCTGGTCTCTTCCTGGCCTCATCCTGGTCTCTCTGCTATCCTGGTCTCTCCTGGCCTCATCCTGATCTATTCCTGGCCTCATCTAGTCTCTTCCTGGCATCATCCTGGTCTCTTCCTGGCCTCATCCTGATCTATTCCTGCCTCATCCTGGTCTCTTCCTGGCCTCATCCTGGTCTCTTCCTGGCATCATCCTGATCTATTCCTGGCCTCATCCTGGTCTCTTCCTGGCCTCATCCTGGTCTCTTCCTGCCTCATCCTGGTCCTTCCTGGCCTCATCCTGGTCTCTTCCTGGCTTCATCCTGGTCTCTTCCTGGCCTCATCTGTCTCTTCCTGCCTCATCCTGGTCTCTTCCTGGCCTCATCCTGGTCTATTCCTGGCCTCATCCTGGTCTATTCCTGGCCTCATCCTAGTCTCTTCCTAGCCTCATCCTGGTCTCTTCCTGGCTTCATCCTGGTCTCTTCCTGGCCTCATCCAGGTCTCTTCCTGGCCTCATCCTGATCTATTCCTGGCCTCATCCTATCTCTTCCTGGCCTCATCCTAGTCTCTTCCTGGCATCATCCTGGTTTTCCTGGCTTCATCCTGTCTCTTCCTGGCCTCATCCTGATCTATTCCTGGCCTCATCCTGGTCTCTTCCTGGCCTCATCCAGGTCTCTTCCTGGCATCATCCTGGTCTCTTCCTGGCTCATCCTGGTCTCTTCCTGGCCTCATCCTGGTCTCTTCCTGGCATCATCCTGGTTCTTCCTTGCCTCATCCTGGTCTCTTCCTGGCCTCATCCTGTTCTCTTCCTGGCTCATCCTGTCTCCTTTCTTGCCTCATCTATCTCTTCCTGCCTCATCCTGGTCTCTTCCTGCTCATCCTGCTCTACTGGTCTCTCCTGGCTCATCCGGTCTCTTCCTGGCCTCATCCTGGTCTCTTCCTGGCTCATCCTGGTCTCTTCCTGGCTCATCCTGGTCTCTTCCTGGCCTCATCCTGGTCTCTTCCTGGCCTCATCCTGGTCTCTTCCTGGCCTCATCCTGGTCTCTTCCTGGCCTCATCCTGGCTCTCTTCCTGCCTCATCCTGGTCTCTTCCTGGCCTCATCCTGGTCTCTTCCTGGCCTCATCCTGTCTCTCCTCTGGCCTCATCCTGGTCTCTTTCCTGCCTCATCCTGGTCTCTTCCTGGCTCATCCTGTCTTTCCTGGCCTCACTTCCTGGTGGTCTCTTCCTGGCCTCATCCTGGTCTCTTCCTGGCCTCATCCTGGTCTATTCCTGGCCTCATCCTGGTCTATTCCTGGCCTCATCCTAGTCTCTTCCTAGCCTCATCCTGGTCTCTTCCTGGCTTCATCCTGGTCTCTTCCTGGCCTCATCCAGGTCTCTTCCTGGCCTCATCCTGATCTATTCCTGGCCTCATCCTAGTCTCTTCCTGGCCTCATCCTAGTCTCTTCCTGGCCTCATCCTAGTCTCTTCCTGGCATCATCCTGGTGTCTTCCTGGCTTCATCCTGGTCTCTTCCTGGCCTCATCCTGATCTATTCCTGGCCTCATCCTGGTCTCTTCCTGGCCTCATCCAGGTCTCTTCCTGGCATCATCCTGGTCTCTTCCTGGCTTCATCCTGGTCTCTTCCTGGCCTCATCCTGGTCTCTTCCTGGCATCATCCTGGTCTCTTCCTTGCCTCATCCTGGTCTCTTCCTGGCCTCATCCTGGTCTCTTCCTTGCCTCATCCTGGTCTCTTCCTGGCCTCATCCTGGTGTCTTCCTGGCATCATCCTAGTCTCTTCCTGGCATCACCCTGGTCTCTTCCTGGCTTCATCCTGGTCTCTACCTGGCTTCATCCAGGTCTCTTCCTGGCCTCATCCTGGTCTCTTCCTGGCTTCATCCTGGTCTCTTCCTTGCCTCATCCTGGTCTCTTCCTTGCCTCATCCTGGTCTCTTCCAAGGCTCATTTTGTCTCTCATAGACTTGCATTCAGATCACGTAACATAACTTCCAGCCAGTCAGAACTTAAGGGCACAACCAGAGTGGCATTATAAGAGGTGATGCCGCTGGATATAATGAGGTGGGGGGGGCTTACATTTAAAGCTGCACTTGTGAAACTAAAAAATAACAAAATGCTGAAGTGGTGCGTTAATAGTAGCTGGTGGCCTGACCTCTGGGACCCCAAAATGTCCTGAGAATGAAGTGCTACCCCTGTACACAGTTTTTCCTCGCACAGCTTGTTTCCAATCTCCTGGCTGTGCAGGGAGCTTCAACTGTCTCCATACACCTGAATAGACCTGTGCTGTAATGGGTGAGCTGTATATACTCCTTTTTTGATGCTGTAGCCCCTTTATTCTCAGAATTGATAGAAATCCTAGTGGTTGGACCCCCAGTCATAATTAAAGTGGTATTCCAGCCTAAGCAGGATAAGTGGCCACTTGCAGGTTGGTTTCTAGGACCCCTAAATACCAACAGAACTGGAATCTTGTGTTCTTCTCAGGCTTTTTCTTGGATAACAAAGACTTAAACAGAGATTGATTGTCCCAGACATAAAGCAAAACATTAATTAGAGGTAAATGTAAAAAACTGCAAGACATATGGTAACCACTAGATGGCAGTATGTAGTAACTGCTGATGGGATGGTTGATGAGCTGTGTGTGTGCACAGAAATATCCAGATGTGGGAGAATTATCTACTCACATAATTGCCTTATCCCGTCCGTTATCAACATCCGGGATGGCTTCCTATCACGTGAATTGCCTTTGTACAAATATATGGAAATATGTCACTTATTGTATGTATTTCTAATTTTTACAGCGACAAAGTGATCAAGGCCAGAATTTAGCTGAAACGTCATTTTGCCTGTATACGTGTGCAGAGATTATAGACACTATTTGACTTGGGATCCTTGGTCCATTCACTGGCACCATAGCAAATCCTTTTTTTTCGAGTGCTAGCCATTTACCTTCATCTACTTATATAATCGGGAGTTTGGAATTCGGGCGTTGTAGCCGAATCCCAAGCTCCTTTGCGCCACTGCGAGCGATGACGCGCAGCGTCATCGCGAGCCGCAGCCGCACTACCGTTAAAAAAAACAAAACAAATATGCTCACCTCTCCCCGAGCCCACGCCGTCTCCCCCGTATTCCTGCAGGCTCCCGGTGGCTCCCGCAGCCTCCCAGTGTCTGCAGAGGTCTTCTACTGCACTATAGGACCTGCGGTGATGTCACAGTCACGTGACACCAGGTTACTCCATGGTAACCTGCTGTCACGTGACTGTGACATCACCACATGTCCTATAGTGCAGTAGAAGACCTCAGCAGACACTGGGAAGCTGCGGGAGCCACCGGGAGCCTGCAGGAAGACGGGGGAGACGGCTCCCACACTGCCCCTCATTACTAACCACTCACCCACACTGGCCAGCCCCCTGTATACTTGCCAGCCCCCTGTATACTCTGCACAGGACCCACCTGTATACTCTGCACAGCCCCCTGTATACTCTGCACACCCCGTATACTCGCACAGCCCCCTGTATACTCCGCACAGCCCCCTGTATACTCCGCACAGCCCCCTGTATACTCACAGCCCCTTATACTCGCACAGCCCCCTGTATACTCCCACAGCCCCCTGTATACTCCACACAGCCCCCTGTATACTCCACAGCCCCCGTATACCCAAGCCCCCTGTATACTCCGCACAGCCCCCTGTATACTCGCACAGCCCCCTGTATATTCCGCACAGCCCCCTGTATACTCCCCACAGCCCCCTGTATACTCTGCACACCCTCCTGTATACTCTGCACAGCCCCTGTATACTCCCCACAGCCCCTGTATACTCTGCACAGCCCCCTGTATACTCTGCACAGCCCCCTGTATACTCTGCACAGCCCCCTGTATACTCTGCACAGCCCCCTGTATACTCCCCACAGCCCCCTGTATACTCTGCACAGCCCCCTGTATACTCCCCACAGCCCCCCTGTATACTCTGCACAGCCTCCTGTATACTCTGCACAGTCCCCTGTATACTCCCCACAGCCCCCTGTATACTCTGCACAGCCCCCTGTATACTCTGCACAGCCCCCTGTATACTCTGCACAGCCCCCTGTATACTCTGCACAGCCTCCTGTATACTCCGCACAGCTGCACACCCCCCTGTATACTCTGCACAGCCCCCTGTATACTCTGCACAGCCCCCTGTATACTCTGCACAGCCCCCTGTATACTCCGCACAGCCCCCTGTATACTCTGCACAGCCCCCTGTATACTCTGCACAGCCGCACAGCCCCCTGTACACTCTGCACTGCCGCACAGCCCCCTGTATACTCTGCACAGCCGCGCAGCGCCCCTCTATACTCTGCACAGCCCCCTCTATACTCTGCACAGCCGCACAGCCCCCTGCATACTCTGCACAGCCGCCTGCATACTCTGCTCCCCGCACAGCCGCCTGCATACTCTGCTCCCCGCACAGCCCCCTGCATACTCTGCACAGCCGCACAGCCCCCTGCATACTCTGCACAGCCGCCTGCATACTCTGCTCCCCGCACAGCCGCCTGCATACTCTGCTCCCCGCACAGCCCCCTGCATACTCTGCACAGCCGCACAGCCCCCTGCATACTCTGCACAGCCGCCTGCATACTCTGCTCCCCGCACAGCCACCTGCATACTCTGCTCCCCGCACAGCCCCCTGCATACTCTGCTCCCCTCACACCCGCCTGCATACTCTGCTCCCCGCACACCCGCCTGCATACTCTGCTCCCCACACAGCCGCCTGCATACTCTGCTCCCTGCACAGCCGCCTCTATACTCTGCTACCCGCAGAGCCGCCTCTATACTTTGCTACCCACAGAGCCGCCGGTATAATCTGCTACCCTCAGAGCCGTCTGTATACTCTGCTACCCACAGACCCGCCTGTATGCTCTGCTACCCACAGAGCCCCCTGTATACTCAGCTACCCACTGACCCGCCTGTATACACACAATTAATTTCACAGCGCTCCCGATGCAATTGCATCGGGCCTTTTTACTAGTAGCTTATAATGTGGAGACAGAATGAAAGCAGCAGAAACCTGTGTGAATTAACAGATCAGCAGGGGGCGCTATAATAGGGATGTAACAGTAACATCTGGACATGGGAGCATTTTGTTTTAATTCATTGAAATAAAAAGTTTGGATGAATAAATATTTACACCCGTCACGGCCCCTTTAATCATGCAGTGCCCTTCTTCACTGCAGGAAGCATATAGGTGTAAAGAACTCAACCTGTACACAATGTGCTCTTGAGCTCCCCCTGGTGGTGACTGCAGACATTCACAAGTACATCAACTGAATATCTCCATGTACGGAATATGAAGATCTGAGTTATAAACTAAAACTAGGAGCGCTCTCAGGATTACCCTCTGTCAGATGTAGGCAGCTTTTATCCATAGTGGGCACATTAGGTGCTGATTCTGCAGCATATCCAGGGTATTCAGGCTTCTAACAGGTCAGTTGTCTTCTTGGGGATCCTGATCATTAAAATAAACACAATGTGAACTGATTTATTCTGTATGTAAACCTGATACTTAACCTGAGAACACAACAATCACCCTCTTCATTCACTGGACACTAACTCTCATTATCTTTCCCTGGAATCCCTTATAATTGGGAAAACGAAACTCTGCACTCTTTCAGTATCGTCCACCTGCAGGACATAAAGGCTCACTGTGTGCCCCCGAAACTGGCATTGTGTGGGCGCTGAACCTCAGCCCATTGTCATGATAATTCACCCAGAAACCTCTGTCTCCTGCTGCATTTCTGTAACAGTAGTGGCCTGAAATGAATCTGTGATCTGGGTGTGCATCTCAATCCATGAGGGGGTGTATTGTATTAAAAATGAATATCTATTTATTAATTTTATCAATATAATTATTTCTCTCTATGGAAGTATCTATATAGCATCATATAGTGTAGTTCAAGTGATTCCCACTAGATGGCAGGATTACCCAATTTTTGAAGCAATATTTCTGCACACTTTTTGTGCCTCTTCTGGGAAATTCATTAGTTCCCCTTGAATAAAATTTTTCTCTTTATTTTATTAAATTGTGTATTTGTTTTTACTATTAATTGTTTGACATTATTTCTTAAATGTGTTTTAAGATTTATTATGTAACTATTTTCCAAATAGATCGAAAATTATTTCCCATAAAATAAGATTACGTTTCAGCTTCTATCATTATATTTGTCATAGATATAGTATTATAGTAGTTATATTCTGACATAGGAGCAGTATTATAGTAGTTATATTCCTGTACATAGGAGCAGTATTATAGTAGTTATATTCTTGTACATAGGGCAGTATTATAGTAGTTATATTCTTGTACATAGGGCAGTATTATAGTAGTTATATTCTTGTACATAGGGGCAGTATAATAGTAGTTATATTCTTGTACATAGGAGCAGTATTATAGTAGTTATATTCTTGTACATAGGGGGCAGTATTATAGTAGTTATATTCTTGTATATAGGAACAGTATTATAGTAGTTATATTCTTGTACATAGGGGCAGTATTATAGTAGTTATATTCTTGTATATAGGAACAGTATTATAGTAGTTATATTCTTGTACATAGGGCAGTATTATAGTAGTCATATTCTTGTATATAGGGGCAGTATTATAGTAGTTATATTCTTGTATATAGGAGCAGTGTTATAGTAGTTATATTCTTGTACATAGGAGCAGTATTATAGTAGTTATATTCTTGTACATAGGGGCAGTATTATAGTAGTTATATTCTTGTACATAGGGGCAGTATTATAGTAGTTATATTCTTGTACATAGGGGGCAGTATTATAGTAGTTATATTCTTGTATATAGGAGCAGTATTATAGTAGTTATATTCTTGTACATAGGAGCAGTATTATAGTAGTTATATTCTTGTATATGGGAGCAGTATTTTAGTAGTTATATTCTTGTACATAGGGGCAGTATTATAGTAGTTATATTCTTGTATATGGGAGCAGTATTTTAGTAGTTATATTCTTGTGCATAGGGGCAGTATTATAGTAGTTATATTCTTGTACATAGGGGCAGTATTATAGTAGTTATATTCTTGTACATAGGGGGCAGTATTATAGTAGTTATATTCTTGTATATAGGAACAGTATTATAGTAGTTATATTCTTGTACATAGGGGCAGTATTATAGTAGTCATATTCTTGTATATAGGGGCAGTATTATAGTAGTTATATTCTTGTATATAGGAGCAGTGTTATAGTAGTTATATTCTTGTATATAGGAACAGTATTATAGTAGTTATATTCTTGTACATAGGGGCAGTATTATAGTAGTCATATTCTTGTATATAGGGGCAGTATTTAAGTAGTTATATTCTTGTATATAGGAGCAGTGTTATAGTAGTTATATTCTTGTACATAGGAGCAGTATTATAGTAGTTATATTCTTGTACATAGGGGCAGTATTATAGTAGTTATATTCTTGTACATAGGGGCAGTATTATAGTAGTTATATTCTTGTACATAGGGGGCAGTATTATAGTAGTTATATTCTTGTATATAGGAGCAGTATTATAGTAGTTATATTCTTGTACATAGGAGCAGTATTATAGTAGTTATATTCTTGTATATGGGAGCAGTATTTTAGTAGTTATATTCTTGTACATAGGGGCAGTATTATAGTAGTTATATTCTTGTATATGGGAGCAGTATTTTAGTAGTTATATTCTTGTGCATAGGGGCAGTATTATAGTAGTTATATTCTTGTACATAGGGGCAGTATTATAGTAGTTATATTCTTGTACATAGGGGGCAGTATTATAGTAGTTATATTCTTGTATATAGGAACAGTATTATAGTAGTTATATTCTTGTACATAGGGGCAGTATTATAGTAGTCATATTCTTGTATATAGGGGCAGTATTATAGTAGTTATATTCTTGTATATAGGAGCAGTGTTATAGTAGTTATATTCTTGTACATAGGAGCAGTATTATAGTAGTTATATTCTTGTACATAGGGGCAGTATTATAGTAGTTATATTCTTGTACATAGGGGCAGTATTATAGTAGTTATATTCTTGTACATAGGGGGCAGTATTATAGTAGTTATATTCTTGTATATAGGAGCAGTATTATAGTAGTTATATTCTTGTACATAGGAGCAGTATTATAGTAGTTATATTCTTGTATATGGGAGCAGTATTTTAGTAGTTATATTCTTGTACATAGGGGCAGTATTATAGTAGTTATATTCTTGTATATGGAGCAGTATTTTAGTAGTTATATTCTTGTGCATAGGGGCAGTATTATAGTAGTTATATTCTTGTACATAGGGGCAGTATTATAGTAGTTATATTCTTGTACATAGGGGCAGTATTTTAGGAGTTATACTCTTGTACATAGGGGGCAGTAGTATAGTAGTTATATTCTTGTAGGGCAGTATATGACAAATGTCTTGAAGTTTCAGTCAGTTTGTCAGACGTGTGGCAGATTGAACTTGGAATGTGACATAATATCCGGGGTGTTGCAGATGACTGACTGCTGATTGACATGGACGGGCTGTATTGGGAAGTATATATCACCTGAATTCTTGTAGTTCTGCCCATGCAGATAATTGCACTTGAATGTGACAGGATTTAATTGCTCAGGAAAATAAGCCATCACAATCCATTTAAGTACAAAATAAATGATTGTTCTGAGTGAACCTTTGGCCACTTGCTCTCATCTTTTTTTATCATTACTGTGATGGCAGAGCTGCATTGATTAAAGCCTCAGGGTTGCTATATACAGAGGCCGCTGTGATGGAAAGGTCTCCTTCTGTTTAGGGAAGCGATTACAGACATTCGCTACCTTTAGCTTCTGGTTCCTTTTATCATTTACACATGAGGATTAGGTAAAAATAGCGCCATGACAATATGAAATGGCATCTAAAACAAACATTAAATGTAACACCATTATACAGTGTGAGATTGGATGAGCAGTGTCACCATTCATTGACTATTGTACTGTGATAGATAGCCCCAATAGACAGTGAGTGAAGCAGTAGGCCACATATTTTACTCTTTGAGTTAATGTATGTCTTAAAAGTGGTTCTTAAAGGTAAGAACTATCATTAAAGTGGTTTTCCGGTCTTCAGAAATGTTCCACTATTTCTGTACTCAATTATGTTTTATCTTTGGTGTCAAAGATATAGGATAGTGTATAGGGCACATATATAACCTGCAATACCATTCAACTCAGGAGAGAACCAGAAATAAACAAGGACATGAGTGCACTGCTCTTACAATCAATGGGATCCTGCAATTATCACTTATACAGTGGATAATGAACAATTATAGAGACCTGAATACCGTTTTAAGCATTAAATAAAAAATAAATAATGTAACAGTAACAATAAGTCAGACCATCAAGAGAACAGGAAGCTGAGATAAGAGGAGTTATTTTGTTATTGCTCCCTATGCTCTCAGTTAGATATCTGTATGCAGCAATCTCCTTAGCGCCATCTAGTGGTGACTGCAGGCGGCAAGGATTTTATCACATATCCCTATGTCTGTAATCCATTGAATAGAACACACCATTATTGGTCTCTCTGTTAGTTTTTGGTTACATTTGTTGAATTATTGATAACCCTCCAATCTTTCTCTAAGACAACTGATTGAACATTATCTCTTCTGGCATCTAGAGTTCACCTGTATCTTAAAAGTGGTTCTTAAAGGTAAGAGCAATTATTAAAGTGGTTTTCCGGTCTTCATAAGTTTTCCACTATTTCTGCACTCAGTTATGTTTTATCTTTGGTGTCAAAGATATAGGATAGTGTATAGGGCACATATATGACCTGCAATATCATTCAACTCAGGAGAGAACCAGAAATAAACTAAGTGCCCCACTCTTACTATCAATGGAGTCCTACATTTATAACTTTTATACAGTGGACAATGGTCAATACAGAGACCTGAATAGCTCTTTACACACTAAATACAAAATAAAACAATGTAACCATAACTAACAATAAGTATGTGAGACCTACAAGAGAACAGGAAGCTGAGATAAGAGGAGTTATTTTGCTATTGCTCCCTATGCGCTCAGTTAGATATCTGTATGCAGTAATCTACTAAGCGCCATCTAGTGGTGACTGCTGGCAGCAGGAATTTCATCATGTATCTCTATACTTGTAATCCAGTGAATAGAACATATTTTTATTGTTTAGAACTAATTATTTTTTCACTATATAGAAGTCAATTATTAGTTTGACCGTTGGTTTTTGGCTGCATTTGTTGAATTAGTGAGGAACCTCCCATCTTTCTTTAACACAGAGTTTCTCAAATCACAGACTGGATCATAGATGTCAATGATCAGTAGTCAGTAGGGCAGTGTTTCTCAACTCTAGTCCTCAAGACCCACCAATACTAAATAAATCCTGAAAACATGTCCTGTTGGTGGGTCTTGAGGACTAGAGTTGAGAAACACTGCCCTAAGACTACTGACTGTACATTATCTCTCCTGGCATCTAGAGTCCTTATGTTTTTGCCTTCAGATCATTGACATCTATGATCCAGTCTGTGATAAGAGGCTGGAGTCATAAATGGGTTAACATTACATGATGGTAAGCGGTGCTTGTAGGATGTAATGAGTTCCTTTATATGTTGGGTGTCACAGCAGCAGGAATCCTGCACACCCATTGATATTTTAACAGATTTCCTTTTTTTCCCCTTGCAGGAATCAGCTAATTGTTTTAGTGTTATTGATAGTTGGAGGAGATAATGTGAAGAGACTTTTCAGTGGAATTCCAGAGACATTTCTGACAAGTGGCTACAAGTCACCAGCCGACTGTATGGATTTCTAAGAAAAACTATAGAAAAATTTCTTAGAAAAGTGAATGTATATAATAACACAATCCTAAATAAGGAGCAGAAGATAAAATGTATGATGTCATTGAGCGCCCACAACAGGAATGTTAGGAATAATAGGCCGAGGCAGATGGTGACTTCCAATGATTGAATTGTGAGGTTCTGTGGAACATCTTGGTTCTATATAAATAAAATTAGTTGTTATTTTTAAATGTGGTTAATATTGGAGCAGGCAGTGCTGGCACATAGGGACTGGTTATAAAAAAAACCTCATTAAAAGTATCGCTCTGCAGCACTCACGTCATGAAACAGGGTAATACAACTTTCAGCTCACATCATTTTATTTTGCTAGAAAGCGCAGTGATCGATGCTTTCTTTCTTGTCGTCTACTTGATTTTAGTACATAGTTCTAGTTCATCAGCATTCTGACAGCATTACGGGTACTGGCACTTCTTATACTTGGCTTCCCATCACATACGGGATAGCAGCAGCAAAGAGTCATTGACTCACCTCCATTAGCTGTAAAGAGACAAAGACCAACCTGCTTCTAGTAGAGAGACAAAGACCACCCTGCTTCCAGTAGAGAGACAAAGACCCAGCTCTACCAGATGTAAGAAGACAGATACATGTGTGCCCCTGCTTACTGTAGAGAGACAAAGACCCAGCTCTACTACATGTAAGAAGACAAATACGTGCCCCTGCTTACTGCAGAGAGACAAAGACCCACCCCTGTATACTGTACAGAGACAGGGACCTGCCTCCACTTCCTGTAGAGACCAAGTCCTGATCCCACTTCCTTTAGAGACACAGATACACCCCCACATTCTTTAGAGGGTAAAGGATTCCTCCCCCACTTTCTGTAGAGAAACCAAGACCCACTTAAACCACTACTGACAAAGACCTTCCCTCACTTTCAATAGAAAGACAAAGACCGACCTCCACTTCATATAGAAAGATAAAGACTCTTCCCCAACTTCCTATAGAAAGACATGCCCTCACTTCATGATGACATATAAAGACCCACCCACCACTTCCTATAGAGAGATGAAGCCCCGCCCCATTTCATGTAAAGAAATAATGACTCACTCCACTTCCTGTAGAGAGATAAAGCCCCACCCTCACTTCCTGTAGAGAGATAAAGCCCCACCCTCACTTCCTGTAGAGAGATAAAGCCCCACCCTCACTTCCTGTAGAGAGATAAATCCCCACCCTCACTTCCTGTAGAGAGATAAAGCCCCGCCCTCACTTCCTGTAGAGAGATAAAGCCCTGCCCTCACTTCCTGTAGAGATAAAGCCCCGCCCTCACTTCCTGTAGAGAGATAAAGCCCTGCCCTCACTTCCTGTAGAGAGATAAAGCCCCACCCTCACTTCCTGTAGAGAGATAAAGCCCCACCCTCACTTCCTGTAGAGAGATAAATCCCCACCCTCACTTCCTGTAGAGAGATAAAGCCCCACCCTCACTTCCTGTAGAGAGATAAATCCCCACCCTCACTTCCTGTAGAGAGATAAAGCCCCGCCCTCACTTCCTGTAGAGAGATAAAGCCCCGCCCTCACTTCCAGTAGAGAGATAAAGCCCCACCCTCACTTCCTGTAGAGAGATAAAGCCCCACCCTGACTTCCTGTAGAGAGATAAAGCCCGCCCTCACTTCCTGTAGAGAGATAAAGCCTCGCCCTCACTTCCTGTAGAGATAAAGCCCCACCCTCACTTCCTGTAGAGAGATAAAGCCCCACCCTCACTTCCTGTAGAGAGATAAAGCCCCACCCTCACTTCCTGTAGAGAGATAAATCCCCACCCTCACTTCCTGTAGAGAGATAAATCCCCACCCTCACTTCCTGTAGAGAGATAAATCCCCACCCTCACTTCCTGTAGAGAGATAAATCCCCACCCTGACTTCCTGTAGAGCGATAAAACCCCACCCTCACTTCCTGTAGAGAGATAAATCCCCACCCTCACTTCCTGTAGAGAGATAAATCCCCACCCTCACTTCCTGTAGAGAGATAAATCCCCACCCTCACTTCCTGTAGAGTATAAAACCCCACCCTCACTTCCTGTAGAAAGATAAAGCCCCGCCCTCACTTCCTGTAGAGAGATAAAGCCCTGCCCTCACTTCCTGTAGAGATAAAGCCCCACCCTCACTTCCTGTAGAGAGATAAAGCCCCACCCTCACTTTCTGTAGAGAGATAAATCCCCACCCTCACTTCCTGTAGAGAGATAAATCCCCACCTCACTTCCTGTAGAGAGATAAATCCCCACCCTGACTTCCTGTAGAGCGATAAAACCCCACCTCACTTCCTGTAGAGAGATAAATCCCCACCCTCACTTCCTGTAGAGAGATAAAATCCCCACCCTCACTTCCTGTAGAGAGATAAATCCCCACCCTCACTTCCTGTAGAGCGATAAAACCCCACCCTCACTTCCTGTAGAGAGATAAAGCCCCGCCCTCACTTCCTGTAGAGAGATAAAGCCCCGCCCTCACTTCCTGTAGAAGATAAAGCCCCACCCTCACTTCCTGTAGAGAGATAAATCCCCACCCTCACTTCCTGTAGAGAGATAAATCCCCACCCTCACTTCCTGTAGAGAGATAAATCCCCACCCTCACTTCCTGTAGAGAGATACATCCCCACCCTCACTTCCTGTAGAGCGATAAAACCCCACCCTCACTTCCTGTAGAGAGATAAATCCCCACCCTCACTTCCTGTAGAGAGATAAATCCCACCCTCACTTCCTGTAGAGAGATAAATCCCCACCCTGACTTCCTGTAGAGCGATAAAACCCGACCCTCACTTCCTGTAGAGAGATAAAGCCCCGCCCTCACTTCCTGTAGAGAGATAAAGCCCTGCCCTCACTTCCTGTAGAGATAAAGCCCCACCCTCACTTCCTGTAGAGAGATAAAGCCCCACCCTCACTTCCTGTAGAGAGATAAATCCCCACCCTCACTTCCTGTAGAGAGATAAATCCCCACCCTCACTTCCTGTAGAGAGATAAATCCCCACCCTGACTTCCTGTAGAGCGATAAAACCCCCCCTCACTTCCTGTAGAGAGATAAATCCCCACCCTCACTTCCTGTAGAGAGATAAATCCCCACCCTCACTTCCTGTAGAGAGATAAATCCCCACCCTGACTTCCTGTAGAGTGATAAAACCCCACCCTCACTTCCTGTAGAGAGATAAAGCCCCGCCCTCACTTCCTGTAGAGAGATAAAAGCCCCGCCCTCACTTCCTGTAGAGATAAAGCCCCACCCTCACTTCCTGTAGAGAGATAAATCCCCACCCTCACTTCCTGTAGAGAGATAAATCCCCCCTCACTTCCTGTAGAGAGATAAATCCCCACCCTCACTTCCTGTAGAGAGATAAATCCCACACCCTCACTTCCTGTAGAGCGATTAAAACCCCACCCTCACTTCCTGTAGAGAGATAAATCCCCACCCTCACTTCCTGTAGAGAGATAAATCCCCACCCTCACTTCCTGTAGAGAGATAAATCCCCACCCTGACTTCCTGTAGAGCGATAAAACCCCACCCTCACTTCCTGTAGAGAGATAAAGCCCCGCCCTCACTTCCTGTAGAGAGATAAAGCCCCGCCCTCACATCCTGTAGAGATAAAGCCCCACCCTCACTTCCTGTAGAGAGATAAATCCCCACCCTCACTTCCTGTAGAGAGATAAATCCCCACCCTCACTTCCTGTAGAGAGATAAATCCCCACCCTCACTTCCTGTAGAGCGATAAAACCCCACCCTCACTTCCTGTAGAGAGATAAATCCCCACCCTCACTTCCTGTAGAGAGATAAATCCCCACCCTCACTTCCTGTAGAGAGATAAATCCCCACCCTGACTTCCTGTAGAGCGATAAAACCCCACCCTCACTTCCTGTAGAGAGATAAATCCCCACCCTGACTTCCTGTAGAGCGATAAAACCCCACCCTCACTTCCTGTAGAGAGATAAAGCCCCGCCCTCACTTCCTGTAGAGCGATAAAACCCCACCCTCACTTCCTGTAATCCCTCTTGGCTTCCCTGTTGTTAGATACATATCACGCGTTAAGCAGTGATAATCAACTCACACAGAACAAAGACACCAAGGGGCAAATACAATTATTTTGAGACTGAGTGTTATTTCTTCAGTTTTCTTTTTTATTACAGTGGTTATGAGATGAGCTTGAGTTACAAGCAATGACAGCGCCCCTCAGTGTGTGGTCGGGCTCCCAACCATTCTATGACATGTGTGGTACTGCTCAGTAATGTGGCCGAGGGTCCTCACCCCCCAGGGTCAAAGTGTAACCACCAAATCTACATCAGTGGACAGCCATCTCGGCCAATCAGACATGCGCAATCATCTCTCCTGACCATCACTCTGTTGGCGCTCCCATGCACATTAGACCATGGCCAAACTCATTCATATCAATGGGTTGGGTCAACATTAGTCTAATGCATATGGTGACCTTTAGCCCTTTTAGCTGAAAGGCATTTGGCACCACTTACTTTATGGGGATAAATGAATTGTCTGAATTTTATTTTATTATTTTAACGTCCTTTAGATCAATTTTGAGCCATGGTGACTTGATGAATAAACACTCTGTGTGCAGACCTATCTAGACTGCACACTTTTGTGCAGTCTAGATAGGTCCACCAGGGTCTTCTCCAAGCCTAGATAGCTCCACCAGGGTCTTCTGCAAGTGTAGATAGGTCCACCAGGGTCTTCTCCAAGCCTAGACAGCTCCAACAGGGTCTTCTCCAATCCTAGATTGGTCCACCAGGGTCTTCTCCAAGCCTAGATAGCTCTACCAGGGTCTTCTCCAAGCCTAGATTGGTCCACCAGGGTCTTCTCCAAGCCTAGATAGGTCCACAAGGGTCTTCTTCAAGCCTAGAAAAGTCCACTAGGGTCTTCTCCAAACCTAGATATCTCCACCAGGGTCTTCTCAAAGTCTTCACAGGCCCTTCAGTGTCTTTTCCAAGCCTAGATAGCTCTACCATGGTCTTTTCCAAGCCTAGATAGGTCCACCTAGGTCTTCACAGCCATTCTTTACATATCCTATAGAAATCTATGAGATTGTCAACTTGCTGTCCTTTATTTCTCTACGCATATAATTATACACAGCCTTCCTACACAAGTATACAGCCTAGATATAGAAAGGACTATTCTGTAAACCCACCTGACTAGTCCCAGTTCCGTTGGTTTTGCAGCTCTGTTCTGCAAGTAACATAACCCATGAAATTACTCATTCCACATCAACCAGACTAAGAAAAGAACAACTTTAGAGATTTAAGGAACCGAGTCTTATATAAGAGATTCCTGATATGTACTTGTGAAAGACAAAAACTGACCATAGAGCAGAGAAAGCTACTGACCCCAAACACTGACCCCCCAATTACCTGCATTTTAACCCTGGTGGAATGAACATATTTTTTTCACCAGATAATGGAGATAAGTGGCTGCCAATAACTTCTGGTGCCTCTTATCTGTGTTGTGAACAATGAATCTGCCAGCTAAGAATCCAGGGTTTGGAGACTGATGGGATCCATTGGTTTAAATCTAATGCCATTAATTGTTTACAATAGGAGCAAATTCTCAGCTTAATCAACAAGCAAAGATAAAGATAATGGTGAAGAATTGAGGCACAAAGAAGGCTGCAAATCTTTTCAAAATGTTTTCTCATTGTTATAATGGGAAAGAACCATTAATTGCTCAACTTTTGCTCCGGTGACACTTGTGCAGTAGAAGCCATGGTCACCACTAAGGCCAATGATTGGCTGCAGCAGTCACATGACATGCAGGAATCATCAAAATTCAGGTTATACAGAATTTTTATTATTTCTAATAATTTCTGCTCTTGGGCAGCTATTAAATGCCCAGAAAACCCCTTTAAGCTCTAAGGACTTAAGACCACAAACCCCCTTTAAGGAATAGTATTACTATTGAGTGTCTTGGAAGTTCACACCATACTACAGAGCTGAGGGCCTCCATTCCAGGATTACAGACTGCTGCTCTGGATCTAAGACATAGATGGAGAGCCATGGGCAGATCTCTATCACATGTCCAAGCTGCTCTAGAGTCTAGACTGCCCCACAGAGAGTGATCACAGAGACGTCTCCCCATTACTGTACTCCAAGACATCTGAGATCACAGGACAGGTCATTAAGACGTCTCCCAGTAGGGTCCTGCTACCTACCTGTGCGCCACCTCCACTCCAACAATATAGGCTGAGACAAGACTGACACCTCACCAAGACTTAAAGAGTCATTCCTAGGTCACAGAATAATACCAAACTGTAATATACTGTAAATACTGTCCAAAGAATTCTACATGATATCACACAGTCACATCCAGAACTGCAACTCCTTCCCCAATCATGAGCCATTTTACCCCCTACAACAATAATAACAAATAGAGAATATTCACCTCATATACAAATACCATTATCCAGTGAATATAGAGCAAAAATGAGCTAAACCACATACCGTAAATAAATTACATTACTGATCCTGTATTGATCAGATCTGAAAGTACATCCTGTATTACACTCCAGAGCTGCACTCACTATTCTGCTGGTGCAGTCACTGTGTACATACATTACATTACTGATCCTGAGTTACCTCCTGTGTTATACTCCAGAGCTGCACTCACTATTCTGCTGGTGCAGTCACTGTGTACATACATTACATTACTGATCCTGAGTTACCTCCTGTATTATACTCTAGAGCTGCACTCACTATTCTGCTGGTGCAGTCACTGTGTACATACATTAACATTACATTACTGATCCTGAGTTACATCCTGTATTATACTCCAGAGCTGCCCTCACTATTCTGCTGGTGCAATCACTGTATATATACATTACATTACTGATCCTGAGTTACATCCTGTGTTATACTCCAGAGCTGCACTCACTATTTTGCTGGTGCAGTCACTATGTACATACATTACATTACTGATCCTGAGTTATATCCTGTATTATACTCCAGAGCTGCACTCACTATTCTGCTGGTGCAGTCACTGTGTACATACATTACATTACTGATCCTGAGTTACCTCCTGTATTATACTCTAGAGCTGCCCTCACTATTCTGCTGGTGCAGTCACTGTGTACATACATTACATTACTGATCCTGAGTTACCTCCTGTGTTATACTCCAGAGCTGCCCTCACTATTCTGCTGGTGCAGTCACTGTGTACATACATTAGATTACTGATCCTGAGTTACCTCCTGTATTATACTCCAGAGCTGCACTCACTATTCTGATGGTGCAGTCACTGTGTACATACATTACATTACTGATCCTGAGTTACCTCCTGTATTATACCCCAGAGCTGCACTCACTATTCTGCTGGTGCAGTCACTATGTACATACATTACATTACTGATCCTGAGTTACCTCCTGTATTACACTTCACAGCTGTACTCACTATTCTGCTGGTGGAGTCACTATGTACATACAATACATTACTGATCCTGAGTTACCTCCTGTATTACGGTACACTCCAGAGCTGCACTCACTATTCTGCTGGTGCAGTCACTGTGTACATACATTACATTACTGATCCTGAGTTACCTCCTGTATTATACTCTAGAGCTGCCCTCACTATTCTGCTGGTGCAGTCACTGTGTAAATACATTACATTACTGATCCTGAGTTACATCCTGTATTATACTCCAGAGCTGCCCTCACTATTCTGCTGGTGCAATCACTGTATATATACATTACATTACTGATCCTGAGTTACATCCTGTGTTATACTCCAGAGCTGCACTCACTATTTTGCTGGTGCAGTCACTATGTACATACATTACATTACTGATCCTGAGTTATATCCTGTATTATACTCCAGAGCTGCACTCACTATTCTGCTGGTGCAGTCACTGTGTACATACATTACATTACTGATCCTGAGTTACCTCCTGTATTATACTCTAGAGCTGCCCTCACTATTCTGCTGGTGCAGTCACTGTGTACATACATTACATTACTGATCCTGAGTTACATCCTGTATTATACTCCAGAGCTGCACTCACTATTCTGCTGGTGCAGTCACTGTGTACATACATTACATTACTGATCCTGAGTTACATCCTGTATTATACTCCAGAGCTGCACTCACTATTCTGCTGGTGCAGTCACTGTGTACATACATTACATTACTGATCCTGAGTTACCTCCTGTATTATACCCCAGAGCTGCACTCACTATTCTGCTGGTGTAGTCACTATGTACATACATTACATTACTGATCCTGAGTTACCTCCTGTATTATACTCCAGAGCTGCACTCACTATTCTGCCGGTGCAGTCACTGTGTACATACATTACATTACTGATCCTGTACTGATCCGGAGTTACCTCCTGTATTATACTCCAGAGCTGCACTCACTATTCTGCTGGTGCAGTCACTGTATACATACATTACATTACTGATCCTGAGTTACCTCCTGTATTATACTCCAGAGCTGCACTCACTATTCTGCCGGTGCAGTCACTGTGTACATACATTACATTACTGATCCTGTACTGATCCGGAGTTACCTCCTGTATTATATTCCAGAGCTGCACTCACTATTCTGCTGGTGGAGTCACTATGTACATACATTACATTACTGATCCTGAGTTACCTCCTGTATTATACTCCAGAGCTGCACTCACTATTCTGCTGGTACATTGTGCCTGTCCTGCCCTGATAATGAGTTCCACCTATTGTTGTGTATGTCAGGCACAATGACCTGGGGATCAGGGCTCATGTAGGCGACTTAGGTAAACACAATCTACAGAAGGTTGTAAAGATGTTGTGTAGTATAATTCTATGGTTAATGAGTAGAACACAGTAGATTACTCAAGGCCATGGGAGTGTCTAACCCCATTATAAACAGGAGGTGCAGCCTCATCTACCTGTGTATTTTATGACTCTTCTCCCTGAGAAACAAGTGACTGTGTATAGTAATGTGCTGCCAGGCATACTTAGTCACACTACAAGTACCAGCATGCCCTGGCACCAGGATAGCTCTATCCTTGCAGTCTCTGGGACACTGACCTACATCCAGTGCTGTGCAGCACATGTCCTCCTGTGTCTGCAGAATGTCAGGATTTAGCAGTGTGAACTACAAAGCCCAGCCAGCCCTGCTGCCACCTTTATCCAGGCTGGAGCTTGTGTTTCTACTGCACAGCTCAGCTGGAGAAGCAGGCACCTAAAGAGTTAAAAGGCCCAGCCTGTCCACATGCCAGCCCACAGGTTTGTACATGCATGGCACCATGTGAATGAACACAAGAAGAAAGAATACATGGGATTTGCATTTCTGCAGATCAGCCCCACCCCCTCCCAGAGGTTTACCTGTACCTATAGGATGTACAGGAATCACAGGAGGAAGGGGGGGCACAGGCAGAGGAAAAGAAAAAGTTTTGTGAGTAATTCCCTCACTGACCACTAGGGGCCCCCTCCCCATTCTGCTGGGGGCTTTGCTTGGAGTTGGAGAATGAATGTGCTCTGCTCTTAATTATTTGTAGTGAAGTTGCAGGAAGGGGCTGAGCAAGTGAAATCCCTCCAGAGCTGAGAGCAGGCTGTAACTTCAGGGGGCTGGAAACAGAGCTGGAATAAAAAGTGCAAGAGAACAGGACTGAGCAGCAGCAGAGACAGAGAGACAGGGACAGGGCAGCTTCTTCATCATCAGCCTTTGTGCAGGATTCAGAGCCCCCCCTCCCTGATGACCCCCCAAACCCTGGAGCCTTGGATTCTACCTATAACTTCACTTTACAAAAACTTTTCCTAACTTTTTCTCTTATGTGCAAACTGGGAACCTGATCTGGAAGGACTTTGCTCCCTGGGATTGTCAACAGAGGACAAAGTCAGCAGCAGCAGCTCCCTGTGCTGTCAGGACTGAGTGCAAAGCTGGGCAGCCTGGATCTAAAGAAGATTGTCAACAGTTGCTCCACCAGCATGCAGAACTACAAGTATGACAAGGCAATGGTGCCAGAGAGCAGGAATGGGGGCAGCACCACTCTCAACAACAATAATGGCACCAACAACTGCAAGAAGATCCTGCTCATCTTCCTGGATCTCTTCTGCCTTATAGTGGGTAAGTCAAGTCTTAAGGTTTCCCCTTAAACCCTTGCTTCTCAGGTCAAAGCTGCAGGGTTGTCACTGTGTCCCCCTGTGGCTCTGAAGCACTGTAGCCTATGGGGTTCACTTCTGTCTGGCATTTACTCCTCTGACATTGTGATACTTTAGGTAAACATTGGAAGTTCTAACATGTTACATTGTAACAAGTTATATTTTGCAATATTTAGTGCATACCTTTTATAGTTAGCGTTGTATTATATTCTTTATATTATGAGTGATTGCATTTTCTTACAGTTTGCATTATTTTGTGTTTGCATTTCGCATTATCTTATATATTTATGCATTATTTATGATTGGATATGATATATTTTTGCATTACTTATGATTGGATATTCTTATATCTTGCATTTTCTTATATATTTTTGCATTATTATTGGACATTCTTAAATTTTGCCTTTTCTTATTTTTTGCATTTTCTTATATTTTGCATCATTGTGATTGAATCACAAGGTAGAAACAGATTGATGCAAGATGGAAGAAAATGCAAGCACAAATAATGCAAAAAAGAGAGAAAATGCAGAATATAAGAAAAGGCAACAAATAATGCAGAAATAAATAAGAAAAAGCAAAATATAAGAAAATGAATTACAAATAATGTTAAAATAAATAAGAATGCAAAATATAAGAAAATGCAAAAAATAATGCAAAAAATATATAAGAAAATGAATTACAAATAATGCAAAAGTAAGAATATGCAAAATATAAGAAAATGCATTTTTCAATTATTATTTATTTTTGCATTATTTGTTGCATTTTCTTTTATTTTTACACTATTTGTAAATCATTGTTAGATTTTGCATTTTATTTTTGCATTATTTGTTGCATTTTCTTATTTTTTTTGCATTATTTGTGCTTGCATTTTCTTCCATCTGGTATCATTCTGTCTCTATAGTGTATGATATATTTTTTTTGCATCATTTGTTTTTCCATTTTCTGATCTTTTGCATCCTTCTGCATGTGCATTACTTTCCTATCACCAGAGTTTACACCAGTCTGCCTCCCCTCTGCTCTGTTTAACTTTATACACACTATTTTTTCAGGATATATTTTGTTAGGAAAAAGTGATGTGTAACATTGTATCCTGTGTGCCCCACTCCTGTACACTTCGCCTGCTGGATGTGTAGTGTTGAGTTTCACTTGTGGTGTCATTAATATGTGGAAAGCGACAAGTAGATCCAGGTTTACTTGTTTTATTTCCTACTTTGAACGTTCCAATAAAATGGCTGGATGTGGTGAGAGTGGATGGATTTGCATTCTACCAGAACTGTAACTCCCAGCATGCCAGCCTGTATATGCTGCTCATTATGGGAGTGTGTTTAGATTGGATCTCTTGCTATATAAACCAATACATCTGAAGTTGTACACACTACTGTGTGGTCCTGGAGAATGCAGCCATAGTCCCCTATGGATTGTATATGGGAGAAGTCCATGAGTGAGCAGCTGGTGCCTGTATGAGGGTAGGGGGCTGTTATGGGCTCCCCTGCAGGTCCTGGCAGGACTGGTTCAGTCTTATCAGATTTAAGAGAAATCCTTTCAATATCTTCAAAGAAACCCCCTTGCTCCTTTCTTGTGTGCTCTGAATTCTCCACATTGCATTCTGCAATCACTGATGTATGACTTCTCTCCACTCAGCTGTACTGCACTGAAATCATTTTCCAAAACCACAATTAGATGCCCCCCTCCTCCTTCCAGTGTAAATTCTGCAGCTTACTGTGGGCTGTAACCTGATAACTAGGAGTAAGGAGAGGCGCCGGGTCCACAGTCACTTACTACAGCAGATATATGATCATTATATTATTATTGCTCTGGAGTCAACTATCGCCATATGTCGTTCCTTTAAGAGTGTCCTCGGTAGTGACTAATGGCCCACTCACCCTGACCATAAGAGCAGCCGCAGGGACTTGTCGTCTAAGGTCATGGCTTGCACATATTGCAGGGACTTGCCTCCTAAGGCAGTGGTGGAAACTAACAGAAGAAGGCCCCTGTGCAAGAACAGTACCATGGGCCCATCGCACTACAATGGTTCAGTCTATGGCAGTCGCTGTGTGCTGATTTGGAGATGAGAGTGACCACTTACCTCTTGGGACCTTGTGCGGCTGCAAAGCATGCACCAATGATATGTCCATCCCTGTGCTAAGGTCATGGCTTGGACATATTGCAGTGACTTGCCTCCTTAGGTTATGGCTTGCATATATTGCAGGGACTTGCCTCCTAAGGTCATGGCTTGCACATATTGCAGTGACTTGGCTTATAAGGTCATGGCTTGGACATATTGCAGTGACTTGCCTCCTAAGGTCATGGCTTACACATATTGCAGCGACTTGGCTTGTACGGTCATGGCTTGCACATATTGCAGGGACTTGCCTCCTGAGGTCATGGCTTGCACATATTGCAGTGACTTGGCTTATAAGGTCATGGCTTGCACATATTGCAGTGACTTGGTTTATAAGGTCATGGCTTGCACATATTACAGTGACTTGGCTTATAAGGTCATGGCTTGCACATATTGCAGGGACTTGCCTCCTAAGGTCATGGCTTGCACATATTGCAGGGACTTGGCTTATAAGGTCATGGCTTGCACATATTGCAGTGACTTGGCTTGTACGGTCATGGCTTGCACATATTGCAGTGACTTGGTTTATAAGGTCATGGCTTGCACATATTACAGTGACTTGGCTTATAAGGTCATGGCTTGCACATATTGCAGGGACTTGGCTTATAAGGTCATGGCTTGCACATATTGCAGTGACTTGGCTTATAAGGTCATGGCTTGCACATATTACAGTGACTTGGCTTATAAGGTCATGGCTTGCACATATTGCAGTGACTTGGCTTATAAGGTCATGGCTTGCACATATTGCGGCGACTTGCCTCCTAAGGTCATTTGTTGCACATATTGCAGTGACTTGCCTCAAAAGGTCATGGCTTGCACATATTGCAGTGACTTGGCTTATAAGGTCATGGCTTGCACATATTGCAGTGACTTGCCTCCTAAGGTCATTTGTTGCACATATTGCAGTGACTTGCCTCCTAAGGTCATGGCTTGCACATATTGCAGTGACTTGGCTCCTAAGGTCATGGCTTGGACATAATGCAGCGACTTGCCTCCTGAGGTCATTTGTTGCACATATTGCAGTGACTTGCCTCCTAAGGTCATGGCTTGCACATATTGCAGTGACTTGCCTCCCAAGGTCATGGCTTGCACATATTGCAGTAACTTGCCTCTTAAGGTCATGGCTTGCACATATTGCAGTGACTTGGCTTATAAGGTCATGGCTTGCACATATTGCAGTGACTTTGCTCTACAGCTAAGCTGCATGTCAACAATATAGTAAGTTGTCGGTCAATGGTAGATGTTTAAAGTCGACTTAAAGGGTCTCTAAAGCAGAGCTGAATCCATAAATCACTACATAATTGACATCTGGTTTGCATTGTATCCCATGTAACTGAGAATGCTTGGGGATTGGATAGCATTAGGCCCTTTAAATTTAGTAAGCGCCCCTCCTTATATATGGTCTAGGTTGGCTCGGTTCCATCCAGTATAGTTGAGATCTCATTTTCTTTGTGTCATTGCTGGTGTATGCTGTTGAATGATTAGGAGGCCCTGTGTTACAAGTCTTGGTGCAGATTGCAAAACTGTTGTCTTTGGAGGAGCCCTGCTGGGACACAGAGACATTATGACCCAAGTCCCTGGTATCTACCATTGACTCCAGACAGTAATACCATCAATGCCCTGTCCTGGGAGATTACAGGCACAAAATCCAGATAAGAATATCATGAGAGGAGATAAGACTTGGCAAGTCAACTTGACGTTTACACTGTAAATGTTCCAAATATAGGAGCTAATCCCAAAATGCCCCAGCTAATCTCCCACCATAATCCTCAGATTATTACCAGATCCGTTATATGTCGTGGTTTTGTTCTTTGATTTAGTATTTTCTACTCTCCTTGTTCTATATAGATGGTGGACGAGGGGCTTACACTGAGATTCCCCTCCGGGATCTGTAATAAAACTTTCATTAGGGTATGGGTTACTGTACTCCTGGGAGGACACTGGATTCTCCTTATGTTCATGAGGACATTCAATGTCCTTATGATTTCTCCAAGGAATAACTATCGTGTGACACTGTGCAGATGCCTCCATGACCATGCTAAGGTTGACTGGTAATTGCAATCTGGAAGAAGATGTTGACAATCTTGGAATCCGGGGAGCATTCGGGGAAGTAAAAGCTTTATAATGGACAAAGAAATGTGCATTGTCAAAGAACAACCTGTTGGATTTTGGGTCTTGAGTCGTCAATAGTCCCTCTGGATTGCTTCCTTGAGTTCCTCACCCAAGAACCCAACATCTACTGACTGTCCCATTCACTAGGAATCCAGTTCAGCCAAACAAACTTTGGAGTGTGGACAGGGACCCAAGTAAACATGTGGAGAACACAAGAGTGGTTGCCCTTGACCGGATTAGGATTTAACCCTAGTTCAATGATGGACTTGTATTTACTTCTTTAGGGACTTGGCTCCCCAGGTGACCAGCTGAAAACTTGAGAGATTCTGCCTACAGGTTTCTGGTTCATGCCTTATCACAATATACTGTATTTTGAGTCACATGTGTAAAGGCTAAATCCATAAATCTAGAAGCACAGACATTGACTGTCAACTAAATGTTTGCTTTGTCAGGGGGTGGCAAACATTTCATTAGTGACTTCTGATCCTCCTTATTGCAAAATTCCTTAGACTGACCCAGAGGGAGTCATCTATCTTGTCTTGCCCCCGACTGCTCCAGGAGATGTGGAGCAAAAATTAACATTCAATGTGTGCAGCATTTACTGTAAACCGTAGAAAATAGTCAATTTGTCCAGCATGGATAAATTGCTGCTGCCCCCTAATTATTATCATCATACTCCGTTTCATCTGACGCCTTGTCAAACTGGAAAGCCTAGACAATAGCTCCAATAATGACTATTGTGCATCATAAAGAACCTGCAACCAACCAAAACATTAGCCTCATTACCATGACAAATTGCACTGGTGGCCTTGTAGTATCACCCATGGTGGAGTTTCATCATCAATGTTGACCCTCTCCATTAACATATAATCCATGGTAAATCAACATTCAGAAGAGTATAGTCCAAGCCAGTGATGGGTTTATGCAATAGTCTTATTTGTCTTGATGAGGTTAGAGGTTGCTAGGATGTGCTCCAAGGCATCTCAGATACTTTTCAGGGCTTCCACTCAAACCAGCATTCCTGATAGACATTACCTTGAACACAAATGTCTAGAAATTGTGGGCAGAACCCACCATCTGGTCATTGTGAGGGGAGCTGGAGGTTACGTAGATTGGTACGGCTGGGTACAGTCAGTAGTCATAAGCACTTTGCTTGTTTGACCTCTCCAAGACTATCAAGAAGGTTTCACACAACCTATCCATCTGTCTTCATAATTAGTGATTGACAAGAGCAAATATGTCTTGGCTTTTCTTAAAAATGTACTAAAATACTTGTTTTTTATAAGAGATGCCTGCTGAGAGTGGTGGTAGAAGACAACCTAGATAAGAAGGAGAGTTTCCACTCAACGCCAATATTCCCTGGCAGGTTATAATGCATTAACATGGATGACATTTTTCGAAGAGCCCCCCCCATCTGGACCCCGAGAGGTGAACTGAAGGTTAAGTTGACTGGTACGGCTCTGCACAGTCAACGAAGACCTCACCTTGGTCTACTTACCTCTTCCAGAAGCTCCACCGTAGCTGCAGAGCCAACGTTTACTTAATGAATGATTGGCAGGTGCTAACACTTCTGAGCTTTCCGTTAGAAATGTTGGGGTAGGATTTACAAGAGGACTTTCTTCATCCTTTATTTTCCATGGTCTTAGATGGTATCATAAACTGGAAAGCGGTAGGAAAATCCCAAGTATTTCACCAATGCCGGACACCAGATTGGAGTAATTTAACCCACCCAGTTAATAATATTTACAGAAAAGTTTCTTATTCCTGTCTTGCTACAGTGGAAGAGGTTTCAGCACCATCTGGAATAACTTTAGAGAACTTGGAGGGGGGGTTAACTCTTCGTCCACCACCGTTTCTACCCCCCGTCCACCTCTTTGTGGCCCCCAGTTGGGTCATTTAGGGACCCTCCAAATACAATAAACCTGAACACGTCTGTTATGTGGGTGCAAACCAAATGGGAAATGTATACTTTCCTGGAAACTCCCCATGAAACAGCAGGTGACTTGCAATCCTCCTTTTGTGGTTACGTTTTCAAGAAAATTTTACTTATTTTTCCTTAATTAGTCTCTTTTTTTTTTTCATGGAAACTAGATCTCCCGGTTGGTCTTTTATAGGGGAAACAGGGGTGGGGGCTTCATGCTCCACAGACAGACCTGACGGGTCTGGAAACTTGCAATCTGGTGATATATATGTGTCTGTTAGCATATATATATTTTTTTTTTGCATTTTTTTGGAAAAGTTTTATTTTTTTTAATAAAAAAAGAGGTGTATAAATGATCCTATAGCGCCTAGTGTGTGCAGCCTTTGATCTAAGCCTTGAAGTTGGAGATGGCTAATATGGAATGTGATTTGTAGCTTTGAAGGTGACCTTGAGCCGGACATATGATTCCCCACTCTGTAGCGAGTCTAGAACGCGTGCACTTATAGATTACCATACACCTGCTGCCCCCAATCTGCCATCTACATCTTAATAGCTCAGACATTTCTTTTTTTTATGGATGGAGGATAATCCTAAACCTCGTTGGATTAATTTCTAAATCCGTAGACAGAAAGAAATATTGAATTCTAGCGCCACCTATTGGCAATTTTATTTTGAAAAAAACGTTTGATTCTGCATTTAATGCTACCATCGGGATCAGAGCTTCTGATTTACTGATAGCTTCAGGCAGTATTTCCTTTATAGGATCCTTTACAATTCAAGTGTGAGTCTCTAGTGTCGGAGTGGGCGGCTGTGGTGAACTCCTGTAAATTCCCATTCCTATAAATGCTGTATTAAAAGGTTATTACTAAGTATAGGCCGAGACGTAGAGCATTATCTAATTATAAAATTCACTTTGTTACAGTTTAATAAACGCCTTTGGCTGCATAAATGATGAATATTGAGTCAAGAAAGACAAATTTGGGATTTTTTTGTTTTTTACTATGGGAGAGAGTACCTATTTGGAGTTGTAGATTGTTTTCACCAAATGTTCCCGGGAACACAAATATAAAAGGACGATTGAAGATTACAGTATTTTACAGACAATAAGACATACTTATTTTCCCCTAAATTTGGGAGTAAATGGGGGTCCGATTTATAGTCCAAATGTACCTGGCTCACTGTAACGGGGGGCGATGGTGCGGGTCACAGGAGGCAGGTGCAGGGTCGCTGATGCAGTTAGCTGTTGGTTGGGGAAAACAAAAGTGTCCGCTATTGAAGAAAATGAATATTCACTGCTCTCCACACCCGTAATCCCAGGCCGGAGGAGCAGTGAATATTAATTTTGGATGATCCAGCAGATGATGTTGGTATGTAACTGAGGGCACATGGCAGTGACGACATGGGCTACCCCGCTGACATGTACAGGTCAGTTAACGGCATCTGAAGAGGATGCCCTACACTGGGGGAGCGGATGGAAGGGGAATATAATTGTTTATTTTTTTTATGTGTGTGACATAATGGGAAGCATTATGTACCAGGATGGGGACATATATACCAGGATGAGGATCTTACATACAAGGATGGGGGATATATACCAGGATGGGGATCATGTATACCAGAATGGGGGACATATATATACCAGGATGAGGATCTTACATACCAGGATGGGGGATATATACCAGGATGAGGATCTTACATACCAGGATGGGGCTATATACCAGGATGGGGATCATGTATACCAGAATGGGGGACATATATATACCAGGATGAGGATCTTACATACCAAGATGGGGGATATATACCAGGATGGGGATCATGTATGCCAGAATGGGGGACATATATTCCAGGATGGAGGACATATATACCAGGATGAGGATCTTACATACCAGGATGGGGGACATATATACCAGGATGAGGATGAGGATGGGGGATATATATACTTGGATGGGGAGATATATACCAGGATGAGGATCAGGATGGGGGATATATATATACTAGTATGGGGAGATATATACCAGGATGAGGATGAGGATGGGGGATATATATACTAGGATGGGGAGATATATACCAGGATGGGGATCATGTAAACCAGAATGGGGGACATATGTTCCAGGATGGAAGACAAATATACCATGATAGGAATTCTATATACCAGGATCGCAATCATATATACCAGGATAGGGACCCTGTATGCCAGGATGCGGATCATATATACCTGGATGGGGATCATACATACCAGGAATGGGAACATATATAATTACTGTATATTTTCTGTTTTTCGGAGGAAATACTAATACTGCCTTTGCTACTTTGATTATTTCTGGGTTTCGAGGTCGGTTACAAATTAACTAAGATATAGCCTGAGAATAGAAACAGGAGGATAGAGGCAATGTGCGGGTGTGGGCCGGGGTCAAAGTCTTATCACAGAGCCTGTAACAAGTATGAAGGAGGTTGAGGAGGGTTTCTTTGCAAAATTTACCTTCCAAGGATTCCCTTGCATCTCATCCAATTGACAAAGGGCATAGTTAATTAAGAATAGCGTTTTTTATACATGTGTACCTCTTTTAAAGGATTTGGCACATTTTTCAGCTCCTGGCTTACAAACATAATGTACATATATGTCTATAGTATATTGTGCCACCAGTGTGATGATAAATTTGTCAGACACGTTCTGATCACCCCGTCCTGCCCACTTTTCAAAAAGTTGGTGATTTTGATTAGTAAAGTCATATTTCTTTTACACAACTTTTAGTTTCATGCTATATAACCTGAGGACAGCTTGCTGTAGGGGTTAAAACAAATAAGTCATTGATATATCACATGTCACCTCCTGTGCTGTTGTTTACTTATACTGAGTATCTTATCACTAGGACATTATCATTGATGTGATTAGTTGTTTCATGCCATGTTGTCTGACTCTGTAACCACTTGTCATCAGCAACTCATTGTTTATAGATATTGTAATTACAGAGCCAGGTGTGGGCAGGAGCAGCTCTTTAAGCTCTGCTGTATGGCTACATCTAAAACTTTGATGGTGTCAGAACCGCTGCATCCAGTAGTTTAACTGATACATCGTTGGATTCAGGGTCACTTTGCCTACATTATGCTGCTCTCCATTGAGAACTCTCTGAGGAATGCTGATGCCCTAAAATCACTTGCCAAGGTACATACGCAACCACCCGTAGAAATGAGAAATTCACCTTATTCCTCATAGTTTGGCCAGAACTGTCTGCCGTGGCTGTAGGTGCCAAGTTTAGCTACCGATTAAGACTTCGTTCATGTGGGCAACCAAGTGTATCAGACCAGTCACATCCACAAATTGCAGATGTGACTCTGTATGCGCCCCTCCACACAGTGGACGGGTGCAGAGCTCCCTGCTATTTACATGAGCTTGTCTCATCTATAAACCTATTCTGAGCTGCCCTTTACTTTTTTTGCTGTGATGATGTCCTGAAACGAGAATGTAGTTACATCAACAAATCTTTGGTGGCTGTAGTGATTTACTTATCAGAAAGCCCTTAGAAAATCAGGATGCCATCACTCCTAAAATACCCAACAATAACCTAACTTTGGTTGTATTGATGCCCAACCTTAGACGTAAGTTGTAAAGTTTTCAAAAGTTTTCAAAAAGTTTCCAAACGTTTGTACAATCAGATGAACTCAATTATTCCTACCAACCAACTTTATTTACCTCTCAGCCGAGAAAAGGAACTTGAAAGGTCTTGAGATCGAAAGTTGTCATATAGCCAAGATCGTCTAAGTCTTGAATGGATCCAAATCTCTGCAGGCTTTGATGCTTTACTTGCCAGAAACCCCCTTAAACAATCAGGATGCCCTTACTCTTAATACCCAACAATAACCCAACCTTGATGATGGCCAACCATAGAAGTAAGTAGTAGTAAAGTTTCGAAAAGTTTTCCAAAACTCAGTTAATCTTACCAACCACCTTATACATTGTTCTTTACCACTCAGTCTAGAAAATGAAAAGTCTAAAGTCATCATGTAGCCAAGATCGTCAAAGGGTCCCGTCATACTTGGCGGCGTTCCAGCGATCCCGATAACGATATGACCTGGTAAGGATCGCTGGAACGTCGCTACGTGGTCGCTGGTGAGATATCAAACAGTCAGATCTACTCAACGACGTAGCAACGATACGACGACCCGTATAACGACCTCGGCGGTCGTTGGGACCCTGTCACAGAGCAGCTAGTCTGACGACTCAGACCTATGTGGCTGAGTTCTGAGTCACCGAGTTGTTGTAAGGCATCAAACACACCGATGCATATTGGCCAGCGGGAACCCGACGATCAAAAAACGGTCCAGGCCATTTTGACATGATCGGTGATGTCACAGCGGGGGCCCAATCGCTGCTACGTGTCAAACATGGCGAGGTCACTGTTGCGTCACAAAACCTGTGACGTATCAGCGATCTTGCTAGTGATCGCGCTATGTGTGACGGAGGCTTAAGTCTTGAACGGGGAAAAATCTCTGGTGGCTGTAGTGATTTACTTATCAGAAAGCCCATTAAAAAATCAGGATGCCCTTACTCTTACAGGCCCCGTTACATGCTTCAATGTCCCAGCGATCCCACCAATGATTCCACCTGGCTGGGATCGCTGGGACATCTTGAACTGATCGCTGGTGAGCTGTCAAACAGGCAGACTCACCAGCGATAAAGACCAGCGAGAACTCTGGTAACCATGGTAAACAGTGGGTAACTAAGCAGAGCACGACCCTTAGTTACCCGATATTTACCCTGGTTACTGTGCGGCGCTTTGAGCTCGTGCATCGTTGGGTCTCCTGCTGTCACACGCCCTAATGCTGGCTGTCCAGCAGGAGACCAACAATAGATTTATGGTCCTGGCCATAAATCAACAATCAAACGACTTATCGTTGATCGTTGATACGTGTCACACGCAACAATGTTGTTTCGACATCGCTGCAACGTCACCAAACCGGTGACGTTGCAATGATATCATTCACGATATCGTAGTGTGTAACGGGGCCTTAATACCTAACGATAACCTAAGTTTGGTTGTATTGTTGCATATCCTTAGAAGTAAGTAGTAAAGTTTTGAAGAGTTTTCCAAAAAGTTCGAAAAGTTTGTACAACAGATGTACTCAGTTATTCTTACCAACCGTCTTATACATTGTTATTTACCACTCAGCTGAGTTAAGGAGCGTGAAAAGTCTAAACTCATCATGTAGCCAAGATCGTCTAGGTCTTGAACACGTCCCTATTCGAAAATCTCATGACTCTCATGGAAGCTCCATCCTTCCATCCTGGTTGCAGAAAAGTCCCATCTCTTTGTGTTGACTGTCTGTGCTCATTGGCTGTGACTTCGTTGTCTTGTGTCGCCATCTACCTTTTTCGTGCCGTCCTGCCCGTCATCTATTTGATTAGGAAATCAAGACGAGTGGAGTGGGGACCGGGAACAATGCCCCTTTCAACTGCCTGATCTAATTTAGTATCTTTGAAAAGTGAATACAGCCTTGTACTATGCGTTTTCCCCAGCCATAGAAATGTCTCTTGTGAATGTCGATTCATGCCATACATAACTCCGAGAGGAGCCAAATGGCCGTTATTTTTTTCCCACCAATTCTATTGAAAAGTTTGCACAATGGACATTGTTTCGGGGCCGTCTCCTCGGCAACTGCCATTGATGTCCAATCGTACATCTCAGTCTGGATAATCCGTTCTGGTCTGGTATATCACCCCTTATAAATAATCCAGATCTGATCCAAAACTAGATATAGAAATGGTCAAAAAGCATATAACAAAAAACGTGTCGGACGTATCAAAAATTAGAAAAAGAGATAACCAAAAAGAATGCAACAAAAGTGAATCATTAATGTATCAAAAAGTAGATGAAGAAATAACCAAAAACAAATCAAGAATGTATCAAAAAGTATCATCGGTCGTGTTACTATCGTGATTCTCGCGGATGGAGATGAATTATTAATTGATACTTTGTAACCTGTTTGCCCGCTGAGCCTCGTTGTGTTCAGACTTGCATGAAGTCTCTCGGTGAAAGTGAGGATCGCTGGGTCCTTAAATTACACAGCGTCGGTTTATGAGCTCTGGCTAATAGGAGTGTGAAAGCAGTATTTAGTGAAAGGGCTGAGCTTTGTGGAGCAGGTTGAATGCGCCCCTGGCCCATTGTCAAAGACCTATTCACATGGAGGCTTTAGCTGAATGGTGCAGTGATTAACATGGGAGACAGTATCTGCCATGCTTCTGTTCAGAGCACTGGACAGGGCGGTATACTGAGGGAGAGGGGGCGGTATACCGAGAGGGGGATGCAATGAGAAGGGAACCATAATCAGGATCTATAGAGTAGAATATGTGCATTATGGTCATGACAAGGGTTGTCGTGTTCTACATGTAACATTTAATATTATATCATTGTCGAGTTGGACGTCGTAGTGTTCTATGTATGACGGTGGTTGCGTCATGTTGGAGATTGTATACAAATAATATGCTTGGAGTTGTAGAGTTCTATGTATGTATAAAGTATGAAATCATCTTCTATTCATGTTGGAGGTTGTAGTCATCTATGCCTACATACAGTCGCTGCTAAAAGTTTTGTGACTGACACAAATTTTGGTTTCCACAAAGTCTACTGCTTCAGTTTTTACATTAGCAAATTGTATTAACTCTTAATTTTATGACTAATTATTAGATGAATGACAAATCCAAAGTCATTCCGTACTACGAAAACTAACAATTCCCCCAAAAAACTATTCAAAAAGAGAGTATCTGTTGCTGTTAAGAAGGCTTCAAAGTACCTAAGAAAGACTGACAAGTGCCAGGACCATCTCCTAACGAGGATTCAGCTACGGGAAAAGTTTTGCAGAGCTTGCTCAGGAATGGCAGCAGATAAGGTTCAGTGGATCTGCGCACACAGTGAGGAGAAGACTTTTGGCTGGCCTGGAGTCAAGCAGGACAGCAAAGTAGTAACGTCTCTCCAAGATAACCATGAAGGACAGACATCTTGGGACGAAGTGACTTTGCTGCCCTTCATGACAACAGGCCAACCAAAAGTTGTCGTCTTCTCACTGTGCGTGTACCATCTCCTAAAGATGACTAAGCTATAGGAACAGTTCAAAACCAGTGCAGAGCTTGCTTAGGAATTGCAGCAGATAGGAGTCAGTGCATCTACACTGTAGATGCACTGACTCCTATCTGCTGCAATTCCTAAGCAAGCTCTGCACTGGTGTTGAACTGTTCCTATAGCTTAGTCATCTTTAGGAGATGGTTCTGGTACTTGCCAGACTTTCTTGGACACCTTGAAGCCTTCTTGACAGCAACTCAATCTCTCTATTTGAAAATAATTTGTACTGCAGAAGACGTTGTTATTTTCTCTGATAAAGCCCCCTAAATGATGATTGTGTCAAGGAGAAAAGTTGAGATATTTGTATCTAAAAATCCCCCTAGAGCAAATTATAACAACAGTCAGGAGCAATGTGGCGATGAAGTATTTTCAGCACAATGGAGGCCATGTCACATGGCAAAAGG
This sequence comes from Allobates femoralis, assembly GCA_033576535.1. Taxonomy (NCBI): domain Eukaryota; kingdom Metazoa; phylum Chordata; class Amphibia; order Anura; family Aromobatidae; genus Allobates; species Allobates femoralis. The sequence continues at coordinate 149,209,996 of JARQOC010000007.1, forward strand.
GATAACTAAGTGATTCAGTGAGCAAAACATTGAGATTTTGGGTTCATGCAGTGGAAACACCCTACATCTCAGTCCCGTTGAGAATCTTTGCTCAATCCTCAAAAAGTGGGAGGACAAACAAAAATACAAAAATTGTCATAGACTCCAAGTACTGATTAGGAAAGAATGGGTCATCAGTCAGGATTTGGCCCAGTAGATAATATCCAGCCACCGGGGTGAAGGATAGAAGACAATAAAAATAAGGATTAACGCTGTAAATATTAAGCATAAACTTTACTGGCACTAGTGATAAACGTTATGTATAAGACATGAAGGAATCTGGCACTGATACCATAAAAACACTTCATTATTGGATCGGCATAAGATCAAAAAAGTTAAAACATGAAATCCCAATTGAACACGTAACACCCTCCTACGCGTTTCGAACACTAGGTCCTCATCCATAGGTATCGGTGCCGAATTCCACCATTCTACTTTGCTGCATTTGATTAGGGTTGTTGGCCTTGACCATCTGAAATATTCCCTGAATCCATGGACACACATACTGGATGACTTTTTCTTCTTTGTCGGAAACTTTATGTATTTGTCAATGAAAGTATAAAATCTTGTGAAATGTTTATAATTGTCCTTCAATAACTATAGAAACATCTGACTACAAGAGCGAAGAAGTATTCGGAAGCAACAAAACCAGAATTTGTGTCCATCTCAATACTTTTGGCCATGACTGTAGGGTAGTAGAGTCTTAGGACTTTTTAGTGGATACCGTCCATCTTGCAGTCCGTTGACTTTGTCTTGATTTGTCATCTGTTCTGAAAGATCAGACTTAAGTTTTTTAACGGGTAAAATAAAAAAAAAGCCTTGAAAACACAAAAGTTTAATAGTTTAGGTTAATCTTTAGAATGAAGTGTAAAGCAGGAGGACGGTGGAAACTGTGAGCCTTGACTTTATCATGGAGCGGAGTCACAGAACTTTCTTTGAACCCGCTACACGTTGTTAATCCCTCTTTGTTTTTCTTTTAAGAAATTGCTTTTATTTCCTTCCCATGAAAAGGTTTCCTTGGAACGGTCTGTGTTCTAGGATTTCGAGGCCTATTATGAACCACAGAGCTGCTGGCAGAGCTTGGTTTCTTCTCAAACATTTCACCAGTTCTGATCTTTGGGGTTCAAGTTCAGGATACAAGAGCTCCGGGGTAAAAACAATGAGGCTTTTCAGGAGGACAGCGGCCGCTTGGCGAGAATGTGAAGCGAGAGCACTGGGGAATGTGCAGAAAACAGGAGTGGACCCTTACAGGCGGAGGATTTTATTTGGATTTCTTCACTCTTGTTTCTGGTTTGATTTTTATTTAGTGGGAAACTCCTCATTTTGGAGAAGAGGAAAAAAAAAAAAATCTTCAGAAGTTCTTGTGTTTGTCTTAGAGGTGGAGTGCGGGCATCCTGAGTGCCCAGGAATTAGCTGGGAGTTGATCATATCGTTATTCATGTGAAGGGAAGTGGCATCTCAGGGTTGAAGCCGCGATCACTTACATCTATTTAAATTGGATTAAGATATTTTTTACTTCCCTAGCAGATTTTTCTTTTTTGGGACAGTTCCAGGTTTAACTTTCGAAGTTTTCTTTCTTCTGGATATATATACTGCTCAAAAAAATAAAGGGAACGTTTAACAACACAATGTAATGTGTCCCCTTTATTATTTTGTATGCATATATGTATATGTATGTGTGTATATGTATAATATATATATAATATTTTGATATGCACTGTATATAGAGTTAGGCTGGTTTCACATTGCGATTTAGTTAAATCCGATGCTGTCTGATGATAATCGGACAGCATCCGATCCAAACTGATCCCTGCAATCGGATGCCAAATAGGCATCCCATTCCGACATTTTGCAGGATCAGTTTGGTCTCCTGTCACCTCGCTCCCCCTCCTCTCTGCCTCCTGTCATCTTGTTGTTCCCATGGTGTCTCCTGCTGTCCCCCTGTTGTCCCCTTGCCCTGGTGTCCCCTGTTGTCCCATGCTGTCCCCCTCTTGTCCCCTGCTGTCCCCCTGATTTCCCCCTGCTGTCCCCCTGGTGTCCCCCTGTTTTCCCCTCTCCTCTTCTCCCCGCTCCTCCTGTCATTCCAACATAAAAAATCTTTATTCTCACCTGCCAGCGCTCCCCCGGTGTGTCCATAGAGCTCCCGATCGATTTTAAAGGACCTGCGATGATGTCAGAAGCGTCATCGGGTCACATGAGCGGTTACCGCAGTAACCGCTCATGTGAACCGCTCATGTGACCCGATCAACTCTATTGTACCTGTCCCTCAGCTAAATGTACTATTGTTTTTTTTTCAACCTGTTAAAAGGAACCTGACAGCTTGTTTATGCCCCCTCCCCCAGCTATCACTATCTGTACCTGTAGCTTCATAGTACTATTCTAATCATTCCTGTCTGAGCTAATAGTACAATGTTAAAGGGGAAAAAATGCATTTATACACTTACATTTTCTTATGTGAATGAGGCAGTGTCCACACCTTGGAGGATGTGGTCTCTCTGGCAGGTTAATAGTTAACTCGCTGCTAACTTCTCTGTATAAAGGACCTATGTGATGTCCCGATCATGTGACCATAGTCGGCAGAGCTAAGCAAGCAAAATCATTATGGGCTATGGAGACTTAGCTCTGCCTATTATAGTCACATGGTCATGATATCATACAGGTCCCATCTTCTGAAATTCATCTGAAATGTGAACTATTAACCTGCCGGAGTGACTATGTCCAGTAGGTTCCCTTTAAATGAATAAAATTGCCAAATTCTTGGAAAGACGAGCAACTTTGTAATTTTCCAAAAGAGGAAAAAAGGAAAGAAAAAGTTGACAGCTCACCCCACTAGACCATGAACTTCGTAGTCCTTCAGATCAGCTTGGAGACAATAGGTCTTGGGTGGTTATGCAAATGGGTCTAACAGGGTCTTTTCCAAGCCTAGATGGGTCTACCAGGGTCTTCTCCAAGCCTAGATGGGTCTACCAGGGTCTTCTCCAAGCCTAGATGGGTCTACCAGGGTCTTCTCCAAGCCTAGATGGGTCTACCAGGGTCTTTTCCAAGCCTAGATGGGTCTACAAGGGTCTTCTCCAAGCCTAGGTAAGTCCACCAGGGTCTTCTCCATTGTTATCTTGATAGTATCATTCCACATTAGCTGCAGGTCTTCCTCTTTGCCTTGTTCCTTCAATATGAAAAAACCCTTTAAAATCCTGCCATATTGGAGCCTTTGGATTTTCGTTGGAGTGCACCAAAATGCTCCAAATATAAAGCTTTGATGGCTTTCTCACCATGAATCCATTGCTCTCTTATCTCTTTAGATTGTTAGCTCTTGGGAACTTCATCCCCCATGGACTATGCACACTACACATACATCAGTATCGTCCATTGGTGCGATAAGCGGCTTCTCTCTTCCATGTGGTCATATCCTTCGGCTGGGACTGCACATCATCATGTTCTAGCCCTTTCTGATCCTCAGGCCTCAGTGATGGTGTGTCTCTCATTCCACTGAGGTTTTTCTTGCAGTTTTCCCACTTGCTCTGTCTCCAAAGACAATAGAGAGACAATCTGTCAGCACGTCCTTATCTGCAAGCATAGCTTACACACCAGATAGCAGCCCTCTGAAGAGGCTCTCAGGCATTAATGATTAGATGGTGCCAACTCAAGATGTTGGGTGCTAGAGATTAACATAGAGGCTGGAAAGAATGTATAAGATCCAGAGGTTGGTTCTAATAGAGAGGCCATGGGTTTATGGAGATGAGCGCACATTCACAGGAGCAATATGTCATAATAGACAATTATTAAAGGGTGAACGCAGCTATCGGAACAATTACTCAACATAATTTCATTTTCCATTGACAGAGCAAACAGAATATCCAGGATACACACTGCAGAGGAAATTCACTTACTCAACACTCTCCGAAATATATTAAATCCTTCTTTTCCTTTTTAAGGCTGTATAATAACAGGCCTCACAGACACTTGGAAAAACTAATTAGCCTTTGCTTGTGGGAGGAAAAGGATCTTTAATTACCCCCCTCCTCAATTTTCTCAATCACTTAGCAGTCAGCAACTCATTCCTAGCCTTATATTAACTTTGTATTTTAAGCAGGTTTTTATTCACTAGAGAGCAGTGACCTCACTGAGAATGCAGCCTATCCATTCACTAGAGAGCGGTGACATCACTGAGAATGCAGCCTATCCATTCACTAGAGAGCGGTGACATCACTGAGAATGCAGCCTATCCATTCACTAGAGAGCGGTGACATCACTGAGAATGCAGCCAATCCATTCACTAGAGAGCGGTGACATCACTGAGAATGCAGCCTATCCATTCACTAGAGAGCGGTGACATCACTGACAATGCAGCCTATCCATTCACTAGAGAGCGGTGACATCACTGAGAATGCAGCCTATCCATTCACTAGAGAGCGGTGACATCACTGAGAATGCAGCCTATCCACTCACTAGAGAGCGGTGACATCACTGAGAATGCAGCCAATCCATTCACTAGAGAGCGGTGACATCACTGAGAATGCAGCCTATCCACTCACTAGAGAGCAGTGACATCACTGAGAATGCAGCCTATCCATTCACTAGAGAGCGGTGACATCACTGAGAATGCAGCCTATCCATTCACTAGAGAGCGGTGACATCACTGAGAATGCAGCCTATCCATTCACTAGAGAGCGGTGACATCACTGAGAATGCAGCCTATCCATTCACTAGAGAGCGGTGACATCACTGAGAATGCAGCCTATCCACTCACTAGAGAGCAGTGACATCACTGAGAATGCAGCCTATCCATTCACTAGAGAGCAGTGACATCACTGAGAATGCAGCCTATCCATTCACTAGAGAGCGGTGACATCACTGAGAATGCAGCCTATCCATTCACTAGAGAGCGGTGACATCACTGAGAATGCAGCCTATCCATTCACTAGAGAGTGGTGACAGCACTGAGAATGCAGCCTATCCATTCACTAGAGAGTGGTGACATCACTGAGAATGCAGCCTATCCATTAACTAGAAAGCGGTGACATCATTGAGAATGCAGCCTAAACCATTCACTAGAGAGCATGACATCACTGAGAATGCAGCCAATCCATTCACTAGAGAGAGCGGTGGACATCACTGAGAAATGAGCGCCTATCCATTCACTAGAGAGCGGTGACATCACTGACAATGCAGCCTATCCATTCACTAGAGAGCGGTGACATCACTGAGAATGCAGCCTATCCATTCACTAGAGAGCGGTGACATCACTGAGAATGCAGCCTATCCACTCACTAGAGAGCGGTGACATCACTGAGAATGCAGCCAATCACTTCAACTAGAGAGCGGTGACATCACTGAGAATGCAGCCTATCATCTGAACGTACACTAGAATGAGCATTACAGAGACTGACATCACTGAGAATGCAGCCTATCCATTCACTAGAGAGCGGTGACATCACTGAGAATGCAGCCTATCCATTCACTAGAGAGCGGTGACATCACTGAGAATGCAGCTATCCTCATAGAGCGCATATGAGATCACACTAGAGAGCGGTGACATCACTGAGAATGCAGCCTATCCATCACTAGAGAGCAGTGACATCATGAGAATGCAGCCTATCCATTCACTAGAGAGCGGTGACATCACTGAGAATGCAGCCTATCCATTCACTAGAGAGCAGTGACATCACTGAGAATGCAGCCTATCCATTCACTAGAGAGCGGTGACATCACTGAGAATGCAGCCTATCCTCATTCAACTAGAGAGACGGTGACATCACTGAGAATGCAGCCTATCCATCACTAGAGAGCGGTGACATCACTGAGAATGCAGCCTATCCATTCACTCGAGAGCGGTAGACATCACTGAGAATGCAGCCTATCCATACACTAGAGAGCGGTGACATCACTGAGAATGCAGCCTATCCATTCACTAGAGAGCAGTGACATCACTGAGAATGCAGCCTATCCATTCACTAGAGAGTGGTGACATCACTGAGAATGCAGCCTATCCATTCACTAGAGAGCAGTGACATCACTGAGAATGCAGCCTATCTATTCTACTAGAGAGCAGTGACATCACTGAGAATGCAGCCTATCCATTCACACGATCAGAAGAGCAGGTAGACATTCACATGAGAAGTGACAGCACTAATCACTATTCACTAGAGAGCAGTGACATCACTGAGAATGCAGCCTATCCATTCACTAGAGAGCGGTGACATCACTGAGAATGCAGCCTATCCATTCACTAGAGAGTGGTGACATCACTGAGAATGCAGCCTATCCATTCACTAGAGAGCAGTGACATCACTGAGAATGCAGCCTATCCATTCACTAGAGAGCGCTCGGTGACATCACTGAGATAATGCAGCCTATCCATTCACTAGAGAGCGTGACATCACTGAGAATGCAGCCTATCCATTCACTAGAGAAGCAGTGACATCACTGAGAATGCAGCCTAATCCATTCACTAGAGAGCAGTGACATCACTGAGAATGCAGCCTATCCATTCACTATAGAGCAGTGACATCACTGAGAATGCAGCCTATCCATTCACTAGAGAGCAGTGACATCACTGAGAATGCAGCCTATCATTCACTAGAGAGAGTGACATCACTGAGAATGCAGCCTATCCATTCACTAGAGAGCAGTGACATCACTGAGAATGCAGCCTATCCATTCACTAGAGAGTGTGACATCACTGAGAATGCAGCCTATCCATTCACTAGAGAGCAGTGACATCACTGAGAATGCAGCCTATCCATTTACTAGAGAGCAGTGACATCACTGAGAATGCAGCCTATCCATTCACTAGAGAGCGGTGACATCACTGAGAATGCAGCCTATCCATTCACTAGAGAGCAGTGACATCACTGAGAATGCAGCCTATCCATTCACTAGAGAGCGGTGACATCACTGAGAATGCAGCCTATCCATTCACTAGAGAGCGGTGACATCACTGAGAATGCAGCCTATCCATTCACTAGAGAGTGGTGACATCACTGAGAATGCAGCCTATCCATTCACTAGAGAGTGGTGACATCACTGAGAATGCAGCCTATCCATTCACTAGAGAGCAGTGACATCACTGAGAATGCAGCCTATCCATTCACTAGAGAGCAGTGACATCACTGAGAATGCAGCCTATCCATTCACTAGAGAGCAGTGACATCACTGAGAATGCAGCCTATCCATTCACTAGAGAGCAGTGACATCACTGAGAATGCAGCCTATCCATTCACTAGAGAGTGGTGACATCACTGAGAATGCAGCCTATCCATTCACTAGAGAGCAGTGACATCACTGAGAATGCAGCCTATCCATTCACTAGAGAGCAGTGACATCACTGAGAATGCAGCCTATCCATTCACTAGAGAGTGGTGACATCACTGAGAATGCAGCCTATCCATTCACTAGAGAGCAGTGACATCACTGAGAATGCAGCCTATCCATTCACTAGAGAGCGGGTACATCACTGAGAATGCAGCCTATTCATTCACTAGAGAGCGGTGACATCACTGAGAATGCAGCCTATCCATTCACTAGAGAGCAGTGACATCACTGAGAATGCAGCCTATCCATTCACTATAGAGCAGTGACATCACTGAGAATGCAGCCTATCCATTCACTAGAGAGCGGTGACATCACTGAGAATGCAGCCTATCCATTCACTAGAGAGCAGTGACATCACGTTTTTCATCCACAGTAAAATCGTTTCATGCAAGCAAGGAAAAGTAAATCCTGTGAGCTGTATAAGCCTCCATCCCTCTATGGATAAAGCCTCATAATGACATAATTACAGTCACCGGTTGGACACTACCAGTCTTACTTGCTCTCCTGATTAAATCGTTTTCCACGCTGCGCTGATTATTGACTGCCCATCCCCACCTCCACCCTTGATGATGCCTGGCCGGAAAAGCCACATATAATTACCAGTTCCCCCTCGTCCTGCTCTGAGTCGCTGCCAATTCCTTCTCTTTTATTAGGTGCCGCTGTTTTCTTGTCTTTCAGGGTTTTGAGGAATTACCTTATAGAAATCATCACATCCCCCGTTGGTAAAGTTGTTGCTCCCTGATTAATTGGAGCGTTCAGTGGAGCGGTGACTAATGCATCCCAATGTCTGATTATCCCTGGTGCAGAATGAGGGCCCCGAAACGTGACCGTCTGTCTGGGTATGAGAGTTTTCCATGTTTGTCCTCAAGCACCTGAGCTGGATACAGTTACTTCCAATCATCCATTTCTGTTACATTTTAGCTGAGTTCTCCCTATTTATTCTACAGCTGTAATATCCCTACTTATATACTGTATTGACGCCACTAACTTATTGGCTCCTTGTCCTTAAACCAATCAGAAGGCACCTGCTCCGCCTTTTCCAGCTTACACACCCTCCAGGAGCATAACTATGTTGGCTGTAGGGTTTACAGTTGCATCTGTTCACTTGAGCCAATGAGGGCGTTGAAAGGGTCCATATGAGAAGACAGAGACCGGTGACTGCTAGGGGCGCTGTTTGAGATCAGACCGGTGACTGCTAGGGGCGCTGTTTGAGATCAGACCGGTGACTGCTAGGGGCGCTGTTTGAGATCAGACTGGTGATTGCTAGGGGCGCTGTTTGAGATCAGACCGGTGACTGCTAGGGGCGCTGTTTGAGATCAGACCAGTGACTGCTAGGGGCGCTGTTTGAGATCAGACCGGTGACTGCTAGGGGCGCTGTTTGAGATCAGACCAGTGACTGCTAGGGGCGCTGTTTGAGATCAGAACGGTGACTGCTAGGGGTGCTGTTTGAGATCAGACCAGTGACTGCTAGGGGCGCTGTTTGAGATCAGACCGGTGACTGCTAGGGGTGCTGTTTGAGATCAGAACGGTGACTGCTAGGGGCGCTGTTTGAGATCAGAACGGTGACTGCTAGGGGCGCTGTTTGAGATCAGACCGGTGACTGCTAGGGGCGCTGTTTAAGATATGCATTGAGGCCCTCAGACTTCATGTTCCTGCACCCTTCCTAGTAGCACAATAGGGTCTCTGGTGTTTTAGGATCGATCCTGAACACTCATCCTGGATATTTGGGAATATGTCGTCCATTTTTGTAGCATATAATTTCGCTGGCTACAAAGACACGGCTCCTACATAGTCTGGTCTGTTCTGTAGTAACATATGGGTGTGAAACCTGGATGATAAAGAAACAAGACAGAAGAATCAACACCTTCATAATGTGGAGCTGGAGAAGGATGTTATCAATATCATGGATGGCAACAAGAAGAAACACATCAATGTTTGGACAAATCAAGCCAGACATCACTGGAAGCAAAGATCACCAAGATATGACTTGTCTACACATCATACGAAGAGAGCAATCACTGGAGAAAGACACCATGGTCAGAAGAAGAGAAGGAACAAGACAAAGAGGAAGACTAGCAGGCTGATGGGCCTGATACTATCAAGTTAACGGTGGAGAAGACCCTGGTGGAGTTTTCTAGGCTTGGAGAAGACCCTGGTGGACTGGTCTAGTCTTGGAGAAGACCCTGGTGGAGCTTTCTAGTCTTGGAGAAGACCCTTGTGGACTGGTCTAGTCTTGGAGAAGACCCTGGTAGAATGATCTAGGCTTGGAGAAGACCCTCCTTTCACCTATCTAGGCTGCACAAGGTCGATTTTCCTACAGAGCATTCATCCATCAAGTCGCCATGGCTTGAGATCCAGCTGAAGGCCAATACATAATATAAAAAATGATTTCCCCTTTAAGAAACTGGCAGATTCCTCCTATAATTGGGCTTTTTTTGCAGCAATTTGTCTCTCTTTAATATGCAGAGGAGGCTTTCTTCTAGATGAAGCATTTGCCATAGGCAAATCCTGAAGGCGTGAACAGAAGAATGGCCGCCTCCCTCTGCGCCCCATTGCGGCACAGTGGAGCGTAGCGCTCTCTATAGGGGACATTCAGCCGATCCTTCTGATTCTCTTCACCAGGACAGTGCGGATATTGTGCCTGGACCTGGTGAATGACACTTTTCTTATTTTCCCCATTTGGCTGTGAAGCTTAACCTGTTCACTCCTGGTGGGCACTGGACAGGCGGCACAGTGAGGAGGACGGAGGGGCACAATGCCTCCTTCATAGCCGGCCCTTTGTCTTTCTGGGAGTAGGAGAGCGGTGAATGGAGGTCAGCGGGCTCAGTCACCATCATAGTGAAATCCCTCCCGTGGGAATTGAAAGAACTCCCTTGTCACCATGTGATCCCCACAAACCTGCGTGCCACAGCACAAAGGCGGGGGATTTAGTGCGGCAGAATCCTATTCAGGCAGGTGATTGAGCAAATGTGAGCACAATGGGGCCGGTGTGAACGCTCCGCTATTCCCGCGGGTTCAGATGCCACTAATTCACTGATTGTCTGACGTCCTGCGCAGTGCACTGACGATGCTGCTTCTTTTTTAATGAGCAATTTAATTACATTTATTAGGGAAAATCCAGATGATTTCTTTTTCTGTGCAACCAGATGCAAGGTAAATTTACTGCAAAAAATATCTATCTATCTATCTATCTATCTATCTATCTATCTATCTATCTATCTATCTATCTATCTATCTATCTATCACACCCAGCTTTTCCAGACTTCTGCATGGCTTCTCTATAAACACACGTTATATTGCAATGAATATGAGCAATCTTTGTGCCAGCCAGGAATGTACAGTAGGTGCAGGGGTTGCAATTGCACCCGCGCCCTGGAGCCTACATGGGGTCCCAAAAGTCCCTTTGCCCTATAGAAAAAGACTAATGCTATTAAAGATTTGCAATAATTGGGGGCCCTGTTGGAGCTTTTGTATCGGGGCCCCTGAGCTTCACTGGTGCCAGCCCCTATGTCCTCTGTGCCGATTGCCACCATCCCGGACCCGGTCATATAATATGTAGCTATCGGTATATTTTTGTTCTGCGATTGTCTATAGACTAATTTCAGGGGTCGTCTGCGACACAGAAGTGATGGAAAGTCTTAATAGTCCATTTACATAAATTTAGGAAACACCTTATAATACCCCCCTAAAAAGAAGTGATTAGTGGATTTTTGGCGGGCTGTTAATATTTCCTGTGCTGGCGGTGCGGCCGGTGCGTTCATACATTGGTGCGCTGTTTGTGCAGGTGGCAGCTGTCGACACTGAAGAGAGATTTCCAGATCCACAATAGATACATTGACCGAGCCGGAGCCGCGACGCACAAGATACATAAAGTCTCTGCTTTACGGCCTCATCCTGGGATTCTGCTGAATCGGATATTACATTAAGCGCCATTCACCGAGCGACGGCCGGAGCACTGTGTACTGGGATTGCCTTTTACGAGATTCAGAAATGTCGTTACTGCAGCGGAAATCGCCCATTAAAGCCGCGGCGCACAATCCCGCACTGTCCGCAGATCGGCTACTGGGTCCTGAGGGACGATAAATAATCTTTTATTTCTTTCAACTGTTTTGCTTTAAAGTGAATCTGAGCCAATAAATTCCTAAATGTGTTTCCCTGAAAATCAGAAATGTCCTGAATCTGGAAAAGCTGAGTGATAACCAAGATGGCCACAGCCAAGATGGCCGCCCTGGGGAGCAAAGTGTCAAAACTGCTGTTATATCCATCCTCCATACTTTACACTGCAGCATTGCTTTTCTAAATTTGCTTCTTTGTATAAACACAAGATTGCACAAGCTTTAACAGCAGATCTGCCAAGTGTGATATTTCTTCTGTGAAGATGCAGAGGACCTGTCCGCCATCCTTTATACTGCAGCTCTGCCTAATCATAGCTATCTATCCATCCTTCCATCTCTTTATCTATATCTATCTATTTATCTAACCATCCCTCCATCCATTCATGTTTTTATTTATACATTCATTTATCCATCCAACCATCCATGTATGTATCTTTCTATCCATCCCTCCATCCATTCATGTTTTTATTTATGCATCCATCCATCTATTCATCCATCTCTTTATGAATCTATCGATCAGGCCCGACGTCAGCACCCGGCATACCCGAGCAGATGCCGGGGCCCTGAAGTAGTGAGAGGGCCCACAGCTGTCTATCAGCGGAAGCAGAGGAGACCCACTCACACACAGCTGCCTTCCCTCTCTCCTCTCCTTCTCTGCACTGATCTATGTGATCAGTACACAGCAGGAGAGAAAACTTGCCAGGAGCTGCATGGAGGCTGAAGGACCTGCCAGTTCCAGTCATGTGACTGATCACATGATTGAAATCAAGGTCCTAAAAGAAACTACTTAACTTCTGCAGCCTCTATGCAGCTCCCAGTGCCTCCTCTCCTGCTCGGATCAAGATCATCTGAATGTGGTAATATGTATGTGTATGTCGCTATGTGTATCTGTATCTGTATGTACGAGTGTCTTTGTGTGTATCTATATCTGTATGTGTGTGTATTTATTTTGTGTATATGTATGTGCATGTAGCTGAGCTGTGTGTGTTTGTATGTGCATGTAGCAGAGCTGTGTGTGTTTGTATGTGTATGTATTGTACATGTAGTAGAGCTTGGTATGTAGTGTCCATGTAGCAGAACCATATGTGTATCTGTATGTGTAGTGTGCATGTAGCAGAGCTGGTATGTAGTGTCCATGTAGCAGAGCCATATGTGTATCTGTATATGTAGTGTGCATATAGCAGAGCTGCTTGTGTCTGTATGTGCTTGAATTAGGCACGTACCAGTGTTGTGTGTGTATCTGTATGTTCATGTAGTAGAGCTGTGTGTGTATCGTGTAGTGTGCATGTAGCAGAGCTGTGTGTCTATATGTGCGTGTAGCAGAGCCATCTATGTCTATGGAGATGTATGTCTATGTGTAGTGTGCATGTAGCAGAGCTGCGTGCATTTGTATGCGTATGAACTGGGCATGTACCAGTGTTGTATCTGTATGTTCATGTAGCAGAGCTTGTGTGTGTACTATGTGTAGTGTGCATGTAGCAAAGCTGTGTGTGTCATATTTAATTTGGAGAGGCGGAGTGTAAAAGGAGCCCATTAAGACTTTTTCGCCCAGGGCCCACAAAAATCTGGAGCCGGTCCTGCTATTTATCCTTCCTTTTTTTGTCCATCCGTTTATCCATCCATCTAATCTATTATCTATCCATCCATATACAATGATCTATCTATCTATCTATCTATCTATCTATCTAACTTGTTGCCTATATTTGCCAGATTTGATCATACTTGACCTAAAGTTAGATTTCCGAGAATTTTTTTTAACATTTCCCAATAGGATTTTCCTTTTTTGAGGTCACATTAGTCCCCTTAATTGTATATCAAGTCCGTCATTAGTAACCAATAGAAATCTCTGGATGTATCTTATCTGCTTCCTTCCTCCCTTATAATCTCCCTCCAGCTTTCCTGGCATTGTCACTATTTTGGTGGAGCTTTCCCATTATGAGATACCTGGTGCCGGGGATATTGAGAGAAGATTTGGGCAAATGCCAATAGATAAGGGGCACAGGTGGGTAGAGGGAGGGGAGGAATGTTCAGCATTCAACTGAGGAACAAATAGAATCTTTTTAATTATAGTTTGTTTATTTACTTTTATCCATTGTGTCTTTGGATACATTGTAACACTTTGTATTGCATTATGTCTTTTATGGATACATTGTAACCCTGTATTGCATTATGTCTTTTATGGATACATTGTAACACTGTATTGCATTATGTCATGCTCCTCTATACCTTGAGGTATATTCCGTGTTCTGCTGTATACAGGCGGACGGATCAGATCTGGACCCCGCTCCATCCGGTTCTCATGAAGCTGGAATGTTACTAGAAGCCGAAGATCCCAATATGAGATTATTCACCAGCTGCTATTTTCTCAGGGAATTCAGAACATAAGAGTCGTCACTGGACATGAAAATAACCATGATGTACAGACGTCTTATGGCTCAGTATACTGCAGATAGATGGGAGAACCAGAACATACGTCTCTTAAGGCCCCGTCGCACACAACGATATCGGTAACGATATTGTTGCAACGTCACCGGTTTGGTGACGTTGCAGTGATGTCTAAACGATATTGTTGCGTGTGACACCTATCAATGATCAGTGATGAGTCATTGATTGTTGATCACAGATTTATGAACCGGTTCATAAATCTATCATTGGGCGCCCGCTGAACGTACAGCATCGCTACATGTGACAGCAGGAAACCACGATCAGCGAGCTCCCAGCGCCGCACAGCAACGCTGGGAGCTGGTATCCAAGGTAAACTGCGGGTAATTAAGCACTGCGCGGCACTTAGTTACCCGCTGTTTACCCTGGATACCAGCGATGCGGACCAGTGAGCACGCTGGTATCCAGGGTAAACAGCGGGTAACTAAGTGCCGCGCAGTGCTTAATTACCCGCAGTTTACCTTGGATACCAGCGTGCTCACTGGTCCGCATCGCTGGTATCCAGGGTAAACAGCGGGTAACTAAGTGCCGCGCAGTGCTTAATTACCTGCAGTTTACCTTGGATACCAGCGTGCTCACTGGTCCGCATCGCTGGTGAGTCTGCCTGTGTGACAGCTCACCAGCGATCTGATAACTATGACCCAGCGATCCCGATCGTTGGTGGAATCGCTGGGACATTGAAGCGTGTAACGGGCCCTTTATAAGGAAGGTTTCCAAAACATGGATGGTTAGGACATGTTCACACACAGAAGATATCCAGCAGAATATCTGTGCCTGCTAATTTGCTCTATACATTTGAATGGAGTTTCTATGTGCGGTATAATGATGGATAGAATGTTGTAAAAGTATGCATAGATGAATAGATAGACATATGGTTGATGAGTGTATAGATTGATAGATAAACAGAGAGTTTATAGATAGATGATGGATAGATTGATAGCTGAACAGATAGATATCGATGGATAGATGCAAAGAACATTGTAGGCGGCCGTCACACGGAACGATTTCTTGCCCGATATCGTTTAAGTGATCTCCTTTTTGATCGCTTAAGCGATATCGGGCAAGAAATCGTTGCATGTAATCAAGCGATTTACGATGTTAAATCGCTTGATCGTGACATCGCAGATCTGAGCTCCGGTTCTCAGATCTAGCGATGAGCTATTTGACGATCTGTCTCATCGTGGTGTATGACACCACGATGAGCGATCTCCCAGCGCAGAGTCTATGCTGGGAGATGGTAACTATGGTACACGTCGGGTAACTAAGCGACGCGCGGTGCCTAGTTACCCGATGTGTACCATAGTTACCAGCGAGATCGCAGATCCACATCGCTGGTGAGTCTGTCTGTGTGACATCTCACCAGCGATGTGAGCGATATTGTAAGCGATTGCGCGTGCACGTGATCACTAACAATATCGCTAGAGATATCTGTGCGTGTGACGGCCGCCGTAGATGAATGGATAGACAGGTAGTTGATGGATGGACAGATAGACAGACATGGATGCTGAATGGATAGACTGATCGGTAGATGGATAGAATGTTGCAGATACAAGGAAGGATGAATATACAGATAGTTGATAAGTGGATAGAATGTTGTAGATGGATGGACAGGTGTTTGTATTGATGGCTAGATAGATGGACGGATAGATGGATATATACTAGTGCATTCCAATTAGAATTTCATCAGAAATCAATGTAATATTGCCATATTTCAGGACGTTTCTGTGAGCCCTGTAGCCCGTTGACTTATAAATCAATATTATTTGTGTATTCACCTTTTGATGTCTCATGGGATATGGCAGCACAGTTTTTAACCCTTCATCCTCCCTACTCTATATGCTCCACGCTGGGGACTGCAGCAGCCGTGATCTGCTTTTATAGTGGTTGTGACTCTCACAACCACACAAGGTGAAGCCTCTGATACCTATTTAGGTCATATTTTATCTCTCAGACCCTTCATCCTCCCTACCTTAATTTTCTTAGATAATGACCTTTGGGTTTTCATTGGCTGTAAGCCATAATCATCAACATTAACAGAAATAAACCCTTGAAATCGATCCCTCTGTGTGTAATGACTCTATATAATATATGTGTTTCACTTTATTGAATTACTGAAATAAATGAACTTTTTTATGACATTCTAATTCCTTTAGATGCACTAGTAGATAGACATATAGAAGCATTATGGATGGATGAATAGATGGTAGGATACAAGGATAGATGGACAGATGGATGGATAAATAAATAGAATGAACTTAGTAGATGGCTTCTTGTATAGACTGATAAAAATTGTGTGGAAAGATACAGTATGGCTATACAGGTAGATATGGGTATGGATAGGCCTATTATTACTGGATAGATGGATGTATAGATATTGTAGTGATACGATGGCTATGGATAAATCATACAGCAGGCATAGACATCAGGACTAAGCCCAATGAAGTAGGTAAGTGCAGGGGGCTGAACACATGAAGTCATTATTAGCCCCCACAAATCACTTCCCGTGGATTATAAGAGGTGGTAGCGGGGAATGGCCGTTTCGGAGGTGTGTGCACAGGCATCAGCCCTTCAAAGCTCCCGGCACAGTATAAGACCTTCACTCTCAGCCACTTTGGCCTGGAGCCAAATTCAATAATTTGAGCCTCTATTACGGCACAAATGAGGTTTACAGCCCCCCATCACCAGCACCAGTAGCCCTGAACTGCTTAAAATAGCACCCAAGTCACAAGCGTGCAATCATAATATTTGTAATGTGCGCTTACCTCGCGGCTCACATGGCTCCTGCCCGGACCTGGCAGGGTGGCGGCTTTTTTTTTCTCTTTTCTTTTTCTTTCTTTTTCCTTTCTAGTCGGTGGCCCGGTGCCCAAAATTAAACCGCTACCAAATATTAAAGAGAAATTTCCAAGCTCCATCCCCAGCCGTGCGAGCCTTGTCATGGGGAGATCAGACTGAAGGTGACTTTGTGGCTCTGGACGCTCGGCGGCTTATAAACGGCTCCTTGTGCATTAGAAATAAAAGATATTCCATCTGCAGAGGGTCTGGGACTATTTGTGGCGTATCCATAGGGCGCACAGGGATGGACATGGCATTGGTGCAACCAGTGCAGCCACTAGAGGTGATGGAGGGGGGCATTTTTACCTCCAAAACAGGTGGAATTGTGCATTATTGGACTGGAAAGGGCCTCTGTAGTGTTCTTGCACAAGGACCTTTGTCTGTCTGGGTGTACATTTGTGGGGGCTTTGGATATTCAGGGGTGCATCTACACTGGGTGTGATAGTTGGAGGGTGCATAGTGTGGGATCTGACTATTCAGGGGTGCAGAAGTGCGAGATGCCCCATAGGCCTGGTATAGGAAGGGTTACAAAATATTTAAATTCTACTTAAAGGAACCTGTCATCAGTGAACCCCCCTTACCCAAATCTCTCAAAAGGACATGACCCTCTTATAAGGATAAATCAATCCATAACTTGCTTGATAAAATCCACAGTTCCTTAATCAAATAATCCACATTGGTTTTTTTTTAGCAATATGCAAATGAGGCATTAAGTGCTCTGGGTGGGCTGGAGTTTTTTTTTTTTTTTTGTTTTGTTTTTTATTTGCAGATTTTTAAAGAAAAACTGGGGATGCTGAATCACCCCTTTAAATGGAATCTGTCAGCAGGCTTTTGCTATGTAATCTGAAGAGAGCATGCTGTAAGGGTTAACACCACAGATTTCAGCAATGTGTCTCTTATCACACTGGGTGCTGCTGTTTACCTGCAATGCTTGTTTTATCTTGATAAGATTATCACATTGTCAACCAGATCAGCTAGTCTGGCACATCTTCTGCTGTGATTAGCAGCTCACTGTCTATAGACAATGCAAGTAGAGAACTTGGTGTGGGCAGGAACAGCTCACCATTTTTAGAGACTTGTATTCAGAACCTGGTGTGAACATTGACTTTGTGCATACAGAACCTGGTGTAGGCGGAGGCCACTGACTGTCTATAGACTTTGTACTTACATAGCCTGGTGTGGGCGGGGGCAGCTCACTGTCTATAGACTTTGTACATACAGAGCTTGGTGTGGGCAGGGGCAGCTCACTGTCTATAGACATTGTACATATGGAGCCTGGTGTGGGCAGGGGACGCTCACTGTCTATAGACATTGTACATACAGAGCCTGGTGTGGGTGGGGGCAGCTAACTGTCTATAGAAATTGTACATACAGAGTCTCGTGTGGGCGGGGGCAGCTTACTATCTATAGATATTGTACATACAGAGCCTGGTGTGGGCGGGAGCAGCTCACTATCTATAGACATTGTACATTCAGAGCCTGGTGTGAGTGGGGGCAGCTCACTATCTATAGACATTGTACATACAGAGCCTGGTGTGGGTGAGGGCAGCTCACTATCTATAGACATTGTACATACAGAGCCTGGTGTGGGTGGGGGCACCTCACTGTCTATAGACATTGTACATACAGAGCCTGGTGTGGGCGTGGGCTGCTCACTGTCTATAGACATTGTACATACAGAGCCTGGTGTGGGAAGGGCAGCTCACTATGTACAGATATTGTACATACAGAGCCTGGTGTGGGCGGAGACAGTTCACTGTCTATAGACATTGTACATACAGAGCCTGGTGTGGGTGGGGGCAACTCACTGTCTATGGACGTTGTACATACAGAGCCTAGTGTGGGCAGGAGCAGGTCATTGTCTATAAACATTGTATATACAGAGCCTGATGTGGGCGTGGGCAGCTCCCTTTATATAGACTTTGTATATACAGAACCTGGTGTAGGCAAGGGCAGCTCACTGTCTATAGACATTGTATATACAGAGCCTGGTGTGGGCGGGCAGCTCACTGTCTATAGACATTGTATATACAGAGCCTGATGTGGGCATAGGCAGCTCACTTTCTATAGACTTTGTATACAGAGGCTGGTGTGGGTGGGGGCAGCTTTCTCAGCTCTGCTGTATTGCTAAATCTAAAACTGATTGTGTGATAACTGCTGCCCCCAGTAATCTAATTCATACATTGTTGGATTCAGGGTTTCTTTGCCTACATCATGCTGCTCTCAGGTGAGGTATCAAAATCCTGCTGACAGATTCCCTTTAAGCTTTAAAGATCATAAGTTGCTGATTGTGTTTTTATTATTATACACATCCCCTCCGCATCTGAAGACAATTAACCTCTTCAGTCCTCATCCCATCTAGTAACAGCAGGATTAAATGCCCCCCCCTAGAGTAAGAGAACATGTGCAAAGTTTGTAACGTGTGACCGTCTTCCAGCGCTTGAGCGGTTAACGTTCCCGTTTTTCCCTTCCCGGAGCTACATGTGTTTTACAGATTTGTCATGTGTGAGCCATTTGCAGAAGAAGCTGCGTGTAAAATAAAAGTAATGACACAAAGCCACGTAATCCGAGTCCCGCAGCCCCGGCCGCGGACGCATTGTCTTCCTGGTGGATTGTGATTGGTTGGATCTGGTCCCCTCCAGGTCTGGCGGCTCGGGCTGTACAGACTCGGGCTTCTTTTCTAACTCTTGGCACACCGCGCCCGTCTCCTGGCCAACTTGGCCGACTACTAGAATGTTTAGGTAGTGAAATAGAGATGAGCCTGGCTTATATAAGATGTTTCGCTGCTTTCCTTCCAGGTGCTGAAGGCCGCTCTGTCTGCAGGAGAAAGACACGACTGTGTGCAGCTGCTCGCCTTTGTTTATTGTGCAATGTGTCAGAGGAGTAATGCCTTTCTTAAAGGAATAAAAAAAATATGATTTTTCTTTTCTAGAAACAGCGCCACACCTATCCACAGGTTGTGTCTGGTATTGCAGCTCAGCTCTGTTAAAGTAAATGGGGTTGAGCTGCAATACCACACACAACCTGTACACAGGGGTGGCGCTGGAATAGAAAAGCAGCATGTTCTTTCTTATTCTGTGCAACCCCTTTAAAAAGTAAATTGCAACATTCCTGCTGTATTGTCATGTTTACTGTGCAATTTTCGATATTCTTATGAGCAGCCCCCGCTTTACATTTGTTTTATATTATTTGGTTGGAAGAAGAATAAAGAACAATGTCCCGGTAACACTTACCGTCATCATCATGTATTATCATGTAGCTCCACTCTCAACATGTTCTACAAAACTATGTGCAGATCATCTTGTTATTTCCTTATATTGTGTGTTTGACTCCAGTCACATCCAGAGCTGCATTCACTGTTCTGCTGCCTTCCAGTAATGTTCTGACACACACAACCAATAGAGTCGTATTAAACAGTAAAATTGAGACTGCAGCTTTGGATGTGATTGGAGTGTAAGGCTGTATTCACCTGTCCAGTAATCCTCTGTTAGATGGGATCCAGCACAATCCATTCGGCAAACACAACTTTTTTGTCTGTTTTTAAATAACTGATCTGTTTTTTTAACATTGGAGTGTATGGAGAGCGGATCCGGTAACTGATCACTGGAAGATAAATAGTGATCCATTCTCCATAGACTCCAATGTTAAAACAGATCCTGCAGAAATCAATTTAAAAACGGACATAAAAAGTTGTGTTTGCAGAATGGATTGTGCTGGATCCGATCTAATGGATTGTGCTGGATCCGATCTAATGGATTGTGCTGGATCCGATCTAATGGATTGTGCTGGATCCGATCTAATGGATTGTGCTGGATCCGATCTAATGGATTGTGCTGGATCCGATCTAATGGATTGTGCTGGATCCGATCTAATGGATTGTGCTGGATCCGGTCTAACGGATAATACTGGATGTGTGAACTCAGCCTTACCCACTAGCTCCATAGACTTCAATGGTGATTGATTGTTCCCATTGTAACTTGTGACGTTTTACTGTTTGTCCTAACAGCCTGCGCCCCGGCAGTCGTGACCAACTGTACATCTGCCATCTTGCCCTACCAGAGGGGCTTTTACTGCAATGATGTCAGCATCAGATATGAGATTAAGAGAAGTACAATCTCAGTCCCGGTGCTTCTCACACTGGGCCTGCTGGTGGCGCTGTTTTCTGTAAGTGATATGCGGCACAGGAGCCGGGCCCCGCGGAGCCCTTGCCATCCCCCTCTCATAGTAATGATGGAGTCCTGGTCATCATCATTACCCCTGGGAGGTCCTGCATGGCTCCGCGTCGCCCGCCCTGTGCCTTCATCTTGTGTATGATTTTGTGCATTGACCATATCTCCCATTTTTGTGTTTTTCTCTCTCGCTCTATGGCTAGCCGCCCTCCCTTTCCTGATAATTGAAACTAACAGAATCCAACCGTATCAGCGGGGGTTCTACTGTAACGATGACAGTATCCGGTACCCCAACAAATCGGGAGAGACAATTAATGACGCTGTGCTCTCTGCTGCTGGCATTCTTATTTCCATCCTTGCTGTAAGTGGCGAACTGTCAATCCCCCGAAATCTACTCTGTTTTTATGCTCTATTTATTGCTGTGTGCTTCAATAGCGGCTGATGAGAGTTCTTAACCTTCGTGCCACTCGGGGGGATCCCTAAGCTATCAATTCTCCCCTCTTCCTGTACCCCCCTTCTTTAATAAGCACGTCCCCAGTTAAGAAACCTAGAGATCAACTCAACAGTTTGGGTGGAGTTTCCCTTTAATGTTTGATACATTGTTACAAACTTGAATAATGAACAGTTTGGGTGGAATTCCCTTTAATTAATTGTTGATACATTGTTATGATCTTTAACAATAGAAAAGGGGAGGAGCTGAGAACCTGACAGTCACTGATATTACAAAAGTGGTTGTCACCATTAAAAATAATATTGGATAGATATGAGATCTAGGGGTTAGAGTTGTCCTTTAATATCATTATTGGGTGGAATGCTGCATGCATATTACTAAAGGAGCAGGTTATCCTTTATGCATCACATAGGTACTCTGGGACCCCCTCCAATCTGAAGATTAGGGCTCCATGTCAAATTTGCATGGAGCGCTGGCTATACATGCAGTCATTGTCAATGGCACTGCCGGAGACAGTGGGGACAGCAGTGTAATAGAGAGTGAATAGACCACTGGTGGGAATGCAGAATATTGCTCCTTTCAGGCAGGGATGAGTTGGATTCCCAGCAGTGTTATCCCAACTAACTCCTTCAAATTGATGTTCATCCAAGACCATGCTGAAATAATTAAGTAACCCAAAAGGTTAAGAACTCTCCAGCCAAATGTTCTATACAAATTCTGTTTATTAAATATTTTAAAATAACGTCCAAGCTGATAAAAGATACAAATCCCCTGTAGAGACCTATAGTAAAAAGATAACACTCTCTCTTCCCGCAGCCACCACTAGAGGGAGCTCATGAGCTGACTGCATACATTCTGTTTAGTTATTGCAGTGAGCTCCCTCTAGTGGTGGCTGCCTTAAGAGAGAAGTTCATCTTGATCTCTGACTCGCAGGGGACTTGGAGCTTTGTATCAGATAAATTGACTTCAGATCCCATGAAGATATATTATCTATTACCAAGCAGCCATTTCTCATCCAGACATTTCCACGAAGCTCCACAAATTACAGTTCATTTCTGAGTTCAGGGTGTTTTTTTTTTCTTCTCTGGTTTCTTGAAGCAATTACTATTATTGGAGTTTTATGTGGATCTGGTTTTAATTACTACTGATTTATTCCAAGTTATCTCTGCTTTTGCATTGGTGTTGGGAAAATCTTTTGCTTTTCTTCCATATGTGGATTAATTCTGTTACGATCGCCCGGGGCCCCGCGCTAGAGCTTTCTTTATAGGGAATGGGACTCCAGGGACAGAGGACGAGGACCTAACACAATCCACCTCTGTCCCTGCGTCCATCTTCAGCCTTCTGATTATGTAGATGTTCAGTGATTATGTTTTATGTATCCAGGTGTAAGGAATATGAAGGGTTAATTCTCTGTAACAGGTAATGTATGTCCCTACAATGCATATTTAGCCTTGTTTTATAATGATCTGAATTGCCATTTTGTCTTGTACTCCGGTCACAGCCAAAGCTGCATTTACAATTCTTTTCTGTATGGGAGGAGGAAAACTGCAGAATTGTGAGTTCAGCTCTGGATGTGGCTATAGTATAAGGAGGTACAAAGTTTTCAGCTGTTTTGTATAGTTTCAGTTTAATTAGGTTGCAATCTAATTGAGAACATTGAGTCTATAGTTTAAATGTGGACTTTGTGTTAAAGGACGTTTTTCAGCTGGATTTCACCCCCCAAATTATTGACATGCACATAAATCGTCTAGCAATACCTTTACATGGTCAGTCCATTCATCTATTACTTATAAATCAGCATTTAAATTGACATGTAAATGAGGCTGAAGAGCTATTTGTAGATCTGAAGCTTCCGTCACTCCAGCTCTATTCCCCACTCAGTACGGCCTCCTCTTGCTTGACTGGCAGCCTCTGTGCTGTGTGACTTCAGGAAAAGGAGCCATCAATCAAGCAGGAGGAGGCAGAGTGAGCTGGGCAGGGAAAAGAGCTGGAGTGACAGAGGCTTCAAATCTACAAATAGCTCTTCAGCGTCATTTACATGTCAACTCAAATGCTGATTTCTTATTAACGGACTGCCCATGTAAAGTTATTATTGGTCTTTCAAAGAGCTACAAGCACATATCAATAGTTTAGGGGTGAAATCCTGCTAACAGATTCCCTTTAAATATTATTAAATGTTAGAATTTTTGCTTTGATATCACTTTATGCATAAATAGAACTTACCGTATTAAATTTTGAAAGGTTATTTTAGACTCCTATTTCCTGCTTTGTACAACATAAGACTTTTCAGAAATCTCATTATCTTCAGAGGCAGGATTACAGTGACAGGTAACACCTCTATGCATAGCTGATAACACATGATCCACCAATCACAACAGGTGACACACAGCTGACCTTCAGGATGATCTTTGCACACACTCATTAGATGCTTCAATACAGAAGATAACTTCTGAGTCAGTCTGTTGCTGCTAATGTACATGTGTATTTCATAAGAATGTGTGAGAATTGAAAGATTTTTTTAATTTAATTTAAAACCTAACATAAAAACCTAATTAACACATTCTTAGATGATACATTCTCTTTAAATCTAAGGCAAATTTAATTGACAGACTATTCGGAATAAGTAGACATCTGCTTAACTAGCATCGTGACCACAGTCTCCATAGTCCCCAAAATGTAGAACAGTAGAAAAACAATGCTGGGCCTTTGAGGTCATGGCCTTTGAAGGCTCCATGATGACATTAGTGGGTGATGATATCTCAGATAACAAAGAATCGTGACCTGCATGATTTCTCCAGCTGAGACAGATAGTAAAGAACCGTTACCTGCATGATTTCTCCAGCTCAGACAGATAGTAAAGAACCGTTACCTGCAGGAAGTCTCCAGCTCAGACAGATAGTAAAGAACCGTTACCTGCATGAAGTCTCCAGCTCAGACAGATAGTAAAGAACCGTTACCTGCAGGAAGCCTCCAGCTCAGACAGATAGTAAAGAACCGTTACCTGCATGAAATCTCCAGCTCAGACAGATAGTAAAGAACCGTTACCTGCAGGAAGCCTCCAGCTCAGACAGATAGTAAAGAACCGTTACTTGTATGAAGCCTCCAGCTCAGACAGATAGTAAAGAACCGTTACCTGCATGAAATCTCCAGCTCAGACAGATAGGAAAGAACCTATACCTGCATGAAATCTCCAGCTCAGACAGATAGTAAAGAACCTTTACCTGCATGAAATCTCCAGCTCAGACAGATAGTAAAGAACCGTTACTTGCATGAAGGCTCCAGCTCAGACAGATAGTAAAGAACCGTTACCTGCAGGAAGTCTCCAGCTCAGACAGATAGTAAAGAATCGTTACCTGCATGAAGTCTCCAGCTCAGACAGATAGTAAAGAACCGTTACCTGCATGAAGTCTCCAGCTCAGACAGATAGTAAAGAATCGTTACCTGCATGAAGTCTCCAGCTCAGACAGATAGTAAAGAACCGTTACCTGCATGAAGTCTCCAGCTCAGACAGATAGTAAAGAACCGTTACCTGCATGAAGCCTCCAGCTCAGACAGATAGTAAAGAACCGTTACCTACATGAAATCTCCAGCTCAGACAGATAGTAAAGAAACCGTTACCTACATGAAATCTCCAGCTCAGACAGATAGTAAAGAACCGTTACCTGCATGAAATCTCCAGCTCAGACAGATAGTAAAGAACCGTTACCTGCATGAAATCTCCAGCTCAGACAGATAGTAAAGAACCGTTACCTGCATGAAATCTCCAGCTCAGACAGATAGTAAAGAACCGTTACCTGCATGAAATCTCCAGCTCAGACAGATAGTAAAGAACCGTTACCTGCATGAAATCTCCAGCTCAGACAGATAGTAAAGAACCGTTACCTGCATGAAATCTCCAGCTCAGACAGATAGTAAAGAACCGTTACCTGCAGGAAGCCTCCAGCTCAGACAGATAGTAAAGAACCGTTACCTGCATGAAATCTCCAGCTCAGACAGATAGTAAAGAACCGTTACCTGCATGAAATCTCCAGCTCAGACAGATAGTAAAGAACCGTTACCTGCATGAAATCTCCAGCTCAGACAGATAGTAAAGAACCGTTACCTGCATGAAATCTCCAGCTCAGACAGATAGTAAAGAACCGTTACCTGCATGAAATCTCCAGCTCAGACAGATAGTAAAGAACCGTTACCTGCATGAAATCTCCAGCTCAGACAGATAGTAAAGAACCGTTACCTGCAGGAAGCCTCCAGCTCAGACAGATAGTAAAGAACCGTTACCTGCATGAAATCTCCAGCTCAGACAGATAGTAAAGAACCGTTACCTGCATGAAATCTCCAGCTCAGACAGATAGTAAAGAACCGTTACCTGCATGAAGTCTCCAGCTCAGTAAAGAACCGTTACCTGCATGAAGTCTTCAGCTTAGATAATTCATAGTTGGAGTTTTTAAGGGAATTAAATCAGGTAGATTAACGTGTATGAGACTTCTCATTCTTTAATAACGACATGAATGACATGAATGATTTGGAGACTTTGTATTGGGGCCCCATTATAAGCTTCCTGGTACCCCTCTTTATTAGTGGAGTTCAAAGGAAAGGCCAAAATTTACCGTAATCCCCGCATGTGGCGAGCCTACAGGAGGGGAAGATGATTTGGCGATCCGCATAGGTCATAGGCACCTTACGGAGCTTTCATTCATACGGATTAACATATTGCATCCTAGTAGCGCACCATAAAATGCTTATACAGAATAATGGCCTCCACCTAGCTATGGGCCCCTGGGAAACAAACTAATGCTAAAATGGTCAAGTCGGCCCCTGGTAATAATAATAATTGCATGTTGGGTCCTGATAATTGGCAATTAGACACATTTAGACATGTGAGATCCTCCTGGGTTCTCGGCTACATCTGTGAGGAGTCAGGACCTTTACGTGCCCCGATGCCCGGCACAGAATGGCCGTCTGTTCTGTGTCTTCTGTTTTCCTAGAAAAATAGGAAAAAGAAAATAGAAACTTTGGTTACTTGGTTAATTCTTCAATTAATTCTTTACAGCTTGTAGCATCTGTGTAAGATTTGGACCACCAGCAGTGTCACCAGAGGGGGGATGGGACCCTGATAGGAAAATAAATATAGATACAAGGGGTCCCCGAGGATTGGAGAACTGCCCGGGATAAACGTAGGACTCCTATCATATTTATTAGGGGCGCATTGTGGGGTTCAATGAAGAATATCCAACATTGAAAGTTTGGGGGGTAAATAACTGGAAGTTGTCCGTCCCGTACCTTACCTAAGAACCAGCGTCTGATTCCACCATTGTAATAATAAGGCAGCGTTTTCCCGTCCTGTCTTGTTAATTCCCCTTTTCCTGCCCGGGGCACAGATACTGATATAAATTCCTTGAGCCAAACTTTACAAGACGTATAAAGTTCTTGTTGCTTTTACAATGAGCCCATTATTTCCAATTTATCCCATTTTGTGTATTTTTTTTGCACCCTATGATCAGTGCCAGACCAGTAAAATAGTGGGCAATCCAGTATACGGAGAGCACTGGCAATGGCCGCCCGTCTGTAGGGTGGGGGAGGGGTTGGCATGGTGGCTTGGCGCTCAGGCCCTGTCCCCTTCTGCAGAGGTGAGAGAGTTGGACCTGCTTTCACAGTCTGATTTTAATTACTTGTCCCGTCGTCAGAATTGCGGAGCCTCTCCAGGTCATAACTCTGATTTATGGCCATTTTGTCACATCCACAAGACTTCACTGTGCTGTGGAGTCCATGATCAGAGCATTTACAGTCCACCTTCTGGAGCAGAGGTTACAGCTAATGGGGCCGAACAATTGTTTGAGTTGTATTACATAGACTGTGCACAGTGTATGAACATAGACTGCACAAAGTGTATGAACATAGAATGCACAGTGTATGAGCTCAGACTGCACACAGTGTATGAACATAGACTGCACACTGTGTATGAACATAGATTGCACACTGTGTGTGAGCATAGACTGTGCACAGTGTATGAGCATAGACTGCACAAAGTGTATGAACATAGACTGCACACAGTGTATGAACATAGACTGCACACAGTGTATGAACATAGACTGCACAGTGTATGAACATAGACTGCACACAGTGTATGAACATAGACTGCGCACAGTGTATGAGCATTGACTTCACACAGTGTATGTACATAGACTGCACAAAGTGTATGAGCATAGACTGCGCACAGTGTATGAACATAGACTGCGCACAGTGTATGAACATAGACTGCGCACAGTGTATGAACATAGACTGCGCACAGTGTATGAACATAGACTGCGCACTGTGTATGAACATAGACTGCACACAGTGTATGAACATAGACTGCGCACAGTGTATGAACATAGACTGCACATTGTGTATAAACATAGACTGCACACTGTGTATGAACATAGACTGCACACAGTGTATGAGTATAGACTGTGCACAGTGTTTGAGCATAGACTGCACACTATGGATGAACATAGACTGCGTATTGTGTATAAGAATAGACTGCACACAGTGTATGAGCATAGACTGCACACACTGTATGCACATAGACTGCACACTGTGTATAAGAATAGACTGCACACTGTGTATGAACATAGACTGCACAGTGTATGAACATAGACTGCACACAGTGTATGAACATAGACTGCGCACAGTGTATGAGCATAGACTGCACACAGTGTATGAACATAGACTGCACAAAGTGTATGAGCATAGACTGCGCACAGTGTGAGCATAGACTGCGCACAGTGTATGAACATAGACTGCGCACAGTGTATGAACATAGACTGCGCACAGTGTATGAACATAGACTGCGCACAGTGTATGAACATAGACTGCACACTGTGTATGAACATAGACTGCACACAGTGTATGAACATAGACTGCGCACAGTGTATGAACATAGACTGCACATTGTGTATGAACATAGACTGCACACTGTGTATGAACATAGACTGCACACAGTGTATGAGTATAGACTGCGCACAGTGTTTGAGCATAGACTGCACACTATGGATGAACATAGACTGCGTATTGTGTATAAGAATAGACTGCACACAGTGTATGAGCATAGACTGCACACACTGTATGCACTTAGACTGCACACTGTGTGTGAACATAGACTGCACACTGTGTATGAACATAGACTGCGCACAGTGTATGAATATAGACTGCACACTGTGTGTGAACATAGACTGCACACAGTGTATGAACATAGACCTGCGCACAGTGTATGAATATAGACTGCGCACAGTGTATGAACATAGACTGCGCACAGTGTATGAACATAGACTGCGCACAGTGTATGAACATAGACTGCGCACAGTGTATGAATATAGACTGCGCACAGTGTATGAATATAGACTGCGCACAGTGTATGAATATACACTGCGCACAGTGTATGAACATAGACTGCACACAGTGTATGAACATAGACTGCACACAGTGTATGAACATAGACTGCACATTGTGTATGAACATAGACTGCACACTGTGTATGAACATAGACTGCACACAGTGTATGAGTATAGACTGCGCACAGTGTTTGAGCATAGACTGCACACACTGGATGAACATAGATTGCACATTGTGTATAAGAATAGACTGCACACAGTGTATGAGCATAGACTGCACACACTGTATGCACATAGACTGCACACTGTGTATAAGAATAGACTGCACACAGTGTATGAACATAGACTGCACACACTGTATGAACATGGACTGAACACAGTGTATGAACGTAAACTGCACACAGTGTATAAGAATAGACTACACACACTGTATGAACATGGACAGCGCACAGTGTATGAGCATAGACTTCACACAGTGTATGAGCATAGACTGCACACAGTGTATAAAAATAGACTGCGCAATGTGTATGAGCAAAGACTGCACAAAGTGTATGAGCAAAGACTGCACACAGTGTATGAGCATAGACTGCGCACAATGTATGAGCATAGACTGCACACAGTGTATGAGCATAGACTGCGCACAGTGTATGAGCATAGACTGTGCACAGTGTATGAGCATAGACTGCGCACAGTGTATGAGCATAGACTGCGCACAGTGTATGATCATAGACTGCGCACAGTGTATGAGCATAGACTGCGCACAGTGTATGAGCATAGACTGCGCACAGTGTATGAGCATAGACTGCGCATAGTGTATGGCGCACAGTGTATGAACACAGACTGCATTGCACAGTATATGAACATGGACTGTACACAGTGTATGAACACAGCACACAGTGTATGAGAATCCATTCTAGTTGCTTCATTCCAGTTGCGCTCCATTCCTGTTGCTCCCTTCTAGTCTTGCTCCCTTCTAGTCTCGCTCCCTTCTAGTCGCTCCCTTTTAGTCGCTCCCTTCTAGTCTCGCTCCCTTCTAGTCGCTCCCTTTTAGTCGCTCCCTTCTAATCGCTCCCTTCTAGTCTCGCTCCCTTTTAGTCGCTCCCTTCTAATCGCTCCCTTCTAGTCTCGCTCCCTTTTAGTCGCTCCCTTCTAATATCTCTCTTCTAGTCTCCCTCCCTTCTAGTTATGCTCCCTTATTGTCACACTCCCTTATAGTTGCGCTGCCTTCTAGTCACGCTCTCTTCTAGTGGTTCTCGTCTAGTCTCGCTCCCTTCTAGTCACTTCATTCTAGTTGCACTCCTTTTAGTCTGCTATCTTCTAGTTGCTCTCCTTTCTAGTCACTCTCTTCTAGTCGCTCCCTTCTAGTCTTGTTCTTCTCTAGTCACGCTCCATTCTAGTGGATCCCTTCTAGTCATGCTCCATTTCAGTGTCTCCCTTCTAGTCGTGCTCCTTTTTTGTCACGCTCTCTTCTAGTTGCACTCCCTTCTACTTGGGCTCTCTTCTGGTCGCGCTCCCTTCTGGTTGCGCTCCCTTCTAGTCACGCTCCTTTCTAGTTGCGCTCTTTTCTAGTTGCGCTCCTTTCTCGTCGCTTTCCTTTCTAGTCGCGCTCTACTCTAGTCGGTCTCTCTTCTAGTCGGGCTCTCTTCTAGTTGCACTCTTTTCTAGTTGGGCTCCTTTCTTGTTGCGCTCCTTTCTAGTTGCGCTCCTTTCTCGTCGCGCTCTTTTCTAGTTGCGCTCCTTTCTAGTTGTGCACCTTTCTAGTCGGGCTCTCTTCTAGTCGGGCTCTCTTCTAGTTGCAATCCCTTTTAGTCGGGCTCTCTTCTAGTCGGGCTCTCTTCTAGTCGCGCTCTCTTCTAGTTGCACTCCTTTCTCGTCGCGCTCCTTTCTAGTTGCAATCCCTTTTAGTCGGGCTCTCTTCTAGTCGGGCTCTCTTCTAGTCGGGCTCTCTTTTAGTTGCAATCCCTTTTAGTCTGGCTCTCTTCTAGTCGGGCTCTCTTCTAGTCGCGCTCTCTTCTAGTTGCACTCCTTTCTCGTCGCGCTCCTTTCTAGTTGCAATCCCTTTTAGTTGGGCTCTCTTCTAGTTGGGCTCTCTTCTAGTCGGGCTCTCTTCTAGTCGGGCTCTCTTCTAGTTGCAATCCCTTTTAGTCTGGCTCTCTTCTAGTCGGGCTCTCATCTAGTCGCGCTCTCTTCTAGTTGCACTCCTTTCTCGTCGCGCTCCTTTCTAGTTGCAATCCCTTTTAGTCGGGCTCTCTTCTAGTTGGGCTCTCTTCTAGTCGGGCTCTCTTCTAGTCGGGCTCTCTTCTAGTCGGGCTCTCTTCTAGTCGGGCTCTCTTCTAGTCGTGCTCTCTTCTAGTTGGGCTCTCTTCTAGTTGGGCTCTCTTCTAGTTGGGCTCTCTTCTAGTCGGGCTCTCTTCTAGTTGGGCTCTCTTCTAGTCGGGCTCTCTTCTAGTCGGGCTCTCTTCTAGTTGGGCTCTCTTCTAGTCACACTCTCTTCTAGTTGGGCTCTCTTCTAGTTGCAATCCCTTTTAGTCTGGCTTCCTTTTAGTCTCTCCACTCTAGTTGAGCCGTTACATTTCTTCTCTGATATCTTAGTTGTTGGCTCCGGGAACATCAATCCTTTCTTGTTGTGTGATCGTTCCTCCCCCCACTCGGAGCGGGAGCGGTTGAGGCCATTGTGGTTCATGGCTGATTGGATTTTCTGAATGAGCATTTAGCTTCAGGTTGTCTAACCCCACGTAGACACTTGTATCTTCAGATAATCCCTGGAAGCTCAACGTGATCTTTAGTCGTCATGGTAATGGAAGAAATGGATACATTGTATCTTAAAATAAGTGATGAAGTGAAGGACTCGAGGTCTTGCGTTAATTGATTATTTTTTTTATTTGAGTAGAAATGCAAATTAAATGGGTTGTTAAAGGGTCAGGAAAAATTGGCTGGTTTCTTCTATCAACAGTGCCACACCTGCCCACAGGCTGCATGGGGTATTGCAGTCAGCCCCATTCACTCACACCCTACACTTGAACACTCATCCTTTCCAGACCTGGCTGTTTGCATAATATTAATAATTGATGGTGGCTCTTAGTTTTGTGCAGTTCAAGAACTTTTTACCTTTCACTAACGAAGGCTCCTTGTCTTTACAGATCATAGTGGGCGAGTTCTTCCGGATATACTACCTGAAGGAGCGTTCCTATTCATTCATCCAGAATCCCTACGTCTCCGCCTTGTACAAGCAGGTTGGGTGCTTCATCTTTGGCTGCGCCATAAGTCAGTCCTTCACAGACATTGCAAAGGTGTCAATTGGACGTCTGCGCCCCCACTTCATTAAAGTTTGTGATCCGGATTTCAATCTAATCAACTGTACTATTGGATACATCCAGGACTATGTGTGCAGAGGTCCGGAGAATAAAGTCATGGAAGCAAGGTGTGTGACCCGGGGGGTGTCGGTAGAATCGGGTGTGCGTAGAGAATCACACATCTCCGCTACAAGTTTGGTGCCTTTACTTTTCTAGTTTTGCATACTTTCTGTTAATGAAAAATTGTGATTTGTAAAGGGAACCTGTCATTAGATTCATCATGCTGCCCGGACTACAGACAGACACAAGGATCGGGCTTAGGAGCCGGACGGGGTCCACATTGGACATGTA
This sequence comes from Allobates femoralis, assembly GCA_033576535.1. NCBI lineage: Eukaryota > Metazoa > Chordata > Amphibia > Anura > Aromobatidae > Allobates > Allobates femoralis. Next base: position 149,242,369 of record JARQOC010000007.1, read on the forward strand.
CATTCACCAACGTGTTTAGTCATGATATCTGTAGTTTGGGCAGTATGAATATAATGAGGTTCCCCTAGTAAGACCTTGGAATAGTCTAAGTAGAACCTCAGGGGCGGTCTCTATTTCATATAATCATGGGTGGAGCTACATCTCAGTAGACCATTATAATCCTACTTGACACATTCAGAATAAGAATATTAATTTGATCTTTGCTTCTTTTGCACTTTCTTACTCCCCACCTCTACTTGTTTCATGGTTATAAACCCTTCCTAGTCATAACTCCTGCAATATCCTGTGCTGTGGAATGAATCACGCGGAGGATGAGCTGATCATTATCTCCTAGTTCACTTTATATGACATTCCGTCCATTCCTTATCTACCTTCAGTGTATATATATGTACCTGTACTGGACACACATGAGTCACATCTTACTCCATTTAATGTCTGTGCAGTAAAGTCCATTATGTTCCTGATCTTATCTCATACTGTTTTTTCTTTACAGAAAGTCCTTTTTCTCCGGCCACGCCTCGTTCTCCATGTATACCATGCTGTACTTGGTGGTAAGTCCGATACACTGAAAGATCATAGACTTGTGTTATAGTTGAGCCCCCTGTCATTAGACCCAATCCAATTCCCAAAACCTAGCATCCCCATGTTCCACCCATGTCTCTTCATCTCACTGTATGAAAACCATGAAAACATCTCTCCTTCATCTTGACCAATCATAGCTGCCTTTAGTACAGTTAAAGGGATGTTCCACATTCCTCTCATTTAAAGGGGCACTCCACTTCCCAGTATTTTTAGTAATGGAAAACTCTATATCCACATCCAAGTTTTAATAAAACTTATACTCATGTAGGAATGGTGGATACTACTATGCCAGGATTTACCGGTCTCCACTGTAAGAGGTGGGGCTTGTTCAAAGGGTGTGGGCATTGTAAATACAGGATTTGCATTCAGTTTGAGTTCTGACATATGGAGATGATCTGCTTTGCAGTTTTAGAAAATTCTATAACTATTTTGCTCTTAGAGCAGAGGTTGTCACAGCCCCTCCCCCGCAGAGCACCTACATTTATAGATGTTCGATTGCTGTTTCTTGAGACATGGTTGCATCCTTACAATTCACTATCATAAATAAGACATATAGGACCTTTGCTGATAACATCCATGTATGAGTATGCTCTGGATGGGTTGTCTCATGATCATCAGGAGCTCATTGCTCTCTCACCTTTATGCTTGTCAGTAGCTACTGTGCTCCTGATGATTGATAGTTCATGGTTTCGCTTGTAGTCCCAATTGTGCATGATTGATAGTTCAAGGTTTCGCTTGTAGCCCGAATTGTGCATGATTGATAGTTCATGGTTTCTCTTGTAGTCCCAATTGTGTATGATTGATAGTTCATGATTTCGCTTGTTGTCCCAATTGTGCATGATTGGTAGTTCATGGTTTCGCCGGTAGCCCGAATTATGCTTGATTGACAGTTCATGGTTTCTCTTGTAGCCCAAATTATGCATGATTGACAGTTCATGGTTTCTCTTGTTGCCCGAATTATGCTTGATTGACAGTTCATGGTTTCGCTTGTAGCCCGAATTATGCTTGATTGACAGTTCATGGTTTCTCTTGTAGCCCAAATTATGCATGATTGACAGTTCATGGTTTCTCTTGTTGCCCGAATTGTGCATGATTGATAGTTCATGGTTTCACTTGTAGTCCCAATTGTGCATGATTGACAGTTCATGGTCATGCTTTTAGCCCGAATTATGCTTGATTGACAGTTCATGGTTTCGCTGGTGGCCCAAATTGTGCACTCTCCCATGCTGCAAACAGAAAAAGCATTGCATGGTGCACAGCGGCACTCGATCCAGCTTCAGAGCAGCGCTTACAAGCCCTATAGTAAAGAGCTTGTAAGCGCTGCACTGTGTGCTTTACAGCTGCAGCGGTGGCCGGTAGCCTACGCAACAAGTAATAAACAAAATAATCAAAAATTAAGGAGATGAAAACATATCTTTTAAGTGATGTATTATAGTTTTTCTACAGTTATAGGTCCCCTAGGGAGACCCCGAGGGGCGTCACATCACAACAGGGTGTTGTTTTCCAGCGGTGATTCTTTCTTCAGTTTTATGGTATTTATTTTGCCTAATGTCTGGACAATGATTTAAGACCCCGGCCGTAATATATTACCTGCTGCAGGTGTTAGGGGGGACAAGGTGGTGCTGAATTTCCTCCATGGTCCCCCCCAGGACAGTGTCTGCGAGCAGTTAGACCCCCAGCCCTCTCGGATACTATGAAAACATTTAGGCAGCTAAGCCCCTCTGTAGCGGCCGTCACTTTTATTCCTCGCTGTTTTTCTAAGCTCCTTCCCCCAACGTTTATTAAAACAGAAGTTGACCTATTTCTTGGGCTGAATGAAAGTTTTGTCTCGCCCCCCCCGACTTCCATTTTCCGAGGTGTCCTGAAGATTGAACAGTGACTTCTATTTATAGAAACGTTTTTCTATATTTAATTACAAGAAAAATATACATTGGTGTGTCAGATCGAAGCTTAGGCGCGATTACTGCAGATTTACAACTTTTTAAGAGAGGGAAGGAGTTAGTGATGGATGAGACCCGAATCACCTGAACCCTCCACACTCCAGATCTGAAAGTCAGGTCTACAAAGGGCACAACTTTGGCTTTTCTCAAGGATCCGGTCTCCTCCAGAGCTGCACTCAGCATTCTGCACATTGGGAGGTTTTTGCACTGCATGGTCACTTATGACCTGACGGCTTTGCTCTCAGGCTGTGGGGACTTGGAGACTTGACCATATTTTAATTAGTGAGTGACTCTCGCGGTCCACAAGATTTCATACAACTTAAGTATCTTTAGGCCGCAGCTGTCACCAGATTTCACAATAGAAGCGGCATACATTATTAGATCTCCTGGACCTCATGATACAGGTTTGGTTACTTTGAAAATCAATGTCAGAATAATTGCATCATTTTAACAATAAAATGAGAGTTTTGGGAGTTCAGCCAAAGAAAGAGAAGTCAGTCTTCCCCCATTCAGCCTGGCTGACAGTTGCAGTTTGTACTGAGCATTGTGAAATCTCTTCAGTAGCAGGGAGGAGGGACACTGAAAAGCTGTCAGTAAGGTTTGGTGGGCAGAGATTCAGCAGCATGGAAGAGGGACACTGAGAAGCTGTCAGTAAGTCTAGGTAGGTGAAGATTTAGCTGAAGCAGGGGGGAGAGACACTGAGGAGCTGTTTTAGACAAGGTGGACGAAGACTTAGCAGCAGAGAAGAGGGACACTGAGGAGCTGTCAAGTAAGCTATGTGGATGAAGATTCAGCAGGAGCAGTAGGGACACGAATGAGTTGACAGTAAGGGTAGGTGGGGGGACATTTAACAGCAGCAAACAGGAGGGATGCTGATGAGCTGTCAGGTTAGGAGGGAATATTTTCAGCAGGAAAGAGGGACACTGAGGAGCTGTCAGTCAGGTTAGGTGGACAAAGATTCAGCAGTAGCAGAGAAGAGGGACACTGATGAGGTGTCAATAAGACTACATGGGCAGAGATTCAGCAGCTGGGAGGAGGGACACTGAAGAGCTGCTATGCTACATGGGCAGAGATTTACTAGAATGGAGGAGGGACACTGAGGAGATATCAATTAGACTACATGGGCAGAGATTCAGCATCATGGAGCGGGAACACTGAGGAGCTGTCAATAAGACTACATGGGCAAAGCTTCAGCAGCATGGAGGGGGAACACTGAGGAGCTGTCAATAAGACTACATGGGCAGAGATTCAGCATCATGGAGGGGGAACACTGAGGAGCTGTCAGTCAGACTACATGGGCAGAGATTCAGCAGCATGGAGGGGGAACACTGAGGAGCTGTCAATAAGACTACATGGGCAGAGATTCAGCATCATGGAGGGGGAACACTGAGGAGCTGTCAATAAGACTACATGGGCAGAGATTCAGCAGCATGGAGGGGGAACACTGAGGAGCTGTCAATAAGACTACATGGGCAGAGATTCAGAAGAATGGAGGAGGGACACTGTGGACATGACAGTAAGACTAGGTGGGCTGAGGTTCTACAGCAGGAAGGAGGGACACTGAGGAGCTATCAGTCATCCTTATACTGTGAGATCTGGTGACAGATACATTATACAATTAATCCAAAGTCTCCAGCCCCATCTTTATTGTGTCACTGTCATCGGACCCCCCACAATGCACCGTGTTGTAGGAACATTAGAATCCTGAGATGTGAATGGAGTATGAACTATAATCTGTCTTTCCCTAAGACCTCCTGAGCGGTTACAAGCAATCAATGCAGTTTGGCAAGTGCCGTGCGATCTTGGCAAACCTTCACATTTTTCCTTTCAGAAAATTAGCGATGGCAGAACCTGTCCGGCCAGATATTACATCATCCATCGCGCCTGGCAGCTGGAGCCGCATAGAAAATTGGGGTTTATTGTAGCAGAGCCTGGCATGTCTCAGATCTATGGACACCGGGAGATAAGATATGTTTTGTGTGTTTTCATATAAGACTCGGAAGTAAATGAGTAAAAGTGACTTCCTTATTACACTGGAGCAGAAGATGAATCCCGAGGACGTTCACCTGCCTAGAATAAACAGGTCAGCGGCATCCAACCGGGCGCGCCTGTCACTTTAAGGGTACGCTCAGATCTGTCCCAATCTCATCCAGAAGAGCTGGGCAAGGGAAATCCATTTGATCCCTATGTAGCTTCCATTCTTCCTTCATTTGTAAAGGATCTGGTTTTTTCTTACTGGATCAGTTTCATTGGAAGATAAATAGTGATCAGTTACCGGATCCGTTCTCCATAGACTCCAATGTTAAAAAAACAGATCCTGCAGAAATCCTATTTCTCAAAATGGATAAAACAGTTGTGTTTGCAGAATGGATTGCACTGGATCCGATCTAACAGACGATTACTGGATGTGTGAACTCAAAACTTACAAATTCTCCCATCAGAAGGAGCTCACTGATGTCATCTCCGTTAACTCCTTCAAATAACAGAGAGGCGATAGAAGGGAAACGGTGCAAAATCTGCAATGAAAACCGATTGCAAATATGATTTTTAGACCCAATTGCATTTAAGTAAGAACAAAAAAAAGACAACTCCCGTAAATTTATTTTGCCCTTAGAGGCCATGTATCACCACTGTCAACTCTTCTTAAAGGGACCTAAAAAATGATCTCTGCTAGCACGAGATGACTGGAGGGCAGGATTGAGGGGAGGACTGTCCACAATCGGTTGCTTTCCGGCCCTCACTGGCACTTAAAGGGGCAGTTTAATCATGTATTCTAAGGGTCAGCTGTAGGACAGGTCGCCTTTAAGATCACATTAATCCTTCTATTTATTGTAGCAGTGTGACTGACTCATTCATAATAACAGCTTTGTTACATTGTAACCACTATCAAAGTTCATTTCCGATAACATAGGCTCGTATTTAGTCTTTCTTATTCTATTATGGATCCGTCCAGATCGATATGTAACAGAAAGCCGAAACAACCAGGTGCTTCCCAAGCTGCAAAGTCCCGAGATATGGAGGAGGACAATGTCTGATAAGAGGTTAATGACTGATCTCCAGATTCACACCCACACTGGATTACTGGTTTTCTTTTTCATTTCTCTATTTCTTCCCTTCAAAAGTCCGGCCCGGTCGTGTCACCTACTGCTCGACTAACCTGGATTTATAGAGACATTGCATCACATTTTCTGACCTTGCGATGATTTTCTATACTTTGCATGCACTAGGAAGCTTGAATGATAGGAATCAGTGCTGCAGTGTAAAGCAGGGGGGAAAGAGATGGAGCTGGTTTTGTAATAGCAGTTATATCAGCAGATATATGGTTTGTGGATTGGATTATACAGTAGGAAATTTGTGATCATACACAACTGTGAATGATAAGAATCAGTGCTGCAGTGTAAAGCAGGGGGAAAAGTGATGGAGCTGCTTTTGTAATAGCAGTTATATCAGCAGATATATGGTTTGTGGATTGGATTATACAGTAGGAAATTTGTGATCATACACAACTGTGAATGATAAGAATCAGTGCTGCAGTGTAAAGCAGGGGGAAAAGTGATGGTGCTGCTTTTATAATAGCAGTTATATCAGCAGATGGTTTGTGGATTATACACTAGGGTGATCATACACAACTGTGAATGATAAGAATCAGTGCTGCAGTGTAAAGCAAGGGGGGGGGAGAGATGGAGCTGCTTTTGTTATAGCAGTCAGGGGCGCAGCTACAACCGGTGCAGGGGTTGCAATTGTACCCGGGCCCTGGAACCTTGGGGACCCCAAAGGTCCCTTTGGACTACAGAAAAAGACTATTGCTACTAAAGATTTGTAATAATTGGGGGCCCCATTGGAGCTTTCGCATCGGGGCCCATGAGCTTCAAGTGACCCGCACTAGGTGCAGGGGTTGCAATCGCACCCTGGCCCTGGAGCCTAGGGGGCCCCTATAGTCCTTTTGACCTAAAGAAAAAGACTAATGCTATTAAAGATTTGCAATAATTGGGGGCCTCGTTGGAGCTTTTGCATCGGGGCCCATGAGCTTTAGGTCATAGCAGTTATGTCAGATATACGGTTTGTGGATTATACACTGGGGAACTTGTGATCATACACAACTGTGAATGACAAGAATCAGTGCTGCAGTGTAAAGTAAGGGGGAAAGTGATGGAGCTGCTTTTGTAATAGCAGTTATATCAGCGGATATTTGGTGTCGGTCAACGTGAATAGTGCAATGAGGTTGGAAAGACAAGAAAAAGCGCAATAGGGTCTTCACAGTGTGAAAATAGGGGAAAAAGAAAGAGGATTTACTCACATTGGACTTGCGAAATGCATGACATGAACGGCTGCTCGGCTCCACCGTATGAAGAGATCACAGAATAGAAGATGATGGATGTCGTCCGGTCTGCCGGCAAGTCAATGGCGTTCATGCCTAGGACTGAAGAACATGCGGATTATTAAAGCCAACGCGTTTGAATCCCCAGTGGATTCTTCATCAGGATTAACCACCATCATGTCTGCTAAAGAAGCAGGAGGGTATCGAAACGTGTTGACTTTAATAAACCACATTCGTTGAATTGCAGGCAGCACGGACTATATCTATCATGTCCTATCTATTAGTCAATATGAATAGGCAGAGCTGCAGTGTAAAGCATGGGGGATGGACAAAGCAATAGTTGTGATAGGCGATGTATTGTCAGGTAACTAGGCAGACTTGCTATTTAGGAGAATGGCCAAGTGTCATATCATTGTGTTGCCATGAGTGGTCACCACCGGCTATTGTGAGATAATCTGCAGGACGATCACTGATTACATCCCAGGATTCCAGGTGGGAGATCGATTCTTGTGATCCCTATCTGAGGCCATTGTGTTTCCCTGTGATAGAGCTGATAATAAGGATTGGGGGCTTCTGATCTCTTTGCCTTGGCTGCAGTCCTAAGGACCAACACTTGCTCCTTGAAGATGATTGCAGGGGTCAAGAGGCCCCGGCCCTGTGACTGTACAGTATTAAGGGTCACTAACATTTTGTTATCACTTTAATATTTGCTCTGAAAGTTGAGACTCCTCCATTACCAAACAATGGGAATTCCAGACACTCTAATATAAACAGCCGTATGGGGGGAGGGAGGTGCGGACATGAGCCAAGTATAGTTCCTTGTGCCTCTGGGCTATGCTTTATAGGCTGTGACTACAACTCCCAGCAAGCATTGCTGCTTACGGGTTTTGGAATAGAATGCTAGCAGTGCAGTACAGACTGACACATTGTCCGGTCAGTACTTGGAGGAGGAAAGGTGAATAAGTCTACCAGAGTCTGTGGACAGTTAGATGATGGGATCATATTCTGAGTCATTTTATTGTGGGGGGTTGGGTGGCTCCTTAATATTAAGCAAAGGAAGTCGGTCAGAACTTATCAGTTACACATTGACTTAGAGATCGTTCACCCGCATTCATCACACATAATGACTGATCATTAAGGGGAAAAGTTTACTGAACTGAATAAAAAGTTGGAATAAATTTCACGGCTGACAGCTGCTATTTTGTCGGTGCATTCATCTAACTAGGTCACCTTCCATCACATGATCTTTTAAGTTTTATTCCATTATTGGATCCTATTCTAAAGAAAGATCATTCAAAAGGGTGACTACAAGCCCCAGCATGAAGAGAACTTCACTTAACTCCTTTAATATCACATAATATAAAGATGTAGGATACCCCTTTAAGCAGATATGTCACTTTTGGATATGTATTTTATCAATCCAGTATAAATGCCGCCGTTGTCCCGAATCTGGCGATGTTTTTCTTGTTTTTCTGCGCCTCTCCTATCCTGAGATCTGGCCTCCTCTTTTTCTGTATCTTTTTAGCCAATGGGGTGTGGCTATGAAGGATACACCCACATAACAGCTGAAGACCACGCCCACCTTTCAAAAAGGAATAGATTTGCATACAGGGAAGGGGAGGCCGTATCTCAGGAACAGAGAGGCGCAGGAACAAAAGAAAAACATCGCTGGATTCAGGAGAACTTTCGGAATTCACACCAAGTTAAAAAATGCATAATATTTGGGAACTGCTGGATCCACTTTAAATCCTTCCTATTCCTTCCATTAAAAAAAATTGTAAATGCAGCAAGAAAAATAGTTAAATCCAAACTAGATTGAGTTTCTGATAGTTTCCCGCTCACTGACTTCACATTGACTTTTACATGAGTCACCCTGGATTTTTATAGATCATGTCTAGTGACCACAGAGCTGAGTAATTAGTCAGTAACAAAGGAAACATCAGTTCCAGTGTCAAAGGGCAGTGCAAGGAAACCGAAGTCAATGTCATTTGACGTCATCCAATGATCACCAAGATCTGTCATCTGTCTGAGGGCAGCAGAGAAAAGCTGCAGATTATGCGGGAAGAATCGGAAATTAAGGTTAAAAAGGAACAGGGTTGAATGGAAACGGATACAGGAAGCAAGAAACCTGCAAATGTAGCAAAATAAAGACAAGCCCGGCTAGTATAAAACTGCTACAGCGCGATTCAGCTGCTAGTCAGGGCCATAGTAAAGCAGGGGAGGCAAGACTAGAGCTGGGGGACAACACTAGATCTAGGGGACAACACTATATCTGGGGGACAACACTATATCTGGGGGGCAACACAAGATCTGGGGGACAACACTAGATCTGGGGGACAGCACTAGATCTGGGGGACAACACTAGAGTTGGGGGACAACACTAGATCTGGTGGACAACACTAGATCTAGGGGACAACACTATATCTGGGGGACAACACAAGATCTGGGGGACAACACTAGATCTGGGGGACAGCACTAGATCTGGGGGACAACACTAGAGTTGGGGGACAACACTAGATCTGGTGGACAGCACTAGAGCTGGTGGACAGCACTAGAGCTGGGGGACAACGCTAGAGTTGGGGGACAGCACTAGATCTGGGGAAACAACGCTAGAGCTAGGGGACAGCACTAGAGCTGGGGGACAACACTAGAGCTGGGGGACAGCACTAGAGCTGGGGGGACAGCACTAGAGCTGGGGGGACAGCACTAGAGCTGGGGGACAACACTAGAGCTGGGGGACAACACTAGAGCTGGGGGACAACACTAGATCTGGGGGACAGCACTAGATCTGGGGGAACAACGCTAGAGCTGGGGGACAGCACTAGATCTGGGGAAACAACGCTAGAGCTAGGGGACAGCACTAGAGCTGGGGGACAACACTAGATCTGGGGGACAGCACTAGAGCTGGTGGACAGCACTAGAGCTGGGGGACAGCACTAGATCTGGGGAAACAACGCTAGAGCTAGGGGACAGCACTAGAGCTGGGGGACAACGCTAGAGCTGGGGGACAGCACTACAGCTGGATGGACAGCACTAGAGCTGGGGGACAACACTAGAGCTGGGGGACAACACTAGAGCTGGGGAACACTAGAGCTAGGGAACAGCACTAGAGCTGGTGGACAGCACTAGAGCTGGGGGACAACAGTAGAGCTAGGGGACAGCACTAGAGCTGGTGGACAGCACTAGAGCTGGGGGACAACACTAGAGCTGGGGGACAGCACTGGAGCTGGGGACAGCACTAGATCTGGGGGAACAACGCTAGAGCTGGGGGACAGCACTAGATCTGGGGGACAACACTAGAGCTGGGGGACAATGGTACAGCTAGGGGACAGCACTAGAGCTGGGGGACAATGGTACAGCTAGGGGACAGCACTAGACTAGGGGACAGCACTAGACTAGGGGACAGCACTAGACTAGGGGACAGCACTAGACTAGGGGACAGCACTAGAGCTGTTGGACAACACTAGAGCTGGGGGACAACACTGAAGCTGGGGGACAACATTAGAGCTGGGTGACACCACTAGAACTGAGGGACACTAATCACCATGTATGTCCCCCAGCTTCCCAGAATCACATATGTAATATTGATGTTTTTGCACCTTTTGGGAACAGATATCTAGTGCTTGATCTCTCGTCCCCTGCGTCCTGCTGATTGTATGAATCCATCTATAAATATACAAGTCACCTCCAACCGTGGCGTCCTCTGTTTCCTTCCTATAGGAAGGGAGGGTCCATCGTGGGGTCTTGTCCTCCGCCCATTGTACTCATCCCAACCTGGTCCTGTCCAATCCTTTTTGATTTGTGGATCAAAAGTGTCCAACTTCCCTGCGTCTCTTCCCCTTTGTTTCGGAGGTTCCCACAGAAATCAGAAAAGTGGACTGGGCCTGAGTCCAAGGGGAAATGGCAACAATGAATGTTTCACAACATATATATATTTAGATTCAATGTATACATGCATTTCAAGGCCTTGTTAATGGCTTAAAAGAGTGTTCTCCTTCACGGCATGGTGGAGAACCCTACTGTTACTTCTAGTATTTTTATTGAGGAGCCTCATTATTTAAAAAAAAAAAAAATTATTCCCCACCCCTCATGATCCCCAAAGAAAAAATAAATGATCCCCTATTGATAACATGCTGATCACCGGAGGTCCACCTGCTGGTACCGTGTTAGAGTGCCTGAAGACTGGGGCATGCAGCTCTGACTCTTCCCCAAGCCCCCCACTATTGTCCCGGTGCCAGCCGCTGTCCTCGTGCCACTGATGCATGTAGTCAGGCACTACTCTATTCTCCCTGCCTCCCGCTGCTGTCGCGGCCAATCACTGGCCAGGAGCCTCCCAGGCACCCAATCACAGGCCAGTCAGCGCATGACGTCAGCTTCTAGTTTGTGATTGGCAGCCCGAGCGGCTCTTAGCCTGTGATTGGCAACCCAGCGGCACTTTACACTTATGCCATCTGAGGCAGGGAGATGAGAGCGATGCCGGACTACATGCATCGGCGGCATCGGGACAACTGCAGGGAGCTGTGAGCGGCGCTGGAATGCAGCGGTGTACCAATGAGAAGTGTCTGTGTGTGTGTCCTTGTGTTTGTGTCCCTGATTGTATGTCTGTCCCTATGTGTTTTGATGCTGATACCATATTGGGGCATTATGGGGTTGGAAGGGGGATACCGTATTAAGGGCCGCAGGGGGATGATGGGGATACTGTATTTGGGGCCATAAGGGGATGATGGGGATAACGTATTGAGGACCGCAAGGGGATGATTGAGGTACCTTATTGTGAGCCACAAGAGGATTATGGGGATACTTTATTGAGGGCTGAAAGGGAATGGTGGGGAAACCGTATTGGGGACTGCAAGGGGATGATGGGAATACCGTATTGAGGGCTGCAAGGGGATGATAAATGTTCTTTTTTTTTTGTTCAACAATAAATATGAATTCTTCTTCATGGACAAATAAGATACCCCCTGACAATAAGACATGGTGCATCTTTGGGAGCAAAAATTATTATAATTTATTATTATATCGCCATTAATTCCAAGGCGCTTTACATTTGGAAAGGGAATACAAAGACAAGTACAATGCACATTGACAACATATGGCATACAGGTACAGGAGAGAGGACGCTGTCTGCGAGGGCTCACTATCTATGATTAATATAAAACGTCTTATTTTTGGGGAAACTCCCATTGATGCCATGAATGAGTTCTAAATCCTAGGAAGAAGTCTCTGCAGACCGCCCTCTCATACAGCGCACAGGTGCGCCATTGGCGTCTGCTCCATTCCTTGTCTGTGGAGGGTGGACATAGCTCGGCGCCAGATTCGGTCTTCTCCAATAGTCCCGTAGTCGATAAACTGAACAGAAGTTGAGCGTGCGAACTAGTGTTCCTCAACATCACTGGGGGTCCCAACGGTACCTTGACCTTGGGGTTTACGTTGCACAGTAGTCTCCTTGGCCTGAACATTTCCTAGCATCCTCCGCGGTGACGGATCTCCGGCCGTGATTCGCCTTTGGCCTCTTTACTGCAGCTAATTAGTGTGTTTGGAATTTTAGTCAAATTAGGAGTTTGGCTAATTGTGCAGGCGTTCAGGAGATGAAGGAAGGAATAAAGACTTAGAAGGTGACGGACGAGTGGAGCTGAAGTGTTAAAAGTTTACTTTTGTGAAAGGAATCATGATTCTTAAATTCTACGGCAAAAATCCAAATGATTATATGATGTAAAGTTAGGAGCTGCCATGTGACTTTAGGAGCCGGGTATCAAGAGAACAGCGCCCCCAATGGCCATGTTAGAATATGCGTGTAACATTTATGGAAATTCCTATCATTTGTCTCCCAATTATTAATGATTGTTTTCTTCTTTTCCAGTTTTACCTTCAGTCAAGGTTTACATGGAGAGGGGCTCGGCTCCTGCGCCCCCTGCTGCAGTTTACCCTCCTTATGATGGCCTTCTACACCGGACTCTCCCGAGTCTCGGACCACAAGCATCATCCCTCCGACGTGCTGGCTGGGTTTGTGCAGGGAGCTTTGGTGGCCTATTGTATAGTAAGTATCCTACATGCTGGAACGTCCAAGCAGAAAATGAAATAATTGATCAGAATTTCCATAAATGCAAATTGTACCCAAAATCAGGATAATGGGGGAACCTTCAAGAGGACCTGCAGTGCTCCTGACATGACAGTATTAGTAAATATGTTCACGCCCTTTCTTAGAACTCTTGAGTTTTCTATGTTGAGATCCCTCTATTACACCTCCTGGAAATGCCCAAGTAAACGAACATTCTGAGTCTTAGACCATGTTCACACAGGGCGTTTCTTTCGTTTTCTCATTCCTTTCAATGGCGAAAAAACGCTGATAGAATTTTCATGCTGCTTCTTTCAGAAACGCAGCAGTTTTCCATCTCAGCCAGGAATAAAAGTCATTGGTGTGCAGGAGATTTCTGAAATCTCAGAGCTTTTTGCTGGTGCTGGAAAAAGCAGCTTTTAATTTTGCAGAAAATGACTGGAAAAATGCAGCAAAAACACAACGTGTGAACTGATGGGGTCAAACTGTTTAAAGGCACCAACTATTGATAATTAAACATTTCCCAGAGGAATAACAGAGTAACATCACGATACAAAATTCTTAAAAAAGATGATATTTTATAAATAATTGCTGATATTTACTAATACAGTCATGTCCATATTAGGTGACTGCTCCTCCTTAAATTTGCTAAAGACTTAAAGCGTAACCGCCGTTTAAATTTTTATTTAATAACGATGTAGAGCAAGTGATTTTATTAAACTTTCAAATATATTTCATAAGAAAATTCTGTTTGAAAACCATTCAAAAACCTTCCACAATGTGTCCCCACTACACTGTGTGTGAAGCAGACATATGCTCGTTATCAGTCAGCTGTGTTCACACTGAATACGGGCATGTAACCATATAAGGTAAAAGGGCGTGGCCTACACTGTTGACTTCAGCTGGCAAGGAATCAATGTATCAGATTATCTCAGGCTGCAGCACAGTGGCTAAGCAATGTCATAATCAGTGTAAACTCCTCTCCCCTTCTGGCTTCTTCTCTGCTCAGTCAGGATCTCTGTTATCTCCTTCTCTGCTGTCACACTGCTCCCTATCAGCTTGCTCTCAGAAGCTGTGGAAATACACACACATTGCACTGCTCCCTATCAGCCTGCTCTCAGAAGCTGTGGAAATACACACACATTGCACTGCTCCCTATCAGCCTGCTCTCAGAAGCTGTGGAAATACACACACATTGCACTGCTCCCTATCAGCCTGCTCTCAGAAGCTGTGGAAATACACACACATTGCACTGCTCCCTATCAGCCTGCTCTCAGAAGCTGTGGAAATACACACACATTGCACTGCTCTCTATCGGCTTGCTCTCAGAAGCTATGGAAATACACACACATTGCACTGCTCCCTATCAGCCTGCTCTCAGAAGCTGTGGAAATACACACACAGTGCTGGCAGACACTGGCCATGTCCACACAGCCATAAAATGCAGTTTTTAAAAGAGCACAGAAAAATGTGAGAAAATAAGTCATTTGGCACAATAAAGCATCATCTTAACTGCTATGTGATTCATCATTAACAACCAGAGTTTTTGTTTTTGTTTTCAATGAAATGACATTTACACTTTAAGACCAAAAAATAAGGCAAATTAACCTATAATGAATGATCCACCAATAGGAAAGTCTAGTCTACTTGTAAACATGACGATGGTCTAATACTATGATATTTGGCAGCTTCACCATCACAAATCTTGCATCTTTGGCCGGGTTAAGTTTGGGAATTTCTCAGTACAAGTGCCTGTCCCCCAGCACCCGCCGTCCCTGGGAACGTCTGCCAGCAGAGAAGTAACAAAACCCTCCAGATTGCAGATTTGTGGCCGTCTCTTGACCATGATTGAGGCTTGTTCTCAGACCGTTTACACAAAAAGCAGCGTCCTCTATTTTTTTCTTATTTTTTTTGTGACCGGCGACCCATGTGTTACCATTTAATTCAGGAGCAGAGTGGAAAAATGGTCGTGTAATCAAGTTTTGTCTGCAGTTTTATCTGAGACGGAAGCATGGGGTGAACTGAAGAAAAACACGGCAAAAATGCTCCGAGATTACAGAACAGGCAGCAATTTTCTCCCTTGTAGGTCTAAACCATGAAACTTAAGTCAGTACACTAGCTGCTTAGGTCTGAAATACTTTGGTGAGGTTTTTGTTGCATAGAAATGATCACTTTACTGCCATAGATAAAGTCATAGTAATCATATAAATTGGGGTTTATAGATACCCCAATCCTATAAATGTATACTTGGATTATAGGAGAATTTTCTTTGGTGACTGGACCGTTCATGCACCTTGCTCAAATCTGGTCATACGTTTTGAGTCATGAGACCTTTTTCCACCATGAAACCTATGATGGACTCCTATGACCGGTCATGGTGGCTTTATACCTATTATATGAGTCATGGCCCCACAGAAGCCCAGGTCTTGTTGTGCACCCAAAGGGACCATATTGCCCAGAGGACTATCCGGGACCGCAATACCGATGACCTCTGGTTTGGCCCAATGGAAGTGCCACAGTCGGCGCCTATAGGTCATCTGTATCCTAATTCTGGACAATCCCTTTAAAGGTAATGGCTTCTTTAAGCCTTGTTGCTTGGTCATGACCATTGAGTTCCACAATCGCTCCCGCTACAACCAGTTCCTACGGTTTCCCACCATTGTTGTCTACGTATCGGTGATGCCTACAGACGTCACCGCTTGTTTCTTTTCCAGCCTCCATGATGATCGTCCAAGTCTTGTAAAATGTCTACGGACAAAGTAGTTTTTATAGACTGACGTAGGAAACAGCTGGTCCCACACGAGGGGTCGTAATTTATTGTGTGTGTCTTCCATTGTGTGTACTGTACAAAAGACTCTAAAAGAGGCGAGGATTCCGGAGTTGGCGTGCTTTGTGCTGCCATATTGCTGAAAATAAAAAGGTTCTACATTGGCGGGGGAAAGTTAGCAATTTGGATAATAACGTTGGAAAAAAATAAAATCATTGACACATTTCGTGTCTGTGTCGGACCGAGCACTGATAAGTCATTGTGTTCACCGCCGCCGCCACTGCTGCCGCCGCCGTCTGCACAGGCTCGTCAGTGTCACACAAATGTCAGGGCAAGTGCGGCTCTCGCTCCAGGCACAGACTAAGGTCATTCCTCCCGGACGTAGAGAGCTGAGTCTTTCTTGATTACGGGTAATGGTGGCGTGATGAGACTTCACCGCCGGCGCTGTCATTGAATCATCACAATTCTATAAGAATCGTACACTGTCATGGCCACGGTCATTGGCAGGATGTGACCTTTATCATAGCCCATATGGTTAAAATGACAGCATCTCGCAAGTACTATAGAGACTCATTGTCATGTCCGTACATGAGTCACATTGCAAAAGTAACCCCCACCTCACCCAAAAGAGTCTACTGAACTTTTATAAAGTTCTACGAATTGTCCCTAATCTTTGCTAGAAACGTCTCGAGCAGAAGAAGACAAAAAGAGAATGAGTTTTGACTCCGATTTTTTAATTTTTTTTTTTTTTTGCAACATCTGTTTCCAGGTAATTCTCCAAAATTCCACAGTCAGCACAAATCTATATTTCACCCTGGCAGCCGGTGTCTACAATGTTTCCAAAGATGTTTGATTTCCACTATGTTTTCCCCCCAAAAAATGTACAATTTGACACATGAGCGGGGAATGAATGCACATTCCTATCCCTGAGTCGACCAGGGGAGTTTATTTTTTGGGTGGAGAACTTCTCTTTTCAGGAAGTGGACCAAACCCAGTACAAAAAGCTCACCCCCCTTTTTCTCCCTTTCTCTCCACTGTATTCGCCGCCCTTCATTGTGTGACCCAGAGAGGAGAACTCGGCAGCCTGGAGAGGTTGTATTTCATGAGCCCTGCCAGTTGTTTATATAACCTCCAGCCATTGGGAAATGGTCCACAGCTGCTGAAAAAAGAGACAAAATGCAACATATTAGTAGGTTAACAATTCCTGGGCTGTCACTCCGGAATACCTGGAGAAGCTTAAAAGGAATTGTACAATTTGATTTAGCATTTGCAGTAAATTACCAGCTGTCACCTACAGTAGACGACATGGTGGTGGCCGTCCTAAATGAAAGCGAGGATCCTAATTCTGAAGGTCGTCATCCCCAGCTTCTATGTTTGTTTTTCCTGCCCCTTTGCTTGGTAAAAAAAACATGACATTCCATTCTTCTCATCAACCATCCATCCAACCAACCATCCCTCTATCTATCCATCATAGTCAGCCTAATTTCTGTCCAAAGATGCCCTACATTTCGAGTGGAATCCTCTTGGGATCCTCCAGTAGGAAAGACTTAAAGGGTCTCGGCTCAAGTCCATTGGATACCCTATCGTGGGATTTACCCGATAAGATGAAGGTCTCCCTAGTGAGAAATGCACCAAATTTTAATGGTGCCATTCCTATTGGTCCATCTTAATGGTGCCATTCTTATTGGTCCATCTTAATGGTGCCATTCCTATTGGTCCATCTTAATGGTGCCATTCCTATTGGTCCATCTTAATGGTGCCATTCCTATTGGTCCATCTTAATGGTGCCATTCCTATTGGTCCATCTTAATGGTGCCATTCCTATTGGTTGTTGGCCAGTGTCTCCCAGTTAGAGGGAACCATCTAATGTGTATTTCCTTCCCCTTTGATGGCTGAAATCTGGAAGATGAAGGAACGGGCAGTTGTATTTCAATATGCCTCATCCAATCTGGATGTCGCAGCAGCATATACCCCTTTGAGAACACATGCATACTCTGCCACATTGAACATATGTTTTAAAGAGGAGGTCAGGAGAAATAGCTGTTGACCCTAAGATCTATCTAAAGTGTATGCTCATCTTTAGATCGCTATATGTGCTTAACCATTGGTTCTTATCTACCATAAGAAGTCTGTCCAACTGTTGAAAGATCTCATTGTGTCATGCATCTGGGTTCGAACCCTTTACCCTGTTTTGTGGTCAGCTTGTCTGTCCCCTGAGCCACAGGAGATACATCATTGTCTGTCCTATCACTGTTTGGGTGCAGCTACATATATACCTTTCCCCTGCTAGTGTTTCCTGCTGGTGATACTCTCATGTGGATGTTTAACCATACTGCCGTGGTTTATGCTAGTCAGTGTACAACTAGTAGGGGATTATCTCTGAGCTGTTTTTGCTCTTCACTCTGCATCTATCTTCTATTTGCAGTTAGGAAGTATTTGGCATACTATCTAGCAGTACCTTCATTACTTTTTCACTTTGTTTTATGTGGTTTGTGTTACTCTCTTTGGGATCTCTTCCTGTCTCAGCACTCCTTTTCTCCTGTAGGTAAATTGCACACTGCTCTGCCCTCCGGTACGTGAATCAGTCAATGGCCGTTTAGGCAGCGTAGATCTGAGTTGTCATTGGTTAGTCTGTAGTTAGGGCCATTCTAACCTATGCAGGTACCATTAGGGACTGCAGTGTCCGAATCCTCTATACAGGAATTAGCTGGGCCAATCGCAGTTTTTCAGTGTTTTACCTATCTTTCCCATATGAGTTGATTGCAAAATCGTAACATACATAACTCGGTATAATGTAACATCTTGGTCCTTCTGGACCCCAATGCGCAAACTTTTCTAGAGCTCTAACATGACATTTTTGCTCCTCTCTCATATGACGGTATATATTTCGGCTCGTCATCGGGACCCTGGGGAATAGAAATGGATAAGGTTTGAGCAGTCAATGTGCAGTCGTCCAGTGCGACCTCTAATTAGAAGCAGGAAAAATGAACTGTGCACTAATAAAATATAGGCCACCTTGTAAAGCTGAGCAATAAACCAGAAGTCACAGATGACCCCAGAGGGGGAGATTCTTTACTTGTTATCCTACACATTTTTCCGCCTGTATTGTATGCTGTCCCCAGCTGACACTTCACACTGTAGGAAGTTAGGTGGACCTGGCCGGTGATTTCCCTGCACACACCCGTCGTGACTGTATCCCTGCCCTGATATGTTAAATGTCGTCTATTTCACATCCTGCAGGCGGCTTCCGCTATTGGGTATTCAGGAAATCGTGGTCAAATATCTCTTCCTTGCATTGGTTTTTTTACCTAGATGTCAGCGGGAAGAGGCTTGTGGAGTTATAGCGTGCAACGTAATTCCAAGAGTGGGATGTGTTAGGAATAATACACGGCAGGAAACGTAGACTCTACCACGCGGAAAGAAGCCTATAAATCCTAGAGGCCTGTAGACAATTCTGCAGATTTGATATTTCTACAACATTTAATAAATATTTGTTTATTAACAATGATTCGAAAAAAATTCAAAGCGAGATGATTAACCTTGTGTTACTGATCTCTTTTTTGCAGGTGTTTTTCGTATCAGACCTCTTCAAGACACCGAGGAAGACCTCTGTCACCCCTCCTCCTGTGAAGAAAGACTCTCTGTCACCTGTGGACATAACTGACCGAAATATTGTATAAAATAAATCCACCGCCAAAAAAAAAGTGATTCCAGAAGAACTTCTGACAGTGAATTCATTGACCTGCTGCTTTCCGATCTCATCAGACAGTAGAATGTAGAGAAAGACTCTTTGACCCAACCAAACGGAGACTCGAAAATGAAAAGCAAAACAACGAAACGTCTTCTAGGAGGCCTTTATACGAACGCAACGTGGCCTAATATTGGGGGAAAGTTCAGTCTAATGGAGAGCCAAGAGATGACGAAAAACGCCGAGTTGGAATTCCAGATATACAATTGGACTTTATCTGTTCATGTTTTAATGAACAACCTATTGTTCATACATTTATGAACTCTAAACTTTTTTTTAACAAAAGGGAGTCGTCTTTGACTATAGATATTCTTGGCTCGTAGGAAAGCTGATAATTAACGATAGCACTATATAGATCTCTAGAAGAAATAGCACTCGTAGTAAGGAGGCCATTCGGGACTCATGGTTGGGAATGGTCTTGACCATAGCTGATGGACCTTCTAACGCAAATTTGTAAAGATAAATATATATATATATAATGCATCATGGACCCAGCTAAGCCCAAGTCTGGCATTCCCACTAAGAACATCAACGTTGACATTCTTCCCATATCTTTTCTAGATATCGGCAAGAATAAAACCCAATGCATGTCACGATTTCCACACTGTCCTAGTCTGCTATGTTACTATTGTGTAGAAGCTATCAGTCTGTGTTGTTTGTGCTGGTTCTGTGCTGCAAGTTTCTGTGTCCTCTTCCCTTGATTAGGCCTCTACTTAAGCATGCTAGCTCCTCCATCCAGTGTCAATCGTACACTTGCTGCTGCCTGTGTAAGACTTGATCCCTCTGTGCCTGACCCAGCCTGACTTTATTTCCTTACCTGGACTTTAGAGATCCAAAGCGAGTAGTGCTCATACGATCCGCGCTGCCGTCGGGATGAAAGACAAGGAAGACAAGGCTTATTTAATGCTGCTCCTTTATTCCCTACGCTTTGCGGTGCCGTCCCTGCACCTTCCTGAGGAAGGTGTACCCCTGAGAAAGGTGCAGGGACGGCACCGAAACACGTAGGGAATAAAGGAGAAGCATTTAAGAAGTCTTGTCTTTCATCCCGACGGCAGCTCGGTTCATATGAGCACTACTCCCTTTAGAGCTCTAGATATCCCACCACTGTGCACGTGGAAGTGAGGATCCAGCGGCAGCTGTCCAGGCGAGCCTACTGGTTGTGGGTTATCACAACCGAACCAGGTGAACACACCCACGGCATTATAATCATATCTAAACGATAAGACCCATTTGCGCCTCTTTGTGTCTCTATCTTCTTTTAGATTATCTGGACTTTGACCCTTTGCCTGTGACCTGACTACTCTTTTGCCTGCTCCTTGTAAACTGTCTTGTCTTTCTGGTTTTCCTGACTCCGGCTCGTGAATTGGATTGTTGTAGAGGGCTAATCAAGGGAAGTGTACACAGATGATTGCAGCACAGACCCAGCACAACCAAAACAGACTGACCCGATTCCACACAACAATAACATAGCAGTCAAAGACAGTGCGTAGATCGTGACAACACATTTCTTGGCCAGAGACTCTTAGAAGGTGGAAAACCATTAGTGGCCTGTCTTGCTTGAGACTTTTTTTTTTTAAGCACTATAGACTTTGGGTTTGATACCCAATGCAGATGAAATACATCAGTTTTAGATGGGTACCGCTGGACGGTATAAAACCGAATCAATTGTAGTCTGTCCAATCTCGTTGACGTTCATCGATAGAGTCATGACATTTCACGCAATCACAAACCCTACGATATGAAGTGTTTTTTCCGAACCATCGAAAGTAAGGACTTAAAAGTCATATATAATTTCTTTTTAACCTTCACGCCTTAAAAAAGGGACTATACAAATCTTCCTAAACCAATCGCAATATGAAATACGAAATAAAAACAAAATCCGTCCTATCATTTCAACAATAGCAAAAAAAAAAAAGCTGATTTTTTTTTTCATTATTTTTTTTATATTATATATTATATAAATAATGTATAAAACAGTACAAAATTAACTATGTAAAATATTATTTTTGAAAAAGAAAAAAACAAACAAAAACTAAATAATTTTTAGATATATCCACTATGATTATTAACAGTGTCTCGACCTGTGTTATTATTTTGCTGCTTAAAAAAAAAGCAAGTTTTTTTGTTTTTTTTTTATGTATAGTCAACTAAAATATTTTAGATCTGTGGTAGAAATTTCACTATTAAATGAAATAAATAACTAGTGACAATTGTGTAAAATGAAAGAAATTGTCAGTATTTTTGTAATGTTTCATATTGTAAAGGAAAGAAAAAAACACGGAAAAAAAAAGAATATTATTCGAGTATGTTTTGTAGGAGGCATCACAATCGTTTTTGGGCTTTATTTGTTTTTTTCTCTTGTTTTTTTTTTTTTGCAAAAATCGCTGTACAAAATGCTTTTTAAATAAAAGCTCATAATGGATAAATATTCTACCCCTTTGTGTCTTGTCTATTCTTCTTTTTGGGTTTTATGTGTGTTAGATTTTTTTTTTTTAAAAAAAGCCAATTAAAAAAATATATTTTTTCTGTCTTTTTGGAGTAAATAAAGAAATTATTAGACATTTTATTGGGGAAAATAAACCCACTGCATATCACAGAAATAAACCCACCCCCTGTCACCAGTGTATTTTACCCCAGAGGGTCACAATGGCTTATTGCAGGTCTTCATCTTCTGTTAAAATATATTTACTTTCTTTTGGTGGTGGTGGTGAGGCGGTAACTCTGGTGGTGGTGAGGCGGTAACTCTGGTGGTGGTGAGGTGGCAGCTCTGGTGGTGGTGAGGTGGCAGCTCTCGTGGTGGGAAGGCGGTAGCACTGGTGGTGGTGAGGTGGCAGCTCTGGTGGTGGTGAGGTGGCAGCTCCGGTGGTGGTGAGGTGGCAGCTCTGGTGGTGGTGAGGTGGCAGCTCTGGTGGTGGTGAGGCAGCAGTTATGGTGATGGTGAGGGGGCAGCTCTGGTGGTGGTGAGGCAGCAGCTCTGGTGGTGGTGAGGCAGCAGTTATGGTGATGGTGAGGGGGCAGCTCTGGTGGTGGTGAGGCAGCAGCTCTGGTGATGGTGAGGGGGCAGCTCTGGTGATGGTAAGGCAGCAGCTCTGGTGGTGGTGAGGTGGCAGCTCTGGTGGTGGTGAGGTGGCAGCTCTGGTGGTGGTGAGGTGGCAGCTCCGGTGGTGGTGAGGTGGCAGCTCTTGTGGTGGGGAGGCGGTAGCACTGGTGGTGGTGAGGCAGCAGCTCTGGTGATGGTGAGGGAGCAGCATGGTCATTGCAGGCTGTAGCTTTCCTGAAGAGATGAGTTTTCAAACTCCACTTGAAACTTGCGAGTTTAGCAGATAATTGGAGATACTAGGGCACAGAATTTCAGAGGACTGGGAATATTTGGGAGAAGCCTTGAAGGCATTTGGATGGGGAACACACAAGTGTGAAGGAGAGGAGGAGGTTCTTGGGAAGACCGGAAATTACGTGAGGGAATATATCGGGAGATTAGTTCAGGTATATATGGAGTGGACAGGTTATGGACAGCTTTGTAGGTCAGTGTTAGTAGTTTGAACTGGATTCATTGGGGAATTGGGACAGGGGAGAAGCGGAGGAGTAGCAAGGAGGTAGCAAGGAGACAGGTGGATTAGTTAGGCAACAGACTTAAGGATGGACTGGAGAAGAGCGAGAGAGTTAGCAGGGAGGCCACAGAAAAGGATGTTGATTTGCTTCCTCTGGTCCATGTTGAGTGCGGTACACACCAAGTCACCAAACAGCACAGTGAGTATCTGTAGTCCTATATACAGCACAGTGAGTATCTGTAGTCCTATATACAGCACAGTGAGTATCTGTAGCCCTATATACAGCACAGTGAGTATCTGTAGTCCTATATACAGCACAGTGAGTATCTGTAGCCCTATATACAGCACAGTGAGTATCTGTAGTCCTATATACAGCACAGTGAGTATCTGTAGCCCTATATACAGTACAGTGAGTATCTGTAGCCCTATATACAGCACAGTGAGTATCTGTAGTCCTATATACAGCACAGTGAGTATCTGTAACCCTATATACAGCACAGTGAGTATCTGTAGCCCTATATACAGCACAGTGACTATCTGTAGCCCTATATACAGCACAGTGAGTATCTGTAGCCCTATATACAGCACAGTGAGTATCTGTAGCCCTATATACAGCACAGTGAGTATCTGTAGCTCTATATACAGCACAGTGAGTATCTGTAGCTCTATATACAGCACAGTGACTATCTGTAGTCCTATATACAGCACAGTGAGTATCTGTAGCCCTATATACAGCACAGTGAGTATCTGTAGTCCTATATACAGCACAGTGAGTATCTGTAGCCCTATATACAGCACAGTGAGTATCTGTAGTCCTATATACAGCACAGTGAGTATCTGTAGCTCTATATACAGCACAGTGAGTATCTGTAGCCCTATATACAGCACAGTGACTATCTGTAGCTCTATATACAGCACAGTGACTATCTGTAGCTCTATATACAGCACAGTGAGTATCTGTAGCTCTATATACAGCACAGTGAGTGTCTGTAGCCCTATATACAGCACAGTGACTATCTGTAGCCCTATATACAGCAGAGTGAGTATCTGTAGCCCTATATACAGCACAGTGAGTATCTGTAGCCCTATATACAGCACAGTGACTATCTGTAGTCCTATATACAGCACAGTGAGTATCTGTAGCCCTATATACAGCACAGTGAGTATCTGTAGTCCTATATACAGCACAGTGAGTATCTGTAGCCCTATATACATCACAGTGAGTATCTATAGCCCTATATACAGCACAGTGAGTATCTGTAGCCCTATATACAGCACAGTGAGTATCTGTAGCTCTATATACAGCACAGTGACTATCTGTAGTCCTATATACAGCACAGTGAGTATCTGTAGCCCTATATACAGCACAGTGAGTATCTGTAGCTCTATATACAGCACAGTGACTATCTGTAGCTCTATATACAGCATAGTGAGTATCTGTAGCCCTATATACAGCACAGTGAGTATCTGTAGCTCTATATACAGCACAGTGAGTATCTGTAGCCCTATATACAGCACAGTGAGTATCTGTAGCCCTATATACAGCACAGTGAGTATCTGTAGTCCTATATACAGCACAGTGAGTATCTGTAGCCCTATATACAGCACAGTGAGTATCTGTAGTCCTATATACAGCACAGTGAGTATCTGTAGCTCTATATACAGCATAGTGAGTATCTGTAGCCCTATATACAGCACCGTGACTATCTGTAGCCCTATATACATCACAGTGAGTATCTGTAGCCCCTATATACAGCACAGTGAGTATCTGTAGCCCCTATATACAGCACAGTGAGTATCTGTAGCCCTATATACAGGCCCACTTGCCAATTACAAGATTGTAGACACCTGTGATGCTAATTAGTGGACACACCTTGATTTAACACATCCCTTTTGTCACATTATTTTCACGTTTCATAGATTTGTTATATATTATTACTTTTGTCAGATTCCAGTTATTTCTGTGACCATTGTGGGTTTTCTTTAATTAAACGAGGGCGACCAACAATACTGACCACGTGTGTAGATATGACCATTGCTGTACACCGATGGGAGAGGGCCCCTGTGTAAGAACAATATATGGGCCCCTCTTTCTGGCTGTGACAGGCCATGCTTGCTAATTTGGAGAAGGTAGTGGGTCCCTGTGCAGCTGCACACATTACACCAATGATGGACACATCCTTGGATATGCCGGACAGATAAATGATTGCTATTAGATAGCTTGATAGATACAATAGAGATAGTTTTGTATCATTATTATTATTATTATTTATATAGCGCCATTATATTCCATGGCGTTTTACATGCTAAAAGGGGCAGACGAGACAAGTAACACAGTAACAATACAAGTAACAATAAATGTGGACAATTCGGCAGCAGAGAGATCCTTTTTCTTTCCCATGTTACTTAAAAACTGTGTCCTGCTTAATATTGTGGAACACCCAGTTTTCCTTTTATTGGCCTCACCTGCCAAACTAATTATCACAGATATCTGAGATTGATTTCAATGATCCAAAGAACCCTGATGGCGGGTTTACACGTTGCGATATCGGAGTCCAATTTCAATCAAAAGTCACGTGGTTCGATCGTTGGACCCGATATCGTTCCTGCGTTGTATGGTGTGAACGTCCAATACGATGCAGGAACGATGTCAATGCGATATCGGGGATTGAATGAGCGTGCTATTCAATGCCCCGATATTGAAGGGAGATTGGAGCCGGATCGTGCTGTGTGACAGCCCAATTCCGATGTGAAGTTCTACGTCACCCATTCACTCCCATGTTAAATGGTCGTTCCTGGGTTGGGGGCGTAGACATCGCACGAACGTTGGATTCAGAAATCGCAACGTCTAAACCTCCGATGCGATGCGGGAGAAACGAGCACTAAATGCGCGCTCCCGCGCCATTGAATTGCGATGTCGCAACGATATTGAAACGTGTAAACCCGCCATTAGACACAAAACCATCAATGGGTTTCATAAAAAAAAAAAAAAAACCCTATGACACTTAAAACCAATTTGCATAATAATTTGGAACATGGTGTAGTATATGAAACTTCAGAGAATAAAAAGAGGGGTGAAGAAACAGCCCAAACACACAAGTATATTGTGCCTAAAGATAGATTACTAAAATAGACAACAAATTTATACATTTGTACAAAATAGATAAGTATAGATAATTGTGCGCTGCGAAACGTCAGTGAAGCCCAGCATTAGTACTTCGGTTCAATGGCACATAGTATCAAAGGTATAAACTACATAATAGTAAGTATTAGATCGTTTGGGGATGATCTCCCACATATTAGCTGTCACCAGAATCAAACAATATCCCTGTACCTGCTAACTGACCCTGTGGCTGTTTTCGAAGCATGGTCCTGCCACCCCAACGCACGTTTCAAACAATATGTTAAAAATAGCAGATAAGCTCACTTATAGGGTGTTTTTTCTCTTTTTTTCTGGGTATGCCTTTTTACTCCTTTTCTTCTTAGTTGTTTTGCCTTAAGCTACACCTATAATTTAGTCTGTAGGACCTACTATTACTAATATATTGATAACTGACATGTATAGTTGAGTGTGATATCACAATGTAGCTGCTGTTTACTCTGTTTCTCTTTGCTGTGGCTGGTGGGCTCACACAGATCAGCCAATTTGTCCGCCTCAGTTTTATATGTACAGCCTTTGTGGCTATTTGGTTTTGTTGTGGACATCTGTCCCCCTGCTGAACTTCCAGTTCCAGTATCCTTCTAAGCTTTTCCATGTATAATAAAATGATTTTTCATAAGCTCCATTACTCAGTGGAGCTGCCCGGTCGCCCCCTTTGGAAAGCTCTAAGGCCAATAATCCTCGCTGGATGCAGCAGAGTTAAATTTGTTTATGGAGTTTTGCAATATCCTGAGGTCCAGGTCCATGAGGAACGTGTGCAGCTTGGCAGAGGTGGCAGGACTGTCCGGCCCCACACGGCGGCTGGCAGCCTCGGCAGCACAGGGACCTTGTTGTGCCGCTGTTTATTTGCTCGTGACGCGGCTTTGACATGGAAGGTTTCGTCTTTTTCACTCTTTCTCTTCCTGGATTTGCTTAGTCACAGTCTTTCCCAATCTTAAATTAAATCCAGATACAATGTGCGGCCACAGGTCTCCATTTTCACGGCTCTCACTTATTTCAATTAGAAATTAACTGTTCTTCATCCTCACCCGCTAAGCCTTGCAGAACATGTTGACCAAGTAAATTATATATTTTTTTCTTTATTAAGCAACTACTTCTATATTTATGCCCAATCAATGACATTTTTTTAATATTTTTTAGGTAGGGGGTAGTGATGAGCGAGCATGCTCAGTACTCAAGTTCCTGCCCAGCATATTTCAGAGCTGTTAACCGCTTAATGCCTACTGTTGAGTATTTGCATCATATCAATTTAATTCATTTGTATGCATATGTGTGTTTTAATTCAAGCAATAAGGGGTTAAAACAGCCAATCAATATGTGGAGATTCACTAATGCCATAGCCATGATCAGGTCTTATATGAGGCCCGGGGGTGCGATGCTCATCACACTGCAGGTCTAGGAGAGTTGATATAGGAGGGAGAGCTTAGATTTGAGCAGGTATATTGGAGGGTTGTACACTGGCACCTTGTAGTGTCTTTCATGTGGCACTAAAGGGTGTTTTTAGCCTTGCTTATCCTGATAAACAATAAAACAACAGTATAGGGTCCCCCCTACTTTTGATAACCAACCAAGGTACAGCAGGCAGTTGTGAGCTGATATTATCAGTCTGGGAAGGTCCATGGCTATCTGGCCCCTCCCATCCTAAAAATACAGCAACCGACCCAGAAGTGGAGCATCACATTATATGAGCTAATTCTGCCACTTTGTTGTGCTCTTCCTGATTGCCCTTGTGCAGTGGCAATCAGGATAATATTTTTAGGGGTTGATATCAGCTGTGTAGTGTCAGCTCTCATCAAGCCCAGGGGTTAGTAATGGAGATGTCCTGAGGACTGGAGCCAGTGTGAGCTCGTCCAAGACCAGGGAGAGAGACAAGACCTGATGGTGGAGCTGAGAAAGAGAGGATCCTCCTGAAGACAGAAGGGGTCTCAGGGGCCCGCGTGGTGAGCAGTCCACCCGTGGGTGCCGGCATCCACATTGACCAAAGTGGTGCAGAGGGACTAGGCCGCAGTGGGGAGAGACTTGCCCCAGACTAGTCGAGAACGATCAGGCTCAGCTAGCAACTTGGAGGCTGCGGTATCTTCAAGTGCCGCAGCTGGAACTGCACACACCTGCCGAAAAAGGGGCCATGTAGGGTCTAGGGGACTGAGAGAGAAGCTGCCCGACAAGGCCCAAGGCCACTGGCTTAGGGCTCTGTGTGCGAGGTGCGGGGCAGGAGGGTGAGTGCCAGCGCAGTGAGTTGACCTGGAGAGGAAACTGGAAGAGTGTACTGGTTGAGTGCCACTAAGCTACCTGGGAGTCAGCTGGATTCCCCCCTCCAAGGACTCAGCACTCCGCGGTCTGTTGCAATTGTGACGACAGTTGTGACCTGGAACAACAGACTGTAAGTAAACATCTTGAGACTCCACCCGCTGTGTCTTTGAACTTTATTGCTGTGCCATCAGCCCTGCGCTGTGACATCAGTACCAACTCTTCATAGTAACATCTGCTGCCCTGGGGTTAGCCGTACCCGTGGAGAGCTTTCCATCTTAGCTGCGTTGCCATCAACTCCAGAGGAACTGTATTGCAGTGACGGCCATCAGTAGCTGCAACATGCGGGTGGCGTCATGAGGACTATTATCTCAGAATCCCAAGTCCAGTAATCCTCTAAAACAACACAGACTTGCCTTTTATTGACCGCTCAGGGGCCACGAACTGGGTCACGCCATCATGAAATCCCCAACAACATCTACAAACCTGGTACTGAGTACCCCATGACCCCCCAGGGCGTGTCAGTTGCATCCCTGAATATGGAATGGCGGTACTGTGTGTGCAATATACAGCAGTGCAATGAGGGGTTTCATAGTACATTAATTTTGTATACTGTATACTTGTATTGTTTAAGTATTGTATGGCAGTATAATTTCGACATATATCATATAGTCACATATGCCTACTCTATAGCAGTATAATTTAGATACCATATGGCGGTATTTTTTAAGTATTGCATCGTGGTATTTAGTCTTGATGAAGTTTGGAATAGATTCTCGGAGCATTAGTCCCGGTTGATATCTGGACGGCACGCCATTATGATCTTATAACTGATGCCTTATAACGTCATTATGTCCTGGAGTGAAGGATTTTGGCGACGTTCTGGGCCCTGTTTCATATCATAGTTTGTATCATCACAGCCATTCTTGCCCCTTGACATCTATGGGAGGATTTCAGGGACGATAATTCTGTCTGGTCTGGGGATAGTTATCTGTCTCTGGATGGGATTGTGAAGCTTTGTACCGAGCGGCTCAGTCTACGGCTAAGGTCGTCAACATGAGACTCCCAGACAAGTTCAAGGATGTTTATCCCATACAATCAGCAGATACAACTATAGACACAATATATTATTTTATGCTTTAGTTTCCCACAATGCACTTCTGGGGTCTCTAATAAGAGCTTAGGGGGGGGGGGGGGAACAAGTGAAATATGTAGATGTAAAGGAATTTTTTTTAGAATAAGTCTTAAAGGGTGTCTCCTTTTTTAACCCCTTAATGCCTATTGTGTATTTACATCATACTAGTTCAATTCATTTGTATGTCTGTATTAATTCAGGCAAAAAGGGGTTTCAAAGTATTTCATTGGCTTTGCTAAAACGCCTTAAAACTCTATGTAGCATTTTTCTATTTCTTTATATTTCAAGGAAAGCCGGGTGACATCTACAGTAATATGGCCTCCTATACAGCTCACACTGCGGTCATAGAGGAAGGAAGAAGTATTTTTGCCGGAGCTCAGTTTATTATTTGACTCAAGATGTGAAGATTCTGTTATAGACAATAGGTAACGGAACGTAAACGGTCGCCATCGCTTTAACAAACTTTGTATAAATCAATCGAACAAGTGAATATAAAAGAAACTTTGCAACATCACAGAAATCTCCTCTCTCCACTAATGAGCCACCTTTCCTCACCACTGTCTTCTGAACGCATCACTCACTCTGCAAAACTTCACATTTTTCTTCCTGAAGACTGCATGCTAGATTACTGAGGGATCAGATTACAGCCGCATTTTGAAGTTTATGGAAAGGAGAAACAGAAAGAAGTGAGGGACAGGGCACTTAGATATGCTGCAGCTTTCTAGTGAGTGTTTATCGAATCTCAGAGTTGAATCCACATCTACTTTGCTCAGTACTGCTGTATAATGTTCTCCATGCTGTTGCTTCTGAACATGTAGTACATAAAGATAGGAGAGCAGGAATACCTCATTTCTGCATCCTTTAGATGGGACAATATAGCAGCCAGTCTACACCCACTAGCTCAGAGACAACTGGAAATTAGAGAGAGAGCCTGCAGAAAAGAAATGCGCAGGAAATAAGTCATAAAACTTTAACAATTGTGTTACACATGGCTGTTTATACTGAACAGTCACCTAAAACTACACATTACTCACCTGTCTCAGCTCTCTTCCTATGGCTGCCACCCTTTGTTGTGGTCCATACCAGGTTTCTTAGGTATCCCAGCAAACTCCTGGGACATCATCACTCTAAGCCTTGTATGGCTGACTCAGACATCATCTTTCCAGCAAACTCATGTCTGTTTTTTAACCATCTACATTTACTTCTTGGCTCAGACCTGCTGATTAACCCTTCATCTGCTGTAAACAAAAAAAATCTTCTTCGGTGTTGTTCACACTTGAAACTCTGCTGCATCCATGTTTTTTTTTTTTTGCAAGAAAGTATTCTGTTTGCCTGTTCATCATTGCTGCCTTTGACTCTGCCAAGGACCATCTGTCTGCTGAGAATATAGCCCTGACCAGTCCTGACTTTAGCATGAGCTATGGCTTAGAGAATTCATCTCACCTGCTTTATTGGACCCATCTATAGAGACATTCATTACTTCATTTACAAATGATGCGGTGCTGAGGTTGGTCATTACCCACAGCTCATCATAGAATGACAATGTATTATCAGTGGTTTTCATAGTATTAATAATTCTGCATATTAAAGGGATTACAGATTGGATCCGGCAACACGTCCTTAATATTGGTGGGTATTAAAAGTCTGTTTCATTAAGAAATATTTAAAACAGAAAAGTGAAGTTCAAAATCATTGTGGTGGTGAGCCACTAATGCCGTAATAATTCTGCATATTAAAGGGGTATTCTCAAATTATTAAAGAGAACCAGTTACCTGGATCTACTCCTCTGACCTATCACTAGCTGTCCCTGCACCTTCCTAGCTGCTCCCTAACCATCCCTCTCTGCTGTAAATCCGCCCTATAAAGGTTAAGAAGAATCACTTATAACTTACTGGACGTCGCTCTGTCAGGAGACTGGAATGGCGGCTCCAGGCTCCATTCTCCCCTCCTCGCTTAATCACTGCATGCCCCACTGGCATCATTATTCTTTCTTGATTTCCGCCTGCATTTGGAATCTCCCACCCTCTTCTACTCCTACGATGCACCGGCTGGTACGTCACATCCGGCCCGGTGCATTATGGGCCTGATGAAGTGATCGGCCTGGTGCATTATGGAATTAATCACGTGATCGGCCCAGCTCCGCGCATGCGCAATGCGCATATTGAAGTTGGGCCGATCATGTGACCAGGCCCATAATGCAGCGGGCTGATCACGTGATCAGGCCCATAATGCACCAGGCCGCATGTGACGTACCAAAGGAGGAGAAGAGGGGGGGAGATTCCAAATGCAGGCGGAAATCAAGAAATAATAATGATGCCCAGCGGGGCGTGCAGTAAAGCAGCAAGGAAGGGAGAAGGGGCCATGGAGCCGCCATTCCAGTCTCTTGACAGAGTGACCTCCAGTAAGTTATAAGTCATTTTTCTTAATCTTTATAGGGCGGATTTACAGCAGAGAGGGATGGTTAGGAAGCAGCTAGGAAGGTGTAGGGACAGCTAGTGATAGGTCAGGGGGGTAGATCCAGGTGACAGGTTCCCTTTAAATTGTTTTGATTAGACACCATGCAGTTTGCAATTGACTTGCTTTTTTATCTGCTGTTATTCCCCTGCAATGAGAGCTGTTATCATACATAGTGTACAGCTGGTTTCCATGAAGCGTGGCCTCTAGTGCCTGCCCAGGTCATAGCTGATAGTACACAGAAGCTTATATTCCAGAAAAGGATTACATTTTAACTTCCCAGTTACATATCTCCACCCCATCAATTTCTATACAGTCATTAGCTGCTCACTTCCTTTGCCCATTCTCTCAGCTCCTGAAATGCTGCTGTTATAAATACTGCAAAATCACTACCTACCATTCTTCTACTACATTTTGGGAGCTCTTTAACTTGGCAGCGCAGAATTTACCCATACCCATGGAAATACAGCCCACAGAATTGGCTAATCCCAGAGCAGTTCTACTAATTACAGCTCTCACTGTCTGACTTATCCCAAAGCAGTTGTCCTTATCACAGCTCTCACTGTCCAATTTATCCCAGAGCAGTTCTCCTAATCAAGATCTCACTGTTCGATTCATCCCAAAGCAGTTCTCCTAATCACAGCTCTAACTGCCCAATTTATCACAGAGCAGTTCTCCTAATCAAAGGTCTCACTGTCAGATTTATCCCAAAACAGTTCTCATAATCACAGCTCTCACTGTCCAACTTACCCTAGAGCATTTGCCCTAATCACAGCTCTCACTGTCTGATTTATCAGAGCATTTCTCCTAATCACAGCTCACACTGTCTGACTTATCCCAGAGCAGTTCTCCTGATCACGGCTCTCACTCTCATGATAGGCTGGTACAGAGGGAAGAGGACCCTCCCCTCAAGGCTTAAATTCCATAGGATGATGGGGAGGAGACAGTAAGTTGGGGGTTGTGGCAGCTTCGGTGGGGTGGTGGTGAGGTGATAGCTCCCGTGGTAGTGAGGTGGTGGCAGGTCATTGCAGGCTGTAGGTTTTTCAGTTCAGTTGCACTGTTATCTAATATATGTAAATATAGCGATAGCAATGTACACTGAACAAACCACTGATTGCTGGATATGTCACAGCAGACCTCCTGCTGAGCTGTATGGTTCTACTAATACTACAGCTCTGCTACTCACCAGAACTGTCATTCAAGGAGAAGAGCCCGCCCTGCCAGAAACCGGGAAGTGAGGAGACTGTAAGGAGACTGTATTCCTCTGAGCTGCTCAAGAGACAAAGTGGGAATACCCCTTTAACAAAGAGTCCCTGCAATGCACTAAGAAAACAATATGGTCAATGGCAAACTACATACGCTTCATCTAAACTGGCCCTTCAGATTACACAGAGTTGGTTTGGAGTCTGCCGCCATGGAGATAAATACGTCTACAAAGGAGCCATTGACACAAAGCAGCATGAAATGTTTTAATTAAGCTTGTAAATGTGTTGCATTTTTCATTTTAGAAAAATTGGACCAATATAAAAAGAAAAAGAAAAAATGAAGCAAAGAAATAGACGTTCCCTTTAAGGCTCTGTAGTGGACGTCTCTCTCCAGTAATCATTGTGAGGTGTCTGGAGGGTGAACAGACAACTTGATCCAATGCTGTTCCCATGGTTGGGGCTTGTGACCTCTTCGCTGTGGATTGTCCTCGGTGTTCTGCCGGGGGAACACGCTGTATCGTCTGAGCTGCCATTGAACCCCCCTCCCTTATGACTTCCCTACAAGCCCTTGTTTGGATTGTAATAAAGAGCCTGGGGTGAGTAAATCCAGGGTTATGGAGGTCCAGACCCTACGGAGCCTCCTGCTATATAGGGGCGAGCGCGAATACGAGGAACACACGACTCCAACAAAAATACCACGTTCTATCACAGTAAACAAGATCTGGTGTTCACAGTCAGTTCTCGGGCGTCAGCGGCCTCAACCGGAGTCACTAGTTCATTGTCTCTATCACAGTCTTCGAGATAATACGACTTTTCAACCTACAGTAAATTCCCAGGGGCCCAGGAAGCTAAGATATGGGCTGCTGTATGATTATGAAGTGTATGAATCCTTCTTTTGTTAATGACACCCACTTACACTTGCAGCAGAGTGCGAGCTAAATATCATCGCATAATCCCTCTGATTCTCTCGCATGAGATAATCATCAGGTTTTTGTTATGTAATTTGAAGACAAATAGCTACAGATTGCAGCGATGTGTCTCTTATCACACTGTGTGCTGTTATTTACCTGCAATGTTTGTTTTAGCTTCAGAAGCTTATTACAGCCGGACTAGGTCAGCAAGTCTGGCATGCCCCCTGCTGTGATTAACAGCTCACTGTTCATAGACATTGTATACAGAGTCTGGTGGTGGTGGGGACAGCTCACTGTCTATAGACATTGTACATACAGAGTCTGGTGTGGGTGGGGACAGCTCACTGTCTATAGACATTGTACATACAGATCCTGGTGTGGATGGGGGCAGCTCACTGTCTATAGATATTGTGCATAGAGAGCCTGGCGTGGATGGGGGCAGCTCACTGTCTATAGACATTGTACATACAGAGCATGGTGTGGGCGGGGCAGGTCACTGTGTATAGATATTGTACATACAGAGCATGGTGTGGGCGGGGGCAGCTCACTGTCTATAGATATTGTACATACAGAGCCTGGTGTGAGCAGGTGCAGCTCACTGTCTATAGACATTGTACATACAGAGCCTGGTGTGGGCAGGGGTATCTCACTATCTATAGACATTGTACATACAGAGCCTGGTGTGGGCGGGGCAACTCACTGTCTATAAACATTGTACATACAGAGTCTGGTGTGGGTGGGGGCAGCTCACTGTCTATAGACATTGTATATACAGAGCCTGGTGTGGGCGGGGGAAGCTTTCTCAGCTCTGCTGCATTGCTAAATCAGAAAAATTCTGATTGTGTCAGAACCGCTGCAAACAGTAAACTAAATGATACATCACTGGATTCAGGGTCTCTTTGCATACAAAATGCTGTTCTCAGATGAAGTAGCAAAAACCAGCTGACAGATTCCCTACAAACTGTTCTCTCTCTTCTTTTTTCTGTTTTATGACCACATCAAAGTTGAATGTGCAGGAAACAAAAAGTCTGTAAAAGCCAAATGATGCAAAATTGTTAATGAAACCCAATTTCAAAAATTATTCTTAGCCAAAAGTACATTCATTTAATGTATGCAAAGAACAAAAGAAGGGCTCATCCTTTAAAGGGAATCTGTCAGCTGGTTTTTGCTACCTCATCTGATAGCAGCGTGGTGTAAACAAAGACTCCCTGAATCCAGCGATGTACCACCTAGTTTACTGGGTGCAGTGGTTTTGACATAATCAGAGTTTATAGATTTAGTATATAGCAGAGCTGAGAAAGCTGCCCACACCCGTCACGTAAACCAGCCTCTCTATATACAAAGTCTATAGACAGTGAGCTGCTAATCACAACAGGTGTGTTGGAGCAGCTGACCTAGTGGCAATGATAATCTCCTGAAGCTAAAACAAACGTTGCAGGTAAACAGCAGCACACTTTGTGATAAGAGAGGCATCGCTGAACTCTGTGTCTCAGACCTTACAGTATGATGTCTTCAGATTACATAGCAAAAACCTGCTGACTGATTCCCTATGGTACATTTGTATCCAATCAATGCAGTTTTCTTATATGTAATCTTGCCAATCTAGTCTCATGCAGTAAATAAATATATGTCCTGTGTTATCTCTTTAAAGTATTTAATATCTTTGAAAATGTAATCTTCCTTCTTTGTTTACTTTCTTGTTGGAAGAAAAAGAAGAAGAAAGTATTCCTCACCTTGTGCCTTGGACGTAGCTTGGCAGGAGCCTTTCTCTTGATTTGTGCAGTAACCGGGATCTGCTCTCACAGAAAATGTGACATTATATAACCAGACACTTTTATATCGAGCCACTTCATTTTTAATCAAATTTCCATTCCCTTCCAGGACGCAGTTCCAGGAAAAACTTAACTTTTATTCCCCGACAAGAAGCTTTGCAGAAAAAGCCTTCACGAAAGAAGAGAAACAGAAGCATTTCTGAACGGTTAAACGTTTGTTTAATAATATGTGAAAGTATCAAAACTTCGCCGGTGTCATCTGTGCAGTAATCACGGGCGAGTGTCACCGAAACCCAAAGAAAGGGCGAGGTCAACAGAAGATCACAACTTGGTGTTACTTAGCCAAGAGTCTTCTTCCTTAAAGGGAACCAACCAGCAGGTTTTAGGGCTATAAAGTCAAGCCAGTTCCTTAAAGGCTCCGGGATACTGAGTGCAATCATACCTTTACTTTAATGATTACATGTATGATTGCAGAGAAAACTGTTATCAAACACCAGGAAATCTGTGCAGCACATTAGCATAAGTGCAGCACAGTGTCATTAAAGGGGGCTGGGTTTCTTTGTATTACACCCCTGTGGGCTGGGGAGAGAGGGACGGGGGAAGGTTTGGCTCAGAACAAACAGGGGAGTAATAAAAATAAACCTAACCCCATATAGTGTCGCTATGCTGCTCTTATGCTAATGTGCTGCACTGCTTTCCTGATGTTTGATAACATTTATCTCTACAATCATACATGTAATCATTGAAGTAAAGATATGATTGCACTCAGTATACCAGTGCCTGTAAGGCTCTGGCTTCACTTTATAGCCCTAAATCCTGCTAGTTGGTTCCCTTTAAGGATCTTCTCTTACAGAGTAATTCCAGCAACAGCTGATATTAATATGTATGGTGAAGACAATATTCCTAAATCGGAGGGTAAAGATATTATTACAAAATATCTCTCAAAATAGTGTTTTATTTATTCCACATGGGGTAGAGTTTTCATATTCTCCCCCCGTAATGTCAGAGGTTTCCAGTCATTAGGAGATTTTTGACAGCTCAGAGACTTTTTCCTTCCTTGCTGGCAGCTTCTGAAAGTTGCTGGGTCAGGTGATGCTGGTTGGTGACCACACCCATTCCCTTTAAATAGTCACATGATCCACCACCTGATGATGGTAATAGATCTCATTCTATTCTGACCACGGTGGAGGAAGGAGTGAAGCTGTTTGGAGTCTTGTTAGCTGTAGTCCTTGTGTCCGGTGTCTGGCGGCAGCACTTAAGTTGTTTTATATCCTTTTTTTGTCTGGCTCCCTGCCTGTTTACCTTCCCCCGTGTTGCACTAGATCAGAGGTGATGTCTAGTGTTCTCAGTGGTCTACACATTAGCCATGGTGAGTAGAGGTGACCGTCAGGGACAAGACACATGCCAGGGGAAGGACCCACATAGGGATACTAGGGTAGCTTAGGGAGATATACAGGTAAGTATCAGGAGGTGTCCCATCCCTTGCTACCTACCGGTAGGGCCTTCCTTCTCTTTACCATCCCCCATTGTACCCTTTGTTTTGCACCACATGCTTGGATTCATATTTCCCATCATGACACCATATTAGAGTTTGGAAGGACTTCTTAGACTTATATCTTCCCGCCACCATCTTTCTATAGGTAGACACAAGACAACCATTTATTATACTGGTGTCTTCTTATGAGGCAAAGAAAAAAGAGGGAAGTGTTCCCTGTGAATTAATGGAGGAATGTTGGTTATTGATGAGCCCAGGGCAAGGGGTACTCGGATACCGGGCCTGGGTTTGATGGATTTAACTGGGGAATCACGGGTGGTTCCCGGTTCCGTGCCCTGGTTGTCATTTGTTAGACGGGGGAAGTATTTACAGGGATAAGGATACGTGACGCCACCTGTGGATCCCGGTAATTTGGATACCGGCGCTGCAAGCTGAGGTGATGATGGGTGCAGCTCAGTGCGGTCCAGCTCCCCACAGGTGGAGCTTTTACCTCAGGGCAGCGGTGATGGAGGATGAGGGGATGAGGGGCGTAGTTGTTCTTACTCCTCTGGTGAGATGCTGATGATGCTAAAGCCCTCTGGGCGCCGGCGGGAAAAAAGACAGAGACCGATTCAACTTCAACTCCACTTTACTGGTACCGGCAGATGTTATAGAGAACACGGTACAGTCTGGTTTAACGGGTACTAGTTGTCGGTTCAGGGTAACCCCATGGAGTCTCCAGATGTTCCTCTCTGATAGTCTTTCGGGGTCTAATTCTGTCATTTTCTCTACTTAACCACCCTTGCAGAGCTCTCCAGCCAGTCCCCTGGTCTCCTACGGTGGAGCACGGATTTCCTTTACCAGTACGGACGGAAGTAAAGTAAGCAAAACCTCCTGCCACCGGAATCCGGACCGATACTCCTGTAATCTTGGACCAATTTTGGGCCTGAGGGGCGAGGTACCTTATTGTGGTGACTACAGCTCCCCGGTGATTAAGGGCCTGCGGCTCGTCGGTTTGCGGTCAGGGATGAACCGCTGACCGCCACGGCATCCGTGTCGCCGGTGTTTTCCTCAGACGTTACCAGCCGGCTCCAACCGGTGCTGGTCCTTCCCCTTCTGTCCTGGGACACCCTCCTAGAGATGGGGATCCCTCCTGTCGCAGAGCTGTCAGGCACGTCCTCACTGACTGCCTCCCCAGCGCTAACTAACTGTCACTCAAGTCTTCCTGCACTAACCTCGGCTCCACTCCCTTTTGGACCTACTGAATAATCAGTCCCTCTATACTAAGGTGGCCTAGTCCTGTGTGTGTGTGAAAACAGACTCCATAGGTTAAACCCTAAACTCACAACTACAGAGATACTACATATGTTTTCAAAGTGTAATACCTCCCTGTGTCGCCTAGCCATAGGGGCGCCACACAATCACCTAAATGGGTTGTGACTGGCAAAACTACATATTGGGCAGAGGGATGTTGGAAGACTACTGCTCCGGCCGCTCCAATCCCATCTATTGTTGAAAAAAATAATGTCCTGAATGAAGATTTGGTGAGTGATGAGGTCCGGGCACCACCAGAAAGGATCACTGAATCAGGTAATATGATGAGTGATTTATTCCAGAGACATAAAAATGACGCGTTTCAGACTTGGTGCAACTCCTTCAGGAACTTTGTGATTATCAAACCTGAAGAAGGAGTTGTACTAACTCCAGAACTTATTGATTTGATGTCCCTGGAATTAGTCATTCATCATATTACCTGATTCATTGACCATCTCTGGGGGTGACCGGACCTCTTCACTTGCAAAACTTGATTCAGGTCCTTATGTTGCAGAGGGAACTTTAAATAACCTCAGGCACCAAGGTCTATATTTGACCCCTAAACCCCCTATTGTCACTTTATGCACTTTAAATAGAATCAACCAGCAGGATTTAGGGCTCTAAAGTGAAGCCGGTGCCTTACAGGCTCTGGGATACTGAGGGCAATCATACCTTTACTTTAATCATGAAATGTTTGATTGCAGAGAAAAGTGTTATAAAACTCCTGGAAAACAGGGCAGCAAATGATTTATGTGTGCAGCACTGCATCACTATTTGGGGTTGTTTTGTTCTTTTCCTCTCCTGTGGGCGATCCTTTCAGTTGTAAGGCAAACCCTCCCCGCTCCCTGTTATCTCTACTGTCAGTTTCTGGCTCCTGCACACCATCACTATACTCTAGCCACAGGGTGTCTGAAAAAACTGAAAGTAGAGATGAATAGGGGGGAAGGGGGGAGTTTGGCTTACAGCCGAAAGGTGTGCCCACAGGGGAGGAAAAAAAACAACAACAACAACCCAGAATAGTGACACAGTGCTGCACACATCAATCATCAGCAGCCTTGTTTTCCAGGATATTTATGACACTTGTCTCTGCAATCAAACATGGAATGATTCAAGTAAAGGTATGATTACGCTCAGTATCCCAGAGCCTGCAAGTCACTGGCTTCACTTTATAGCCCTAAATTATGCTGGTTGGTTCCCTTTTAGCCCATTTCAAGCTTATGAAAGTGTTAGAAAGCAGCCTTCCTCTGCCAGGATCCTGATGGTCATCCAAATTGCATACAGGCTATAGCATTTTATACCCCAAAAGGCATAAAAAATGTCCTCAATTCTTGCACTTACCAACAAGTGATGGAGAAATGTGATTACTAATGCATTCACAAGCCTTTCCCTTGTTTTCTGGCAACACGATGCACATTCAGCGTGTGGTACAATGGTTGCTATAGACTTGCTGAGTAGCAACAACTATAGTCTTTTGTAATTGTCCCAAGCAACTTGTCAATTTAGAGAATAGGAAACTAGACTTTATTTATTTTAACGGCCTTTAGCACGATCTGGAGCCATGACGACTTGACGGATGAACGCTTTGTAGGAACATTGATCTTGTGCAACCTAGATAGGTCCACCATGGTCTTCTCCAAGACTATATATAGATAGGTCTAACAGGGTCTTCTGAAAGCCTAGATAGGATCACCAGGGTCTTCTGCAAGCCCATATAGGTCCACTAGGGTCTTTTACACATAGATAGGTCCACCAGGGTCTTCTCCAAGTCTAGATAGGTTTACCAGGGTCTTCTCCAATGCTAGATAGGTTTACTAGGGTCTTATCTAAGCCTAGAAGCGTTTGCCAGGGTCTTTGCGAAGCCTAGATAGGTCCATCAGGGTCTTCTCTGCTGTTATGTTGATTGTATCAAGCCATCGGGTTGCTGGTCTTCCTCTTCGCCTTGTTTCTTCTATCCTTCTGTCCTTCTCCAGTGATTGCTCTCTTCGTATGATGTGCCATCTATGGTATTGATAACATCCTTCTCCAGCTCCACATTTAGAAGGTGTTGATTCTTCTTCTGTTTATTCCTTTATCATCCAGGTTTCATTTCTTTATGTT
The DNA here is from genome assembly GCA_033576535.1 of Allobates femoralis. NCBI lineage: Eukaryota > Metazoa > Chordata > Amphibia > Anura > Aromobatidae > Allobates > Allobates femoralis. The sequence continues at coordinate 149,283,096 of JARQOC010000007.1, forward strand.
ACTACAGAAGACTATGTACGAGCCGTGTCTTCATCACCAGTGTACATGGCTTAGCGGTCCTCCTGTCACCCAATCAGGGCTCCATTTCCCAGGGTGACTGTAGTTGTATTCCTGCCTATCTTGTCTCTGCAGTAAATAACAAGGAGGCTCCTACCTAATCATAACTTTGTTACTTCATTAAAGGTCCATTTTTGAGATTATGTTGTAAACAACATGCGCAAAGTAACGTAACATGACGTGGCCATCCATCTTGTGGCCTGTGGGATTATCGGGCAGATTACGGTAGTTACTTTTGCAGGATCTCCTTGTACATTCACTGAAGCTTCTTTTCCTTAATACGTTTTGCAAGACTCCTCTGCAGAGTATAATGTAAACGGCCTCCACGTCCCGTCCACATGCTTTAGCGCTTATCCAACATCCTTGAAAACAGCTGTGCCTTGACTTTTTCCAGCTTTCTGAATCAACTGGGCCTCACCGTTTGCCAAATTTGCTTTATTTTGTTTTTTGTGTGTGACTTCGCCTTTTTTCTGCCTTTTTCTGTGCCCTTTGCACATTTTCTTTTCTTTCTTATCCTTCCAGGATGGAAATTTTACATACGAACGGCCGTAACCGCAAAGGCCACAAACTCCCGATAGCCCATATTATCCAGGTCACACAGGACCAGCTTGGGTTATAAATCCATTTTCCAACCACTATACTGGCAAAAAGAGCCTGGAGACAGAAATCGGGCATCCTCCATACTAAGACGGCCCTGTAGATTCTCTTCCATTGTAGCTCCCACTTATTAAAGGGGTTGTTCGGGGTTTTTGTAAAATTTCTATGTGTATTTAGGCTGCAAAATGTTGACAGTTTGTAATTTACACCCTGTCTGCATTTTGCAGCGTTACCTAGATATCACTATATTGCGTCTGCAGGAGACCGAACGGGGGGCGTGTTAGTTTAGGAGCCTGAAGGCAAACTTCATAACTGGTCGTTTATGCCCAGTCTCCTACAAACACGCCCCAGATACCTACAGACCTCCCCCCCGCCAGTTTCAGCATGCCCGGCCACCCCAAGTCTCCTGTAAGACAACCCTCCCAGTCTCAGCATGCCCGGAGACCCCAAGCTCCTGCATGGCCGCCCCAGTCCCCAATATGAATACCCACCCCCATTACACACAACGGTCACCTCCTCCTCTGGCACAGTGTACCGAGTCCACAGCTGTGTGAAGGTGATGACCGCTGAGTGCACTGAGCTGCAGATTCGGCACACTGTGTCAGTGGAGGAGGTGAGCCTAGATAAACATAGAAATAAACTACTTCTGAGTTATTAATAAAACACTAAAGGAAAATATTATGTCCTCGCCTGGAAGCGCCAAAGCATTTTTTCTGGATATTCCTCCTCACTCATCCACATGGACAGGATCTCTGGCTGGAGACCTGATGGATCCAGATGCAACAGACCAGCCAGGATGGATGAACTGACTGTATGTCTCTGAGGAGTGATACACTATAAACCAAGGCAACTAGAAGGTGAGCAGCACCATTACTAACTCTGTGCTAGTACAGTGTTTGCTCTACACTTAGACCTGTGCCCCCTCTCTTTGTCTCCTCACTAGACCCCGGATTGGGACTACACTATGTATTGCAATATGCAGTATTAGACTATTAGTCTTATCCATAAATGTGGGAAAACCTGTAGTGAAATGAGGTCTATACCGGATGGAGAGAGCAGAGCAGCAGTCAGATGATAGACGCTCTGCTGATCATTCACTACAGCACGGTGCGTCTTACATCTTTAAAGAGGACCTGTCACCCCCCTGGTGCTATGCTAACTGAATGCAGCACTGAATGCAGGGTGTCTGCTGCATTCAGGGAAGGGGTCCTCCATGTCTCTAGCCCCCCTGTAAGTTGTTAAAAAGACTTTATAAAGTGTATGGATAACGTGTCCGGAGGGACTTACTTAGTAATGAGTCGTCGCTGTTGCTGGTGTCCTCCCCGCCTCCGACCCTCTCTGTGCCACCTCCAGCCCTCAGCGATGACACATACAGTAGGCTGAACAAGAGAGGGCTGGAGGTGACACAGAGAGGGCTGGAGGTGGCACAGAGACGGCTGGAGGTGACACAGAGAGGGCTGGAGGTGACACAGAGAGGGCTGGAGGAGGCAAAGAGAGGGCTGGAGAAGGCAAAGAGAGGGCTGGAGGTGGCACAGAGAGGGCTGGAGGTGACACAGAGAGGGCTAGAAGCGGGGAGGACACCAGCAACAGTGATGACACATACAAGAGGCTGAACAAGAGAGGGCTGGGGGTGACACAGAGAGCGCTGTAGGCAGGGACAAGGGCAGTCACATAAAGGAGGCTGAACAAGAGGTGGCATAGAGAGGGCTGGAGGTGGGGATGACACCAACAACAGTGATGACACATAAAGGAGGTGGCACAGAGAGGGCTGGAAGTGACACAGAGAGGGCTGGAGGAGGCAAAGAGAGGGCTGGAGAAGGCAAAGAGAGGGCTGGAGGTGACACAGAGAGGGCTGGAGGTGGCACAGAGAGGGCTGGAGGTGGGGAGAACACCAGCAACAGCGATGACTCATTACTGAGTAAGTCCCTTCGGACTCATCTGTACACTTTATAAAGTCTTTTTAACAACTTACAGGGGGGCTATTGACATGGCGGATCCCTCCCCTGAATGCAGCAGCCATGCTGCATTCAGTGCTGCATTCAGTTAGCATAGCACCAGGGGGGGTGACAGGTCCTCAAGCCTCCGCATAGATCTTAAAGATACCTCAATTAATTAAGTTTGCTTGAAATAAAAAAAAAATTAACCAAAATGTATTCGACACTTTGAAGATATTTTGCTGCTCCTTCAAGTATCCTTTTAAGGTGAAGGAGGAAGATCTCCACGATTTCTAATACAAGTAGAATTAAAGAAAACCTTTTACCCCCCCCCCCCAGGGCGTATGAAGGTAAACGAGCCGCCTTCATCAGCACTAATGCTGCATTCTGTGAAGGTGGCTCTTATGTGTATTATCCCCAGGTGCACTGAAATAATCACTTTTATAAATTTCCCCCCATACTCCTATTTAGACCGGTAGGTGTGTTCTTCCCACAAGGACTTAACTGCCTCGCTGCTGTCCATCATCCCTATCTGACCTCCAGTCGCTGCCTCCTCTCTTTCTACTGACCTAATCAGCGCCTGTGCTGTACATTTAGTTCTCGAGCATGCGCTGTGTGCCCAGGAACTTAGAACACATGATCTACAGATATCACACCTGCGTATAGCGGAGGCCCCAGGTCCTACCCTGCAGTGTATTCGGGCTGGGATTGTGGAGCCTCTGCTACACGCAGGCGCATTTTCTGTAGATCATGTGACCTTCTTCCCAAGCAGTGTGCATGGCGCATGCTCGAGAACTAAATGTACAGCGCAGGCACTGATTACTTCAAAAGAAGAGAGGAGGCGGCACCCGGGGGGCAGATAGGGATGATGGACAGCAGCGAGGCAGTTAAGTCTTGTGGGGAGAACACACCTACCGGTCTCAATAGAGGTATGGGGGATAATTATAAAAGTGATTATTTCAGTGTCCCTGGGGACATTACACATAAGGCTGGTTTCACACTACGTTTTTGTGCCTGTCCGTGGGATCCGACTTTAAAGGAGGATCCCACGGACAGGCACGGATCCACATGGATCCCTGTAATCGGATGGCAAATAGCCATCCAATCCGATTCTATGCAGGATCCGTGTGGATCCTGCGGTCCCCTGTCTTTCCCTGCTTCTGCTCCTCCATCTTCTTCCCTCTCCTATTCTATGCTGTGCCCCCGCTTCTCTATCCTCATCTATCCCTATCTTGTCCCTGTCCTCTTCCCTGTGTGTAAAAAAATTAAAAAAAACCTCCTCCGGGAGCATACATCACCTGTCACCGCTCCCACGCTGCAGCACCATCAGGGCTAAAGGACCAGTGATGATGTCACAGATCCGGTCACATGACCTGTCAGCTGACCGGCTCTCTTACATCATCACAGGCTCTTCTGCCCCGATGGTGATGCAGCGTTGGAGCCGGTGAGAGGTGATGTATGCTCCCGGAGGAAGTTTTTTTACTTTTTAACACACAGGGAAGAGGACAGGGAAGAGGACAGGGGACAGGATAGGGATAGATGAGGATAGAGAAGCGGGGGCACAGAATAGAATAGGAGAGGGAAGGAGATGGTGGAGCAGAAGCAGGGAAAGACAGGGGATACGGAGCCGACATCGGATCTGAGGTGAACTCAGATCCGATGTCCATAGGCTCCTATGCTGTGGGCCCTCGGATCAGCCTCGGATCAGGCTCGGATCAGCAGTGATCCGATGCTGTCCGATGTGAGTCACGGACACAAAATTGTTGCAGGCTACGATTTTGTGCCCGTAATTAAATCGGATGGAATCGGATGGTGGCAAAATCGGATGCCAATAGTGGCACATCCGATCCCATCCGATCCCCATAGGGGAACATGGGGTCCGATTTCGGATCCGATTGTATCCGTTTTGAAACAGATACAATCGGATGACCGAAAATCGTTATGTGAAAGCAGCCTAAGACCAACCTTCACAGAATGAAGCCTTAGTGCTGCTGAATGTGGCTCTTTTACCTTCACAGGCCCTGGGGTGGGGGGGTGACAGGTTCCCTTTAACCCTTACTTACAATGTTAGTAAATAAACTTTTTGAAAGAACTTTGCTACATTGTATCCATTCTGTCCCACCTTTCTCTGTTGTGGTCTCCTACCTATCTAGTCTCCTGCAGTAAATTATAATAATAATTAAAACTTGGGTGATCCCAATTCTACTAATAAGGCATCTAAGATTTGAGAGACTACAATCTCCACCTTCCTGTGCACGACTTCTCCCAGCCACGTAACATGAAGCTCATGGGTCCCAATGGAAAAGCTCCATTGGCGCCCCCATTTATTGCAAATATTTAATAGCAATAGTCTTTTTATAGACCATAGGGACTTTTGGGGCCCCCTAGGCTCCAGGGAACAGGTGTGATTGCACCTCTTGTAAGTACACCCTGACTGCTCCTATGACTTGTCCTTCTGTCTTGGATGTTTGGTTTGGATTTTAGTTCAGACAATTGTCCATTGTTTGTCTCCCCGTGAGCGGCAGAAGTCTCCAAGGGCAAGATGAGAGGGGATCATAGGAACGGACTGTACATGATATGTATTTATAACCGCCCTGTCCCGTAATGTACAGTATTCACGGATGAATTGGTCGCAGGAAAATAATAATAGAAGACACCGACGAGTCGAGGAAGCAATATTTATATATCTAAAGGAAAACACTGTTTCCTTTCCAAGCAGGAAACTGAAGTTATTCTCGGAGCTTCGACCAAGTCGGTGAAATAAAACATTGGCCGCCTTGTCCTTTAAACTCCGAATAGAAGGTGTTTGTTTTAGCTAAAGATAAAATAGACGATTATTATTATTATTATTACCCTGAGAGACATCGTGCAGAGACGTAACCTGCGGCAGGGATCCTCTCGTTCCCCGATGATGATTCGATCTGGGATGGTTTATCAGTCTTGTGGATCTAGTTGACTCGGGGCAGGTTAGATGTTAAGTTGAATAACCTCAGTCTTACAGACAGGTCTTGTTGATGTGGTCGACCTGTATTATTCTTGAAACCTATCCCCTTCGTTGACAGATTTGTATTTATTCTTTGAGTCCTTAGGTGAAAGAGTCCGGGGGCCTTAGTTTGGGAAAAGAGCACATGGAAGAAAAAAAACAGAAGTCTTCTTGGTATTCTATGTAAATTATTTCCAGAAGATCTGATGTAAAATATTAAAGAAAAAATGAAAATCCCAAGAAAATGTAAGTCCCTGAGTCGTCTTCATTATTGGAAACATTTGCTAGTGCTCTCTGTAGGGCGGGGATGGTGTGGCTTCATAAAGGTTGAATAAGTTTTGCTCCGTAACACTAGAAATCTATGGTAAATTGTTTGCTTATTGTTAATGCACTCACCCTGCTTCTATCGCCGCCCCCTGATTATGTCTGATTTCAGGGAAAGAGATGGCAGGTACAGAACTGGACTGTGGTGGCAGCCACTGGAGATGCAAGTGGCAGGCACACAAGAAGTGTGATGGCGGCCACTGAATCTGTGGTCACTTCTCTATCACCCCCTGAGCCAGGACAGGGTGACAGACGCTGCAGTAATTAACTTCAGCACCCTGATTATGTAATGTTCCAGGTGGGGAGTGATAGAAGGAAAGTGACTCTGGGGCCATCCTCCAGTGACGTTCCAATTGAGAGTCCCTTCAAACGAAATATCACAGAAAGTAAAGTAAAAAGACACATATATAGAGAACAGCTATTTAAGGAAAATGATAGGGAATCTTCTATAAAGCAAATGACAAAAGAGGTTAGTGGTTAAGGGTACTGTCCAAGGGTTAAAACTAAACAATTTTAAAGAGTATAAGAGGTTTGAGTATCTGAAGTAGTGGGAGCAGACAAGAGGCTGAGGTACTGAAATCGCAGGCATTAAGGTAGCTGAGGTACTGGAAGCCACAGACAGACAGGTGGCACAGGTACTGGAATTCACAGGAACACATTTAGTTGTGGTATGGAAGCCACAGGCAGACAGGAAGCAGAGGTCTGGAATTCTCAGGAAGATGGGTAGTTGAGGTACTGAAGTCACAGGCAGACAGGTAGCTGAGGTATGGAAGCCACAGGCAGACAGGTAGCAGATGTACTGGAATTCTCAGGAAGATGGGTAGTTGAGGTACTGAAGTCGCAGGTAGACAGGTAGCTGAGGTATGGAAGCCACAGGCAGACAGGTAGCAGAGGTACTGGAATTCTCAGGAAGATGGGTAGTTGAGGTACTGAAGTCGCAGGCAGACAGGTAGCTGAGGTACTGGAAGCCACAGGCAAACAGGTAGCTGAGGTACTGGAATATACAGGCAGACAGGTAGTTAGATACTGGAACCTGCATGCGGACAGGTTTTAGGAACACTAAAGTCTTAATACCATGACACATATGTGTGTTTTGGGGAGCCTTATAAATGGCTGGGCAAGACCGATCACATGAGATCATGCCAGGCCCTCTATAAAGTGCAACTAAGGAGTACAGCAGAGTTTAGTGGACCAGACTGAGGGAAGCAAAGCTCGGATCCGGGACAGGTGGGTAACTGTATGCACCTTTTGCTCACAATGGGATATAAACTTTAATACAGATCCATATCAGAGTCATTATGACCTTAAATGTAAGAAATACAGCTCCACATTAAGAAACTTGTCTGTTGACTAAAATGCCGGTGATATGAGTTATGCAGCCATCATAGTTATAATCACCTGTTACTAACTATATCACTGAAGTCGTGCGGAAGGCATTGATCTATAAGGTGAGATCAGTATTGGCTTCGGTCATCAGATAAGACCCTGCTTATCGGACTTTGCATGTTACAATTGTCACAAGCAGTGGAATTGTATCAGCATGAAACATCTTCTGTTCCGGTTTGTGCAATCTGAGAAACGATGATGATGCACGATGGAAAGAGCAGGTTCTGAAGACTCGTCCAGGTCCATGGGGGAGTGGAGGTAGCGATCATTACAGAAGGTTTCTGGATATTTCTACATTTAGTTCAAGACACAACATGAGAACAAAATAAGGTTACCAAAAACTAGAGTTGATGCAAATCAATTTGCAGGTCCTATTCCACCGCTCTTGGACCACCGATCACTGCCATGGCTGCTGGAATGGACCGTGTGAACAGATTCAAAACAACTATATTAGAAACTAATGTCTTACTTCTTTTTCTCAGAACTTTCCTAGACAAGAAACTGCAAAAAACTACTGGAAAATGTCTCTCCCAGTGGGGTAGATCCCTAAGCCCTTGGACCAGAAGAGCAGTTGTATTGCATCACTGTCACATGAATTAGATGCAGTATAGTAATCTGGTTAGACATTTGGGGGGTGTATAGATGGGAAGACAACTGGAGAAGTTTATGCAGCAGTGACAATGCCAAGTAGAACAAAAGTTTCAGTGAAGAAGCGAAGTTACCAGAGTCCAGTGATGTACTTAAAAGGAAACACACTTTCAATGTAGCAGAGCACAGCAATGTAGCAAAGCTTGGTATGTCAGAAGACACTCACTGGCTATGAAGAAATGAAGCAGAACTGAGTATGTCTAGACAATGTAGTACAGTCCAGTGAGGTAGCAGAGGCCGGTATGTCAGGAAACACACAGAGAAGTCAGGTAGCAGATGTCATGACTCCTCTGTGCAGTGTGTCTCGTATACTCGAATGCAATAAGAGTTGTTGGTGTGTTTGGTATTTGGTGTTCTGAGCTTTCAGTAGTTGATTGAGAGCGCAGGCTTCTATTCTGGTTCAGGGAGGTGCTGGGTTGCTCAGGTGCTCCATCTTCCCTGTGATTGTTCTGCTACTTTACTGAGCAGCTTCTCCTGGAACTCTGCCAGTCATATATTCTATCTGAAGTGCTGTGTGGCATGCATTCCTGTGCTTATTCTGATCTCTGTTTTCTGACCCCCAGATTCTTGCCTGATTTCCATTTTGTCTGTTACTTGTACATCTCCTGGTATTTTGAATCCTAGACTGTAACCTGAATATACCTCTGTTTACTCCCTGAATCCTCTTCATGCTCCCCTGGAAACCTTACCCTGGACTGTTGAATGACTATGTCTCTGTCTACTCCCTGAATATTATGAGCTCTCCTGGAACCTGACCTCGGATTACCTGACTTACCTGCTGTCTATGCTCCTATAAGCAGTGACTGTGTCACACCCTAGCATCACTAGCTTGACTAGCATCATAGCAGAGCTGAATGTCAGGGAGCACAACATATGCATAGTAAAGTGGTAGTAGTAGTGTGGTACCCCACTGGTCAGTGAGCCACGAAGAGGGTACTGCACCCAGACCAGTGTGTGTGGAATTCCAGTGGTCAGTGAAAGGGGAGGTTCATACATGGCTTTCATCCTGCATCCACACACCTAGCTCAGAGGGCCAATTGGTTAAAACCCGTTACCAGGGTCCCAATGGGAAGTTATATACAGTAAGTGGGTAGTGAAGAGCGGGAAGAGGAAAAAGGAGGAGAAAGGAGAGTAAGAAGAGAGAGAGGTCGAGGAGGACCCTTCAGGGGAACGTACAGGGAAGGCTCCAGGTCACCTGTAACCATAACCAGTCAAAGAGCCAGGACCTGCAGAAAATCCCCAGAGGTAGTGGCAATCCAGAGAAGGTTCTTACAGAGGTCCAGAGTTACAGAGGAGAGCACAGGAGGTCAGGCCAAGGTTTATGCATAAGTGAGGACAGAGGACGAAGCCGAGGGAAAATCTCTGAAAGCCACAGATGGACACTTCATTCATCGGTCACTACCCAGACCAGCTACCCGTGACTATAGACCTGTTTATCCGACTGTAAAAGTGACCAGTAAACCTGTACAGAGACTCAGCTACGTGTGTGTGTCCTTTTCTTCCTGTCCACAGAGTTGTTACGCTGACCCTGTGACAACCAAAATCACAGAGATCTGCCCTGGTGGCTCTGCTTCGCCTGCAGGGAGCCATATCATCCGGCTGCCTATCCACCATCCCCGGAGGTCTGCAGCAGCGCTGGTGCCATCACCAGTTACCGCAGGTGGCGTCACGAACATTTTACTTTTATTATTTTAATTTCACACTTTCCAACGACCACAAGGGTCACTGACCCAGGCATCGACCACTGGTGACAACCCCCAGCAGCAACGCCCGGGATCCGAGTTCCTAACCCCTGGGTGAGTCAGTAGTACCACTACAGTAGTAAAGTAAAGAGGCTCACCAATTGAGCTGGGCTACATGGCCCATGTAAGTGAGCAGAGAGGAGCAGAGACAGCCAGTGGCTGCAAAAGAGGATTGGAGATCTCGGCATAGATCCAGAAGAGGTAGGCAGAACGTAGTCTTCATAACTTGGACGAAATAAGTATTTCTCAGCTCTAGACATTGGCAGAAAATAGGGATCTGACTTCAGGTCATATAAGATGAAGATAAGACCCAAGAATGCAGAGAATACAAGCAAGTAAATCATCTATATACCTCATGTGATCTCAGATACATCCCTGGCCAAAAAGACTGCGCACATGAAATTCTTGTGTTACAGCTTTTATGTCTGCCGTCCATTAACAGACTCTTTAGACGTAATCTTTTCTAGGTTTATTTGTAGATGTCATGGAAAAGCCTCGCTTCCCTTCTCTGCTCTCGATCTGGAGACGTCAGGAAGACAATGCCACGATCCAGCTGTGATTCTTAATAGAAGAATGGACAAGAGAAGACGCAATGGAACTACGATGAATGTCCGCATAGAAGGGGAACAACCAAGGGTTTCACATCTTGTACTCGTTGCCCCCAACAAACCTCAACATCTTCCAAAGAGGACAACGGTGGGAAAATAATTACAGATACTCCGATATTTAATAGGCCGAGATACTGCGTACCGCGGCTGCGGCTCAGGCCACTTCACCAGTACCCGGCTCTGCACAGAAGTATGCGGAAAATCAAACTCCACAACAAAGATAGAAATGTGCGGACATCTGCTCCGAGCTGCTACACGACTCGAGCCGAGCAGATGGGAGACGTCTGGTGGTGAAGAGAGAGAAAATATGAGAATGTTCCCTAGATGAATCAGTCTGGAAGTGGGAAATCTCCAAGAAATTAAGTAAAAAAGTTCACAGATTTCTGTAATTATCCAATGGTCAAATTAAGAAGAATCAAGCTCTGGAATGCCAAGTGGATGAATGCGGGAGCAAACCAGCATGTCTCATGTTTATAGATCTTGGAAATAAAATATTATCTATTCACTTATTTTAAGTCACCCATGGACGCCATTAAATGACATGTATAATTACTGTCATTTATCTCATTGTGATTGCAGCTTTCAGACATAGAACTCTCTTTCATAGACAATGGAAAATGTCTCATTGGATTTGCACCATAATCACACATCATTGAGTCACATATTAATTGCCTCTTGTCTACAGCCACCACTAGGGGGAGCTAACTGCAGACTGTAGTAATATTAAACTTCTCCAGGCCTTTTATGTAATGTAATTAGGGCTCATATATTAATTTCCATAGCTGTGTTTGGCTTCAGGAGTTATATACATCTATGACCAATCTCTGTACAAGTGAAGTTAAGTGAAGGCTTATACTGTATATGTGGCACCCCAGGGTTCATGTGCCACAGTAACACCACAGAGGATTAATTCCCCACACAACCCACAACACTACACTAGCGTCTCCAGGCCAGAAGGGGGAGCTAAAGCTGCCTCCCTATATATTCTGGTGTGGAGAGGAAGTGGGCAGTTTAGTTCAGTTCCCAGGAGAACTGAGGAAGAAGGACCTGGGTGTAAAAGGGCTGCGTTAGGCACAACCCACTGTCCACTGTCCAGTTCCAGGCCGGCCAAGGTCTGAGGAAAGGAGAAGGAGCAGAGAGGAACACACCTGGGAGACTGAGTTCCCTGAGACTCGCCCTAGAGAAGCGTAAAGAACGAATACCGGATTCGGGATCATGTCTGACACAAACAGCACAGTGAACACCGGATTAGTAAAGGTCCCACATCTTCACTGTACCACAGCGAAGCAACACAGTGATGTCAGGAACACGGAATAATACTCAAATTCCCTAGCAAGTTGGTACCCGTGAGGGAAGAAATGGTCAGCAGCTTAGCTAAAGTGGCAGCAGGGCCACACATACAGCGCAGAAACAGGGAGCCAAAGGACCCAGCCAGGGAGGCAGCAACCCGGACCCTGCACAGACTCTGTGGACAGTACTCAGCTGATGTACCATCTTCAGTAAAAGACTTGGAAAACTACAAAACTGTGAGCCTGTGTAATCCTTGCAAACCATGTACTCCCTCACAAACTTTTTTCACCACTACTGCCCCGGGGAGCAGGCTCTGCCCGTGGAGAGCCAACACATCACAGGCTGCTATCCATCATCCCCGGAGGTTGTGCAGCACCCTGACCACATACCACGGGTGGCATCACGACTCTATCCCCTGTAAATAACCCCCAACCTTTACTTGTGGGCTCAGGACACGGTCTGGACCAAGACCGCCGTGATAACCCCCGTGATACCCTGGTCCGGTACCGAGTACCCCGTCCCAGTGGGCTCCACATATATAGGGGCTATGTGAGGGCTCATATTGTATATTGGGGAAATGAGGGGGCTCATTACTGTATTTAGGGAGCTATGTGAGGGCTCATAGTGTATTTAGGAAGCTATGTGAGGGCTCATAGTGTATTTAGGAAGCTATGTGAGGCTCATACTGTATTTAGGGGCCATTTCTGGGCTCATACTGTAAATTGGGGGCTATGTGAGGGCTCATACTGTATATAAAGAGCCAAGTGGGGGCTCAAATTGTGTATAGGGAGCCATACGGTACTCATACTGTATATAGGGGCTATGTGGGGGCTCATACTGTAATAGGGAGCTATGTGGTGAGGGATCATACTGTATATAGGGAGCTATGTCAACCAAAGCACGTGTGTGTTAATCATGCGACTTATCACATGATCTATCAAGAAAATCATGTGACATGTCATGTGATACATCAGAGGCTGGGGGGTCCTCGGCTTCTAATCTCTGCGGGTCCTGGCTATTCATAATCCTACCCTGGACATATAGAAATTAAACATCACAGAATGATGGTTGTAAATGATATGATGAAAGCTAAGTTCACAAATGGGTTTATCTTTTAATTAAATGAAAACCCTTCTACACAATGAACGAGGACATTTTAGACACAACTTCTCTACTTTGGATCTGTAGAAGTGAATATTTTGGATCATTTGTATTAATGTATTGTAATGACGCTACCTGTGATATTCAGACACACAGATGGTGACTTCTAATCTATCTGGATATTCTTAAATCTTACATTGATTTAATCAAGTTTTGTAATGTAAATTAAAAAAAAATATCCTAAATTAAGTTTAGTTAATACAAGTCTGATACCCTCTGTAGGACGTTCAATGTTGACATGTAACCGAATGAACCGACATGTGTTCCTGGATAAATAAATAATTACATTTGTATTATTTAGCTAAAAACCTAATCTATTTGTCTTGATCCTGAATGATCCCTTCTGTTTCTCTGGTGGAAAACAACAGCTGTAGATTATCTCACAAGACAGCGATACAGAATCCAAATAAAAACAGTCGGATCAGTGCGTGGAATATATCACCCAAACATAGAAGACTCAAGAGTATAAGACTTAAAAATGCATATCCAAGAAGATGCCAGACCTGGCATGTCACCTCCACAAGGAGAAACCTGGCATGTCACCTCCACAAGGAGAAACCTGGCATGTCACCTCCACAAGGAGAAACCTTAACCACTCATACAGCCAACTCAGATCTCTTACTTTGCACTGATGAGACAATACCCCAAAATACTCTGTCTGCAAATTGAGTATCTTGTTTGGCTTATATCCTAAGTCATATGACAAGGGTCATTAAATAGTCCATATTGACTTTTGCTACGTCCAGTAGGTGGTGCTAGAGTTTAAGTCCTTTTTAAAGAGGCAATTTGCATACCCAAGAATAAAAGACTCTGCATTTACAACACTCAGGAACACAAGAACTGAGATTAAAAGTCTCAACAAGGCAAGATAAAAATAGAAGATCCAAGATTGCAAGACTCAAGAGTAGACTATTCAACAATACAAGACCAAAGAATAGAGGAATCAAGGATACAAAAGTCAAGAAAAAGAAAAGTTCCAGGAAACAAGACCCAAGATAAGGCTGGGTTCACATTTGCGCACGATGTGCAGGCAGTATGCGTTCCTTTGTTTAACATAGGAACGCATAGTGCCCGTGTGTACCTGCGGTCAGCTGCATGTGCATTTGGCTGCACATATGTTGCATTTTTTGTGCATGGCTGTGTGCTTGCTTTATGCGCATGCAGACAGCCGCGCACAAGAAATTAATGAAAATCAATCTGTGCGCATTGCCATTTACTGGCAAGCGCACAGACACAGCGGACGATGACCTCCTCCAAGGGCATCTGCAGGTGAATCTTTTCCTGTTGTTCTCTTCTTCTTTCCTCTTCTCCTTCTTTCCTCTTCTTTCTTCTTCTTCTTCTTTCCTCTCCTTTCTTCTTCTTCTTTCCTCCTCTTTCTTCTTCTTCTTTCCTCTTCTTTCTTCTTTGCTCTTCTTTCTTCTTCTTCTTTCCTCTTCTTTCTTCCTCTTTCCTCTTCTTTCTTCTTCTGTCATCTTCTTTCTTCCTCCCTGCCGCTGCCACTGCCGCTGGTTTAAAATAGCCGGCGGAAAAGCCAGCGGTGAAAACACTTCACCGCCGGCTTTCCCACCCCACTAATTCAAATGATCAGCATCAGCTGATCATTTGAATTAGCCGGGCGGGAAAACCGGCGCTGGCTTTCCCGCAGGCTATTTTAACCAGTGGCAACGGCGGCAGGGAGGAAGAGATCAACGGTAGTGGCCAGGAGGCAGAAATCTCTGCCGCTAATCTCCGCCTCCCGGTTGCCGCCACTGATTGGCTGGCAGGGCGGCTCACAATCACACTTTCATGTGAACGTATGCGGACAATCTCCGCTGCGTTCACATGAAAGTGTTTGCGTTCGGCACTGCGTATGGGTATGCGCAGCATACGCTGCAGTGCCGAACGCAAGTGTAAAGCCTGCCTTACACCTAAGAGACTATAGAATAAAACGTAAGAATAGAATGTTAAACCATAGAATACATTTTTCAAGAACACACATGTTAAGACTATGAGAGTCAAAAATTAAAGACTACTTTGTAAATACAAAAATATAAGACCAAATAATACAACATTCATGAAGATATCTTGGAATAAATAGTGAGTAAATAATGAAAAAATAATAATAAAATTAATAAAAAGATTAATAATAATATTGATTATTATTATTATTATTATTATTATTATTATTATTATGCTCAGTAATATAAGACTCAAGCATACAAGATGAAGAATAATGAACTCAAGAAGACTCAAGTTCCAGGAATTAAAGACTTAAGAATACAAGAAATTGAGATTCTAGAATACAAGTCCCTGCAATAAAAGTTTAAGAATACAAAACTCAAGAATAGAAGATTTGTGAATAGAAGCCTTATGAATGTAAGGTAACTGAAGAATATAATACCCAGGAATAGAGGATTGAAGATTATTACAAGATATAGGAATGGAAGACTCAATAATATAAAACTCAAGAATTGAACAAAAAAGAATACAAAACTCACAAATAGCAGACTCTCATATACAATCCTGAGGAACAGATGTTTTAAGAGTACAAGACTGAAGAATAGAAGACGTAATTTGAAGTTCATGGGCCCTGATGCAAAAGTTCCAACGGGGCCCCATATTATTGCAAATCTTTAATAACATCAGTCTTTTTCTATGGGTCAAAGGGACTTTTGGGGCCCCTTAGGTTCCAGGGTTCGGGGGTGATTGCAGGCCCTGCACCTGTTGTAGTTACACACCCTGACTGTAGAATACAAGTCCCATGAACAGAAAACTCAATAATAACAGACCCAGGTATAAAGCTCTCAGAAATAGTAGGCCCTAAAATATCAGAAAGATCCATGAATAGCAATCTCAAGAATAGAAGACTCACGAACACAAGATTCAAGAATTGACTACTCAAGGATACAAAATCCTAGGCTACAAGACCCAAGAAAGCCAAAATACAAGGCTTAAGAAATAAGAATACAACAAGTCAAAATAAAAGTCTAAAGAGTGAAAGAATACTAGATTCATGAATGTAAGGCATAAAAGATCTAATCTGGCTACAAGAACAAAGAATGAGTAGACCTGGGGTCGGTCATGTGTAGGACACTAACGTTTCACCATAAAATTGCACTGAGCCGTATAATGGCTGTGTTGGAGCTAGAACCCTCGTTGGAAGCAATGCTTCTATGTTGTAACCTGTGTTGGTACACAGAGTAATTCAGTGCCGGACCTTGAGCCCAGAGGGCCCTGGTGCAGCCATGTTAAGGAGCTGGGGGGAGGGGGGTGCTGGTGGCCGTCGTTGAGCGGGGAAGGGGGTGCTGGTGGCCGTCGGCGAGGTGCAGGGGGGGGCAGCTATTGTTGATGCGGCTCTGCTACCCGCTGAGCCGCGCCGCCGACCTTCCTGCTTCCCTTGCCTGACCCTCCTCTCCTCTGACATCGGGTTACGGGGTCGGCTGAGGGCCCCCCTGCAGGCTTGAGGGGCCCCCTAGCCAGTTGGGGCCCTGGTGCAGCTGAACCAGCTGCACCACGGTAGGTCCGCCCCTGGAGTAATTGTCATCTAAAAACTGTTCCCTCTAAGCTGTGACAAAGTTAAAAAAAAAAACATATTCCCCTTCAGATATAGAATTAATCTGCAGGTATTAAATTCCTGCCTGGCCACTTTTCTGGAGCAGCAGCTGCAGGGAGAAAATGTACTTATATCCTCCCTGAGTCCAGTTATAAGGGGGTGCATGGAGTGGTTACAGTCACCGCTATACAAGCAGTGCGGCTGTAATCACTCCCCGACACTTTGATTGACAGCTCGCTTTTCAGCATGCGTGCAGTGTATGTGTGCAGATCATTTTCTCCCTGCAGCTGCTGCTCCAGCCTAACAATAGTTTAATGCTTGCACCTATATCTGTAGTTTCTGGATATGACATGCTCCCTTTAAAATACCCCTTTAAAATATCATCCTGTCCTGAGTCCTTGGGAACAATGAACCGAGGAGAAGCGACATCCAACTGGAATAGATGCCAAATATTTTCGTCCGATACATTCTGTTAAAACATTTGTGAGTCGGTGTTAGGTAACAGTCAGCAGGCAGTAATGGGTCTGGGCTGGTAACATACTTTATCCAGAATTAGTGAGTGCTGATCATCTGATAACCTTGTAACCCCAGAGATCTGTGCAGTTTCCACATGAAGTGGGAACATGGAGATGATGGATGACATTTTCCATTAATATGTAAAGGTCAGAGGTCAGCTCATTTTTCCTGTAGCACCTGAATATAGAAAACAGAGAAATGACTCAATGTGATACCAATAAAGGTAAACGTATTGTTCTATTTAGTACATGTAGAAACGTTTTTGTACGATGAATTGTGTAAAGGGATTTTGTTGTCTATCTGTATCTGGTGGAGGAGATGACAATATGTGGCCTATCTATGCTATGTTACTGTCCCGGCTCCAGTGCTGGGTTTTGCTTCCTTCCCCTATCTCCAGCTTATACTGTGCTGGTCTGTACTGGATTTCCATGGTAGCCTGGAAAGCATCACTCATGTCAGTATCATAGGTCTTTTAAGGCCAGCTTAGGCAGCCAGCCCCCCTGAGTATTCAGGAGTTATGGCTACCTGCAACCATCTGCTTTTCCTGGGGATAACCTAATACTCTTCTTGACTCTGCTCCAGCCTAGCGTCTAAATATCTACCGAGCGACTCTGCAGTCAAGCAACCAGCTATGACTTTCAGCGTCAGTCCAGTAATTCCTTAGGCTATTGTACTCTCAGCTCTGCTGAGTCAAGCAACAGTATCAAGCTCAATCTCAGTCGAGCTCCTGTCTACTGTCCAGTGCTGTCCACATTTGCAATACTAATGTGCTATTCCTGTGAGTAACCACATGTTTTGACCAAATTGCTATTCACTTTTTCCTGTGTGTTACTGCACCTCTGTAAGCAAGGTACCAGTTGCCTACACATCGCTGTTGTTTCTATATTATCCGCACATTTGGCCTGGCTGAATTTAGTGCTTCATACCCTGCTGGTCTAGTCCCCTCAAATTCCTCTCAAATTCACGTGCTGTCTGGCAAGTCCAGCTGATCTGTTCTGCTGAATCTATGGCATCAGATGAGTGTCACGATTGTCTCTCTTACCTTGGAGACTTGTGTCAGTTTTGGGACCTGCGTCTCACTTCATATTAATTGTGTTTCTTTCCTTTGGCAGTTGAGAAGGTAATGTCAGTTTCTGTTGCTAGCAAGCTAGCTAGTTCTTGTCCAGGAGTGGCTACTCTGTAATCACTCCCATCCCCTTTACAAACACATGGTTCTAGTATCCTTTGCTGGTGGCTGAACTCCATTCCTGGCCAAGCTTCCTGAGGGGAAGGAAGTTCTCTGGAGATCCTGACCATTGCTAAACCGTCTGCTGCCTAGGAGAGATGTAGCAGGCGTGAAGTTGTTTTTGTTGTCCTATCTGTCTCCCCTTCCCTCTTGTTACCCAATATAGAGGTGTATGAGTCATGAATGAATCATGAGGCTGGCATATATATGTTGGGGGTTTCGTTATTGCAACAAAGTGTTATTTATTCCTCTTGTTGTTATTATTGCAGTGGTTGGGACCAGTGCTCTCTATTGAGGGCTAACATCAGTAACACCGAGGGACTAAGTATCCTGTTTGGTGACGGGCTGACAGAACTTGTATAGGGACGGTAGGGAGATCAAGGCACAGCCACAGGTGATTGCAGGAGGTTACCTCTCCCCCATTCCTTATGAGGAGGGCCCTCCACTGTATTTGTCCCCGGTGTCTCACTGTCTGTTGTTTGTTTAGTGCGCTGAACACCGTTGGTCCGTGCGTCCCTGTCACACACTGTTTATGGATGCTCCTTGCATCCAATGTGACAATGACCCCTTAAAATGCCAGATGTACTTGGAATAGGCTTCTTTTGAGGATCTGGAAGGGGTTAATATAAAATACAATATGGTCACATTTAGAGTCTCTTAACAGTCCTCATGCTGACTCTGCAGCTTCCCTATCCTTCGCCTGTCTTCAGTTCTTCTAGAGCTAACTTCTGCCACTGAGGACAGTGACTTTCCTTAAGGGTTCACAAATCGGTGAAGCACAACATCAATGACAATGATCTTGGTTATATTGGGGCAGCACACCCCCTTGATACAGCAGCTGACCATTGTGGGTGGCAAGTCATCCTGCTCACACTCCATTGCTGTCCCGCAGCTCAGGACATGGATAACACACAAGTTTTAGCTCCCAGTTTCTTTAACAACCAGTAGTTAATTATCCCTGACCCCGGTCAAAGTCAAAATTCTCCAGGCTTCCTAAGGACCCTACCCCCATCTCTCTGCACCTGTGGAGAAAGGTCCTTTTGGTTCCTGAGTCTGCAAAAGTATGTTTTATCTAAGCTCTATTTTGGTATCGACCTTGACCTCAACCTTGTCTTCCTGACCTCATCCACTTGTCTGCTGCCTACTCTGACCTATTCCTTATCACTGCTCATAGACTTTGCTTGTCGTGGGCCTTGCTCTGTCTATCTAATATTGTAACTTAGGCTGCCTTCAGACTTGCAGATGCCTCCGCAGCGTTTTGCAGAGGCATCTGCAAGTATCTGCATGCAGACCGCGGCCCCTATGTTTATAATGGAGCGCACGGCGGTCTGCAGATGCTTGCAGACCGCCGTGCGCTCTCATTGCCCGCCATTAGTGATCTGTGCGCAGGCGGATGCCTGAGTACAGATCACACACTCTCGCCCGCACCAGGGACGCAACATCTCGCGTCCCTGGTGCGGACGAGAGTGTGTGATCTGTACGCAGGCATCGGCCTGCATACAGATCACTAATGGCGGGCAATGAGAGCGCACGGCGGTCTGCAAGCATCTGCAGACCGCCGTGCGCTCCATTATAAACATAGGGGCCGCGGTCTGCATGCAGATACTTGCAGATGCCTCTGCAAAACGCTGCGGAGGCATCTGCAAGTCTGAAGGCAGCCTTACTACTTTGGCAGTGTAATTGGATTCTAGTAATCATTTTGTGAACAGGGTCAAATCTGGGATCCCTTTGTGGGGAAGAAGGTCCTATCCTAGAGACTCTGTAGACTGGTTTATGATGAGTAAAATGAATTAGTGACCTAGAAGATCCATAACAATGACTGGCTGCTCCGACAGCCTCCTGGTTGGTGGTCTAAGGAGAAAGCCGCCATTGTCAAGAAGTCCTGAAGAAACAGGTCCATGTTCTGGTCATAGTGGAAAGATGGCTGTGGAGGTTGAGTTGATGAGCCGTAAAATCAATGTGAATTTAAAAATTAATTTAATTATTTCAAATAATGTAAAATGATGCTGACCATAGATTCAGCTCTACACATCCAATCTATTCTTACTATTTCTGCAGATTTAGACAAATTTCCAAGAAAAATAACTTTGATGTTCCGTTGACTTCTGGGCTGATTGACCGTGTCCTTCTGTACGGAATAGAATCATCTAGATTTGGAAATCATTTCGAGGCAATCATCTCCACCTATGATTGTTTATGCTTTCACCAACGTGTCATTTTTCTGCACTTCTAAAATCCTTTAATGCTAATAGGTTTGTTTGTAAATCCTCATGTCAAACAAGAGATGAAAGTCTATGTAGTACTTGAGTGCATGACTCCAGGGGACGTGCCTCCCCATGACAGCACGGAGCGGCTTTCTGCAGGAGGCAAAACTGCATTTTTGCACTTTGAAGTCATCGGATTGAGGCTCGTTCTACGTCTGAACTGGAAGGAGACAAGCAAGTACATGGCCCCCGAGATGAGTGTAAATACTGCCATTAGCCTTAGACGTTCACCGGCAGCGCAACTCATTGCCTCACCCCGATCAACCAATGACACTTTTTGTTAGACATTAGCAAAGAAAATACATTTTCCACTAAAATTAATCCTTGATTGGGGACATAATAGAAAGAAAATTCAGTTATTTTGATACATACACTGTGTGCAGAATTATTAGGCAAGTTGTATTGTAGAGGATTATTTTTATTATTGATCAACAACTATGTTCTCAATCACCCAAAAGACTCAAATATCAAAGCTTAATATTTTTGGAAGTTGGAGTGGTTTCTTTTAGATTTGGCTCTTAGGAGGATATCTGTGTGTGCAGGTAACTATTACTGTGCAGAATTATTAGGCAACTTAATAAAAACCAAATATATTCCCATCTCATTTGTTTATTTTTACCAGGTAAACTAATATAACTGCACAAAATTTAGAAATGAACATTTCTGACATGCAAAAACAAAACACAAAAAAATGAGTGCCCAATATATCCCCCTTTCTTTATGATGACACTCAGCAGCCTCCATCCATAGATTCTGTCAGTTGCTTGATCTGTTTACGATCAACATTGCATGCAGCAACCACCACAGCCTCCCAGACACTGTTCCCAGAGGTGTACTGTTTTCCCTCCCTGTAGATCTCACATTTTAGGAGAGACCACAGGTTCTATATGGGGTTCAGATCAGGTGAACAAGGGGGCCATGTCATTATTTTTTCTTCACACTGTGGAGTAGTTGGATGCATGTGATGGAGCATTGTCCTGCATGAAAATCATGTTTTTCTTGAATGATACAGACTTCTTCCTGTACCACTGCTTGAAGACGTCTTCCAGAAACTGGCAGTAGATACGGGAGTTGAGCTTCACTCCATCCTCAACCCGAAAAGGTCCCACAAGTTCATCTTTGATGATCCCAGCTCATACCAGTACCCCACCTCCACCTTGCTGGCTTCTGAGTCGGAGTGGAGCTCTCTGCCCTTTACTGATCCAGCCTCTGGCCCATCCATCTGGCCCATCAAGAGTCACTCTCATTTCATCAGTCCATAAAACCTTTGATAAATCAGTCTTAAGATATTTCTTGGCTCAGTCTTGACGTTTTATCTTGTTTCTTGTTCATAGGTGGTCGCTTTTCAGCCTTTCTTACCTTGGCCATGTCCCTGAGTATAGCACACCTTGTGCTTTTTGATACTCCAGTAACGTTGCAGCTCTGAAATATGGCAAAACTGGTGGCAAATGGCATCTTGGCAGCTTCACGCTTGATTTTCCTCAATTCATGGGCAGTTATTTTGCGCCTTTTTTGCCCTCACGCTTCTTGCGACCCTGTTGGCTATTTGCCATGAAACGCTTGATTGTTCGGTGATCGCGCTTCAAAAGTTTGGCAATTTCAGGACTGCTGCATCCCTCTGCAAGACATCTCACAATTTTGGACTTTTCAGAGCCTGTCAAATCTCTCTTCTGACCCATGTTGCCTAAGGAAAGACATTTGCCTAATAATTAAGTACACCTTATATAGGGAGTTGATGTCATTACACCACACCCCTCCTCATTACAGAGATGCACATCACCTGATTTACTTAATTGGTAGTTGGCTCTCAAGCCTATACAGCCTGGAGGGGGACAACATCTATAAAAAGTATCATGGGATCAAAATACTCATTTGCCTAATAATTATGCACACAGTGTGTGAGGCATCTGATAACAAGGAATTATTATTAGTAGTATTATTTAACGGCCTTCAGCTCGATCTCAAGCCATGGTGACTTGATGGATAAACACTCTGTAGGAAGATTGATCTTGTGCAGCCTAGTTAGATCCACCAGGATCTTCTCCAAGCCTACATAGGTCCACCAGATTCTTCTCCAAGCCTACATAGATCCACCAGGGTCTTCTCCAAGCTTACATAGGTCCACCAGGGTCTTCTGAAAGCCTATATAGATCCATCAGGATCTTCTCTAAGCCTACAAAGGGCCACCATGGTCTTTTCCAAGCCTAGATAGCTCCACAAGAGTCTTCCATAAGCCTAGATAGGTCCACCCGGATCTTCTTGAAGCCTAGATAGGTCCACCAGGGTCTTAACACAGTTGTCTTGATTGCATCAAGCCATCAGGTTTCTGGTCTTCCTCTTCGCCTTGTTCCTTCTATTCTTCTGACTATGATGTTCTTCTCCGGTGATTTCTCTCTTCGTATGATGTGTAGACAAATTGTAGCTTGGTGTTCCTTCCTTCCAATAACATGTCTGGTTTGATTTGTTCCAAAATTGATTTGTTTGTTCTTCGTCCATTGCCTAACTACCATGGATAGCTTTGTCAGGCATCATGTGTGCAGCAAACAGTCGGTGTGCCCCTGATTAGATGACACAAAAGGTGACTTGGTGAGACATGAATAGAGATGAGAGAACCATTGGATGTTCGAGCTCGGGTGCCATAGTTCGGGTCCCTGTTAGACATGCAACGTCATTGGAAGTCACTAATTGGCTGTTCGGCTCTTCACCCACTTTCAGGCAACCATAAGTAAAACACGTCCGGAGGCGGGAGGATGGGGAGTTTTTAATTTTTTTTTTATTTTGGACTAAACACTGCAGCCGAAAACTCAGATTTTCCCCCAGTGCATGGCGATGAACCACAGCAAGAGGCTCGAACTTGACTGGGCACCGAGTTTACCGGAGCCCAGCACTGCACGCTCCTGCACTTTGGATACATGAAGCCCCAAACTCCAGACCTGAACAAGTTCGCTCATCTCTAGACATGAACTAGATCTTTTTCTATCTTTTACTGCAAAAGCAACCACATTTTGACCCACCTTGTGCCTCCTAGAAAAACTGGGCTCTAAAATGCCATTAGGAAGGATTTATGCCTCGAATCGATCCATTGATTGACTACGAAAAACAAACATCAATAGGTTTTCTCACCTTTATCGCCACTTATTTCAGGTCCATGTTTCATCTCAGGTTGCAGTAGGGCGGCTATATAGAAGTTACTTGGAAAAGGTAAAATAATCCAGCAAATGGAGAACCTTCATCTTCAGGTGAATATATAAAATGTCACTTTTATTTATAAAGCTTGAAAAATGTCAGTGCATTCAGTGCATTCAATGGTCAGACAGATGCATACAATGTACAGGGATGGTGAATATGCAATGTGTTGCAGCTAACAGATAGCCTTGGTCACATATTTACCATCCATGTACAGTCTATGCTTCTGTCTGACCGTTGAATGCACTGGCATTCTATAAGCTTTGCAATAAAAGTGAAAGTTTTGAAGTTTCTCCTCATGCTGGATTGTTCTTCCTTTTCCAATTGATTGACTATGGTACTGCCTGAGATCACGGAGTACCACTTTCCTGGATAATTAACCAAATAGTTGTCGCGATTCCTTTGTGCAATGCATCTTGGATGTAATAAGTAGCATTACTGTGCTTTCTATGTGGTGGTCTGAGCTGTCAGTAGTTGGTTGACGGTGCAGGTTTCCATTCTGGTTCTGGGAGGTGCTGGGTTGCTCAGGTGTTCTATCGTCCCTGTGATTGCTCTGATACTCTACTGAGCAGCCTCTCCCAGAACTCTGCCAGTTATACATTCTCTGTGAAGGACTGTGTGGCCTACACTCCTGTGTCTGTTCTGATCTCTGTTACCTGACCCCTTGACTGTGACCCCTGGACTGTGACTTGATCCTCTTTGTGCTCTAGAGGAAACTTGATCCTGGATCGTTGCATGACTACGTCTCTGTCTACTCCTTGAATACTATGAGCTCAACTGGAACCTGACCCATGATTACCTGACTCCCTTCCTGTCTATTCTCCTGTAAGTAGTGACTGTGTCACACCCTAGCTATTAGTAGTGTCTAGCATCACAAGTCTTCTTAACGTTTTCCCCATTCCTTCTATCCAGAGGGGTGATTTCAGAGTCCCACTCTATAAGTGGAATGACCTCTTTAAGACAAGGATTCCTGGGGAGTCTTGTCATCTGGGTTGGCCAGAATGGGAGCCTGTTGGCAAAGAAGTTAATTGATTATTCCCATTGAGCGGAACGTTAGGGATCATAAATTGGTTCCACTTCGAATGGTAAAGCTTGACTCAGACACAAATTGGTTGTTGTCTCTATAAAACATCAATAAAACTTAGTATAAGGGATCATTGTAAGTAACCTGATATGGGTGACGGCTCTCCCAGCAGATAATGCCTTGAGCAGCATGTAGTGGAGTTTAGTGCGATCGGCACCTGCATTGTTCGGGGTGACAGGTGTTTGACAGATTGTAACAACCATCTGCTTGTAAAAACGTGTCAACATTACATGTAGGTTCAGTGGCACCAAAACAGATGATGATGTGAGAACAATGTGCCGGATTGAGCGTTACATGTGTAATCCCAGAACTTTCCATTGGTGCTCACATATGTAATTAAAGGGGTTTTCCACTACTTGCATAATTGCCTTTTTAACTGCAACACGGCCCTGTATAGAATGAAAACACCATATACTCATCTCCCGGACAGGCACTGCCAGTGCTCAGGTGATAATATGCCACGTGAGTGCTGCCGTCTATCAGAGCTCATTGATGGTCTGCAGCACTCTCATTTCACTGGGACAAAACAGTTCAAAGGAACATCAGAAAGGAAATGACAGCGCTGCAGCCCAACAATGAGCTCTGATAGACTGCAGCGCTCACGTGACGTAAAAATGTCCAGCATAATAGTGAGTGCAGCTCTGGAGTATAATACAGGAGGTAACTCAGGATCAGTAATGTAATGTATGTACACAGTGACTGCACCAGCAAAATAGTGAGTGCAGCTCTGGAGTATAATACAGGAGGTAACTCAGGATCAGTACAGGATCAGTAATGCAATGTATGTACACAGTGACTGCACCAGCAGAATAGTGAGTGCAGCTCTGGAGTATAATACAGGAGGTAACTCAGGATCAGTAATGTAATGTATGTACACAGTGACTCCACCAGCAGAATAGTGAGTGCAGATCTGGAGTATAATACAGGAGGTAACTCAGAATCAGTACAGGATCAGTAATGTAATGTATGTACACAATGCCTGCACCAACAGAATAGTGAGTGCAGCTCTGGAGTATAATACGGGAGGTAACTCAGGATCAGTAATGTAATGTATGTACACAGTGACTCCACCAGCAGAATAGTGAGTGCAGCTCTGGAGTATAATACAGGAGGTAACTCAGGATCAGTAATGTAATGCATATACACAGTGACTGCACCAGCAGAATAGTGAGTGCAGCTCTGGAGTATAATACAGGAGGTAACTCAGGATCAGTAATGTAATGTATGTACACGGGACTGCACCAGCAGAATAGTGAGTGCAGCTCTGGAGTATAGTAAAGGAGGTAACTCAGGATCAGTAATGTAATGTATGTACGAAGGACTGCACCAGCAGAATAGTGAGTGCAGCTCTGGAGTATAATCTAGGATTTAACTCAGGATCAGTAATGTAATGTATGTACACAGTGACTGCACCAGCAGAATAGTGAGTGCAGCTCTGGAGTATAATCTAGGATTTAACTCAGGATCAGTAATGTAATGTATGTACACAGTGACTGCACCAGCAGAATAGTGAGTGCAGCTCTGGAGTATAATACAGGAGGTAACTCAGGATCAGTAATGTAATGTATGTAAACAGTGACTCCACCAGCAGAATAGTGAGTGCAGCGCTGGAGTATGATACAGGAGGTAACTCAGGATCAGTAATGTAATGTATGTACACAGTGACTCCACCAGCAGAATATTGAGTGCAGCTCTGGAGTATGATACAGGTGGTAACTCAGGATCAGTACAGGATCAGTAACATACTGTATGTACACAGTGACTGCACCAGCAGAATAGTGAGTGCAGCTCTGGAGTATAATCTAGGATTTAACTCAGGATCAGTAATGTAATGTATGTACACAGTGACTGCACCAGCAGAATAGTGAGTGCAGCTCTGGAGTATAATACAGGAGGTAACTCAGGATCAGTAATGTAATGTATGTACACAGTGACTCCACCAGCAGAATATTGAGTGCAGCTCTGGAGTATGATACAGGTGGTAACTCAGGATCAGTACAGGATCAGTAACATACTGTATGTACACAGTGACTGCACCAGCAGAATAGTGAGTGCAGCTCTGGAGTATAATACAGGAGGTAACTCAGGATTAAGTAATGTGATTTGTGTACTTGGTGACTGCACTATTTATGTAGATTATAGTAATACCTTCGGTTGTGGTGAGGTTCTGTCGTACCCACTAGGGACCAGGGTACTCGTAGCCCGTACTGTTTTTCTCTTCCTAGGGGGAGGCCACGGTGGCGTGGCCTGGTTCCATGGTCCCAGATGCTGCAATCAAAGGGTTGGGGATTATTTACAAGGGAGTTTATAGAGTTTTCGTGATGCCACCCGTGGTGTGTGGTCAACGTGGACTACCGTTGTCGTGTTCCTGCTGGGGACGATGAGGGGCAGCTTGGGTGACAAGCCCTCCACGGATAGGGCTGGTTGTCCCCAGAGCAGATACAAGGGAGCCTGGTGTGCTCTGGATGTTGCACTGTCTCTCCTCCGCAGCTCCTCCAGCCAGCACTCAGGATCAGTCTGCGGCTCTGCGGGTGCAGATTTCACTGCAGCTTTAAGAAATAACAGTTTCACACACTCTTGAGCTGACCGGGTAATTTACTGATGGCACAGCCACATGGTTTACAACAGTCAGAGTTTTTTTCCTACTGCCACCACAGCTCCGGGCCCATGTTCTCACTGCAGCTTAGATGGCTCCTCTGCGTCACTCCCCTTAAGGTACCATTCATGCCTTTTAGTACTTTACCTGTACTCACCTACGGGTTCGGTCCAGCCGTCACGGGCTCTGTAGTGATTAGTGCCCCTTCTCGGGTCACTAGGCCTAGTACGATGGCTTTATCCTACTCCGTAGTGGTAGTTATGTCACGGGTCATAGAGTACCCCCACACCGCCGGGATGTCTTGTGGTTAGGGTTGTGTAGTTTCCCCAGTCATGTCTACAGAGCTGGCTCTCTGGCTGTCCTGGCCTAGCCTTCCAGTGACCCAGGTTTACGTAGGCTCACCAGGCTCCTTCAGTCACTACACTTCCAGCTTTATGGTGTATCGGCTTAGGGATCGGTCCCTTCTCCACCCTCCAGGGCAAACTCCCACCTGGGCAGTTACCTCCAGGCTACCTGGGAGACTCACTGCCGCTCTGCCTCCTGGGCATGCTACCTCCAGGGCTCCTCGATCAACTCTCTCGCCCAACTTAGTGTTCATGGGGCTAACTCGCTGCTGTTCCTCCATCCACTTGTTTGTGGTGTTTCTTCTCTCTCCACCCACACGTCTCTAAACTCCCGCCACCCCTTGCCCTACATAGAGAGATTGGCTCAGCGTCGGAGTGTGTTGGTGTGTGTGTGCTTCCTGAGTTGACCGTCTTACCTCGTCCAGCTGTAGTTCACCCTGTGGCCACCCTGGTCGCAGGGGCACCACAGTTCTGCACATTATTACATGATTGATCCAGTGTCTCTGGATGTGATTGTACTGGAGCCTCCTCTCCTGGATTGTGAATACCGGGTTTCACTTATTTGATACAACGTTTGGAGAAGGAAACTCAAGATTCACACTGAAATATGTGTCAGATGTAATTAGTTCCCATTGAGCCTCTTGTATTTGCTCTTAATCACGGCCGTCGCTGTCACCGGACCCGTCAGCCGCATCGCACACGTCTCCAGGTTCTATTTGGCTGTCATGTCGTGTTTAACCAGCCTGACGAAATGTACAAGTGAGGACATGACGGCCTAATTATTCCAGGGAGGGGGGTTTTCTTTTCTCGAAAAGTTTTCACAAACATTGAAATCGCTTTCTCCACGCTCCTCGTTTTACAGGCGGCCGTGTATTGCTACATAAGCTCTTAATAGATTCTCCCTCCCCCCAAATCTTACTCTACATCTCGGATGAATCTCCTAATCTGTGACTACAGAATTATGACGGGCGCGAAAAAACATCCTGAATCCCAAAAAATCCCAATAAATAGAGATTCAAGAGTAAGCCTGACGCTGTTAAATTCTAGTTACTTAGTGATTAATGATGAGTGAGCACTTCAATGCACAGGGGCTCAGGACTCGAAATGAGACGGTTGGACGCTCGACGGGCGGTGCGACTCATGTGCCGAGTATAATGGAAGTCAATGGGAAACGCGAGCATTTTTTGGAAGACATTGACTTCAGTTGTACTGGGTACATGAGTTGCGCCTTTCTGAGTGTCTCTCATGCATTGAAGTGCCCGCTCATCACCACTGCTTAGTTATTATCCTGCTCCAGCTTTCACATTACTCTTAGACTTGTAGTTGTACAACAGTTGGGGTGCTGCATATTGGTGCCATTGAGCACGATATCATTATATGACTGTCTATGACATCACGAGTGGATAATTGGAGGACATACGCGTGGTTTGGTGGTGCCAGCATACACTGTCGAGGTGAATGAAACTTGTCACAGATCAGCTCCTCCATAGCCCTTTTGCAAATGTATTAGGGACCATGCATACTTTTCAGCAAATAGCTATGACCTGTGTTGCAAAACCTATAAGCAAGTGTCCTGTTCTCTTTAGCACCCCCACAGGGCATACGAAGCATTACCTGTGTGGAGCTCACTGGGACGGGGCACTCGGTACCGGACTGGGGTACTGCTGGGGATATCACGGCGGTCTTGGTCCGGACCGTGTCCCGGGTTCTCACAAGTAAAAGGGGTATTTACAGGGATAGTTTGTCGTGACGCCACCCACGGGTTGTGGTCAGTAAAGGGATCACCGCTGCATTGTGCTTCTGTCAGGAGGATGGATGGATGCTGCAGCAAGGTGGATGAGCCCGCCGCGGGTCGGGACAGCTCCTGACAGGGTGTAGAGATAAGATACAGTTCTGTATACCTGGAATCATACACGGGAGACTGAAGCAAGGTTCACCGGGTTTACTTGCAAGTTCTTCCAAGTTGAGCCATGATTGCAACTGCCTATGTCTTGTGTATGGCTGCAAAATAACTATCTGCAGCATGAGCTTACCCCCTCTGCTCTGTCTACAGACGGACGAGTTAGGGCTGAGACACACTATATCTCGCATGCATCTCGCATGAGTCACCCGGTCCCTTCCTCTCTGAACGGGAGTGTGGAATTCCATAGAAACACAATCAGCTCCATGCACCTGTCCAAGGAGATGGCGGCCGGGTTGGGTGACTCATGAAAGATGCATGCGAGACACTCGCATGCAGCTCGCATAAGGGTCTCTCTGCCCTTACATTGAATCCTTGACCCTTGAGACTTCAGTCAACTGGCGGCCATGATGAAACTGGTCAGCAGGAGATTAACCTGCTTGTTCTCTGCAGGATTTCTACACGATATAAGATGCTGCGGACAATCCGTGACAATTCTTGGGCAATTTGTGCATTTATTCCTAGCTTATTGTTCCTTTACGCCTGTTTCTACTCTATTTTGCTAATCCCTGTTACTTTAGACTCAGGCAAGAATCTGAGCAGCTTCCTTGACGTGACATTTGAGGTGTTTTTGCCAAATATCCAGCGTCCTCCTCCTCACGAATGTAATCGTAGATGCCTCTTATGCTCAATTACATCTGCAGACCAACATTGTGCCGGACACCCAACACCCGACAGATCCAGTGTCATCTATACAACCTGAGATGTCAGGTAGCGCTGCCCAGGGCTGTAGCCGGGAGGCTGTCGGCTGTCAGTGGTGCGCTGTCACTTACGTGGGCCCAGGGTCTGCAGAACCTATTAGTATCTAGTTTTGCTCCTCTCAATCTGTGGCTTTGTTGAAGCAGAACCTCAGCCATCCCAGCTGGATTCCTCCACCAGATGTGTCCGGAGACTAAGGAGCGCTCTATTTACAAGGGGCCTAATGAAATCTTGGACCATCTCCAGTCAATGGGCCGTCAATCCGAGGGCAGAACTAACAAGTCACCCGACCTGCTCACACTGGTTACTGCGCTCATTGTACTTCACAGTAAATCCATGAAAAATTGCCATTTTACACAACTTGATGGATCTGTCATCCAAGGAAGCGAAACTGCGGCTCTGAAAATACAGAAGTGCCAATGACTTGTCAGAAATGTCCCTGAAAGACTTTCCCACAGCCCCCTCCACACCGCGAAGAAGGCGGACAACATGATACACCGAAGCCAAAAGTACTGCCCCTCCGAGAGAGGCCCCAAATACCGGAACCGGAGGCACAGCGCCGTCTACACTGACACCAGAGATATATACAGACATGGAGCATGCTGGTATAACCTGGGCATCTCCTGTATATAATGATATATGTACAGCTGGTATAACCTGGGTATCTCCTGTGTATAATTATATATGTACAGCTGGTATAACCTGGGTATCGCCTGTGTATAATTATATATGTACAGCTGGTATAACCTGGGCATCTCCTGTATATAATTATATATGTACAGCTGGTATAACCTGAGCATCTCCTGTATATAATTATATATGTACAGCTGATATAACCTGGACATCTCCTGTATATGATTATATATGTACAGCTGATATAACCTGGACATCTCCTGTATATAATTATATATGTACAGCTGGTATAACCTGAGCATCTCCTGTATATAATTATATATGTACAGCTGGTATAACCTGAGCATCTCCTGTATATAATTATATATGTACACCTGGTATAACCTGGACATCTCCTGTATATAATTATATATGTACAGCTGGTATAACCTGGGTATCTCCTGTATATAATTATATATGTACAGCTGGTATAACCTGGACATCTCCTGTATATAATTATATATGTACAGCTGGTATAACCTGGGTATCTCCTGTATATAATTATATATGTACAGCTGATATAACCTGGACATCTCCTGTATATAATTATATATGTACAGCTGGTATAACCTGGACATCTCCTGTATATAATTATATATGTACAGCTGATATAACCTGGACATCTCCTGTATATAATTATATATGTACAGCTGGTATAACCTGGGCATCTCATGTATATAATTATAAATGTACAGCTGGTATAACCTGGGCATCTCCTGTATATAATTATATATGTACAGCTGGTATAACCTGGGCATCTCCTGTATATAATTATATATGTACAGCTGGTATAACCTGGGCATCTCCTGTATATAATTATAAATGTACAGCTGGTATAACCTGGACATCTCCTGTATTTAATTATATATGTACAGCTGGTATAACCTCCAGTATATAATAATACTATCTGCCTGGGGGCAGGTCTATGTGGAGAAGGCAGGGATATGTGGAGATGCAGGTTGTGAAGTGGGTGTGGCTATATGACATGGGCATGGCTATGTAGAGTGAGCACGGAATATGTGGAGTGGGCATGGCTATGTTCAGCTGTAACCTGGACATCTCCTGTTTATAATCATATATGTACAGCTGGTATAACCTGGGGCATCTCCTGTATATAATCATATATGTACAGCTGGTATAACCTGGGCATCTCCTGTATATAATTATATATGTACAGCTGGCATAACCTGAAGCAGTCACTTTACGGCGGGGATCTGTGCACCGTGATGCTGTTCATGAGGTCAACCAAGTTCACGGCTAATGTGGCTCAGCTGTGAACTAAGATGACCTTTGTCATGGCACCCGGGTGTCAGTCAGAGCCTGCTAGTCGCTGGGAGCAGACATGTATCTGCTCACAGAGATTTGGAAAACCAAACATGTTCGCCTGTGGATTTATCGTTGGAGGGTTTGTTTTTTGGTTATTAAAAAGCAGAACCAGGGAAATGTTTTGTGTTTTATTTCAATTCAAATGTTTTTTTTTCTCAATGTTGTGTTTTTTTACTGTTTACTAGCAATTCATAGTGGCCGGGTCTAATATTGGCCTGACACTATGAATTTCGGGCTTAGTGCCAGTTGCCATCACAAAGCTGTCATTAACCCCTTTATTACCCAGCGTGCCACCCCCACCAGGGCCGCTGAAAGAGTCGAGTAAAGAACCTAAAAATGGTGCTATGAAAGAATGCAACACTTTCAGGGGCGGCTGCGATTTTCAACGTGGAGGGTCCAGAATGCAAAAGCCTTACTATCCCAGCTACCAACTGCCTGGGTTTTCCCTTGGCAGCCCGCAGCTGTCTGCTTTATCTGCACTGAGAATCAAAAATACAGTGAAGATTATGATTGGCCTGAAACCAATAATCTGAAACCAGCCAATATATTCTAGCATCTACAATGTATGGGCAGTTTCCAGATTACTCCAACTGCCAATCACAAATGCAGATTCTCTATGACAGCACCTGTGATTGGCTGTTGTGCCCCTCCTAATATCCAGGAAGTTATTGAGCGGCCCCGGAGGAAGAAGCAGCGGGATGGCGGGACGCTGTTAGTATGGGGCGGCCACTTAATAACTATTTGAATTTTTTTTACAGTTACCCCACTCCCAAAACCGAACCAGGGAAGTCTGGGTTTGGAATCTGGGCCCTATCACTAGGTGTTCGGTATTGACCCCGAACTTTATAGTTCGTGTTCGCCCATCACTAGCAATTAGAGCCTTTTAACATCTCACATAGTTTTCACAGTTAGGAAAGAAGACATACCCAAAAAAGTAACCACTTAACACATGTTATATATGGCTATATTATGATAATTGCAGCTATGTATTGATACTATTTATTTAGCATTTGTCAGTAATAACAATTTTTCCCAATCTTTCCAATTATCCTTAACTCTATCATTCACTCTGAATCCCTGCTAAAATCCATCTTTATCAAAACATGACCAATTGCTAATCACTAGGGGATCAGATTTTAGCTGCCTATTGGAGACTACGGAAAGAAGCATGCCAAAAAGACTAATTCTAATAAGTATTTTATCGCATCTAAGTGCTAGAATCGCAGCTACTCTGCTCAGTACTGCTCCCCGTCCTCCCTGAGGTGGCTTGGAAGGCGAGAACTAGAGAGAAAAATAGAAGAGAGATAGAGAGAGAGAGAGAGGTGCCCTCCATGTTGCTGCTGCTACACAGAGACAAGAGAGCAGGCATGCCTCATGTCTGTGTGTGCTGTGTATGGGAGACATCAAAGCAGGCAGTCTCCACCCACCAGCTTAGAGACAACTGAAAATTAGAGATACAGCCTGCAGAGGAGAAAATGTGTGATAAACATATGATAAATAGCGTTATCTTTCATGCAGACTCATGCTTTTTGTGAGAAGTCACCTGATAGATAGGCTTGCCACATTCAATATGTGGGTGGGATAATGTCTTAGTTTTTCTGGGTAGTTAATGGTGAATTAAACATAATGACCCACATACATCTTCACTACGGGGCTTTCTCTGAACTGTGCATGTCATTGACCAACCCGACCTACAAACCCACTTCTAAAATTAATCTCCTGTTACGGCATAGAGTTTCCAAGAGGGCAGATTATCTATCAACTCCATTTTGTTGGTGAAATATTAATCCCCATTTAATCCTGGAGCTCATTATATCCAGTTTCTAGGAGTAAAACAAAACCGCGGCATGCTGAGACTTTCCTTCAAGAGGGTGGCCCTGGTTCTTCATGTTGCTACCTCTATGTCTTAGAAGGCCGCTAAGCTTCAGCGCTTTCTTAAGAACTTAAAATAGCCCTTTAGTAGTGGCAGACTCGTTTGAAGACTCCAGCTCCACTTTGTATTGGGTTCCATAATGTGAGGCCTAATCTATAAAATACGCCACATTCATGGCTATGGGATGACAGCTGGCAAGTGAGAGGGGTTATGGGTTATATATAGTATTGCTGCAGGAACGGCGCTCGAACAATGAGCTGGACGGGTGGATACAGAAAACATATTCCTTAGGATTGGAACAGTGACACCAGAAATAGCCCTTGGCTGATATCCACCATGCACACTGTAAATATACATCATAAACTAAACAACACTCAACACAGAAGAGACAGATGACTCCTCACATTCCAAATCAGCAAATTGCTGCGATCACTTCTGTATCGTTATAAGATTTCATCAAGGATGCCTTGCAATGATGAGACATCTCCTAAAATTACAGCTTCGGTGACTTGTTAAATATTTATCATGGAGGCAAGACCTCCCTAGTGGACATCTTGCTTAGCCCCTAAAGCAAAAATATATGCATTTTTATTAATTGCTCTCTTATTTTTTGAAGTCAAAGTATAATAAAACTTTTAATAATTTTGTAAATTATTTTATCCTCTTAAAAACAATATAGACCAATAGGGGGTCTGGGACCAGAGAGCCCACCAATCACTCAATCCAAAAGCAAAGGGGTGTAAAGGCTCAAAAGATAGTTTGTTGGTCCATATATTGTTGTGGGTCTCTACACTGCATTACTATCCTGGATCACGAGGGTCTTAGGTCCGAAGGATTTAAAGGGTTATGAATTATCAAAAGATTTTCAAAAGTCTACTTCAATGTTGAAGAATATGAGTTGAAGTAAATGGTGAATAAAACTTTTGATAATTCCAGAAATGCAAGAAATGTCATTCCACTTAAGTCAGACATATGATTGGTGCAGAACGTGCAGTCACACAGGGGCCCAAAAGGAAAAGGGGCAAGTTTCCATCTCCAAAGCAGCAAGGAAGCTCCTTAATAGTAGAACTATTGGGCTGGAAAGGGTCCATATACTGTCCTCGGTCTTTTCTATCTGTGTCCTCCACTGTTTCAACTAAAACCAAAAATTACCCAAATCAAAGCCCTAAAATAGAGAAGCCTCAAGAGTCAAACTAACTAACACTATTACATAGACACCAGGACTTTAAAGGCAATTATTTATTACCAGTAACAGATTGCTTACAATGTTCTTTATGGGCATTACTTTTCCAAAAAAGATTTACACATACACAACTTTCTCTTTAAATACATATCTGCAAAAATGACTAGGAAACCTTTGTTTCTTCTCTTCGTTGGACTGCTATTAAATGAAAAAACTCAGTACTTTAAATAGCTTTTTCATCAACTCCATTAATAGACGTATGCGTTGACCCCATGGCAGTCCCCATTTTTCTTGTTGCCTTCCAATTTGCATCATTAGAAAGGCATTATAAAGTGTCCAGATGGTCAGACTATGTAGAGTTCTGTGCTAATGACACATTGTCAAAAGTAATGATGGATTTATGGTGACATCAGGATTGTCTTTAATGAAATTGATATTTTGAAAGATTTTATCACATTGTAGATAGTAAATTTTAAATTGAGCTTCCTGCAAAGTCGTAACAAGACAAACAGAAGAATCAGACATCCCAGCTGTTCTCATGTTCTTTTTTCCACTACTTTTCCATACAAGGTTTATGCATACAGGACTTTCTCTTTAAATAACTAGAAAACCTTTGTTTCTTCTTTTCGTTGGACCATTATTAAAGGAAAACACTTCAAAATTTATGTTCCCACAAACATGACCTTTTAAATTACTTTTTCAGAAACTTTTCCATTATTAGACATATGCGTTGACCCCATGGCAGTTCCCAAATTTCTTGTTGTCTCCTGATTTGTACCATTGAAGGGCATTTTGCAGGTTTTGATGCTCAGACTATGTAGAGTCCTGTGCTTATGATATATCATCAAAACTGATGATGAATTTAAGGTGGCACCAGAATTGTCCTTAATATAACTGGTATTTTGAAACATTTTATCACATTGTAGCTAGCCCAATATAAAATGGGCCTTTCACAAAGTTGTAAGGCTGCTTTCACATCGCAATTTTTTCCTGTCTGTGGGGATCCTGTTTTTTGCAGGACCCCACGGACAGGAAAGGACCGGATCGGATGTGGCCTTAGGATGAAATTTCTGTGTCCGGGTGCATGATTTTCACAGATCCAGACACAGAAAAGCCCGAGCCTGCAAAGCGCAGGCAAGCGGCGCACTTTCACTCCCGCAATGTATATACACACATTGCGGGAGTGAAGCAAGGGTTAAAAATAAAAAAAAAATCTTCACCTCTCCTGCAATGTGCGCCATCTATCTCCGAGCTTAAGGACCTGTGTATCAGCTGACTGGGCGGGGCAACCCAATCAGCTGATCGGTCACATGAACGCGTCAGTTGAGCGGTTTAAATCGCCCGCCTGCCAATCAGTTTTGGCGGGTGAGCAATTTAAACCGCTCAGCTTATGCGGTCATGTGACCGATCAGCTAATCAGGTTGCCCTGTCCAGTCAGCTGATACACAGGTCCTTAAGCTCAGAGATAGATGGTGCACATCGCGGGACATGCCAGAGAGCTGATCGTTTTTTTATTTTTAACAATTGCTTTGTTTGATTTCACTTCCGCAATGTATGAAGAGCAGTTTTTGTGTACTGAGCATGCACAGTACACTAAATTTGGGTCTGTGAAACAATCCGATGCTTTCCCAGACCCGTGCTCCATAGGTCCCCATGTTATTTGCCACGGATCGCGCCAGATCCGATTCTGTTCGATTTGGTTCACTGCGCCCAAAATTGGACCAGTCTCTGATTCTGGGTACAGCAAAAATCAAACAGAATCGGATCCGTCACAAATCGGATGGCAATAGAGCACCAATCCGTGCTCATAGGGATACATGGTGGCCAAATTGGGACCATGGCTGTCCGTTTTTACAACGGACAGCCACGGATGGCCAAAAATCACTATGTGAAAGCAGCCTAACAAGACAAACAGAAGAATCCAACAACCCAATTGTACTCATTTCTTTTCTTCTGCTACTTTTCAATACAAGGTTTACACATACAGGACTTCTCTTTAAATACATGTTTGCAAAAATCACAAAAAAAACGTTTGTTTCTTCTTTTCGTTGGACCATTATTAAGTGACCACACCTAGAAATGTATGTTCTCACTAACAAGACCTTTTAAATTGCTTTTTCAGAAAACATTTCCATTATTAGACATATGTGTTGACCCCATGGCAGTCCCCAATTTTCTTGTTGCTATCATTGAAGGGCATTTTGAAGTGTTCAGATGGTCAGACGAGGTAGAGTTCTGTGCTAATGACACATTGTCAAAACTGACTATAGATTTAAGGTGGCACCAGGATTGTCTTTAATAAAAACTGGTATTTTGAAACATTTTATCACATTGTAGATAACCCAATATAGATTGAGCTTTCTGTCTTTTGTAATATAACAAACTGAAGAATCAGACATCCCAGCTGTGCTCATATTTTATTTTATATTACTGTTCCACTGTTGTCTTATTCTATTTTTCTACTATGTTTCCATAAATCGTTTACATATACAGTAATTTCTTTTTAAATACAAATCTACCGTCATTAAATAAAAACACTTAAAACTTTAAATTCCCACTAACATAACCCTTTAAATTGCTTTTTCATTAATTTTTCCATTATAAGACATATGCATTGACCCCATGGCAGTCCCCAATTTTCTTGTTGTTTTTTGATTTATATCATTGAATTTTAAGGTGTTCAGATGGTCAGACAATGTAGAGTTTTGTGTTAGTGACACATTGTCAAAAGGGATGATGGATTTCAGGATTGTTTATGATAAAACTGGTAGTTTGGAACATTTTATCACATTTTAGATAGCCCAATAGAAATTGAGTTTTCTGAAAGGTTGTAAAAATACAAACAGAAGAATCAGACTGCCCAGCTGTGCTCATATTCTATTCTCTACTTTTTTAAGAAAAAAGCATATGACATACTTTGGACTAAAAATGTCTGCCAAAATCTCCCATTAGTGTCATTTTAATATCCAATATTTAATATCTTCAATTCAGTAAAATATTCAGGTCATTTTAACATACTACTACATCCAATGTAAACTGATGGACATTGGGAGTATGTTATCAATAGACAGGTATGCAGCAGCCTACCACTCGGACCACGGGTATATGTTCTCACCCCTATGGCAGCGCACGTCCCTCCAACTGAGTCATCATGGAGTTCAGTAATAGATTTCAATGCAAGACAATTCTCCACACAACTGATACATTCCAAAAACTTCTATTTTCCACCATCTTACAGTGCAACGTTTTGGTCCACTGCAAAGGTCCAAAACTTTGCACTGTAAGATGGTGGAATAAAGAACTTCATTTTTGGAATGTACCGGTTGTGTCGAGTGCTGTCTTGCATTGAAATCTATTGGGAGTATGTTAGGCATGAAAGGTGAGGGGCATAGGTCTTGACCAGGATATTTGGCTATAGGGCTTGAGTAGCAAAATGAATCTTTGCTGAAGGTGAGGGATACTATTAAATAATAATAATAATAACACCTAGTCATGTGTTTTTTTTTGGGTAAATATGATTTTATTGAAGTTTTGCATAAAAGTAACAGCGTATACATAAACAATAACTCTTTACAGTTTCTTGAGAGAAAAAAAAAAACAAACACATTTCCAAGTATATCAATATTCCACGTTGAAACATCTTCAAATAATACCGAAATTTATGTTATTCCTCTCGTTCCAATCTATTGACACTATATGTTGCCCTCCCTCTTCTGCTGCAAAGGAGGGTTTTGTCTGTACCAGACAACACAAATCGTCTTTAGGTAATAATATCTAACCATTGATTGGTTCAAGTAACCGTATTTCTACGTTCGTCCAGGAGTATAGAAATTTAGAGGAGAAGGCGATAAAGGGAGAAGGAAGAGAAAGAGAGAAGAGTAAAGGGAAAGTACACTAGAAATGAATGAGAAAGACTTAGTTGAGAAGGTGTAACGGGCGAAGCGGTCCCCGAGATGACCTAGGGCAGTGATGGCGAACCTTTACGGGACCGAGTGCCCAATCTGCAACCTAAAACCTAATTCTTCATAGTGAAGTGCCGATAGGGCAATTTATCCTAAATGTGGCCGTCACAAGGACTGCACAGGGGAAGAGTCAGTAGCTGACAACTCTCTTCCCTGTACAGTGCTTGTAGTCTTGACACCCTGATAAGTTCTATTATTTTAACAATGAATTGATTTTAAACTTACCTTTGCAGTGTTCTCTTCTCTTCAGCAGTGGTCATCCAGCTCATGTAAACTTCACATTGAAGCAGAGCTGCTCCCACTGCCCTTTCCGGACACAGCAGGTGGACTGATCTGTATGAAAACAAATGGAGAATATTAGAGATAGATAGATAGATAAAAGATAGATAGATAGATAGATAGTTATGTGCCCAATCCTGACCCTTTCCTTGTAGCTATATGCTCCATCCTGGCCCTCTCCTTGTAGTTATGTGCTCCATCCTGACCTTCTTCTTTTAGTGATGTGCTCCATCCTGACCCTCTTCTTTTAGTTATGTGCTCCATCCTGACCTTCTCCTTATAGTTATGTGCTCCATCCTGACCCTCTCCTTGTAGCTATGTGCTCTATCCTGACCCTCTCCTTGTAGCTATGTGCTCTATCCTGACCATCTCCTTGTAGGTACGTAGTCCATCCTGACCGTCTTCTTGTAGTTACGTGCTCCATCCTGACGCTCTCCTTCTAGGTATGTGCTCCATCCTGACCGTCTTCCTGTAGTAATCTCTCCATCCTTACCCTCTCCTTGTAGATATGTGCTTCATCCTGACCCTCTCCTGGCAGTAATGTCTCTATTCTGCCCCCTTTCTTGTAGTAATGCCCCATCCTTGTCCACATTTAGTAATGGCCCATTCTGCTCCCATCTTGTAGAAATGCCCCATCCTTGTCCCCTTTCAGTAATGCATCATCCTTGTCCCCTTCCAGTAATGCCCGATCCTTGTCCCCCTCCAGTAATGCCCCATCCTTGTCCACTTACAGTAATGCCCGATCCTTGTCCCTTTGCAGTAGTGCCCCATCATGCCCCCTCATTGCAAAAATGCCCCATCATGTCTCCTCCTTGTAGTAATGCCCGATCATGCCTCCTCCTTGTAGTAATGCCCGATCATGCCTCCTCCTTGTAGTAATGCCCCATCATGCCTCCTCCTTGTAGTAATGCCCCATCATGCCTCCTCCTTGTAGTAATGCCGCATCATGCCTCCTCCTTGTAGTAATGCCCCATCATGCCCCCTCCTTGTAATAAATGTCCCATCATGCCGCCTATTTGTAATAAGAGCCCCATCATGCCCCCTCCTTGTAATACCCCCTCCTTATAATGCCCCCATCCTTGTAGTAAATGCCCCCTCCTTGTAATGCCCCCATTCTTATAGTAAATGTATCCTCCTTGTATTGCCCCCTCCTTGAAGTAAATGTCCCCTCCTTGTAATGTCCCCATCCTTATAGTAAATGCCCTCCCTTGTATTGCCCCCTCCTTATAGTAAATGCCCCATCTTGTATAGCCCCCATCTTTATAGTTAATTCCCCCTCCTTGTAGTAAATGTCCCATCTTGTATAGTCCCCATCCTTGTAGTAAATGCCCCATCTTGTGTAGCCCCCATTCTTGTAGTAAATGCCCCATCTTGTGTAGCCCCCATCCTTGTAGCAAATGCCCCATCTTGTATAGCTCCAATCCTTATAGTAAATGCTTCATCTTGTGTAGCCCCCATCCTTGTAGCAAATGCCCCATCTTGTATAGCCCCAATCCTGGTATAGCCCCCATCCTTGTATAGCCCCCATTCTGGTATAGCCCCCATCCTGGTATAGCCCCCATTCTGGTATAGCCCCCATTCTGGTATAGCCCCCATCCTGGTATAGCCCCCATCCTGGTATAGCCCCCATCCTTGTACAGCCCCCATCCTGGTATAGCCCCCATCCTGGTATAGCCCCCATCCTGGTATAGCCCCCATTCTGGTATAGCCCCCATCCTGGTATAGCCCCCATCCTGGTATAGCCCCCATCCTTGTACAGCCCCCATCCTGGTATAGCCCCCATCCTTGTACAGCCCCCATCCTGGTATAGCCCCTATCCTGGTATAGCCCCCATCCTTGTACAGCCCCCATCCTGGTATAGCCCCCATCCTTGTGCAGCCCCCATCCTGGTATAGCCCCCATCCTTGTACAGCCCCCATCCTGGTATAGCCCCCATCCTTGTACAGCCCCCATCCTGGTATAGCCCCCATCCTTGTACAGCCCCCATCCTGGTATAGCCCCCATCCTTGTACAGCCCCCATCCTGGTATAGCCCCCATCCTTGTACAGCCCCCATCCTGGTATAGCCCCCATCCTTGTACAGCCCCCATCCTGGTGTAGCCCCCATCCTTGTACAGTAGCAAATGCTTCCTCCTAATTAAAAAAAGTCACATACTCACCTCACTATTCCTGTTTCCACCGCCGGCTACTCCTCTCATATCTGCGGTTCTTCTCGCGCTGACTGCGGTCACGTGACGCTGAGCATGTCACA
Source organism: Allobates femoralis (assembly GCA_033576535.1). Classification (NCBI taxonomy): domain Eukaryota; kingdom Metazoa; phylum Chordata; class Amphibia; order Anura; family Aromobatidae; genus Allobates; species Allobates femoralis. The sequence goes on from JARQOC010000007.1 coordinate 149,324,777, forward strand.
TGACCGCAGTCACATGATCCGGCGGGCGGGGCTTGCAGACAGTGTCTGAGCGAGGAGAAATATCTCCTCCGCTCCGACACATCTTTGAACTGCCGGCGCGATCGCGCCAGCAGTTTAAAGCGGCAGTGCAGCGGCGAGGCCGCGTGCCACCAGAGAGGGCGCTGCGTGCCCTCTGTGGCACGCGTGCCATAGGTTCGCCATCACTGACCTAGGGGGTAAGGGGTAGTGTGCCCCCCAGAATTCTCAGGTAAATAAGTCTCCAAAATCAGGGGCATCTCCAAATAGAACCCATTCAGTCCAGGTAGACATATATATGTGTTGGGTCTGAGAAAAGTCAGCCGACAGTTCCTCATACCTACGAATCTTCTCCATTTCCGAGTACCATTCCGAGATAGAAGGGGTGTCGCGTTCCTTCCAGTGTCGGGGGATCACGCTGCGGGCTGCGGCTATGCAAAATCGGAGGACATCTTTCCTCTGTACCTTCCAAGAGCCAGGGAGCAGAGATAACAGGGCCATGTCAGGGGTGCCTACCAGGTTCTTTCCCGTTACCAGATTGTAATTACGGAATACCTTAACCCAGAACTCCTGAATCAATGGGCAGCTCCACCATATATGCAGCATAGTGCCCGTCTCACTGTTGCATCTCCAGCACAGGGGCGAGGTGCTAGTCATGTTTTTTGACAACCCTTAAATTAGTATATGCCTCAGCAGGGGCATAACTACAATAGGTGCAGGGGTTGCAATCACGCACAGATCCTGGAGCCCAGGGGGCCCCAAAAGTCCCTTTGGCCTATAGAAAAAGACTAATGCTATTAAAGATTTGCCATAATTGGGGATCCCACTGGAGCTTTTGCATTGGGGGCCCATGAGCTTCAAGTTACGCCACCGTGCCTCAGCTAACACTAAATTGGGCAATGACATTCAAGTGGATATGATTTAACTACCCCTAACACAATCCAGGACAGTCGCCTTTAAGCTTAGCATCTGAGCGTTTCCTCTTCTTGCAGCCCAAATCCAGGGTCCTCTGCAATTTTCATCAATTTGAGTGAAGTGTTGTTCTCACGCCTGAAAATGTGTAAGCGACTGACATCATGCCAAGTGTGCCGAGATGAATCGCAGCCATAAAAAAGGTGGGAACGTTAAACCAACAAGAACATTGTAAGTAGCTGTGACCTCACCCCTCATCTTGGTGACATGGACCCCATTTAGGCAGAGGAACATTTGCAGATTGAAATGTTCTGGATGCATCCACGGAATGTTTGCTTTACTGATGTCATCACCGATCGTTTCACCCCATTTGTTTTTGTAACATTTTTACAAAAAGGCCGTCATCATTATTGTCCTGTGCTCGCCAAATAATCCAGACAGGGCTAAGATGAACTCTGTGGAGCTCATTTTTTTGTCATTTTGACATTAATTATCCAACACGTAAAATCGAAGTGTTCCTATTTAGTCACTTTTGGTTGGGTGTCAACGTCTGGATCTATTAACCTGTCCCGTGTTGTGCCATAGATTTATAGGCAGAGAGCACCTGCACGAGGAGTCAACTTTTTAAAAGGATCATAACTGTTGGAATGAAATGACAAAATGAAACAAAAAATCCTAGTTCCATACCATTTGTTAGTATTTTTTGCAGAGCCCTTAAATAGCTAGGATTGCTGAAATCCTGAGGAGAACAAAATTGATTTCCTGCTAATTATTTCCAATTTTGGCTATCAGCTGGCTTAAGATCAAAGACAAAGGGGCAGGACTTGTGAGCCTAAACCTTTGTCTTACTATAGATAAGGGGGAAAGGGTTGGCTCCTGCTGTAGACAAGGCAGAAAGGGTTGGCTCCTGCTGTAGACAAGGCAGAAAGGGTTGGCTCCTGCTGTAGACAAGGCAGAAAGGGTTGGATCCTGCTGTAGACGAGGCAGAAAGTGTTGTCCCCTGCTGTAGACAAGGCAGAAAGGGTTGGCTCCCAATGTAGAACAGGTGGAAAGGGTAGGCTTATGCTGTAGACAAGGTGGAAAGCTTTGGCTCCTGCTGTAGACAAGGTGGAAAGGGTTGGCTTTTTCTGTAGACAAGACAGAGGGTGGAGAATCCTGCTTCATACAAGACAGAAAGGGAAATCTCTTGCTGCAGGCAGGGTAGAGAGGGATAATCCTTCACCATACAGAGATAAGATGGGAGGGTCCTGCTGCAAAAATTGAGAAAATGGAACCTTCTTCTGCAAGCAGAGTTAAGAATGAAAATACTTAATCAGACTGAGCAGAGGGGGAGGCTCCTGCTGCAGACAATGCAGAAAGCATAACCTTTTTCTACAGAAAGGGAATAAAGGGATGACCCTTTATCAGACAGAGAGGGGAGGCTCCCAATGCAGAAAATGGCACCTTCTTCTTCAGTCAGGGTAAAGAGTAAGAATCCTTCATTAGACTGAGCAGAGAGTGGAGGCTCCTGCTGTAGGCAATGCAGAAAGTAGAACCTTCTTCTGTAGGCAGGGTACAGGGGGAGGATCCTTCATCAGACATAGGAGAGAGGGGAAGCTCCAGCTGTGAGCAATACAGATTGTGGAACCTTCTTCTGCAGGCAGGGTAGAGAGGTAGGATCCTTCATCAATAGAGCGGAGAGGGGAGGCTCCTGCTGCAGATAATGCAAAAAGTAGAATCTTCTTCTGTAGGCAGGGTGCAGAGGGGGATCCTTCATCAGACATAAAAGAGGGGGAGGCTCCTGATGCAGAAAATGTCACCTTCTGCAGGCAGGGTAGCAAAGGAGAATTCTTCTTTAGATAAAGCAGAGAGAGGGGGTATGCTCCTGCTGCAGACAATATAGGAAGTGGAACCTACTTCAGTAGGCAGGGTATAATTGAAGCATCCTTCTTCAGCCAGAGAAGAAAGGAGAGGGTCCTGCTGCAGAAAATGCTGAAAAATTAATCTTTTTCTGCATACAGGGTAGAGAAGGGGAATCCTTTATCAGACAGGACAGAGAGGGGAGGCTCCTGCTGCAGACAATGCAGAAAATGGAACCTTCTTCTGCAGGAAGGGTAGAGAGGAAGGTCCCTTCATCAGACAGAAAAGAGAGGGGAGGCTCCTGCTGCAGACAATGAAGAAAATGGAACCTCCTTCTGAAGGTACAGTAGAGAAGGAGAATTCTTCATCAGACAGAAAAGAGATGGGGCAGGCTCCTGCTGCAGACAGTTGTCTCACAGCCACACACAGGACAGTTAGAGGAATGAGAGTGACATGGCTGAACTCCTGAGAAACACGGGAGGAATATTTATTATATTTCTCTGTTTTAATTGTTATGATTTAAAATATAATAAAAGAAAAGGAAGCGTTGGGAAATATTTTAGTTTTTTTGTGCATTTTCTGTTTAGTGTGTCCTCAAGAAAAACAAACAAGGTTTAAAAAAGAAAGCTTTATGCTAAATAAGTTAGAGGAAGTAGCTAACTTCTTCTTTGAATAAAAGTCAATGTAACTACATGTAAAAAAGATACAGCGCTACTTATCTAAACTGGTGCGGACGTTCCATTGTCCGGTTTGAAACAGTGACCTTGAAAATCCTCCTTTAAGAGCATTTATAATAAGATCAGGGACATGTAGCCTTCAGTCTTTATATTTGTACAAGCTCTGACATGCTCTGAACAGGTCTCTGGGCACTACATGTTATTTCTGGCCAAACATCACTCAGTGTAAACATCTCCGATGTTCTGTGTTGGTTATTTTTTAACTTTTACTTTGATGATTCTGATTCAGAGACCAAATCTCCTGCATAAACAGTTAAATGATATATTTTCGGTCCAACATTTGGTGCTAATCCATTTCTTTATGTACGTTCTAACTTTCTGAACTCCCATTTTCACGTACAGAGCTCCAATTTCCCTGCATAGAAAGTAAAATGATAGAATTGTGACTGCCTGAAGTCACCACTAGAGGGAGCATAGGAGCTTATGAGCTCTTTCTACAGTTCGCTCCCTCTAGTGGTGACTTCAGGAAGTCACAATTTTATTATTGAACTCTATTTCTATGCAGGGCAGTTGAAGCTCAGTATGTGAATGCTGCTGTATGTGAATATAGACTTATAGTAAATAACATTCAGATCAAATCCATATATGCTGCCGGCTGCTGAGTTTTCTTTGTAAGTTCTCCAATCGTGCAACAAGCCCAGCTATACTGGCAACCAGTTCTGTAAGGCCCTGGGCACACTAAGCTTTATTTATGCATTTTTAGTGCAGTTTTATCACAAATCTGCGAGCAAATACTTCTTAGAGCTGTGTTCGCTGCAACTTTTCATGTTCTAAATCTAATTATATCATGAGATAACTGAAAAGAATCAATACTAACTTAATATACCATATGTATACTGCTCACCTAAAGGTTATATCTGACTGCTGCATTGGAGTCCGAGCCACCGGCTCCCAGGAATAAGTCTACATTGTGCCCCTCTCAGCAATGAAAGCGTTAATCTGCACATTACACTCTATTACATCCAGGCTCCTATGTGCTGGCTGTTATATATGATGTTCAGATGATTAATATCACCATTAATCCCCAGTAGTTGAGCAGTAAATCACTGATATAATCCCAAACCCTGTTCCGTGTGACATGACCCAGCACCATGAGGGACCCCAGGAGGGATTCAGGGGCCACAAATCTTGTGTGGACATTCCAGGCTGATGTGGGATCTGATGAGCGAAGAGGACCAGAGACTTTATAGATCACTGGCAGGAATGAGCGCTGCCCAGAGGACAAGATAGATAAAAAAAACATTGCCCCATACAAAATAACCTAAAGGAAAAGATAAATACAAAAACATCTCATTTTTTATTGCTGCTTGACTTGTATCTTATTATAATTCACTAGCTGTGAGCCCGATGCAAATGCATCGGGATTCTAGAACGTGCATAAATTTGCTTATAATAGTTATAGCTGGTCTGAGTACTTTTTGGGGGGGTGTGAGTAATTTTTGGGGGGGTGTGAGGACTTTTTGGGGGGGTCCAATACTTTTTTGGGGGGGTCCAATACTTTTTGTGGGGGGTCCAATACTTTTGGGGGGGTCCAATACTTTTTGGGGGGGTCCAATACTTTTTGGGGGGGTCCAATACTTTTTTGGGGGGGTCCAATACTTTTTGGGGGGGTCCAATACTTTTTTGGGGGGTCCAATACTTTTTTTGGGGGGTCCAATACTTTTTGGGGGGGTCCAATACTTTTTGGGGGGGTCGAATACTTTTTGGGGGGTCCAATACTTATTTTGGGGGGTCCAATACTTTTTGGGGGGTCCAATACTTTTTTGGGGGGGTCCAATACCTTTTGGGGGGGTCCAATACTTTTTTGGGGGGGGTCCAATACTTTTTGGGGGGGGTCAAATACTTTTTTGGTGGGGTCCAATACTTTTGGGGGGGGTCCAATACTTTTTGGGGGGTCCAATACTTTTTGGGGGGTCCAATACTTTTTTGGGGGGGTCCAATGCTTTTTTGGGGGGGTCCAATACTTTTTGGGGGGGTCCAATACTTTTTTTGGGGGGTCCAATACTTTTTTGGGGGGTCCAATACTTTTTTGGGGGGGTCCAATACTTTTTTGGGGGGGTCCAATACTTTTTGGGGGGGTCCAATACTTTTTTGGGGGGGTCCAATACTTTTTGGGGGGTCCAATACTTTTTGGGAGGGTCCAATACTTTTTTGGGGGGGTCCAATACTTTTTGGGGGGGTCCAATACGGTAAATCGCTAACTTTGTAGCCGAGCCTCTGGTTCTATTTTCGGCCAGCGACTCGCAATGGCCGCTTTGCGGCCATTGCTCGCGCGTGGTGACGTCACATAGTGACAAAGCCACGGCGTTTTCGGGGTCCGACACGATTTTGCCTACGGCAATTATAGAGTAGATTCTATGGCTGGCTTCACACCACGTTTTTTGGCATCATGTACTGTCCATTTGAAAGGCCTGGATCCGTTAAAACCATCAGTTTTTCAACTTAGAATTTCGTGAAAACGGATCCACAGGCATCAATGCAAAAAAAGCAGTGTCAAAATGCACTGCTAAAAAACGCATAGTGTTTTTTAACATGGGGCCCTATGGGAAACGCATCCGTTAATGGGTAGTGCATATAGGTACCATCTGTTAATGGATCCATTAACACTAGCATTTTTTTCCCATCAAAATGGCAACTTTAAAAAATGCATAGGAGTCATAGAGGCTGCCCAAAAACGGACCGCCAAGTGTGACCCTAGGCAAAAGGACAGAACAGGATCATTTTTTGCCTCCCATGCATCTCTATGGTGCTGGATGTGTCATAAATGGCCATCCATTTTACTGAATTCAGTACAGGATTCGTTTATGTCCTGTTTCTTACCGGCCCCAAAATCGGAGAATGCATCATTTTTGGGCGCACCGGACAAAACCGGACAGAAATTAATCCAGTCCGGTCCGGAGCTGGTAACATGGGTGTCTATGGAGCCAAAAAACAGGATGGTTTCCCAGATCCGTTTTTACTGAGCATGCTGAGAAGAAATCCACAGCTCCTCTCAGCCTTTTCTCTCTCTCTCCCTCTCTCTCGGACTCACAATACCATCATTTCCTATGGAGTAGTACGTCTCAATCACTTTTAAGGAGAAACAAATCCTGGAAAAAACAGGATCCGGGAGCTTATTTGGCATCCGGTTCCAGACAACTGTTTCTATCTGTTCCTGCTGGGGATGTCACGGCGGTCTTGGTCCGGACCGTGTCCTGGGTTCCGCAAGTAAATGGGGGGATATTTACAGGAGAGTTTGTCGTGATGCCACCCACGGGTTGTGGTCAGTGAGGGGACCACTGCTGCAGTGTACTTCTGTCAGGAGGATGGATGGATGCTTCAGCCAGGTGGATGAGCCCGCCGCAGGTCGGGACAGCTCCTGACAGGGTAAAATGGTGCAATAGCAGTTCTGTATACCTGGAATCAGACACGGACACTGAAGCAGGGTTCACCGGGTTTACTTTTCAATTCTGCCAAGTCACACAGTGCACAGTACAGTTCAGTTCTTAACAGCTTTACACAATGGACTCCGGTAACACTTGAACAATCTGCAGCCAGGTTGTCACTCTTTCTATATGTCCTTTCAGGCTGATTCTCTATGCTTCTTCTGTGTGGATTGCGGAGTGGCAGCTCGGTCCCTCAATGTAGCTTCACCCTAAGTGTATGGGCGGTAAGCCGGGTCCTCCTAGTTGCTGCTGTGCCCCCAACCCTGTAGTGGGAACATGGATCTGGAATCTGTGTTCCCCGTCAGTTTGTGTGGGGAGCCAGTATGAGACTTCAGTCCCCCTCAGAGCTGACACTCTGGTCCCAGCCTAGCCTTGGGTGTCCCTGTCTTGCAAGGGATCACCGGGCTCTTTCCTACCCTTGTAACTTCCCGGGTACTTCAGGAGAGTCTGTCCTGTCAGTAATTTGTCAGCGCTACCGTCTTCCTCGGACCCGGTGGCACCGGTCCGGTTTCTGTTGTTCCTGTCTTTACTGGTCACTCTGTCTTTGCTTCTCAGCCTACTCTTGGTCTTCTCTGCTCAACTCTCACTGGCCCACTTGTCTTGGCTGCTCGGCACTTGCCTACTGGCTTACTACTTCCTGTTTCTCCTTTTTATACTGGTCTGTTACCTTGACTACGCCCCACCCACTTATAACTGGCCCTACTACCCCTTGCCTGCCTAGAGTCCCAGGCTCCGGGTTGGGTCTTATGTCAGTGGATGTGTGTTTTGGAGGTGTTTGATATACAAACTGTCACTATCTCCTGGCTGCAGTTCCTACCTGTGGCCACCCTGGTCGCACGGACGCCACATGACTTCCTCTTCTCTGTTCCTCACATATGGCCTCCTCTTCTCTGTTGCTCAGATATGGCCTCCTCTTCTCTGTTCCTCACATATGGCCTCCTCTTCTCTGTTGCTCAGATATGGCCTCCTCTTCTCTGTTCCTCACATATGGCCTCCTCTTCTCTGTTGCTCAGATATGGCCTCCTCTTCTCTGTTCCTCACATATGGCCTCCTCTTCTCTGTTCCGGAGATATGGCCTCCTCTTCTCTGTTGCTCAGATATGGCCTCCTCTTTTCTGTTCCGGAGATATGGCCTCCTCTTCTCTGTTCCTCACATATGGCCTCCTCTTCTCTGTTGCTCAGATATGGCCTCCTCTTCTCTGTTCCTGACATATGGCCTCCTCTTCTCTGTTGCTCACATATGGCCTCCTCTTCTCTGTTCCTCAGATATGGCCTCCTCTTCTCTCTTCCGGAGATATGGCCTCATCTTTTCTGTTGCTCAGATATGGCCTCCTCTTCTCTGTTCCTCACATATGGCCTCCTCTTCTCTGTTGCTCACATATGGCCTCCTCTTCTCTGTTCCTCAGATATGGCCTCCTCTTCTCTGTTCCGGAGATATGGCCTCATCTTTTCTGTTGCTCAGATATGGCCTCCTCTTCTCTGTTCCGGAGATATGGCCTCCTCTTCTCTGCTCCGGAGATATGGCCTCCTCTTCACCATAATGCAATCTATTTTTTTTAGCAAATTGGATGTGGTTCTCAAGGACACACCCACAGAAAAGAGTTGGAGACCACGCCCACTTGATAACAAGACTAGATTGTTAATTCAGTAAGAGGAGGCCATATGTCAGGATTGGAGGGGCACAGGAACAAAACAAAAGCATCGCCAGATTCAGGATGGCGTCATTTACACTGGGTAAAAAGATGTAAATATTTAGGTTAAATCTCAGGTCCTCTTAAAGACAAGTTTGAGGCAAGTCCTTCTGGGAAGATTGTGTGCAGTGCCTTGTGAAACCCCTTTTTTTCTGTTTTTTCTTTTTTTACCCATTTCTCAAAGCTCCAGCTCCTTTTAGGTTAGATGTTTCCTCTGGTAAACAGTAATCTTCATGTCTGACCTCAGATTCTCCATTCGATTTCAGTCTGTGCTGTGACTCGGCCACTCCAATACATTTACATGCTTCTCCTTAAACCACACTAGTGTTTCTTTAGCAGTAGCTTTGGGTCGTTGTCTTGTTGGAAGGTGAATCTCCATCCCAGTGTCAGTGACAAATAAATTTTACTCAAGAATATCCCTGCATTTCGCACCATCCATCTTCCCCTCAATTTGGACCATTTTCCCTTTCCCTCCTGCAAAAAAACATCCCCAGAGCATGATGCTGCCACCACCATGTTTCACTGTGGGAATGGTGATGATGAGTGTTAGTTTGCAGTCAGACATAGCATCTACCTTGGTGGCCAAAAGGTTCCATTTTGGTCTCATCTGACCACAGCACCTTCCTCCATACTTTTAGGGAGTCTCCCAAATGTATTTGGAAAAATTAAAAATGAGCCTTCCAATTTTTAGCTACAAGTAAAGGTTTTTTTCTGGGAGCTCTTCCATAAAGGCCAGCTCTATGGAGTGTATGGCTTATTGTGGTCATATGGATAGATACTCAAGTCTCTGCTTGGGAACTCTGCAGCTCCTCCAGGGTTACCTTTGGCCTTTGTACTGCCTCTTAGATTAATGCCCTCCATGCCCAGGCTGAGCGTTTGGTGGCCTTCTGTTGGCAGATTTGTTGTGGTCGCATGATCTTCGATTTGATGATCTGATGGTGCACTGGGGAATCATCAGAGATTGAGATATTTTTTTAGAACCCAACCCTGATTTGTACTTCTTTACAACTTTGTCTTAGACTTGTATGGAGATCTCCTTGGTCATCGTTGTGTTATTTTGAGATTTCCTTGGCCTGCATGGTGGTGTTTGGAGATCTCCTTGGTCATCGTTGTGTTATTTTGAGATTTCCTTGGCCTGCATGGTGGTGTTTGGAGATCTCCTTGGTCTTTATAGGTTTGTTTGGAGATTTTTTTGGTTTCATGGTGTTGTTTGGAGATCTCTTTGGTCTTCATGATGTTGTTTGGAGATCTCCTTGGTATTCATGGTGTTGTTTGGAGATCTCCTTGGTCTTCATGGTGTTTGGAAATCTCCATGGTCTTTGTGGTATTGTTTGGAGATCTCCTTGGTCTTCATGGTGTTGTCTGGAGATCTCCTTTGTCTTTATGGGTTTGTTTGGAGATCTCCTTGGCTTTCATGGTGCTGTTTGGAGATCTCTTTGATCTTCATGATGTTGTTTGGACATCTTCATGGTCTTCGTGGTGTTGTTTGGAGATCTCTTTGGTCTTCATTGTGTTGTTTGAAGATCTCCTTGGTCTTTACAGGTTTGTTTGGAGATGTCTTTGATCTTCATGATGTTGTTTGGACATCTTCATGGTCTTCGTGGTGTTGTTTGGAGATCTCTTTGGTCTTTATTGTGTTGCTTGAAGATCTCCTTGGTCTCCAAGGTGTTGTTTGCAGATCTCCTTGGTCTTCATGGTGTTGTTTGGAGATCTCCTAGGTCTTCATAGTGTTGTTTGGAGATCTGCTTAAGGGGGTGTCACACGCGTCATTGTCGTCAGCGAGATGATCGCTGACGACATTGACTGCTGATTGCTGGTGAGCTGTCACACAGACAGACTCACCAGCAATCAATTGACCAGTGACATCATGGAAACGATTTAAATATCGTTTCCACGATGTCCTGCTCCCGCTGCCAGCCTGCTGGAAGCGGGAGCAGGCTGGTCTCCAAGGTACACTGCGGGTAACTAGGCAGCGCGCGCTGCCTAGATACCCGACGTGTACCTTAGTTACCAGCCTCCTCCGCTCACCCGGTGAGCGGAGGAGGCTGGTAACTAAGGTACACAGTCGGGTATCTAGGCAGCGCGCGCTGCCTAGTTACCCGCAGTGTACCTTGGATACCAGCTCCCAGCGCTTGTGAGAGGCGCTGGGAGCTGGAATATCGCTAGTCCCGGTGTCACACGCAGCGATGCTGCGTGTCCACCGGGCGACAATCGCCAGGTTTCTGAGCTGGTTCTGAAACCTGGCGATCATCAACCAGCGATTTATCGCTGGTTGATGCAGTATGTCACACGCGTCAATATCGCTGCAACGTCACGTGCAGCCGATATCGTGCAGGCGATATTGACGCGTGTGACACCCCCTTTAGTCTTTATGGGGGTGTTTGGAGATCTCCTTGGTCTTCATGATGTTGTTTTGAGATCTCCTTGGCCTGCATGGTGATGTTTGGGGATCTCCTTGGCCTGCATGGTGGTGTTTGGGGATCTCCTTGGTCATCATGGTGGTGTTTGGAGATCTCCTAGGTCCTCATGGTGGTGTTTGGAGATATCCTCAGTCTTCATGGTGTTGTTTGGAGATCTTCTTGGTCTTCATGGTGTTGTTTGGTTAGAGTGGCTTATTGCTTAATAATATTGCAGCCTCTTTGGCTTTTCAGAAAAGGTGTGTATATACTGACAGACCATGGACACTTAGATTGCACACAGCGGGACATCCTGTCACTAAGCATGTGACTTATTGATTGCACCAGTTATTATGATGGGCTTCATAGCAAAAGGGGTGAATGCTTATGCACATAGCAACTTTCATTCATTTTATCCCAGAAATGTAATATTTGCTTATATTTTTCTCATTTCACCTCCCCAACTTAGACTATTTAGTGCCAAATCATCACACACACATTGGATTACAAAACTAAATAAATGACAGAAAATAGGTAAAAATGTCAAGGAGGGTGAATACTTGCAATGCATTGTATGTTGTTTAATAGTTTTCATCATAGACATGGCCAGACTGCACCACTCGTGTGCACATTTCTTCTACATCCTGTTCGGAAAAACCTTCTAGAAGCGCCGATCTCTCCGAAAATCTAAAGATCAGCCATTACATTTCCAATAGCCGCAACCTTCTCTCCCTCAATATCATACATACATACCATACATAGCAGACTTCAATCTAATATGTGTGGGGCATTTAATCCATATGTACAATAGACTTCAATCTAATGTGTGTGGGGCATTTAATCCATATGTACAATAGACAAAGTAAAAAATGCCCCAACTATGTGTAAATCCATCCTATAACTTTAGATGTTATAAAGTTCACTGAACCCCCGGCCTGTGATCCACTGACAAATAAGTAAAAAATATCCAAAGTCAATAGCAAATAAAACTAAATCTCTAACAGAACTTCAAAGCTGAAATCCTCTGTAAGCAGACATTGACCTATTTACTGCCGCCCATCAGTCACTGACCCCAGAGATAAAAGCCTCGTCCTGCAGATAACACGCGTGTAATAACATATAATGCACAAAGTGCAAATCCTGGGCCTACAAATATGACATGAGAACAGATGGGGAAGCTATAGGCTGGCGACCGATTTAAGAACCATGAAGTCACGCCGCATCACTGGACGGCCCAGCGTCTCTGGAATATGTATTTACCACCTATAGAGTCTTATTTTTGCTTATCATTCACTTAGCTGTTAAAACTAAGTGATTAATGGAAACCATCAACAAGCAGGCTGATTCCTGATCTTAGCTCACTACACTCCCAACTTTTTACATCAACATTAAGGCATACTAATACCTAATATGTATGTTTAAATGAATTGGGCTTGGACAATGGGTGCCATGGTTGGTGTCATGAGTGTATCCCACCCAAGGGAGACAGCTGATGAGTCTGGGATCTGATGGTCACAACATCGTACGGATCTCAGGTCTATAAATTTTATTTAAATGTACCGTATATACTTTCTTTTGATGCTGCAGAGGTCAATGACTATTTCCTTTCTGGTTGTTCTTTATGGCTTAATCTCAGGTGTAGCTTTTCGGGACCACTCCCCTTCACTATAGTAACGTGTCTTATCAGCTGACACCGATGATAGAATCTCATTTTATATGCTGGCTAATTTGGAAGGAGCCTGTATCTGGAAGTAGCAGTGGTGTCGTGACAATTACAGCTGTGGTGCTTTGCTGCAACTGTGGAGTATATCCTTTTTGTATTTATTTTACGTCTGTGCTCCTTACCTTGTGTTGTATTATTCCAGTAGTGCGACTAGTGTCCTCGCCGGCCTGCACACTAACCAGAGTGAGTCCAGGACAAGTGAGGGCCTAGGCACATGACGACAAGGGGAAAGGACCTGTGTAGGGATGTTAGGGAACTTAGGGTGCAGACACCGACATGCTAGTACCATTCTTCTATACCATTCCTGTTGTTACCCTTGTGTTGTATTACTCCAGTGGCGCAACTAGCGTCCTCACTGGCCTGGACACTAACCAGAGTGAGTCCAGGACAAGTGAAGGCCTAGGCCGGCCAGCACTCTAACCAGAGTGAGTCCAGGAAAAGTGAGGGCCTAGGCACATAACAACAAGGGGAAGGACCTATTTAGGGATGTTAGGGAACTTAGGGTGCAGACACCGACATGCTAGTACCATTCTTCTATACCATTCCTGTTGTCACCCTTGTGTTGTATTACTCCAGTGGCGCAACTAGTGTCCTCACTGGCCTGTACACTAACCAGAGTGAGTCCAGGAAAAGTGAGGGCCTAGGCACATGACTACAAGGGGGAAGGACCTGTTTAAAGATGTTAGGGAACTTAGGTTGCAGACACAGACATCCCCGTTGTCACCCTTGTGTTGCACCACACACTGGGAGACTGTACGCCCCAGTATGACACTTTGACCCTGTAATTTCTTTCTACTCTAGAAAACATACAGGCTGGGATTTTTTTTCTTCATTTTTCCTACAAATACAATATTTTCTCTATTTTCCACATTTTTGGGTGCTTTTCTTCCATACCTACTTCTACAGTTGCCTATATCTGTGTATTTACACCACATATATAACCTTGGTTGCCTGTCTGCCTCCACCATTTTTTTGGCAATGTATAGAATTCCTCATTTTCCAGTGATTGTTTTTCCAATATTGGCTTGGTAAAGCCCCCCGCCCCGCTGGGATCACAGATCTCCAGTAATCCCGGCCTGAGGTCCCCTCCATCCATTGCTGCAGCCGTCACGAATAAAATGCCGGAATCCTCGGGTCAATGTTTTTCCAGCAACCAGATGTGGATGAAAGGCAAATGGCCATTTTATTGTTGTTTGGGTAAGAAACAAGGGAAGGCTTGTAAGAGACACTTTCTGCTGAACCTCGGCTGATTGCCCATGTGCTTCACATCTTACAAGAAACACATAAAGAAAAATCAATTTCTGCAAGTGTCTCATATTTCCCTCTAATGTATCTAATTCCTGAGATTTGACCCACCAAGGTGGGAGGTGTGAGGGGGGCAGCTCCATCCAGATCTGATAGGGCAGTCGGTAGACTCTCCAGTTACCTTAGTCGTTATTGTAACAATTTATCGATTGTGGAATTCTTCAGCATTTTTACAATCTGCCGTTAAGTTTGGGATTGGATACAGTGACAGTGTTTATTGAGAAGTCTGATAGCAGCCAGCCATGGTTATATCCCCTCCGAGAGCCGTCAGGGTAAAATTACACAAAGTCCTTTCAGTCGGATTGCAAATTTCTAATTTTTGGATCATTTTGGAGAAATTGTTAAAAATGAAAAATTTTCTACAGCAATCCGTGAGATTGGCATTAAAGGGAACTTGACGGCTGACACATGCTGCCCGATCCAGGTGTGTTAGACTCTGAAATGCAGCAAAGTACTCTAATAGTCACCTGAAACCGAACTAGTCAGTTTCCCAAGGCTTCTTCTCATCCACTCCCCATTGAGTGACAGGTCTCTGAGGACGTACGTGTATAGAGAGACCTGTTAGTCACTGGCAGCGGGTGTAGAGGAGCCCTTGGGAACCCACCTTTTGGGCTAGTCTCCCTCAAGGCTTTTATAACATATGTCTCTTAGATTTTCAGCATCAAACATACCCAGCTGAGATCATACAGCTAAAGTCTAATACATGTGGCCCATGGCCAGTGGAGCAACTGGAACTTTTATGCCTCGATGCAAAAGCTCCACCCGAGCCCCCAATTATCTCAAATGTTCAATAGCATTGGTCTTTTCCTATTGGCCAAAGTAAGTTTTTGGAACCCATAGGCTCCAGGGCCCAGATGTGATTGCAACCCCCGCACCAATTACAGTTCTCCTGTGCCCATGGTCAGGCAGCATGTATCAGCTGTCAGGTTCCCTTTATCCCTCTCACAACCTTGGACGTTCTGGTTTTTCCTAGGCCACCATCCTCCCTTTGATGCAGGCTTACATGCTGAGCCCGCATCTTTCATTACACATGTTGGCTGATCTGATCATCTGACATGTGCCTCTAACAGCAGAAAAAATTTAAAAAAACTCAGAATTATGTTTTGTTGCCTACCACATCATTGCAATAAAACGCAATATTCAGATCTGGACTGTGACTTGGCCATTCTAACACCTGGATACGGTTACTTTTGAACCATTCCATTGTAGATTTTGCTTTATGTTTGGGATCATTGTCTTGTTGGAAGATAAATCTCCGTCCCAGTCTCAGGTCTTTTGCAGACTCCAGCAGGTTTTCTTCCAGAATGTTCCTGTATTTGGCTCCATCCATCTTCCCATCAATTTTAACCATCTTCCCTGCCGCTGCTGAAGAAAAGCCCAAACCATGATGCTGCCACCACCATGTGTGACAGTGGGGATGGTGTTTTGAGGGTGATGAGCTGTGTTGCTTTTACACCAAACATATCGCTTTGCATTGTGGCCACAAAGTTTAATTTTGGTTTCATCTGACCAGAGCCCCTTATTCCACATGTTTGGTGTCTCCCAGGCGGTTTGTGGCAAACTTCAAACGAGACTTTTCATGGATATCTTTGACAAATGGCTTTCTTCTTGCCACTCTTCCATAAAGGCCAGATTTGTGCAGTGTACGACTGATTGTTGTCCTATGGACGGACTCTCCCACCTCATGTGTAGATCTCTGCAGTTCATCCAGAGTGATCATGGGCCTTTTGGCTGCATCTCTGATCAGTCTTCTCCTTGTTCGAGATGAAAGTTTAGAGGGACGGCCGGGTCTTGGGAGATTCGAAGTGGTCTGATAACTCCTTCCATTTCAATATGATCACTTGTGCAGGGCTCCTTGAGATGTTTAAAACTTGGGACATCTTTTTGTATCCAAATCCGGCTTTAAACTTCGCCACAACAGTATCTCGGACCTGCCTGGTGTGTTCCTTGGTCTTCATGATGCTCTCTGCACTTGAAACAGACCCCTGAGCCTATCACAGAGCAGGTGCATTTATACAGAGACTTGATTACACACAGGTGGATTCTATTTATTATTACCAGTCATTTAGGACAACATTGGATCATTCAGAGATCCTCACTGAACTCCTGGAGTGAGTTTGCTGCACTGAACGTAAAGGGGCCGAATAATATTGCACGCCCCACGCCTCAGTTTTTTATTTGCTAAAAAAGTTTAAAATATCCAATAAATTTCGTTCCACTTCACGATTGTGTCCCACTTGTTGTTGATTCTTCACTAAAAAATTAGAATTTATATCTTTATGTTTGAAGCCTGAAATGTGGCAAAAGGTTAAAAAGTTCAAGGGGGGCAAATACTTTCACAAGACACTGTATATAGGGGGCCAAATACCTTCACAAGACACTGTAAACATTTCAGAACAGCAAGCAGCTGTGCTTCTCTTATCAGTGTGTGATATTGTTTACTTAAACTAAAGGCTTCATTACCCTGTGATTAACATTGCAGGACTAGAAAGTCACGTGCAGGGCAGTCTCACACGCCCCCTGTTGTGATTGACACCTCACAGTGAATGCACAAACTCTATTGAGAACCTGGCGTGGGCAGGGGCCGCTCTCCCAGCTCTGCTGTGTTCCTGAAATTAAATGATTTGATGATAATTCATAGGAAAAGACGGCAAAGACCATAGATGCTATGATTAAGGGCGCAGTAGTGCCAGAAACGTCAGTTGTCTTTGCCTGATGTGTCTCACTTCCATCATTTGCTCATGGATTATTAATAAACCTTGGAATTTTAGACTGATTGGCATGAAGTGCTGTCTTTTCCTTTGAATCATTGTTGGATGGTCTGCCGCCAAGACGTGAAGGACGGGCACCTACCACGATATCGGAGCTGAAGCTTTGAAATCAACCCACAGTGTGGGGAGCTTATTTTCTTAATTTTAAATGCTTTGATGGTGCGAGAACGGCTGCAGCCAGTAATCTATGTCATACATAATTGGATTCAGGGTTTCTTTGCCCTCATTATGTTGCTATCAGATTAGGTAGCAAAAGCCTGCTGACAGATTCCCTTTGAAAATGGTGATAGACTGAAACACAAAGAACACTAGAAAGATGCCGTACACTGGACTAGGTAGCAGATAAACCTGTCGGCACATTTTTACATCTGGACGTAGCGGTACGGCTGTTTTGGAGCTTGTCGTCACCTAGTAAGAAGACACCATTTCTGTAGAGATCTGATGTGCCAGTCATGAGATATCTAGTGTGGAACTCATATGTAAAACAGGCTGAAGGTGCTCTGTGGGCGTGTCCTTGGATTGTGACTACTTCATCTACATGCATTGCCCCGCCTCCACTGCTCCTTCAGCCTCATTTGCATATGACTTCTATACTAACATTCTTATGACTCACACATTGGATCTCTACATAAAAGGTGTCATTTTATTGGGGTACAAGCTCCGATATGTAACTCAATGCTAATATGTTTCCTTGTAATATAGTTAATATTAAAGTAGAAAATCCCTAACCCCCTCATCCTTCCTACTGGAAGCCTTGAATTTCTTGAAGTCTCCTATTGCATATTTTTGTTTCACTTATTCTATGAAAACATCGGATCATATAAAAAAAGCCTTCATCTGAAAAATCCTTCACAGTTTTCTTCCCTCCAGAAGTGAGAAGCTTTGTCCGAGCTCCACAATGGCCGTAATTAGAATGTATTTGTCGGTCTCCCCTGAAAGGCGGCGTGGAGGATCCTGAATTCCACATTATGTTGCTTGGAGACTTTGAGCCGCGTCTTTGTTCCAAATTAACATTAAGATTATGGCTTTCTCCATCACACAAAGGAGTGGATTCCCCGTCCTCCAGGACCACATGCGCTGCTTTGTGGATGTGTGCGCACTCGTCTTTGGGAAACGCTCGTTCTCAGGATTTCATTATGGATGTGATCATTGATTACACGGAGCATCACTTACTCCACAATCCTCATACAAACAGCTCCTTCATATAGGTTCTTTGAACACAAGACTAATTTGCTGATATTCAGCTCTCACTTTAAGTCCTGAGACCTGGCAGAGATCTAAGATGTCAGCAGGAGAAACAACAACTAAGATGAGAAAAATTATATATTTATTTAATACTTCCACTATGCACAAGAATATAACTACTATAATACTGTTCCTATGCACAAGAATATAACTACTATAATACTGCTCCTATGTACAAGAATATAACTACTATAATACTGACCCTATATACAAGAATATAACTACTATAATACTGCTCCTATATACAAGAATATAACTACTATAATACTGCTCCTATGTACAAGAATATAACTACTATAATACTGCTCCTATGTACAAGAATATAACTACTATAATACTGCCCCTATGTACAAGAATATAACTACTATAATACTGCCCCTATGTACAAGAATATAACTACTATAATACTGACCCTATATACAAGAATATAACTACTATAATACTGCTCCTATATACAAGAATATAACTACTATAATACTGCTCCTATGTACAAGAATATAACTACTATAATACTGCTCCTATGTACAAGAATATAACTACTATAATACTGCCCCTATGTACAAGAATTATAACTACTATAATACTGCCCCTATATACAAGAATATAACTACTATAATACTGCTCCTATGTACAAGAATATAACTACTATAATAATGCTCCTATATACAAGAATATAACTACTATAATACTGCTCCTATATACAAGAATATAACTACTATAATACTGCCCTATGTACAAGAATATAACTACTATAATACTGCTCCTATGTACAAGAATATAACTACTATAATAATGCTCCTATATACAAGAATATAACTACTATAATACTGCTCCTATATACAAGAATATAACTACTATAATACTGCCCCTATGTACAAGAATATAACTACTATAATACTGCTCCTATATACAAGAATATAACTACTATAATACTGCTCCTATGTACAAGAATATAACTACTATAATACTGCTCCTATATACAAGAATATAACTACTATAATACTGCCCCTATGTACAAGAATATAACTAAGATAATACTGCTCCTATATACAAGAATATAACTACTATAATACTGCTCCTATGCACAAGAATATAACTACTATAATACGCTCCTATGTACAAGAATATAACTACTATAATACTGCTCCTATGTACAAGAATATAACTACCGGCACTATAATACAGCCCCTATGTACAAGACTATAACTACTATAATACTGCCCCTATATACAAGAATATAACTATTATAATATTGTCTCTATGTACAAGAATATAACTACTATAATACTGCTCCTATGTACAAAAATATATCTACTATAATACTGCCCCTATGTACAAGAATATAACTACTATAATACTGCTCCTATATACAAGAATATAACTACTATAATACTGCTCCTATGTACAAGAATATAACTACTATAATACTCCTCCTATGTACAAGAATATAACTACTATAATACTGCTCCTATGCACAAGAATATAACTACTATAATACGCTCCTATGTACAAGAATATAACTACTATAATACAGCCCCTATGTACAAGACTATAACTACTATAATACTGCCCCTATATACAAGAATATAACTATTATAATATTGTCTCTATGTACAAGAATATAACTACTATAATACTGCTCCTATGTACAAAAATATATCTACTATAATACTGCCCCTATTTACAAGAATATAACTACTATAATACTGCTCCTATATACAAGAATATAACTACTATAATACTGCTCCTATGTACAAGAATATAACTACTATAATACTCCTCCTATGTACAAGAATATAACTACTATAATACTGCCCCTATGTACAAGAATATAACTACTATAATACTGCCCCTATGTACAAGAATATAACTACTATAATACTGCTCCTATGTACAAGAATATAACTACTATAATACTGCTCCTATGTACAAGAATATAACTACTATAATACTGCCCCTATGTACAAGAATATAACTACTATAATACTGCTCCTATGTACAAGAATATAACTACTATAATACTGCTCCTATGTACAAGAATATAACTATTATAATACTGCCCCTATGTAGAAGAATATAACTACTATAATACTTCACCTTATATACAAGAATATAACTACTATAAAGCTGCCCCTATGTACAGGAATATAACTACTATAATACGGCTCCTATGAACAAGAATATAACTACTTTAATACTGCTCCTATGTACAAGAGTATAACCACTATAATACTGGGATTATGTACATGAATATAACTACTACAATACTGCTCCTATGTACAAGAATATAACTACTAAAATACTGCCCCTATGTACAGGAATATAACTACTATAATACGGCTCCTATGTACAAGAATATAACTACTTTAATACTGCTCCTATGTACAAGAGTATAACCACTATAATACTGGGATTATGTACATGAATATAACTACTACAATACTGCTCCTATGTACAAGAATATAACTACTATAATACTGCTCCTATGTACAAGAATATAACTACTATAATACTGTCCCTATGTACAAGAATATAACTACTATAATACTGCTCCTATCTATTATATAATCACGAATGGGTTTTTTGCCCCTTTTGAGTCCGCTCGCGCTGCGAGTCAGTGTCGTCATGTGGATACGACCGAAGCATTGGCCGCGCAGCAGCCATTGCGAGCAGTTCTAAGGCGACTCGCTATGCCCGCGCAGCGGGCATGGCGAGTCGCCTTAGCAGCGCGAAGCATTGGCCGCGAAGCGGCCATTGCGAGTCAGAGACTCGCTCTTCTAGAATCCCGATGCATCTGCATCGGGCACCCAGCTAGTATACAATAATATAGCTACTACAATACTGCCCCTATGTACAAGAATATAACTACTATAATACTGCTCCTATGTACAAGAATATAACTACTATAATACTGCTCCTATGTACAAGAATATAACTACTATAATACTGCCCCTATGTACAAGAATATAACTACTACAATACTGCTCCTATGTACAAGAATATAACTACTACAATACTAGAATATTACCATATGACTTTGCAAGTGTTGGAATGTTCCGTATTTCTCTTTCCTGTATATTTTATCTCTCCCCTCCTGTTATATGTCGTTTCTTTCAGGATGGTGCCCTGTCATATACATTAGCTGGGGTTGGGGCCAGGTGTTTCTTTTCTGCCATCAGTATCATTGTGTGTTTAAGCTGCAAGAACGGAACATGATGAATATGTCAAGATTGGCGCAAAGAACCCAGAGACTTGATGTTCCTGGAAAAACCTTTCCTTTCCTCCTTCCACAAATAAGACACATTGACATCTTGATAGAAAGACAAATTGAAGATTTCCAGACCCAACATGGTATGTACTCTATAGCTGAGGAGCCTGGGGATGATGATGGGTATACAGGGGGCCATTATGGTTATGATTATCAGATTTAATCCTGAAGTTTAAGGGAATCTGTCAAATAAAAAATCTATATGAAACTGATATAATTTTCTAATTCCTCTCTCTAAGCTCTCTCTATTCATGTATTTTTATTATTTATACTCCCCCATCCTGTGTAAGCTTCAAAATAATAATAATTAATTCCATCTGTCAATCACAGTGAGTGATCACTTGCTTCTCTGCTGTACACTCCCCAGGAATGAATATTCATGCATCACTGCCCTGCCTTCTTCTGGTCTGTATAATGTGTGTGGTCGGCGCTCTAGGTGCAGCCACAGTGCAGATGCTTCACCCAGGTGTCTATGGGAACTCGGAACCTGAGCGTGGAGTTGGAGGGATGTCACTGGTGGCCTGCCTGGACCCGTAGGCCTGGTAGTCAATTTTAAATAAAAGAAAAGGGAGATAAAAAGAATAAATGTCTCATGACGCCACCTGCAGTTCTGGTGATGCTCACCAGTGCCGCTGTCAGACCGCTGGGGATGGGGGATGATGGTAATGCAGCAAGATTGTTCAGCTCCCTGCAGGTGGAGCGGTGTCCCCGGGGCAGTGTAGCTGCTGTGCTGGTTGTCGTAGTACTGGATGTGGTAGCAGCTCTGTGAGTTAGCTTGCTGTAATAAAACACTGGAGGCTTATGGACTCTGTTCAAGCGTTTACTTGTAAAAGTGCACGGATCAGGTTCACAGTTACAGTCTTTGCGGGTAGCTGGCCGGGTAGTCACTGAAGAGAATAACGTCTCTTTGAGGCTCCCAGAGAGTACCTTCTGCTTTCTTTCACTGTCGTGTTACTTTCCTTGTACCTCCTTAATTCCTTGCGCTGCCATGCACAGCCCACTTGTCTACCAGGCCCGTCGGGTGCTATGAGGTACCCTTGTTCTCTTCTAAGGGGCTCAACCCTGTTTAGTGATCCTGGTGGGCTGCAAGTTCTGGACAGGGGAGTCGGGGCTATAGATAGTCCCACGACCTACCAATGTTGATGGTTCAGGGACAAACTCCTACACAGCGACTTGGAGACGGTTCTCCGTTGTGGACCAAGATTCCTCGGACTGTAGCAGGTCTGGCACTGGGTGTCCTCTCTCTGTCTGGGTCACCACTCTTCCTGGGTGACCTCCCTGAGGTGTCCCCTGAAGGGTCCTTCTCTGTCTATCTCCACAGACGTTCTGCCTCTCCTCTTCACGCTCTTACACTGCTCTTGCCTGAAACGCCTCCCACCGGGACTGGGTCTCTCAGCAGAGGATTTAACCCTGTAGTCCCCTGCTGTAGAATGTGTGGATGCAGGATAAGAGCCTCAGACTGACTTTACACTCCCCAATGACAGCAATACCACACACTCAGTTATGGGTGCAGTACCCTTACTGTGGCGCACTGACCAGTGGTGCGCCACACAGACAGAAGAGAAAGGAGGGAGGTGGAGGTGTGTGCTCTTAGCAGATGCACATCTGACATCTTCATTGTGTGTATCTGGGACATATGTATAGTGTGTGCTCCGAGATATTTCTTTGTGTTTATATTAACATTTGATCATTTGCTCAGCAGATACACACATGACATGTATGTAGGAAACAAATGTTCATATAAACAGAAATCTCTCACAGGCAGCACAGGCTAGTGAAGTTACTACAAGAGTTGTAACACAAACACCTCCCTAGAAGAGTTGTAACACAAACACCTCCCCCCTCTCAACCCCCTCCCCAGCAGCCTGCAGAAGCCTGAGATGCAGTGTAATCAGCACAGAGGGGAGGAACAGAACACCAGCTTGGACAGGCATGGATATTTAAATAATATTTACTTGCTGTGACTCGCAGGAGTCAGATCAATTACTTTTGCAGCTTCCTGCTTGGTGTGAAGATGCATATAGCACGAGAACTACTCAAAGAGTACAGTAATGATTCTGAAAGTTCTGCCCGGGTACTATTCAAGGGTACCGTTAGTATCATACTGAAAAATGACCTGACTGAGTCTCTTTAAAAGAAATTGGGAGGTTCAAGAACCAACTTTTTAGCGTGATGGCATAGGTAAAGCCAAAAATATAATAAAAAATTATTCCTTTACCCAGCTTGCAGTCTGTGCCTGAATGACACAAAGATTAGGGAGGTAGAGCCAATATTTATAAATGGTAATAAATTGGGGGATTTTGTGAATAACAAAGGTAGAACTCACATTATTTTTGGCGATTTTCCTTTGGAGCTTTAGTTTTAAACTGTCAAAGCTTCAGGAATTGGAAATTGTTGTTTTTTTATTAATTCTGTCCTTGCAGCTTTTCTGGAATCCTCATGTTGTCTCAAAGCTAAGATGGAGTCTTAAGGCCCCGTTACACGTAGCGATGCACCAGTGATCCCGACAACGATCCGACTTGGCCGGGATCGCTGGTGTGTCGCTACGTAGTCGCTGGTGAGATGCCATACAGGCAGACTTACCGGCGAATACCCAGCGATGTGGCGACACCCGACAGTCGTTGGGATCTGTTATTTTCTCGGGCGTAGCATGGAGCTCGCTGGTCATTTCCCCTGTCACACACGGTGATCCAGCATGAACAGCGGTAGATCTCTGGTCCAGGCCATTAATAACCGAACAGAGATCTCCCAGCGGGGAGCCGATCACTGCTAAGTGTCACACACAGTGATATCGCTGGCGATGTCGCTGCTACGTCACAAAACCTGTGATTAACGCAATATCGCTATGTGTAATGGGGCCTTTAGGCTATGTTCGCACATGGCATTTTTGTAGCATTTTTGCAGAATTTTTTCTCTGCAGAAAAAAGAGATGCATTTTACATTATCAGCAAAAGCAATGACATTTCAGAAATCTTTTTTTCCCCTAAAAAACACAGCAAGAATGCAACATTTTATATGCAGCCTTTTTAATGCCAAGAGTAAAGATTTTGGCTGCTTTACAAAAAAAAAAAAAAAAAAAATTGGTATGTGTGAACAAAGCCTTAAAGCCGTGTCTCACATAACGACCGCTCCAGCGATCCCGACAGCGATAACGACCTGCCGGGATCGCTGGTGCGTCGTTACCTGATCGCTGGGGAGCTGTCAAACAGGCAGATCTCCCCAGCGATCAGGCCATCAGAGCCACCTCCCACATCGCTGAAGGCGGGTGTCAGCGTCCTCCCTGCTTAGCGCTGACTGTAAGCAGGGAGAATGCTGGTAACTATGATAAACAGCGGGTATCCAGGCAGCGTGCGCTGCTATATACCTGCTGTTTATCATAGTTACCAGCGTTCTCCCTGCTTAGCGCTGCCTGTAAGTGCGCGCTGCCTGGATACCCGGTGTTTACCATGGTTACCAGGTCACTGATCGCTGGTTTCTCTCCGGGTTACATGCAGCGATGTGTGCTGACCAGCGGGAAACCAACGATCAAAAAATGACCCAGAGCAGAATGTAGCGATCAGCGACCTCACAGCAGGGGCCTGATCGCTGCAAAGTGTCATACAGAATGACATTGCTGGATAGATCGTTGTAACGTCACAGTTACAACGATCTCTCTAACGATATCGTTATGTGTGACTGGGCCTTTAGGGTTTGAGTACACATTGAGTATATGCAGACGAATTTCCTGGATCAAAAACCAGTGATGGTAGGAAAAATCCTGCATAAAAGACATGTTTTTCTGTGCATTTTTAAAGTCAATTAAGTGAAGTGAATGGGTTCAATTTGCTGCGAAACCCCTTTAAAAAATTGACACGCTGCAGATTTGAAAAACGCTTGTGTTGTTGAAATCTGCAAGGAAAAGATAAGCAGCGTGTGAGATGTCATAAATCTCATTCACATTGGTTGTCCAGTAAAATGTAGTTTTTCTGACCAAAACATTGTGTACCATAAAAAGTTTGACTGATGCACCGTAAATAAGCCCTAATGTTTTGGTAAAGTTTATTTTTTTTTTATTAAGTAATTTTTCTGAGTGGTGTAACCAGAGTCCAATGGGCCTCAGTGCAAAATTTGGACCTTGATTGCAAATTCTTGAAAAGAGGATGGCTTCTACAAATACATAATGATCCTAAACACACGTCAAAATCCACATTGGATGACCTCAAAAGGTGCAAGCTGAAGGTGTTACATTGGCCCTCACAGTCCCCTGATCTGAACATCATTGAAAATACAGGAATCTCACAGGACTGGAAGATGAGCCAGGAATCTCACAGGACTGGAAGATGAGCCAGGAATCTTACAGGACTGGAAGACAAGCCAGGAATCTCACGGGACTGGTAGACGATCCAGGAATCTAACAGAAATGGAAGATGAGCCAGAAATCTCACAGGACTGGAAAATGAGCCAGGAATCTCACAGATCTGGAAGACGAGCCAGGAATCTAACAGAACTGGAAGACAAGCTAGGTATCTCACGAAACTGGAAGATGAGCCTTGAATCTCATGAGACTGGAAGATGAGTCAGCAATCTCACAGGACTGGAAGATGAGCCAGGAATCTCACAGAACTGGAAGACGAGCCAGGAATCTCATAGGACTGGAAGATGAGCCAGGAATCTTACAGAACTGGAAGAGAAGCCAAGAATCTCACAGGACTGGAAGATGAGCCAGGAATCTCTCAGGACTGGAAGACGAGCCAGCAATCTCACAGGACTGGGAGATGAGCCAGAAATCTTACAGGACTGGAAGACTTTTCCAAGGAAGAATGGAAGAAAATTCCTGGAACAAGAATTGAAAGACTCTTAGCTGCCAGAAAAAGTGTTTACATACTGTGATACTTGCCAAAGGGAGTGCTACTAGGTACTAACTATGCAGGGTGCCCAAACTTTTACATTGGTCCATTGGTTTGGGTTAATTTTAAATTGTAATTTTATTTTGCCTAACATATGAAGGTAATGTGTCATCTTTAACTTCATGCCTTTTAGGGATCATTTCATCTTCATCTAGCTTAAAGGGAACCTGTCACCTAATCTATGGCCCCTAAACTATCACTACCTGCCCCCACAGACCCTAACTAGCTCCCTAACCATCCCTGCCTGTCCTAATAGGGCTTTATAGAAGGTGAATAAACCACTTTATAAACTTACAGTTTCTGTGACAGTGGGGCGTTCCTGTGGGCTCTTGTCCGAAGGGCGGGTTCCCCAGAGCCGCGCACCCCCCGCCTCGCTCCCTTCCTAACGCCCTAATGGGCGGCATTATCGATTTGAAGAGCGGGGAGCCCATTGGAATCATCCCGCCCCGCTCTTCATGACGCGCGGCCCGGAAATGACGATGAGAGCGCGTCATTTCCGTGCCGCGCATGCCCAGTGCAGCGGGTGAAGCCGATGCGAGTGCCGTCGTCGCTAGGCAACGATCGGCGTCTTCGGAAGGTGAGTATCGGCGGCCCCCCCACCCTCCCAAAACTGCACATATATATGTGTGTGTAATCCACATGTACATATGGATTACACACACACATATGTACATTCACTTTTATTAGGCACATTTCATATGTGCATCTATATATATATATATATATATATATATATATATATATGCACATATATATAGTTAGATTGTGTGTGTGTATATGTGTGTGTGTGTGTGTGTGTGCGTGCATGTGTGTGTATACATACTTGTGTGTGTGTGTGCATGTGTTTGTATACATACTTGTGTGTGTGTGTGCGTGCATGTGTGTGTATACATACGTGTGTGTGTGTGCGTGCATGTGTGTGTATACATACTTGTGTGTGTGTGTGTGCATGTGTTTGTATACATACACGTGTGTGTGTGTGCGTGCATGTGTGTGTATACATACACGTGTGTGTGTGTGTGTGTGCGTGCATGTGTGTGTATACATACACGTGTGTGTGTGTGCATGTGTGTGTATACATACACGTGTGTGTGCGTGCGTGTATACATACTTGTCTGTGTGTGCATGTGTGTGTATACTTACGTGTGTGTGTGCATGTGTGTGTATACTTACGTGTGTGTGTGTGCATGTGTGTGTATACGTGTGTGTGTGTGTGTGTGCGTGCATGTGTGTGTATACATACACGTGTGTGTGTGTGTGGTGTGCATGTGTGTGTATACATACACGTGTGTGTGCGTGCGTGTATACATACTTGTCTGTGTGTGCATGTGTGTATACTTACGTGTGTGTGTGCATGTGTTTGTATACATACACGTGTGTGTGTGTGCATGTGTGTGTATACGTGTGTGTGTGTGTGTGCGTGCATGTGTGTGTATACATACTTTGTGTGTGTGCATGTGTTTGTATACATACTTGTGTGTGTGTGTGCGTGCATGTGTGTGTATACATACGTGTGTGTGTGTGTGTGCGTGCATGTGTGTGTGTGTGCGTGCATGTGTGTGTATACATACGTGTGTGTGTGTGTGTGCGTGCAAGTGTGTGTATACATACGTGTGTGTGTGCATGTGTGTGTGTATACATACACGTGTGTGTGTGTGTGTGTGCATGTGTATATATATTTTGTAGAGATAGAGAGACTGAGGGTGAGAGGGTCTGTGAGTTTTGTGTAACGCTGGGACCTGGGTGACGCAGTAAACTTCACCTGAGGTCAGAGTTAATCCTCGTCACTCTATCTGACCTCAGGTGATCTACACTGATGTCACCCTGTTCACATCGGTAACAGAAAACTCACTCTATGTGGGTCACGCTGTGAAGTGGGAAGTTTCACATGAGGTCAGAGAAACACATTGCTTTATCCGACCTCAGGTGACACAGACCATGAATGCTTCACTGCACGAGCCTTCAAATATAATTGTTAGTGAATCTTCACTAACGGACGGACCTCTACCAGGATCCTGGATGGGTATGTGGGAGTAATAAAGATGGAGTCAAAATACGTGTTTGTGTTTTTTGTTGTAATAAAAAATTTTTTCTCGGTGTTGTGTCTTCTTTAATACTAAATAGAGATTCATAATGGCCGTGTCTAACATTGGCGCGACATTATAAATCTCGGGCTTAGTGCCAGCTGCTAAAAGAAAGGTGGCATTAACCCCTTATTACCCAGTCTGCCACCGCCACAGGGCAGCTGGAAGAGCTGGGTACAGCTCCAGAATATTGCGCTTCTATAAATGCGCAATTTTCTGGGGCGGCTGCGAGCTGCAATTCTCAGCGGGGGTGGCCCAGAACGCTTGGGCCTCCCTACGCTGGGGATTCCAGCCCTCAGCTGCCTAGTTGTACCTGGCTGGCAAAGAAAAATGCGGCGAAGCCCCACGCCGTTTTTTTTCTTGTCAGCCAGGTACACCTAGGTAGTTGGGGGTGGATGGCAGCTCCTAGCTGCCTAGTTGTACCTGGCTGGCAAAGAAAAATGTGGCGAAGCCCCACGCCGTTTTTTTTCTTGCCAGCCAGGTAGACCTAGACAGCAGTGGACTGCCATCCACCCCCTACTACCTAGGTGTACCTGGCTTGCATGAAAAAATGGCATCTGTCTTCACCACATTTTTCTTTGCCAGCCAGGTACAACTAGTCAGCTGGGGGTGGATGGCAGCTCACAGCTGCCTAGTTGTACCTGGCTGGCAAATAAAAATGCGGCGAAGCCCCACGCCGTTTTTTTTTCTTGTCAGCCAGGTACACCTAGGTAGTTGGGGGTGAATGGCAGCTACCAGCAACCTAGTTGTACCTGGCTAGTAAAGGAAAATACAGCAAAGCCACATGCCATTTTTTTCTTGCCAGCCACATACAACTAGTCAGCTGGGAGCTGCCATCCACCCCAAACTACCTAGGTGTACCTGGCTGGCAAGAAAAAAAACGGCATGGGGCTTCGCCGCATTTTTCTTTGCCAGCCAGGTACAACTAGGCAGCTGTGAGCTGCCATCCACCCCCAGCTGACTAGTTGTACCTGGCTGGCAAAGAAAAATGTGGTGAAGACAGATGCCATTTTTTCATGCAAGCCAGGTACACCTAGGTAGTAGGGGGTGGATGGCAGTCCACTGCTGTCTAGGTCTACCTGGCTGGCAAGAAAAAAAACGGCGTGGGGCTTCGCCACATTTTTCTTTGCCAGCCAGGTACAACTAGGCAGCTAGGAGCTGCCATCCACCCCCAACTACCTAGGTGTACCTGGCTGACAAGAAAAAAAACGGCGTGGGGCTTCGCCGCATTTTTCTTTGCCAGCCAGGTACAACTAGGCAGCTGAGGGCTGGAATCCCCAGCGTAGGGAGGCCCAAGCGTTCTGGGCCACCCCCGCTGAGAATTGCAGCTCGCAGCCGCCCCAGAAAATTGCGCATTTATAGAAGCGCAATATTCTGGAGCTGTACCCAGCTCTTCCAGCTGCCCTGTGGCGGTGGCAGACTGGGTAATAAGGGGTTAATGCCACCTTTCTTTTAGCAGCTGGCACTAAGCCCGAGATTTATAATGTCGCGCCAATGTTAGACACGGCCATTATGAATCTCTATTTAGTATTAAAGAAGACACAACACCGAGAAAAATTTTTTTATTACAACAAAAAACACAAACACGTATTTTGACTCCATCTTTATTACTCCCACATACCCATCCAGGATCCTGGTAGAGGTCCGTCCGTTAGTGAAGATTCACTAACAATTATATTTGAAGGCTCGTGCAGTGAAGCATTCATGGTCTGTGTCACCTGAGGTCGGATAAAGCAATGTGTTTCTCTGACCTCATGTGAAACTTCCCACTTCACAGCGTGACCCACATAGAGTGAGTTTTCTGTTACCGATGTGAACAGGGTGACATCAGTGTAGATCACCTGAGGTCAGATAGAGTGACGAGGATTAACTCTGACCTCAGGTGAAGTTTACTGCGTCACCCAGGTCCAGCGTTACACAAAACTCACAGACCCTCTCACCCTCAGTCTCTCTATCTCTACAAAATATATATACACATGCACACACACACACACACACGTGTATGTATACACACACACATGCACACACACACGTATGTATACACACACTTGCACGCACACACACACACACACGTATGTATACACACACATGCACGCACACACACACACATGCACGCACACACACACACACACGTATGTATACACACACATGCATGCACACACACACACAAGTATGTATACAAACACATGCACACACACAAAGTATGTATACACACACATGCACGCACACACACACACACACGTATACACACACATGCACACACACACACGTGTATGTATACAAACACATGCACACACACACGTAAGTATACACACATGCACACACAGACAAGTATGTATACACGCACGCACACACACGTGTATGTATACACACACATGCACACACACACACACACGTGTATGTATACACACACATGCACGCACACACACACACACACACACGTATACACACACATGCACACACACACACAAGTATGTATACACACACATGCACGCACACACACACGTGTATGTATACAAACACATGCACACACACACACGTATGTATACACACATGCACGCACACACACACACACACACGTATGTATACACACACATGCACGCACACACACACACACACACGTATGTATACACACACATGCACGCACACACACACACAAGTATGTATACAAACACATGCACACACACAAAGTATGTATACACACACATGCACGCACACACACACACACACGTATACACACACATGCACACACACACACGTGTATGTATACAAACACATGCACACACACACGTAAGTATACACACATGCACACACAGACAAGTATGTATACACGCACGCACACACACGTGTATGTATACACACACATGCACACACACACACACACGTGTATGTATACACACACATGCACGCACACACACACACACACACGTATACACACACATGCACACACACACACGTAAGTATACACACACATGCACACACAGACAAGTATGTATACACACACATGCACGCACACACACACACACACACACACGTATACACACACACAATCTAACTATATATATGTGCATATATATATATATATATATATATATATATATATAGATGCACATATGAAATGTGCCTAATAAAAGTGAATGTACATATGTGTGTGTGTAATCCATATGTACATGTGGATTACACACACATATATATGTGCAGTTTTGGGAGGGTGAGGGGGCCGCCGATACTCACCTTCCGAAGACGCCGATCGTTGCCTAGCGACGACGGCACTCGCATCGGCTTCACCCGCTGCACTGGGCATGCGCGGCACGGAAATGACGCGCTCTCATCGTCATTTCCGGGCCGCGCGTCATGAAGAGCGGGGCGGGATGATTCCAATGGGCTCCCCGCTCTTCAAATCGATAATGCCGCCCATTAGGGCGTTAGGAAGGGAGCGAGGCGGGGGGTGCGCGGCTCTGGGGAACCCGCCCTTCGGACAAGAGCCCACAGGAACGCCCCACTGTCACAGAAACTGTAAGTTTATAAAGTGGTTTATTCACCTTCTATAAAGCCCTATTAGGACAGGCAGGGATGGTTAGGGAGCTAGTTAGGGTCTGTAGGGGCAGGTAGTGATAGTTTAGGGGCCATAGATTAGGTGACAGGTTCCCTTTAACTGTTCACAATTACATTAATTATGACAAGGGGAGTCCAACCTTTTGCACTATAAGTAGTCAGTGCTAGATCAAGGTTATTGGTGGCCTTGAGCCTAAAAATGAAGAGAGATGGATTATCCAGGCTGTCTGTACTCTTAAGGTACCGTCACTCCTGGCGATGGGGCTGGGGATGTCGACGGCGACTGGCCGTTTTTGGCGCCCCATTTACACAGGGTGACATCTCCAGCCCCGCGCCAGCGAACTGTCAGGTGGCATGTCTGAAAACCCCAGCGGCGATGCAGGACAACAGGAGCCTATGGCTCATATCGCCTGACAGGTCGCCGGTTACATGGGGCGATGTGCGCACATCGCTCTAGATCGGTCGTCTGGTTTCAGAGCACTGCTCTGAAACCAGGAGAACTCCCGGCAGCGCCGACATCGCCCCTTTACATGAGGCGACATAGGGGCGATGTCGCCGCCGATAGTCCACGCCCCTATGTCGCCGATGTAATCGGCGGCGATGTCGCCCCGTGTGACGGGGCCTTTAGATCCTTTTGGTCCTCGGTCCAACGTTTGCTCCTGGGCTCCATCGTTTGGGTAAGGTGGGAAAGGTTTGTTGGGTCTCCATGCTATATGTCTGTTCCTCTTGAACTGTGCAGTCGCCCGAATGCTCGACTCACGTTTTTATAATAGTTCAATACCAGATGTGATATCAAGTAATGACTAACAATTAAATCATGTCATTCCAGAGCACATTCTTCTAAGATAAAGCATCCTACTCGTGTCATGTCCTCCTTCACTGAAGACCTTAAAGTGACCCCTTTTTTAAGAACCCCCAAGACATTAAAGTCCAGTGGGGAAAGTAAATCCACTCATCCATCGTAGACTTTCCTCCTCGCCCATCCTCACATCGCAGCTTCCTCCTGATGTAAATCATTTCAGAGGTGAAGACATTTCGAGGCGGCCACTTTTTGCACCAAGGATCATTTCTGATTGAGCCCATGATCTCCAGTTAAGTAAATGGTTGATGTGAAATGTGTTTAATTGGTCTCGAGTCATTCAGCTTGTCAAAAATGAAAAATGTCTAATTGTTGCCACATGGTCCACAGCTCATTATGGGAGCAAAGTGTAAAATCTGCTCCACCTTTACTTCCATCCAGATTACACAGATCAAAAAAATGTGTCACGAACAGACTGAAATAGAGCGACTGAGACGTGTGCGGAAAATCTCCCCAACATTGCATCCCACGGTGAGGTCATCCACCACCTATGTGGTCTGTGATATATGGACCATGGAGCAGGAAACCTACTGGACACCTGGAATTGAGGTTGGGTGAGAGGGTGGTATAGCAGCTGCTATGGAGCCCTGAAACATGTATGATACAACTCCTACTAATAAGGTCCTCCCCTTTGGAGAAAAAAAGGAGTATCTTGACAGTAGGATAATCCCAATGTGTCCCCCTGCTGGGATCTCTAGTAGTTATCTGTATTCTGTAGCCTTTAAGTACTTAGTGTCCCTACAGCACCACTGCAGGAGCAATGAGGTATTACACCATACCAATTTATATTTATTGATTATTTGTCATGAAGGTCTGCTATCCTTGGGACACTTTTGACAGGTTTGGCATCTGAGTCTCACATTGTCCTGTGAGACTTTGTATTTTAAACGTAGTTGCTTTCTTTTAGTGGAGCAAGGGTTTAGAAATATTTCAGTGCTGGTTGTTTCTTGTTACTCCTGTCTAAGGTGCAGCGGTTTGTGACCAATCCCCACCACTTTAAACAGCCACATGTTCGATCACCTGATGCCGGTTATAGAGACTCATTCTGAAGAACATTTTTTGTAGGCGTTGGAGTCCTGTTGTCTGCAGCCCTGGCATCTGGCTACTGCTTTGAAGTTGTATTGTATCACTTTCTCTATGTTCCCCTGTCTGTTTACCTTCCTCTGTGTCCTATTACAGTAGTGGTTTAGACTAGTGCACTCACTGGCCTTCACACTAGTCATGGTGAATGGAGGTACAAATAGGGACAAGGCATGTGATGGCAGTGGGGGGGAAGGACCCTCTTAGGGATGTTAGGGAGCTCAGGATACAGACATAAGTTACTGTCATGTGGTGATCCATCTCCCCTCTCCTTACCGAATTGGCCTACCTACCTTTTTCCATCCTCCATTGTAACTACTGTGTTTCACCATGTGCTGGACACCCCCTTGTCGGTGTGTGACATTATCTTTGTGATGCCGGACAGGACAGGTCCTCCAAGGTGACATACACTCTATGTAACCAATCTGCGTTTTGACCTGTTGAGCGCTAGAACTTTTTAGGATTTGTAGGGTGTAGGAGTCAACCTCAGTAATGTCCCCTACCTTAACCCTTCATGTCTTGCCTTGCTATTAATGAAAGAAACAGTATCTTTGTATTTCGCCCTCCCATGGAGATCACTGAAGCTTATTTGGTTTTCTCAGCCTAAATATTGTGTAGTCTGGGATTTTTTTGAGGAAGGGGTCTTGATGTACACCCCTCGCCAGCCTGATGATCTATACACAAACACACGGCCGATAAACAAACACCATGTAGCTCCTCAAATACACATCCCCGGCACTAATTACTGGAAGTTTTCTTAACACCAACCTGCCTAATATCTATTTGGTCTACAGGGGAAATGGCCACCCAAGAAGAAGGGGCGATGGGCTGATTGACGGCCGTGCCTACTGATAACACATCAGATGGTGCTTACAATGGGGACACTTAGTGCAGAGCCTCAGCATTGCTTACCCCATGATACCTGACTCTGGTCACGTAGGACAAGATCTCCATAGATCTGTTTTCTCACAACCCATGAATAGTTTGTCAAAGTACACTATCACTTTAAAATAATTTCCCCTTTTAAACAAAAAACAAATTACAAAACTTACAAAAGTTCCCTGTAAATAGAAATCTTTGATACAAAATCACTTCTGCCAAATTCACTTTCAGTGCACTACAACAGTGGTTGTCAGATAGATTTCCCAGAAACAAATATAACTATGGCTGCTTTCACATCTGCGGTAAGGTGTAATTCCTGGCAGATGTCGCCGCATCTGCCGGATCTGCCGCGTAACGGCCGACGTGCAGCACCAATCCGATGGCCTGCCTCATTCAGATCGTCTACTGGCGGGGGTGTTTGGTTGTCGGTCCCTCTAGGTTTGGTAGTCAGTCTTTGGTGCTTGACCTATGTAATCTGGGATAGATAGTTGACCGGCATATTCTAGTTTTCAGTCTTGACCGGCACAGTCTGTGCACTGGCTTCTATTGGCACGGATCATGGGCTTCTAATGGCAGTGCTCATGGTCTTCCACTTGCGTTGGAAATGGTCTTCCACTCATTTCTAATATATCTCAGGCTGACTGCTCTCAAATTCGTCTGTGGCAATGGGTCTCTAAGCCGACTTCTCGTCCGCACCACCTTACGGGAACAAATTCTGGCACCAACTCTGCCCCTTTATACTTTGCTGCTCCACAACTACCAGCTGGCCCAGCATCACTTCCAAACACTTCCCTCCAGGAAACATACACCTTGCTCCTGCGTTCCTACTTGTTCTTTCCAGCCAGTAGATGGCGGTGTTTCTCCATTGATACTATAGGAAAGCTCCCTTACATAACAATTATGATGGGCTCCTGGTACAGATTCTAGATTGGGGTCCAGACTCTAAGAGCTATACCTCTATTGCATGCAGCACATAGTTATCATGGCTCTGCAGGTGGACTCTATTCATTCATTACAGCCTTTTTTCCCATGGTCGTCAGCATGGTTAATGTCTCACTGGTGCTTGAGACGCCGTATGGATTTCCCATTTATGTATCTAATTTCAGTTTTTCTCATTCCTGTGATTTGACCTGCGTTGGGTCTTATGTCGATCAGAGCTCATCTTGTGTAATCGATAATTACTTCCTCGGTCAGGAAATAGCTCTGTGGCAACTTGAATCACTTATGAATATGCAACACTGCTGGTAAAATCCGCAAAAAACGAGTTTTAAAGGAAAATCCACCATTAAATAGTTGTCAGATACATCACAGTAAGATGATATTGATGGGGGGAGGAGGACCATGAACTTGAACTCTGTTGATTTCCTAATTGAAGGGCTGATCTCCATTTAGCTCTTAAACCTTTTCCATGGCTGAGAAACCTATGATTATTTCCAATAATTAAGCGTCCACTTATTGAGACCTCTGACATTTTTTATGAGATTGGAGACAATTTCTGGGTCATGGGATTTGGCAAAGGGTTCAGTTCTAATTGGTCAATGAGAAGTTCTCTGGATATTACTAGTCATCAGAACCCTCAGAGTGCTTAGAATAGAAGGCTGCAAGGTCCTAATAATATCATCTTCTGACCTCACCTTGTGTGACCATAGTCATGTCTGAAAGAGCCCTAAGGTGCAAAAAAGAGTCTTATATGGTATAAATGGAAAAAAAGAAAGAGGTACACTCACCTATTCAAGTTGTGTGACGCACAAGACATGGAGCAGCTGCTGCACATATTGAGTGCAGAGGACAGTGCAGATTAAGGACAGAAGACGTGTTCCCTCCGCGCTGCTGCTGAAGACTTTCCAACAGGAAGATCCAGATCACACCAATGGAGATAACTGGTTTTTATCCGATAAATTTCAAAGCCATTACAAGCTTAATGGGGTTACCCGGAATGCGTCAAAAACCTAAATTGTGCCAGGCATCTACCTGCCTGTTGTGTCTGACACCGGTCATAGACCACTCCTGTTGGTGATTTTGTCACTTCCGTTGATTTCACATCAACAGAGGGGAGAATACTTCCCCTCTGTCGATGAGCGTCAGAGCCGACGTCCCGCTGATTGACAGCCGGCTTCCCCAATAAGGTAGCAGGGTGTCGGCTATCCCGCCCACTTCCACAGAGCAGAATGGAAAAGCCGCTCTGCTCTGTGTTTGAGCCACCATACTGTCCCCGGATCTGAGACCACTTTGTGTCGAGGGTGAATTGCCATGATTGCCACCGGGCACTACAGGCAGGGGGCAGCTGCATGCCTGTTAGTGCTTGGGTACATTTTTTAATATTTTTTTATACGTCACGGATAACACCTTTAATCTTCAGGAAAGATTCACAGTACTTTGTACAGAGTTCTGGATCTTCCTTTGGAAAGTCTTCAGCAGCAGCACAGAGAGAACACGTCTTCTGTCCTTTATCTGCATATTCATGTTTAACAACACAAAAATGTGCACTTCTTTCCAAAAAATTCAAGCCCTGACTTAAGTTACATTGTGTCCTCCATTAAAGTCAAATCTTTATAGTCATTGAATTATGTTCAGAACAGTCCTCAAATAGTGTCTGCCTTACAACACCGGTAGACGGGATCACTGTACACCAGTGTGTGGCCCCCAAAATGGCACAAGTCAATAATGAGTGGGAAAAGGAGATCCAACATCTTCATAAAAGCACATTTACTGAAAATTTGATTGAAAAGTCACAGGTCATAAAACTTATAGAATAAGAAATATGTTCACATGCAGTCTAGTGTACAAGTGCGTTTCGGACAGGTGTCCTTAGTCATTGTCCATACACTGTGTCTGAAACACATTTGTCCTCTAGACTGCATGTGAACATGTTTCAGATGCCATAGGCCATAGGCCTTGTAACATTTTAATGGAATTTTCAATTAAAGTGCTTCTATGAACCTGCGGATCCTGGATCTCCTTTTTCCACGTCTTTCCTGACTCCACTATCAGGTGCACTCTTCTTGGGTTGATAACTTGACTTTTTGTTCTATTGTCTTAAAGTCAATAATCAGTTTGCTGCAACAGTCACATGTTTTTGTGAATTGTTTCCAAATCTCTCATAAATGTTCCAATGAAAAGTTTCAAAGGGAACTATGCCACTTTTTTGGAACATCTCTTTGGATACATTTGCTCCATTTGGTGAATGTTTTGAACCACTTACTCTACTATACTTCTAACAAAGAAAAATGGAAAAGTTATTGTATGGTCGGAATAATGCTGAATTCTTTGTGATCATTTAACAGATGTATCTTTAAGAAGGAAATAGAAAAAAAACAGTGAAAGTGAGACCGTGAAGCCCCAGGTCCTTGGGATTTGCTTAATGAAGGCAACACAACACATCTGGATAAGATCTTGAGGTTTCTATGATAGTTATTGAATCTGATGTAGGAAACCATCTCTCTGCTGTGTGCCCGGCGAGTCTTTTCATCATTATATACAACTTAGATCATAAACATTTTTAGTAGCAAAACCTCTGTGATCAGTGTTAATCAATGTGAAAAATGCTGTTAGGAGCCCAATTTTCCTTCATATACCTCCAAAGAAGAATTTTTTTGTGCTGATCAATTTGGCACCATGAGTAGCAGTAACTATAGAAACGGTTCAATCTGTCCTGATTAGATTTTGAAACTTTTTATAACTTTTCCAAACTTTATTTTGCATAAATAAAGTCAATTGCCAAAAATTAGGATTGGGCAAAATGGCTGAGTATTGTAACCAGACTATCCTGCATTAGATGGATTTGGATGAACAGAGTTTTTTAGATTTAGCAAAACTAGAGTAAGATAGAGTATGGGTTCAATATGGCTCTCTCAGATAAGGGACCATAGTCTTACATACAGCCATAGAATTTATTTGGAATGGACTTTAGCTTCAGTGAAGTCTTTGTATTTTGATGTCCTTCATTTGGATCTGGAGCCATGGCGACTTTATGGATGAAGACTCTGTTGGAAGATCGATCTTGTGTAACTTAGATAGGTCCAACAGGATCTTTTCCAAGCCTTGAGAGGTCCACCAGGATCTTTTCCAGGCCTAGATAGGTCCACCATGTTCTCCAAGACTATAGGTCCACCATGTTCTCCAAGACTATAAGTCCACCCGGGTCTTTCCAAGACTAGATAGGTCCACTAGGGTCTACTCCAAGCTTAGATGGGTCCACCATGTTCTCCAAGACTAGATAGATCCACTAGGGTCTTTCCAAGACTAGATAGGTCCACTAGGGTTTACTCCACTGTCATCTTGACATTATCAAGCCATTGGGTTCCTGGTCTTCCTCTTTGCCTTGTTCCTTCTATTCCTCTGACCATGATGGTCTTCTCCAGTGATTGCTCTCATCGTATGATGTGTAGACAAGTCATATCTTGGTGATCTTTATTTCCAGTGACTTTGGCTTGATTTGTTCCAGTATTGATGTGTTTCTTCTTGTTGCCATCCATGGTATTGATAACCTCCTTCTCCAGCTCCACGTTATGAAGGCGTTGATTCTTCTTCTGTCTTGTTTCTTTATCGTCCAGGTTTCCCATCCATATGTTACTACATAATAGACCAGACTATGTAGGAGCCGTGTCTTCATCACCAGTGAAATGTACCTTGATGTGAAGACCTCGTCCAGTGACTTCATTGTTGATTTGCCCATGGCTTTTCTCCCATTGACTTCCAGTGTCCTCGCTGAATCTTGAGTGATCATTGATCTGAGTAGGTTGAATCCTTTAACACTTCCAGTTCATTCCTGTCCATCTCACATGTGTCCTGGTCATTCCTGGCAATAGTCAATATCTTTATCTTCTTTGTGTTGAGTAACAATCCCATGTTGGAGCTTTACATCTTGACACTCTGTAATAAATCCTTCATTCCATCTACGCTTGTTGCTATCAGTGTTGTGTCATCTTTAAGATTATTGTTGATCCAGGACAGTTTCCACATACAGTAGCCATCATAAACATCTTAATAATGACCTATTAAATAATAATATTAAATAATAATAATAATAATTTTAACATGTTATATTACAAAAAAATCCAGGATATATTTTAAATATTTACAAAAACTATCGTAAAGCAATAAAATATTTTAACATATCCTCCATTTCTATTTTGTACAAAAAAAATACAAAAAGAAGGAAAAAAAAGAAAAGACACGAACACTTATTAATGGAAATATTAATCATTATTATTACATTTGGAAGTTAGGATAAAACACTTTCCATC
The DNA here is from genome assembly GCA_033576535.1 of Allobates femoralis. NCBI lineage: Eukaryota > Metazoa > Chordata > Amphibia > Anura > Aromobatidae > Allobates > Allobates femoralis. The sequence continues at coordinate 149,364,695 of JARQOC010000007.1, forward strand.
ACATGTGTCACAAATGACCGGACTTTGTTACATCGTTCCCATATTTACATTATGCGCTTTATCCTTTCTAAACTGTGATTCTTTCAGATTCTAAATGATTGATTCATTATTGCATTTGTGCCTTTTTTTCTAGTTTTTGTTCCTTTTTGCTTGTTTTTTTTCTTAGCTCTTTGTTCTTTTATTTTGCACCTTTTGTTTTTTAGTTCCATAAATGTTTTATTGTACTTTATTGACATAACAGATTGCAATAAACTGTTGAATCCCATAGAAAGAGATGAACATATAGTAATGTACATTCAGGCTATGTTCACATTGTGTGTTTTTGATCCGCTTTTTCTTGTGCGTTTTTCTCTTTCAGCTGGAAATCTGGAGCAGCTTTTGTAAAAAACTCATCAGAAACAGATGATACGTTTTTGGTCCATTTTGGCAGTGTTTTTTCCGCCGTGCTTTTTTAGCCCATACACAATGATTTCAATGGGAAAAACGCAGCCATAATCGACGGCTCATTCTTTTTGCAGATCACTTTTCAAGGGAAAAAATGCAGCAGATCATGGAAGCAATAAACCGAACTGCAAAAGTGGAAACCCATTGACTTTGCTGGGATTCCATTTAAGTGATGCATTCGCTGCATTTTCACTGCAAAAATTTATCCAAAAAAGGATCAAAAATGCACAGTGTGAACATAGCCTTAATGTAAGATTTACAATCTCAAATTATTTTGCACCTTTGAAAGTCTATTTTTATATGTGTTTGCCTTTTTTATATATCTGATTGGGATTTGAGTGTTTCTAGATGTTTTTGGCTAATTCATCAATTACCGTATTTTTCGCTTTGTAAGACACGTCAGATTATAAGACTCACCCCAAAATTTGGTGACGTAAATGAGAAAAAAAATGTTTAATGTTAAATGGGGTCTGTCTTATAATACCAGTGTCCATCTTACAATCAGAAAATATGTCCCCATCCTGGTATATATGTCCCCCATCCTGGCATATATATCCCCTATTCTAGTATATATATCCACCATCCTGGTACATAGTCCCCCATCCTGGTATATATGTCCTCCATTCTTTGTATATAACCCCCCCATCCTGTTTGCTAGAGGTTGAGACTTCCACAAAATGGCTGCGGAGGCGGTGTATGCGCATATGAAGATTCGTGAAGTCTCAACTCAACCCCTAGTAACCAGTCGCAGCTTGGGAATGAATAAATGCACACAGAAAACTTTTAAGTATACCTTATTAATGAAATCTGGAAGGAAACCATTCATAAACCTTCCACAAGATGTGCCCACTAGACTGTGTCTGAAGCAGACATATGTTCATTACCAGTCAGATCTGTCTTCAAGCTTCTGACACTGAATACGGGACATGTAACCATAAAAGGGTAAAGAGGGCATGGCCTACACTGCTGACTGCAGCTGATGAGGAAATAATGTATCAGATTACTTCAGGCTACAGCACAGTTGCCAAGCAATGTCAGAATTTCGGGATCACTGCAAACTCCTCCTTCCTCGGCACAAGCTTCTGATCTGTCATCTGGTCCCACACAGCTCAGTCATGATCTCTGTTAACTCCTTCCCTGCTGTTACAAAAGCTGTGGAAATACGCACACAGTGCTGGCAGACACTGAGGGACGCTGGCCATGTCCACAGTCATAAAATGCAGTTTTTAAAAGAGCACAGAAAAATGTGAGAAAATGAGTCATATAGCACAAAAAAGTATCATCTTAGCTGCTATGTGACTCATCATTAACAACCAGTGCAGTATTGGGGTTTTTTCTTAATGAAATTACATTTACACTTTAAAGTAGCAGATTCTGAGTTCATCAAAATTAAAAAAAAATGCTCTTAAATTTGTAAAAACAATCAAAAGACGTAAAAAAAAACAAGATGAAGGCGAAGCTTTGTAGGGATCGCGGTGCAGGAACACATGGTTTCCTGGTCAGGTGCGGTTTATTATTGGTTTGGCTGCATACATTCGGCTGTGGTATGTTTGGAATTCCTTGAAATGTTAACGTGGTGAATATACTGAAATTGTGAAAGGAGAATTCCTTTTATCTCAGAAGCTTTGGGGCCTCGCTTTGGTCTTGTACAGAAAAAAAAATTGCTCTAAACCTTTGGAAGTCGGAGGAATAAATGTTTACATTTCTGGGTGGAAAATCCACACGACGTATGAAGGAATATGCTGATGCGGAGAGCAATTATATAGAGAGAAAACAGAATTAAATGGGAGAAGAAATGAGGAATGATGAAATATGTTACTATGTATCGAGTGATGGGAGGCGTCATGACTCTCCGCTGATGATGGGATAACAGATACTAAAGATACCATAATTACCACCTGACAACTTAATGGTAACGTAAATAGATTAGTAGATTCCTTGAAATGTTACAGTATCGATGTTCAGCTGCAAAAAGGTGGAAACCAAGAACCTGGCCGTGATGATGGTAACGGTTTCCAGTACAACACAGACGAGTTCACAAAAATGTCTCCCAAAGTTCCGTTTTGATTGGGATATAATTATAAAATATTTTCCGCTGTGAAGGTTTTCTCTGATTGCCCACAGTTATGGCGCTCTTATTCAGGTCTACAATGGTTGTTATAAGAAGCACAACTATTTCTTTCCTAAACAGCGCCACTCATGTCTACTGGTTGCGCCTGGAACTGCACCTAAACTCTAATTCAATAGGCTAAGCTGTAATACCAGGCACAACCTGGAGACAGGTGGGGTGCTGTTTGTGGAGGAAAGCAGTTGTTGTTTTTTTTTCTAATACTAGATAATCCCTTAAAATTTTGCAAAGGGTGGAGATATCAGATATACCTTGACCTCCCCTTCTAGGAGGTCTTCAAAAGATAACTTAAAGGGAATCTGTCATGTCCTATTTTTGTTATTAAACCATCCCCCATGTTATTTAGATCATGAATTATTCATTAATAATATTTTTTTCTTTTTTTAAATCATTGTGTTCATCTCAAAAAAGCATTTTAGCTAATTACATATCTTCATTAGCTAGCTGGGCAGACAGTCAAGCAGTCATCTGGCTGCTTACCGGTTAACAGATATGTCACTGAACCTATAGTAATGTCAAGTGCTCTGTATAAAGGACCTGTGTGATGTCACGACCAAGCAACCGTAATGGGTGGAGCTAAGCAAGCTAAATTGTTAAGGTCTACGCTCCACCTATCATAGCCACATGGTCGTGACATCACACAGGGCCTTTAAGCATTTTCTGAATTTTGGCACTGCTACAAGCTAAGTTAACTAAACTATTATCTAATAACCAGCCAGATGACTGTATGACTATTTGCCCAACTAGCTAATGAAAATATGTAGGTATCAAAAATGCTTTCTTTTGGAATGAATATAGCAATTAAAAAAAAAGGTTATTAATGAGCATTACATGATTTAAATCAAATTGGGGGCAGTTCAATAACAAATAAGCACAACCGGTCCGCTTGAAAGAAATTGTTCCACATGGATGAAGGAGTAAATTTCTCTGTAGACCTATATGCAACTTTCCTTAGTCCTGTACAGGCTTCACATTCACTGTAGCAGAGATCAAACTGTTTGTTTTAGTAAAGCAGCTTTACAGTATACTTTAAAGTGATTGCTGCCTGCTGCCACCACTAGGGGGAGCTGGTGATCTAGCAGCATACAAACATTATGTATTAAGGATCTCAGCTCCCCCTAGTGGTGGCTACAGGCAGTAAGAATTTTATAATTAATCTCTAAAACAAGATCTTTGCAGCAATATTTTAGAAAGAAGCTCTGACCACCACACACATAAATTACAAAAATTAATGGGTTCAGGTTTTGAGTAAAAGTAGTTTTTTTTTTTTAAAAAAAGGCTACATTCACTTTAAAGAAAAACTCCCAATAGATGTCTTATATTACTACATCTCACACATAAAACGTCTCCGCTCCAGTGTCCTGGTGTCACTCCCTTTCTTACTATAGGATCCTACTCAGCTCTTATCATTGTACACATTGATTTCGAGGGTGATTTGTACCCACTAGGGATGAGACAATTAATTCTAAACAAATCAAATTTTTAACAAGTTGATCCCAAAATATGGGGTGTAAGTAAAGGTTCAGGAAATGGTTACAAACGTTAGTCCTCATACTTGTAGGATGTCGCAGGAAGATAGTCATGGGTAAGGGATTAACTCCGGACTCCATGGCATGTTACATGAAAATCATGGTCCTGGTGGGGTGGGTAGACTTGTGTCATGTAAGCCCATTTGTCATTGGAGGTCTCACGCTATCATTGCCTTTGGCTCACCAGGACCATATAACCATTCACATCCAAAAGGAGGTTGAGACACAGTTCTAGCTCCCACTTGGTTGTTCCCATTTCTTCTGGTTCTGTGAGTCCAAGCACAACCCAGTACAGTTCATGACAGTCTCTCCTCCGTGGCTCCATGTCTTCTCTCCTCATAGATGAGGGGTAACTGGGGGGGGTCTGACCACTATGGCGTGAGTAGAGCCTCATGCTCCAAGACTTATATTCACATCTCTTGTCTCCCATAGGAGAGGGAGGTAGGGGATTACCATGGCATTAGGGAAGAGCCTAAAGCTTGCAGGCGTTTCAGAAGAATCCTCCCTGAAAAGCCATCTCCGCTCATTTTACAGTCCATCCTGATCCATTAACCTCTTAGGTTTGGGGACCTGTCACTAAAGTCCCGTCCTCTGAACTCTCTCTGCTTGGGGCCACCTCATTGAACAATCAGTCTCTAACTCGATAGTGTTTCTCGGTCGGTGTCTCGGTCCACACTCTAGAATCATGCTATCTCTATTTAGTCACCTTTTTCCTTTTCTTAGTTGATTGCCTTGATTCACTCACTACATGTAGCCCCTCAGACTGTAGGTCTGCTGTAGTCACAAGCAGAAACCTATCTGAAGTCATACAGGAAACTGTCACTTACCCTAGAGACTAACCCCTCCTATTGTGGGCTAGTCCAACACTTAACTATTACTTGCCCTACAATCTGGCATCTTTGTATACAAGTGCTACTTATTATACAGAAAAACCCTCTAATACAATACATCACAGATCACATTATACATCGTGCAGGGCACAATTCATATGACAACACAACAACGTCATTGGTGCCTTCAAGGAGGAATGCAACAACTAGTGACGAGCGAGTAGCGAAATATTTCTGGTTTTCCAGTTGGCGCTGGTGCTCCCTTGGACACATTTGGTGCTACACATGTATATTACAAGTGACCACGTGGAGTGCAGCGCTAGTCGTTGACTTTGGGGGGCTTCGTCAGTGGCGGGAACTTGCCAGCGACGCCACCTGCTTGAAGATAGAGAGGAAAGACAAAGGAAGGGGAGATAAGCGGGGGGCAACAAGATGAGTGACAGCAGAACAGATATTGGGAGGGAGAAGGAAAGATGAGAATAAGAGTGAACCATGCTTATAATCCATTCCTGACAGATCTGATTAACATAGAATTAATTCAATTCAAGTGAAATCTCCCTCCCTGTAAGTGAACAAATCTTCTCACTGCAACCAGAGATCTGTTCAGATATTGAACAGATACATTGGTGTGTGTAAACCAGGGACGTCGCTATGCATTAAGAATCGGGGCTGCAGCCCCGATTCTTATGCATAGAGCCCCGAATCTCGCCGGCGGCAGGGCATCATCATTAATGAGCCACTATGAGCACTCTGCTCAGGCGGCGATAAGCTTCTGATGACAGGGGGCGGCAGTGCAGCGCTGCCCCCTGCAGGCAGATAATATGGTGCCGTGCTCCTGCAGCCCTGTTTGTTGTGAGTCCAGGCCCGGACTGACAACTGGGAGCAGCAGCGGCCGTGCAGCCAAGTTATAAACATGTCAGGAGAGAGCAGCAGGGGCCATGACTGATGACTGCTCTCCTCTGGCCACAATACAGCGGAGCCACCGGGAGGTCACAGTGAGAAGCTTCCGGCCACGCCCCCTGTAAATTCTGTGTTACGGATCATCAATGTTCTGCCCCAATGTCTAAGTCACGTGTGCTTTTTATTATTGAATAGTTTGGTGCCGCTCGTCCACCTGCAGGGATTGCTGGCCCTGTCCTGCGCCATTCTGTCACCTCGGCACTCCCCTCCACACACACACTGCTCTCTCTCAGCCCAGCTGTGGACAAGGATTCCTCGATCCATCTGCACTCCAGTCTGACACTGCACTCCCCGGCATCAGTGAGGGGAGTGGGGACGTCACTCTGTAGCAGGAGGTGGGTGGGGCCAACTCTGTGCGGGAGTGGGGGACACAAGGCAGTGTGCCCTGATAGAGGGGAGAGAAGTGCTGGAGCCCCCTCGCTCCTGTAATCTCACTGGAGCCCCTCCCTCCTGTAATCTCACTGGAGCCCCCTCCCTCCTGTAATCTCACTACCTGCTCAACTGTCGGGACGGAGCAGGAGGAGGGGAAGAAGGAGGCTCAGGCTTCCTGTGGGATGATTCCAACTTCAGGCCTCCCCCACTGCTGTACTGCTACTGGGATGATGAAGAAGAGTGAGTATATATGTGTTCATGTATGTATGACAGGATGTGTGATGCTGTGAGAGTGAGCGTGTGATGTGTGTGATGTGAGGGTGATACGTGTGTGTGAGGAATGTGTGTTAGAGTGATGCGTGTGCTGTGTGTGAGTAATGCGTGTGCTGTGTGTGAGTAATGCGTGTGATGTGTGAGTGATGCGTGTGATGTGTGAGTGATGCGTGTGATGTGTGACTGCAGGTTACATCTTCATTATCTGCATTTAGAGAGTTATCACGGTCTTATCTGTGGTGTTACGTGGGACTGCAGGTGACTTCTACTACATTATCTGTACTCATAGATATCACTGTTAACTGTGGTGTTACATAGGACTGCAGGTGACATCTACTTTATTATCCGTACTCATAGATATCACTGTGTTATCTGTGGTGTTACATAGGACTGCAGGTGACATCTACATTACCTGTACTCATAGATATCACTGTCTTATCTGTGGTGTTACATAGGACTGCAGTTATTTTTCAGACTGTAAGATGCACTTTATTTACCGTAAACTTTGGGGGAAAGAGGGGGTATGTCTAGTAGTATGAATATACGGACCTGTGTGACAGTGAGGCGGCACGGCTCTGGAGCAGCTGGAGGAGGTTGGTGTAGGCTGCAGAGGCAGTGAGAGGTCACTCATTGGTGTAATGTATGTTGCACTGCACTCTCAGCACGAGGTGGGCGGAGGAGCGGCGCATATTATAAGTATACACCCCCCTAGATCACTGTATGTGGCCCCCCATGCTGCCACACACCAGAAAATAGTAACCAATGTAACCTCTCCAGCGCTCCCCTCCGTCTCTCCCTGCACCGCACTTTGTGTACTGAGTCCTCCTGTGTCCCCCGCATCTGATCACGTTACCAGCACAGCACAGTCATGTCATCACTGTGCGCTCCGATCACATGATCGGATGCTGGCACATATGAGGACTCAGGACGCAAAGTTTGGGAAGCAGGTAGAGACGGAGGGGAGCGCTGGAGAGGTTATATTGGTTATTATTTTCTGGTGTGCGGCAGCATGAGGGGCCACATACAGTGATGGGGGTGGCTATATCCAGGAAGGGAGCGATATCTAACATGGAAGGGGGGCTATATCCAAGATAAGAGGGTAACATACCTGGAGGGGGGGTGCTATATCCCAGTATGGGTCGGCTATATCCAGGATGAGGGGCCCATATACTTCAATGGGGGGCCATATCCAGGATAAGAGAGTAATGTACCTGGACGGGAAGGGGGGGACTGGGGGGAGTCACTATATCCCATGATGGGGATTATATACCAGGATGGAGGTGCCCTCTCCAGGATTGGGGACATATATTACCTGGAAGGGGCCCAGGATGGGGACTTTACCCCCATAAGTGTCAGCAGCAAACCCCATCCCCATAACACTGCATTATAACCACATTTTTTGCTTAATTTGTTATTTTCCTCCTCTAAAACCCGGTGGCGTCTTATAATCCGAAAAATACAGTAGTGCATTATCTGTTCTCAGAAAGTTATGTTATGGTATTACATTTTAATTTGGCGGGGTTGGTTGACTGCAAAACATTTGCCTTGGGGCTTGGGCCCTGGATCTTTTCTGACCCTAGCAACGCCCCTGGTGTAAACCCACCATTAGATTTGCTGAACTCTAGAATGTATCTACCTGTTTCAAGCATAAACTACCAGCAGTCAACACATGAAGAAAATCTGGAGCTAAATCTGAGATTTCTTTCTCAATTAGTATCATAAATTGCTAAACTAAGGCCCAGTTCACATCTGCCCAACGGTGTGTTATGCAGCATTGCGCTAGCGACGTCCGGGCTACCGCATGCGCTCTGCAACAACCCCTCTTCACACTTGCGCTTCCAGGTTCCATTTGGCTGCACTTGCCCATACCCTATAATGGAGGAGGTAATGTGAAGCGCTTCATTTGCGCTCTGATGCGTTAGACTGCGCTTGCACTGCACTACTACCTGCACTAACACAATGCTACATAATGTACTGATGCGCAGATGTGAACTGGGCCTTAGTGCTCAGAAAGGTGCAAATATACTGTCATTTTTCCCTTATTAGCCAATAAAGGTGTCACTCCTAGAACACATTTGTCATTTTTGGGGCTTATTTCCATACAGAAATTACCAAACAAATATATAAAACAATAATGATAACAACAAAATTGACAATATCAATACCAAGAGAAGAACCCAATGTTGTCTAATCGGAGAAGCATCAGACTTTGTGCGTAAGTTGAGTATTTAATTGCAGAAATTTCTGTACCCAATCTTCATCTCCTGGTAGAGAAATGCACCAAAATGCAGTGCGTTTATGTGTTTTTTGCATGCATTTTTATGCATTAGGGCTGGAAGAATTGACATGCTACAGGTTTATTTCTGCACCAAATCTGCAAGGGGGGAAGCAACATGTGCACAAAACGTCAGAATTCTCATTGACTTTGCTAAGGATTTGCACTAAGAAATGCATCAAAACACACAATAAATACACACTGTGTGCACAGGGCCTTACGGGCATCTGCGAAATGAACCCCCCACCAATGTAGATCATTATCAAGTCTCAGATACATGACCCCAGGAAGCCTGTATACCATAATTACATTGGAGTGCGGATAATTCTTGTGGTTTTTACCTTTCACCTGTGCAGTGATATGGGAGTATGAGTTATGTGCACCACAGAGCAATTTATGGGACCTTGTGTAATATTATCCCAAACCTCCCAGCCTATAGGGGGTTGAAAGCCATTATTACTGACAGGAAAGTCCTGGTGGATAATTGTAGGGGTCTTCAGAATTGTTGAGGTCATGAGGTTTCCTAAAAGATGAAGGATTGTGGTAATCCAAAAAAATGACACCAAACGTTTGATAAGTGCCTTCCTGTGCGAGCCTGTACAGACACAAATATCACCGACATAACATAACCTAAACTGCAACATGCCCGGAGCTGTCAGGTCTGCACAGCCGTAACAGGAACGTCTCCACAACGGCGGACAATCCTCAACTGTCATGAGCCGCAAAGCAAGAACAAGTCCCATCATCCAAAGGATGATTGAAGCAAATAGAACAATAAATGTTTCCAAAATAAAAAGCAAAAATGGCAACGACAACAGCAACAGAGGTACAACATGTACCAAACTTGGCCATTCTTTCATCACGCCCCTTTGCATTTGTTCTTTTTTATTTCAATGACTTTTCTGTGCTTTGTTTCCGGACCAGGTTTCACCTGACCTCTACCATCCACAAGCTTGGGTGCAAGGAACTTGATACACACATACACATCTCTACTTGGGGGAGTTCCATGCACCCAGCTTGTGCATTGTGGTATTAGATCGGTTATAGGTGAGTTTTTGTATGAGTTTTTTTGAAAAAGAGATCCACTTTTTTTTCTGTGGTCTAGTGAGTGCGGATAGAGGCTTACAAACGTGAGGACACTTGACATGTGGTTTGCAAACGTCTGTATTTTGGCCAAAATACCAACCAATACGTCACATTTTTCATGCACATTTTATTACTTTTGCAGAGTGTAGTGGAGCTCTCTGAGTTCAGATCGTAAATTGGTGAGTCATGTGGGGTACACTCATATGGTGCTAACTAGCCCACCATACTCAGCATAAATAATAGTCTACTGTTCAGACACCCTTCATATATTCATGCAGTGTTAACTAGCCCGCCGCACCTGGTGCCACTAATAGGCTGCTGTTCAGACACTGTGCATATAGTTATGCGGTGTTATCTAGCCTGCTGCACCTGGTGCCACTAATAGGCTGCTGTTAAGACACTGTGCATATAGTCATGCGGTGCTATCTAGCCCGCTGCACCTGGTGCCACTAATAGGCTACTGTTCAGACACGCTGCATATATTCATGCAGTGTTAACTAGCCTGCTGCAAATGGTGCCACTAATAGGCTACTGTTCAGACACTGTACATATATTCATGCAGTGTTAAGTAGCCTGCCACAACTGGTGCCACTAATAGGCTGCTGTTCAGACACTATATGTGTATCTCACCCATCTATATGCCAGACTACCTATGCAGCTTCATCAGAGTGCATTATGTAGAAGCTGCTCCCCTCTATTAAATGCTTTAAGTGGTTGATCCATCTGCATGATGCACTAGTTCTGCCCCATCTCTCATTGGGGATGTTCCTTGCACACAGCTTGTGAATTATTGATTAGCCATAGGTGAGTTCTTGTTCGAGTTTTTTTTAAAAACTTTTTTTCTGTGGTCCATCTATTCACCTGATCAAGCAACGTTAGGGCTGCGTCCATAAGAGCCAATGGATATCCTCAGTGCTCGGACTCCTCTCCCGGACTCTCCGAGGGAGGACGGCTGTAACCGCAAAGCGGAATCTCTGTACAAGATCTCGACAAGTCTGGTTTGGTTTCTGAAAAATGTAAAGTCTAAACAAGAGTCAAAGTTTCACAGTTGAGCTGCAGTAAAGAATGTCCAATGTACAGGACTGAAACTCTCCGAGTTCTTATTTATTAATTGAAAGGCTTTATGCACCATCGGTTTTGCCATTACATCCGAAATAAACAAAGAAGCAACTTTGCAAATAGTTTTCATTAAAAATCTCCAACCGTATTTTGTAGATGCAGATCTATGACCCTACTATAGACCCTGTTTAGTTTGATTACTGTTTTGGATCTGCCTCCTCTTCCCAAGTCTTTAGTCTTAACCTCCAGATGAAGAGGAGAAATATGTGACTGAAGTATCAGACGACACAGGGTGGTCTGAACCATAGAGACACATAGGTCTACGGTACATAGGAGCTGTATACACAACATTGAATTAGATTCTTCATTGGGCTTTCAGTCTACGTTCTAACTTCTCACTGACGACATTACCTGTTACCCCTGTAATGTTGCAAATTGTCTCTTCAAAGAGGTAGAAGATGAACTCTAGCACCATCTATTGGAAGTAGCAATTCTAAAAGTAAAAACTGATTCTTAAACGAGCCTTGTCATATGACTTAGGATAAAAGCCAAAGCAGAATCTCACTTTTCCGACAGTGTTTCAGGGCTATTGCCCTTCATCAGTGCAAAGTAGGAAATCTGATTTGGCTGTAAGAGACGCTGATGGCCACTTTACACACACCAACTTATCTGTCCAACTTCTGAACAACTTACTGGTTGCAGTGAAATCATGGACACATAATTCCATTTGTACACAGCCACAAAATGGAGCAATGTGTCCATGATTTCACTGCAACCAGAGATCTGTTCAGAAGTTGGACACATAAGTTGGTGTGTGTAAAGTGGCCTTAAGAGATTTCTAAAGGGTAAGGTTTCTTCTTGTGGATAGTGACATGCCAGTATGAGGAGACTTAATAGCCTCAAATCTTGTCTGGGAAATAAAACATTCAAATTGTGTCTTCAGAGAGGAAGTAGACTTGAACTCTAGCGCCACCTATTGGAAATAGCAATTCTAAAAGTCAATATCAACCCTTTAACGAGACTTGCCATATGATTTAGGATTAAAAGCCATACCAGAAAATCTTACCCGTTAGACTCTCATACGGCCAGATCAGATCTCATACTTTGCAGTGATTAGGGACGATCACCCTGAAACACCATGTCTGAAAATTGAAATTCTGATTTGGTATATATCGTAAGTCATATAACAAGACTCATTAAAGGGTCACTATTGACTTCTAGGATTGCTACTTCCAGTGGCTGGCTGGCGACTCTAACTCCGGGTGGCAGTTTTGTCCTGCCAGCCCTTAGGTGAGGACCGGGGTGGGGGTGCTGTCAGACTTTTTTTATTGTGGTGGCTGTTGGGGGGGTGCTGGCAGACTTTTTTGGTGGACAGGGGGACTATCGTCGGTCACTCACTCTCTGCTGCTGTATCACAGCGCCACCCAAAAAGCGCCACCGGCCCATTTCTGTGGGGGGGCGGCCCTAGATGAGGGCTATACCACCGGCCCAGGGGGCACTTGCCCCCCTGCCACCTGGGCCAGTCCGCCCCTGGCTACATCCAATTGGTGGTGCTAGAGTTCAAGCCAACTTCCTCTCAGAAGAGACAATTTCCATATTTTATTATCCATAGGAGCATTGTGGATCTAAAGTCTCCTCATAACTGGCATGTCACTCTCCACAAGGAGAAACCTTACCCTTACACTTCATAATGTTAGCCCTTTCTTAGTCTAGGTGATGGGCTCTGCAGTCTCTGTCCTCCACCTCTTGGAGGAATTTACAGCTGGAGCAATGGGATTGTCTCCATCTCATGTGACAGCCTGCCCTGGGTAAATAAGAGTGAAAGGCAAGAATCATCAAATAATGAATTAATGGAGCCCGCTCTCCCAGGAGCTGAAATCAAACGTGTCTGCAGAAGTTGACAGTATTTCTCAGACTCTCCTATTCAACTGAATAAGACTTGCAGAAATGTATGTTCTTGCTCTTGTGATTGGGAAACACCGCCATTCACATGTATGGATGATTTTCCGTGTCAGAAATTTCTACAGCAAGATTCCTTCTATAAAGAACTTATAAAGTATAATAAATCTTTAAAACTTTATGCCCAAAGTGGAAACAGGTGGATTGTCCGAGCTGCTGATAGAGATCCAAAGGAATCATCCAGGATACAAAGTAGACTTGATGCAGGTTTGTTATCTACGTTTCGAAGTCTTCAGACTTATTTCTCATGATATAATCAAATGTCCTGGGCACTTACAAGTTCTTCTACTACAGATTCTCAATTGGCAGATTTGCTGTAGAAAGGGAACCTGAGCCATCTGAACTGATTTGATCTGTGTGAGCTTCCACGGGGCACAGATACATTTGTGTAGAATAAGGGAACAGGGAGCCGACAACTCCCTGCTCCACCGTCCCTTGTGATCTCACCAGGAGCAGACATATCATTGGTGCAGCCCTTGCAGAGCCTCAAGAGGTAAAGGGGCCCATTTCCACCTCTAAATCAAGTGGGATTGTGTAATATAATGAGCAGGGGTGGACTGGCCCAGGTGGCAGGGGGGCAAGTGCCCCCTGGGCTGGTGGTGTAGTCCACATCTAGGGCCGCCCCTCTACAGAAATGGGCCGGCCGCGGGCGTCGCTTTGCGGCCGGCGTGGCGATACCGCAGCATATGGCGTCGGAGCTGGTAAGAGAGCCCCATCCCCCGTCCTCAAAAATTTCTGATAGCACCCCCCCCCGTCCTCAAAAATTTCTGATAGCACCCCCCCATCCTCAAAAATTTCTGATAGCACCCCCCACCCTCCCCCGCTTCTCAACTAAGGGCTGGCAGTGCGAAACTGCCACCCGGGTCCAGAGGCCCCAGCCAGCCCCTGATAATGAGCCATGGGATTGCAAAAGAGCCCATTTACTATTCTTACATAGGGGTCCTTTTCTGTCTGTGTCCACCAATGGATCCCACTAATAAAGGCTTGTACAATGCTATAAAGTCATCTGAGCTTTGCTGCTCAAAGGGTGATTTCGCAGCAGCAAGGACTTGGGTGGTACTCAGCTGCCAGAAGGCCTGGTGTTTCAGTTCACAGTGACGGTCCCCAGGAGCTACAAAAACTTGAGTCACAGCATCAAGGCTTTACCGGGCACAGCTGTCACCCATAACTAGGCGTACGTCCAATTCCAGGGAGTCCAACCTGGACCATATATTCATATAAATAAAGACAGCGCCTCACCAGTTGGTATTGGTTCAAAGTGTCCTCTTTATTTCTGCCCCCAAATGAGCTCGTTTGGAGGCAGAAATAAAGGACACTTTTAACCAATACAAACCAATGAGGCGCTGTCTTTATTTATAGGTCCCCAGGAGCTGTGGCCCTGATAAGACTTGTTAAATTGGAGTGTTTATGTGGCGCCCCATTGGTCTTGCCGTCACGAAGAGTGTAGTGCTCCTGTTCTCTGAATTGAGATGGTGAAATTGAGACCCAACACCGCAACACACACGTAATGGTGGGTGGACCCGGGAGGGTGGACCCAATCTTAGAAAAGGGGACACTGTAGAACATAGTAGAGGAGTCGGGAGGAGGATAGCGAAGGAGTAGGAAGTTGGAATGTAAGAGGTGGTGGAGGTGTTAGCTCCCGCGGGCTGGAGCACGGTCACGCTCACCCCAGGAGGGAAGGATGGAAGCTTGTAGAAGAGAGAAAGAGCCCTTGGGGTGTGGAAGAAGGCTAAGAACACCCATACGCCCGTATCTGGCAGAGGAACACAGGGGCATGTAGACGAAACAGGGAACCAGCCCTGAACACGGCGGGGAACACTGTAGAACATATTAGAGGACTCGAGAGGAGAAAAGCGCAGCAGTAGGAAGTCAGAGAGAGTCGAGGGGTGGTGGAGGTGTTCTGTATGCTGGAACACGGTCGTGCTTACCCTAGGAGGGAAGGACGGAAGGGTGTAGAAGAGAGAAAGTGCCCTTGGGGTGCGGAAGAAGGCTAAGAACACCCGTGTGCTCGAACCTGGCAGAGGAACACAGGGGCTGGTGGGCGAAACAGGGAATGAGGGTGAGGAGGAGGAGGGTGAGAGGAGGAGGAGGATGAGGGTGATAATGCAGGTGCTCGCAGAAAGAAGCAGAAACACAACAGTCTTTGCAATTCTAATCCTTTAGTTGCATACTTGGTTGAATACAGCCTAGCCGGGGTACAATGTAGACCAGGAGAGCAGCCTGTCCAGCCCAGAGCAAGTTGGAGTCCACTTTGCTGAGACACAGGGTATAAGGACTTCCTGCTGACTTTCCACTGTCCTGACACTATGGTTCCACTGTCCTCTCCTCAGTGTCTGTGGATGTGATGAGCCCAGGGCTAGGGGTACTCGGATACTGGGCCTGGGCTTGGTGGATTTAAACTGGGGAATCACGGGTGGTCAGGTTCCCAGTTCCGTGCCCTGGCTGTCATTTGTTAGAGGAGGAGGGAATACTTACAGGGGATAAAGAGTACGTGACACCACCTGTGGATCCTGGTAATTTGGATACCGGCGCTGCAGGCCAGCCGCTGAGGTGATGATGGGGGCAGCTCAGAGTAGTCCAGTTCCCCACAGCAGCCTGCCAGGCATGTCTTATCTGGCTGCCTTCCTAGCACTAGCTTAACTAACTGTCACTCAAGTCTTCCTGCACTAACCTAGGCTCCACCCCCTTTTGGACCTACTGAAGAATCAGTCCCTTTCTCTAAAGTATTAAGGGGTTAATTGCCGTGACACTTAACATGATGTATGTGAACTAGCATATGGCTATGTTCAAGGCTATGTACAGCTAAGGTGGCATATATGATAATGGAACACAGTAAATGCTGCTATAGAATGTAAAGTAAAAATGAGAGTCTTAGCTTCAACAATGGCCATTGGGGAAGAGCCCGGTAACTGCGCCAAAGTGCTCTCTTCCTACCGGGTCCTAACGCACTGTTGCTTCATGCGGTCTGCAATTGCTAGTCTGGGAATTTTATGCCTGTGGAATGCAATTAAAACCTGCTGGTATAGTGTGTCTGTGGACTGGGGCTACAGCAAGATGGAGTAAAGGGCGAAGTTACTGGGCTGGGGGAGGGGAAAGGGAGCTTGTCAGAAAAAAATCATACTATAAATCATAAAATGACGGCATCACCTGGACATGAAAAGGTGCTGGCAAAAAATACACATGAATTAAGGGGTTAATTGCCGCGACACTTAACATGATGTATGTGAACTAGCATATGGCTATGTTCAAGGCTATGTACAGCTAAGGTGGCATATATGATAATGGAACACAGTAAATGCTGCTATAGAATGTAAAGTAAAAATGAGAGTCTTAGCTTCAACAATGGCCATTGGGGAAGAGCCCGGTAACTGCGCCAAAGTGCTCTCTTCCTACCGGGTCCTAACGCACTGTTGCTTCATGCGGTCTGCAATTGCTAGTCTGGGAATTTTATGCCTGTGGAATGCAATTAAAACCTGCTGGTATAGTGTGTCTGCACTTTGGCGCAGTTACCGGGCTCTTCCCCAATGGCCATTGTTGAAGCTAAGACTCTCATTTTTACTTTACATTCTATAGCAGCATTTACTGTGTTCCATTATCATATATGCCACCTTAGCTGTACATAGCCTTGAACATAGCCATATGCTAGTTCACATACATCATGTTAAGTGTCGCGGCAATTAACCCCTTAATTCATGTGTATTTTTTGCCAGCACCTTTTCATGTCCAGGTGATGCCGTCATTTTATGATTTATAGCCTTTCTCTAAAGTGGCCTAGTTTTGTGGGTAAATTGAGACTCCATAAGTTAACCCCAAACCCACAACTTACAGAGATACCACATATATTTTCAAGGCGTAATACCTCTCTGTAGTGCCTAGCCAGAGGGGCGCCACACACCCCCTTGGTGAAATACACCCGCCCGCGGGTGTTAAAACCAGACCGGGAGAGAGTTGACATTTTTATTAACAAATTAACTGGGTAACTTTCAAAATATATAAAAACTTTACGATTGCTTATATTCTTCCCTTGTGGGAGGCGGCTTTCTTGTAATGTTGCAAACTATAATAACATTTTTGTCTGATTATTGTTCATCAGGTTTAAGAAAACATCTGCATAATTTATGTCCATGTACTGCAAGAAAACATCAACAAGTCACTGCAAGAAAAGGCATTTAGAAGAACTGTTTGCATTTTTGGCAATGCAATACTGGGTCACTGGACTTTTCACTTTTCAACTTTACTGACCTGGATTGCAAACCACCCCTGGGGACCTGCATGGTGTTTGTAGATGATCTTGTCACCTCCATACATATCACGCTCTGGGTGGCCTTGTGGGAAGTGGTGTTCAATATTCGGCAGGAATATGGGCCTTTCAACAGGTGACCGGGAATATGATGTTACTGTAGTAGGACGGGGTACTTGCCGCCGCATCCTCTTATTGATCCGGTCCTGTTGCTGTCCCAAGTGGTTGGCCCACCACAACTCGCGGGGCTCCTCGGTGCTACCGGTGGCTCCCTCCTCCAGGTTCCTCTCCTCTCTGACATCAGTGGACTCATCTGGGTTTCCCTCCTTTTCCACAATCACGTCGGCCTCCTTGGGAAACTGGATGAGGTCTCCCGGTTCCTCGGACTCCCGGATTAACGCTCTAAGTTTGGGGACTGCCATCTTTACCAGGCCGCTCACGGGTAACAGGTCCGGAGTCTCACCAGGTATCTCGTTCTTGTTTCCGGCCGCATCCTGCTTAATTTTTATAGTCCCGAACTGGTGTAGGCTTGTGCTCGACCCGTCCCCTTGGTTGTTTGATAGCAAAGGGGACAGGGAGACACTTTGGCACCTCTTGGATGGCCCATGTATGCTGAGGGGCCGAGACACGCCCCTGGGCCAGCACATAGTTCTTTTACATTTTTAGGCCCACCCCCCCCACCAGAATCCTATTGACGAGTCCTTCAGGCCTTTCCGGAGTCCTCCACTACACTTCGTCACTCCTCGGCAAAGCGGAGGGCGGGGCTTATCTTCCTGCTCTTTTCTCCTGCTTTAGTGACGCAGTTTAAATTCTGAAGCGATGTAATGGCGGCTCTATTTTGTAATCCATAGTGTACAAACAGTCAATAAAGTCTTTAGGCACACTTTACCTGGTATTACCAGGCTGGTTCAAATCCTGTTCATAGATGCCAGAAAATGATGAGCCCAGGGCTAGGGGTACTCGGATACCGGGCCTGGGTTTCATGGATTTAAACTGGGGAATCACGGGTGGTCGGGTTCCTGGTTCCGTGCCCTGGCTGTCATTTGTTAGATGGGGGGAATTTTTACAGGGGATAAAGAGTACATGACGCCACCTGTGGATCCCGGAAATTTGGATACTGGCGATGCAGGCCGGCTGCTGAGGTGATGATGGGTGCAGCTCAGAGTAGTCCAGCTCCCCACAGGTGGAGCTTTTACCTCAGGGCAGCGGTGATGGAGGATGATGAGGGAGATGAGGGGAGTAGTGGCTGTTCTTACCCCTCCGGTGAGATGCTGGTGATGCTGAAGCCCTCTCGGCACCGGCGATAAGAAAGACAGAGACCAGTTCAACTCCAACTCCACTTTACTGGGTACCGGCAGATGTTAAGGTGAAACACGGTACAGTCTGGTTTAACGGGTGAATGTTGCCGGTTCAGGGTCCCCCTATGGAGTCTCCAGATGTTCCTTCTCAAGTCTTTTGGGGTCTAATCTGTTCTTCTCTCTATTTAACCACCATTGCAGAGCTCTCCTGCCAGTCCCCTGGTCTCCTACGGTGGAGCACGGGTTTCTTTTACCGGTATGGACGGGAGCAGTAAATAGTAATTCCTCCCTCCACCGGAATCCAGGCCGATGCTCCTATGATCTTGGACATATTTTAGGCTGAGGGGCGAAGTACCTTCTTGTGGTGCTTACGGCTACCTGGTGATTATGGGCCCGCAGCTCTTCGGTTTGCGGCCAGAGAAAAACTGCTGACCGCCTCGGCTTCCCGTGTTGCCGGTGTTTCCCCCAGACGTTACCAGCCGGCTCCAACCGATTCTGGTCCTTCCCCTTCTTTCCTGGGCCCCATCTTAGAGATGGGGATCCCTCCTGTCAGCAGCCTGCTAGGCACGTCCTATCTGGCTGCCTTCCCAGCACTAACTGAATTAACTGTCACTCAAGTCTTCTTGCACTAACCTAGGCTCCACCCCCTTTTGGACCTACTGAATAATCAGTCCCTTTCTCTAAAGTGGTCTAGTGTTGTGTGTAAATTGAGACACCATAAGTTAACCCCAAACCCCCAACTTACAGAGATACCACATATATTTACAAGGTGCAATATCTCTCTGTGGCACCTAGCCAGAGGGGCGCCACAGATGCGTTCCCTGCTAGGCAGGTAACTCAGGTCATTTGAGTGACGCCTCTGGTCCTCTGACTTTTTGGTATCCCCGTGAACCTCAGAAAGGTCCACAAAGGTAGCCACTGGACATAAAGATCCAGTGACCTCCAGCTTCACAAACGGTCCTGAAGGTTCCTGGATGACTTGGGAGCTGGTTCTTCTCCTTGCAGCTAGCTTTTCTACTTTCCACAGCTGGCCGCATATTCGTCTTGTCTGGCCCTTGGCCTAGCACCTCTCTCTGTTCTGACTAGAGCTCTCCTTATTGCCACCCCCTCTCACCTAACTCCTACCTCCAACCAGAGGTGAGGACTGCCCTAAGGTGGGTCTCTTCCGCCCTGTGCCCTCTGATTGTAGTTCAGATGTGTTGGGTGCATTTTTGCGGGGTCTCAGCAGTGTGTTCTCCACTTTCTTCCAGGCATAATACTACATATTGGATTACATGCAGTACCAATTATGGCAGACTGGACGCAGAGGCGCCACAGTGATACCAACTATTCAGTTTGCCATTGTTTTTTTATGCAGCTTGGCAGGAAAGTGAATGGTGGAAAAGTTGCCAGGGACCTTTTCTGGTTACATTCCTGAGGACATGCAGGAATAAATGTTCTATTACTTTAGTTAAAACTTTACAAAAATGCAGAAAATAAATATTCGGAAGCGCTTAAAGTGAGGCTGGTGTAAGCTGCCTTCAGATCTCGGCTTCTTCCTGCTGAACTTCTGAAGTCTCTGGATCGCCGGCTTTGAAGTTGCCAGATAAGTCCAGAAGAATCTCGACTTATCCTTTAGGAAGTGTGGAGTTTCCTTGGTGTTTTGATCGTGTTAAGCAGAACACGGTCAGCAAATATCATCCTCTAAGAGACGTCTATTTATCCTGGGAGCCTTCAAAAGACGCTTACATTGACATGTTTACCCAGAAATCACCTAGAGATAAGTAATACCGTGCCGGACGTCTTAATATTTCTTGTTCCGCCATCAGGTGAACTCTGTGTCATGTAAGGATCTCTGGACTCCATGTAAACTTTCCTGGGGTCTTATATAAATAAAGATTTATCATTGTGTAATGGAAAGTTTTCTGCTTCTAATGTACTTTTTACTCCATCATAGTTCTCTCAGAGGGCCTCTGCTTGATCAATGGGAAAATAATTGTAAACTATCTGCCCCATCTCCTTAGACTATGTTCACACAAGGTGTTTTTGCTCCATTTAAGCCTGGTTTTACACTACTGTTTTTTTGGAATCCAGGGGGATACAGGTAAAACCTGCATCCTCCTGTTTTCCCCCGTCATCTCCCACAATTGACAAATTGGATGCCCCCACAAAGGGAGTATCATTGATCTATCTCAGGGATCAGGGATAATACCGATGCGGGAGCAGACAGTTGCATCCTGTTGTGTGCCATTTTTGTTGGATCTGGTAGAAAATGACACACTCCCGAGGGGGGGGGGGGTCATTTCAAACTTGGTTCCAGGCATGCTCAGACCAAAAACCCATATCTGGCATATGAGGGAGTAATAAAGAATGAGTCAGGATATGTCTTTGTGTTTCTATTTCTAGTAAAATGTTTTTTTTTTCAATGTGTGTTGTGAATTCTTGACTATTTACTTGAGATTCTTAATGGCTGAGCCCAATATTGTCTAATATTAAGAATCTTGAGCTTAATACCAACTGGCAATACAAAGCTGGCATTAACCCCTTATTACCCAGCATTCCACTGCCACCAGGGCCACTGGAAAAGCTGGGTAAAGCACCTGAAAATTGTTCTATGAAAGAATGTGCCTTTTTCCGGGACAGCTGCTTGCTGTTATGCTTTAGCGGGGGGGGGGGGGGCCCTCACCCAACTGAGAATACCAACCCCCAGCTGCATAGTTTTACCTTAGATACAAAAATTCCACGTAGTATAAAGTACACATAAAAGAGCCGGAAGGAAGTTTCCTTTACCAAGTATAGCTCACAGCAAACTCTATGCTCAGAGGATATTCATTCAGTTGTTTAATGTTGTAGAAAAAAAGCAGATCACAGTCATGGAATATAACTAATCTAATTTCAAATGGCAACTTTATGGCTTTAATAAACACTAAAAGAAATAAAGATAAAAAATGTGGTAGTCAGTAAGTATAATTTTTTTCAGACCAAGCAGAGGGAAAAAATTATGGAATCACTCAATTCTGAGGAAAGAATTATGCAATCATGAAAAACAAACACACAAAAGAACACTCCAATACATCACTAGTATTTTGTTGCACCACCTCTGGCTTTTATAACAGCTTGCAGTCTCTAAGGCATAGACTTAATGAGTGACAAACAGTTGTCTTCATCAATCTGGCTCCAACTTTCTCTGATTGCTGTTGCCAGATCAGCTTTGCAGGTTGGAGCCTTGTCGTGGACCATTTTCTTCAACTTCCACCAAAGATTTTCAATTGGATTTCGATCCGGACTATTTGAAGGACATGACATTGACCGTATGTGTCTTCTTTCAAGGAATGTTTTCACAGTTTTTGCTCTATGGCAGGATGCATTATCATCTTGAAAAATGATTTCATCATCTCCAAACATCCTTTCAATTGATGGGATAAGAAAAGTGTCCAAAATATCAATGTAAACTTGGGCATTTATTGAAGATCTAATGACAGCCATCTCCCCAGTGCCTTTACCTGACATGCAGCCCCATATCATCAATGACTGTGGAAATTTTCATGTTCTCTTCATGCAGTCATCTTTATAAATCTCATTGGAACGGCACCAAACAAAAGTTCCAGCATCATCTTCTTGCCTAATGCAGATTCGCAAATCATCACTGAATATGACTTTCATCCAGTCATCCACAGTCCACGATTGCTTTTCCTTAGCCCATTGTAACCTTATCTTTTTCTGTTTAGGTGTTAATGATGGCTTTTGTTTAGGTTTTCTGTATGTAAATCCCATTTCCTTTAGGCGGTTTCTTACAGTTCAGTCACAGACATTGACTCCAGTTTCCTCCCATTCGTTCTTCATTTATTTTGTTGTGCATTTCCTGTTTTGGAGACATATTGCTTTCAGTTTCCGGTCTTGACTCTTTGATGTCTTCCTTGGTCTACCAGTATGTTTCCCTTTAACAACCTTACCCATGTTGTTTGTATTTGGTCCAGATTTTAGACACAGCTGACTGTTAACAACCAACATTTTTTGCAACATTGTGTAATGATTTACCTAATCCTCTCCTTTGTTTCAATTGACATATCTCGTGTTGAAGCCATGATTCATGTCAGTCCACTTGATGCAACAGCTCTCCAAGGTGTGATCACTCCTTTTTAGATGCAGACTAAGGAGCAGATCTTATTTGATGCAGGTGTTAGTTTTGGGAATGAAAATTTACAGGGTGATTCCATAATGGTTTCCTCAGAATTGAGTGATTCCATAATTTTTTCCCTCTGCTTGGTCTGAAAAAAATTATACTTACTACATTTTTTATCTTGATTTCTTTTAGTGTTTCTTCAAGGCAGAGAGTTGCCATTTGAAATGACTTTAGTTTTGTGCCATGTGTGTGATCTGCTTTTTTTCTACAACATTAAACAACTGAGTGAACATCCTCCGAGCCAGGTGATTTTGTCATTTTTGCCAGGGGTTGTAGTACAATATATAAGAAAGGAGGGCAAAAAGGAGCTTTTTATGCTTGCAACAAAGTGAATGAAATTTATTACAAAGGGCAACCCATAAAATGGTGCAAAATGTATGAACAGGTGAGGTAAGTACAATTAGCACAGGATAGTGTTACAACAGGCACATAGAGGTATTGCGCATATTCCCATAAGTGTGATCAGACCCATCATGAAACAAGGTATACATAACATTAGTAATGTTGAACAGAGTCATAATAGACATAGTAGACATGAGAGGTACAAATCAATGTAAGTTTCAAAGTGCTGCCATACCTAAAGTGCAAGTGCCTAGCGATGCTAACAGAATGGGGGTGGGAAAGACCCCTCCAGTATCGGCCGCCAATGCACGTTTCACTTGTTAAGTTGTTTGCTTCATCAAAGGGATCCCCCTTGATACAAGGGGACCAGTATGGGGGATATTGCTACAAGGAGGGCACATGGGTTGGGACATTACTACAAGATGAGGATCAGGATGGAGACATTACTGCAAGATAAGGACCAGTATGGGGGACATTACTACAAGGATGAGGGCCAGTATGGGGGACATTACTACAAGAATGAGGACTAGGATGGGGATGTTACTACAAGGGGACCAGTATGGGGTACATTGCTGCAAGGGGACCAGTATGGGGGACATTGCTACAAGGGGACCAGTATGGCGGAAATTACTACAAGGAGACCGGTATGGCGGACATTGCTACAAGGAGACCAGTATGGCGGAAATTACTACAAGGGAACCAGTATGGGGGATATTGCAACAAGGAGGGCACAAGGGTTGGGACATTATTATAAGATGAGGACCAGGATGAAGACATTATTGCAAGATGAGGACTAGGATGGGGATGTTACTACAAGTAGACTAGTATGGGGGACATTGCTATAAGGGAACCAATATGGGGGACATTGCTACAAGGGGACCAGTATGGCAGACATTGCTACAAGGGGACCAGTATGGGGGTCATTACTAGAAGGAATGGACCAGGATGGCAACATTACTACAAGGGGACCAGGATGGGTATATTACTACAAGGGGACCAGGATGTGGACATTAATACAAGGATGAGGACCAGGATGTGGATGTTACTACAAGAAGGGGATCAGGATGGGAACATTACTATAAGAAGGGGACCAGGGTGGATACTTTACTACAAGAAGGGGACCAGGGTGGGGACATTACTACAAGAAAGGGACAAGGGTGGGGACATTACTACAAGAAGGGGACCAGGGTGGATACTTTACTACAAGAAGGGGACCAGGGTGGAGACTTTACTACAAGAAGGGGAGCAGGGTGGATACTTTACTACAAGAAGGGGAGCAGGGTGGGGACATTACTACAAGAAGGGGACCAGGGTGGAGACTTTACTACAAGAAGGGGAGCAGGGTGGGGACATTACTACAAGAAGGGGACCAGGGTGGATACTTTACTACAAGAAGGGGACCAGGGTGGAGACTTTACTACAAGAAGGGGAGCAGGGTGGATACTTTACTACAAGAAGGGGACCAGGATGTGGATACTTTACTACAAGAAGGGGACCAGGGTGTGGACATTACTACAAGAAGGGGACCAGGGTGGAGACTTTACTACAAGAAGGGGAGCAGGGTGGGGACATTACTACAAGAAGGGGACCAGGGTGTGGACATTACTACAAGAAGGGGACCAGGGTGGAGACTTTACTACAAGAAGGGGACCAGGGTGTGGACATTACTACAAGAAGGGGACCAGGGTGTGGACATTACTACAAGAAGGGGACCAGGGAGGGGACATTACTACAAGAAGGGGACCAGGGTGGGGACATTACTAAAAGAAGGGTATCAGGATTTGGACATTACTAAAAGAGGGGTATCAGGATTTGGACATTACTACATTGAGCATAAAATTCAGTCCTACAAGGAATGCGGCCCCCTCAATATCAGTTATTTGCTATGTGCGGCCCACCAACCTAGCAGAGTTTGAGACTCCTGGTCTATGGACACTGTTGGATTTCCGAGGAAGAACTGAGTAAAAGTGATTTAGTGGCTGAGTGTGTCCTGATCTGATCCCACCAGACACCTATGGGGAAATCTGAAGAGACAAGTTGTCATCACCCTCCATCCAGCATCCAAGATCTAAAAGAGCTCAATCTGAAGAATAGAAACAGATTGATGTTATAATATGTTCATTCCAGACCTAGAAGAATTGGTGATTTCCTGAAACATCTTGGAGATCATACAAAATACCGGATGTAGTAGTTTTTGATGCGGGGTGTACTCATTTGTGCATCAACTAATTTGAGTAAAATTGATTATTTTGTAATGAAAGTTATATCATTTACCTTATATTCATATCATGGGTTAAAAAATTTCAACATTTTGGACGTTGGTCCAGTGTTCAGAGAAATATTGATTAAATCTTTTCAAAGGGGGTGTACTTATTCACGCTGAGTGCTATATATATATATGTATACTAGATGGTGGCCCGATTCTAACGCATCGGGTATTCTAGAATATGTATGTAGTTTAATTTGAAAACCACGCGGCATTCAAATTGCGTACCAAACCGCGCGCTGCGTCTCTGATTGGCCGCGACCAATCAGAGACGCGGCATTCAAACCGCGTGCCAAGTCTCTGATTCCGGTCATCTTCTGGCTGGCTCGCGTGCGCTGCGGCCACCGTCAGGACATCAGCGGCTAAAGCCGCTGATCTCCCGACGATAGCCGTGGCTGAACGCGTATATCCCGCTGGCGGCCACCAATGAGCGCCCTGGCGCCGGCATGTGATTTCCGTGACAGACAGGGAACCTTAGATGATTATATAGTAGATATATACTGTATACAGTATATATGTATGTATATATATATATATATATTGATTTTCATTGCAGCAATAACAAAATGGCGATAACATGCAGACCATTCTATACTGATTGTTTGTGCTTAAAAAAAACCCATGTACTTAAGTAAAGGTAAAGAAGTAATAGTTGACATTTGTTGTCCTTCCGTAGATTGTTGGTTAGTTCTCCAGGTTCAATGTCTTTCTCTCTATAGACCGGTCTGGTCTCTGTCTCTACAAGTAGATGCTCATATTGTGCCTGCAGGGTCTGGGGTGTGGGGGACGTGGGGTAGACGCGGGAGGCAAGGAGGGAGCAGGAGGCACATCTCCAGGTGTGCAGGGATTGTGTTCTCTGCTGTCAGCCGCCTTCTGTATATGCTACCAGTATATAACATGCTTTATCTGCCCTGAACTATCCCAGAAATGTAAACTTATAGGAGACAGTGCAGAAGAATGCTGTGCCCCAGGCGCTTGTATGTGGGAGTCAGTGCAGGTGATGGAGAATCGCACCATCAATCCTGCACTGCAAATACTGTCAGTGCAACATCCAGATCCTGCAAATCCTGCAAACGTCCAATAATCCGGCAGCCGCATCTAATCTACGTGGACGTCTATATATGCAGAATTGGATCAGCAGTGGCTCAATATTATCCAGAGTCTTTCTGCATCTCTTGGCAGGAGAAACACAGCAGCAAAAATGTGCGGTTTGTTGCATTCTTAGTGCAGATTTTTCACATTCATTACAATGGGTGAAATCCACAAAAATTGCCATGCCACAGATTTATTTCTGCACCAAATCTACAAGGACAAAATACTGCACGTGTGCAGGAGACATCAGGATTCTCATTGACTTTCCTGCATCAGGATTCCCTTCAGGTATTGTAACAAATCTACTTCCCCTACTCCTCAATCACCTCTAACCCACACCAACTCCCCACCACAAACGCTCACAACACCCACAACCTTACAGCCATCCACCCAGCCTCCCCTCCCCCAGTCCGCCTACCTGGAGTACTTTGGAACGCTCGCTCAGTTTGCAACAAACTCTCATTCATCCACGACCTCTTCACCACCAACAAACTCTCATTCCTTGGCAGCCCCGAAACATGGCTCACC
Source organism: Allobates femoralis (assembly GCA_033576535.1). NCBI lineage: Eukaryota > Metazoa > Chordata > Amphibia > Anura > Aromobatidae > Allobates > Allobates femoralis. The sequence goes on from JARQOC010000007.1 coordinate 149,391,538, forward strand.
CCCTCTGACACCGCCTCTCCCGCTGCACTCTCCTATGGCGGACTCACCCTTTCCTACACCCCCCGCCCTAGCAACAAGCACGGCGGAGGTGTCAACTTGCTCCTGCCCGACAGCTGCTCCTTCACTCCAATTACAATCCCGCCCTCCCCGACCTTGTATTCACCCACCTATGTTCCCTCACTGACCTCTCAAACTCACCCCTCCCCCTATCCGACCACAACCTGCTGAAGTTCTCCTCTCTCTCCTCTCCCACCACACTTCCTTCTGTCCGGAAACTCACTCACCACTGCACAAACCTTAAAACTTATTGACTTTCATTAATTCTTCTCCCTCTTGCAGACATAGCTTCCTCACGAAGCTGACGCTGCTGCCACACTCTATATCACCACAATAATGGCATCCCTCGATCAAGCCACCCCTCTCACATACAAAACCCGCACACACAGGCAACCGTGGCTCACCACCCTCACTAAAGAACTGTGTTGAGCGTCCAGGGTGGCCGAGCAGAGATGGAAGAAATCCCATTCCAAGGTGCACTTCGCCATGTACAAACATTCCCTCACTAAATTTAGGGCCGCACTCATTGACGCAAAACAAGCCTACTTCTCATCTATAATAACCACCCTGTCCCACAACCCCAAACAACTATTCAAAACTTTCAACTCTCTACTCCGTTCCCCTGCACCTCCTCCCTCTCCCCTCATCTCTGCCGACGACTTTGCTGCCTTCTTCAAACGGAAGATCGATAAACTCAGCGAAAGCTTTGACCCCTCGTCCAAAGGAAGCCTTTCCACTGTGACAGAAGATGAACTCTCCTCCCTTCTGTCATGATCTCACCTCACCACCTGTGCCCTCGACCCACTCTCCTCCCACCTGTTCCCGAACCTCATCACAGTCCTCATCCCTGCCCTAACCCATCTCTTCAACTTATCACTCACTACCGGCATCTTCCCTTCATCCTTCAAACATGCCTTGATCACACCCATCTTCTAAAAACCCTCCCTTGACCCAGCATCTACCTCTAACTGTCGCCCCATTCGTAACTTCTCCCCTTCGTCTAAAAACTACTTGAACAAAACGTCCATTCTGATTTCCCCTCCCACCTCTCCTCCTGCTCCCTCTTTGACCGCCTACAATCTGGCTTCAGATTCCATCACTCCACTGAAACAGCCCTAACCACAGTCACCAACAACCCACTGACCGCCAGCACTACTCTGTCCTCCTCCTCCTTGACCTATCTGACGCCTTTGACACTGTAGACCATTCCCTACTACTACAGACTCTGGAATCTCTTGGCTTCACTGACCTAGCTCTCTCCTGGATCTTCTCATATCTTATGGACCGGACATTCAGCGTCACCCACTTCTACACCTCCTCGCCATACCCCCTATCTGTTGGTGTCCCCAAGGCTCAGTTCTGAGACATCTGATTGAGTCCCCCGGTCTTCAATATCATCTCTATGTCGATGACACCCAGATCTATCTGTCTGTTCAGACATCCCCTCCCTACTATCCAAAATGCCATAATGCCTGTCCGCAATCTCATCCTTCTTCTCCGCTCGCTTTCTAAAACTAAACATGGACAGAACTGAGTTCATCGTCTTCCCCCCAAGTCGCTAACCCCTCTACCAGACCTATCCATCAATGTAAACGGCTGCTCAATCTCCTCAGTCCCCCACGCCAAGTGCCTCGGGGATATCCTCAACTTCTTCCCTCTCCTTCAAGCCTCACATCCAAGCCTTCGCCACCTCGTGCCGTCTCCAGCTCAAAATCATTTCTCAGATCCACACTTTCTCTGACCACGACACTGCTAAAATACTTGTTCACACTCTCATCATCTCCTGCCTCGACTACTGCAACCTCCTGCTCACCGGCCTCACCACTACCGCTGACAGGTAGCACAAGTGTCTGAATACCGATGCTCAATCTCCTGCAACCAACCAAAGCTATGGGGGCGGTTGTGGCAACTGCGTCCAGCCATGCTATGGGGGAAATAACTGGTGGTATTTATAGACACAAGGCTATTATTGGGCATCGGTCATCCAGGTACATGTGACGCAAAGTGTCCAAGAGCTCCAAGCCCAGCAGAGAATACTGGTCTACCATGGAGACTTCAGTCTCCCGGGCATCTGCGCAGTCACTACAAGGGAGCCAGATGAGAGATAGTGGAAGACCATCGAGGGTTACCCGACAACAGCAAAGATGGTAAGAGAGCACAGGAGGCAAGGCCAGGTTTCAAGCTAGCCAGGCTTCACACAAACAAGGACTGGAAGAGTAGTAAGGAGGGACAACTAACAAAGCCACATAGAGACACCTTGTTCATTGGCCACTACCCAGGCCAGTTACCCAGAACTATGTGACTGTTAACCTGTGTTGAACTGTGTTATTCAGTGACAAGTAAACACCTGTACAGAGTCATACAGCCTCTGTGTCTCCATTATCCGAGTCGCTGTACTATTCCATACACCATATTCAGCACCCCCACCACAAGTGCTGTCCTGCCCCGGGGACTCAGATCCACCTGCAGGAAGCTGCACCATCCAAGCTGCCGTACCATCGCCCCCGGAGGTCTGAAGCAGCGCTGGTGATCATCATCAGAATCTGCAGGTGGCGTCACCTGAACTTTAAAAACTCCAGTTCTCCCATTTCAACTACCCCTTTTAAAAGCAGACCACAAGGGCCACGGGTCTGGGCAGGCCACCAGTGACAACCCAACAGCAGCAGAGGCCCAGACACCCGAATCCCCATACCCTGGGGTGTGTCAGCTACAACCTGCATTGAGACCCGGACTACCACACTGTCTCACTACCGGCTCTACCCCCTCCTACTGTTTCACTACCTTTCCCTCGTAGACTGTGAACCCTCATGGACAGGATCCTCTCCCCTCCTATACCTGTATGTCTCGTTTGTCCATATATTGTACTTGTCCTCGTCTGCCTGTCCATATGTAAAGCGCCATAGAATCTAATGGTGCTATATAAATAAATAATAATAATAATTTTCTGTACTAAATAACACATGAAAAAAAACTAAAAATGCAACAAATCTGCAACGTGTGCACACAGGCTTATGCTCCTCAGCAGCTGCATGGTTGATATTGAACTTTATCCACCATCGGTCCTGTACCTGCCAGAGTCATTATGGAGCCAATGAGACGCCAAGGGCATCCATCATATGACAAGCTCCTGAGTAAAATCCTGCGGAGCCGTGTATCTACACTTATCAGGGTTCATACTGTCTAATGAGTGAGTGTATCCAATCCTGTCATATCCCATGCTGTTTGTTGTACCAGTGCAGCTAAGCCTGTCATATGTGTGTATGCTGTATCCAATTATTATGTGTGATGTTATCACCTACGCTCATGAATCTAAGGCTATAGTGAGTCTGATGTATATTTAAGCCCATCATGTGTGATATTGTATCTAAATCCATCATGTGTGATACTGTTTGCTTGTATCTAAGCCCACCATGTGTAATGCTGTCTCAATCTAAGCCAATCATGTGTGATACTATTAATTTATATCTAAACCCATCATGTGTGATACTGTTGTTTGTATTTAAGCCTATCATGTGTGATACCGTTGTTTTGTATCTAAGCCTATCATGTGTGATACCAAGCACAACAGAAGTCAGGGATACATTCTGTCGAAAGATAAATATTTTCATGCACTTGTTAAATTCCAGGAAAATCAGGGACAATTCCAGGGTCAGGGATTTTCCAGGAAAAACTGTGCCTGTCCCTGGGTGTGAAGGGCGGAGGATGGCACGTGGGCTCCGCCACCCCCTGGCATTGTGTCCTCTGTGCCCTGAACATGCTCATCATATTCGGCTGTGGTCACATTATCCCCCATAAGCAGCAGGCGCCTCCGCCCCAAGGTCTCGCTCTGGGGTTTGTGGTTTAATGTGTCGCAATTCCCATTTCACCTTGGTAGTTGGCAGCGGCCGCTCTGCAGGGGAAGGGGCAAAACTGGCACAAGGGACCTTACACGACACACATGTGGCAGCGGCAAACATGGTGGCATGATCATAGTCACATCCTACCATGATTAAAGGGTTAATCTAATCCCAAAATTCAGGATAGGGGATAAGCTGCTGATCACGGGGGTCCCAAGTACTGGGAGAATGCAGCTCTGCAGCCCCCTCCTGAATGGACACATGCTCAGCCCCATTCATTGTCTATGGGACTGATGGAGAAAGCACTCTTGTACTTCCAACAGTCCTATTGACAATGAATGTGTCAATGTGGATCATGAGCACCTCGGCTCCATTCACAAGGGGGCTGCAGAGATGTCTGGGGGTCTGAGTGATTGGACTCCCAGCGGTCAGCAATTATCCCCTAACCTTGGATCGGGGCTCACCTGTTAGAGGAATATTCTATATAGAGTCGCTAAACCTAAAAAAACGAAATGATATTTTGTCAGCACTTTCCATGTCTCCAGGTGGGTGTCAGGGTCCTAGGGCTCAGAAGGCGCTCTTCCCTCATGAGCTGCACACTTGTCAGTGTCTTTTGAGCGATAGATGGGGTCTCAGGGCCCGGACCCCCACCACCGATCTGCACATATGGGAGTGCCTACAAAATCTGAAGAAAAAAGATTACAGCTTTAGTCTGTGTAACGTACAGTAGCGTGTGTGAACATAGGCTAAGGCCAGTCTCACACTACCAGTTCTCAGTATTAGTGTGATTCCAGATGAACCTGGATGCACCGGCATCTGTTTTTGGCCCCATCGACACATTTGCGGGTGCATCCAGTTCTTTACCCCTGATCCGGGGGTCCACATTTTTTTCACTGAGAGTAAAAACGCATTTTGTAGCTATTTTGGTCTCTGTTTCAAAATCAAGACTGAGGCACTACGGGTTATAGGGGAGCTCCGGGGCATAAAAAAATTCAGTATTGTCCCTGCCCTCCTATATGATGAAATATAAAACAGTTCTGGAATCTATAGATCACTTATAAATCAATAAAATCATATCTGCTCCTTAGCTCTCACCCCTCCCCCAGCGGACAGAGAAATTCAGTAATGCTGCTGGTGAGAGAAGGAGGTGTGGATCGTGGGAGCTACATGATTCCCACCCCCTCACACTTCTGAATGAACAGGGAGCATGGCCCCACTACATACTGCCCCTGATAATGGAACCTTGGGGTTCATACCCTTTCTAACAGATGCTGCACAGGCATCTGGATACTTTGCTATGACTGAGAAGACAGTGACAATCCACAGAAAGTTTCAGGGGACAAGATTGCAGTGTGACCATGGGACCAGCAGCCACGCCCCCTGTCCATACAGAAGTATGAGGGGGCAGGAATGTAAGATGATTAGTGATGAGCGAGAATGCTCGTTGCTACTTGGTACTCGCATGAGTATCCCAGTACTCAGGATGCTCGGCGAGCACTGAGTACCGCCAAGATGCTCGGACTCATCACTAATAATTATCGCTCTGACACAAATACACAGCTCCCTTCAGTGCACACAGTGAGCTGGCACCTCACAGAGAGCAGATTGATTGTTAGGGTCCCTCTGGGGGGCACAGCAAGGTGTTGTATGCTGCAAAGATTTGGAAAAGCCCACCCTCCCACCTTTTCCCTGAAGCACTCATTTTATAGCCGGATGTCTGTGGGCGGAGCCTATCACTCATTGACTTGCTTTGGGCTCGGTGCTCTAGTCGAACACCCGAGCATCTCGAAATGCTCGACCCGAGCATCGAGCACCCGAGCATTTCGTGCTCGCTCATCACTAAAGATGATCCTAAAGCCCCCTGGGTCTACGCCCCCGACACTCCTCCTGTCACTGCAGAATCATCACTGAATTTCTCTGTCCCCTGAGGGAGGAGTCAGAGCTGAGGAGCAGATATGGTTTTATTGATTTATAAGCGATCTATAGATCCTAGAACTGCAGCGTACAGCTCTGCTTCATCATGTTGGAGCTCAGGGACTGTACTAAACAATTTTATCTCCCCGAGTTCTTTTTTAAATTAGAATGTGGCTCTATGGAACACGAATCCGACAAAATCCAAATCTTGCTGGACTAGGGTTTGTGGACTGAGCATGCCCAGAATGCAGTTGTAAATGACACGATCCCTAGTGGGTTTGACATTTACAACCAGATCTATCAAAACAAAAGCACACACCCTGATATAACAGGATGCATACACACCGGTTTTACGCCGGATCAGTAATAATACCGGTGCGGGCGCAATAGTTGCATCATGGGGGTGCAGTGGGGGGGGGTGCAGATTTTACCACCGGATTCAAAAACAGGTAGGTGGAAACCAGCCTTACACTACATATATTCCGCTCAGATTTCCCATTTAGGCTCCCAGGATGTTGTGTCGCCCCTCCGGGAGCCATATTGCTTGTGACTCCTTTACCAGGAGCAGATATGGCTTTCGATAACTTTTCACTTCTCGGGAAGTTTATTATTTTTTTTATTCGGTTGTTTTTACACTTAGATCCTTCATTATAACATTAGGTTCTGTAGACGGGAGACGTTTTCTTCTTCTCTCGCCCAAACAGCAGCAATCATCCTGCACACAAATAAACAATATAACATGTTGCAGCCAGATGTAGGAGCGGGATCACGCCATCTCCGGAATATTCCGAGTTATTATAGGGTGAGTTATGAGTTAAAAAACAAAAATAAAAATACCAGGGATGGTTCGGGCTCTAGAAGACATATTTTACCCCATATTTTTCCTGTACACTGACATCTAGTGGTCGAATAGTGGTCACTGCAGATGAGACGCCGTGCACAGCGTCTCTCTTTTCAGCCTGTAGTAAAACAATTCAGTAATCAGAAAACTATTTTGATCTTAATACATTGCACAGAATACAAGGGGTACGGAGCAAAGATTCAATTGCCATGGGGGTTCCAATGTTATAATGTGGGCACTGTATGGTAGTACTATATGGATACTTTATAGTGGTGCTATGAAGTGAATGGCAATGTTATGTTGGCACTGTATTAAGTGAGCAGTATATGGCCTTATTGTGTAGACAATATATATTCGTATTATATGGAGAGTGTATGGCAATACTATCTGGACACTGTATAATATCATGAATCTTTGCATTATGTGTGAAGTGTATGGCAATATTCTGTGGGTACGGTATGACCATATCGGCATTCTTACACTCCCTGACAGAAGGTATGTCGCTTATCCATGTTATGTAAATAAAAGCTTATAACCTGACATTAAATTCATCCATTGGTTTTATAAACCCTCTGAAATGTGATTTCGGTTAAGAAAATAAATTGGCATCAATGCTGAAATATTGATCATTTAATGAACACAGAATGGTCAGATTTTGGCAAGACAAAAGTTTTGGTCATATAATGCACCCAATCCTAGTTTACATCCTCGCCTGTGCTCAGTAAATGATCAGTTAATTACTGGGTTGTATAAAAAGAAACCCAGCACCCCAGACCTTCACTTGAACTGCAAATTGAGCTTTGACAACATGCCAACAATCCACCCTTTGACCAAAGCCTTGATGATCAAGAGGCTGAAGACCAGATCCACTGCAGAGGTGACTGGCACCTTTAATGTCTCTCAGCGTCAAGTACAAAGAATTAAAAAAAGATTTGAAGAGACTAGAGATGTGTTTGACAAGCCCAGATCCAGCAGACCCTGCAAGACAACTGCTCAGGAGAAACGTTTGGTTAGAAAATCCAAAGCAAGCCCCTCTTCCACTGCAGCAGAGCTCCAACAGGCCTGGTCACCTCAAGTCCCTGTGTCAACTAGAACAGTTTGTAGGATTCTGTCTCGAAATGGGCTCCATGGTCAAATCAGAGCCCAGAAGCCAGCACTAAACAAAAGGCAAATAAAAAACTGTGTGGCATTTGCAAAGTCTCACAGCCTGCTAAATGCTGGAAAAGTGGCAGAAGGTGGATAGCTCTGATGAATCTTCAGTAGAATTACACCACAGCCACCGCAAATACTGCAGGAGACCTACTGGAGCCTGTATGGATCCAAAATACACCCAGAAAACAGTTACATTTGGTGGTCTAAAGATCATGGTCTGGAGTTACATTCAGTATGGGGGTGTGCGAAACATTTGCAAGGTGGAAAGCAATATCAATAGCCTAAAATATCAAGAAGTATTAGCTACCTCTTATATTCCAAATCATAAAAGGGGTCAAATTCTACAGCTGGATGGTGCTCCATCTCATACATTCATCTCTACAACAAAGTTCCTCCAGGCAAAAAAAATCAAGGTGCTCAAGGACTGGCCAGCCCAGTCACCAGACATGAAGCTTGGAAGACGAAACCAAAGAATCTAGATGAACTCTGAGAGGCATGTAAGACTGCATTCTTTGCTATTCCTGATGACTTCCTTAATAAATTGCATGAATCATTGTTGAGCCGCATGGATGCAGTCCTCCAAGCTCATGGAAGTCACACAAAATATTAAATATGACTCTAATAGCACCACAACATCATTCACCAATGTTATGCAACATATATTTGTATTTTAAGTTAATTATTTGTTTGAATATCACATTACTTTCTGTGGGTGACAAAACTTTTGTCTTGCCAAAATCTGACCATTCTGTGTTCATTAACTGATCAATATTTCAACATTGATGCCAATTTATTTTCTTACTCACCGAATTTGGCCGCTTACAAATATCATTGCATTTAGCAGGATACTATCAGCCACCTCAGAGGCAACCCATATCTCCCATGCTCCATCTCCTACAACCCTGACACGGGGGCGATTGTGGCATCCGTGATCTGCTTTTATAGTGGTTGTGACTCTCACAACCACACAAGGTGAAGCCTCTGATACCTATTCAGTTCATATTTTATCTCTCAGACCCTTCACCCTCCCTGCTTTAATTTTCTGACATAATGACCTTTGGGTTTTCAATGGCTGTAAGCCATAATCATCAAGATTAACAGAAATAAACACTTGAAATAGATCACTCTGTGTGTAATGACTCTATATAATATATGGGTTTCACATTATGTATTGAATTAGTGAAATAAATGATCTTTTGAATGATGTTCTAATTCATTGAGATGCTCGTGTATGTCGGTATTTGGGGATGACACATATTAGAATGGTGTTTTGCGCACGTGTTTCCTGCTCTCTGTCGTCTCCAGTGTTTTTACTATCCGTGGTGACAGTAGGTATCTCCTCTATACAGCAGGTTGTGTAATGTTAGGAAGCGCAGCCTGTAATGCACCCGCCCGGTTCACACTGCGGCACATCCGTTCTGTACCCACCACCGTAATCTCAGCGCTTCAGCCTCAAAAATGCATCATCTACCCCCGTCCCTAATGCAGAAAACCTCAGCAGAATGAGACATTTGCAAATGAACAAAACCAGAGGGAAGGAAGCTGTCAGCGGTCCGGGCTGTAATTGCTGAGAACACAGTTTACATACACAGACTGGTCTAATGCCCAAAAAGGCTCCTGGCCGGTGTATGGCGAATATCACTGCGAGGAGCTGACACTGAACCGCTGGAGACTTTGTGTTACATGATTTCATTCTATACAAAATAGACTACTATATATCTATAACCTGATGAAAAGTGAAACAAAGTATCAAAAACTGGAAATTCCAAATCAAAAAGTCCCTAATATTCACCTGTCACACAAGAAAAAGTATGTACACCCCCAAACTAAACCACATACATAGGCTTTAATAAGATCTTCTTTTCAAAAGTACCATGGATTTTACTTCACTTTCATTATTTAATGTATAAAAGAAAAAGTAACTCAGGATCAGTAATGTAATGTATGTACACAGTGACTCCACCAGCAGAATAGTGAGTGCAACTCTGGAGTATAAAACAGGAGGTAACTCAGGATCAGTACAGGATCAGTAATGTAATGTATGTACACAGTGACTCCACCAGGAGAATTGTGAGTGCAGCTCTGGAGTATAATACAGGAGGTAACTCAGGATCAGTAATGTAATGTATGTACACAGTGACTGCACCAGCAGAATAGTGAGTGCAGCTCTGGAGGATAATACAGGAGGTAACTCAGGATCAGTAATGTAATGTATGTACACAATGACTGCACCAGCAGAATAGTGAGTACAGCTCTGGAGTATAATACAGGATGTAACTCAGGATCAGTGATGTAATGTATGTACACAGTGACTCCACCAGCAGAATAGTGAGTACAGCTCTGGAGTATAATACAGGATGTAACTCAGGATCAGTGATGTAATGTATGTACACAGTGACTGCACCAGCAGAATAGTGAGTGCAGCTCTGGAGTATAATACAGGAGGTAACTCATGATCAGTAATGTAATGTATGTGCACAGTGACTGCACCAGCAGAATAGTGAGTGCAGCTCTGGAGGATAATACAGAAGGTAACTCAGGATCAGTAATGTAATGTATGTACATAGTGATTCTACCAGCAGAATAGTGAGTGCAGCTCTGGAGGATAATACAGGAGGTAACTCAGAGGCAGTAATGTAATGTAATATACACAGTGACTGCACCAGCAGAATAGTGAGTGCAGCTCTGAAGTATAATAATAATTATATGTTTTCCAATTTGACAGCTTGATATTTTTCATGTAGTTACACAATGAATTAGAACTGTTTCTAGTAGAAGTTTGACTTCTGATTAAACCATAGTTGGAATTTCACTGTGGAGCAAAATGAGAAATGTCACTTCTGTGTAATGGGAGAATTAGGCTGGGGTCATCCAGATCCGGATGCAGTAAGCGCAATTGCCATAGACCTAATGTTAATGCTTTCAGGACCAACGCTAGCGACTCATAACACTACGTACATTACGTACTGTATGTCCTACACGACGAGGAGCCGCCGGGTTCATTCATAAAATAGTAAATGCCGACAATAGCCGGTTATACTATAAATGCCCAGATTAACCCCTCACATGCCCACCTGAGTGGACAGCATGTCTCTGGGGAGGGTGGCCACCCCCTAAAGACATGTTGCCCACATCTATCATTAACATTTAACTTCTTGTTCATCTCTGCGGTAGCAGGGATGAACAAAGCATACGGCTGCGCAGGCATTCACATGTGACTTGCGGCAGCGGCAGCGGGATCTGAAATTTTCACCGCAAATGCGACCCCAGCCTTAGAAAGTCAAAAGGATTTGATGCCTCTGTCAATATACTGGAGATATACAGGCAGTATGGCAGCACTGCATTGGCGTCCTCAGAGGATATCACTCAGAGAAATGTGGCAGGTAATATTGAATAGAAACCAGCGCAGATACATTGCATCAGTCGTCTTTGTGGAGTTGTCTACTGTTCTATTGCTGTAACGTTTTTGGTAATTTCAGAACAACTTGAGGACTGGGTTTAATTTGTCTCATAAGTAGATAATTCAATAATGGCAGGTAGGGTGGGGGAGGGGACTACTAGGCAGCCATATTGGTTGTGGCGTTTTCACCTTCTATGGGTAATCAGACTCCGGCGGTTACCACCTGAACTTTTTCCAATAGGAGGAGGCATTGCTAAGTCTCTGGAGCAAAGAAGATTGCCCAGAGCTGGCTGGTAGTTGTAGTACAGTCCGGGGCGCACTACAATAGGTGCAGGGTTTGCAATCGCACCCGGGCCCTGGAGCCTAGGGGGGCCCCAAAAGTCCCCACGGCCTATAGATAAACTAGTGCTATATAAAAATTTACAATAATTGGCGGCCCGTTGAAGCTTTTGCATCAGGGCCCCTGAGCTTCAAGTTACTCCGCTGAGTACAGTCTGGATATACAGTGATCTATTCCCAACCTACAAATTTCTTTCATGTATAAGATTCTTTAATTCTTTATCTACTATATAATCTCCTAATCGTGTCTGTCTGACGCCGAAATCGCGTGCCAATGAGCGCCGCATATGCAAAAAGCCGCGCCCCATCAAAATTAGAAGATTATACAGTAGCTGTAACCAGGCTACATGTACGGATGCGACGACCCCCGGCACCGGTACCCACCTCCTCCCTCCTCACCTCCTCGCCTTCCTGCCTCCCTGCCTCTCTCCTCGCCTTCCTGCCTCCCTGCCTCTCTCCTCACCTTCCTGCCTCCCTGCCTCTCTCCTCACTTTCCTGCCTCCCTGCCTCCCTCCACGCCTCCCGCTGTTCTCACCCATCTTCTCTTTGTACAGCGGTCATGTGACAGGGCGGGCTGATGTGACGACACACAGCCCGCCCTGTCACATGTCGCTGTACACAGTGCGAAGCTGCGGGTGAGAACAGAGGGGGGTGAGGGGATCCTGCCCCCCCGCAGTCATCCTGCCCCCCCGGCGCCATCCTGCTCCTCCCCGCAGCCATCCTGCCCACCCCTGCAGCCAGCCAACCTGCCCACCCCCCCGACTCCATCCTGCCCCTCCCCCCGGCTCCATCCTGTTCTCCCCCCTGCAATATCCCGCCCCCCTTCCCGGCTCCATCCTGCCCCGCTCGCTCAGTCCTGCCCCGCTCGCTCCTTCCTGCCCCGCTCGCTCCATCCTGCCCTGTTCGCTCCGTCCTGCCCTGTTCACTCCGTCCTGCCCCGCTCCCTCCGTCATGCTTCGCATGCTCCACCCTGCCCCGCTCGCTCCTTCCTCCACCGCTTGCTCCGTCCTGCCCCGCTTGTTCCATCCTGCCCCCCCGCCACCATCCTGCCCCCCCCCGCCACCATCCTGCCCCGCCGGCTCCATCCTGCCCCCCGCCACCATCCGGCCCCCTGGCTCCATGCCCTGCCGGCTCCATCCTGCCTCCCGCCTCCATTCTGCCCCCATGGCTCTATGCCCTGCTGGCTCCATCCTGCCCCCCCGCCTCCATCCTGCTCCCCTGACTCCATCCTGCCCCCCCGCATCCATCCTGCCCCCCCCCGCATCCATCTTGCCCAGGCAACAACAGGTCCTAAAGGCCTGTAGGACCTAGAAGACGGAGGTAGAGCGAGCCGGCGGTCAGGTCAGTATCCTCACTGAGAATTTTTTTCATTTTTACTTTTACTGTGAAGAAGCGGGGGCCAGGAGGAGCGGGGGGCCGCGGGGAGCAGAGTATCGCCTATACCATATCGCTGCTGTACATGTACTGTAATGTACAGCCATTTACTATAGTGCTGCTATACATGTGCTGTAATGTACCGCCATATACCATAGCGCTGCTATACATGTACTGTAATGTACAGCCATTTACTATAGTGCTGCTATACATGTGCTGTAATGTACCCCCATATACCATAGCGCTGCTATACATGTACTATAATGTACCGCCATATACCATACTGCTGCTATACATGTGCTGTAATGTACCGCCATATACCATAGCGCTGCTATACATGTACTGTAATGTACCGCCATATACTATAGTGCTGCTATACATGTGCTGTAATGTACCACCATATACCATAGTGTTGCTATACATGTACTATAATGTACCGCCATATACTATAGCGCTGCTATACATGTACTGTAATGTACCGCCATATACTATAGCGCTGCTATACATGTGCTGTAATGTACCGCCATATACTATAGTGCTGCTATACACGTGCTGTAATGTACCGCCATATACCATAGCGCTGCTATACATGTACTGTAATGTACCACCATATACTATAGGGCTGCTACACATGTAATGTAATGTACCGCCATATACTATAGTGCTGCTATACATGTACTGTAATGTACCACCATATACCATAGCGCTGCTATATATATATATATATATGTAGTTCACTCACGTTGACTGAACAAGTTCTGTCAGTCACAGTATGTCAACTTCATACATATTTTAGAATACCCGATGCGACAGAATCGGGCCACCATTTTGTAATTAACATGTGTTCTTGGGATTTTCATTTTAGGATGTTCCGACCACAAAAGCAAAGATCTAGAGAAGTCCCGGAGTCCGCGGCCAAGTGACCAGGCGCCAACATAATATAATATGATGGGTTCATTCATTAATTATTCTGTGCTGGACACGAGGCGAGGATTACAGACACTCAGTAAGAAAACAAGTCAGTAAATGGCGCTCAGCCGTCAATGGCCTCATTATGGAGGGTGTCCTGTCTGTACATGGCCCAGCGCTGGTTCTTGTCACGTTTAGTGATGTGTGCGCTGCGCTCCGAGGCTCCGTCACTCGCAGGACCGCGCTCGTTACCTACAAACCTCTTCCTTCCTGAATCCTGACCCCGAGGGCTCCGGCTCATAATGCCCAGGGGGGCTTCTTTAAACAGGAAAGTGAAGACAGTTTAATGGCAAGCTTTGCAGGTCTGCTCACCCCGCGGCCTCATACAGTCGGTGGAGGAACCTTAATGCACACAAGGAATGTATTTCTTTCCATTTCACCAAGTCCTACATATTTTATTATTTTTATTACAGGAGTATTATATACAAAAATCACATTATACCTCTACTGGAAAGAGAAAATGGACGGAGAACAGCTGCAAAATGCTCAGAAATAAAGATTTATATTCCTGTACATAGGGCAGTATTATAGTAGTTATATTCTTGTACATAGGAACAGTATTATAGTAGTTATATTCTTGTATATAGGTGCAGTATTATAGTAGTTATATTCTTGTACATAGGAGCAGTATTATAGTAGTTATATTCTTGTACATAGGGGCAGTATTATAGTAGTTATATTTTTGTACATAGGAGCAGTATTATAGTAGTTATATTCTTGTATATTGGGGGCAGTATTATAGTAGTTATATTCTTGTACATAGGGGCAGTATTATAGCAGATATATTATTGTACATAGGGGCAGTACTATAGTAGTTATATTCTTGTACATAGGGGCAGTATTATAGTAGTTATATTCTTGTACATAGGGGCAGTATTATAGCAGATATATTCTTGTACATAGTGGGCAGTATTATAGTAGTTATATTCTTGTACATAGAGGCAGTATTATAGTAGTTATATTCTTGTACAAAGAGGGCAATATTATAGTAGTTATATTCTTGTACATAGGGGCAGTATTATAGTAGTTATATTCTTGTACATAGGGAGCAGTATTATAGTAGATATATTCTTGTACATAGTGGGCAGTATTATAGTAGTTATATTCTTGTACATAGAGGCAGTATTATAGTAGTTATATTCTTGTACATAGGGGCAGTATTATAGTAGTTATATTCTTGTACATAGGAGCAGTATTATAGTAGTTATATTCTTGTATATAGGAGCAGTATTATAGTAGTTATATTCTTGTACATAGGAGCAGTATTATAGTAGTTATATTCTTGTACATAGGAGCAGTATTATAGTAGTTATATTCTTGTACATAGGGGCAGTATTATAGTAGTTATATTCTTGTACATAGGAGCAGTATTATAGTAGTTATTCTTGTACATAGGGAGCAGTATTATAGTAGTTATATTCTTGTACATAGGGAGCAGTATTATAGTAGTTATATTCTTGTACATAGGGGCAGTATTATAGTAGTTATATACTTGTACATAGGGGCAGTATTATAGTAGTTGTATTCTTGTACATAGGGCAGTATTATAGTAGTTATATTCTTTGTACATAGAGCAGTATTATAGTATTACATTCTTGTACATAGGGGCAGTATTATAGTAGTTATATACTTGTACATAGGAGCAGTATTACAGTAGTTATATACCTTTTTACATAGGGACAGTATTACAGTAGTTATATCTTTGTATCTAGGGGCAGTATTATGGTATTTATTCTTGTATAGGACAGTATGTAGTAGTTATATACTTGTAATGGAGCAGTTATATAGTTATATCTTGTATATAGGGACAGTATTATAGTAGATATATTCTTGTATATAGGGGAGTATTATAGTAGTTGATATTTCTTGTATATAGGAGGAGTATTATAGTAGTTATATTCTTGTACATATGAGGCAGTATTATAGTAGATATATTCTTGTATATAGGCGTATTATAGTAGTTATATTCTTGTATATAGGAGGGTATTATAGTAGTTATATTTTGTAATATGGCAGTATTATAGTAGTTATTCTTGTACATAGGGGCAGTATTATAGTAGTTATATTCTTGTACATAGGAGCAGTATTATAGTAGTTATATTCTTGTACATAGGAGCAGTATTATAGTAGTTATATTCTTGTACATAGGGGCAGTATTATAGTAGTTATATTCTTGTACATAGGAGCAGTATTATAGTAGTTATATTCTTGTATATAGAGCAGTATTATAGTAGATATATTCTTGTATATAGGAGCAGTATTATAGTAGATATATTCTTGTATATAGGAGGAGTATTATATTAGTTATATTCTTGTATATAGGAGAAGTATTATAGTAATTATATTCTTGTACATAGGGGCAGTATTATAGTAGTTATATTCTTGTATATAGAGGCAGTATTATAGTAGTTATATTCTTGTATATAGTAGGAGTATTATAGTAGTTATATTATTCTGAAGTTTTGGACTGAGAACACAATGACTTATTGTTTATAAGGTCATTTTTTACCCATCAGATGTTATCACAGATAGATTTACAATAATGAATTTAATTACATTTGCCGTCTGACATATAATTGCTTCTTGTGTAGCTGCTTTATCATAACTAATAACAGAACCTTGTTTCTTTTATTAACTCCTCTAAGGTTCAGGAGGTCACTTTTCAGGTGAAAAAAGCAATAAGTTGGCGAGGAGCGATACTTGTAGTTCTGTGAGGGGTCACAGGCCATGGAGAGTTCATGGGAAGCCGATGCTTATAAATGAGTACACCCCCAGATGTATGCGGACGTATTCACAGAGAGGACCCCCTTAATGAGTGGAGCCCCCTTTGTGTAGCTTCATAACTATGGTGGATGATATTGGATACATTCTCTCTAACAGTGTATCCAAGCAATGTATCTAGTGTGCCACAACACAGTGCAGCCTATGGCAATGAGAAGACCCCTGGATCATTGTGTGAGGAGTCAGGACCTTCTGTTCCCCCTCCTGTACTGGTGGGATTGATGAATTGATAAGTGAGTTCTGGGGGATTTAAGGTCAAAGATTGTCAGTATTTAGTGTCTGGGATGACAATGTCTTCAATAACTGTGCAGTGAGGGATGAGTTCATGTCGTGTCCTCAGCACGGCTCGTTCTGTTCCCAATCTAATTATGATCATTGGATCAAGAAACTCAAGAGCTGAGGAGAGAGAAGGCTGCAGTCTATACACAACAGCGGGACCTTCCTTAATCATAAAAAGGTCCCGGTGAACCATGCCAAAGTATAGCCTGAGTCCAGACTATACCCAGGGTTAGAGCGGCCTAGGCTTGATTATATCCCAGATATATTATGGCCTAGGCCATCTTATACCACCTCATGCCAAATTATACCACACTGGAAATCAGAAGCGTTGGGTGATACACAAAATAATTACTAAACATTTCGGCATCTTTTTGTTTTGCATTGGTATCCATCAAAATCCTGATGCATCCTGATCAGGCGTGAGTACCTATACTTAACATGAGGAGGCATCGTGTTTTCAAAAGATGGAGACCAGGGCTGTGTGTCGATGAGCCGCATGACTGCAGAATAGTGGATTTTTGTGGTTGAAATTTTTGCATGGAAAATCCTGATGTGGTGTAATGTGTAAGAACAACGCAATGATGTCAATGAGGCCGCATCCGGTCCAAGATGCATGTGTCAAGCCGGATCAGTTTTCCATACTGAGCATGCCCAGAACCATGGCTGGTCTCTCTCTCTCTCCCTCCCTCTCTCTCTCCCCCTCTCTCTCTCTCATTCTCTTTCTCTCCCTCGCTCTCTCTATAGAGGTATATTGTGAGGGGCATAGTTTGGCTTAGGCTGCTTTACACCCCCGGGAATAGTTTGACCTAGGATCCTCTGGGGTACACTCTGGCCTGGAAGAATATAGTTTAGCCTGGGCTACTTTACATCCCCAGGTATAGTTTGACGTAGGCTGCTTTACACCCCCAGGTATGGTCTGGCTTAGGCTGCTTTACACCCCAGGTATGGTCTGGCTTAGGCTGCTTTACACCCCAGGTATGGTCTGGCTTAGGCTGCTTTACACCCCCAGGTATAGTTTGACCTATTCTGCTTTACACCCCTGGATATAGTTTGGTCTACACTGCTTTACACCCCCGGGAATAGTTTGTCCTAGGACAGTTTATCCTCCAGACTATACTCTGGTCTGGAGGGGTATAGTTTGCCTAGACTGTTTCACACCCCCAAGGTATGGTTTGGCCTAGGGCACTTTATCCCCTGGTATAGTTTGGCCTAGGCTATTTGACACTCCTGGGTATAATTTTGCCAGAGACAATTTATCCCCAGGTATAGTTTGGCCTAGGGCAGTTTATCCCCTTGTGTATTCTCTTCTCTGGACGGGTATTATTATTATTATTTATTTATATAGCGCCATTATATTCCATGGCGCTTTACATGCTAAAAGGGGCAGACTAGGACAAGTAATATAGTAACAATACAAGTAACAATAAATGTGGACAAATTGGTTGTACAGATACAAGAGGGGAGAAATCCTGTCTGCGAGAGCTCACAGTCTACGAGGGGCGGGTGGGGATACAGTGGGAGGGGGAAATTCCAGTCGTGAGGCGGTGTGGTGGACCGGGTCTTATTGCAGGTGGTAGGCTTGGCGGAACAGGTGGGTCTTCAGGCTTCTTTTGAAGGTTCCCAGGGTAGGAGAATGTCTGACGTGTTGGGGCAGTGAGTTCCAGAGTCTGGGGATGCTCGGGAGAAATCCTGTATGCGGTTGTGCAAAGAAGAGATGAGGGGGGAGTAGAGGAGAAGCTCTTGGGAGGATCGCAGGTTGCGTGAGGGTAGGTAACGGGAGAGCATGTCAGAGATGTATGGAGGGGACAGGTTGTGAATGGCTTTGTATATCATGGTTAATGTTTTAAACCGGGATCTTTGGGAAGTAGGGAGCCAGTGAAGGGCTTGGCAGAGGGGGAAGACAGGGGAGTAGCGGGGAAAAAATGGATTAGGTGGGCAGCATAGTTCAGGATAGATTGGAGAAGTGCAAGGGAGGTATTGGGGAGGCCGGTGAGCAGGAGGTTGCAGTAGTCGAGGCAGGAAATGATAAGAGCGTGAATAAGGGTTTTGTCGTGGTCAAGGAAAGTGCAGATCCTATAGATGTTTTTGAGCTGTAGTTGGCAGGAGGTGGCGAGGGCCTGGATATGGGGCTTGAAGGAGAGGGAAGAGTCAAAGATAACCTCGAGGCACTTGGCGTGGGGGACTGGGGAGAGAGAGCAGTTGTTGACGACAATGGATAGGTCAGGTAGTGAGGGGGAGCGTCTTGGGGGGAAGACTATGAACTCGGTTTTGTCCATGTTCAGCTTAAGGAACCGAGCAGAGAAGAAGGATCAGATGGTAGACAGGCAGTGTGGAATTTTGGATAGTAGGGAGGCGATGTCAGGTCCAGACAGGTAGATTTGGGTGTCGTCGGCGTAGACGTGGTACTGGAGGCCATGGGACTCAATGAGATGCCCTAGGCTAGATTCCCAGAAGCATATTAGTTATTCAAGTTCATTTTGGCTTATTTTGGTCTGTGTCAGCAGTGGGGTCCTACTGGGTCTCCTCCATAGTATTTCATTTCATTAACATGTGGACGGATAGTTTCCGCTGATACTGATGCCCCCATAGCCTGCAGGACAACTTGAATTTCTTTGGATCTTGATTGGGGCTTCTCCTTCCTCCGTACTACCTTGTGCTACAACCTTTCATCAATTTTTCTCTGCCAATCACATCTAGGGAGATTATCTACAGTGCCATGTGTTGGTAACTTCTTGATTATGTTTTGCAGTATGGACAAAGGAACATCAAGATCTCTAGAGATGGACTTGTAATACTGAGATTGTTGAGATTTGTCAACAGTTTTGGTTCTGTAGTCCTCAGACAGTTCTTTTTGTGTTCCAATAGACACTAAGGAAATAAACGTGTGTATATCAAAACATGGTTAGTTGCAATAATTTTCTGGGAGAAATATTCACCGTTAATTTTGTGGAACAATTTCAATAGGGCCCACACTCATGTGACTGAATAACACTATTATGTGGTTACTGTATTGCTCCATTATTTTGCCACTGTATGGTGATGTTTTTGGGGCACTGATTGGGGTTACACTCTTTATCAGCAGATCTATGTACATTTATAACTACCCATCTCTGTAGTTATATATTTTTACATTTCACAAACTATCAGCTTTTTTCCTGCTGTAAGTGCAAATTTTTAATGCACATAGTTTATGACCCCATAGGCTCTAATGATAGGCTGGCCGATGTGAAAGGCATTGTGGATGATCCTCCGGGAGCGCAGCGCTCGATCTCCTTCCAAACCAGAATGAAATCCCACACTTTCCTTAATGACTTTACCATGAGAAGGTCAGCGACACAGCCAGCATGGAGCCCTCCGCTGCCCACTGCTCAGGTATGGAGGAGGCGGCACCGGAGGACAGGTACTTATAAAGGGTGGAAAGAAAGGATTGTGTAACTTCAGGGGAGGAAACCCAAGAGAAAAGAAATTGTCTAATGATAACTATAAAGGGTGGAGACAGGGAAGTGTCCAGAACTAGACAAGGAAGGAGCAGACGGAAAAATGGGACTTAAAATCAGTGCAGAATTGAACTCCAACGATCCAAAGAGGGGACCATCCATGACAGTCACTTAAAGGAGTCTTCTGGCTTTTATGCACCTGAGGCTTAACCTATATGTTATACAGTATAATATGATATCACCCAGAGCTGTATTCACAATTCTGCTATTCTTTCAAACAGAGTTCAGCAGAAAGGTTCTCTGGATGCTGCACATGAAGACTCTGCATAGCTAGGGGACTGTATATAAGGGCTCTACATAGTACAGTACTGTATATGTGGGCTCCATATAGTTGAGGCATTGTGTATGGGGACTTTATATAGTTGACGCTTTTAATCCAATGCCTCCATTCTGCGGGGGTACTGTAAATGGAGGCTCTCTCTAGTTGGGGTAGTGTATATGGAGGCTCTCTCTAGTTGGGGTACTGTATATGGAGGTTCTCTCTAGTTGGGGTACTGTATATGGAGACTCTCTCTAGTTAGGGTACTGTATATGGAGGTTCTCTCTAGTTAGGGTACTGTATATGGAGGCTCTCTTTAGTTGGGGTACTGTATATGGAGGCTCTCTCTAGTTGAGTTGGGGTACTGTATATGGAGGCTCTCTCTAGTTAGGGTAGTGTATATGGAGGTTCTCCCTAGTTGGGGTACTGTATATGGAGGCTCTCTCTCTAGTTGGTGTACTGCATATGGAGGTTCTCTCTATAGTTAGGGTAATGTATATGGAGGCTCTCTCAAGTTGAGGTACTGTATATCGAGACTCTGTCTAGTTGGGGTACTGAATATGAAGGTTCTCTCTATAGTTGGGGTACTCAATATGGAGGTTCTCTCTAATTGGACTACTGTATATGGAGGTTTCTTATAGTTGGGGTACTGTATATGGAGGCTTTCTCTAGTTGGGGCACTGAATATGGAGGTTTTCTCTAGTTGAGGTACTGCATATGGAGGCTCTCTCTCTAGTTTGGGGACCATGTATGGAGGTTTTCTAGAGTTGGGCTACTGTATACGGAGGTTTTCTTTAGTTGGGGTACTACCGTATATATGGAGGTTTTCTCTAGTTGAGGTACTGCATATGGAGGCTCTCTCTCTAGTTCGGGGACCATGTATGGAGGTTTTCTAGAGTTGGGGTACTGTATATGGAGGTTTTCTAGAGTTGGGGTACTGTATATGGAGGTTTTCTCTAGTTGGTGTACTGGATATGGAGGCTCTCTGTAGCTTGAGCATTATATAATGAGGTTTTCTACATTGGGATACTGTATAAGGAGACTTGTAGCATTTCTCTTTAGCTGGGACATTGTATATTGCGGCTCTTATGGTTTCTCTAGATGGGGCACTGTATATGGGCACGTTTTATAGCTGAGGTACTATGTACTGGGTCTCTATAGTTAAAGTAACACTGCAGTGGTGCTTTATACGTCCTCTGACCCCTGTCTTATACTCGCCTGCCTCCATCCTCTTCTGTTAGTTATCACTGCCACTTTGGCGATTTATGACCTTCCAGCAGCTTTCATGGAGCGAACCGAACCGGAAGCAGGGGCTTAGTGATTGTGGTCACAAAGGTCACGACCGGGCCCAGAGGTGGAGGGGGCTCACTGACCCTAGCACTTACTTCAGCTGGATAAGGGTCCAAGAATGCACATCCAGTTGGAATGCATCACTGCACAGAGACCCATCAGGTCCCTGCACTGCAATACATACTGCTGGCTAAACAGAGGTCGGCAGGTAACGTTGGCATGCCAGGCATTGGTGTCACATGTGATATCTGCAGCCGGCTACAGAGGAGGACACCGCACAATGTGGGAATGGAGAAAGGTGAGTGGAATGTTCTTTTTTGTTCATGCATTAGAAATAGAACAGTTACTATATACCAGGATGGAGGACATTAGTACCAGATGGGAACATAAATACCAGGATGGGGGGACACTAGCCATGAAAGGGCCCACGATGGGGGATATATATACTAGGATGGGGGACACTTACCAGTATAAGGAACATTAGTACAGGATGGTGGGCATATATACCAGGATGGGCGGACATTTACCAGGACGGGGTCCAGGATGGGGGACATTAGTACAGGATGGGGGACATAAATACCAGGATGGGGTGACACCAGGATGGGGAACATTAGTACAGCATGAGGCAGCATATATTCCAGGATGGGGGGAAACTTACAGGAAGGGACCCACGTTGGGAGACATTAGTACAAGATGAGGGTCTTAAATACCAGGATGGGGCATGGGACACTTATCAGCATGGGTGACATATATACCAGGATGGGGGGGACACTTACCAGGATGGGGGGCATTACTACATAATAAAGGGGGATGGGTTGGGCAAAGAATGTTTTTATAGGATTTAAAATAGTACAGGAGTCAAAACATCTGACCAACATGTAGGGGGGAAGTATAAATTTTGCACTGGGGCCCATTGGACTCCTCTAGTTCCACCACAGGCTTGAGGACACATAACAATACAACTCTATGAGTGCCTCATTATTGCTCACATAGACTTGTATTGAGCGCTTGTGAGGTCAGAGGTTACAGGCACAATACGGCACCACAGGATCAGAGCAATGCTGAAAAAAGGTGAGTGTAAGAAAATATATTGGGGTCCATCTCTATCAGGGGCACTGGATATGGGGGCACAGTATATTGGGGTCCATCTCTATCAGGGGCACTGACTATGGGGGCACAGAATATTGGGGTCCATCTCTATCAGGGGCACTGTCTATGGGGGCACAGTATATTGGGGTCCATCTCTATCAGGGGCACTGGATATGGGGGCACAGTATATTGGGGTCCATCTCTATCAGGGGCACTGGATATGGGGGCACAGTATATTGGGGTCCATCTCTATCAGGGGCACTGGTTATGAGAGTACAGTATATTGGGGTCCCACTATATTATGGAGCTCGGTATATGAGGGCTCCTACCGGTATATTTTTGGGGCACAGTACATGGGGCTCCCTATATTTTGGGGCACAGTATGTGCGGGCTCCCTATAGTTAGGGCATTATATATGGTAGTTATTTATAAATGGAGCATTATATAGGGTATCTCTCCATAGATAGGACACGTATATAGTGGAGTTCTGAGTGTAGGGGCTTTCCATTGATGAGGCACAGTGTATTGGGGTCCATCTCTATCAGGGGCACTGGTTAAGGGGGCACAGTATATTGGGGTCCATCTCTATCAGGGACACTGGCTATGGGGGCACAGTATATTGGGGTCCATCTCTATCAGGGGCACTGGTTATGAGGGTACAGTATATTGGGATCCATCTCTATCAGGGGCACTGGTTATGAGGGGACAGTATATTGGGGTCCATATCTATCAGGGGCACTGGCTATGGGGGCACAGTATATTGGGGTCCATCTCTATCAGGGGCACTGGTTAAGGGGCACAGGATATTGGGGTCCATCTCAATCAGGGGCACTGGCTATGGGGGTGCAGTATATTGGGGTCCATATCTATCAGGGGCACTGGTTATGAGGGGACAGTATATTGGGGTCCATATCTATCAGGGTCACTGGCTATGGGGGTCCAGTATTTTGGGGTCCATCTCTATCAGGGGCACTGGTTATGAGAGTACAGTATATTGGGGTCCATATCTATCAGGGGCACTGGCTATGGGGGCACAGAATATTGGGGTCCATCTCTATCAGGGGCACTGTCTATGGGGGCTCAGTATATTGGGGTCCATCTCTATCAGGGGCACTGGATATGGGGGCACAGTATATTGGGGTCCATCTCTATCAGGGGCACTGGTTATGGGGGCACAGAATATTGGGGTCCATCTCTATCAGGGGCACTGTCTATGGGGGCATAGTATATTGGGGTCCATCTCTATCAGGGGCACTGAATATGGGGGCACAGTATATTGGGGTCCATCTCTATCAGGGGCACTGGTTATGAGAGTACAGTATATTGGGGTCCATATCTATCAGGGGCACTGGCTATGGGGGCACAGAATATTGGGGTCCATCTCTATCAGGGGCACTGTCTATGGGGGCACAGTATATTGGGGTCCATCTCTATCAGGGGCACTGGATATGGGGGCACAGTATATTGGGGTCCATCTCTATCAGGGGCACTGGCTATGGGGGCACAGAATATTGGGGTCCATCTCTATCAGGGGCACTGTCTATGGGGGCACAGTATATTGGGGTCCATCTCTATCAGGGGCACTGTCTATGGGGGTGCAGTATATTGGGGGTCCATCTCTATCAGGGGCACTGGCTATGGGGGCACAGTATATTGGGGTCCATCTCTATGAGGGGCACTGTCTATGGGGGCGCAGTATATTGGGGTCCATCTCTATCAGGGGCACTGGATATGGGGGCACAGTATATTGGGGTCCATCTCTATCAGGGGCACTGTCTATGGGGGCACAGTATATTGAGGTCCATCTCTATCAGGGGCACTGTCTATGGGGGCACAGTATATTGGGGTCCATCACTATCTGGGGCACTGATTATGGATCTTTCCATGGTGGACTCCTATGGATCTACAATTTTCCCTGCTTCCCTCCTTCCTACATTGTTAATCAGCAGAAAGTTCATTAATTGTGGATTGTTTCCCGCTGGTGACCACAAATCACATGGATGTAATTACCCCTCAGTAATGGGGCGAGCGGTGGTTTAGGGGTCACTTTCCAGCTGTAGGTCTCCAGGTAGAAAGCTCAGCGACGGCGGCTCTTAATAAATATAATATTCCAACTTCCTTAAGGGAAAGACAAATCTGGAAATATTGGAGCCGGAGAGGATTATTCATCTTCCCTTCATTCAATTTACCTTTTTGTGTAATTCTAATGGATCCTGAGTATAATAACGGCAGTGTCTGCGCTTCCTACAATCCGGAGCGGACCCCGGTGCCGCAGCCAATTTATCTCACTAATGGTGTTGATTTTTGCCTTTTGAACGTTTCCTTAGTCGGTGGCCTGAACCTTGTGGTAGGGAGCGACTGTAATAATAGCAGGAATTAAATTATTGGGGACAGGGGTGAGAAATTCTAGTGCAGATGGCTTAAGAATTAATAAACTTTGTGGCTTTTCTTTAGTTTTTCCCAACTTTTCTAAAGACTTCAAGGGTGAAGTAGAACCTCTCCAACCCCCTTGTATTACTGCTATTAAGGTGTTGGGAAAAGCTCTCAGCAGCTATAATGGAAGCCATATTGATTGCCATCTAGTTTGCCAAGTACCACATGGTGATTGTCCACATGGCGCTAGTCACTACTCATTACTAGGGTGTGACACAGTCTCTACTTACAGGAGTATAGACAACAGGCTCAGGTTGCAGGAGAGCTTGTACTATTCAGGGAGTATACAGAAATGTACACATGCAACAGTCCAGGGTCATGTTTCCAGGAGATCACGAAGAGGATTCAGGGAGTCAACAGATGTGGGCATGCAATGTTCCAGGATCATGTGTGCAGGAGAGCATGAAGAGGATTTAGGGAGTCAACAGAGGCGTATTCAGGTCACGGTCCAGGTGACAAAATAACAGGAGGTCACAACAAGTAGAAGGAGCAGACAAAGTGGAAATCAAGCAACAGTATGGGGTCAGATAACAGAGATCAGAATATGTCTCTTATAGTTAGTAAATACTTTGAGAACAAAGGCACCATTATTTTTCATCTACTGGAGTTTCGGTTCATTGTAAGCAGTGTGCGCAGATCAAACATCACCGTCTGTTTAGATTTAGAGATCAGAACAGACACAGGAGTGCAGGCCACACAGCACTTCACAGAGAATGTATGACTGGCAGGATTCTGGGAGAGGCTGCTCAGTAAAGTAGCAGAGTAATCACAGGGAAGATGGAACACCTGAGCAACTCAGCACCTCCCAGAACCAGAATGGATGCTGAACTGTTAATCACCTACTGACACCTCAACAAACCACATAGAAATCACAGCAATAAATCTTATTGCATCCGAGATGAACTGCACAGAGGAATTGTGACAGTCTGTCTCTGCTCTGGGATTAGCTATTGGTATATCTGTTATAAAAGTGGTCATAAAGCTATTATAAGACCTGAGGGTCTTGGTGACTTATACCTCCCCAAAAAATCACTTCAGGTTTGCTATGTTCCTAAAGAGCTTCTGATCAAAAAGGGGATAACAGCGTGATGTCTGTCTGTGGACACATGAAGAGGATGGTCAATAGAGTTTCCATAATCGTCTGGTAGATGAAGGTCTCAGCTCAGAGATCGGTACTATCCTGATGAGACCTAATCTCACAAATTTGGGTTTTTGATGAACAATTTTTTGGAACTTCTATAGAAGTGTAGGGATAGACCGGCACAAGTATGGCCACCAGAGACGAGCATACCTCCCAAAATTTGCTTTGACAGATTCCTTCGAATCAGACTTTGATCCCCAAAAAATTGTCTAAAACTGAAAGTATCATAAACCTCAGAGCTTAATGAATGTCTTTTAAGGGCAATTGGAGAAGGCGTTAAAAATACGTCTCAAAGACCCAGGCAGTGGAGTGGACAGTGGACAAGGTGGTGTAATGAGTTAGGTGAGGTTGTGGGTAAAGTAAGAATTTTATATACCATATGTGAGGTCCCTCGCTGCAGGACCTGTTGTCAGAAGGCATGTACACTGGGTCCCGTCATCCTCCAGACACCCACCTATTATCTGTTCTCATACTTAACTGCCCCACTCTCCCGCGATGCCTGTCTGCGCCATCCCTGCTGCAGCTCCATCCTGACGCATCTCCTCTGCCTCCTCTTATGTCCGAGTTGCAGGGGAGCGCACTTAAGGAGTGTTACTTCATTTAAAGAGCCAGAGCACCATTTCTCCTGATGACCCCTCTCAGCCAATCCCTGAGAGGTTTTGTGTATTTAAGCCCCTCACTTCCTTAGGAGGTGCCTGGTCAACTTTGTACTATTGTCCAAACGTTGCTGTGCTAAGGTTCTTGGATTAGAGCTTGCTTATTGCCTTGTCATTGCCTTATATTAACACCTGGTGTTTCCTTCTAGTGCTTGGTGTCTCCATCCTGGTCTCCTGGCTGCCTGGAGTCTTTCCATTCTAAACCATCATTCCTGCGTGGACTCAGTTGAGAACCTCTGGATCCCTCTGGACCATGCTTTGGTGACTCAGCCTCGTTCCCCTTCTAGATTCCCCTAGCTGTCCTGGTCTCTCACTGGCTTACCCCATCCGGTTCTTGGACCTCTAGTTCCGCCTCATAGACTCTGTTCCTCTTGGGTCGCCCCTCTGGTCTTGGAGTTGTTGCACTCAGAACTTCCATGGCTGTGGCGGGACAACCCCTGTACAGGGGTTCACTCGCCGGTGCTCCCTCGGAGGAGTTTGGTGCCTCACCCAGGAGGTCCTTTCTTGTGGGTTCTCCTAAAACCTTCAATAAATTCTTGCATTTTCTCTGATGTCTTAGTCGGCTGGTTACTTGGGTTCAGCTTCCACAGACGTCTCTGTGGTGTAGTGGGTCCACTCTCCACAACAACAATAACTAGATCCCATACCGGTCAGCAGTCACCATATTGGCACACCCATCATTTGTGAAGTGCTGCAGTCTTGTTACATTCATACCAGTGAAGTCACCAAAAATTTCATATTTGTAAAAATCCAGATTTTTCAGGAAACTTTTAATGAATTTGATTTGATTCATCTCTAGGGGCCACCTCTTCATTCCTAGGGGCTTGGGATGGTTGTACGTCTGTCCCGGCAGTAGGACCCACATCTGCCAAACAATTATGGCACAGGGTCTACTGGATACGGAAATGTAGCAAAATGAAAAACATGTCGTAAAATAATCAACGAAGTTAAACAAAGGGAAATACAGAAGGGTTGTATCAACTTGTGTTCTTCCCTACAAACATAAATATCTCCCCCATATTAAGACGCATTATGTGAGTCGGAGCCGGATTTAATATCGGCGCTTGTTTATGAGACTTTGTAAGCAGCTCAGGTCTAATCTGGTCGGACTGTGTGATGGGACAGACGGCCTCTGATAGGCACCGGCTTAACTGCGCCTTTCTTTTCTCCATCGTAGCACTTTTATGAACATTAATTGGAGCCTGGGCAGGAAATGAAGGGCTTTTGAAACGAGTCCTTTTGACCTGTAATTCCTTTTTTTTTAATAAAATCATTAAAAGCGACCTTGTCCATATGAGACGCTTCGGGAAATGCCAAAACAATTAATTGCAGCAAAGCATAAACATGTAATATATTTGTGTTGCGCTCCCCACACAAACCCTTCCCCTGGCTATGGGCCCCAGCAAATGAATGCTGGCAGCAGGGATGAGGTTTATCGTAATGAAGCCGACCCCTGCTCTCCTTCCCAACTCCAAAGTTGCGCCACAGAATACAATATCCAGGAGCTTCGCCTGCTAACATCTTCTACACAGACCCAATTATAATATGTAAAAGGTTCAATGGGTTAACCCTTTAGTTAACTCACAAGTGACAGACACTATTTCTGTAGTGTTAGCCCTAAAGGGGAACTCTGGGGAGATATAATGTTTTTGTACAGTCCCTGCTCTTCTACGTGATGAAGCAGAGCTGTACACTGCAGTTCTAGGATCTAAATCAATAAAATGATATCTGCTCCTCAGCTCTCGCCCCTCCCTTCAGGGACAGAGAAATTCAGCCTCATGCTGCTGGTGAGAGAAGGAGGTGTGTTGGGGGTGTGGACCCTGGGGGTTCCAGGATCATCTTACATTCCTGCCCCCTCATACTTCTGTATGAACAGGGGATGTGGCCACCGGGCCCTTGATCACACTACAATCCTGCCCCTGATATATCATCCAATGTAATGTAAAAACAGGGCTTTTCTCTGTTAAAATAGCAATCATGTCATTAAGCAGATATAAATACATGCTGTAATCTTTTGCAGTACAATTATATAATGGTGCATAATGTGTAGTGTCATGTATCAGGCTAGGAGCAGAGGCATTGCCTCTCCCCTCCCCATATCAACTTGCTAGCTTCCTGTCCCCTGAAACTTTAGCATTATGCATGGCTGAATTCCTCTGTCCCCAAAGGGAGGGGTGAGAGCTGAGGAGCAGATATGATTTTATTGAATTATAAGAGATCTATAGATCCTAGAACTGCAGTGCCCAGCTCTGCTTAATCATGTAGGAGGGCAGGGACTGTACTAAAAAAAAATTATCTCCCCAGAGTTTAATGACGTACATTGTGGCTTGTGGCAGAAATGGGAGTGTGGCCTGGTATGTGGATGGAATGGTCTGCAGGCTCTGTTGTATCCAGAATCTGTAGGTAATATTACAACAAAAGAAGATATCCAGCAAACCCAGCTCAAAAATGATTTAAAAAAATCATGTATTTTGGAAATCCATTGAAAACATAGTGCAAAGTGAGAGCATAAGAAAACGTGGAAAAAATATATAGAAACATCATATGAATTACGCGTTTCACACCAACTAGTTCTTGATCATAGCAGTTACAGACTGTTTCTATGGGATAAACTGTGGGATACACAGCAAGGTGTTCTATGTTAACTGTCACTATAAGCAGGAAAAAGACTGTCTCTGCAGCCGCCAAGCAAGGTGCCTTGATATTTTATTGTAACCGCTACTTATAGTGCCACACTATTGTAACTGCAAACTATAAAGCCACAGTATTGTGGTGTAAACTCCAAGCATGGCGCAAAGTATTGTAATCAGGGCTGCCACTAAAAATTTCGGGGCCCCTTACTGCCAAAATTTTGGGGCCCCCCTGAGACTCCGCCCAGCCTCCACCCATGCTCCGCCTCCAACCATGCTCCGCCTTCACCCATGCTCCGCCTTCACCCAAACATTATATTTATAGTGAAAATTGGAAAATTACTTCAATTTATGTGCAAAGCTTTCCCAACAAGCAATCCAGATGGTTCCTTACAATAGAGTAAAAAAAGGAAAAACAGCACAAAAAAATAGAAAAAAGTGGACTTTATTTTAGGCAGGAATAAGGGCGTGTGTGCCTGAAACGTTGCCATTTGTACCTTTGCAAGCTGGAATAAACATCTATGGACATCTCCAAAGGAGTGCTGCGACATTTGTATGTATATATATATGTATATACATATACATATATGTACTGTATATGTATATATGCTGCGAACTGTAATATATATATAATCCTCATAAATATAATCACTCCTGTGCGATGTCTCTCCCAACCTGTGCTGTCTTTCCCCCTCTGTGACTTTCTCCATCATGTGTACTGTCTCCCCCCTGTGTGCTGCACCTCCACCGTGTGCTGTTTCTCCCCCCATGCACTGTCTTCCTTTTCTGTGTCTGTCTCCCTCTTCTACGATGTCTCTGCAGAGCACTGAGCACATGACATGATCTGCAGAACACTGTGTGCTGTACGTGATCTGCAGAGCACTGTGCACTGTACGTGATCTGCAGAGCACTGTGCACTGTATGTGATCCGTAGAGCACTGGGAATACGTGATCTGCAGAGCACTGTGCACGATGCGCAGAGCACTGGGAACACGTGAGCCGCAGAGCACTGTGAACAGATGAGCCACAGAGCACTGGGAACACATGAGCCACAGAGCACTGGGAACACGTGAGCCGCAGAGCACTGGGAACACGTGAGCCACAGAGCACTGGGAACACGTGAGCCTCAGAGCACTGGGAACACGTGAGCCGCAGAGCACTGTGCACTGTATGTGAGCCGCAGAGCAGGGGACTGCGGGCCCCAAGGAACTGAGTATTTGCCTGACAAGGCCCCCCCCCTCTTCCTTCTAACCTATGTATTTGAGCATGAGAGGGGGCCCCCTGTCCCCCCGCTCTTCTTCCTCTGTATCTTCCCTGACAGGGGGCCCCCTGGGTGCTGCTCCAACCCTCTCTTCCTCCTATCCTACCCTGTGTATGTGCACTGACAGGCCCCAAGCCCCCCTATCTGAGTGCTGCTCTCCCCTGTCTCTTCCTTCTAACCTGTGAATTGCACAGTGACACACACGCTGATAGCAGTGGGCGGGCCGTCTGTACAGAGTCGGCATATTTCTATCTCCTGCACGAGGCGCAGGAAGTGCAGTGCTGGAGGTGAAGTGTGGAGGCTCCGGTCACTGGGGATACGGTGATAACAGCCTGAGCTCCATGTAGACTGCTGTCTACATGATGTAGCTCTCTTACCTGAACCTGGACGACCCTGCTGGCTGCCGCTCCCCATGGGGACACAACATCTAGTGGCACAGTACCGGAGTAAGAGGAGGTGTCACATGACTAATTGACACCGGACTGGGCGGAGTATACAGTCACACTTCTCTGCCGCTGCGCTGGCTGCCCAGCGCAGTGGCTAAGCACACAGCGTAACAGCCTCAGTCAGCGTGCTAGTCGGGGGGCGGGCTTCCTTGCTCCAAACAGTCACGCCCCCGACCAGCATGTCTGGGCCCCCCCTGCCCCTGTCCAATGGCCACGCCCCCTGCAGTCAGGCCCCGGGTCCCTTACTGCAGTTAGAGCTGTAACCCCCTAGTGGCGGCCCTGATTGTAATCACACACCATAGTGCCACAGTATGTTAGTGTAACCACCAAGCAAAAGGCCACAGTATTGTAGTGTAACCACTAAGCATAGTGCCACATTGTTGTAGTGTAACAGTATTGTAGTGTAACCAACAAGCATAGGGCCACAGTACTGTAGTGTGTGGAGCCCACTGCGACGGGGTACTCGGTACCGGATCGGGGTATCACGGGGGTGTATCACGGCGGTCTTGGTCCGGACCGTGTCCCGAGCCCACAAGTAATGGGGGGTATTTGCAGGGGAGCTTGTCGTGACGCCACCCACGGGTTGTGGTCAGGGTGACCATCGCTGCTGCAGAACCTCCGGGGATGATGTTTGGCAGCCGGTGATGTAACGGCTCTCTGTGGGCAGAACCTGGTTCCCCAGGGCAGTGGTGATAATAGTCTATAGATGGATGCAGGGCAGGGGTAGTAGTAGAGATGATAGCAGTTTGTGAGGGGAAGTAGAGCTTGAGCGCAAGGATTACACAGACTCACAGTTTTGTAGTTTTCCAAGTCTTCACTGTAGTTGTTGTTCAGTAGAGTACTGTCCACGGAGTCTGTACCGGGGCCGAGTTGCTCCCACCCTGACCGGGTCCTTGGCTTCCCACTCCTGCGCTGTGTGTGTGGCCCTGCTGCCGCTTTAGCTAGGCTGCAGGCCCTGTCTCCTCTCACAGGTACCCACTTGCTAGGCAACTTGAGTCTTGTCTTTGTATTTCTGACCCCGCCGTGTTGCTTCGCTGTGGTGCAGTGAAGATATATTACCTCCACTAGTCCGGTGTTTACTGTGCTGCTTGTGTCAGGCACAATTTCGGATCTGGTATCCGGTCTTTGCGCTCCTACAGTGCGAGTTATGGGGTAACTCAGTCTCCCAGATGTGTTCCTCTGTTCCTATTGACTCCTTCCCTCAGACCCTGGCTAGGCCTGGAATTGAGTAGCGGACCGTGGGGAAGCCTAAGGCAGCTCCTGTACACCACAGTCCTTCTTCCTCAATCCTCTCAGGAACTGAACTACTCACTTCCTCTTCACACCAGAATATATTGCTCCCCCTTCTGGCCTGGAGTCACTAGTGTAGTGTAGTGGGTTGTGTGGGGAATTAACCCTTGGTGTTGTTACTCTGGCACATCAACCCCTGGGGTGCCACAAGTGTAACCAACAAGCATAGGGCCACAGTATTGTAGTGTAACCACCAAGTGAGTAGGTCGACAGGGTGGGGGGGGGGTACTAGGATACCGGGACAGATGGTCACTTTGATGGGGGGGATCACGGTTGGTCGGTTCCCGGTTCCGTGCCCTGGACCCTCAATGGCGGGGATGGTGGGCGGGATGATGGTGATGGATGGGGGGAATGGTAACGTGATGCCACCTGTGGTACCTGGTAACGTGGATACCAGCGCTGCGGCCGGCCGCTGAGGTGATGGAAGTGCAGCTCAGAGTAGTACAGCTCCCCACCGGTGGAGCTTTATCTCAGGGCATGGGGAAGATGAGGGGAGTAGTTGTCCTCACCTTTTTGATGCTGAAGGAGCCCACAGGGCAGCAGAGAAAATGAGGACAGACACCAGATCAGCTCACGAAGTTCTTTACTGTCTCCAGATGGAAACAGGTACATGGTGCAGTCCGGTTTAACGGAGTTGCAGTCACAGATTTTGAGGAATCTCTGCAGAGTCTGTTGGTGGTATCCTTGCAAATGCTTTCTGGGTCTCTGTTCCTCTGTAACTCTCATTAACCACTCTGAAGAGCTCTTTTGCCAGTCCCCTGGTCTGTTACTGTTAGGTACAGTCAGATCCTTACTGGTACGGACGGGAGTGAAAGAAGATAAGCCTCCTGCCACCGGAATTCGGTCCTTTCCCTAACGTGTCCTGGACCTACTGAATATACGGTCCCTATGCTAAGGTAGGCTCATTGTATGGATGCTTATGACAGACCCTACATGAGAAACCCCATACCCATGACTACGGATCGGAGCATTGCACCTTCTGTTTGGGGTGCCGTACCTCCCTGTGGCGCCTTCCTATAGGGGCGCCACACAAGCATAGTGTCACAGTATTGTAGTGTAACCATCAAGCATAGTGCCACAGTATTATGGTATAACCACCAAGTAGAGTGCCACAGTATTGTAGTGTAACCACTAAGAATTGGGTCATTTTGTCGTATAATCACCAAGCATAGGGGCACAGTATTGTAGTGTAAACACCAAGCATAGTACCACAATTTTGGTCATCCTCATACCAGATGTTGTTTTGGGTCAAATACCAACACATATACCCTTCCCCTCCCTTATATGCATGTAAGAAAATATGGGAAGCAAGGTGTGCCACAGTCCACGCCGCTGAGTCCACAAAATCACCTGGGATGCAAGATATTGTAGCAGTATACTTCTTTATTCCTTCCTACGCGTTTCGGCGCCCTTCCTGGCACCTTCCTCAGGGAATACTGTGTTCCTGCTTTTAAACCAGTTGTGGGTCACACAACTGGAATAGGTGAGTGGAACTGCATGATACCACCCACATCTGAGTGTCACTAGTGATAGGGCACTATTGCGCCTCTTGTTCCCCCACCCTGTTTTGTATTTATATGCATGCACACACTCATTTCTGTTTGGGTTACAATCTGATCGTATCGCAAACATTTTAGTCCTAAAACATCTAGGAAAGACCACTAGTCAGGGACTATCCTGCCAAATTGGGAAAAGCCACGATCATGGCTGTCACTGAAATGCTGGAACTATTAAACAGTGTGGGAAATGTAACAATATTGTGTTAGAATGCGTTAAATTAGAAGTAAACAAAAATAGACAAAAATACACCAAATGTATCAATATGGGGCATGAGGAAAGATAGAATGCAAGACAGGTTGGATACATTTCTTTTTCTTATACAACCTCATGGATAGATGTATGTGGACCGCACAGGGCTGCCATTAGGTATTTCAGGGCCCCTCACTGGAAAAATTTTGGGGCCACCCTGAGATTTTGCCTGCCTCCACCCTGGCTCCACTCCAGCTCCGTCTCCATCCACACATACACTTACACATATGTGGCACCCTGGCACCAGTTGGGCACCACAGAAATCCTTAGAGCACAAATGGAGTAAGTAACAGCAAAGCAAAACCCATAAACATAGCAACACTTAGCACACCTGGTTTCACCCCGAGCCTCTAGGGGGAGCTCCACTGGTGACTTTGAGCCAGTTCCCCCTATAAATAGAGTCTTGGAGGGAGAAACTTCAGAGTGTGGTAGACGCTACAAGAGCTGCCAGCCTGTGTGAAACCTCCACCCCATGAGGAACACACTAGGCCCAACCAGCCTGTTAGCAAGTGGAAATCCCTGCAATTGGGATAATAGGAAGAAGGAGATCACCTCTCAGGAACACAGAGTTAATCTGACTCTTTCCAAATCAACCGGTTACTGGAACCGAAGCTGTGAGAGCTACCCAGCCACCACAGAGAACCAGCACCATCAACAGGAGGTCTAGCCACTTGTTCCACCTGATGCACCCATCCACGAGAGCCCAGGGAAGAGTACTGATCCTGCTCAGACCCTTTTACAGTGCCCTCAGTGCTGTTAACCAGGTGAAGCAAGTTCCATCGAACAAACTGCCCGGTCCGGTTGGATTCCACATCCACCCGACCTTAGCACCAGAACTAGAGAAAGGAAGCCTAACACTGCTTGCTGTGAAACTCCAGAAGTGCCAACTTCACTATCCCGGTCCGAGTGTACCTGACTACCATCCAGTAAAGGTACCTAAAAGAGACTTTGTGTGGTTGTACGTTATTCCTGGATTCAGCGCGCAGCACCCCGCAGCTCCCGGCTCCGGGGACTCCCGCTCGTCCTGTGGGGAGCGTTCCATCTCGCTGTATAACATCCCCCGGAGACCTGAACAGCGCTGGTAAAGTTACCAGAACACCCGCAGGTGGCGTCACGAAGACAAATCACCCCTACTGTTCCGCCATTCCCCTATTGATCTGGACCACCGGGCCTACACCACCGCAGGCGCGGTTCCGTGACTGGAGGAGAAACAACGCCCGCTACGTGTACCCCCGGCTACGGTGAGTCAGAAAATGGCGTCACGAACAGGATACGAGCAGGCCCGTTACCCAACGGGTATAATGTGCTTAAAAATGACTTTATTGTCTACAATTTGGACTTTGTTCGTCCCTAAAAGAACTTTCCCGCCTTTTCACCGTGGGCCAAGATGGCGTTCCCGCCACAAGAATCCGCCACGTGCAAGCCCAGGAGTGAGTCAACCCCCCCTCATCGTGGGAGGGCTAAAGACAAAAGGCGCCAAACTCTTTGTCCGCCCTGATTGCTCGAATCAACCATGGGGGCAGACCCCAAAGACTTTTCCCACGATTGGACTACAAAAGCCCAGAGGAAATGGGAGTGTCACAGACCTTCTTCACCAGCTCTACCAGAACGCTTACCGGTTGAACGGGTGTGGTTTCCCTCCGAAGAAGAGAATGGCCAGCATGAGAGTCCAAGACCTAATGCGGGAGGTCGAGGCGGAGGCCAGAGCAGCCATCGGCCAACCGGGTCCGGGTCCTGCCCTTACCATAGACGGCAGCCCCGTCTTCTGGCTAGAGGCTCTACAAGACCTCCGGGTGCGGTTACTAGAGACTGTGGAGTGGACGATTCGCAGCTGGAGTGCGACCCTAGGCAGAAGACTCCATCACGCGATGCAGCAGAGCCGACCGGGTACAGCTTCTCCAAGCCCAGACGACATCGCCAGCTTCTCAACAACCTCACCGTCGCCCACCACCTGTCCTGCTTCGTCACCGGAGCCCATAGACTGTATCATTCCTGTGGAGGCCACAGCTCGACCCGTTCCAGCGGTTAAACCCGCAGCCGACCCCGTTCTTGAGCCGGAGCTTCCAATGTGCTCCACCGAAGAAGCCGACACATACCTGGTTCCACCTGTGGAACCCGCGACTAGTTTCCACACTATTGAGACTGTCGCCTGTTTCTCCCCTGAACCGGAGGCCTCCTCTGCAAATACAGAGGCCTACCTGGTGACCGGGATCGAAACACCACTTCCCGCTGCTACAGAAGAAGAGGCAGGCAGCCTGGAAGTCCTGCACAACGATCCTGAGGAGAACTTCGCAGCACAGCCACCCACCGACCCAGAGGATTCCATTCCATCGTCTCCGTCAGCCGAGCAGCCCGACGTAGTCATCGAAGGAGAGATTGAGGAGGATGACGACGAGACCTACAGCCCAGCTGAGGACCTCTACACCGGGTTCGCCTGGGGAGACACCAGGAACCCTTCTGCCGGGCGATCAGCTCGGGTGCACTGGTCGGGTGCCGCCGCAACAACATCTTCTCCGGTTCCGTTGAACCGGGCTTTTCTACAGACTGCCCACCAAACTCAAGTTCAACAAACATCACGCCGTAGAGACTGTATCCACACGCCGCACCACTCCGACGAAGAGGTACGTCGTATCCGGAGAGAGGAGTGGCACACTCGACTGCAAGCCAACATGCAGGCTCGCGCCGAAGCCCGCCGCCAGTCTCCATTGCCTGAACAATTCCGTAAAACCGGGCGGGTAAGCACCTTCAACTTATCCACCAGGTGGGGATTCGTAAGGGAGGAGGGTGTGAGTATCGAAGTGTTTGTGGGGCGTCGTGATGTGGAGTCGCACCTACCGCGAGGGCATCCAAACCGAGACTTGTATAGAGGGGACATAGTAACCTATGAGCGACATGTATGCTGTGACGGGTGGTTCGCTATGCGAGTCCGGAACACTGCCCTCCATAAGTGACTTGTTGCTTGAACTTTACTGCTAAAGAGACTTCTTCCTGTTTTGCAAAATAACACCGCGACTTGGCGGCTACAGCCTGAACTTTTACCTAAGGACAGCCGACCGTCCGCCGGGTCCGCGCAATGTGTTAACCTGTTTATTTACCTACCTCACTTTTATGCATACAATGACCAGTCATTAATAAAAGTGTATTACCTGTTATAAAATGTAAAAAAATCTCTGTAATGTGGGTAGTGTGACGCTTGGGGACAAGCGTATTCAACCAAGGGGGAGTGTGGCGCCCCGCAACGAGTGCGTCACAAGAGGGTATTGCAGCCATAAATGCCGCAATATTCTCTGACACGGCAGTGACCTGGTTAACTTAGAAATCCAACCCTACATGCATCACCTAGAACAGAGGGCCAATCCTAGGTCCTGGTGGGCGGAGTGCTAGGGTAGTGTGTAGGAGAACAGACACATAGTCTACAGACAAGAGTCTAGAACAGAGCCTAGAACAAGGTCGAGAACTTGAACTTGGAGAGGAGCGGGGGCTCCGCACCCCGTGCAGCCCCCGGGCCGTCAACGGTCGGGTGTCAGCACCTGAGGCCTTACCAACCGGGAATGGGCATTATCTACACGGGTTCCCAAAAGACTCCCGTGCCCACAACTCACAGCCGGTTCACTGGTACCGAAGCTGGCAGCAGTTCACCTCTGCTACGCGAACCAGAAACGTGGAGGAGCAGCTTTACAGGAGCACCCCACCAC
The DNA here is from genome assembly GCA_033576535.1 of Allobates femoralis. Lineage (NCBI taxonomy): Eukaryota > Metazoa > Chordata > Amphibia > Anura > Aromobatidae > Allobates > Allobates femoralis. Next base: position 149,429,976 of record JARQOC010000007.1, read on the forward strand.
CAGCCAACTTCCAGTCGTCTAACCAGCGGTGTACCCACTGAGGGACCCAAAGCTCCCCAAAACATCCAGAACGTACATCTTGGATAGGGCATTGAAGCAGCCTCCCCGTACCCGATCTGGTATTCCTGGGTGACACTGGCAACCACTTAGTTAGAATGGAGGAACACTGTGGATTTCTAAGGGACACCATCACTGCTGAGTCCACCCGGTCTACTACCCGTAAGCTGTATACCATGTACTGCCTGCTGGTTACAGTAAAGACCCTTTGCAGAGACTTTCTGTGTCCGTGCTTCCTTATGAACTGTCCGTCCGCACTACAAGGTAACCGCAGCTGCCGCACAACATCTTAAGCAGCTCCAGCCTCCGGGGATCACCGCTCAGCCTGTGGGGAGCGTTCCATCTTGCTGCTGTCCATCCCCCGGAGGTTCCGCAGCGTCGGTAGTCCTTACCGAAACTACTCATAGGTGGCATCACGAATAATTTAAAAACCCCTTTAATCTGTTCCACCAAGACGTCTTCAAACCCTTTTGATCTGCACTACACCGGGCCCCACTACCGGCAGGCGCGGTCCACCCGTGACAAGGAGGAAGGAAGCATCGCCTGTCTAAACCGGAGTCCCGGCCACGGTGAGTCACATACATATATATACACACACAATTGAGATGGCTTTGGACTGAATACACAATAGCTGTATACACAATAGAGAATACATACTAGAGAATACACAATAGACTACTGCCTGCCGAATACACATTAGAGACTGTTGCTGGCCATATACACAGTAGAGACTGCTGCAGGCTGTATATACAGTAGAGACTGCTGCAGGTCGTATACACATTATAGACTGCTGCAGGCTATATACAGAGTAGAGGCTGCTGCTGGCCCTATACACAGTAGAGACTGCTGCAGGCCTTATACACAGTAGAGACTGCTGCCAGCCGTATACACAGTAGAGACTGCTGCCGGCCGTATACACAGTAGAGACAGCTTCAGGCCGTATACACAGTAGAGACTGCTGCAGGCCGTATACACAGCAGAGACTGCTGGAGGCCGTATACACAGTAGAGACTGCTGCAGGCCGTATACACAGTAGAGACTGCTGCCAGCTGTATACACAGTAGAGACTGCTGCCAGCCATATATACAGTAGAGACTGCTGCAGGCCGTATATACAGTAGAGACTGCTGCCAGCCATATGCACATTAGAGACTACTGCTGGCCATGTTGGGCCCCAACCCCTCACCTCTCCTCCGGGCCCACTTTCCTGTCTATCACCGCGGAGCCCCTCACAGCAGTCAAACCATTCATGCCCTGTTGACGGCTCTGGAACCACAATATTTTGAAGGCGCAAAAAGTATCTAAAACAAAAGTTGGGTACCAGCTACTTGTATAGTGCTGTCTGATCAGTAAATCTCATATCTGTTATATTTGTCAAGTAATATGATATGTTAGAAAAATGTTAAAAATATCTATCCGGCTCTGTATCTGTGCACAATAGACACTGATAATCCGAGTGATCCCATTGACATAATCCCATAAATTAGTCAGAAAGTAGCACAAGTTCAAGTTGAAGTAATGGACCCTGTCCGTGTGCGGAACATCCCGTGCGTCATCCGCAGATACTCCCTGACTCTACTCTTCCTTTCCCCGGAGAGACCAATGGTGAGAACTTGTCAGATTTTATCTTGGAATCATTTATTTTGGAAATATCAAACTGGGAAGGATTTATTTATCTAAACTCTGGGACCTGTCTTCCTGTAAGGTCTCCTATCTGCTGTAAACAGGATGGCACCTACTCCAGGACAAGCTGCAGTGGAAAGTCACTATTACTATTTTTAATGGCTTATTTGGCAGAATTTTTGTCCATTGAGAAATTTTCTTAAAAAAATTAAATGCAAAAATATATTATTAAAATAATAATGGAAAGAAAAAGATAATAGGTAAGAGGGCATACACAATATGTATGTATATAAACTCCTCAACATTAAAATTGCAACATCAAGAAGAAAAGTTGTGAAAATATGGAAATCACTGAATCAATTTGACTTTACTAATCTGCAAATCATGTAGAAATAGTAAGAATTTTGAAAACCTCAATTTTTTCAATATTGAATAAATCCCGCCGCCGGTGAACAGCTGCACTTTACCACTAATCACGGATGCCGGAGCTGCATTTGTGGATGAGGAATTTCGTGGGAACATTAATTAGTGAACAAGGAATAATGGTGGAGTCTTTACTGGGTTAATAATAGGGGTGTCTGATAGACACCTCTCCATTACTAACCCTGGGCTTGATGCCAGCTGACATTACACAGCTGACATCAACCCCAATTACCAAAACTGCCAGTGCACCAGGGCAATTGGGAAGAGCCAGAAAAAATGGCAGGCTAGGCAAAGCTAATATGATGCTCCAATTCTGGGGTGACTGTTGGCTGGTATATTTTGGCTGGGAAGGTTAAATAATCATGGACATTCCCAGCCTGATAACATCAGCCTGCAGCTGTCTACTTTACCTTCAGAGGATATCAAAAATAAGGGGAATTACCCCAGTTTTTAAATTATGTATTTTTTCAGTTCCCCAGTAGTGACCTGGGAGTCAGAGATGCGTCCAAGCATCTTCCCCATGCTGTTCCCATTACATTTGAGCATTGTTTCTATCCATTTAAGCAACTCCAATTAACGCTTTCCTGCCCCCGAACCCCTCTGTTAAAGGGAACCAACCACCCCCAATGACCCCCCCGGACTATTAATATCGGTCCCTACACCCAGCACATACATGTGCTGCAATGATTTTTGCTAAAAAAAACTGTTTTTTAAAACTTTAGATAATGCTTTTGAAAGTTTAAAACGAAGGGACGGGTGGGCGTTACTTATCTGTGGCAAAAGCCGAGTAGCAGCTGCCACTCATCCTCCTGTGTCCCGCAGCAGCAGTTATGGCCAGCCCTTTTCAGCGTCACAGCCTGGTGCACGGGCTCGCATGCCCGTGCACACGTCATCAGCTACAGCCGGGAAGCGAGGCGCGCGCTCTGACTTCCACAGCCGAGCGCAGGAAGTCAGAGCGCGCGCGCGCTACCCGGCTGTAGCTGATGACGTGTGCACGGGCATGCGAGCCCGTGCACCAGGCTGTGACGCTGAAAAGGGCTGGCCATAACTGCTGCTGCGGGACACAGGAGGATGAGTGGCAGCTGCTACTCGGCTTTTGCCACAGATAAGTAACGCCCACCCGTCCCTTCGTTTTAAACTTTCAAAAGCATTATCTAAAGTTTTAAAAAACAGTTTTTTTAGCAAAAATCATTGCAGCACATGTATGTGCTGGGTGTAGGGACCGATATTAATAGTCCGGGGGGGTCATTGGGGGTGGTTGGTTCCCTTTAAGGTATTCTGGAAAAATGGTTGAGTTTCCCATTGACTTCCGTTATACTCGTTACTTGAGTTGAGCCCGTCCATGCGTCTGACCTGCTCAATTCGAGTATCGAGCACCCAAGAATTTTAGTGCTCTCTCATCACTAATAGATAAATAGATGACTACAAGGATAGATAGATAGATAGATAGATAGATAGATAGATAGATAGATAGATAGATAGATAGATAATCCAAAAAAGGAAAAAGCAGCACCAAATAGATGTCAAGTGAACCTTTATTGCCAATGGCGTGGCGACGTTTCGGACCGGAGGTCCTTTCTCAAGCCTGATTTTTCTTTTTTTCTGGATTGATAGGTAGGTAGGTAGATAGATAATATATTGATAGATAAGGGCCCTTTCACATCAGTGTTTTTCGTAATTCGCGGCAGATGCGGTGAAAAAACCGCATCTGCCGCGTTTGCCGCATAACCGTTCCACTTGCGGCGCGGTTGCGGTTTTTCCCATAGGAAGTATAGGGGGACTTGCGGCAGATGCGGCAAGTGCACTTTTGCACTTGCGGCAGGTGCGGCAGCGAAAAAAAACGCGGCTGACCGCGGTTTTTTTTCGCGGCCGCACCTGCCGCAAGTGCAAAACCGCACTTGCCGCACCTGCCGCAAGTCCGCCTATACTTTGCATGGCAAAAACCGCAACCGCGCCGCAAGTGCAGCCGGTATGCGGTAATCGCGGCAGATGCGTTTTTTTCACCGCATCTGCCGCGATTTAAAAAAAACGCTTATGTGAAAGGGCCCTAAGATAGATACAAAGATAAAAATGTCTCCGCAGCACTCAGCTACTACCAATATCGTACATATGCTAACAAGCAAAAAATGAGAAAACAATTAAAAAGCTTAAGTTTTTTCAAAAAACTCATTATTCTTAATTTTTATTTTCTGGGGGTCTTAGTCAGGGGTGCACCAAGCCCCACTGCCGCCTGAGCCGCGGCACTGATTACGGGGGGGAGGGTGCTGGTGGAGCCCAGCGCTGCCGCCCCTTCTGCATTCATTGGTCCCCCGGCGGGTCACCACTGCCGCCTGAGTGCCGGCCAGTGATTGCCGGCCGCGAGTACCGGGGGGGTGTGTGCTGGTGAAGCCCGGCGCTGCCGCCCCTTCTATGCTTGTCCCCTGGCGGGTCGCCGCTTACGCGGGGTGCGCAGCCGGCACCATGACAGGGGGAGGCTGTTTGCATGAGGCGCCGCCCCCTTCTGCACTGCCGCTCCCCCTGCCTCTTGCCGCCTGAATGACAGGGCTCACACTGTCCAATGGACGGTGCGGCCCTGGTCTTAGTACATACATTGTCCAATGTCTGCTTGCTCACCAACCACGTCACAGTCTCCCCAGGTCTGATGAGTTCTGTGCTGACATCCCTGTCCTCCTTTTCCTCCCTGGACACCATCTCAACCTCAGACCACCTGTGGGTGATGAGGGTGCTAAGTGCAGTCATGGAGCCAGTAACTCCATATCTTATACACAAAGCAAAAAAACTGCACAGCACTCAAGACACAATGTGAACTGGTGCCAGCAGTGACGCTGGGTCAAATACCAAGAAAAAAATGTGTCTCTGCAGCACTGTGATAAGATAAGATTAGATAAGATGGATAGATAGAAATAAATATATTATATCGTATATAAGGGGCTGTCACACACTACGAATTTGTGAGCGATCACCCCTACGATCTCAGGGGTTCGCGCTCGTGGACACATGGTTAGTGAGGTGTCACATGTATAGATATTGTTCACGACGCAGCAGCGATGTTACGTGCAGGTATCCTTCACACAACCAGCGATTGATGCTTGTCAATGATGTGAATAGGAGAAATCGGTCAGGAGATCGGTGATCGCGGTGTCACACAGAACGATGCAGCAGATTGGATGATCAACATCATCTGATTTGAGGTCTGGAGCTCATATCTGTGATTAACGATCAGATCACTTATCGCTTGTCAAATCGACCTGTCACACGCAAAGAGATCATTAGATCTACTGAAAACCTGTGACGTTTCAGCGATATCTTTAATGATATCATAGCGTGTGACGGCCCCTATAGATAGATAGATAGATAGATAGATAGATAGACACATAGATAGACACATAGATAGACAGATAGATAGATAGATAGATAGATAGATAGATAGATAGATAGATAGATAGATAGATAGATAGTACAAACTGGGGTGGTGAAGTCGGTGCAGGGACCTGAGGCAACTAAATCCAAGAGGATAAGGAATAAAGTAAAAAAAAGCAGCAATCCAAGATAAATAACAAACAAAGAAAGGACTTAATATCCCATGTGGCACAAGGTTTCAGCAGGTAAACAGCCTTTGTCAACTACAATGTGAGATAGATAAATATAGATAGATAGATTAGACAGATGAATATAGATAGATGTATTATATCATATATAGATAGATAGATGGACACATAGATACATACTGGTGGACACAGACAGGAATGAGTCCAATGATATGGCCGCCTCTGTAGATAGATAAATCTAGATATGAGATAAATAGAAAGAGATGGAAGGATAGATGGATTGATGGATAAACATAGATATGAGATAGATAAACCTGCCATCATGGGGGTAACTACAATGGGTGCAGGGGTTGCGATCGCACCCGGGCCCTGCAGCCTAAGGGGCAACAAAAGTCCCTTTGGCCTATAGAAAAAGACTAATACTATTAAAGATTTCTAATAATTGGGGGCCCCATTGGAGCTTTCACATCGGGGCCCCTGGGCCTGAAGTTACGCCACTGCCCGCCATGTTGGGTTGCTCTCTCGCTCCTTTGTTACTGTGTTGTTACATTCTATCCTTTTCACATATACATATAACTCTCACTTTCTTGTGTAACTGTGAAACATGTTGAATCAATATTGTCCGTCCATCCTGGGAGCCGGTCAGTGTGTCAGTCCTCGCTCCTCCATCTGTCACTACCTGATGATAACCCTACACTCAGGAAACCTCAGGACCCATTTTCTGTCTCTACAACGTCTTTATACCCAGTACAACCCCTGTATTACATCCCTGCTCTCACAGTCAGATAGACAGAGGATTCATGGCTGTTTATTGTTACAGACGTCCAGGAGACGATTATGAGAAGCCAGGGGACATGGACCAAACAGGATCTCAGCAAGCGCACACGTCACCGTGTACTAAGACCACCTCACCGGCGGCCAGAGACGGCCAGCAGTGCAAGGGTTAAAGGCGAGGAACAGTCAGAACTGAGAGGACGGTTGTTATCGGTTGCTGGATATGACAGTAGATGGTCAGCGGCCGGTTACAATTCATCATTTCCACTGAAGTGCTGCCCGGTGGGATAATTCACAATATAAGAGGTTGGATACAGAACAGGTCGTCACTGATGTGAGGATACATGTCGAGGGCTCAGTACTCAAATGAGCAGTTGACCAGATGGCGACTCAGTACGATCGGAGTCATGGAAACTGCTCAGAAATGCTCAGTGCCGCATTTTCTTATACTAAGTATACCGCTTTTCGCGAGCCCTGCCGCAAGTGCCAAAACCGCACTTGCCGCACCTGCCCGCAAGTCCGCCTATACCTTGTATGGCGTTTACCGCAACCCGCACCGCAACCATGCCGCAAGTGCATGCCGGTATGCGGTAATCGCGGCAGATGCGTTTTTTTCACCGCATCTGCTGCGATTTGAAAAAAACGCTGATGTGAAAGGGGCCTTACAGTTCTCTGTCGAAACACGTTAGTGTTAGCACATACTGCCTGTATTAGATGGATGGCTTTTACGTTTGAATAAATCCTCATAATTGTAAGCTTATGAGTGCTGGTTTTTCTACATTATTATTGGTGATTGCCGGTGCAGAGACCAGGACTGTATCCGTGCACCATTTCCTTGTACTGGAGTACTACTATTTCAACTGGGTGAGCTGAACTTTCCTTCTACCTTTTCCCTGCTACGATTCTCTGCGTCGTCCTATAACCTGGAATATTTCTCTTTCTTGCGTGCGAGGTCGTGAAGTCATAGAATATAAATAGAGCTGTGAGTTTGGCAATATGGTGCAGGGCGCAGATCGCTGATAGATCTTTGGTCGCTGTTCAGTATTTCAGCTCTGCTGTGCCAGGAGTGGATAGTGAGCGCTGGACAGTGAGAGCACGGGACGTGGCATTATGTAACCGGCGAGTTCAGGAGTCTGGGGGAATGTTGTGCACATGTAATATACAGAGTACATTGTGTAATACACCATACATTGGGCAAAGAGCAATGTTATATGTTCCCTTATATTGTATTATATATACTGGGGCATACAGGTACTGATGTACAGGGGAACAGATTGAATTGGCTGGTACTTCTCTCCTGCACCAGCCTGAATCAGTCTTGCAGCTGTACCTTTTGCATCAGCCTGATCCAGTTCTTCTGCCATACCTTCTGCACCTGCCTGAATCAGCCCTGTTGGCGTACCCAATGCCCCTGCTGTACTACCCATCCAGTCTATACCTACCATCTCCAGAGACTGTACTTGCCAAAATCCATGCCGTGTCTGCATTCCTAAATCTCTCAAAATCAGCTGCTGAGGTACCGAGATCCCCTGGAGAAGCAATTTGTGGCTATCTTCCACTACAAGGCTAACCTCACCATCAGAGGCTCTAGTGAAGATGAGGCAGTCACTTAGATATGCCCCTCCAGGGGCGAGATCAATGCCCCACTCCAACACATTTGTACCTGTGAGCATTACACACTATAGATATCACTGAGTCACCAGCATTCTTTACTGTATACATCAGTTATCCACCGTCATGTGTCACTATAGGTATCACAAAACCCCCACCATATATCACTGTAAACATATCAGAGCCACTGCCATGCTTCACTAAAGACATCACCTAGCCACCACCATGCTTCACTGTAGACATCACTGAGCCCTCACTGTGCTTCACTGTAGACATATCAGAGCCACCACCATGCTTCACTGTAGACATCACTGAGCCACCGCCATGCTTACCTGTATGCATCACCTAGCCACCACAATGCTTCACTGAGCATCACTGAGCCACCACTGTGCTTCACTATAGACATATCAGAGCCACCACCATACTTCACTGTAGACATCACTGAGCCCCCACTATGCTTCACTATAGACATAAAATCAACAAACCCCACAGAAATATCACCCTCCACATTCTATATAGGCGTCAATATTTGAAGAGAATATACAGATCTATATGTATATATATCTTTATCCACACTAATGGAAACAAGCGACAACCTCTAATGACCACCTAAATGTGGATATCTCTGATCACTAATACCCCAACCAAATCAGGCAATTCAAAATATAGATGCTTAAATGCAATTACTAATGCCTGCTGTTGCAATGATATTACATACAGGATATTAGACTGTGTGTATAGCCTCTAATGTGATCACATGACATATGTGAGGCGTTTCAAAACAGTTATATGGGTGTGCCAGACCATTGGTGAATAGAAACTGGCTGATATATCCTTCTTTACCCTTATAACCTACCAATATCACATCCCCAAACACACTTTAAACATCTAAATCACATATTGTGCATATAAAGACACTAAAGACGTTACTGGGCCACCACCATGCCTCGCTGTAGACATCACTGAGCCACAGCCATCTTTCACTGTAGACATCACTGAGCCACAGCCATCTTTCACTGTAGACATCACCTAGCCACCACCATGCTTATCTGTAGGCATCACCTAGCCGCCACAATGCTTCACTGAAGACATCACTGAGCCCCCACTGTGCTTCAGTGTAGACATATCAGAGCCACCACCATGCTTCACTGTGGACATCACTGAGCCCCCACTGTGCTTAACTGTAGACATATTAGAGCCACCACTTTGCTCTACTGTAGACATTAATGAAGCCCCATTATGGTTCACTGTAGACATCACTCGGCCACCGCCTGTTGTGGAGTAGAAAGGAATAACAGAGGGACTGTGTCTCCTAGACTGACCTTCAGGCTAGGGTGACTCTAGCTGTCCCTTATCCCAGAGTTATCTCTGATGGTGAGGATGTCTGAGCCACCATCCTTGCCCTGCTGTCCTGGTCATCCCTGGTCTAATACTCCCATTTCCCCCACCCGGGGGTTTTGGGACAGGAGTGGTAAAACCCCACATAAACAGAACAACTGGGAAACCAGATACTCACAGCAATGCACACAAAGTATAAGGTAATATGTGCACAGGAGGAAATAAAAAGCAGGGAGGAGAACCAGATGGCAAGAGGATTTTCACAGCACACCAAAAAGCACTTCAATAGATCACCAGTAACAGGATCACAACAGCACGTACACACATATCGCAAAAGCTATAGTCGCATGAGAATACAGATTCCACCATCTGTTAACGGCAGGAAGCAACTGTGATAGGTTTATCAGAACATATGATCTTAGAGGTAATCAGGAGTGATACAGAGATTAACGCCTACTAGCCTGATCAATAATGAGAACACAGCTGGTCGACGCCCGAGCCTGACTGTGCAACTCAGAAACATCCCAGAAACTCTCAGAGCCAGATGCTGCAATGACACTGCGCGTTTTGAGCCAAACACCATTTGACACCGCTATGTTTCGCTGTAGATATCAACGAGCCCTCACCATGCTTCACTGTAGACATCAATGAGTCACCACCATTGTTCACTGTAAACATCACTGAGTCATCACCATGCTTCACTGTAGGTATCACAGAGCCATCACCATGCTTCACTGTAGACATCAATTTGCCATCACCATGCCTCACTGTAGACATCCACTGAGCCTCCACCATGCTTCACTGTAGACATCACTAAGTCATCGCCATGCTTCACTGTAGACATCACTGAGCCAACACCATGCTTCACTATAGACATCAATGAGCACACCATGCTTCAATATAGACATCATGATCACCACCATGCTCACTGTAGACATCACTGAGCATCGTTATGCTTCACTGTAGACATCAGGAGTCATCTCCATGCTTCACTGTAGACATCATGAGTCACCACCATGATACACTGTAGACATATCGGAGCCACCACCATACTTCACTGTAGACACCACTGAGACACCTCCATGCTTCACTGTAGACATATCAGAGCCACCAACATGCTCCACTGTAGATAGAAGGTTATTTTTAGAGCATTTTTAGATTTTTTTGTCTTCGTTCTCCAAACATTTCGCTGATCCATTGTCCCAAACAAGTCTAGTTTTGTTTTATTGCCCCATGAATCCCTGATTATGTATATGGTATTAATTATATTGGAGGTGAGTTTTCTTGCATTTTTTGGTCAGTAAAGGTATGTTTCTTAAAATTTGAACTTGTTAACTCTGCTTCCAGGTGTATCTTTTGCAACCCTCCTGGTATCTACTGTATTGTATCCCCTCCTTTGTTTGTACAAGACAATAATATCTTCTCTTACTTTTTGGACCACCCTCTTGACAATTCAAGAATATTAATGACCTAAAGGCCATGCTAAGATTCCTCAGGAACCCTGCGAGAGTCTGGTTATGTATCATATCTGCTACAGGTTATAACAGCCAGAGGGGTTCTACTAAGTACTAAACACACTTGTCATGAAGTGGTAAATAATTCTAAGCTGGCAATAGTCAGTACAAGTGTGATTTTCTCATAAATTTGGAGAAACCACTTGTTATATTAGTTGATTTATTGAAAACAGCAGAAAGTTTGAACATTTTCCAAACAAACCTAATCTGCAATAGGGTTGAATGGTATGCATCTGTTACTACATCCCAGAATTGTGTTTGCCTTTTTTGCTGCTGCATCACACTGTTGACTCCTGTTCGGTCTGTGATCTATTAGTATACCCAAGTGTTTTTCATACATGCTGCTGCTTAGCCCTATTCCCTCCCATTCTGTATATGGTTGTTTCATTATTCTTGCCCAGATGTAGGACTTTGCATTTCTCCCTGTTATAAACCATTCTGTTAGTTGCTGCCCACAGTTCCAGTTTGTTTAGATCTTTGTGAATCCTCTCTCTCTTCTCTAGTATTAGCTATCCCTTCTAGCTTTATGTCATCCGAAATTTTAATCAGTTTACCCTCAATTACTTCATCTAAATCATTAATATATATGTTGAACAACACTGGGTCCAAAACAGAACCTTGTGGTTCAGCTAGGGGATGCAAAGTTGGGATTAATAGCAATTAAATCATACCTACCAGGCTTCCGCACTGCAATCACACTGCTCCTGGGTCCGCTCGTTAAACTTTATGAATAATTAAAATAATTGAAAAAATATGGGACTCTTGGTTTGAGGGTCAGACTAGTTACCTGGATTACCCTTGTCCATCACTACATCACCCTCGTCCATCATAATCACCCCGTGACAGTACTCCAGAACCTCAATGACCTGTGGGCCGCCCTAAAAGAAGAGACAAGAACTTCACTAGTATTATTTTACCAATCAAGTGTGTGTTGCACTTGCCGGCTGATGTACATTACTCGTTAATTCAAGCATCTAACGCCTCAATGATTCGTAAACTGATATTTTCGGCAAACCCAAGCACCTTGTTCTTATATTATAGCTTTGTTTTACAGAAAGCTATGAAGTAAAATGGGTAATTATCCCAAATGTTTAGCAGATTTACTCTATGCACACCCAGCTGTGCCCAGTGCTAAGTGGTACAAGGTAGAAGTCTGTAAATGATTTACAATGGGAATCAAATTAAAGGGAAATGACTGTATCACAAGGGCAGCCACTGAACTGGTGGACGCACCCATGAAATGAGCCGCTAGAGGCAGAGATAGCTTATAACCTGTGGACCTAGGAGTCTTCTAAAGCAAAAGTGTTAACCCAAGTGTGGAGACTGGTAGCACGCTCTAAGGCTGGCTTCACATTTGCGTATGGGAAGGCAGCGTATTGCTGCGTTCCCATACGCAGTCAAACGCATGCGCACTGCATTCCTATGTTTAACATAGGAACGCATAGTGCTTGCGTTTGCTGCGTTCGGGTGCGGATGCGGACGATATCTGCTCCTTCCGGTGTCCAGCATCTGCACCCGGGACGCAGCCAGTTGCATTTTTTTGTGCGCTCGGGGAGCTTGGAAAATCAGCAAGAGTCCCCAAGCGCACAAAACATGCATTGTCTTCAATGGGTCCGCAGTGTTCAGCGCTTGACAGCGCAGGAGAACGCTGCGGACCCATTGAAAAATCTCCCGGTGGCCGCCGGTGATGTCACAGGAGATCACCGACGGCCACCGGGAGATCAGCTCAGCCTCTGCTGATCTCCTCCTCCCCTGCTGGTAATCTGCTAGCGATGTCGGCAGGAGAACAGCTGTCAAATCAGCTGTTTCTCCCGCGACATGTCCCGGAGCTTACCGGCGGCCGGGAGGCGGAGATCTCTGGTGTGAATCTCGCCCCCGGACACGCTGATTGGCTAGCTGGGCTCCACAGTGATGTGTCCGCAGGCGGACATTCTCCGCTGCGGACACATCTTTAGGCCCTGCTTTGCACTGCGTTTGTGTCTCCATGCCATCAGCATGCAGACACAAACGCAAATGTGAAGTCAGCCTAAGCTTTACTGCCTGGAGCACAGACTAAACTCAACCCAACAAACCTGCCCATAAAACTACCTAGTGGGTACTATGCTATAAAGTATTATTACGGATTAAGGGGCAAAACCTGGTACAAACGACATGCCGAGAGGCCATAAAACATCACAGACCTTAGACTTCACCAATGCTCTTCATAATTTAAATGCATCATTGAGACAAAGTCTGGTCTTTTCTGTAGTAATATATGTATGCGATACCTGGATGATAAAGGAACAAGACAGAAGAAGAATCAACACCAACTAAATGTGGAGCTGGAGAAGGATGTTATAAATAGCATGGATGGCAAAAGGAAAATACACATCAATTCTGGAACAAATCAAGTCAGACGTCGCTGGAAGCAAAGATCACCAAGCTACGACTGTCTACATATCATACGAAAGAGAAATCACTGGAGAAAAATGGAAGGAACAAGGCGAAGGGGAAGACCAGCAACCTGATGGCCTGATAATATCAAGGAAGTGGCAGAGAAGACCCTGGTGGACTTATCTAGGCTTGGAGAAGACCCTAGTGGACCTGTCTATGCTTGGAGAAGACCCTAGTGGACCTATCTAGGCTTGAAAAGGACCCTGGTGGACCTATCATGGCTTGGAGAACACCCTGGTGGAGCTATCTAGACTTGGAAAAGACCTGGTAGACCTATCTTGGCTTGGAGAAGACCCTAGTGGACCTATCTAGGCTGCACAATATAAATCTTCCTACAGAGCATTCATCCATCAAGATGCCATGGCTCGAGATCGAGCTGAAGACCATTAAAATAATATTTAATCTTATTTTTAATCCAGTTGGTTTTGAATTCCATGGTACACTCTTCAACCCAGATGTATCATGACAATGGAGACTGATAACCTTTATTAGATGGAGCATAGACACACTCAAGCCAACCTACTTACACAATTACCGTACCTAGTCCTAAAATAGTATTATGGGAGCCAAAAATCGCACTTCTACACACAAACCTGCTTCCTGAGTTATCAAAGGGACATAAAAGGTCACGATTCCTCGACATTACCAATGCAATTTTTGCCCTAAAGACATATTTAACTTTTTATAAGTCCCATAATGATTCTTGGTTTCAGCTGACAAGTTGTCCCCTTGGAGGACAATTCCATTGGGTGGTAGGTAAGTAACCCAAGTGACTCATGATAGACCACTCCCCAGCCCAACCAACCTTCTTACAAAATTAGCTCATGGGTACAAATCCCAAAAGTAGGATGGTGTGGGTCAGGCAAAACATGATGCTCATTACATTCAAACTGACCACTAAGTTATCCAAGGGACTTAAAAAGATCACAAACCCTAGACGTATCCAAACATTTCATGCTTTAAAATAATCTTTTGGACAAGAAACTAACTTTACCCGAACCCTTTGATTTCAGCTGTCAAGTGGCCCCAAAAAAGGACCATTCCCTTAGGTGGTAAGCCAACAATGGAGTTTGGTAATGGGTTCTTTCATTAACAAGAAGACAGACCACTGTCAACCCTACCTACCTACCTTTAAGGTACTGTCACACGTGGCAATGTCGCCCGCGACATCGCCGAAAAGTGACGTAACAGCGATGTCGCGGGCGATATCACAAGTGCGTCGCGCTGTGTGACAGCGCGACGCAACTGCAAATTATCGCTGGTCACAGATTGACAGGTTTATGAACATGTTCATAAACCTGTCAACCTGTGACCAGCGATTAGGCTGGATCGAGCCGTCTGACACTGTTGGCGGCGCGATCCAGCCTATATCGCAGCGTTGCTGAGGATCGCTCGCGGACTTCTCCGCCCGCATCGCCGCCGCGTCACCGGCAACGTCGTGCCGTGTGACAGCTGGCCTGCGATGTCGGAAGCGAGCGTGCACCTGCACATCGCTTCCGACATCGCAGGCCAGAATCGCCACGTGAGACACCACCTTTAGAGTTAGCTAGTGTGCATGATGCCCTAGGGGTGGGCAAAATGGACACCCATATGCAAATCTGCCAAAAATAGTCATTGACCATCTACGGGGCAAGAAAAGTCTTCCACATTGGTTTCAGTTCCCGAGTTGGCACTGATAAATCGGAGCGAGAGACAAAACCACTAGATGTTTTCTGTGACCAATTGTCCCAGTAACATACTATAGTTCCCATGAAAAATGGAAAAATTACATTTTGAATGTAAATATTGTGTAACTTAGATTTCCGACCTCCAGATCTGGGATATCGATAACTGTGTATACCAAACACCGGAAACTTTAATTAGAAGTTACATAAACTTCAGAATCGCTCATTAGAAGCACAGAAATTCCTCCTTTATCACCGAACAGTTCAAGGCTGATCTAAAGCCACAGAAAACAGAAGCTTAATTTGAGGTTGGTTCCTATTTGTTTAAGTTTCAGGTCCCCTTCCTGCTGCAGTCAGTCATCTCGCCGGGTCCTGACGGCAGAAACGACCAACTATAGAGCCCTTCTGGGACCTATCGGAGCTAAGAGTCCTCACCTGCAGCCGTGCTATGCCGCCCTTTATTATTTAGTTTATGCAAGTGCATGTAGTAATATTATTCAAGGGAGCGATTGTCTGCGCGGTATTTTGTAGTTTCTGCCTGTGCTAAAAGGAAATGTTCCCAGGATACAAAACTCCAACCACAAAATAAAATGTAAACGGAGGAATGTTTAGATGTCGCTCTGTGGTTTGTTGCCTCTTGTTAATTGACGTTTACAAATATGAAAAGAATTTGGGATTTCTGAAGATGTTTCTCGCCTTTATCGATTGACAAATGCATTTTACTATTTGTTAATCTCACAAATGTAAAAACTTTGAAATGTCTTAAAGGGAATCTGTCAGCAGGTTATTGCTACCTCAAATGAGAACAGCATGATGTAGGCAAAGGGGCCCTGAATGCAACAATGTATCACTTAGATTACTTGGTGCAGCGGTTGTAACACAGAGTTCTTAGCTGTAGGATGAATGAGAGTTAAGAAAGCTGCCCCATTCCACACCAGGCTCTCTGTGTACATTGTCTATTGGCAGTGAGCTGCCACTGCCTACACCAGGCACTCTGTGTACATTATCTATTGACAGTGAGCTGCCCCCACCTACACGAGGCTCTCTGTGTACATTATCTATTGACAGTGAGCTGCCCCCACCTACACGAGGCTCTTTGTGTACTTTGCCTATTGAGAGTGAGCTGCCCCCGCCTACACCAGGCTCTCTGTGTACATTGTCTATTGACAGTGAGCTGCCCCCACCTACACCAGGCACTCTGTGTACATTATCTATTGACAGTGAGCTGCCCCCACCTACACTAGGCTCTCTGTGTACATTATCTATTGACAGTGAGCTGCCCCCACCTACACGAGGCTCTCTGTGTACATTATCTATTGACAGTGAGCTGCCCCCACCTACACGAGGCTCTCTGTGTACTTTGCCCATTGAGAGTGAGCTGCCCCCGCCTACACCAGGCTCTCTGTGTACATTGTCTATTGACAGTGAGCTGCCCCACCTACACGAGGCTCTTTGTGTACATTATCTATTGACAGTGAGCTGCCCCCACCTACACGAGGCTCTCTGTGTACTTTGCCTATTGAGAGTGAGCTGCCCCCGCCTACACCAGGCTCTCTGTGTACATTGTCTATTGACAGTGAGCTGTCCCCGCCTACACCAGGCTCTCTGTGTGCATTGCCTATTGATAGTGAGCTGCTTATCACTGGAGGGGCGTGAACAAACTAGCACGCTCATGAGCTGTAGTCTAGCAGATATAAAACCTTCATCATAAGTAAACATCATACAGCTTAATAAGGGACACAGTGCCGAACTCCGTGTTTTAACCCCTATCTCATCCTGTCCTCAGATTGCATAGCAATAATTTCAGGACCGCGGGTAGCTCCCTGAAAGCCCATTAAAGGCTTCTACAACCTCTGACAAGGTGCGCTGCAGTCCATTTTTTATTTTACAGAGCAAGGAAAAGGTTTGCTTGGATTGATCTGCACCTATTGCAACTGCCGTGCTGCTCACGTTTTTGTTATTAGTACACTTTCCCACACAGACGGATTGCGTGGGAAAAAATCATAACATGCATTACTATGGTCCATTTTATGGGCAACAATAGTGTATGCAATGAAAAGGAGCCAAGCAGGTACCCATAAATGCAGACAAGCACATGGAGCTGCACATTTTGGTCACAACTGGTCCCATTTTCAATATAGCCTAATATGGATATTTGCAAGACACGTAACTATTGTCGGTGCAGGGGTTACAATCACATCAAAGACCTGGAGCCAATGGCTTTTAAACTGTACTATAGTAGGGGGCTCTGCAGCAGACTCTGCATTGAGGTCCACAAGCTTATGGTTCTTGCTTTTCCTTCAGCTTTGACTTTTGATCATCTATTGATTCCTTGTTCTCTAAACTTATTTACAGTCATTTGAAAGGTTTTCCTCTTTGGACAGACCCATTCATCCCACCTAATGCTCACTAGTGGACCTCCCTGTTACCTAGAAAAACCCTAAAAACCGATATGAAAAAGAGTTTCAAGACCTTTTAAAGATGGAATGCTTTATCAATATTTCCTTTTAGAACTTCCTGAACTCTTCTTTTTGTTTGACCTTTTGTACATCCCGCACGTGGCTGCTCCATACCTCATCCTAGTGCACTGAGGTCATGGTGGATCATTTGCGCATTTTCCCGGCTTTGCTCTGATTGCCCTCCTGGCGATGTTTCTGTAGGTTTGTATATAATATGACATGCTGTGGATGACTGGTAGAAGCGATGATCATTTACTTAATGAACGTATTACTTACATCATCATTGCCCGAGGATGTATTTTCCACTTGGAGATTCTGGAGTGAAGTGAAGGATGGGATTTTGCTATGAAAACAAAGAGTAATTAGTGTCATCGCTGCGTCCATCATGTCGCGGAGTTCACCGACTGTAACCAAAGAGGATAATTGCCAGTCATCCACTGAAGACTGTATGGGGAAAAAATTATCATTGTATTGTTTTTTTAGGAAAGGGGAAGAATTTGAAAATAATAATCTTATGATAGTCTATGCTGGTAATGGATGTCCTAGACTCTAATCTCACGATATTAAAATTTGGTACTGGGAATGCAGTTGTGGTCAAAAGTATTGACACCCCTGCAATTCTGTAGATAATACTCAGTTTCTTCCTGAAAATGATTGCAATCACAAATTCTTTGGTATTATTATCTTCATTTAATTTGTCTTCAATGAAAAAACACAAAAAGAATTGTCCTAAAGCCAAATTGGATCTAATTCCACACCAAACATAAGAAAGGGGGTGAACAAAAGTAACAGCACCTGTAACTTACCTGTGGCACCTAACAGGTGTTGGCAATAACTAAATCACACATGCAGCCAGTTGACATGGATTAAAGTTGACTCAACCTCTGTCCTGTGTCCTTGTGTGTACCACATTGAGCATGGAGAAAAGAAAGAAGACCAAAGAACTGTCTGAGGACTTGAGAAACCAAATCGTGAGGAAGCATGAGCAATCTCAAGGCTACAAGTCCATCTCCAAAGACCTGAATGTTCCTGTGTCTACCGTGCGCAGTGTCATCAAGAAGTTTAAAGCCCATGGCACTGTGGCTAACCTCCCTAGATGTGGACGGAAAAGAAAAATTGACGAGAGATTTCAACGCAAGATTGTGCGGATGGTGGATAAAGAACCTCGACTAACATCCAAACAAGTTCAAGCTGCCCTGCAGTCCGAGGGTACAACAGTGTCAACCCGTACTATCCGTCGGTGTCTGAATGAAAAGGGACTGTATGGTAGGATCCCCAGGAAGACCCCACTTCTTACCCCGAGACATAAAAAAGCCAGGCTGGAGTTTGCCAAAACGTACCTGAGAAAGCCTAAAACGTTTTGTAAGAATGTTCTCTGGTCAGATGAGACAAAAGTAGAGCTTTTTGGACAAAGGCATCAACATAGAGTTTACAGAAGAAAAAAAGAGGCATTCAAAGAAAAGAACACGGTCCCTACAGTCAAACATGGCAGAGGTTCCCTGATGTTTTGGGGTTGCTTTGCTGCCTCTGGCACTGGACTGCTTGACCGTGTGCATGGCATTATGAAGTCTGAAGACTACCAACACATTTTGCAGCATAATGTAGGGCCCAGTGTGAGAAAGCTGGGTCTCCCTCAGAGGTCATGGTCTTCCAGCAGGACAAAAACACCCAAAACACACTTCAAAAAGCACTAGAGAATGGTTTGAGAGAAAGCACTGGAGACTTCTAAGGTGGCCAGCAATGAGTCCAGACCTGAATCCCATAGAACACCTGTGGAGAGATCTAAAAATGGCAGTTTGGAGAAGGCACCCTTCAAATATCAGGGATCTGGAGCAGTTTGCCAAAGAAGAATGGTTTAAAATTCCAGCAGAGCATTGTAAGAAACTCATTGATGGTTACCGGAAGCGGTTGATCACAGTTATTTTGGCTAAAGGTTGTGCAACCAAGTATTAGGCTGAGGGTGCCAATACTTTTGTCCGGCCCATTTTTGGAGTTTTGTGTGAAATGATCAATGTTTTGCTTTTTGCTTCATTCTCTTTTGTGTTTTTTCATTGAAGACAAATTAAATGAAGATAATAATACCAAAGAATTTGTGATTGCAATCATTTTCAGGAAGAAACTTAGTATTATCTGAAGAATTGCAGGGGTGTCAATACTTTTGGCCAACACTGTATAAAGGTGAACATGGACCCCGGAGCAAAAACTCAAACAAGTCTTTAAGCCCTAGGGACAAGGGTGTAACTAAAGGGCTCCAGGGTAACTTTCACACCTAAGATCAAACCCCCACAAACATTATTCTTGGAAGAGTGCTATTGCCAGGAGTATAATAGTGTGGTAACAAATGATAATAATAAAATAAAACAAATACAACTGTAGTTACTAAACTAAATCCAGTGTCAATAAAACCAATATTACCACTATACAGGGAGCAAATAATACTGCCATGCTATACTACTGCTGCATAATGGATGATCATTACCATCTTTATTGATCTACACTCTAAAACCGATATTACTGCCATTCTGTGCTATGGCACTACTTACATGATAATGCTTTCTTTTGTGTAACCATACAATCGTAATGTCCCTTTTAAGTCCTGTTGCAGTAGTAATGTCTCCATTTTGGCCTTATACAATAGTAATGCCCCTCTTTACGACCCTTAAAGTAGTAATGTCTCCAGTTACACTGTATACTGTGGTAAAATCCCGCTTATACACCATACTGTAGTAATGTCATTATTTCTGCCATTTAGTATCAATGTCTTCCTCTGTTCTTCACACAGTAGTAATTCCTCTGTTAAGTCCCATTCTAGTAGTTGCCCCTTTGTATTCCCCCACAGTAGTAATATCCCTCTTTGTGCCCCCCATAGTAATAATATCCTTCTTCTTGCCCCCATAGTAGTAATGTCTCTCTTCATGACCTCCATAATAATGCCCCTCTTTGAGCCCCCACAGCAGTAATGCCCCTCTTT
This sequence comes from Allobates femoralis, assembly GCA_033576535.1. Classification (NCBI taxonomy): domain Eukaryota; kingdom Metazoa; phylum Chordata; class Amphibia; order Anura; family Aromobatidae; genus Allobates; species Allobates femoralis. Next base: position 149,450,390 of record JARQOC010000007.1, read on the forward strand.
GTGCCCCCATATTAGTAATGTCCTCTTCATGCCCCCCATAGTAGTAATGTCCTCTTTTCTGCAACCCATAGTAGTAATGCCCCTCTTTGTGCCCCTCATAGTAGTAATGTCCTTTATTGTGCTCCTATTGTAGTAATGCCCCTCTTTATGCCCCCCCCCCATAGTAGTAATGTTCTCTTTTTGATATATTATGTATATATATAGAAACGTGAGACAATATAGAATGCAGGAATAATGTCCCTGTTAGTGCCCTGTAGTAAAAATGACCTTTTTTGTGCCCCCAATGTAGTATTGCCCCTCATTGTGATTCCCATAGTAATAATGTCCCTCTTTGTGCCCCGTACAGTAGTAATGACCCTCTTTGTATCCCTATATGAAAAATGCCCCTCTTTGTGTACTCCATTATAGTAATATCCCTCTTTGTGCCCCCATAGTAGTAATGTCCCTCGCTGTGCCCCTCATAATAGTAATGTCCCTCTTTGTGCCCCTCATAATAGTAATGTCCCTCGTTGTGCCCCCCATAGTAGTAATGTCCCTGTTAGTGCCCCCATAGTAGAAATTACCATTTTTGTGCAGCCATAGTAGTAATGTCCTTCTCGGTGCCCCGACATTAATGCCCCTCTTTGCACCTCCCATAATAGTAATGTCCCTCTCTGTGCTCCCACAGAAGTAATGTCCCTCTTTGTGACCCTCATAGTTGTAATTTCCCAATTTGTGCCCCCATAGTAATGCCCTTTTTTGAGCCCCCATAGTAGTAATGCCCGTCTCTGTGCCCCCATAGTAATGCCCTTCTTTGAGCCCCCATAGTAGTAATGTCCCTCTGTGTGCCCTCCATGATAGTAATGCCCCTTAGATACGCCATCCAGTTGGATTGCTTTCTTTCTTGTGTCTCTATAAGCTTCTTGATCCTTTCCCTTCTCAGTGAAGTCCTTACACTTCTTGCTCCAGAATGCCGCTGTCCACAGCAAACTCCTGACTAAAGCAATTTATGGCCGACGAGAGTTCTAAATGGAGCAGAATGTGGGATTGTGGTGAGTGATGGGGTGAGTGAGATCGCAACCATTCTTTTTCTATATTTTAAAACATATCTAGGTCATTTTTTTATATGGTGCCAACATTTTGCAGCACAGTAAAGCAATTGTTGTCACTCACTGTCCATAATGGGGACATACAAACTCCATGCAGATCTTACCTGCTTGAACACCAGGGATATAACACTAACCTACGAGACACCGGGGTGCTCATAATAAGTCACGAACTTACAACCTGTGTCCTTTGCAGCCACCCATCAGTGGTGAGTATCAGACGGTGAAGGTTTTATGTAGCAGTTTAGCCGTCGTGCCCAGGTCTGACCCCAAGAACACAGATGTGGCCAACGGGTGACCAAAATGACCACGTTGGTTTCCTTAACTGCTCCAGTTCCTATCATTTCTTCAACATGGAAACGTTTCCAAAACCCTTAATCACTTAATTGTCACCTCTCCCCGAGCGCGAGCCCCGATCCTCACCGCGACTCTCACATCACAATCTCAGGGATTAAAATAGACACAAACTAAATGTTTCCAATTATTCCTCGGCTGTATTTTCCTTATATACCGTATATATAAATATATTTTCAAGCTTAAAATATGAACAATTTTGTTATAATAACCATAAAAGTTTTATTTCTTTGTTTTAAGTATTGTAAAATTAATTCCGATGGCAGAAACTGGCAGATGTGGGGCTGAGAAGTGGAGCTTATTTTATGGGAAAACATCTTCTACATAAGTTATGAAACATGAGGACACATATGGTTTACGTTTGGTTGCCAGAAAGAACATTTTGAGAATATTAAATATTTGGAGATACTTACGAAGCCTTAAAGGAGAAAGGGTCTTGTTTTTTTTTTTTACTACATGCAAATTAAAAACTTTTGGACAGGGATGACTCTAGCTTTACTGCTGCCAGAGACCAAAAATTCCCTCCTCCCTGCTCTCACCCTCTATCTCCTCCATCCCTGCTCTCTGTCTCTTCCACCCCTGCTGTCGCTCTGTGTCTCCTTCCCTCTCTGCTTTCTCTGTATCCTGCTCTCACGCTCTTTCTGTTTTCTTTCCTCCCTGCTCTCTCTTTGTATCTCCCTCCCTCCCTGCTCTCTCTTTCTCTCGGTCTCTTACCTCCCTGCTCTCTTTCTCCCGGTCTCTTACCTCCCTGCTCTTTTGTGGCGCCACTGCATCCAGGAGGCCACAAAGGGAACTGCAGCCAGGTAGGTAGGACGACAGTTGCACACCAACACCCTCACAGCCCACACAACCCACGTATAGTAGATGGCAGCATCCAGCCCGGAGCCTGGGAACTCTATGCAGGCGAGGGGTGGTGGATTTAGAGCAGTAGGTGGGCAAACACGTAGTCAGGTGACAGACAGTAGAAATAGTGAAGGGGGAGGAGGAAGGAGTCAGTAGGCCGAGGTAGGCTGAGCAGTAAAAAAGGAATCACACGTCCTGGACGAGTGGGGTGTAAGGAGCGCAGAATCTGAACAGAGCCAGTGTGAGCCGCAGAGAGAAAGCCTATCCGGAGCCAGTAGCCCAGGAGTGTGAGGGAAGAGAGAGGGACGGTGATACCCGGACCCTAGAATTACAGCCGAGACAACAGACTGCAGGCAGAGTAGCCCTCCTATGACACTGGAAAACACAGTAGAGAGAGCCTGGTAGAGCCTCACACGGGAGGACTATTGGAGGCTAGGCTGAGTAGAGTGTCGGCTCTAGAGGGGACCGTAGTTTCACCCGGCATCCCCAGAAAACCAACGAGGGACCACAACTACACGTTAGGGTCCCTACCCCAAAGGACAGGCAGCTCAGTGACAACCAGGAGGACCCACAGGGGCCCGAGTCACCGCCATACTGTCCGGAGTCACACACAACAGAACCCGGCAATGGTGAGTCACTCTTACCTCCCTGCTTTCTCTTTCTCTCTGTCTGTTACCTCCCTGTTCTCTCTTTCTCTCGGTCTCTTACCTCCCTGCTCTCTCTTTCTCTCGGTCTGTTAACTCTCTGTTCCCTCTTTCTCTCAGTCTCTTACCTCTCTACTCTCTTTTTCTCTTGGTCTCTTTCCTCCCTGTTCTCTCTTTCTTTTGGTCTCTTACCTCCCTGCTTTCTCTTTCTCTCGGTCTGTTAACTCTCTGTTCCCTCTTTCTCTCAGTCTCTTACCTCTCTGCTCTCTTTTTCTCTTGGTCTCTTTCCTCCCTGTTCTCTCTTTCTCTTGGTCTCTTACTTCCCTGCTCTCTCTTTCTTTTGGTCTCTTACCTCCCTGCTTTCTCTTTCTCTCGGTCTGTTAACTCTCTGTTCCCTCTTTCTCTCAGTCTCTTACCTCTCTGCTCTCTTTTTATCTTGGTCTCTTTCCTCCCTGTTCTCTCTTTCTCTCCGTCTCTTACCTCCCTGCTATCTCTTTCTCTCGGTCTGTTAACTCTCTATTCTCTCAGTCTCTTACCTCCCTGATCTCTCTTTCTCTTGGTCTCTTTCCTCCCTGTTCTCTCTTTCTCTTGGTCTCTTACTTCCCTGCTCTCTCTTTCTTTTGGTCTCTTACCTCCCTGCTTTCTCTTTCTCTCGGTCTGTTAACTCTCTGTTCCCTCTTTCTCTCAGTCTCTTACCTCTCTGCTCTCTTTTTCTCTTGGTCTCTTTCCTCCCTGTTCTCTCTTTCTCTTGGTCTCTTACTTCCCTGCTCTCTCTTTCTTTTGGTCTCTTACCTCCCTGCTTTCTCTTTCTCTCGGTCTGTTAACTCTCTGTTCCCTCTTTCTCTCAGTCTCTTACCTCTCTGCTCTCTTTTTCTCTTGGTCTCTTTCCTCCCTGTTCTCTCTTTCTCTCGGTCTCTTACCTCCCTGCTCTCTCTTTCTCTCGGTCTGTTAACTCTCTATTCTCTCAGTCTCTTACCTCCCTGATCTCTCTTTCTCTTGGTCTCTTTCCTCCCTGTTCTCTCTTTCTCTTGGTCTCTTACTTCCCTACTCTCTCTTTCTTTTGGTCTCTTACCTCCCTGCTTTCTCTTTCTCTCGGTCTGTTAACTCTCTGTTCCCTCTTTCTCTCAGTCTCTTACCTCTCTGCTCTCTTTTTCTCTTGGTCTCTTTCCTCCCTGTTCTCTCTTTCTCTCCGTCTCTTACCTCCCTGCTCTTTCTTTCTTTCGGTCTGTTAACTCTCTATTCTCTCTTTCTCTTACCTCCCTGATCTCTCTTTCTCTTGGACTCTTTCCTCCCTGTTCTCTCTTTCTCTCAGTTTCTTACTTCCCTGTTCTCTCTTTCTGAGGCGCCCCCAGGCCATGGGGTACTCTGGAGCCGGGCCGGTGCTGTCTCTCTGGGGTATCACGGAAGTCGTGACCCGGTCCCGTGGTCTGGGCGTCAGTTGAAAAAGTGGTTATTTACAGGGGAGATTTGTCGTGACGCCACCCAGAGTATGTGGTTAAAGGAACCACCGCTGCCTGATTCCTGCTGGGAACGGTGACTCTCCGGGTAGGGCTTGGTGGTCACCAGGGCAGGATTGGTAGTGTGGAATGGGGTTTAGTGAAGCGCACAGTCACTTACTTTAAGCTGCAGCTCTCCACAGTGCTGTTGGTCAGCGACTCTCCTGGTACAAGGTTCTGTTGCCGGGCACAGGGTAGTAGATGCAAGTAACACACACAGACACCTGATAGCCATTTCTCAGTCTGTTTACTGGAAGTTAAGCAGATGGTATGAGCTGTCCCAGGCTGTTTAGAGAGCAGGTTTGGGGTATTTTACACCCGGACGGGTCGTATTGGCTTCCTCACTGCGCTGGTGTAGTGGCCCTGCAGTTGCTTCAGCTTAGGCTGCCGGCCCTGTCTCTGTCCTTTGTGCACTAGTATAACAGGCAACTCGAGTCCTTCACTTCTTACCCTGCAGCGGGGTGTGAGCGTTTCTGGAGTCTATACGTTGCTGTGTTCCTAGCACTGCTTAGCTGGAGAATTTGGCGTTCCCCACTTTCTGGTGTTGACTGCCGCTGTGTTTTGACCTGCACAGTCTCGGACTCCGGTGTCCGTGCTTATGCGCTTCATCTCCTGGGATGGCTCTATGCGGCTTAGCCTCCCTGTGTGTTGTTCTCTCCTTTCCCCAGACCCTAGCCTTAGGCCTGGAACTAGGACCCTAAGACCCTTCTTACACCTAGGAGGACAGCAGAATTATGGGGCCTTGGATTTAGCATTAAGACACAGGAACATGGTGTTTTCTCCTGGTATTTACACCATTGCTAATAAGTTTTATCATACAAAAATGTCAACTTATCTGATTCTCTGATAAAGAAAAAAGGAAGGGAGAAGGGGAAATCAGGACAAGTCAGTCCAATAATGAATCCCATGTATCCATCATCCATTAGAAGTGCTCATATTCATGATAAACTTACGTCTGACTCGTGTAATTGTTCTTGTTACTTCTTCATTCTTGTCAAACACTAAGAGGCTCCTAAGATGAAGAATCGAGGAAATAAAGACATCACAGGAAGGATCTGAGCCAAAACTTTACATTAAAACAATTAAGTAGAATTTTTGGCAAATTCGTCATTTGTAGATGTTTTCTCATCTTGTAGAAATAAGATTACAACAATCTGGAGATGGAAAATCCTGGCGGGACGCCCTAAGGTGCGGAGCGAAAATCCATAGATAGAACAGGAGTCAAGTTCAACATCAAAGGTTACGTGGACTGTGCCTGTACGATCAGAGCATTATTCATGTCGGACCCAGTCTAAACATTTTATTTCAGTTTATACTTCATGCAGCTAATCACATTAACTATAATGCTCTGGAGTCCATCACTGCTGTAAATATGTCACGGCATGATGGTATTATATCAGTGCATGGTGCTTATCCTATAGAAGACCTACAAGGACGTGTGAACTCCAAACACAGAAGATGGAGAAAAACAAACCCCCAAGTAAAGGTTGAGTTTGGGTGTGGAACAGCGATGGACAAGTGCAAGGCTTTAATTATGTCACCACTAACTAACAATTATAGATTAAATATAAAATGTATCTACATAAAACATTAAAACAGTGAGCACATAAATTACTGATCCTGAGTTACCTCCTGTATTATACTCCAGAGCTGCACTCACTATTCTGCTGGTGCAGTCACTGTGTACATACATTACATTACTGATCCTGAATTACATCCTGTATTATACTCCAGAGCTGCACTCACTATTCTGCTGGTGCAGTCACTGTGTACATACATTACATTACTGATCCTGAGTTACCTCCTGTATTATACTCCAGAGCTGCACTCACTATTCTGCTGGTGAAGTCATTGTGTACATACATTACATTACTGATCCTGAGTTACCTATTGTATTATACTCCAGAGCTGCACTCACTATTCTGCTGGTGCAGTCAGTGTACATACATTACATCACTGATCCTGAGTTACCTCCTGTATTATACTCCAGAGCTGCACTCACTATTGGGCTGGTGCAGTCACTGCGTACATACATTACATTACTGATCCTGAGTTACCTCCTGTATTACACTCCAAAGCTGCACTCACTATTCTGCTGGTGCAGTCACTGTGTACATACATTACTGATCCTGAGTTACATCCTGTATTATACTCCAGAGCTGCACTCACTATTCTGCTGGTGCAGTCACTGTGTACATACATTGCATTACTGATCCTGAGTTACATCCTGTATTATACTCCAGAGCTGCATTCACTATTCTGCTGGTGGAGTCACTGTGTACATACATTACATTACTGATCCTGTACTGATCCTGAGTTACCTCCTGTATTATACTCCAGAGCTGCACTCACTATTCTGCTGGTGCAGTCACTGTGTACATACATTACATCACTGATCCTGAGTTACCTCCTGTATTACACTCCAAAGCTGCACTCACTATTCTGCTGGTGGAGTCACTGTGTGCATACATTACATTACTGATCCTGAGTTACGTCCTGTATTATACTCCAGAGCTGCACTCACTATTCTGCTGGTGAAGTCACTGTGTACATACATTACATTACTAATCCTGAGTTACCTCCTGTATTATACTCCAGAGCTGCACTCACTATTCTGCTGGTGGAGTCACTGTGTGCATACATTACATTACTGATCCTGAGTTACGTCCTGTATTATACCCCAGAGCTGCACTCACTATTCTGCTGGTGCAGTCACTGTGTACATACATTACATTACTGATCCTGAGTTACCTCCTGTATTATACTCCAGAGCTGCACTCACTATTCTGCTGGTGCAGTCACTGTGTACATACATTACATTACTGATCCTGAGTTACCTCCTGTATTATACTCCAGAGCTGCACTCACTATTCTGCTGGTGCAGTCTCTGTGTACATACATTACATTACTAATCCTGAGTTACGTCCTGTATTATACCTCAGAACTGCACTCACTATTCTGTTGGTGCAATCACTGTGTACATACATTACATTACTAATCCTGAGTTACCTTCTGTATTATACTCCAGAGCTGCACTCACTATTCTGCTGGTGCAGTCACTGTGTACATACATTACATTACTGATCTTGAGTTACCTCCTGTATTATACTCCAGAGCTGCACTCACTATTGTGCTGGTGCAGTCACGGTGTACATACATTACATTACTGATCCTGAGTTACATCCTTTATTATACTCCAGAGCTGCGCTCACTATTCTGCTGGTGCAGTCACTGTGTACATACACTACATTACTGATCCTGTACTGATCCTGAGTTCCCTCCTGTATTATACTCCAGAGCTGCACTCACTATTCTGCTGGTGCAGTCACTGTGTACATACATTACATTACTGATCCTGAGTTACCTCCTGTATTATACTCCAGAGCTGCACTCACTATTCTGCTGGTGGAGTCACTGTGTACATACATTACATTACTGATCCTGAGTTAGGCTGGCTTCACATTTGCGTATGGGAAGGCAGCGTTTTGCTGCGTTCCCATACGCAGTTAAACGCATGCGCACTGCGTTCCTATGTTTAACATAGGAACGCATGGTGCCTGCGTTTGCTGCGTTCGGGTGCGGATGCGGACGATATCTGCTGCTTCCGGTGTCCAGCATCCGCACCCGGGACGCAGCATGTTGGGTTTTTTTGTGCGTTTGGGGAGCTTGGACAATCAGCAAGCGTCCCCAAGCGTACAAAAAAAGCATTGTCTTCAATGGGTCCGCAGTGTCCTCTGCATGACACAGCAGGAGAACGCTGCGGACCCATTGAAAAATCTCCCGGTGGCCGCCGGTGATGTCACAGGAGCTCACCGACGGCCACCGGGAGATCAGCTGACCCTCTGCTGTCCTCCTTCTCCCCGCCGCCTGTAATCTCATAGCGATGTCGGCGGGGAGAACAGCTGATCTGAAAGCTGTTTGAATCTTCCCGCGCCGACATCTCCTCACAGTGTCGGCGCGGGAAGATTCAAACAGCTCTCAGATCAGCTGTTCTCCCCGCCGACAGTCCCGGAGCTTACCGGCGGCCGGGGGGCGGAGATCTCCGGCGCTGATCTCCGCCTCCGGCCCGCCCCCGGACAGCGCCGATTGGCTGCCGGGCTCCATAGTGATGTGTCCGCAGGCGGACATTATCCGCTGCGGACACATCAAAGTGTCCCTGCTTCTGACAGCGTTTGTGTCTGCATGCCATCAGCATGCAGACACAAACGCTAATGTGAAGCCAGCCTTACCTCCTGTATTATACTCCAGAGCTGCACTCACTATTCTGCTTGCACAGTCAATGTGTTGGAAATACTGGAGAGCACTGGAGAGTTGTGTTGAAGTTTTACGCTTTCACGTGACTGGGACTAACCTGATGCACCAGAAAAACGCCATACGCTAGAGTGGAATTGTTTTTGGAATTTAAAGTGGAACCTTTTTCTAATCCTTTCAGTTCTTTATCCTCCTAATGTTTTTGTTCTTATCACAATTATTCTCTATCTCTGATACATGTTCTTCCTTCTATGTCTTTTCTTGAGGTCAGAGTTGCTTAATCCATTGAAAAGTTATTTCCAGCTAACGATGAGACTTCTGGGTCAATGTTTCCCGAATGTGAGTGAATTAATGACGTTTAATGTAAAGACAAAGTAGATAAGTTTGCAGGAAGGTTCGTAACTCTGAGATATTAGTTGTTCGGTGCCTTCTAGTTTAATTATTAATTGACTGTTTTTGTAGGAGAAGTCCTCAGTACAGAATTTCCTAATACTTTGTTTGCTTCGGCCTGGAATAACCTGCACACAAAGAGTCGGCCAACAACGTGAATCCATGGGGCCATTCTTCCCTTAATTCTGTAGCCTCTAAAGACTTGTAGCCTCTTACTCTATCAGACACATATCACCCGTGAACTTAAGTCGTATCTCGTATTCCGACGCGTTTCGGTCTGTCTATTCTACTTTATTATACACAATGAGAATTGGATCATTTGTAAATCGATACAATGAATAATAATGTATCTGTCTGCCCATATTTACTTCACTTGGGTCTATTGTTGCTGCAGTCGGTAAAATTGAGAGGGGATAATTAATGTAGATTGGATGAATGTGTTTACAAGGCAGAGAGCAATCAAACCCTTCGCGGATGACATTAATACACAAGAGATTCCGCTTCCAAATGAACTGTTGATTATTATGTTGCGAGTCCAAGATGATTCACGATTTCTTCGCCATCTGCCACGACTCCCAATCTCGAGTGTGATGTTTGCAAGAAAAAACAAAAAAAACTCCTCTCTCCGGGGCTCCGGATTAAGACTTGTAGAAGCAGCAGAGCCAAAGGAATGATATCATGTGTTTTAGGAGCTCGGAGCAGCTATTGTGCCGATATAAATAGCCGTCATGCGGGCTCTGCGCGTTGGTGTAAATTATTAATACTTGTCACAATGAGTTTATGTCTCATAAACTGAAGGAACATTTGATGCCCGGACACCCAAGGCTACCTGCTCTGTTCTCCAGAGACATAGGACAGAAGCCTCTGACTGCTTACATGTGGAGGAGTTCACCATAAAAAGTTTTTTAGTCTCAGAGTTGAATTCTTTTGTGGAATTCAAAGTTAAATCAATGGGTCACTGTTTGACCAACCAGGCAGAAGACAACAACTGGAGTCAGTGTTGGACTGGATCTATGTCACGGGTGTATCAGGGTATCAGGAGCATGGACGAGGTTGTTGGGGCCACTGTTGTCCTGTCAATTTAAGTGGTATTTCTCTGTGCTCTGTAATAGCTGGAGGTCACTAGGCCCCAGCAAGTCTCCTACCTGTCGACCTTTCAGTTGCCTCTATTTATATCCTTTGGCTCCTATGATGCAAATGTGGCGCCCCACCGGTCTGGTCGTCGCAAAGGGGTACTGCACTCAATCACTAGGTGTGGTATCTCGGTCCAAAAATAAAATGGCAGAGTGAACCTCGGCCCCATGAAACACACCCACACACCCTAGGACCCAAGGGACCATGGGCGAACCCGGAAGGAGGGCCCAGTCACAATGGAAGCAAAGGAAGAATGGACAGTGGGAAGTTAGTTAGACGGTGGGAAGTTAGTAGGTAGGAAGTGTGTGAGGAGCAAGCTGAAGCTAAGTGTGCAGGCGAGAACAGAGAGAACCCAAGGGGCACAGGCGGAGTGAGAACAGCCTGGGCACCCAGAGTAAGAGTCGAATGGAGGGGTTGGTTAAGAACCAGGGAACCAGCCCTGAGTGTGGTGCGGACGCTGCAAGCCTGAACCACAAAACCAGGGATCACGCAGTCTCCAGGAGTGGTGACCAAAACCTGGCACATCCGCTGAAAAGGTGGCTGGACTAGGGTTAGCGGACACGGCAAAGACATAGTGCTGGCAGTAAAAGGCCAGAGAGCGGAGAGGCACACGAAGTGGGTTCGGGGCAAGCTATCCCAATTCCTTGTGGATAGGCCAGGCTGAACTTGGTAGAGAGAAGTGACTGGTGGCCAATTGCAAGTGAAGTGAGTAAACTAGGTACAAAATTTCAGCACTGTGTGAGACTGTGCTATTCCCCGCCTGTGGAGCCGCCGACTGCCTCAGCAGACAAGGTAAAGAGGCCCAGCGTGAATCTGGCCTGACAAAGCCATCACAATTACCTATATATGCTACGGGGTTCCTGCTCCACCTACAGGGAGCAATGACATCATGCTACCATACCAACAACCTTGCAGGTCTAACTCCTGTGACTCCCCTCACAGAACTCCTAGTTCCGAGTACTCCACGGCCCCGGGAGTGGGCGAGTCACACTGACGGTGATAGCGTGTTTGCAGTTGATGTTTCTTCCTGTCTTTGCAGTGCATTGTGGATTTCCGGTGTAGTTGCTGTCTTTCTCTTCGTTTAGCTAAGTGTTCCTACCTCTCCCCCTCATTGGTCTCCTCAGTGTTTTCTTTTAGTTGTTAGCTAAGTAAAACAGTGTTCACCCTGTCTAATCCCTACTGTATGTAAACTTTGTTGAGGGACAGACAGGGAAGAGGTATCCTGCTCGGCTACAGTTGCTGAGATTGTATAGGGTTGTTAGGGAAGCAAGGTGTCAGCGCTAATTTTCTAGGGGTCACCATCTCCCCATTACCCTTAGCGTCAGGGACTCCTTTTCCCCATTCATTATCCTGTGCTGGGTGTCTCCATATACCCATCGTGACAGTCTAGATCTGGGTGGAGCAGTTGAGTTTGCCAGTCATTAACAGCTTCTGGAAGCTGGTCAAAGGGCTGAATGTCCCTCAATTAAATCTCATTGCTCTTGGCATGATTGGTCCTAGTATTTTGGACATTGTCTTGCCCAGTGGTGTAACTTGAAGTTTATGGGCCCCAATGTGAAAGCTCCAATGGGCCCCCATTATTGTAAATCTTAAATACCAATGGTCTTTTTCTATAGGCGAAATGGACTTTTGGGGCCCCCCAGGCTCCAGGCCCTGGGTGCGAGTGCAACCCTGCACCTGTTATGCCCCCTAGTCTTGCCCCTTAAAAAGGAGGGTAATGTGTTTCCTTCCCTTCTGGACTGAGAACAAAAAATGCAGAAGGGCGCTCAGAGAGTTATACCTGGTGGTCTAGTGGGGTATCAATTAGAGCGGGGATCCACTCAGCTATTTGGGTTGTGCACCCTTGCACAACCCCTGGAAGAGCCTATGGTTAGATGCGGAGCGGCCGTCTGGCTGCGGGCGTGGAATCCCAACGGTCATGTGAGCGTAAACACTAAAGGTCCTGCAGACTCCTAGTCCTAATGCTGTACTGCTCCATCCGGAGCCCTCAAGGAGGGTAGTGACAAATGAAGAGAGAATTGGGGTCAGATGGAGCGCAAAAGTCAGTTCACTGAGAGCTCTTAAACCAGGCGACTTGCAATGAAAGGAATCAATCACCAGCCGTGCGCTCCGTCTGACCGCAATTCTCTCTCATTTACTGAACCCAGTGAATTTAAAAAACTACAATTTGATTTGCAAGGACCACACCCCAAATTATAATCTAATGATTTCACTTGCAATCATGCATACTTCGCCTTAATGCCTTGCAGCTGTCACATCCCTACCAATGCCTGCTCCTGCGACATGTGCTTCCATCACCAGGCACCGCTGTATTCACCCTGTTTGTGGTGCTGGTGATAGAGGAGATATCAGAGCCAGAATCTCTGGAGAGCGCAGGCTCTGTCCATCCACGGTTAATGTTGCTGGGACCTGTAGTACTTCCCAGCCTGACAAGGTGAATATGTGTTGCCCAGTTGAAGGCATCAGGTTCTTGCTTCAGCCTATTGGAAAGTACTGTGGCACCCCTGCTGTTCGGCTGCCACAAATGGTACTGCACTCAACACCCTGCACTGTCATGTCTGGAGAGGGGTAAGGATCATGCTGCTGGAATTCCCTCAAAACACCAACACAGTCCAAACTCAAATCAGAGAGTGCACGATGGAAGAGACCCTCCTTAGGGCAGACCCCACTTCTGGTTGGAGGGAGGAGTTAGGTGAAAGGCAAAGGAGACGTTCCAGACAGGGTGTTGGGCCGTAAGGTCGCTCTCAGGGCTCATACCACCTGTCCGGCTGGAGGCTAGACACAGACCAAGGAAGACAAGAGGACAATGCAGAGGGGAGACTAGTAACCTGGAGTTAGGCGTCAGTAGGAAGGCCGATACTCCTTATTACAGCAGGGTGGTCCCATCTCTCTCCAGACTGGCTGACTGGTTCTACACAGAAGTCCCGGCTGTGATTACCAAGTAAAGGTACAGAATTCAAAATCTGCCTCCTTGTCTCCTTAAGTGGCATCTCTGCACTCTTCACTACAACTTCTATCTTCCTTCACCACCACCTTACCCCAGGGGCCTGCTTCTGCTGAGGGGAGTATACACCTTGCTGTAACAACATCTATCCCCTGGGAACCCAGTACATCACGCGCCGGCCATCCCTGGTTGAACACCTCAGCTGGCGTCACAAACCTTTACAAACTCTATTATCCCGTGTAAATACACCCTCCCTTTCCATCTACGGTTAGGGCCATGGCTGCTGGGCATCACCATCGTGATATAGACTACCTGCCCAGCTACCAAGTACCCCGGCCTTTGCGACCAACACAGTATCACGCCCTACTAATACCTTCAGCTTACTGCTGGAAGCTGCCAGATATAGCTTATGCTTCACTAATTAGGTCTTGTTGTTCTTTTGCTCTGTATTGGCATTTTCTTGTGTTAACTCAGTCTTTCTGTCTGAAGATTTTGTATCTTACTCCAATCTCGGTTTGACCCAGCTCCCTGACTATACTATTGGATCTTGATTTTGTCCTTTTCCTGACACTAGTTGCCAGTGATAGTTGCCAGGGTCAAAGCTTATTCTGTCTCTGGACCCGGCCCCTCCATAGGCAGCAATCTCTTGGACCCCATTGTAAATTCAGATCCCTGTATAAGGGTTAAAGGGTGTATGAGCGGAGTGGCTTGTGCCTAGTCTATCTGTGGCCTCGGACAAAGGTCACAGCAGCTATCGCATCACATGGTATAATGCAGCCAAGCAGGTGGGTTTATCATAGCCTGTTTAAGAGCCGATGCAGGGAATGCAGCAGCCATTTGGTGGAGAATCTGGATAGTGAGAGGATGATAAAGCTCAGCAATAGAAATAGGAAAAGAAAGCCATAAAACACTGAATAAACATTACATACAGTGTATGATAGCATAGCAGTGAAGAAGTGCTGCCATCTATGTACTCATGCCCAGATATGTTGAGCTTACTTGGAAATTACTAAGGCTGTATTTGCATCATAGAGTTTGTATGGGGTTCAATACAGGAGACCTCGGAGTGTTAAGGTATTGATACACACAGAGATATCTGTGCAGACATTGCTTGCAACTTACTGGTTGCAGTGAAATCATAAATACATTGTTCCATCTTGTACACACCCACAAAATAGAACAATGTGTCCATGATTTCATTGCAACCAGTGAGTTGCAAGCAATGTCTGCACAGATATCTCTGTGTGTAACGGTACCTTCACATTCATCGGAGGTGTTACACTGCTTGCAATCGCGGAGAATCGATTAGTCGCAAATCAAATATTTTTTAAAAATTCAGCTACGTTGTTCAGATTTCAAAAGATTTCCTCATGTGTTGTCACCTCTTAAAGGGAACCAACCACCCCAAATGACCCCCCGGACTATTAATATGGTTCCCTACACCCAGCACATACATGTGCTGCAAGCTTTTTTGCTAAAAAAACTGTTTTTTATAAGTTAAGATAATGCTTTAGAAAGTTTATAACGAAAGGACGGATGGGCGTTACTTAGCTCCTTCTAAAGCCGAGATTCTGCTGCCAGTCATCATCCTGTCCTGGTCACAGCAGTAACGGCCAGCCCTTTTTTCAGCGTCCCAGGCTGGTGCACGGGATGTCATGCCCGTGCACACGTCATCAGCTACAGCCGGGTCGCGAGCGCGCGCTCTGACTTCCTGCGCTCAGCTGTGGAAGTCAGAGCGCGCGCTGGCGACCCGGCTGTAGCTGATGACGTGTGCACGGGCATGACATCCCGTGCACCAGCCTGGGACGCTGAAAAAAGGGCTGGCCGTTACTGCTGTGACCAGGACAGGATGATGACTGGCAGCAGAATCTCGGCTTTAGAAGGAGCTAAGTAACGCCCATCCGTCCTTTCGTTATAAACTTTCAAAAGCTATATCTTAACTTATAAAAAACAGTTTTTTTAGCAAAAAAGCTTGCAGCACATGTATGTGCTGGGTGTAGGGAACCATATTAATAGTCCGGGGGGGTCATTTGGGGTGGTTGGTTCCCTTTAAACTTGGTAAAGGTATAAGCCGAGGGAATTGCCGAGTCACAGACATGAAAGTTCTCTGCAGAAGAGGAAAGGTTTACTCCCCTTACACACTCTGTATATTGGGAGTAATACAAGGAGCCATAAAAAATACCGGCCTGGGCTTACCCAAGAAAAGGGGATGAGAGTTCTGGAGAAAAAAATTAGCTATATATCATATTTTTAAAGGGAATATTACATGCATTTTTGTAAACGACTCTACTGAATGGACGTCTAACTCTACTGACAGTGTCGTGACCTAACTAGAATTGATTGGTTGGTTGGTTGATTGATTGGTTAGTTGGTTTGTTGGTTGGTCAAAAGAAAAATTGGTGATCCATGCATAATTCTGTCCCCTTATTGCAGACAAAAATAGATGATCCCTTTGTAACCATGCCCACAGAAGTGTGTAGAAGATATTGGGGTTCAGGAGTCAATGGCTCCAGTAGACATCAGAAGGGAACAACTCATCTGCGTCTACTTAGATAGATAGGATTCCCAAATTGTTGGCAGGGATCTCCTGTATTTGTAAACAGTGGCATTCCCACAGACCTCCTTACAGGTCATATGTGCCTACTTAAGGGGTCATTCACTAAAAATAATGAGGAATATGACAGAGGAAGGTGCAGGTCAGCGCCCTAACGCTCCCAGGTCTCATCATTGGTCTTGGCTTCTTCCCGGGAGCAGAATGTTTCTGTTTATGGAAAAGTGATGGATCGGCTCCTCCTGTAGGACGCGCACCGCCTGTTTTGATAAGATTATGTTTGCAGTGGAGGAACTTCCACTTCTGTAAATAGCTGCTCTTTTCGGAAATAGGATATTAACGTTCACCTCAGTTGACTTCCACCAGGACGCTGAATTTAGAAAGCCTTTGACACAGTGAACTTAACAAATAGGAGGAAGGTAAAGTCCTTGTGATATTATGAAAAGTTCAGATTTGTAATCTAATGTTTGGGACACATCGGCACAGTGGAAAACTTCCCAAACTGGCCATAGACATCATATCTGCTGGCAACCATGCATCTACCTGTCATAAGGGGTAAGCTTTTCTCCTTGGAGAGATTGACACACCAATCCGGCATGCCAGAGTGGCGCTCCTGCGGTCTGGTCGCCACAGAGGGGTACTGCACCCAATCCACGGGTGTGGTATTCCCATCTGCAGTAATCAGGTTGGTAAGTCCAGTAACCCACAAACACACCCAACACACACGGTCCCAGGGACAGCGGGTGAACTTAGGCAGTGGGGTGGCTCAGGCAGTCAATGGGATGGCGGGGACAGAAACGTGGTGGGTGGGAAGATAGGAACAGCAGTCAGGGAGAGGGGAGAGACAAAAAGAAAAGACCACAGGAAGTGGGAGTCTAGTAGGAACGAGAACAGCGAGGGAAGTCAAAGAGATAGGGCCCAGAGGATTGAGCAGAGATGAGGCTCGTCCCGGGTCCCGGACAATGGACTGCAGGAAGACAGAGGGAGTCCTGGGGGTGCGGGCAGTGAGCAATCCACCATGCATCCGAATCTGAAGTAAAGCGGAGGGGCAGGGCGAGCACCAGGTACCCGGCCCTGAAGGTGGCGAGGAGGCTCCAACCACAGAACCGGAGTCCACGAGATCTAGAGGAGCTGTGGCCTACTCCTGACACATCCGCTGAGAAGGCAGCTGTACTAGGATCAGGGTACGAGACCGGCTGCCCGAGAAGGCCTGTGGCTGCTGGATCGGGGCACTATGTTCGGAGGTGCGTGCAGGAGCGTGGCGAGCAGGCAGCGCTGAGGAAGGAAAGCCCAAAAGGGAGGGAACACGAAAGGGGTGTACAGGGCAAGCCATCCTGGGTGCTAAGGACTACCCAGTCTGCAAATGTACTTGAACTGTAACCTGTGGTGCGAGCGGAGAAAAGTGAAGTAAACCGGGTTTGGAACTCAGAATCGTGTGTGAGACTGTTCATTTCCCACCTGAGAAGCGGTAGACTGAAACGCCGCGCAGGCAGCAGGAGCCTGCATGTGAGCCACCCTGATCCATTCCTGCAGCCAGATCAACCATGCTGGCCCATCATCACCCTAATAACCCCCACTCCGGATGCCCTGGGGACCCACTCCACCATCATAGCTGCCATCCCATCAACACCAGAAGTCCCAGTCTGCAGTGGTGACCACTAATAGCCACATACCACAGGTGGCGTCATGACAACGACCCCCCAAAATCCCCTATTTCCTAATCATAATCCCCTTTTTTTATTGACCGCTCTGGGGCCACAGACCGGGTCATACCACTATGACATTCCCAAGGACTCCCAATCTCCCTCAGACGACATCGCCCGAAGAGATGAAAGGGAGAAGGCATGGCTCCAAGTAACCACACGGCCCCCCCGGCACGTCACCAGCAGTGAGGAGACTTATATCCACCTGCTCCTCTGGGAAATAAGCAAATTGTCTCTTCAGAGAGGAAGTAGATTAATTCTAGCAACACCTATTGGAAGTAGCAATCCTAAAAGTCAAAACTGACCCTTTAACGAGCCATGCCACATGATTTAGGATTTATGCCAGGTCAGAATCCCAATCTGCAGACACTGCATTTTGGGGAGATTTTTCCTCATCAGGGCATAGTATGAGATCTGATTTGGCTGTGAGAGGTTAAGATGAGGTCTAAGGAGATTCTCCTTGTGGATAGTGACACACCAATCAGGCATGCCAGTAGTGAGGAGACTTTGCACTGACAAGGGGCAATTACCCTGAAATGCAGTGTCTGAACACTGGGGTTCTGATTTGTCATAAATCCTTAGTCATCTGACAAGGCTCATTAAAGGGTCACTTTTGACGTTTAGGATTGCTACTTCCAAAAGGTGGTAACAATGCCCCCATACTACATGGGTTGAGCCATTTTTCGTGGCCACTTATTTTGGAACCTTCCTTTTTTCTTTGAATGATCTTAACCAAGGAAGAAGCAAAGCATGATAACTAACTGTAAAGATAGGAAAAACATTTTTTGGGGGTAAAAATTATTATTACATGCATTTAATACAGCAAGAAAATATATAAGTGTGCTGATTCTGTTTTATGCATTATAAGGATGACCCTGAAGAACCATCTCATGTATCACTAGTGACTTCTTATCTTTACTGATATTTGTCATATCTAAGATATAAGAACATAAGAAGAGTGATAACTGATCTCAATACAATAAGTTAGTGTCTCCTGCTGTATAGTACCAGGTGCAGAGGGTCATTGGTCACGATACAACTACCCATGCTAATTCCATCTTCAAAGTCGGTGCATCTTGGTAACAACCTAAGACAGCACACATTTTTTTATGGAATGAACAATGGCAGTCACATAGTTCAATGGGCAAGAGTCACATGTAGACTGTTCTGCAGTCTCTGTGAACTGCTCTGCAGTAATTTAAATGGGAATTAATCTTTTTGTACTCTAATGGTACCTTTACACGCGGCTACATTTCTAGGGTGTCAACAGGTAACTTACTGGCTGCAGTGAAATCATGGAGACATTATTCCATTTGTACACAGCACCAAGATAGAACCTTGTCTCCATGATTTCACTGCAGCCAGTAAGTTACCTGTTGACACCCTAGAAATGTTGCCGCGTGTAAAGGTACCATAAGGGTTAATTTCTGTTGCTGTGTCTCTACAGTATGAGTTGCTGAGTGTATCAGGTGATGCGGTTTTTATGACCACTCCCCCAGCCTTTAAGAAGTCACATGACCCATCATCTGATGTTGCTGATAGAGCTCATTCTCTGCATGACCATGAGCTGTGTTGATGCTGTGTACTGTTCCTGTTGAAGCCATGTGGGAGTTACTGTTCTTATCCTGGTTCCTGGGTGGAGGAGAGGGGGTACTAGCCTTGAGCTGATCAGGAGCAGGGCATGGGTAGCAGCCCAGACATCTCCACCTTCTGTGGTACTTTTGGAAACAGCTCGGAACCCCCTTTTTAAGGATCATACTATTTCCCCTGATAACCTTTGCCCATCACTGCCATCCTGCTACCCTACCCCTTTATCCATAATAGCCACCCCATGACAGCAAGGCTGTAAACACTCCCTATGCAACCCTTGCAACTATTTTCCTGGTTTGGGTCTTAGGGTAAGTGCACACTACCCGGCGTGTTTGCCTCGGCGGCTGGGCGGGACCCGCCAGGAAGCTCCGGCGCCGTGCACCGGCTTCCTGGCGGTTATGAGCTGCGGGAGCCGGGCGGTAACCGGCGGCTGCCCAGCGGGTTCTCGGCGGCGATTCTGCAGCGGCTGGAAGCAGCACATGTTTCTGCTTGCAGCCGCTGCAGAAACCGCCGGATTTTACAACATGTTCATTCTTTGCTAACCCGCTGGGAAACCTGCGGGTTAGCAACGGATGACGCTGGGGAACCGCCGGTGTGTGCACAGCCTTGGGCGGGCTACATTAGTTTTAATGTTAATCCAAACGCCGGTTTGGATTAACATAAATTAACATAAAACTAATGTATGCAAAACGGCGGTTTACACAGGTAAACCGCCGAAAACCCGCCCAGTGTGCACATACCCTTAAAGGGCTTGTTAAGTCATGTTGATATAATAAAGAGGTTACTCTTGATTGGATTCAAGAAGAAATAAAATGTCACGAGTGTGTCCTGCCCTGGGAAGACCTCTGGCAAGTCTGGAACCTGAAGTGTATAACACCTTATGGATTACAGTTCTATTGCTTGTATATAAATGTATATTCTTTCTTTTGGTGCTTCCTGTCTGGTGTTCTTTGTAAACCTTAAGCTCAGGTGTTATTTTTGGTGACCACTCCCCTCCCCTACAGAGTCACATGTCTTATCAACTGACACAATATCCATTTCTATGCTGACCGCTTCAGAATGAGCCTGTCCCTAGAAGCTGTAGAGTTTTGTTTTATGCAGTTCTGGTGTCTTGCTACATTGGTGGAATTAGAGTGCTTTTCTGTTTGTTTCTATTTCTCTCTGTTCCCCTTTCCCCTGTTCTGTATTATTTGCAGTGGTGAGACTTGTTGGCTATCTCACTAGCCAGGGTGAGTTTTGGGTACGTGAGGGCTTAGGCACACAACGGCATTGGGGGGGAAGGACCCATATAGGGACATTAGGGCACAGACTAAGGGGAGTGCCAGGAGGTGACCCCTCTCCCCACTCCCTATTTCCAGGGCCTTTCTTCAATTCCATCCCCATTGTCTCCTCTGTGTTGCTCCACATGCCAGGCGTCTGCACCCCGGCGTGGCAGAAAATAAACGAGTGGCGTTCTACATCCATAGAGAGTGCCACTTTTCTTTCTTGCTGGACATTAGCACAACTTTACAAAGTAGAGCACCTTGTATAATCTATCAGGAGTGTTTTCCTACACTAATCCCAAAAAAACATATGTGAGTAATGCCAAAGTTTTTTTCTCTATTTTTTTCACTTACCGTAGGTTGGGACTCCATCCTCTCCTCTATTAGCAAAAAATGACTTAGCTTTTAGGTTTTATTGAGCCTCAGTGGGCGGCCGTTTCTCACAGCAATAATTGCTGATTAATGGAATTCTTGGCATGAGCAGCAGGTTCCCCAATATTCAATGCACATCAACCATAACTGGACAACCCCTTTAAGCTATTGATGTTTCCTCTGATTTTGCGAATTATAGTTACGTGAAATTATCTTCTGCCATGAAATAGACATTCACGGGGTCTTCTAGAGATGGAAGTTTTATTTCTGTCCATCTTAACCCCTTAAGGACCGAGTCACTTTACAGCTTAATGACCGGACCATTTTTTGTAATTCTGACCAGTGTCCCTTTATGAGGTTATATCTCTGGAACGCTTCAACCGATCCTAACGATTATGAGATTGTTTTTTCGTGACATATTGGGCTTCATGTTAGTATTAAATTTAGGTCGATAATGTTTGCGTTTATTTGTGAAAAAATAAAAAATTTGGCAAAAAGTTTGAAAATTTAGCAATTTTCAAATTTTTAATTTTTATTCTGCTAAACCAGAGAGTTATGTGCCATAAAATAGTTAATAAATAACATTTCCCACATGTCTACTTCACATCAGCACAATTTTGGAAGAAAAAAAAAAATTTGGTAGGACGTTATAAGGGTTCAAAGTTCATCAGCAATTATTCATTTTTCCAGCAAAATTTACAAAACCATTTTTTTAGTGACCACATCACATTTGAAGTCCCTTTGAGGGGTGTACATGACAGAAAACACCCAAAAGTGACACCATTCCAAAAACTGCACCCCTCAAGCTACTCAAAACGATATTGAAGAAGATTATTAACCCTTCAGGTGCTTCACAGGGACTAAAATAAAGTTGAAGGAAAAAATGGACATTTTAATTTTTGTAACAAAAATGTTCTTTTAGCCTCAATTTTTTCATTTTCACATGGGCAACAGGATAAAATGCATCCTAAAATTTGTTGGGCAATTTCTCCTGAGTACATTGATATCTCATATGTGGTCATACACTACTGTTTGGGCGCACAGCAGGGCTCAGAAGGGAAGGAGCGCCATTTAAATTTTAGAGCCAATTTTCCGTTCAAAAAGTGAAATGGCGCTCCTTCACTTCTGAGCCCTGCCGTGCGCCCAAACAGTGGTTTATAAACCACATATAAGGTATCAGTGTACTCAGGAGAAATTTCCCAACAAATTTTGGGATGTATTTTATCCTGTTGCCCATGTGAAACTGAAAAAACGTAGGCAAAAAGAATTTTTTTGTGAAAAAAAAGTGTATTTTTAATTTTTATGGATGAATTTGTGAAGCATCTGGGGGTTCAAAGTGCTCACTATGCATCTAGATACCTTCCTTAGGGGGTCTAGTTTCCAAAATGGGGTCATTTGTGGGGAGCTCCAATGTGGAGACACACGGGGACCCTCCATACGCGACATGGTGTCCGCTAACAATTTGAATGGAAAATGAGCTCAAATTGTTAGCGGACACCATGTCGCGTTTGGAGGGTCCCTGTGTATCTCCACATTGGAGCTCCCCCACAAGTGACCCCATTTTGGAAACTAGACCCCCGAAGGAACGTATCTAGATGCATAGTGAGCACTTTGAACCCCCATATGCTTCACAAATTCATCCGTAAAAATGAGAAAGCACTTTTTTTTCCACTAAAAATTATTTTTTTCATTATTACAGATGAATTTGTGAAGCATCTGGGGGTTCAAAGTGCTCACTATGTACCTAAATATGTTCCTTTGGGGGTCTAGTTTCCAAAATGGGGTCACTTGTGGGGGATCTCCAATGTGGAGACACACAGGGACCCTCCAAACGCGACATGGTGTCCGCTAACAATTTGAGCTCATTTTCCATTCAAATTGTTAGCGGACACCATGTCGCGTTTGGAGGGTCCCGATGTGTCTCCACATTGGAGCTCCCCACAAGTGACCCCATTTTGGAAACTACACCCCAAAGGAACATATCTAGATGCATAGTGAGCACTTTCTACCCCCAGGTGCTTCACAAATTGATCTGTAAAAATGAAAAAAGAAAATTTGTGTGGAAAAAAAAAGTGCTTTTTCATTTTTATTGATAAATTTGTGAAGCATCTGGGGGTTCAAACTGCTCACTATGCATCTAGATATGTTCCTTAGGGGGTCTAGTTTCCGAAATGGGGTCACTTGTGGGGGAGCTCCAATGTGGAGACACAGCGGGGCCCTCCAAACGCGACATGGTGTCCGCTAACAATTTGAATGGAAAATGAGCTCAAATTGTTAGCGGACACCATGTCGAGTTTGGAGGGTCCCTGCGGGTGTCCACAATGGAGCTCCCCCACAAGTGACCTCATTTTGGAGACTAGACCCCCAAAGGAACATATCTAGATGCATAGTGAGCACTTTGAACCCCCAGATGCTTCACAAATTGATCCATAATAATGAAAAAAGAAATTTTTTGTGGAAAAAAAAGTGCTTTTTCATTTTTACGGATGAATTTCTGAAGCATATGTGGGTTCAAAGTGCTCACTATGCATCTAGATATGTTCCTTAGGGGGTCTAGTTTCCAAAATGGGGTCACTTGTGGGGGAGCTCCAATGTGAAGACACATCGGGACCCTCCAAACGCGACATGGTGTCCGCTAACAATTTGAATGGAAAATGAGCTCAAATTGTTAGCGGACACAAACTATGCAAGGTGGAGGGCGGGGATGGACGGGAGACGGGGGGGGACTGCACAGGGGACGGGGACAGGACACAGGGGGCTCAGGACACAGGGGGAGCTGGACACAGGGGGCGGGGACAGGACACAGGGGGAGCTGGACACAGGGGGCGGGGACAGGACACAGGGGGAGCTGGAGCATCAGCTCATGGCCGGCGGGTGCGGTGCAACCCGCCGGCAGATAAGTGTGATTGGGGGGGGGGGTGAAGGGGTTAACAGGGGTGCCCACACCTCTGCCCCTGACCCTTGGCTGTCACTGACAGCTTTTAGATTTGAGCTGTCACTGTTCGTTTAGAAGCAGTGACAGTTCAAAGCCATGACGAGTATACTCGTCATGATGCCGGAACTGACAGCTTTTCATGACGAGTATACTCGTCATTAGTCGTAAAGGGGTTAAATAATTCCAGTTACCACCCTAAGTGGAGGAGTTTGGTCATCGTGCCCTCACAGGACGCCATGTCCAGGGTCGGGGGTTGAACAACTCCAAACCGTCCACTGAATAATTTGTTATTTTGGTTCTCACTTGTATACAGATGGAGGGGGATTTATTTTCTTAGTGTTTCACTGCCATTCCTAAGGATGCTAGGATCCCATCTAATGACAAGCAGTGGAGACAGACCACCAGCATGGAGGACAGTCAACGAGACTCAAGAGAAGAGAGAAACAGCTAAAGAGAACAAAGTGCCACATTGTATCAGTGAGAACAAGAACATGGAAGACAGATGGGAAATGGAGGATCTATGGGATGATTCAAGTATTAAAGGATTTGTAACAAAATGAAGTTAGCCCTTGTAGATATGGGAGGGATAATATCCTGATCATTGGAGGTCCGACCCCCGAGACCATTACCAATCTCCAGTCCATAGAACCCTGACCGAATAAAGCTGAGGTCAGCATGCTCCATTCACTATCAATGTGACCGTGGAGCTCTAGGCTGTCTCCGGCACCGCCATTGAGATGAATGGAGTGGATGTGCACAAGCTCCATCTCTGCTGCACTCAGACAGGGCTCTCCACTATTGGGACCAGTGGAGACCCCAGGGGCAGTGGTGTAGCTTGAAGCTCATGGGCCCCAATGCAAAAGCTCCAACTTTGTCCCCGATTATTGCAAACTTTTGGGGCCCCCTAGGCTCCAGGGTCTGGGTGTGATTGCAACCCCTGCACCTATTGTATTTAAGCCCCGAGGTCGGACCACAAGCGATAAATAAAAATCTCCTCTATTCTATCGTTATGTGACATTGGGACAACTGGGACACTGTCCCCACAACTTCCCCCCCCCTCACCTACGCTACCCTCTCCTTCCATCAACTGCTTCTCCCCCATAACCAAAGATCAGCTTTCCTCCCTTCTATCAAAATCACACCTTACCACCAGCGCCCAAACCCACTCCCATTCCACCTCATTCCCAACCTCACCTCTGTCTTCATCCCATCCCTAACACATCTCTTCAACTTATCACTTACTACTGGTGTCTTCACCTCTGCCTTCAAACACGCTCTGATCACACCGATCCTCAAAAAGCCCTCCCTCGACCCAACATCTGTTTCTAACTATCGCCCTATATCTCTTCTCCCCTTTGCCTCAAAACTACTTGAAAAGCATGTCCATTCAGAACTGTCCTCCCACCTATCCTCCTGCTCCCTCTTTGACCACCTATAATCTGGTTTCTGACCCCACCACTCCACTGAAACAGCCCTAACTAAAGTCACCAATGACCTACTGACCGCCAAGAGCAAGCGAAACTACTCCGTCCTCCTCCTCGACCCATCTGTTGCCTTCGACACTGTTGACCACTCCCTTCTACTCCAGATCCTGGAATCTCTTGGCATCACGGACCTTGCCCTCTCCTGGATCTCCTCATACCTAACGGACCGGACCTTCAGCGTCACCCACTCCAGCACATCCTCTTCGCCCTACCCCCTATCTGTCGGGGTCCCCCAGGGCTCGGTTCTTGGACCATTACTGTTCTTAATCTACACTCTCAGCCTAGGGCAACTCATTGAGTCCCATGGCCTCTAATATCACCTCTACGCCGACGACACCCAAATCTACCTGTCTGGTCCTGACATCGCCTCCCTTCTATCCAAAATTCCACACTGCCTGTCCGCCATCTCATCCTTCTTCTCTGCTCGCTTCCTTAAAGGGAACCTGTCACCTGATTTTAAGCCCCTACACTATCTCTAGCTGTCCCTACACTTTCCTAGCAGCTCCCTATCTATCCCTTTCTTATCTAAAGTCTCCCTATTAAAGAAGTGTAAAATAAGATAAAACTTACTGCAGTCCCCGTAGTTAGGGGACTGGGTAGGCGTGGCCACGCTTCCACAGCACTCCTCCATGTTGTAATGCACGCCCCGCTGGGCGGCATTATTCAGGGCCCTCTCTGCCCCCATGTCTTTATAATCTGCCGCCATGTTTGTAGTTCTAAGCACCGGCCGGACGTCACTTCCGGCGCGGTGCAGAAGCCAGGCCGGTCACGTGATCGGCCCCATAATGCACTAGGGCCGATCACGTGACCGGCCCCATAATGCACCGCGCCGGAAGTGACGTCCGGCCGGTGCTTAGAACTACAAACATGGCGGCAGATTATAAAGACATGGGGGCAGAGAGGGCCCTGAATAATGCCGCCCAGCGGGGCGTGCATTACAACATGGAGGAGTGCTGTGGAAGCGTGGCCACGCCTACCCAGTCCCCTAACTACGGGGACTGCAGTAAGTTTTATCTTATTTTACACTTCTTTCATAGGGAGACTTTAGATAAGAAAGGGAGAGATAGGGAGCTGCTAGGAAGGTGTAGGGACAGCTAGAGATAGTGTAGGGGCTTAAAATCAGGTGACAGGTTCCCTTTAAGCTGAACATGGACAAAACCGAGTTCATAGTCTTCCCCCCCAAGACGCTTCCCCTCACTACCTGACCTATCCATCATTGTCAACGACTGCCTCTCTCTCCCAGTCCCCCACGCCAAGTGCCTCAAGGTTATCCTTGACTCTTCCCTCTCCTTCAAGCCCCACATCCAGGCCCTTGCCACCTCCTGCCGACTCCAGCTCAAAAACATCTATAGGATTCGCACTTTCCTTGAGCACGACACTGCTAAAACCCTTATTCACACTCTCATCATCTCCGCCTAGACTACTGCAACCTCCTGCTCACCGGCCTCCCTAATACCTCCCTTGCACCTCTCCAATCTATCCTGAACAGGAGGGAGGAGAGCTCGTCTTCAGTTATGGGGGGATGGGATGTGGGGGTGGGGTGTAGGTCACTGTGGGGATGTGGCGGGGGGAGCCGGGATTAGGGGAAATGTTGCCAGCGAGTAGGAGGAGCAGGGAGAGGGTTAGCAGGTGGGAGCAAGAGAGTTTAGGTGGTGGGCGTGCCTGATTGGAGATGGAGGATTGAAAGTGAAGTAATAGTTCAGAGGAGTGGGTGAGGTGGTTAGGTAGGATGGAGGGTGAGAGAAGTACTTTGTTGCTGGGTGGAAGGATGAGCGTAGGTAGCAGGAAGTGGAGAAGGATGGGATTGAGAGTGCAAAGGATGGTGAGCGGAGGATGGGAGTAGCGTGGGTCAGATGCAGCGGGAAGGAGAGCTGTAGTGGTGGGTGAGTGGTCAGTAGTGATGAGTAGTCTGGGGTTTACATAGTAAATACATAATTGCAGCACAAGTGAACAAATTACATATCTGTTTGTTTGTCTTGCATGACCTACCTGTTTCCTGCCCCATTTAACTGTCCGGTGTAACTGCATAACACTTGTACAGTCGGCACTTATGCAGTTGGCATGATTGCAAGACCCCACATGATTGCACACCTTAGCTGGCTCTAGATATATAGTGAGCTTCAAGCCTCTAACCACAAGACATCCCGGCGGGGTGCGGGAACTCCAAGTCCCCGATACCTAACTACTGCTACAGAGTAGGACAAAGCCATCGTACTAGGGCTGGTGACCCTGGCTAGGGAATGACACACCATAGAGCCCGTGACGACTGGACCAAACCCATATGCGAAGGAGAGAGACTAGAATGGCCCGAAAGGTACACAGAGGGGAATGACACAGAGGAACTGTCCCCGCTGCAGTAGACACCTGAACCCGTAACTGCTGAAAGAACCCGGTGCACCGTAAGAGTGTAAAGAGCTGAGCCTGTGAGTGGCCATGAACTGTGTGTTGTTGGAGTTAACAAGGTGAAGTAAAATCTCGGACCAACTCAAAGAACTGTGTGTGCTTTACTGAGACGATGAATACAGCGGCTCACCTGTGGAGCCATACTCCTGCTGCCTGTGCGTGCTGGTTGGAGAAGCTGTATGAAGAGGAGAAGTGCAGCATCCCGGCGCGGGAGGACATCTTCCTCTGCCCGGGGACCCAGCCCTACCCATAGAGGGCTCACCATCCTGGCTGCTGCTACGACCACCGTCCCCGGCAGATCTCATGGCAGCGATGGCCACATTGGCCGCGACCCACAGGTGGCGTCACAAATTGTACCCCTTTTATTTTCCCTTTTTTATTTGCCGCACCTGTTGCCATGGATCCGGGCCACACCACCATGGCAACCCCAGAGACAGCACGGTCCAGCCCCGAGTACACCGGTCCCTAGCGTGTGCGACAGTATCTTATCCTATCAAGTCTGATATTACCTGTTGAGCTACGTACCTAATTCTATCATGTGTAATATGGTCTAAAAGCCTGTGCATCTAAAGGTACCGTTACACGCTTCAATGTCGTTAAGATATCACTAACGATCTCGGTCGTTAGGACATCTTTTTGACATCATTGGTGAGATGTCACACGACTAGATATCGTGGATGACGCACCAACAATGTAGTGAGCAGCTATTGTTCACACAACCCAGCGATCGATACTTGTTCACTGTTGTGAATAGGGGAAGTCGTTAACGACATCGTTATCGTGGTGTCACATAGAACAATGGAGCAGGTTGGCTGATCGTCAATCGTCTGATTTGAGAACATGTTATCAAATCTGCGATCAGAGATCCAACGATTTATCGTAGCCGTATCTCGGTGTCACACGCAACGACGTCCTAACAATGTTGTTTCACCGACTTCAAACCTGTGACGTTTGAGCGATATCATTCATAATCTCGTACCGTGTAACTGGGCCTTAAGTCTGTCATGTGCGATATGACTGAAATGTGTATCTAAGATTATGCAATACTTTCTGTTGAGCTGCTGTATCAAAACCATTCGTGCACCTAAGCCTATTGTGAATGATACAGTTTAAGGAGTCATATATTTAAGCCATGAGTGATATAGTCTAAAGAGCCTTGATGTATCTAACTTTGTATGTGTAATATGGTTTAAGGAGCCATGTACCTATGCCTGTCCTGTGCAATATGGTCGAATAAGCCATGTACCTAAGCCTATCCCGTGCAATATGGTCTAAGGCAGCATGTACCTAAATAACTTAAAGGTCATGGGCCCCGATGCAAAAGCTCCAATGGCGCTCCTAATTATTGCACATTTTTAATAGCAATAGTCTATTTTTCTATAGGCTAAAGCAGTTTTTCTCAACTCCAGTCCTCAGGACTCACCAACACGTCGTGTTTTCAGGATTAGTATTGCACAGGGGTTCGAATTATCCCCAGTGCAGATGATTAAACTATCACCTGTGCAATACTATGGAAATCCTGAAAACAAGATCTGTTGGTGGGTCCTGAGGATTGGAGTTGAGAAACACCGGGCTAAAGGGACTTTTGGGGCCCCTAGGCTCCAGGGCCCCAGTGAGATTGCAAACCCTGCACCCCTGCACCCTAACATGGTCTAAGAAGCCATGTAACTAAGCTCATCATGTATGATGCAGTCTATGGAATCATTACATCTAAGCCTATCGTATGTGATACATATAAGAAATCATGTATCCATGTGTTTTACAGTCTAAAGAGCCTTGTATCTAAGCCATGACATCCTCATGGACCATCACTGTCCCCACTTACGAGTTCTGTATTTTATTGGAGTCAGATTCTATAGCTGTAATAACAGGACGGGTTAAGTGATTGATGCAGATGCCAAATAGTTCAGAGGTTACAGAACTTTCTTCGCCCCTCGTTCCCCTCCAGAATGTGACTCAATCATATTTTGTGTATTTCTCAGCAGTGACTAAACCCTGCACCTCGGCTTCTTTCCATCCATTGCTCCAGTATTAGGAGAGGTGCAGATTCACATTAGTAATATTTTGGACGTCTTCTCCTGTTGTGTGATCCACATACCGGACCCTGATCAGGACGGAGCACTGAGCCATGTGTATATTGGGTTGGTAACATTGGCCCCTGTCTCCACCATTGTAAACAAGGCGTCTATGTACGTCCGGCTCTGCTACATATGTGTACAGCTCTGATCTCATATATACAATCCTCATCTTCTACAAGCTGCAGTTTTATTGGTATTTATTTCCCTGCATCTCTTCAAAAGCCAGAAATAAAATACAGAAATATATTCTCATAAGGTTCAATAACCCAGCGATGCTTACCGCTACTGGACCAACAGCTCAATAAAGGGGCAGAAGGGCAGCAAGAAAGAACAATAAACAATTCTGTATCCAGGCTTAAACCCTATAAAGACATATGTGTTGCCCCCTCCCTCTGTCTTCAGTAATGTCCTCCATCCTGGTATATTTGTCCCCCATCCTGGTATGTATGTTCCCCAACTTGGTATATATGTCCCCTATGCTGGTATATATGTCACCATCCTGGTATATATGGTCTTGATCCTAGTATATATGTCCTCCATCCTTTAATATATGGCCCCATCCTGGTATATATGTCCCGCATCCTGGAATATATGGTCTCCATCCTAGTATATATGTCCCCCATCTTTGTATATATGGCCCCATCCTAGTATATAATGCCCCTGAATCCTGGTATATATGGCCCCATCCTGGTATATATGCCCCCAAATCCTGGTATATATGGCCCCATTCTGGTATATATGGTCCCCATCTGGAATATATGTCCTCTATCATGCTATATATATCCCCCATCCTGGTACATTTGGCCTCATCCTGGTATGTATGTTCCCAACCTGGTAAATATGTCCCCATCCTGGTATATATGGTCTCCATCCTGGTGTATATGTTCTCACCCTGATATAAATGTCCCCCATTCTGGAATATATGTTGCCATCCCAGTATATATATTCCCATCTTGGTATATATGTCCTCATCCTGGTATATAGGTCCCCCAGCCTGATATATATATTTCTCCCACCTCGAGTCCATTCTCGTATATTCGTCCCCCATTCTGCAGTTGTCTTCTAATGCTTTAAAACCCTTATTCTTCTCACCTTCCTCGTCTCCCACGACACGACCTCATCCGGTGTAGCTGGTGCAGAGGCCGACAGCTAACATTAAAAATGTCAACGCCTGGCACGCAGTTTCCAGCCTCTGATTGGCTGGAGGCATTTATTGCAGCGCATGGATCTGATGAATCTCTGCGCAAAACACTTTAGCTGAATGTGCGTCCTCGGATGCACATCCAGCTGAAGTGGGTGCTGGAGTTGGCTGTGACTCACCGTGGCCGGGACTCCGGTTTAGACAGGCAGTAGCTTCTTCCTCCTTGTCACGGGTGGACAGCGCCTGCCGGTAGTGGGGCCGGTTGAGTGCAGATCAAAAAAAAGAGACGTCTTGTGGGAACAGATTAAGGGGTTAATTGTTTCGTGACGCCACCTACGAGTAGTTTGGTAACTTTACCGACGCTGCGAAGCCTCCGGGGGATGGATAGCAGCAAGATGGAACGCTGAGCGGTGATCCCCGGAGCCTAGAGCTGCTTAAGATGTTGTGCGGCAGCTGCGGTTACCTTGTGTGCAGACGGACATAGTCATAAGGAAGCACGGACACTGTAAGTCTCTGTAACGGGTTCTTTACTGTAGCCAGCAGGCAGTACATGGCATACAGTTGTAGGTAGCAGACCGGGTGGACTCAGCAGTGATAGGTGTCCCTCAGAGATCCACAGTGTTCCTCCGTTCTAACTAAGTAGGTTGCCATTGTCGCCCAGGAATACCAAGTCGGGTACAGGGAGGCTGCTTGAATGCCCTATCCAAAGTATACGTGATGGATGTTTTGGGGAGCCTTGGGTCCCTCGGTTTGGGTACACCACTGGTTAGACGCCTGGATTTGGCGATGGTGGGGTGCTCCTGTAGAGCGGTTCCTCCACTCTTCTGGTTCGCATAGCAGAGCTGAACTGCTGCTAGCTTCGGTACCAGCAAACCGGCTGTATAAGGGCGCGGGGTGGTTTTGGACCCGTATGTAGATGCCCAAGTTCGGTTGGTGATGCATCGGGAGTAATGGTGCTCAACCGTGGTGAAAGTGAGGAGATGGCCGGTAGAAGGTGGCCAGGGGCTGCACCGACTGTGCAACCCCTCTCCTAGGTTGCAGAGCTGGGAATCTGCAGAGGTCTTCTAAGTTGCTGTTGCTTCTCCAGACCCGAGACTAGAACTCTCTAAGCTGGACTAAACTTCCACTACACACTACCCTTGCACTCCGCCCACCAGGACCTTTATTGGCCCTCTATGCTAAGTGAGGCATGCAGAGTATGGATCTCTGATTTAACCACATAACTGCTGGGTCAGAGAATATTGCTGCTGCATTTATGGCTGCAATACCCTCCTGTGACGCACTCATTGCGGGGCGCCGCAGCTGCTTCCCCCCGACCCCCACATTGTGTCTGATCGGTGTCATGCTGTCTGCAGCCAATCACTGACATTGTGCCAAAATATCAGCAGAGCCACACAGCTCAGCAGCTGGCTGCAGCATTATTAATGTGATGTTACCGCTGCAGCCAAACAGCAGCAGAGACACAGCAGTAGACCTAGGTGCGATGAGTAAAGTCAACCCTTTATGATAAGTTTTATAAAGCTTATACATCCCATAGGAGATACTGGGACTGCTGTATATATACTATATTGGAGATACTAGGACTGCTGTATATACATCACATAGCAGACACTGAGACTGCTGTATATGCATCACACAGGAGATGCTGGGATTGAAGTATATACATCAAATAAGAAACACAGACAGCTGTATATACATCACATAGGAGACGTTGGGACTGCAGTATATATATCACATAGGGGATGATGAGATTGCTGTATATACATCACTTTGGAGACACTGAGACTGCTGTACATACATCCCATAGGAGACACTAAGGGTGACTTCACACCACGGCAGACTGGATTTTGGCCCCATAGTATCCTATGGGGTTCGGATGGAGCCGGATGGCAGCTATCTGCCATCTGGTTTCCATCTCTCCAGAAGAATCCGGGAGAATTCAGATTTTTCTCCTGGACAAAAAAACATTGCTTGCAATGTTTTTGTGTCCGGGAAGACAAATCTCCCCAAATTGCCGTCTCCCGGATCCTCCAGGATTCCCCCGAATCCTCCCGGATCCGGTGCAATCCGGCGCTCCCTAACATGGGAGGCTAAGAGGTCGGATTGCCCCGGTCCGGGAGGATCCGAGAACCGGACACCTGGGGCTGCACGATGCTGTTGTTTCAGGACTGCGGCTGACTCCATACGAGCCGCAGTCCCGAACCATCAGCAGCGGCAGCTGCGTCCAGCTGTACACCGGACCGTAGGGCATATTAGCCCTCCGGTTTCTGTGTGCTGATCCGGTCCGGGGCCGTCAGGTTTCATCCCTGACATCCCCGAATCAGACGCTGCCATGGTGTGAAGTCACCCTAAGACTGCTGTATATTCATCACAAAGGAGACACTGAGACTGCTGTATATACATCACTTTGGAGATGCTGGGACTGCTGTATATACATCAGATATGAGATGCTGAGACTGTTGTACATACATAACATAGGAGACACTGAAATCGCTGTATATACATCACCTAGGAGATACTGGGACTGCTATACATACATTAAATAGGAGACACTGAGACTGTATATACATCACTTTGGAGACACTGGTACTATAGTATATACATTCCATAGGAGACACTGAAACTGTTGTACATACATTACATAGGAGATGCTGAGACTGCTGTATATATTTGACATAGTAGACACTGGGACTACATCACACAGGAAACACTGAGACTGCTGATTATACCGTACATCTCTTTGGAGATGCTGGAACTGCAGTATATACATCACACAGGAGATGGTGAGGGCATAATATATTTATAGAGGAACATTTACATTTTTTGATAGTAGACAACTCATTAACATGCCACCAAGGAGAGATCTTGAAATGACGAGACATTTAAACAAAATGCATGTGGCAAATTTGCACTTTCTAATATATAACAATTAAGTTTCATTTGCATAAACCAGTTAAATCCCTGTAAATCTTTTGCTACATTATGTTTTGTTTCAGCCCTTCTGCTCCGGTGCCCCCATGACACCCCTCATGTAATGGACTATGACAGCTCAGCCCAGGCTGGGGCACATTATGTAAATGAAAATCACATCAATGTTCAGAGATTAAGCCGATCTGCTTGTATGAAGTAGGATGTGGGCAGTGAAGTGGATGATGGGTTCAGACAGTAAACCCCAATGATTAATATGTTGCACCAGTAAATTGCCTGTACAACATGTATGAGCTTCATGACCAATACATGACTATCCCACTCAGCTCCAGGGCAATAATTGGATATGTGTATCTGAAATAGCTGAGACTTAGCCCGGTCTCCTGTTATCACCCTGGTGTGGTATATCTTTGGAACCTCCTCACCATATATTTCCTATATGTATCATTACTTGTATGTGTGCTTTTAATCTACAAAGTTTAATTATTTTTTCGACAGTAACTCCAGAGTAGTTTCTACTTTGGTAAGTAAACCCCAATGATAAGGCTGAAAAAGGAAGATCGGGACAAGCAGTGTTGTCATAGGGATTCTAGAGAAGAAGTGCAGACTATGGACATAGAACCTTTCATTCCTTATGTGCAGGTTACTTCTGGAATAAAGAATACATAAAACGTTCATTTTCATTATTGCGAACAAATCTCAGAAATCTCAGAAAAAAGCCCCAGAAGAGCCGAGATCTCTCAGTTTTGTGGTTTATAAACATAATGAAAAGATAATTGTATATTTATCATAACACGACCGAGCAGAAGAACACTCCCAGGACAGAGTCCTCTCGGATATGTTTTCTTTTCGGTTAGAGGGCACCGGGGTCTACAAGGCCCAAAACAAACATATCAGCAACATAATTGTGGAAGTAGCAAAAATCCTTCCAGGAGCCGTAAACAAGCAAGAAGCCGCACAGAGACGCCTGACTCCAGGCAAATCTGCTGGCCAAGCTTCCAGGCCAAGGGTGATGAAAAGAAGATGTAGATAATACAAGAATATGAGGCTGATAAATAAGAACACCAATATGTTATGCTATAATGCTGCCCCTATGTATAACAATATAAATTGTATTGTAATGCTGCCCCTATGCACAAGAATATAACTACTATAATACTGTCCCCTATGTACAAGAATATAACTACTATAATACTGCTCCTATATACAAGAATATAACTACTATAATACTGCTCCTATGTACAAGAATATAACTCCTATAATACTGCCCCTATATACAAGAATATAACTACTATAATACTGCTCCTATATACAAGAATATAACTACTATAATACTGCCCCCTATGTACAGGAATATAACTACTATAATACTGCCCCTATGTACAAGAATATATCTACTATAATACTGCTCCTATGTACAAGAACATAACTACTATAATACTGCCCCTATATACAAGAATATAACTACAATAATACTGCCCCTATGTATAAGAATATAACTACTATAATACTGTCCCCTATGTACAAGAATATAACTACTATAATACTGCTCCTATATACAAGAATATAACTACTATAATACTGTCCCCTATGTACAAGAATATAACTCCTATAATACTGCCCCTATATACAAGAATATAACTACTATAATACTGATCCTATATACAAGAATATTAACTACTATATATACTGCCCCCTATGTACAGGAATATAACTACTATAATACTGCCCCTATGTACAAGAATATATCTACTATAATACTGCTCCTATGTACAAGAACATAACTACTATAATACTGCCCCTATATACAAGAATATAACTACAATAATACTGCCCCTATGTATAAGAATATAACTACTATAATACTGCCCCTATGTACAAGAATATAACTACTATAATACTGCTCCTATATACAAGAATATAACTACTATAATACTGCTCCTATGTACAAGAATATAACTACTATAATACTGCCCCCTATGTACAAGAATATAACTACTATAATACTGCTCCTATGTACAAGAATATAACTACTATAATACTGCCCCCTATGTACAAGAATATAACTACTATAATACTGCTCCTATGTACAAGAATATAACTACTATAATACTGCTCCTATGTACAAGAATATAGCTACTATAATACTGCTCCTATGTAGTGATGGGCGAATCCTAAATTACTCGGAATCGCTTGACTCTAGCGAGTCCGAGCCCAGGACTCGCTACTCGTTGCGAGTCTAGCGAGTCCAATGTTAATGAATGGGGAAGCGAGTAATAGCGAGTAGTGTGAGATTTACAAATCGCAGATGTGTCTCGGAAGCTTCAGCCTGAAGCAATCCTAGTTTTGTCATTTATTTGCATTGCTCGTTTACTTTGCAACTGTAATCGCTGGAAACTCGCACAGATAAGAGTCCTGTCTTCTCTGTGTTGGCTGCCACAGCTCCAGGGTCCTAGAGCCCGCCTGCTGCCTGATGTAGCAGTGCTGAGATTGTTCTCAGTCTGCTCATTCCCTGTGTACAGACATCTATATCTATGCACAGGGATGAGCAAAGAGAACATCGCGTTTTGGACTGCGTCGGACGGAAGAGGATTTTTTTAATTAAAGATGGAGTCCCTAATGGCTTTTTTTTTTTTTTCATTTCTAATAAAAAATTTTCTTTGTGTGTGTTTTTTTTAAAACAATTTAATAGAAATTCATGGCGGTCATGTCTAATATTGGCGTGACCGCCATAAATTTCAGGCTTAGGGCCAGCTGATAATACAAAGCTGGCCCTAACCTCTTTATTAC
Source organism: Allobates femoralis (assembly GCA_033576535.1). Lineage (NCBI taxonomy): Eukaryota > Metazoa > Chordata > Amphibia > Anura > Aromobatidae > Allobates > Allobates femoralis. Next base: position 149,486,768 of record JARQOC010000007.1, read on the forward strand.
CCAGCGTGCCATCGCTACCAGGGCCGCTGGAAGAGCGGGTTCAGCGCCAGAGGATGGCGCTTCAATGAACGCGCCATCTTCTGGGGCGGCTGCGGGCTGCAATTTGCAGCGGGGGTGCCCAGAAAGCTTGGGCATCCCTGCGCTGCTGATTCCAGCCCCCAGCTGCTTAGCTGTACCTGGCTAGACATAGAAATTGCGCGGAGCCCCACGCATTTTTTTTTTAATTATTTCATGAAATTCTGAGATTCTGACTCTGAGACTCTGACTCTGAGACTCTGACTCTGAAATTCATGAAATAATAAAAAAAAAAATGCGTGGGGCTCCGCACAATTTCTATGTCTAGCCAGGTACAGCTAAGCAGCTGGGGGCTGGAATCCGCAGCGCAGGGATGCCCAAGCTTTCTGGGCACCCCCCGCTGCAAATTGCAGCCTGCAGCCGCCCCAGAAGATGGCGCGTTCATTGAAGCGCCATCCTCTGGCGCTGAACCCCGCTCTTCCAGCGGCCCTGGTGGCGGTAGCACGCTGGGTAATAAAGGGGTTAATACCAGCTTTGTTATACAAGCTGGTATTAAGCCCGAGATTCTTAATGTCAGGCCACGTTTGACCCAGCCACTAAGAATCTCCAATAAAGGGTTAAAAAAACACAACACAGAGAAAAATTTTTATTTGAAATAAAAAAAAAAGCCATTAGGGACTCCATCTTTAATTAAAAAAATCCTCTTCCGTCCGACGTAGTCCAAAACGCGATGTCCTCTCTGCTACATCCCCTGTGCATAGATAGATGTCTGTACACAGGGAATGAGCAGACTGAGAACAATCTCAGCACTGCTACATCAGGCAGCAGGCGGGCTCTAGGACCCTGGAGCTGCACAGAGAAGACAGCTGGACTCGGCTCGCAAAGAAACAGCAGTTACTTTGCGAGTTTCCCTGCTATCACTGGCACAGTAGCCGAGTCTAATGCAAACAATGGCAATCCTAGTTTTGTCAGCGTTTCTGACAAAACTAGGATTGATATTGATTTGCATTGGACTCGTGCGAGTAATCACTGGGAAACTCGCAGAGTACCGAGTCCTGCGAGTCCCTTACTAACTCGCCGAGTAAAGAGTCCTAGCGAGTAGATTCGCCCATCCCTACTCCTATGTTCAAGAATATATCTACTATAATACTGCCACCTATATACAAGAATATAACTACTATAATACTGCTCCTATGTACAAGAATATAACTACTATAATACTGCCCCTATATACAAGAATGTAACTACTATAATACTGCCCCCTATATACAAGAATATAACTACTATAATACTGTCCCTATGTACAAGAATATAACTACTATAATACTGCTCCCTATGTACAGAATATAACTACTATAATACTGCCCTATGTACAAGAATATAACTACTATAATACTGCCCCTATGTACAAGAATATAACTACTATAATACTGCTCCTATGTACAAGAATATAACTACTATAATACTGCCCTATGTACAAGAATATAACTACTATAATACTGCTCCTATGTGCAAGAATATAACTACTATAATATTGGCCCTATGTACAAGAATATAACTACTATAATACTGCCCCTATGTACAAGAATATAACTACTATAATACTGCCCTATGTACAAGAATATAACTACTATAATACTGCTCCTATGTACAAGAATATAACTACTATAATACTGCTCCTATGTACAAGAATATAACTACTATAATACTGCCCCTATGTACACAGAATATAACTACTATAATACGGCCCCTATGTACAAGAATATAACTACTATAATACTGCCCCTATATACAAGAATATAACTACTATAATACTGCTCCTATGTACAAGAATATAACTACTATAATACTGCCCCTATGTACAAGAATATAACTACTATAATACTGCTCCTATGTGCAAGAATATAACTACTATAATATTGGCCCTATGTACAAGAATATAACTACTATAATACTGCTCCTATGTACAAGAATATAACTACTATAATACTGCCCCTATGTACAAGAATATAACTACTATAATACTGCCCCTATGTACAAGAATATAACTACTATAATACTGCCCCTATATACAAGAATATAACTACTATAACACTGTCCCTATGTACAAGAATATAACTACTATAATACTACTCCTATGTACAAGAATATAACTACTATAATACTGCTCCTATGTACAAGAATATAACTACTATAATACTGCCCTATGTACAAGAATATAACTACTATAATACGGCCCCTATGTACAAGAATATAACTAACTATAATACTGCCCCTATATACAAGAATATAACTACTATAATACTGCTCCTATGTACAAGAATATAACTACTATAATACTGCCCCTATGTACAAGAATATAACTACTATAATACTGCTCCTATGTGCAAGAATATAACTACTATAATATTGGCCCTATGTACAAGAATATAACTACTATAATACTGCTCCTATGTACAAGAATATAACTACTATAATACTGCCCCTATGTACAAGAATATAACTACTATAATACTGCCCCTATGTACAAGAATATAACTACTATAATACTGTCCCTATGTACAAGAATATAACTACTATAATACTGCTCCTATGTACAAGAATATAACTACTATTATACTACTCATATACAAGAATACAACTACAATAATACAGCCTTATATATAAGAATATAAGTAATATATTGCTGTCTCCAATGGAATAAGCCATTTCTTGTATTTCCTACTTCCTATTGAATCCACAAACAATCCCCTGTGGTCTGATCCTCTATTCTCCTTTTCCTCTCTCCTCTATATCTGTCTCTTTCTATCTAGGGAGTGAAGAATAGTTGGCTCCTGTGTTGATTTCTCCTTTATGAGCAGATCTTTGGGAATGTATCAGATATGTATTAATGTGACAGATGATGAGTCAGGTCCACATTGCGCAGGCTCGTCTGCTCCTTCTAGGAAGTGACTGCTCTGCTCTGTTTACATTAGGGATAATTTCATCCTTAATCTGTTCCTAATCCGGCATTGCCTCCACTTTCCTGGAGATTACGCGCTGGCTCTAGGCAGGGATCTGATATCTTTGGGGCTCTTGAGCTGATAATAGAACAGGATGATTCGACCTGATCATTTCCTAGTCGACTCGTACGGAACGCAGGAACGTGAATCATTGAGGGAGCAGTAATGAGACGATGAACACACAGGGCTCTCGTATGTGTCAGACCCCACTCAGGCTTTCCCTGCAATAGCACAGGAAATCAATCAGGGTTCAAAATTATTGTAGTGAACGTTTCACTTTTATCTGACATTTTAGAGATATTTTGAGTTTTTGCAACCTTTTTTCCTTTAAGTGTTTGTGTGACTATAAAGAATAAGTGATAATTACAATAGTTTTAGTTCAACCAGCATCTATAGGGTTAAGTAGGAGGGACCTCAGCTCATTTTCGTCTCCTCCTCTTAATTAATAAGTGTCGTTGATTTCAAGAGGCTCCTCCCTCTTATTTCAATAGGTCAGATGCCATATGGTCAACATGGGCAGCTGCTCAGGGGCCCAGTATATAGGGGGCTCACAGTACAGATTGCTATAAAAGGTATTATCATTCTTCCAAACTCCACAGATCCATTCCTTGAGTTCGAATACTGTCCTGAGAGATTTTAGATTTGTCCCAATTTCACCTGTATTTGCATCCTCAGGCTACAGATAGAGCTGGATATAATGGTGGAGGAGGGAACCATCAGCTCTCTGCTCCACCATTCAGACTTTGCATTTGAATCTGGTGCAATAGACGCAAAGATATTACTAAATGGTGCATACAACAAAAATCAGAGCAGCACTATATGGAGGGCTATGTGGGGCCCATTATAGTGTTTGCAAAGCCATGTGGGGGTCATCATTATATTTGCATTCCCATGGGGGTGCCATTATAATATGTGGAGGACCATTTATACAACATGGAGGATTATGTGGAGCCATTATTGTATTTGCAGGTTATGTGGGAGTCATTATACTATAAAGAGGGCTATGTGGGGCCATTATACTATTTGGAGAGCTATGTGGGACTCATTTTACTATGTGGGTGCCATTATAGAGGACAATGTAGGGGCTATATAATATTTGCAGGGCTATGTGGGAGCCATTATATTATAATAGGGCTATGTGCGGACTATTATATTATTTGGGGGGCTATGAGAGGGTCATTATATTGTTTTGATGGCTGTGACGTCCATTGTACTGTTTAGTAGGGCTGTATGGGGGCTTTTATACTATTTGGGAGGGCTACGTAATGGGCCATTATATTGTTTGGAGGGCTATTTGAGAGCCCTTATATTGTATGTGATAGTATGGTGGTTTGTGTGGGGGTGCACCATACTGTTTTTTTGGATAGGGGCCATTATACAATGTGGAGGGTTGTGTTGGGGCCATAATACTGTGCTGAGGGTTGTGTTGGGGCCAAATTATATTGTATACTGTATGGAGGGCTGTGTGGAGGCCACAGTAGCGGCATCATACTTGTTGTGGTCAACATACCTTGAGGGTGGGGACAGTAGGGTCATCTTATTGTGTGTGGAGGGATCATACTGTGTTTGGGGGACACTTTTATTGTCAGCATATTTTATGGGGCAATGAAAGGGGAATCAATACGATGAAAATGACTTGTAAGGGCTGCAAAGTGGTGAGATGTGCTCTTCACTGAATGTTTATTTTTTGGAGCCCCTTTGATTTCTATGTACGCCCCTTAGCAGGATTGAGGCCATTCGCGATCATGGCTCTGAGGCCCTCCCATTCCTATCACTTCATTGTTTGGGACCCTCGAGGTCCAGCAGGCAGCTGGTTCAGTGAATGCCCTTTGAGCCTGTAATTTGGGCCTCATCCATCTCGAGGTGATTATACAAGATTTGCTCTTTGTGACACTGGATGGATGGCGGTGACCGAGCCATTTCTACATCTGGATCCCGTTCAGCCGTTACACAATACAGATACAGCAGACACGTAATGCTACAATGTGTAACAATGTATCCGTTTGTTTGGAGTTCTCCAAAGGTGCAAATAAACTGTATCCTTACAGACGCTGGACCTGGAAACCCCTTCAGAACAATCCTATAGAATAAATAGACGTTCCTTGGCGGTGGTATGAGCGTCCTGTTGACATTGCTAAGTGACCACCTTGTGTGATTTATAAACAATGGCGCTCACGCGGCTTCATGTTACTGTTAGCACAGATGGGATCAGCTGTGCCCACATTAAAGTGATGACACCGTGCTCTATTAACACACAGAAGTAGTGAAATACAGTGTTTTATTGGAAGCACTGGAGCTGATGATGGCCCTTTAATAGACAGGATGATCCATCAGATGTGGCCTAATGCAGTCCGAATCACATTCATATGTATATCATTCTGGGGATAAATCAAATATTAATATGATAAAATGGATAATCTTACCCTAAATCTTTGATGGCAAAGTATGGGCAATCATTCAAATTTACTACCACATTTTTTCTGTTTTTAAGTATTTTTAATCCATATTGGTCTAACTAAGATAGTTTTAGATTTATTATGACAGTTTTCAGAGTTCAACAGTTTTCATACACAGTTCCAAATCCCATGGTTGAGCTATAGTGCTCTATAACGATTCTAATCTCCTGCAGCCACCACTAGGGGGAGCTCAGGAGCTTAATGTATACTCTCCATACATACAACTCAATAATAGACCTGTCTGCACAAAGTGATAGACCTTTTCACTGTTTCTGTCACATGGTCCTAACTTTTTTTTTTATTTGAGAGACTACCAAAGTCATTTCAATTCATAGTCCCAAACAAAATAATCAACTGGTGCATTGATACTTAAATAACATATAAGAATGGATAAATAATCTCTGTCTAAAAGGATTCATGCAAAATATTAAATATGAAAAAAGATACATATTTATTAGTGCCAATGATAAAAAAAAAGATATAGAGATACAAACAGAAGAAATCCTGAAGGAAACACAAATAATAATAATAATAGTAATAATAGTAATAATACTATTTATTCACTTATATAGCACCATTAATTCCACATCACTTTAAATACATCAGCAATAATAGAGAAACCATCGATAAATACATATGCAAGTATAATATTATAAGGATGGATTATACATAATTCTATGCTTGAAGGATTAGTCTCCATCCAATAATTCAGAGAGGCAAGATAGACAGTAGTTCACAAAAAATAGAGATTGTCATGGGGTATAAGGGTAAGACAGTGGATTCGAGTCAACTACTCAGGCTAGGGGTGTCCTAGCTGTCCCTTATCACATAGTTACCTCTGATGGTGAGGCTGTCTGAACCACCACCCTTGCCCTGCTCCTGGCCAGTCCCCAAACTGTTTTATTTTGCCTTTTTTACTGAATATCTGAAAATCATAAAATAAAAATGTTAAATGTTATTTTTTTTTACTTCTAATTTTACTTGTAGTGATTTTATTACCCTAGTCCTAGTTAGGACTAGAAAAAGTGAAAGTAAGATTTTAAATATATTATATTATTGGGTGTTTTTTGTTTGTACCATTTCTCCATCAGGTCTCTGCATCTCTCACAAAATTATAAGTGATCAGAAAGAGAAGGAGTTTATGGAGGAGTATAGAGCACAATTCAATACTTTTTGCTGCCTATGCAAGCGCTGCAACCCAGATAAAGTGTGCTGACAGTAATGACAAAGCTGACTTATTTAATATTGGAGAATTTATCTCTGTGCATTGTGATCCATGATCATTTGACATTTAGGATAATTACATTTACGCCCCTTCAGAATTTGGTGCCTGGGGCAAGTCCCCCCCCCCTCCTTACTGCTTAAACACAATGTCACATTGAAATCCCTACTAGTAAGTTTTCACACCATAAAACCTCTCCATGTTTGGACTGGGGGTCACATACTTTTAGTTACTTCATGTGCTGTCTCCCATATGTGCCAGTAAATAGTTAAGTAGAATTGATTCTGTTCCTCATTTCCCTGCTATTCACATACATGCCAGAATTGGGCAATTGCCGTAAATCCTGCACTGAACCTTGTGGTTTCCTTTTTGTGCCTTAATTCATTTCAGCCAGTCCAGTAAAAATCAAACAAATGACGTCTGGGTTTGTAATTATTACATTATTATCTCCTCGCGGCCATGTTGGTTTTTGGCAGACAATTATAAAAAGATATTTCAAAGAACCAAAAACATTAAAAGCAGTGATTGAAAAAAATCTGTGATCAAACAGTTCTATAGCATCCCCCCTTATTATTCTCTAGAAAATATAAAATTTTGGGTCGTATTCTTCTGCCTAAAGAAAATAAGTGTTATGCATCAGGATTCAAACCCTGACTCTGTGCAGATACACCTTTTTTTATTGTCTGTTATCCTTGCTTTAGTCTCTTAGGTTAACAGGTGTTTTTATATATCCATTTGCCCTGTCCTATCACCTTTTGGTGCGGCAAATTACACCTCCCCCATGCGGTGTTTTCCTGCTGGTGATATTCTCGTTTGGATGTCTAGCCATGCTGCCATTGTTTATGTGAGTCAGTGAAAGACCAGCTGGGGTTTAATCTCTCTGAGGTTTTTGCACCTATCTTCTAGTTGTAGCTCTGAAGCTTTCCTGGTGTATATATAAGGTAAAACACTTTCTGTCAATTTTTTGACATATATTCTGCATTTTGCACCAGTTTTTCATTTAAAATTTGTTGTCTCTGAGCTAGTGGTGGAGAAACAGCTGCTATGATATGGTATATCCCATGCACAACACACAGACATAAGGGATTCCTGCTCTGCTGACTCTATGTTCAGCAGCAACACGCTGCAGCATGGACGGCAATAATGCAGCAGTACTGAGCAGTGTAGCTGTAAATACAGCGTTTGGGGTGAGATAAAACACTATATGACTGGGACCCTCACCAAAAACCATAACACTGTGCAAATTTTGCTCAGCTATGTGTGTCAGTACCGTGCAGGTCCATGCACAAACATTGCTCCATTAAACCTCTGACTAGCACAGTGTTTTACCCTGGCAATATATGGGGTCCCAGCAGTAGGACCCTTTCAGTCTAGCACTTATATTGCTTCTAGCCTATATACCTCTTCATTGATTTGAGCTGGTCTTGGAGGGTTTGGGGTCACTGATCATGTTGAGGTTATGAATAACTTCTTCTGAGAGTTTTTCCATAAGTAGAAGTAATATCATTTTGCAAACTTCAAAATTGTCAAGACCCCAAAATCTTCACTTGATCCTCCAACGTAATGGGGGCATGGCCACAGTGCTATTTGTTCTCAGTTTTCCCAGTACATTGTTAACCCTATGACCACATCAAGAGGAGACGTTGCAGAAGGGCTTTTTTCTTTTTATTCTCAGGACTCCTCTGGTCAGTTTTCTATGGTACGGATGTGTAAGAGTGGTCAAAGGGCTTAGCTTTCTTCCTCCCTTTGAGAACGTGGCATGTGTCCCTGTATACAGTGAATGTGTTAAATTATATGTGTGTGACCCTCTAGTGGCAATGTAAAACAATCTCCCAGGTCCCCTAGGATTATGGTAGTTATTAGTAAATTTTTTATAATATTCCTTGGGGCAGGGCTTAGCTAATAAAAAGACTTGCAGTGGGACTAAGGGTACCATCACACGGTAACCACCTCGCTGGAGATGTCGGCGGCGACTGGTGTGGAAACGCGCACGTTTTTTTGGCGCCTCGCCAGCGCGCCGCCCCCCGTTTACACTGGGAGACACCTCCGGCGAGGCAACGCAGCACATTGCCCCAGATCGCTGCCTGGTTTCACAGCGCTGCTGTGAAACCTGGGGACCGGTCCCAATGCGTCGCCCTCACAGTCCGTTACATTAGGGTGACGCATTGGGGCGTTTGTGGGCGGGGGATAGGCCACCCCCCCCGCCTCACCTATAATATCGCCGCCGGACCGTGCCAGGTTTGACGTAGCCCTAAGGGTCATGGAGTGTCCCAAGTAAAGTAGAACTCGCCCCAGGAACGTCATCCATTAAAAATTTTTAGATAGACCAACTGAATTATTAAAGGATAACTTCCGGGTCGAGGGATTTAGGGCCAAAGGGATCCGGTAATGTGGGGAACACCAAAGTGAAGTGCGCTCCGCTGGGGGCGGCTCATCTCCTGTAATCTGTGGGGGTCCCCCAGACAGCGACGGTTCATCCGTGTCGTTTCTGTGGACCTCAATCATAGATTTGGGTAAAAGGGGGGTCACCTTTGGGGGCAAACGGTGGAGGATTTCTTGCCGGGACGGTCCCTATTGTCCACCAACTGGGGGCAACTACAGTAGAGTAAAATTGAATTCATGGTGATAACGAGTGATGTCGAGGGACAAGGAGCAGTCTGTAACAAAGTTGGCAGTGTGAATGGGTTCAAAATGAAAGAAACATTGGGGGAGATGTGCCTGGTCTCATAAGACTGTTTTATAACATTATTTGATAGGGGAATTAACGACCTTTTTTCTGATTTTGACTCTTGATGAGAATGAAGTTGAGCTTAACTTTTGTGGGGGGACCCGGGCCCGAGGGCTGCTTTTAGGGAAACTGGGGCCCCTTTGCTTGCCCACGGGCAAATAGGCCCCCCACACCCGGGCACAACAACATTGCCCCTTTAAATAAAATCATTGGTAACTTTGAAGAGATACATAATCCTCTCCTGTATTTGGGTTTCCTTCACTTTGGGGTTTGTACATTGTACTTTTTGAGCTCTAAATACTCGTGCAGAAATAAATAACAATTTCTCACATTTTAATGTCTTTACAAAAATAAATGAAGTGCTTGTGTTTATTAGGATGAAAATTTACGACTTCAGCTGAAGCGTTTTGTCTATGACAGCCCACGCCTCAGCCATCTGCCCTTAAACCGGGCTGACGGTCCCACCCTGTTTTAAATATACACTGAGCCATATGGGCAGAAGTAAATATTGTGTGCAGGCCGTTGATCACTCTTAATGTCTTGATATTTCTAAAAATACGATGTTTATGGCTTTCTGAGACGCTGCAGCCGTCAACTAACTAGAGAGGGTTCAGCATCAGAAATCTCGTATTTTTAATCCTAAAGTCTGAATATTTTTACTTTATACATCCTAATTATGATTGTAAAAAGGTTTTTACCTTAAAGACACTGCAGGCATAACTGATACATTATATCGCGACATGGAAGGGACCCTCAGGGGGGGGGAGCATGATAAAAATTTAATTTCCACCAATGAAGAAATCCCCCCCATCCTCTCCACGCCTGCATTAAGAAAGGGGAAAAAGTTATCGGTTTAAATAATTAATTTGGCGACTATAGCTCTATTAAGGGAAAACTTTAAAGCTAGAAAAAGAAAACCAGCTCACCATATGTAGCACAGAGCATTCTGGGGGCAAGGAAAGCCGAAACGGGCCAAATGTTGTTGTTTAATCTTGGAAGTTTAAATCCAGCCTATTTAAATCAATAAATTTTGTTGTTGAGGATATTAATAAGGAGTCCTTCAACAGCTGAATGTTCCTAAAGTCTGGAGGACTCCGCAAATAGATCCCCACATCACAACAACGCTCAGGCCCCCCTTCGAAGGCTCTTACAAAACCAATTTCTTAATACCGTACATGCTGAAGGACTTGTGCTCTGCTGAAAGATGCAAAAAAAATGCTCCCTTTAGAGACACAATTTTACATTAAAGGGAAAAACTTTTCAGCAGGTTTTTGCTATGTAATCTGAAGCCAGCGTGCTGTAGGGGTTAACACAAAGAATTCAGCAATAGTCTCATTTCAAAGTGGTGGGTCATGTTTACCCCGCAATGTTTGTTTAGCACCAGTAATTTATCATTTCTTTTGACACACACACGTGAACCCCCAAATCCCGCCGCATTCCCTTTCTTTTAATTAGCATTTCACTGTCCCCAAGAATTTTGTATACAGACCTAGTGTGGCGGGGGAAGCTCTTTGGGCTCTGCTATATGCAATAAAAACCTAAATCTTTGATTGTCTTACACAGGTAATCTAAGGCTAGAGTCACACTTTGCATGTCACTCACGTTTGACAGATCCAGTAACGCAGAGTCAAGCCTGCTGTAACGGGCAAATGTTAACGTCGGGTGCTGATAGCAAACGCTGCCCATTTTAACCCGATGTTTACTATGGATGCCACCACACAGGAAGCCCCAGGAACTTCAAATTTAGCAGAGAGCACAAGTCTTGGGAATGTTTTTTCCCGTGGCTCTGCTAAAGCACAAATTCCTGGGGTTTCCTGTGTGGCTGCATCCATTTTGTAAAAAAACGGGTTTCCCTGGAGCAGCGTTTGCTCTCAGCACCCGATGTTAACACTGGTCCCCTTACAGTAGCTTACCTCTGCAGTTACGGATCCGTCAAACGGAATAACATGATAAGTGTGACCCTAGCCTAAGGATACATCATTGGGTTGAGCTTTTGCCTACTTTATACTGTTCCCTTAGATGAGGGAGCAAAAACATCAGCCAACTAGCATTTTCTCCCCAGAGATAAGCCTGTTTATAGTCTGGCAGGTGAAGTCGACAGGCTGGAACCTGTGGAGTCCTCCCCTTTTCCACCAGGAGCAACCTCAGTGGCAGAGTGGGCAGAGCTCTACCTGAGCAACTGTCACTCTTGCTCTGTGGTAAACAACTTAGCTCCTCCCACTAGTTCAGGTGCCACCTAAACTCCTCCCACTGTCTAGTGAAATGTTGTGTAGGGAGTAAACCTGTGTTGATGTTTCTGTGGCACATTAACGCTTGGGGTGCCACAAAGACAAATCCTGAAAATCACATTGTCTGATCTGGGAAATTTTGGTGGAAAATAAGTATTTGGTCAATAACAAATGTTCCTCTCAATACTTTGTTATATCCTTTGTTGGCAATGACAGAGCTCAAGTGTTTTCTGTAAGTCTTCACAAGGTTGGCACACACTGATGCTGGTATATGTCCCATTCCTCCATGCAGATCTCCTCTAGAGCAGTGATATTTTGGGGCTGCTGCTGGGCAACACGGGCTTTCAACTCCCTCCAAAGGTTTTCTATAGGATTTAGATCTGGAGACTGGCTAGGCCACTCCAGGACCTTGAAATGCTTCTTACAAAGACACTCCTTCATTGCCCTGGCAGTGTCTTCGGGATCATTGTCATACTGCAAGACCCTGCCATATTTTATCTTCAATTGCTGGTGGAAGGAGGTTTGCACTCAAAATTTCACGATACATGGCACCATTCATTCTTTCATGTACACGGATCAGTCATCCTGGTCTCTTGGCAGAGAAACAGCCCCAAAGCATGATGTTGCCACCCCCATGCTTCACAGTAGGTAGGGTGTTATTTGGATGCAACTCAGCATTCTTACTCCTCCAAACACAACGATTTGTGTTTCTACCAAACAGTTCTACTTTGGTTTCATACGACCATATGACATTCTCCCAATACTCTTCTGGATCATCCCAATGCTCTCTAGCAAACTTCAGAGGGACCCATACATGCAGTGGCTTAAGTAGGGGGTCACATCTGGCACTGCAGGATCTGAGTCCCTGGTGACGTAGTGTGTTACTGATGTTAGCCTGTGTTACGTTGGTCCCAGCCCTCTGCAAGTTATTTACTAGGTCCTCCCATGTGGTTCTGGGATCTTTGCTCACTGTTCTTGAGATTATTTTGATCCCATGGGGTGACTCTTGCATGGAACCCCAGATCGGGGAGATTATCAGTGGTCTTGTATGTTTTTTATTTTCTAATTATTGCTCCCACAGTTGATTTATTCACACCAATCTCCTTGCCTATTGCAGATTCAGGCCCCCTTCACTCCACGTTTTTCTGGATCCGGGACTTTCCGGTGTGTACCTGACAGCCCCGGATCCGGTTTCGGCGCCATAGTATTCCTAAGGGGCTTGATGGAGCCGGATGGCAGCTATATGCCATCCAAGTTTCCATCTGTCTGGGAGAATCCGGGACAATTCTGATTTTTCTCCCAGACACTAAAACGTTGCAAGTAACATTTTTGTGTCTGGGGCGAAAAATCTGCCCAAATCAGATCCTCCCGGATCTGGGGCTATCCAGCGCTCCCTAACATGGGAGTCTATTGCGCCGGATCCAGGAGGATCTGAGATCCGGACACCGGCGGCTGAAGTTTAGCAGCGAGAGCTACTAAGCTTCAGCACCACCGGCTGTCCCCTTCTGTGATTTCAGGAACGTGGCTAGTGCAGGGGTCCTGGATCAATGTGGGGAGCTCTCTTGCCACCTTCCTCTTGCCTTAAGGACCCACCCATCTTCAGATGCACATTCAGTTGAAATGTATTATGGAGCATTACAATAGTTTAAATAGCTGCTGGACTGTCAGAGAGCTCATTTCGGCATATATGTCGGCGCATATGATATCAATGCCATGTGCCTGAAATGTGCACATCGTATATCAAATAGGAAGAAGATGCTTCTGGACCGTGGACAGGTAGGGAGAATCATTTTTTAATGCAAAATAAAACAGTGGGCCAGAGAGACATAATGGGGACCAGACAGACATATTGAGACCAGGATGAAACATATGGGGGTCAGACAGACATATGGAACCATGATGAAATATGTATGGGGACTAAGCAGGAACTATATGGGGATAAGGATATAATGGGACCAGGATGAAATATATGGTGACCAAGATGAAACCTATGGGGAGCAGCGTGAAACATGGGGAGCAGACAGACATATGGGGATTATGATGGACTATATATGGTGACCAGGTGGATATATGGGACAGGAAGGAATATATATGAGGACCAGGCAGGAAATACAGTGGGGACGTAAAGTATTCAGACCTCTTTAAATTTTACACTCTTTGTTTCAATGCAGCCATTAGGTAAATTCAAAAAAGTTCATTTTTTCCTCATTAATGTACACTCTGCACCCCATCTTGACTGAAAAAACAGAAATGTAGAACGTTGTGCAAATTTATTAAAAGAGAAAAACTGAAATATCACATGGTCATAAGTATTCAGCCCTTTGCTCAGACACTCATATTTAAGTCACATGCTGTCCATTTCCTTGTGATCCTCCTTGAGATGGTTCTACTCCTTCATTGGAGCTGTGTTTAATTAAACTGATAGGACTTGATTTGGAAAGGCAACATACCTGTCTATATAAGACCTAACAGCTCACAGTGCATGTCACACCAAATGAGAATCATGAGGTCAAAGGATTTGCCCAAGGAGCTCAAAGACAGAATTGTGGCAAGGCACAGATCTGGTCAAGGTTAGAAAAGAATTTCTGCAGTATTCAAGGTTCCTAAGAGCACAGTGGCCTCCATAATCCTTAATGGAAGAAGATTGGAACCACCAGAAGTCTTCCTAGACCTGGCTGTCCAGCCAAACCGAGCAATCATGGGAGAAGAGCCTTGGTGAGAGAGGTAAAGAAGAACCTCAAGATCACTGTGGCTGAGCTCCAGAGATGCAGTAGGGAGATGGAAGAAAGTTCCACAAAGTCACCTATCACTGCAGCCCTCCACCAGTCGGGCCTGTGTGGCAGAGTTGCCCAATGGAAGCCTCTTCTCAGTGCAAGACATATGAAAGCTTGCGTAGAGTTTGCAAAATAAAACACATGAAGGACTCCCAGACTATGAGGAATAAGATTCTCTGGTCTGATGAGATGAAGATAGAACGTTTTGGTGATAATTCTAATCGTTATGTGTGGAGAAAACCAGGCATTGCTCATCACCTGTCCAATACAATCCCAACAGTGAGACATGGTGGTGGCAGCATTATGCTATGGGGGTGTTTTTCAGCTGTAGGGACAGGATGACTGGTTGCAATTGAAGGAAACATGAATGTGGCCAAGTACAGAGATATCCTGGATGAAAACCTCTTCCAGAGCTCTGGACCTCAGCTTGGCTGAAGGTTCATCTTCCAACAAGACAATGACCCTAATCACACAGCTAAAATAACAAAGGAGCGGCTTCAGAACATCTCTGTGACCATTCCTGACTGCCCAGCCAGAGCCCTGACCTAAACCCAATTGAGCATCTCTGGAGAGACCTAAAAATGGCTCCACCAACATTCACCATCCAACCTGACGGAACTGGAGAGGATCTGCAAGGAAGAATGGCAGAGGATCCCCGAATCCAGGGGGAAAACTTCCGGCATCATTCCCAAGAAGACTCATGGTTGTACTAGCTCCAAAGGTGCAAATACTCAACACTGAGCAAAGGGGCTGAATACTTATCACCATGGGATGTTTCAGTTTTTGTTTGTTAATAAATTTGCACAGATTTCTACATTTCTGTTTTTCTCCAGTCAAGATGGGGTGCAGAGTGTACATTAATGAGAGAAAAATGAACTTTCTTGAATTTACCAAATGGCTGCAATGAAACAAAGAGTGAAAAATGTAAAGGGGTCTGAATACTTTCCGTACTCACTGTATGTGGGGGTCAAGGATTGAATATATGGGGACCAAGATGAGAACTATGCGGACCAGGATGAAACATATGAGGACCAGGTAGACATATGGGGACTAGGATGACATATATGAGGACCAGGATGAAAAATACGAATCGTGGTATGTGTCAAAGAGATTCACGGAGACTCTTTTGCTCGGGGCCCACAAAATCCTGGAGCCGGCAGCCCCGGAAGGATGGAAGCACCGGCGACCTTTTTCCTTTCTTCCATCTTGGTTCTGGTCTTTTATCTTCACAGAGCAGCAAATGATTATAATTCAGTGCTTTTAATCTGACAAATGTGAACAGCTTCATGGCCGCAGCTCGGATTATTAGCGCAGGAATTCCTGCTAATGGCGTTCACGCTTGGGTAAGACAAAAAAATCTATGTGTCATATGAAAAGGCCCTTTCTTCTCCGTCCAGTCCGCTGGCATCTCGTCAATTCTCGGAGCTGACATTCCTTAAAATACTTAATTCTGGCATGAAAATTGGATAAATCTTTCCCCATAATATGAAGTGATGATGGGAACGGAGCAGATGCTGCTATGTCGTATTGTTTTTTTTAATTAAACAATTTAGAAGAATGTGATCACAAAAATTCAGCTGGAAATCCACTCCGGATTATTGTGAGTTGTTATAGAAATGCTGGAGATCTGACGTCACAGTCCACGCTCCATACAGAGGATTGTGATCAGGGAAGATGGCTTTTTACTTACACCGATATTCTGGTAAGAAGACGTCATTCCGTGTCCAAAGAGGATATTGATATCTACTATTATAGTTGGGGTCCAAATGCTGAGACTCCCCCAATAGGGCACTTTCTCAGCATGCTCATAGCCATATCTTTCACACTCATTGGATTGCTAGACATTCACGAATACAGACATGTCCAAAAAATCTTCCCTTTATCATAGATTTAGAATTTTATATCAATGTCACAATCAGGGTCGGACTGGGTGTCAGGAGCCCACCAGGGAAATTGTGTTCAGGGGCCCACCTCCTTATATGCAAATACCTGTTATAGTGGCGGCCCTGCACATCACTGTGCGCTCACCATAACTGCGATGTACAATTACTGTAATTTGCATTAAAGGGATTACTTGGTGAAAACAAGTTATCAGTGATCCACAGGTTGGGAAGGTGATGACTTATTTATTGGTGGACTCCGACCAGTGGAGC